>CM035125.1:98994462-100315295 GCA_020205555.1 Panax stipuleanatus
CACGTTCAGTTTCTCCCGACCTTTCCTGCTCAAAGCGTCGGCGACAACGTTAGCTTTACTCGGATGGTAAAGTATCTCGCAATCGTAGTCTTTAATCAGTTCAAACCATCTTTTTTGGCGCATATTCAAATCCTTCTGGGTAAATATATACTTCAGACTCTTGTGATCTGTGTATATTTCACACTTTTCTCCATATAAGTAGTGCCTCCAAATCTTTAGGGCAAACACTACTGCCGCCAATTCTAGATCATGGGTCGGATACCCCTTCTCATAATCCTTTAGCTGACGTGACGCATAGGCAATGACTTTGTCGCTCTACATCAACACAGAGCCTAATCCTTTATGTGAGGCATCGCTATATACTACAAAATTCCCCGAACTATACGGTAAAGACAATACAGGCACAATACTCAGCCTCTTCTTCAGCTCTTGAAAACTTTCCTCACATTTCTCCGTCCAAACAAATTTAACCATTTTACGTGTCAAATTCGTCAACGGAGTTGCAATTCTAGAAAAGTCTTGGATAAATCTACGGTAATAACCTGCCAATCCTAAGAAACTCCTCACTTCAGACAGTGTCTTCGGCTAATCCCAATTCATAACAGCTTCAACCTTCGACGGATCTACCGAAATACCATCCTTGTTGATTACGTGGCCAAGAAATTGCACACGTTCCAACTAGAATTCGCACTTCGAGAATTTAGCGTAAAGCTTCTCTCGTCTCAGAGCTTCTAAGGTTAGTCGTAAGTGTTCAACATGTTCCTCCTCGGTCTTGGAATAAACCAGGATGTCATCTATGAACATTACCACGAACTTGTCCAGAAATGGCTTGAACACCCTATTAATTAAGTCCATAAATGTAGCTGGGGCATTCGTGAGACCAAATGACATCACCAAGAACTCATAATGACCATATCGAGTCCTAAAAGCCGTTTAAGGTATATCTTCCTTCCTCACCTTCAATTGATGATACTGATAAGTGGTTTTAGGACCACTTATTCAGATACTTTCCAACTCATTCGGTTGCTTAAACTTAAGCAATCTTGTGAGTTTCATGTGTTTTTCCCTTGTTTTATGTTTTTTAGGTTAAGGAACTCTCTTAGCAGTACTTGCCCATTAAAAGAGCAAAAGATCGCCTAAATGGGGCAAGGAGATGAAATAAGCTTAAAGCAATGGAATGGCATGAGGCTAGAGGTAACAAGCAAGGCTAATAAGAGGCAAATGCAAGAGGGGCAGGAGAAAGCAACTCAAGAACACACGAGGCAAACCTGCACCAGCAAGCAACTGCAGATTCCAGCTTTTTGGTGCTCCGCGGCCGCGCCTGGAATTGGCTTGGGGCGCGTGCGGCCGCGCATATCCCCAGCAGATAATTGTTTGACTTTTTGCTTGACTAATCGGGAGAAGCTTTAAAGGGGGCTCGTGTGCAGCATTTAAACGAGGCTGAAAAAAGGCCTTCAGCCCTAGTTTTCCCTTCTTCTTTCCTTTCCAATTCTTGTTTACATTAGGATAGCTTAGGAGTAGATTAGTGTAAAAATTAGTTGTTAGTAGATAGTTATCTAGGGTTAGATTAGACTTGATGGTTGAAACAATTGGAGGACATCAAAGATCCAAGCTTTGAGA
The DNA here is from genome assembly GCA_020205555.1 of Panax stipuleanatus. Classification (NCBI taxonomy): domain Eukaryota; kingdom Viridiplantae; phylum Streptophyta; class Magnoliopsida; order Apiales; family Araliaceae; genus Panax; species Panax stipuleanatus. The sequence goes on from CM035125.1 coordinate 98,996,083, forward strand.
AGGAACACATAGTTGCACTCTCTTACTTTACTCTCCTTGTTATTCATTTGTATCCGGATGATGTGTATTCCTTTTGTGGATGATATATTTGAGTCATTTATGACTTAGACCTTATTTTGAGATTCCAATGGAACCTTTTGAGTAATCAATATTGATTTGCTTCCGTGTTGGTTATTATTAATTGTTATGCGATTGTCTATTGCAATTCATCCCTTCATTGCTTAATTATTTAGCTAACAATTTCTGTAATAACCTATGTGGATTTGAAAGATGAAATATAGGTTTAGATCAAATTGTAATAGCGGGTGATTTTGTGTTTACATGGCGTTAGACATATGATTTGTGCTTAGGATAGATATATTCCGAAGCACCGCTCGTAGTCAATAGAGAACTTGACCTTAATCCCTAATTATTTGTAAACACCATAGACATATAGGGGTTTAGATAATGTGGGTGTCCACGTGCGTTCTACCATCTGTGGATTGCACGTGGTATGGAGTAGGTGCATCGAAAGATGGCCTTCTCTTACTTTCGTGTTCTCGGCTAACAACCATGACGGTTAACTTGACCTAATTGGGAGTTTATTAATTTAGATGAATCATTAGGGGAAATTGGGATCTCATGCCTTCATTGTCTGATTTTACTCTAGGAATTAATTAGTTTAAATTAAATTCCTTCACTAGTTTAACTTAGTTTAAATTCATTCTCTTTACCGCTCGTTTAAATAAGACTGAGATGATTATAGACTAGTGGTTTGGCGACTATTTATCTGTTAATTCCTCGTGGGAACGATATCTGTACTTACACTTTATTACTTGTTGACCGTGTATACTTGCACAAATATATTGACCGATAAATCGGCCAACAGATACCCGCTTCTTAAATTTATTTTCGAGAAGTACTTCGCACCCTTCAACTGATCAAACAAGTCATCGATCCTAGGTAAAGAATACATATTCTTGATCGTAACTTTATTCAACTCCCTATAATCAATGCAAAGACGCATCGATCCATCCTTCTTCTTCACAAACAAAACTGGCGCTCCCCACGGTGAAATGCTTGGTTGAATATACTTCTTGTCCAGTAATTCTTGTAGTTGAACCATGAGTTCCTTCATCTTAACTGGAGCCATTCTGTACGGAGCCTTCAAAATCGGAGCAGTTCTCGACGCTAGATCGATCACAAACTCTATCTCCCTATTTGGCGGAAGTCCTGGCAAATCGCTCAAAAAAACGTCCACAAACTCCTTAACTACCGATATCTCCTCCACCTTCGGGCTTTCCTTATGCGTATCTACTATGTAGGATAGATATCCTACACAGCCTTGCGTCAGAAGTTTCTTGGCTTGCATAACCGTCAGAAAACTCGCTTTTCTAGGCGATTTGCTACCATAGAACACTAACTTCGACTGAGTCGTAAGGTTTACCGACTTCTTCTGACAGTCGATTATCGCCCCAAGGTTGAACAACCAATCCATACCCAGTATGACATTGAATTCCCCAAGGTTTATCGGAATCAAATCTACTTTCAGCTCCTGACCCTTAATGTCCAGTTTATAGTTCTTATAAACACACCTAACAGGAATAATTTCCCTATTCGTAATCTCTATGTTCAAGGGGTAAACTAACTTTTCTACAGGTAAGTCTAGGGTTTTAGCAAAATCATCAGATATGAATGAACAAGTAGCACCCGAATCAAATATTACATATGCATTTATACTATTGACCGGAATAATACCTGACACCACGTCTTTTGATTGCATAGCATCTTTCACCGTCATATTGAATGTCCGTGCAGTGGGTCGAACAGTTTGCAATGGTGCAGCGAAAGTAACGGTACTGCCGCTTCCATTCCCTCCGCTCCCTGTTGACCCTGTCGTCAGCTTCTTAGGGCAGTTGCGAGCCATTTGATCCTTGGATCCATATATAAAGCAAGCTCCCTTCTTCGGGTTTGAGAAATTAGGTGCAATGTGGCCTTCCTGACCATAGTTGAAGCACACCCGCTTCCCCTTCATGCACATGCCAGTGTGATTCTTACTGCATGTACCACATGCTTTGAACTTCCTCTTCTGCTGGCTTCCTTGCTGACTCCCAGCAGAGGTATTGTCATTCCATTTCCTCTTCTGGTTCACAGCGCTGCTACCCCCAATCTTGGTTTCTACCTCATTCTTCTTCTTCTTATCTTGGTTGAACTTTGTCACCGCTTCGCTTCCTCCCTCAGCAAGTATGGCCTTCTTTAGCACAGCCGCAAATGTGTTTAGCTGGAATATGGAAACCTTGCTGTAGAGCTAGGGCTTCAGTCCCCGCTCAAACCTTCTCGCCTTCCTAGCGTCAGTGCTGACCTGGTAAGTAGCGAATCTGGCCATTTCGTTGAACTTAGAGGCATACTCGGACACTGTCATCCCTCCATGCTTAAGCTCTAGGAACTGGACCTCCATCTGGTCCTGGGAACTCACTGGGAAGTACATTTCATAGAACATTTCCTTGAAACATTCCCACGTTATGACTCCTTCTCCCTCCTGGGTCTTATTAGCCTGCCACTAGAAGCTAGCATCCGACTTTAATATAAAAGTCGCAAATGCTGTCTTCTGGTCTTCACCTACTCGGGCTACGTCAAATACCTTCTCTATTTCCATAACCCACGTCTGAGCCTCAATAGGGTTGGTCGATCCTTTATTCAATTTTTAAATATTCAAGTTCATACTTAAACGTTTTAAACAATTCAGTTCACATAGAACACATAGCACGTCAATAAACTTCTTTTATTTATTAGTCGTAGTTTAAAAACATCAATCAGATATCATTTCTGCCATTTACATCATCCTTCCTGAACTGGAAAAGTTGCAGGATTACATTATTAACTTATCCCATTCTTATCTCAAATTATGGGATTTACTTTATTTACTACAAAAAGCAACACAAAAACAAAAGCTCTACTACTACGGCTACTGCCACTGCTACTACTGCCACTGCTACTGCCTAGGCATATTAATACGTCGCACAGCCTCTCTGCGTTCCTCTTCCATTACCCAAAACGCAGTTCTTCGGTCCACCACATACCACGGTAAACCTTAGAACTGAGCTGGGTAGTAAAAAACACGATCCTGAGCTCTTTCTATAGCTGTGTGGAAAGCATACTCTGTTTCCCTCAGCTTGGCCCTCTTGGCATCAGCTTCACCTTCAGCTCGATCGGCTCGTTGATAGCCCTCAAACTTATCTCTTCAGCTCTGGCTCACTTTCTCGACTCCTCTTGGATGTCTTGCTTCAGCTTTTCCAGTTTAAATCGAGCAGCATCTCTATCAACCTCCATATATATTAGGTTCCACTGTGCATCTCCTAGGTCACTTGCCATTTCCTCGATCGTCTCGTCTCGCTGCTGAATGGTTTCTTCGAGCTCTCCGACTCGACCATGAAGCTCCACGTTACTATCGCAGACTGCCTCGTACATCTCAGCACTAGTAGAGTGAGGTGGAAATTCCTCTTCGGGATCCTCTTCCTCCTCCTCCTCCTCTTCAGACTCGTCCTCGTCCTCTTCTTCTGGAATAGGTGTCAGCTCATGCTCCCGACCAACTACGGTGATCACTGAAGATGGGTCTCTCCTAACCAGTTGCTCCCAGACAATATGTATGTCACGGGGCTCCTCCTCTCTAGGCATCTGAGGTACATCCTCTCTAGCCTAACTAGGTTCTCCAACGTTCGTCATACTAACAAAAGAATTTTAAAGTTCATTATTACGTAACATCGAATCGACACTCTTGGAATACTAAAACGGACACACATAGGCACATAAGGTAGTTTATTATATTTACCTAGCATCACTATCTTTTCGATCTTACCATAAGGCTACTACCTAAGGTTTTTCCCCACCTAAGGTTTCATAACCTATGGCTTTGATACCAACATGTGACACCCCCAAATCCGGGTACTTCGTTTCCATATGATTTGGTGTTCACTTTCCAACTATAACAAACATCCACCCAAATATCTCAAAATAAAGTACAACCTTTATTCAAAATAATAAAATCTCCCTTAAAACAAGGGTTACAACCTTCTCAAAAATCAATCCCAGGGTTACTCTAACCTTGACATAAACAATAAAGTGCGAAATAAAAATATGACATAAAAGTCTTATTACAATCATTTTAAAATAATTAAACAAGTCTTCACTTGTTCATCTTTCCCTTGCCTTTACTAATAGACGGGGCATCAACGTTATCAACCTTAACTGCAATTGTTATTTAATGCAAGAGTGAGCAAACAACAGCTCACTGGAGTTTAACAATAATAAATACATGAAAGGATATCTTTAAAAAGATCTGAATAACTTAACTTACTTCAACAATAAAGAATTGAATAAGAATTCTCTATCAACATTAAAATTTGAATATAGAATTTATCTGAGGGTCATAAGACCTTTGAACTCTTGTCCTAGGTTATAAATATTTCTATTTAAACCTTTAACAGTCAATAAGACTATGGACCTTAACTCGTACTTAGGGGGATCAGCTCTTTGTACCATGTATTGTGCACAAACATCTTAACGCTATGCGTAGTAACCTCCCCTAATAATTAGGGTTGGTCAACTCAGTAATTTGAAATCAAGTCCGCACCAAAGAAAGTTTGGTTTGGATAAGCTTACAATGGTAATTTAGAATTCACGTTCATCAACTAAGGATTAGTTGAATCGACTTTCAATAATTCATAAATAAAAGAATTATGAATTAACATATGCTTTAGAAGTAAACTTAAAGCATTTAAAATAATAAATTGGATCTTACTTGAACAATAAGTCAAGATCTCTTCGGTTAAGTAAATAATTGTCCAGTACAGAAATGAAAAGGACATTCTCAACAATGAATATATGAGCTCAAAGAAAGTTGCGTAGAAATAGCGAGTTTAGGGTTTAGAAGACTTGCCTTACGCTGCAAGCTACTTAAGTCAACCACGTACTTAAACACTTCCTATATACATCCAATCATAATAACCTAAATTAGTTAACATGTAACTAATCCACATAATTGGTTAACCCTCATGGTTAACTCACTTTAATTAATTAAATAATAATAATCAACTATCACATAATTAATTACATCACACACATACTCATATAATTAAATTAATTATGTATTTATCTAAATTATAATTAAACAATTATAATTTAAAAACTTAATCTAATTATAATTACTGAATTATAATTACCTCTTAAATTATTACCAATTCATAATTAATAATTAATTAAACTATATCATGCATTATAATTACACAAATTATAATTAATCATGCTATTATAAACTTAAAATCCATAACTAAACATGCATTTATTAAATTACAATTACTTAAATTATAATTTAAATTAACATCTAATTGACTAAAATAAATCAATTTCTATACATTATAATTTAACCATATTATAATTTAAATTAAATATTTACTCTTAATTATAATTAATCAAATTATAATTAAGTAACTCATTTACAATAAAACATTTATAATCTAATTAATGTTTTCAAAATTTCTTTTATTTCCCAAATATGAATTTGTCACAATCATATAACAACATGTTATATCTTTTAAACATATGTCCACTATCAAGGAATAATTAAACTAAGGCTTTAAAATAAACTGCACAAGAAACTAAAGTCACTGCCCAAGCACTGTGCACGGCGAAGCTGCGCAGCCAGTAGCCTGGGCACCGGCGCAGCTGCGCAGGGAAAGGATTTGGGAAGGGCAAGCGGCACAGCTGCGCTGCTCCTGGCCTTGCTGCCGGTGCAGCTGCGCATCAACTCGGCCAGACGCAGACAGCCACAGCTCTCTGCTTTACCGAACAACCCATACAAACCAACAAACGGAAAAGTACAGTAACGTAGCCACTGTAACTCCATACACATGCAATAATACATAACATAACATGTTTCTACAACATAACAACCATCTAAATAATGATAATCACAAGTTTTAAAAATCCAATTTGGCCATTTTCAAGAAAACTCATATTTTTCCAAAATAATCCACTGTAAGAAATTTTCTCCATCAATTCCACTTTATATACATACATTATATACGTAATTGAATATAATCATCATAACCAATTCTAATTAGGCATAATAACACATATAAATTCCTAAATTTTCCATTCTAAAACCAATCAATATATATAAAACCATATGAACAAAACTTTTTTCATGAAACTTGTTTTAACAGTAGTTTAATTCTTGAAAATCCTCTTATGTCATACAATTACCATAATCAACACATGGATACAATACATATATATATAATTCATGATTTTTACAATTTCATAAAATTCACACAAAACTAAAATTTATAGAAACTTAAAACAATGAAGAACAACTACTTAACGTTTTTAAAACTATGAGATAGTAATTACCTTTATGCTTAGAGATTGAAGAAGAATATGAAGATGATTTCTCTAGCCTTCTCAAGTTTTTCTCTTCCTTTTTCATTCTTCTTCTTCCTCTCTAACACATTGTATAGTTCTAACTTTCTCTGCTCTTTTCTCTCTTCTTCTTTTAGTCTTAGGCTTAGAATACTAACGTAAACACATATAATAGATATAATACGATATAATAACTGACAAACTAATAATACCCTTATTAAGTATATCAGTTACGTAAGTTTTAAAATTCAAAAAGCCTTAAGGCTTTGTTTGGTACACAGTTTATTTAAAAACAGATTATTAGCTAAGGCCTTATTTGTTTAAAATCATTTAAAATCCTTTTTCTTTTATTTTAACAAATCATTTAACACATATTTTAATGTCACCTTTTAATTAATTAAATAATTTAACATCCTTATTTAATCAACTAAAATCAACTAACCACATAAATATTTGTCACATAATTATAATTACTCGCTAATTATAATTCACGTAACACTTAACACACATCTCATCTAATTTAATTCTCTCAATTAAATTAGAACTATAATATAAAATTAATATACATTAATTAAATAAATATTACACATTCATTTAATTAATATATAACACTTAATTAAATCACTCCATAAATCACATAATTTATTTATTTAACTCAATAAATAAATCACATAAAATATTTATTTAACTCAATAAATATTAAAAATTATTATATAAAATCTCAATCGTTACGTAACCCAACCGATCGACTTCTAGAACCTTTAACATGACGGTCTAGGACGCCGTAGTTGCGAAGGACACGGTGTCAGGTATTATCCCAATCAATAATATATGTGCTTACGTATTATTTGATTCCGGTGCTACCTGTTCCGTTGTATATGAAGATTTTGCTAGTCGATTAAATTTACCCCAAGAACGATTAGAGAATCCTTTGAACATAGAAGTTGCGAATAAAGATGTAATTCCCACAGAATTCGTTCACCAAAATTGTTGTGCCAAAATTAGGGGATATAAACTAATCGTAGACTTGATTCCGAGAAGACTCGGAGAATTTGATGTAATACTAGGAATGGATTGGTTGTATAACCACGCTGCAATAATTGATTGTCAAAAAAAAAGTTTGAACCTTCAGACTCTAAATTAGTCTAAGGTAGTGTTTTACGGTAGCTCATCGCTTAGATAATCATGTTGTCGTATGGTGATGTAGGCCAAGAAGTTATTGAGAAAAGAATGTGTAGGTTATTTAGCCTATATTGTAGATACTCATAAAAAGGGAGTAGAAATGAAAAACATATCAGTAGTGAGAGAATTTCAAAACGTATTCCTAGATAATCTGCCCGGCCTTCTGCTAGACAGAGAAACTGAATTTGTAATAAATTTAGCACCTAGAACTGCACCAATTTCAAAAGCCCCATATCGTATGGCGCCTGTAGAAATAAAGGAATTGATGATACAACTGCAAGAACTGCTAGATAAGGGATATATTCAGCCGAGTGTGTCTCCCTGAGGAGCATCAGTGTTGTTTATCAAAAAGAAGGATGGATCGAAGAGGCTCTGTATCGACTATCCAGAGTTGAACAGAGTGACGATTAAGAATAGATATCTGTTATCGAGAATAGATGACCTTTTCCGACCATTTGAAGGGAGTGAAGTGTTTTTCAAAGATAGATTTGAGAAAGGGATATCATCAGTTAAAGGTACGAAAGGAAGACATACCAAAAATGGCATTCCGAACCCAATATGGGCATTACGAATTTTGGGTGATGTCATTCGGCTTGACTAAAGCCCCAGCAACATTCATGGATTTGATGAATCGAGTTTTCAAGTAATATTTGGATAAGTTCGTGGTAGTTTTCATCGACGACATCTTGATTTACTAGAACACTAAGGAAGATCACACCGAACATTTGAAGGTGGTATTAGAAGCGTTGAGAAGGGAGAAGATGTATGCGAAATTTTCTAAGTGTGAATTTTGGATGGAGAAAGTTCAATTTTTAGGGCACGTGATAGACAAGGATGGTATTTTAGTAGAGCCTGCAAAAGTGGAGGCGGTAAGTAATTGGGAACAACTGAAGACGCTAACGGAGGTGAGAAGTTTCTTAGGGTTAGCCGGGTACTATCGAAGAATTATCCAAGATTTTTCTAAGATAGCAACCCCGTTAACCAATCTGACGATGAAGACAATGAAGTTTATTTGGACAGAAAAGTGCAAAGAAAGCTTCAAAGAGTTGAAGAAGAGGTTGAGGGAGGCACCTGTATTATCATTATCAGATGATACAGGAGGTTTTGTGGTGTATAGTAATGAAACGTACAGAGGTCTTGACTCTGTGCTAATGCAACATGGCAAGGTCATTTCGTATGCGTCACAACAGTTGAAAGATTATGAGAAGTGTTACCCTACCCATAACTTAGAGTTGGCGGAAGTAGTTTGTGTGCTAAAAATTTGGAGGCATTATTTGTACGGAGAAAACGTGAGATATATATGGACCACAAGAGTCTGAAATACATCTTCACACAAAAGGAATTAAACATGCGACAAAGGAGGTGGTTGGAATTAATTAAGGACTACGACTACAAAATTATTTATCACCCGGGGAAGGCAAACGTAGTAGCCGTAGTGTTGAGTAGAAAAGGAATGGAGAATTTGCTCAAATTGACATCTTAGGAAGAACTAATAATAGAAATGGAAAGATTGGAAATAGAAGTGAAGGAACCTAGAAAATCCGAGGGGAAGTTATTAGTAATGGAAGCTCGTCCGACGTTATTGAATAGAATAAAGGAATCACAAGAGAAAGATGAAGAGTACGAGAAGACAAAGAAGAGGATATCAGAAAATGAAGAAGAAAGATTCAGAATGGATAAGGACGGTATATTAATATTTAAAGATCAAGTGTGGGTGACAGCCGTAACTTAATTAAGAGAGGAGATTTTGCACGAGGCACATAATACAACATATTCTATTCATCCAGAAGGCATAAAAATGTACCGGGATTTTCGACAACACTTTTGGTGGCCCAATCTGAAACGAGAAGTGGCAGAATGTATGACACCCCCAAATCCGGGTACATCATTTCCACAGGATTCGGTGTTCACTATTTAAAAAAAATATAACTATCTGCCCATGAATAAGGAATGCAAAATAAATTAATAATTTACAACCTTAAAAAATAAAATCTTCCTTATAGAAAGGACTATAACTTATCAAACACGTTCTCAGGGTTTCTAACCTTAAACATCGTCAATGCGGAAACTAAAACATCATAAACAATTAAAGTCTTATTACAAATCATATTAAATATGAACAAGTCTTCACTTGTTCATCTTGCCTTTTCCTTAGCTAGTTGACGGTTCGTCAACTCTCTCAACTTTGGCTGCAATGGTTATATAAATGCAAGAGTGAGCAACCAAAAGCTCACTTGAAATAACAATCAATAATGATGACATATTACTTAATAACTTCAACTGAACTGAATAATATTTCTATCATCGATAATTAAGAATTGAATATAGAATTTAGAATTCATCTGAGGGTCATAAGACCTTGAACTATGTCCCAAGTGGTAAGTATTTCTACTTAGACCTTTAACAGTCGTTAGACAATATGGACTCTTAACTCATACTTAGGGGGATCAACCCTTTGTACCATATATTATGCACAAACATCTTAACGCTTTCGCATGGTAATCCCCTATTACTAGTGTAGACACTCAAAATTTTGCATTCCTTTTACTAACCCTAAAGGAGGGCAAAACCATCTTTTCAACTCAGGTCAGCCCCGGTCTCAACCTGAGAGGTACATGCCAGCCTCGATCTCAACTCGGGAGGTACAGGTCAACCCCGGTCTCAACCCGGGAGGTACAGGTTAACCCCGATCTCAACCCGAAAGGTACAGGTGTGACACCCCAAAATCCGACCTATTTTTCACACCCGAATTCGTACGTTACGGTACTTATCCTTCCATACATACATCATTAAATCTTGAAGATTAATGATATATCATTCCATTCCCAGGTTCTTTTACTTCAAAACGTTCATTCATTAAGAATAATGATAATTACATTATTCTTATCACATTACATCTGTAACTTAATTAGTCACCATATCTACAGAATAATTTAATCTAACTATTCTCCAAGTCTTGGCTTGTTCTTTACGCTTGTTCATAACATGAATAATACTTCATCTTGTAATGCTAATGGTATTCGTAACCAAAGCATCCCATCATCGCAGGACATCGATCATCTTGATCTTCATCAGGTCCTTTAATACATACTACTATCGTTCGCTGAAAATGTTTTTATTTCAGTCAAGTGTGAGCATTCAATTGCTCAACAAGTCATAGTAGTTGAATATTAACAACTCAAGAATCAACATTCTTTTAAGACTTCAATAACCGAACAATGGTTATGAAGAAGCTCGAATAATAGGAATACGTTCTGATTCCTATCATTTTAAAACATACATCATATTTCACATATCATACTTTAATCCTTCTTCCTTTTCCATGCATATTCTATCTGGCTAGAATCATTAGCACAGACTTAACAAGAACGGTTCATGAATAAACCAAACTCTTTCACACTTAACAGTTCAATCACCGAACAGTTCATTTCACTGAAACACCGAAGTGTTAACATTATGGCACAAGGCCTCATTTATACCAATAGCTTGTACAAACATTGCACATTTGCACCTACAAAATACTTCCTCATGTTCAACGTCTGAGGAAGTTAAGAAACTAGAATTCATATGAGAATTAATGAAGTTAAGAACTTGCATCCAGTAGAACTTGAGCAAGATTAGAAACTTGCCTTCCGCACAGCTACCGCTTAGGGTTTACGCTGAGCTGCTCATCGAAATTCCTATGTACCACATAAGGAATAACAAATACCAATTAGTCAAATACTTAACTTACGAATTGGTTTAACTTTCACTTTACTTCTAATGATTCGCGTTATTGTAATCTACATTTACGCGACAAACGTTACTTCCATTCTTCTATTCATTTATTAACATTATATGTTATTCTTCATTCTCTAATTACCGTTTGTTACGGCTTATCATCCTTCTTACTATGCTAACAGGCATTAACGTCTAAGTCATACAACCAATGTATACTTAGAACGTTCCCTCAACGCCGATATGATTCACGAGAAATGTTCATGTATCCTGCGTTCACATTACTCGTCTTTTGATCTCATTCAACCTTTACTTAATGTTTAAATCACTTGTTTAAGTGTTACATTAAGTGAATTGTATGTTCACCGGAACTCTCATCAATTATCACTAAGTATGATGATCAACGAGATCTTAACTTGTTCTTCAACACAATCTTTGGTTTACGGTTTACGTTTCCAAAGTTTAAATTCAATTATGTTTTATTAACGTTCATTCCTTATAACCCTTGAGTAAACATATCTTTTAAAGGGTATACATTCATGTTCATTCATTACTTACTACCCCTTATTACTTATGAATAAGGGTTGAGTACATGACCAACTTGGTCGACAACCTCCCTTGCCTGGCGCGGCCCGCGCTCCCTTTCCCTTGCAAGCGGCGCGCCCCGCGCTGCCTATGCAGGGATAAAGACCCGAACTGGCGCCCCTCGTGCTGGCTATGCCTGCTGGGCGGGGCGCCCCGCGCCTGACCTACTTACCAAAAATTTTCCTAAGTTCTAAAATTTTAGATTTTCCCGAGCTTCGTAACATGGTCATTTCAACTCAGAATTAGCTCATTCCAAAGCCAATAGTTCACAAACATCATGTTCTATCATTCTATCACGTCAGGATTCATTTCAGAATCTGTCGGCAAGAATTTAGTCGATTAGTCCATTTTCACGCGTTTGTTAAACGTTCGGGAACGTTCGACGCTCAATTCTTCGTTTTAAGTCAGAATTCGTTCGTTCTTACTCCCGCAAGTCTTGTTTACATAATTACACGTGTTGCAATCAAAAACCATTATTTTCGAATCATACGTCGACTTTTAACTTTCATTCCAGGAAATTCACGATTTCGACGCTTAACGTCTAATCGAGTAAACTTCCACCGAATCTTCGTTACTCGATATATTTACGTCAAACCAAATGGAATCAATCCATTGGTTGATCATCTATGTTTTCAACCATTTTAAACATCTAAGTTTTAATAGTTTTCCATTATAACATTCTTCGTGTTCTTCGTTCTTAATCAAAAGTATGATTATGATTATACGTTTTCTCTCATTCTAACGTTATAAGTTTGATAATCCAACCTTATAACATCGGAGAGTTAATATAACTCATCCGAATCATCCACTAACATCTTCTATTCTTCTTTAAGTTCATTAACCATTTCATTATGGTTTAACTTATTTTCCATTAACTTCTTAACCAATCCCTTATGGTTTTAATTTGTTCTTGAGTATTAGTGATTCTAAGGTCCACTAATATCAATCTCCTCACTCCCCACAATTCATGCTCCTTAAATTCTCACTTCTCCTTCAATCTAAAAATTGAAGAAAGATGAACATTAATGTTTAACACTTATACCTTGTAAGTGTTCTTGAATTCTTCACTTTGTGTTCTTGACAAAGTCTTACATAGCTTTTCTTTTGTTTCATTATTGCATGACCAAGCTCTCCTTCTTCTCTTCTCTCTCTCCCCAAAGATGTTGGTGATTTTCAAAAACCAACAAATGAAGCCTTAAGCTTGCTATTTATAGGCAAAGCAAGGCTAAGAGCATTAAGGTCATTAAAGCAAACCTCCTTAACCCCACCTCCCTTCACATGCTACACCATGTCTCCCACATGTTAAACCATATCATCCCATGTGCTAGCATGTGCTAGCACATGGCCACCATGTGCTCTCCCATGTCTCATGGGTCATGGGTTGCCCCATGGGTTTAAACCACCCGTTTACTCGCCGGTTCGACCCACATGTTTAAATTCTTAGATTTAATTTAAATTAAATCTATTTACTTCGTATAAAATTCGTATTATACGCCGTATTAATTCTCGTATCCTCCTCGTACTATACTCTTATTATTCTCGTATTCATTATGTATAATAATAATTTATTATTACAGATAATCATTTTATTCTTCATTATCACTTTCCCTAACCCTTAGGGTTTTAAGTCCACAAGCGAAAATTTCGCAAGCCATAAATGAAATATTATTACATATTCCATCTCGTCTCAAAATACTATCATTATGCGTTTCTCAAAATTTCAAAATAAATTCCAGAACAGAAACGGATGAATAGTGATTTTTGTCATTTTCTTCGCGAGAAAACGTTTCTCGGCTAACTTAACTTTTCACGACATATTGTCGTCAAATTTTTTGACAGAATGTCATTCCGATATTCTAATCTCCCAAAAGGCTTAGGGTTAAACCCTAACCCTTAGGGTTTTATGAATAGTACCTATTTCGTCTTTTTCTCAAAAATATTTTTATTCCGAAAATCTTTTATTTTTATCTTGAAAATTCATACTCGTTCATTCTAGCTCGTAGCCAGAATCCTCCACATTTATAATAATCCTATGTCATAGAATGATTAATAATCACATAACATATAATATAATCAGTAAAAATTCATTTTATTAACCCATCGCCCTTTATAGTTTTTTATATATATTTCCATTCTATCAAAGCCTGGATTACTCCGTGACTTTTTACAACTTTTATAAATATATATATATTTATATATTTACATTCCAGTCTGGGCACCGGAGTGAAAACCCATCGCTCTTTACAGCTTTTGTGTATATATATATATATATATATATATATATATATATATATATATATATATATTGCTTTACTCATTTTGATTAAATTGTTGCTTTAAATGTTCATTTGATATGAATCGACACTGACATTTATGCGGGTGAACTAGATTTCTTTAAATCTCGCCAACTCTAGCTTTCAAACGGTTCAAAATAGGTCCAGACAGAACCGGAAAGCTAGAATGGCTGAGATTTATTTAAATCTAACATTTTTTCTAGTTTCAGTTATGAAAGCAACCTCGCGTCCCTTAGATTGCTATCTAGTGGGAACGAGACGCTTCAGCCATGTGCGAGCCAGGATTTACTGATGAATCCTTGGCTCTAGCGACCTTTGAATGTAAATATATATTTTCTGTGCATAGTTGAGCCGTATAGGTTTTATTGGCTTTGTAACGATTGAGAATTTTATGTATTAATTGTAAATATTTTTTGAATTAAATAAATATTTTATTGAATTTATTTGTTGAGATAAATAAATAAATTATGTGATTGTGTGGACTAATTTAATTAAAAGTAATATTTAATTAAATTGATGTGTTAATAATGGCGTAGCATAATTTTAATAGTTAAATTAGATTTAATGTTATGTGCTAAGTGTTGATAATAATTTGTTACATGAATTATGTTTAATAAAGGAATTACAATTGTGTAACAATTTGGTATTATGTGCAATTTTAATTAATTAATGAATGTGAGTTTTTATTTAATTGAATTAGAATGTGGTAATTTAATTAAATAAGTTTAGTATTTAATCTATAGATTAAAGATTTATTAAAAGAATAGAAAAGGGTTTTAAAAGATCTTGGCCAAACGAGGCCCTTGCACCTCTTTTAAATATATTTTACCCAAACAAGGCCTTAGCTAATAATCTGTTTGTAAAAGATAAAGGGTTTGCCAAACATGGCTTTGGGCTTTTCAAATTTTGTAACTTATGCTATTAGTAAGAGTTAATATGGTGATAAGTATTATACTTATTACTTTTAGGTTACATATATATATATATATATATATATATATATATATATATATTATATGTATATGTATATTATACAATATATGTTAGATAAGTTAGTACGTTAGTTTTACAAAGAAAGAAAGAAGAAGAGAGTTAGAGAGAGTTAACAGAGAAGAAGAAGAGGAAGAAGAGGAAGAAGAGGAAGAAGAAGAAGAAGGGAAAGCTTAAGAAAGCAAGATAAGAACATCATCATCTCCATCTCTTCTCTTTGTCTAACTAGTAAGGTTATAATCTTAACCCTTATAACCATAGAATCAATTCATGTGTGTTATATTTCTTCTTTGTTAAATTAGGTTTTCATAATCATGAATATATATATATATATATATATATATGGTATTCATATGTTCTTCATATATAATTATATGCCATGAAAGGATTTTCAAAATTCGATTGTTGTAAAAATAAGTTTTAAAAGTTATGTTCTTCTACATGTTCTTGGTTTAAAACTTCTCTATAAAAATCTCTTTGTGAAAATTCTTAATTTTGATAACCTAAAGATATGAGGAACATGAAGAAATCATGTTCATAGTGTTTTATTATAAAGTTATTTTGAAAATAGTTCTTAAATTGTCAAAGAAATTGATGAAAGCATGAAGTTATGTGTAATATGTGATATAACATGATTATATATGAGTTATATGGTTGTTTTAACAATTCAATTCATAAAATTTTGATAAACAAGAAGAATGGTGTTTATAGTAATTTTTTGTGAATTAATTTCTAAAAAATGGCTTTTGAAACTATCAAATTGATGTTTGATTTTGAGTTATTATTAAAATTGATCATGTATTATGTTAGTATGTTAAGAATTGAAGTTATTACAATTAGAATTACTTGAATTGATTGAAAAATGAATTCGTAATAGCAATTTCCGTCAAGAACGCTTAATATTGTGTTTTTCTTCGAAAATCATGAAATCTTTGTTTTGATTATGTGATGTATGGATTTTATATGTTATAATCATGTTAAAGAGTTTAAAATATTGTTTGTATCAAGTTTCATGTTTATCATGTTGGGAAAAATCGAATTTGGTGTGAAGGAATAAGCCAAATTGGCTTATTTCTCCACCAATTCGCGAACCAGCCTTTGTGCCAGAGGGAGGACCCACCCCAGCGGGGCTTTTGCCCTTGGGGGACCCGCCCCAGTGGGTTAGCTTGCTGTCCGAAAAAGTTGGTTTTTGCTTGTTGAGTTTTCATGTCCCGTTTGTTTAGCTAACTTACTTCTATGACTTGATAAGTGTAATAGGTAATAAGATAACATGTTTTTGATGTGCTTAAGATAGATTGAAGTGTTATGTGAATGTGTTACATGTGTATGGGTGTATTACTTTCATAAGATACACAACATGATTTATTGCGTTAGAAGATTCTAAAATGTATGTCGTGAGTGTAGACTCACGTATGTGGCTAGTTAGCAACCTATGTTGTAAACAACGTTGTGAGTTGGACTTGAGTATGAAGTTTGATGGTTTAAATGTTGTAGTTGGATACTAATAGACGCTTTAAACGTAATGCAAGGTGTAGGGTAATTGTGGAAGTGGTTATAGTTATTAAAGTGTAGCTTGCGCTTGAGGCAAGTTTTCTATCTCTAAACTTGTTATTTAAATTGTGCAAGTCCTCTTATTCTTATTCTCTTACGTTAAGCTAGTTTCCATTTCGGAACTTGCTATTTACTTTGTACTAGCCTTGTTGTATTCTAATGTTCCTAATACATAAATATTGAAGCATTATTGAGGTATTGTGATCTTGACTTAGTTGTTCAAGCAAGATCTACTTATTCTTTAAGTTGCTTTAAGTTACTTCTAAAGCATGCCTACTTATTATGTAGTTTATTATCATATTCTGCAATTGGTTCATGATTCTTATATTATTGAATTGTTAAAGTACTGTGAGTCGATTCAACTGCTCCTAGTTGATGATAGTTAAAACTCCAAAGTTTTCTTATATATCCAAACCAAACTTTCTTTGGTGCGGACTTGTATTCAATTACTGAGAATGAACAACCCTATTTACTAGGGGACATTTATGCAAAAGCGTTAAGATGGTTGTGCACAATTCATGGTACAAAGGGTTGATCCCTCTGAGTACGAGTTAATGGTCCATAGTCTTAATGACTGTTAAAGGTTTAAATAAAAATATTTATAACCTAGGACATAGTTCAAGGTCTTATGACCCTCAGATGATTCTATATTCGAATTCTACGTATTGATGAAAGAATTATAATTTAATTCTTTATATTGATGAAAGTAAAGTTATTCAAACTCTTTTAAAACTATTCACTTATGTCATATCACTGTTGTATTTCCAAGTGAGCTTTTGTTTGCTCACTCTTGCATGTTTTATCACCACTTACAGTTGAAACCAAGAATGTTGTCATACCGTTAACAAGTAAAGAAAAAGGAAAGATGAACAAGTGAAGGCTTGTTGTTTCAAGTATTGATGGTAATAAGACTTAGTTGGTTATGTTTTATTTCCGCATTTATTTGATTAATGTTAAGGTTTAGTTAACCCTGTGATTTTATTTGGACAAGTTGTAATCCTTTATCAAGGAAGATTTTATTTAAGTATTCGAAGGTTGTAATTTACTTTGCAATTCTTTATTATTGGGTAGATGTGTGTTTTAGTTAGAAAGTGAACACCAAATCATGTGGAAACAAAGTACCCGAATTTGGGGGTGTCACAGGCTTCCCTATGTGAGCTTAGGAATCATGGGATTTATGATCAAACTGATCAGAACCTGATTCCCATGATGGACAAACTCTATTTTACAAATGTACTGTGACACCCCCAAATTCGGGTACTTCGTTTCCACATGATTTGGTGTTCACTTTCTATTTAAAACATATATCTACCCAATAATAAAGAATTGCAAAACCAATTACAACCTTTATAAAACTTAAATAAAATCTTCCTTGACAAAGGATTACAACTTGTCCAAATAAAATTCCAGGGTTAACTAAACCTTAACATCAAACAAAGTAAATGCAAAAATAAAACAACGTCAACTAAATCTTATTATAATAAAATTTGAAACAACAAGCCTTCACTTGCTCATCTTTCCTTTTCCTTTACTTGTTGACGGAATGTCAACATTCTTGGTTTCAACTGCAAGGGGTTGTAAAACATGCAAGAGTGAGTAAACAAAAGCTCACTTGAAATATAACAGTGATATGACATAACTGAATAGTTTCAAAAGAGGTTGAATAACTTTACTTTCATCAAAATAAAGAATTGAATAATAATTCTTTCATCATCATTAGCCCCGGTAGAACCGGGAGGTCAAGTCAAACCCCGACGACAACCTCGGGAGGTACAGTAACCCTGGCAACAACACCGGGAGATCAAACTCAACCCCAGTCATAATACTAGGATGTCATGTCAAGCCCCGGTCGAACCGGGTTATCAAGTCAAACCCCGGCGAAACCACGGGAGGTACAATAACCCCGACGACAACACCAGGAGATCAAACTCAACCCCGATCATAATACCGGGATATCAAGTCAAGCCCCGATAGAACCGGGATGTCATTCAAACACCAGCGACAACTCTAAGAGGTACAGCAACCCCGGCGACAACACCGGGAGATCAAACTCAACCCCGGTTAAAATACCGGGATGTCAAGTTAAGCCCAAGTAGATCCGGGAGGTCAAGTCAAACCCCGGCGACAACCTCGAGAAAAATAGTAGCCCCGACGACAACACCAGGAGATCAAATTAACCTTCGAAGACAGCCCTGAAGCATCAAATCATCTCCAGAGACAACCCTGGGAGACCAAATCAACCTCTGAGATAACCTTGAGGAAGAACAGAGTCGGCTAAGATCAAACCTTGAAGACAACCTCGAGAAAATAGTTAAAACCCTAGCCAACACAGGAGATGACCCCTGGAAGGGCAAAACAATCATTTTATCGACTTCAATCCAAATCAGGTCAAAATCAAGCCAAATTGATGCAATGAGGGTCAGAAAGAGCCATAACATCAATGCCGAGTGAAAACATCACAATACAGCTTAACGGATAAACTGTAAAAAAATGAAGATCTGGTTATAAACCCATCTTCCTGGATTTGGAAAAGGTCAAGTCCTATGTCATTGTGTCGCTCTCTGAAAGGGCTTTCCGGTAAGTTATAGCATGCCTCAAACGGATGCCCGGATAAAAAGTTATGAAGGTTTAAACCTGACATCGCGTCGCTCGGAGTGCATGTACTTCGAGACAATGACCCACAGGAGTGGGCCCCACTCGGGAAGCCGTAGGTAGAGTCGCGGCTGCCGCGAGTGCAACCGCTACCATTTTGGTCTATATATGAGAGCGCCCACCCTTGCAAAAAAAGAAGAAAAAAAAAAGGGAAAAACGCTCTGAAACTTTGCCCATTTCTAACCTTATCCCTGTTTCTAGTACTGCAAACCTAGATTTTATTCCTCCAATACGTTTGCATATGTAAATTCTACAACATACCAAAAATTAACCAATGAAAACGTCCATTTAAAGCTCACCGAGTGGCAAAAAGCCCGTGGAGCAGTCCATTGTAAGTTTTTTTATGATCAAAAGTCATTTCTTACTTCATTACGTATATGTGAATGTGCATATAAAGTTTCATCTTCTGCTCTTGCCTGGAACTCAGTTTTGTGGCTTTTTTAGCTTACTTTTTAGTATATATAAGTATATATATATATATACATTTTTCTTCGTTTGTAAAGCCTGGATCGTTAATCCGTGGCTTTTACTCGCTTATATATATATATATATATATATATATATATACTAACTTGTTCGGCCTAGATCGCTGATTCGTGGCCTATTCAGCTTTAATACATATATATAACTGACTATATATATACTAACTTTCAATTCCGTCAAGCCTGGATTGCAAATTCGTGGAATTTACTGCTTATATATATATATATAACTATATATATATATAATTATTCTGACTTTGTTTGGCCTGGATTGTAAATTCATGGTCTTTTATTGCTTATATATATATATATTTACATTTCTGTCGAGCCTTGAGTAATTCGTGGCTGTTTATGGCTTTTATATATATATATATATATATATATATATACACATACATTTTTGTTGAGCCTGGAGTAATTCGTGGCTCTTTACCGCTTCTATAAATATATATATATATATATATATATATATATATATTTACATATCTGTCGAGCCTGGAGTAATTCGTGGCTCTTTACCGCTTATATATATATATATATTTACTTTTCTATCAAGCTTGAATTAGCAATTTGTGGCTCTGTATAGCTTTCATATATATATATATATATATATATATATATATATATATATATATATATATATATATATATACATTCCCGTCGGGCCTCGGATTTCCAGGCCCTTTACAGCTTATATATATAACTATATATATATTATTTGTTCATTGTGATTAAATATTTGCTTTAAATATTCATTTGATATGAATTTGTTTTAATGTAAATTTTGCCGAATTAGATTTTCTAAATCTAGCCCTTTCTAACTTTCAAACGGCTCAAAATAGGTCCAACCGAAATCGGGAAGCTAGAATGGCTAAGATTTAATTAAATCTAGTTTTTTCTAGTGTTGTAAATATTAAAGTGACCTCGCGACCATGGATCTATATCTAGCGGAAACGGGAAGCTTTGGCTACGCACATGCAAGAATTTGTCTAATAAATCCTTTGTTTTGCGACGTCTAGAGTACAATTCTCCTTCTTTGTGAATATCTGTGATGTGCAGGTTTTCTTGGCCATTTTATGTGAGCCTAGGAATCGTGGAATTGATGATCAAACTGATCTAAATCTAATTCCCATGATGGGCAAACTCCACATTATAAATATAGCCTGCCAGGTTTTCTATAAAATGCACATCCGAGGGACCTTAAAACGGTTATCCGGATTTAAGGTCTCAAACATAGTGAAATATGGTTTGTAGTCACTTCGAAGGCTGTCATGCCCATAAGAAGACCGACACTTGTCTATAAATTTTGTGGTCGAGGATGCTTCTCATCCGGACGATCAACATTCATATCGAGCCAAAGGCTGAACAGAATAAAATAGAAGTATCAATATGCTTCAATTCCTATGCAAGCGAAAGGGTTTGAAAACCACCTTTCAAAACATCATTTTCACATCTTGTCTAAACAAAAGGACTTTTTCAAACAAATAAAACCCTTCGTATATAGGTCCAATAAAGCATGGCAATACTTTCAAATCAAACAAACGTAGGCTCAATTACTTCCAGCATACACACACACATTGCGATTAAAAATGGAAATATTGAAAAGATGCGGTACCGTGTTTCACGGGAGTCGGGGGGTGCCTAACACCTTCCCCCCCGCTTAACTAAGCCCCCGAACTTTAAGAATCTCGGTTTCAAGGCCAAGTTTTGACAACGTCCAGTAATTGGGCCTACTTGCAAAAAAAAAACAAACAAAACTCAGGTGAGTTGGTACAACCATTTCAAATATACCAACTAGCGACTCTGTAAACCTTTCAAATAGTCGACATGATACATGTTGGCTTTTTCCTAAAAAAAATTCATCCTTCATAAAACAGATAAGACAGATAAGGGTAGAAAAAAAGAAAATTTAGGAAGATGAAGATCTGTCCAAAGTGACAAGATTTTTTTTGACGTCGACAAGCCCAAGAAAGAAATTCTCCAAATGTTGATCAACAAAGGGAAAGTCACATAATTGTTACCCCCAGTAGACCCTCGATCCAGGAAGTTCAAACCTGATAGGATCTATCAATATCTTTCCAACACGCCTGGTCATGACATAGAGGATTGTTGGGGACTTCGTCACCTGATTCAAAATCTAATTGAAAGCAGTGAGCTGATGAAGCCAAACCAAGATTATGGTTATCCTGGTGCGGAAGCAATCTTTCTTCCCATGACATGGAATCTGAGAGAAGTAGTGGCTGTCATTTCCTATGAGAAGGATCTAGCCATAACGCCCTTGATACTTTAGGATAAAAGGGCCCAAGAAGGAATGAATCCTATAAAAGTGGATACGCTCGAGCCTCTAATATTGCCATTCAAATCGCAGTATCCTGTGGTCAGCTTGAAGAAAGTCCCATGGAACTATGGAAAAGATAACGGATAAACATCAAACCACATTGCTATTACATCAAAGGAAAACCCACTGCACCTGCCTCACCGAGTAATCAACTCAGTCATTAGAGCCAATGGAAGAATGTATGAGGAGAAAATTGAAGAATTCCTCAGCAAGATAGGGCAAAATGAAGTCAAAGTGGTGCAAACCCGACAGATATCCTTTCTGGATTCGGTCTTATCTTCAGAAGATCATCGCAAGATTCTAGTGAAAGTACTAGATGAAGCACATCTGTCGAAAATGATAGATACTGAGAAGTTTCATCACGTGATAGAACACAATTTCAATAGTAATGTGATATCTTTCACTAACTATGATATACCCGCAGAAGGGAGGGGTCATTGCACATAGCAGTGATGTCCTCAGGATATGTGATTGGAGGTGTGCTGATAGATGGAAAATCATCCCTGAACATCTGTTCCTACGATACCTTGGAGAGAATGAAAATTAATCCGAGCTGAATTCGGACTAGTCATGTAGTCATAAGGGCTTTTGATGGATCTCGCCGAGAGGCTGTGGGAGAAATCGAGCTTCCATTGGAGATTGGACCCCATACTTTCTAGATATCCTTCCAGGTACTAAACATTACCATAGGAAATAATTTACTTTTGGGAAGACCGTGGATATATATGGCAGGAGCAGTTCCGTCCACCCTTCATCAACAACTCAAGTATATCATTGATGGCAATCTGATAACTATAAATGCCGAGCCAAAGTATTGTGTCCATATACAAAGTGATATGCCGATAATCAGTCTCGATGAAGGAGTTAAGCCTGTCAGGTTTTAAGCTCTAGAAGTGAGCAACACTCAATACCTACGTATTAGGGCACCGGCCTTAAAGCCAAGAGTCTCCACCAAAGTGATGACGGTCGGTCAGGAAATGGTATCCTTGGGTTTTGATGAGTGGGTTTCAAACCTACGAATTGTATACCATTTAAACCTAAGATATTGCTACTTCGGGTATTTTTAGGTTCCTTTTTATGTGTTTGCATTGGTTTATGTGCAGGGATTGACCGGGAAGATAAAAACAAAGGAATGAACGCATAAGGAGAAAAAGCTATAGAAAAGTACTGAATCTCGCAGGGGCACAAAAATTAGACTAAGGAAACTAGCCTAGACGCATGTGCGCCGGGCCATAGATTACAAGAAGGAAAAGTTCACCGGGGAGAGATACGCGGCAGGAAAAGTGGAGTTTCCTTGTTTGAATTAGATTCTGCAGATATTCGGTTGGGGTATGTGGAACGCGATTAGGAGAGTATAAAAGGCTAAAAGAGGGGTAGACATGAAATTATCTTGGACATTAACAAACCCTAATCCTTGGGGGGAGATCACACGGTGGGAGAATTGAAGCGAGGCTAAGGCACGAAGAAAGTAAGGCGAGATTGGAGAAGAGTAGCTCTAACTTTCAGATTTTATTCTCTTTATTCATCTATTATTTGTATTCAGGATGCTAGTAACTTTGTGGATGATGGTTTTTAATTTATCTATAATAAATTAATTTACTATTTAAGTCTACAATGGAGCTTATTGTGTAACTGAGAATTGACATGCTTTCATCTTAGTTTACTAAGGCTATTTTCAGATTATTTACTATGGTTTACGCATTGATTATGTTATTGCTTGATCACCAATTACTTGTTATTCCATATGAACTCGAGAGATGAAATATAAAATTTAGAACTGATCATAGTAACGTATGTTTGTGATTTCTGCAGTAAGTTATAATTCATAATTTATGTGTAGGATAGAGATATATATACATTATACGTAATCTAAAGAGAACATAAACTGAAACCTTTGTCAATTATAATTCACGTAGAGATATAGTGAGTTAGTTAATTAAGGTGTCTTGCTTAATTCTGTCAATTGTGGATTTGAGTTAGTATGGGTGTAATGCGTTGAGAGATGGTTATATCTACTAGTGTGTTCTTGGTTAATAATATGGAATAGTTGATTTAAATTAAACGGAAGTATGTCATTCGAAGTGAAACAGTAAGTGAAGTTGAAGGCTAAATTCTCTGAAAACTTGTCAAATTCCTAGATAGTGTTAGTTATAGTTTAAGTGGTAGTTTTTCATAAATATCATCACTTGATTGTTAGTTTAATAAAATTGGGATAATATAAAGTTGGTAATTGTAAGGATAAAATTCAGTTATTTTCTCCGTGGGAACGATACTTTACTTTCACTCTATTACTTGTTGACCACGTATACTTGCGTGTTGTGCATATTAGATTTTTACCCAAGAAGTTTTTGGCATCGTTGTCGGGGAATATAACTATGTTTATCACTTTCAATATAAGTTTAATTAAATCAATTTTAATTATACATTTTTTTATTCTTATTTTTGTTTTATTTATTATTTCAGGTACTCTCGAGTAGTGCATGCAAACTCGATCAAAGAAGCCTGAATTGTTACCTTACGAGGACGACATCGACAAATGGTTTCAGAGGTTGAGTAAGTGTATTGAGAAAACTCGAGAATCACTTGAAACACAGGACAACATGGATGAAGAAGAA
The DNA here is from genome assembly GCA_020205555.1 of Panax stipuleanatus. NCBI lineage: Eukaryota > Viridiplantae > Streptophyta > Magnoliopsida > Apiales > Araliaceae > Panax > Panax stipuleanatus. Next base: position 99,020,885 of record CM035125.1, read on the forward strand.
CAGAAAGCACTACGAGATTATGCTACGCCGCGGGTATCGAAATTCATTCGAGTATTACCAGGCCTGCTATTAATGCTAACAACTTCGAGATCAAGCATGGTACTATACAAATAATGCAGAACACTTGTCAGTTTATGGGTCTACAGAATGACGACCCGAACGAACACATTGTCAGCTGTATAGATATTTACGATACATTCAAATGCAATGGGGTGTCAGATGATGCTATTAGGCTGAGGTTATTTACGTTCACTCTCAGGGACAAGGTAAAGGGTTGGCTCCATTCTCTACCACCGGGGTCAATCAACATATGGAATGATTTGGCACTGAAATTTCTGGCTAAATTCTTCCCGCCAGCAAAAACTCAGAGACTAAGAACAGATATTTCTACATTTGCACAGCAGCAGGGAGAAACTTTATACGAAGCATGGGAAAGATATAATGATCTGTCGAGGAAATGTCCAGACCATAGACTACCTCAGTGGATGCAGATGAATACCTTCTACAATGGGTTAGGAGGTTATACACGGACTACCATTGATGCAGCATTAGGAGGAGTTTTCATGGCAAAGAAATTTGAGGAAGCATATGACTTGATAGAAATGATGGCTGCAAACAACTATCAGTGGCCAACTGATCGAATGACTCAACCTAAGGTAGCAGGGATTCTGGAAGTGGATTCAGTGACAGCTTTGTCAACATAAATAACAGCATTATCAAAGAAGATGGATGTCCATGTCAAGCAGAAATATGCAACAGGTAGCAGTTGTGTGTGAGGTATGTGCAGGGGAGCATCCAACGGACCATTGTGCAATAAATCCGGCATCAGTACAGTTTGTGGGTAGTTATAACAGGCCACAAAACACATATCAGAATACACACAATATGGGGTCAAGGAACCTATCCCAACTTCTTATAGAGCAACAATCATAATCAAAATCAAAATCAAAATCAGAACCAGCACCAGGCTCCACGACCACCATACCCCCCCCCCAATTTTTAGAATTAACAGCAACAGTCAGCTCCACATCACAAGAAGAAGATTGATTTGGAGGAGCTACTTGTGAAATACATAACAGGTAATGAGGCAGCAATGAAAACTTAGGCGACTGCGATAAAAAATTTGGAAACTCAGATGGGACATATTGCAAGTGCTTTGAATAGTAGAGCTTAAGGAACCTTGTCGAGCGACACCGAAAACAATCCTAGGGGAGGTCATCAGCAGTGCCAAGCTGTTAAACTTCAGGAGTGGAAAATAGTTAGCCGAGCAGAATGCGTAAGAGCCGACGACAAAGAAGAACGTTGAGACAAATGTGGAGGAACAAGTTAAGGGAATTACAAGCAGAGAGAAACCAATGGTAAAGGAATAGGTAGTAGTCGCACCAATAGTTTACCCACCACCACCCTTTCAACAATGAATCCGAAAATAGAAACTAGAAAAGTAATTTATTACGTTTTTAGAAATGTTCAAGAAGTTGCATATCAACATTCTTTTTGCGGAAGCATTAAAATAATTGTCTAGTTACGCCAAGTTCATGAAGGATATCTTATCAAAGAAAAAGAAGCTAGAGGATTTTGAGACCGTGGCGTTAACCGAGGAGTGTAGCGCTATATTACAAAAGAAACTTCCCCCAAATTGAAAGATCCGGGCAGTTTCACCATCCCGTGCATAATAGGTAGTTTGTCCTTCAACAAATGTTTGTGTGACTTAGGTACAAGCATAAACCTCATGCCACTATCAGTTTATACTCAGTTAGGTTTACCGACTCCTAGACCAACAAACATTTCTCTACATCTTGCGGACAGATCGGTGACATATCCAAGGGGAATTGTGGAAGATAATCTGGTCAAAGTTGACAAATTCATATTTCCAGCTGATTTCATCATCTTGGAATATGAAGAGGATAAGGATATTCTGATAATACTAGGGCGACCATTTTTGGCAACCGATAGGACTCTCATCGATGTTCAGAAAGGAGAACTAACCATGAGGGTTCAAGACCAAGAGGTAACCTTCAATGTTTTTAAAGCTGTAAACTTCCCTAAGGAGGACGAAGAGTGTTATCACATGGATGTGATTGAGAAAGTTGTGGGGGATGAACATGAGCGTATATTGAGTACCGATCCGTTGGAGAATGAAGAGTGTTACTGCTATTGGATGGACTATCGTCGACATCAAGGGAATCAGCCCTTCATTCTATATGCACAAGATTCTGATGGAGGAGGTTGGTAAGCCTATAGTGGAACAACAACGGAGGCTCAATCCGATTATGAAAGTGGTAGTGAAGAAAGAAATCTTGAAATGGCTCGATGCTGAAATAATCTACCCGATTTTGGATAGTGCATGGGTGAGCCCAGTTCAGTGTATCCCGAAGAAGGGTGGTATGACAGTAGTAAAAATTGTAAACAATGAGTTGATACCGAAGAGGACGATGACCGGTTGGAGGATTTGCATAGACTACAGAAAGCTTAATAAGGCAACCCGAAAGGATCATTTTCCCTTGTCGTTTATTGATCAGATGTTAGATAGATTAGCTAGACAAGAATACTACTGTTTGCTAGATGGTTATTCGGGGTACAATCAGATTGTAATTGCACCGGAGGACCAAGAAAAGATAATGTTTACATGCCAATATAGCACCTTTACCTTTAGAAGGATGTCATTCAGGCTATATAACGCACCGGCAACCTTTTAGAGATGCATGATGGCGATATTCTCCGATAAGGTGGAACGCAGTGTTGAGGTATTCATCGATGATTTCTCAGTGTTTGGTGATTCTTTTGATAATTGCCTAGAAAATCTGGTCATGGTACTAAAGAGATGCATAGAAACGAATCTGGTACTAAACTAGGAAAAATGTCATTTTATGGTTCAAGAGGGGATCATACTTGGGCATAAAGTCTCAAAAAAGGGGTTGGAAATGGATCAAGTGAAATTGGAAACAATAGAGAATCTACCACCGCTAACTTCAGTGAAAGGAATTCGAAGTTTTCTCGGTCATGCTGGATTCTACCGCCGATTCATTAAGGACTTCTCTAAAATCACAAAACCGCTATGTAGTCTATTGGAGAAAGATGTACCGTTCAGATTTGATGAAGAATGTCTGGCGGTGTTTGAACAGTTAAAGAAAAAATTAACTACGGCACCTGTGATCATAGCACCGGATTGGACCATGCCATTTGAATTGATGTGTGATGCCAGTGACTATGCGGTAGGGGATGTGTTAGGATAATGCTGAGAGAAAGTTTTTCATGCAATCTACTATGCGAGCAAAACATTAATTAATGCACAGCTGAACTACACAACCACCGAGAAGGAACTACTTGCGGTTGTGTACGCTTTTGATAAGTTTCGCTCGTATCTAGTTGTAACTAAGGTGGTGGTGTACACCGATCACTAGACCATACGATATCTGGTTGCAAAGAAAGATGCAAAGCCAAGACTGATTCGCTGGATCTTGCTCTTTCAAGAATTTGATTTAGAAATTAAAGATAGGAAGGGGACAGAAAATTAGGTGGCTGACCACATTTCACGATTGGAGAATCCGAATCATGACAAGACGGACAAAGTGTTGATCAATGAATGTTTTCTAAATAAGCAGCTATTTCTGATCCACGGCGAGTTCCCGTGGTATGCGGATTTTGCCAATTATTTGGTGAGCAATATTCTCCCTCCAGATTTGACACACCAACAAAAGAAGAAATTCTTAGATGATGTGAAGTGGTATATATGGGATGAACTTTTTTTGTTCCGACAGTGTGTTGATAGAATGATTCAGCGATGTGTGCCACAAAGTGAAGTGGAGAATATCTTATATGCATACCACGCATCAAAAGTGAAAGAACAGCAGCCAAAGTACTACAAGCAGGATTTTATTAGCCCACCTTGTTCAAAGACGCACATCAGCGTGTTAAGAATTGTGATCGATGTCAACGGGTCGGCAAAATTTTTAAACAAAACGAGATGCCACTCAACATGATCTTGGAAGTCGAGGTTTTTGATGTATGGAGGATCTATTTCATGGGACCTTTCCTGTCTTCATACAACAATTTATATATCTTGTTGGCAGTAGACTATGTTTTTAAATGGGTTGAGGTAGTCGCGCTACAGACAAAGGACGCGAAGGTTGTTTTGAAATTCTTGCAAAAGAATATCTTCACAAGATTTGGCATCCCGAGGGCTATCATCAGTGATGAGGGAAGTCACTTTTGCAACAAGTATTTCATCGCACTCTTGACCAAGTACGGGGTCAACCACAGAATCGCCACAGCCTATCACCCCGAGACGAGTGGCCAAGCAGAGGTATCTAATAGAGAGGTGAAAAGAATTTTGGAGAAAATAGTGAACCCGAACAGGAAATATTGGCCTTTGAAATTGGATGGCGCTCTATGGGCGTATCGGACTGCATACAAGACCACAATCGGAATGTCTCCATATCAGCTTGTCTACAAAAAAGCGTGTCACCTCCCAGTGGAACTCGAGCATAAAGCATATTGAGCCATCAAGAAACTCAACTTTGATCTAGTAGTAGCGTGGGAGAAAAGACTTCTACAACTCAACGAGTTAGATGAATTTCGCCTTCAGGCATACGAGAACTCCAAGTTGTACAAAGAAAAGGTCAAGAAATGGCACGATCAGAAGATTGTGGATAAAAAATTTGAACCGGGCCAAGAAGTATTGTTATCCAACTCTCGGTTAAAACTCTTTCCCGGGAAGCTGAAATCCAAGTGGTCGGGCCCATTCACCATCAAAATAGTGTTTCCACACGGGGCCATTGAATTGTATATCCGGGAATCAGTGGAAAAATTCAAATTAAATAGACAACGCTTAAAGCAATATTGGGGTGGTGATCTCTATCGCCAAGCAACCTCAATTGACCTCGCCGAACCAGCTTAAGAACAGGGAGTAGTCATGCTGAAAGACTCTAAATCAAGTGCTTAATGGGAGGCAACCCAGTCATTTGGTTATTTTAACTTTTGAAATTTGTTTGTTTTAGAATTTATTAAGTAATTATTAGTAGAATAGGATTAGTATTAGCATAAGAATTACCTCCGTGCCTCGATCGCATTTATGGATACTAAAAAGGTTTATGGATTTTACTAGAGGATGGGAGCATATAGTAACATGAGGAAGAAGAGAAACAAAGGATACACCTTGCGTGATATAAAGTCGGGAGAATGAGTACACAAAGGAAGATTTTTGGTAGGAAATAGCATTCTCGCCCTGACGCAGAATTTTCAAAGCAAAATCTCGCCTAGGCGCACATCTCTCTGTCTAAACTAGCCCCGGTGAGGTTTAACAAAGGAAAAAACACACCTAGGCGCAGAGCCCTCTGGCAGACTTTGCCCCGGCGCAGTTTAAAGGGTAAAAAGGCTCGTCCCTGTGACAACCCGAGAATTTAGACAATTTATTAAAATCTTAAATGATTAAATTAAGGTTAAATAATAGACCTAGACAGAAAATAAGTGTATGGATTTGACATTTTTGTGAAGGATTTTGGTGAATTTAAAATTTTTAAGAAGAACCTATAAGGTTTACTATTTGAATAAGAATAAAGAAATATAACCTAATATATATGTTAGGTAGAGTAATTAAATACTCTAAGAGATTTATTTTGTACATCTTAAATAATTGATTTTATAACTTAAGTAAAGCAAGTCTAACTGGGTTATGAAACTAAAGATACATGAGTAAGGATTTAAATTACAAAGAAGGGGAATGAAAACCCTAACTAAATGATTAGGGTGAGATAAAATTAGAGAGTACGGAACAAAGTTGATTTTATGACTCAAAGAATTAAATTTGTAGCCCAATTATTTATTTAAGCATTGGACGTGTAGCTAAATTGATTTAATAGCAATTAAGTTATTAAGCTAGCCCAATATATTATATATGGGACATGTATAGTGATGGCATAATTTATTTATGGAGGAAGCCCAAGCTCATTTTATTAGTAAGTAAACTAAGAAAAGTGCAAGACCAAAGATATATTTGGGTAGCCAATTGGTGACCCAATGGAGTGAGGACCTATTGGACATTAAGTAAGCAATTTGGGCCTTTAAAATAAAATCAATTAGGGCCCACGAAGCCCTTAGGGCCGAAATTATGAGGGAGGAGCAAGGGGGAGATGAATGTAATGATTAAGCCACTTTAGTTGGTGAACAACTATGCTAGGTGTTAACCTTGGAGTGGAGCCAACACTTTAACCAAGATCACAAGTTATCCAAAGTGTGCAAGAAAGCTTATAATGATTATGAGAGAGAGATATTTGGAGATTACAATAGATATACAAAATATATCTACTAACCACTAAAACCAAAATAATATTTCTTTCTTTTCTCTTTCATCTCAATATTTCTTTCTATGCTAGTTAACAAACTAATAGGGAGAGAGAGAGTGAAAGGGAGGATTCGGTCACTATAGGGAGAAGAGAGAGGGAGAAGAGAGAGGGAGAGTTCTTCTTAGTTTCATAGTCTCCTAAGCAAACATAGGATCCTAAGCAAACATAGGAAGAAGAAGAGGAAGAACTAGCTAAGGTATAAACAATTCCTACTTATATAGTCTAATATCTTTTTGGTTTGATTTGAATTTTGATTTTTGTGAAGTTATGATTTTGAGGCTCAAAAACCTTGGATATATGTGTTTAATAGTATATCAAGTTTATATCTAACCCATTTATGGATCAAAAGTTAGATCTAAACTAAGAAATAGGATATAAGTTTTTCAAAAATGAGAAAACCTAATGTTTCTAGCCTTACTTGTGTTGATCTTGTGATTTGTGATTTTTTTTATGAATTAGGTCATGGATCATGTTAGATCCATGGATATATGAGGTATTAGTTTGTGATATGTTGTTTGATGATGGATTATGTTGGTTATTAGGTGAGAATATGAAAGTTTTCTTAGAAATCATCAAGTATGAAAAAAATCAGATTTTTGTATAAACGAAGTACGAAATTAAAATGACCATATCTCTCTTAATATTTCGAATTTTTGAGTGTGGCCAATTTCTAGAGTTAGATATACAAGTCTTCTAACTTTTTCAAGTGGAATATCTTAAAAAGGACTTACAGAGTTTCGTGTGGACTGATTTCAGCAAAGGAAGTAAAATCTGAAAATTAAAGAAAAGTAGGCTGTCCAGGAATTTAAGGGGCTATTTCGACCACTTAAGTTATGAAATAAAATCAGTCCTTTTGGGACATTAAAATATATGTTATAAACTAGCTTGTGTCAGAAAATGAGCTCATTCTTACTTAAATTGAGCAAGTTATGACTATTTTAATATTTGGGTTTTTTCCGACGAAAAACACAATAACTGTAGTTCTATGACTCCGATGGCCACAAAATTTAAAGTAAAAGCTCACGATAACATGTATAAGATCCCGCTAAGAGTTGGGAAATTTTGGAGTTAAGCGTGAGGTAGTTATTTTCTTAAGGAATTAACTAGAAACGGATTTTTGAAAAATACTTAAGGGAGTTGAAAAATTCTATAAAAATAGTTTTTGTGTATGAAATATATGTATATATGTTTGGACAAATAATGGAAAAATAATAAGTTGTTTTGGTATTTTCGTGAAAAAAAAAATTTTAGCTTCCTGAAATTAACATTTTGGGTTGCTGAAATGGAAACTGAAAATGTTATGAAGACAGTTTGATTTTAGCTTGTTGAAATGGAAACTGATAAGGTTAGGAATGGAAAATAGTTTGATTTCAGTTTACTGAAATAGTAAACAGTTACCGAGTTATAATAATAACTTATAAATGAACGAGTAAGTGTTAAGTCTAAAGTAGTGCAATCGTACCCTTTAATGGTTGATATATAGTAGCTGGGCTAAACGACTCCTTCATATGGGGAAGGTATATACGAATTAGTAACCGATCTAACTCACTGTAAAAACAGTGTAGACGAGACGAAAACTAAATTTGTTAGTTGTTTGTGAGAAATCACTCAGTATACTATATTGAATATTATTAAAGACTCGATGTGTGTTAGGTTTAGACTTGTGTATATGTATAGTGTTAAGATTATCTAATATTTGACTATGTGTTTAAATGTTAGATAGTTTACTTATAAGGTATGTTATGCTAATTGAAAAATTAATCTTATAACTGATAGGTCTTTTCAATAAAGCGATTAACTTAAATTGCGTAGTAGTAATCGACGGTACATGCAAGTTTCCTAACTCGAACTCGAGTTGTTATTGTAAAGCATGTTCGTGAATAATCATTGTTGATTATATCACATCTATGATTTATTGATTCGCACGTTGTGCATATTGTATATGTTCCTCAGGTATGAAAGGCTGATCACCTTCATTACCATATTGTTCAGTTGAATTTATTCATGTTCATTGTTGGCTATTCATCATTATTGATTCATGTTCTTTCACAATTCTTATATTGTTGAAAGTTTGCAACTTATTATTCTTTTCAATCATGATATATCTTCATTTGAACTTAAACTTGCTGGGAAAACTTGTTGCTCACCCTTGCTATATTATGATAAACATTCCAAGCTTAAAGACGAAACTTCGAACATAGTCAAAGGCAAAGACAAGTTTCGGGATTGAATTATTGTAAGGTTAAATGGTATTTATATTAGAGCAATATGGCATTGCATGTCGTGTAGAATATGAATATGTGTAGTAAGTTAAGGTTTCAGACCTTGGGAATTATGTGTAAAAGTTGATTGTATAAACAATTTATGTTTATAACTTCCGCAGTAGTTATATAAATGATGTATCGTAACGTACTAGGTCCGAGGTTCTGGGGACCCGGATTTGGGGGCGTCACAGCCCCGGCGAGGTCCACGAAATTCTATTTTTAAAAACCCTCTTTTTGGTTGACTTAAACAATCTTCTCTTTCATTCAAATATCAAGCAACAATCTCTCTTCCTCCCATACACAACCAAAACCTGCCCCTAAACACATAATTTATTTCCAAATCAACCCAACCCCAAATCAAACATAAATCATGCTTCAAAACATATTTCAAATAGGGTTCGTGCCTTCGATGGGAAATTCATGCCATACTAAGTCTGCCATAAGGGGAACTTTATACACAACTTCAATCTTCGCATACAAGCATAAAGGTAACGTCAATTTTGGGTGATTATTAGAGTATATTACAGGTTTATGCACAATTTGGTTGGATAATTCACAAAGTGGGTTGAATAATTGAAGTTTGGGGGTAATAGCAAGTAATCGAAGTACGCATGCCAGGTGTTTGATACAGAGTCTCAACGAACTTTGAACGATCCTTCACTCATATTCAAGTGGGATTCACACCTTCTGCATCACAACATCCAGAAATCAGAAAAGGCAGCGAGGTGAGAGTTCATATACCCCCACTCGGCAATTCGACAGACACAAATTTTTGAATGCCAAAATGGCGGAGAGATTTGATTATTTAGCAACTAAGGCGTTGACTACGGAGCGTGGCTTGACTCCTGATGAGTTTGATGGGGAAATTCTTCACCAAATTCACGCGAGGCAATGGGAAACTTTCACGGCACAGCGTGGGTAAAGGAATTTTATGCAAACGCCCCAGACAAGTCACCATTCTTCGCATTCGTCAAGGGCAACATGGTACCGTTCACTGTGCAAGAAATCAACGATTACTATAATTTTCCATCGTAACTGAGTTATGCGTTTTCGACCCTTAAGGAAAGTGGGTCGAACTATGATCAAATATTAACCGAGTTGTGCAAGCCAGACGCTACATGGTCATCGAATGGGTCTCACTTCTAGACTGGACCATCTCAGTTTGTATGGGAAGATATGGCACACTTTCTTATGCGAAAAATTGTTACCATCTACACACACCAGCGATGTCACAAAAGAGAAGTCAGTTTTGCTATACACAATTGTTAAAGACCGTTCTATCGACGTGGGCCACATCATTCATCACTCCATTCGCCGAAATTTGCGTGGGCCTTTGCAGGGCGGATTGCCTAATCCATCTCTCATTTGTGCGTTATATGCCCGGGCAGGGGTACAATGGCGGACAGTTGAGCCTATCCAGCAGCCATTACTGTGCTTAGATTCGAAGATTATTTAGAGGTACTCGGTTTGGAAATGGGGGCATTCACACCCACGTGGTCTTGGGTTCACATTTTCCAATTCTGAGGATGATGAGGGGGAAGAAGAACAAGATGCAAATTTCGATGAGGAAGAAGAGCGAGAACAAGAACAAGCCGGAACTTCAAACTTATCTTGCACCAACGCCACTTTCAGCAGTCAGTTCCAGAATCTGCAACAAAACTTTGATCAGAGACTTTATGGGTTGGCCTGCAGACATGATCACATGTTCGCCACCCAGAACGAGTTCAACGCATCTCTGGCCGCTTCTTTTGCCTGCCTTAATACTTCCGGTGACAATTTCCAATTCCCAGCTCCCTTGCCATTACCAGCCTATCCCCCACTATAGCCTGTTGAGGATCCGACTAAAGACCCACTGACCGAGGATCCACTAGTCGAGCATGACACTTGACCACTCACGGCAGTCCTCGAACTTTATAATTCTTTATCTTTATTCAATGAGGACATTACATAGTTTAAGTTTGGGGGTATTGTACATCATTTGCATACTGTTTCATTGTAGGTGCATAATAGTTTCATTCTGCATTTTAGTTTAACTGCATATTAGTTTAGTTGCATATTATAGGCATGTCACTTAAAGAAAAAAAAAGTAAAAATTCAGAAAATCACAAAAATATTTTCTTTTGCATTTAGGCATATTGTTTATTTGCATGAATCTAAGCATGCGATTGGGATGATTTAGCTCGGCCGATAATGAGATTAATATTGCATGTTAACTTGAACAATATTGATAAATGATGATGAGTCTAATTTTAATTATGAAGAAAATCTTAGCCTGTCTGAAACTTATGTAACTGGTTAGCACTTAAAGCTTAACTGCTTTAGTCAACTTAGTTCAAGGGTTTCATAATTGGTTTCTAGGGGAAAATATTGGTTAAAATTTGAGGACATTGGTACACTGACAGTAAAGGTTAAAATGAAGTAAAGAACTCGAGTTTGGGTGAGTTAATGGGGTAAAAGAAAAAAAGAAAAAAAATAAAGAAAAGAAATTAGAAAAGAAAGAAAATATGAATAAACACATTGACTAGTTTGTTTATGTGGCCTTTGTTACTCGAATAAGTAAGCCCTAGGGGATGTTTTTACATCTAGGGCCCTAAAACCATCTGGTTTGGGAGTCGTTGGTCGAATGTTCGCTAAATGGGTAACATTGAAAAGCCTAAGAGATTTGGACATTGCACAGTCAAATGTGAATGCGGGATGGAGCGTAAAACGCACCCGTGAATGAATAAAAGAAGGAATAAACCCCAGTAGAGATTCCTGAACTCGGTAATTACTGCATTTAACCGGAATTGTCATGTTTACAAATTAATTGAATTTGAACTAAAATTTTACCTATAAGAAGTTTGTTATGTGATAATCTTGAACTATTGTTGGTTAGAATGGTTAACGAGCACACACGCACAACATGGGTGATGACAGGTTTGGATTGACTGATTGGTTAAGTTATGGACTGTGATTTGATTTGATACATTGTTTGAGTATCATATGGTATCTTTGAGGCTTGTGCTGGACATCATACTGATCTATTGCTGGGTTCGTAGGCATATTAGGAAGTAGATCATGCATTTGCATTAATGTAGATAGTTTTGTTTATTTTTTTCATTTTTTTTATTTTTCTACTTGAGGACAAGCAAAGTCTTAAGTTTGGGGGTATTTGATGAGTGAGTTTCATACCTACGAATTGTATACCATTTAAACGTAAGATATTGCTACTTCGGGTATTTTTAGGTTCCTTTTTACGTGGTTGCATTGGTTTATGTGCAGGTATTGGCCGGGAGGACAAGAACAAAAAAATGAATGCATAAGGAGAAAAAGCTACAGAAAAATAATGAATCTCACCGGGGCGCATAAATTACATTAGGGAAACTCGCCTAGGCGCATGTGCGCCAGGGCGCAGATTACAAGAAGGAAAAGTTTGTCGGGGCGAGATACGCGGCATGAAAAGTGGATTTTCCTTGTTTGAATTGGATTATACAGATATTCGGTTGGGGTATTTGGAACACGATTAGGAGAGTATAAAAGGCTAAAAGAGGGACAGACGTGACATTATCTTGGACATTAATAAACTCTAATCCTTGGGGGGGGGGGGGGGGGAGATCACACGTTGGGAGAATTAAAGCGAGGCTAAGGCATGAAGAACGCAAGGCGAGATTGGAGAAAAGTAGCTCTAACATTCAGATTTTGTTCTCTTTCTTAATTTATTCTTTGTATTCAGGATGCTAGTAACTTTATGGATGATGGTTTTTAATTTATCTATGATGAACTAATTTACTGTTTAAGTCTACAATGGAGCTTATTGTGTAACTGAGAATTGACATGCTTTCATCTTAGTTTACTGAGAATATTTTCAGATTATTTGCTATAGTTTGTGCGTTAATTATGTTATTTCTTGATCACCAATTACTTGTCATTCCATATGAACTCGAGAGATGAAATATGGAATTAGAACTGATCAGAGTAACGTATGTTTGTGATTTCTGCAGTAAGTTATAATTCATAATTCATGTGTAGGATAGAGATATCTATACATTATACGTAATCTAAAGAGAACCTAAACTGAAACCTTTGTCAATTATAATTCACGTAGAGATATAGTGAGTTAGTTAATTAAGGTGTCTTGCTTAATTCTGTCAATTATGGATTTGAGTTGATATGGGTGTAAAGCATTGAGAGATGGTTATATCAACTAGTGTGTTCTTGGTTAATAATCTGGAATAGTTGATTTAAATTAAACGGAAGTATGTCATTTGAAGTGAGACAATAAGTGAAGTTGTAGGCTTAATTCTCCGAAAACTTGTCAAATTCCTGGATAGTGTTAGTTATAGTTTAAGTGGTAGTTTTTCCTAAATATCATCACTTGATTGTTAGTTTAATAAAATTGAAATAATATAAAGTTGGTAATTGTAAGGATAAAAATCAATTATTTTCTCCGTGGAAACGATACTTTACTTTCACTCTATTACTTGTTGACCACGTATACTTGCGTGTTGTGTGTATTAGATTTTTACCCAACAGGTTTCTGCCCTGTAAAAGGGTTAGGGAAAAGTCAGCAAGGAATCAGAAGTCCAGTTCAAATCCCTAGTCAGACCGGGAAGGCTGGATTAGGCTATTCCTCCGGATCAAACCACCAGAACCAGCACAAGCATCCATCGGTTCCTGCCTCTACCATGTTGTTAACAAACCTCACTGATGTAGGATTTGCAAAACCGATGAGGAAGATTCTTGCTGTTGTGTCAGTTATGCTATTTCCTCAGGTCAAGCCTGATAGTGGAAAAGAAGTCCCGAAGCCTGATAAGGAAAGAAAAAAAAGGAAGGAAAAGTTCCTGTAGGGAGGACAAGACCAGTCTGCAAACATGTATTTTCTGGTGCACACTGAGGGTATGAACGACGATATCCCAGATGATGATTATTCAGAAGATCAAGTCCTAATCGCTCACATCAACAGGGATAAGAGGAGCAATTTAAAGAAAAGCACTGGCCCAGATATGAATGTTATCTTAGTCATCATCAAAAAGGAGACAGACAACAGGAACTCTTTTATCCTCCCTATTCATGACGACTTGACTCTAGACAATTGGAGCAACACTCCATACCTCAGTCGAAAAGGGTAAAAGGGCAGAAAGTCCATCTGCCCTGAAGCTTGGTTTTATTTACTGCTTATTTTTATTGAACAACAATAGCTGTTACTTTTGTCATGCTTCTTGCTAAATGCTTTGGATGATCAAACAGTTTCATATATTAAAGTGAAAGCATTTTGTTTTTAGGACTCCAGAGTTGGATTTGTTTGGCCCTGCTGATGAGATGCTAAATTTTCACAATGACTATAACTTTGATGTAGAACTAGACTTTGACTTGATGGAGATTGATCAAGAGGAGATAGATGACTATGAGGTGCCCGAGGAGACCAAAGAATGGGTCGGAGATAAACCCAAACGAAACCTCAATCAAACCACCACTGTCAATATCGGAACCTCAGAAAACCATAAAGAAATCCAAATAGGCATGGACCTTACCCAAAACCAAAGAACAGACCTGATTGAACTCTTAACTCAGTTCCAGGATGTGTTTGCATGGTCACATAAAGACATGATTGGTTTGTCTACTGACATTGTCATTCATTAACTACCTATTAAAGATGGATTCAAGCCAGTCAAGCAGAAACTCAGGCAATTAAAACCTAAGTGAAGTCTGAAAGTCAAAGAAGAAATTGTCAAGCAATTCAAAGCAAGCATAATCATGGTGTCAACTTACCCTGAGTCGCTATCCAATATAGTTCTCGTGCCTAAGCCCGAAGGGAAGGTACGAGTATGCGTGGATTACCAGGATTTGAACAAGGCTTGTCTCAAGGACAATTTCCCGGTACCTTCTATCCACATGCTGGTAGATAACACGGTGCAGTATGGCATGTATTCTTTTGTGGACTGTTTCACTGGGTACCATCAAATCATGGTTGCTGAAGAGGACAAGGAGAAAATAGCCTTCATCACTCCCTGGGGAACGTTTGTCTTTTGGTCTTATCAATGCCGGTGCCACATATCAGCGAGCCATGATGACCCTTTTTCATGAGATGATGAACAAAGAAATAAAGGTCTATGTGGATGACATCATCATCAAATCTTGGAAGGAGGATGACCACATCAGTCATCTCAAAAAGCTTTTTAACAGGTTGGCAAGTATAACCTAAAACTGATTCCGGCCAAATATGCTTTTGGTGTCAAATTAAACAAGTTGTTGGGATTTCTAGTGAGCAACAGAGGCATTGAGCTGGATCCCGCTAAGATTAAAGTCATCACCGAGATGCCCATACCCAAATAGAAAATAAAATACAGGGATTTTTGGGGAGAATGAATTTCATAAGCAGATTCATCTCTTAACTCACGAAAATCCCGCTGCTAAGGAAGAATTCCTCCATGAAATGGAATGAAGATTGTCAAAAAGCCTTCCTTTCCATCGAGAAACAGTTGATCGAAGCGCCTGTCTTGGTACCCCCAAGGGATGAGGTTCCCCTGTTTATGTACCTGTCAGTCAATGCCAATGCAATGGTCTATATGTTGGGGCTGAAGGATGATAGAAGCAAGGAGAGAGCTATCTATTACCTCAACAAAAGATTCAGTAGCAGTGAGCAGAATTATTCTTTGATTAAAAAGACCCGTTGTGCGTTAGCATGAGCCACCATGAGGTTACAACATTATCGGCATGGGCACATGAATTATCTCATATCCCGCATGGATCCACTGAAGTATGTATTTAGCAAACCCATGTTGAATTTATGATTGTCAAAGTGGCAGTTGATCCTACAACAATTTGACATTATCTACGTGACTCAGAAGTCTGTCAAAGGTCAGGGAATTGCAGATCCATTGGCCGAAGCACCATTAGGGGATTTTAAACCCTTGGAAACTTATTTCTCGGATGATGGGATAATGACAATTCAATAAATCCCTCAAGAAAATACAGTCTAATATTGGAAAATGTATTTTTATGGAGCCGTGAACATGAAAGGCGCCGTAGCTGGGCCAGCTATTGTCTCTTTTACAGGAAAACAGTATCCTATGGCCATCAAGTTGCAGTTTACCAACACCAATAACACAACTGAGTATGAGGGCTGTATAATGGGGTTGAAACTTGCCAAATCTATGGGTATCAAACATTTACTAGTCTTTGGGGATTCTGAGTTGGTTATCAAACATACCACTGGGGTGTATCATACCAAAGAAGTGTATTTTGTGCCTTATCATCGGTAAGTCATCAAGATATCCATGGAGTTTAAAAATAACCTTCATCCACATCCCTCGAGGTAGGAATAATTTTGCTGATGCATTGGCAACGTTGGCTTCCTTGTTCAATATATCTGATAAGATAGGAATTCTTGACATCAAATTTGCAAGCCAAAAAGTCCCACCATATGGGAATAACATTGGAGAAATATCAGATGAACTACCTCCTATCAAACAGCCTTGGTACCAAGATATAAAAAAATATCTGCGAGATGGATCTACGCCTGTCGGGGCAAGTAAAGCTGAAAGAAAGTGGATTCATAAAATGGCTATAAAATTCTATCTGAGCGGAGACGCACTCTATAAAAGGGATGTTGGAATAGGCTTTTTAAGATGCCTGGATAAGGATCAATCCCAAAGACTGATGGATGAAGTCCACGATGGAGTTTGTGGTCCACACATGAGCGGTCCTTTATTTGCCAGGAAGATATTAAGAACATAACATTACTGGGCCTCTCTCAAGGCTGACTGTGATGATCATGTCAGAAGATGCTACCAATGCCAAGTCCATGGAAATGCCATCCACTCTCCTCCGAATGAACTGCACAACATGAGTTCGCCATGGCCCTTTCCCATGTGGGGAATGGACGTGATTGGGACAATAGAACCCAAAGCCAGCAATGGCCATCGATTCATCTTCACCATGATTGATTACTTCACCAAATGGGTTGAAGCTGCATCCTTTCCCAAAGTCACCAAAGAGGTAATCATTGGTTTCATCCGAAACAATGTAATCTGTCGATATGGACAACCGGAGGTGATCGTATTAGACAATTCTAAGAATCTAAACAACCAGGTGATGAGAGAATTATGCAGCAAGTTTCATATCAAGCATCTTAATTCCTTCATCTATCGTCCCAAGATGAATGGTGCTGTCAAAGCGGCAAACAAAACATATCAAGAAAATTATGCAAAAAATGTCCTGCCAATCACAAAGGATGACCTGACCTATCGCCTCTGACTCTACTAGCCTACAGAACGTCAATGCGTACTTCTATTGGGGCTACCCCGTACTCATTAGTCTATGGCATGGAAGCAGTACTCCCCATAGAAGTAAAAATGGAGTCATTGAGGGTGTTAATAGATGCTCGGATGGAAGAAGATCAGTGGTTGCAAGAGCGATACCACCAGTTATCCCTGATAGATGAAAGAAGGGCTACAACCATATTTCATGGGCAATTATATCATCAAAGGATTGCTCGATCATACAACAAGAAAGTTCGACTTCGGCAATTAAAAGAAAATGACTTGGTACTAAAGAAAGTCCTTTCCAATCAAAATGAAGCCAAAGGAAAGTTTACCCCAAATTGGGAAGGCACTTTCATTGTCAAAGAAGTGTTGACAGGAGGATCCATCAGATTGCAAGAGATGGATGGGAAAGAATTTTCCCAGCTCATCAATTTAGACACCGTGAAGAGGTACTATGTCTGAAGCACATACAAGCCATCATCCTGGTCCTGTGAAAAAAATCAAATCAATTCAAGTTTTCACTAGAAGCCTGAACTACGAATGATCTGATCTCTCTCCACCCGGGAGTATGTAGGCAACCATTTACGTTGTGGTCAAACCAAACAAAAAATTCAAAAACCCCTCAAACCAAGTTTAAACCCAAAATAAACATTTCTCAAACCTTTCAGGCCAAGCCTGAACTACGAATGACCTGATCTCCCTCAAGCCTGGAGTACGTAGGCAGCCATTCGTGGTGCGGTTTAACCTTCAAGAAAAAATACAAACCCTATTAAAAACCTATCCCAAGACACCAAAACCCATATAAAACCCAAATATTATCAAGCCTCCCTGATCAACAGGCACTTCTATGGTACTCTATGACATCTCAATGTCAATCCATCAAAGAAAAGCTCATGACACATCAAGACAACAAGTCATGAAAAAAGTGGTAATCATTCAAGAAATGACAATACATATCCAAAAGGGAAGTGAATCAAAATATCTTTCTCTGTCATATAATACTGTTTGACATATACAATGTATCCTGTACATGAGAAAAATGGCTGACTTAGTCTATGCAAGAAAATGAAAGCTAGTCTATAAACCCGCTAATAAATGGGATAGCAAGTCCAACATGGCATCCCTCTCATAAGATGGAGGTGCATCTGTAAGCTCATATCCTAAGGTCTCCATGTGAGTTAGAAGATCTACAGCCATCTGCATAGTGCTATTATTATCTTCTATGAAGGCAGTCATATCTGCAATACTGCTATGTGTATAGGACCTGAGTGCAGTACTATCAGCAATGGAAACATCCCGGGTAGCCAGAGCCTTATCTCACTCAATAAAAGCATCATCCTAGGCAACTAGAGCCTCCTTTATCTTAATAAAAGTTGCGTCCCGAGTAGCTCAAGCATCGTCCCTATCGATAAAAGCTACATCCCTGCCAGAATGGGCTGTGAAAATCAGTGCTCTCACCTGATCCTTCTAAAAGGTCATCCGAGCTAACGAATCTATAAGAGATGGATCCGCCGCAGTAGGTGTTCTAGGGAGGTCACTGACCAAAGCTGTTGTCAAACCAGAAAATAACTCATCCTCGGTAGAAGAATCAGGGTCCTCCATAGGCTCTTCCTCATAAGTGTCAATGTTAGGAGCTGAGTGAACAACCGCAGCTGATGCAATGTCTGTCTCCAATCAGGCAGAATACTCTAGAGAACGACCCAGATGACTAGTCAAAAAATCAGCCCTCTCACGACGAGTCCAACAATCATAAATCCTGGTCAAGTCAGCTGATGACAAAGACGAAGCTGATAGTCGCTGATCTAAAGCCCCTTCAAAGAGGTGAATATCTTGAAACTTATCAAACGGTCCCATGACAACCAGTGGATGATATGTGGTCACTCTCTCAAACCCGTCAAGGGTAGATAATCCATGCCGACTGCATGAGTAATGAAGCTATAAGGAGAGCTGATCCCTGAACAGGGCAAAATCGCAAATGGATGCTCGATCACCGTCAAAAAGGCCAACCACGATGTTGCATCTGTACACTCTGCCGGCTGAAAGGAGTAGGATATGGCTATCTCATGTGTAAGGCAGTACCCATGATGTCTAAAAGTGCCGATTGGTCTCAAGTGTTTTATAAACCACACGTACAATAAAACGACACTACCCTTGAAGAACCCCACATGATGGGTATAGTAGAATGTAGCCAACCTCAAGGTCTCTACTAGTATCATGGGCATAATGGTACAACCCTGTCTGAGAGCACAAACCACTGTAATCAGGCCAATGTCCAAGTGTTCCATATACAGCGGCATATATAGGTAAGCTGTAACACACATCAACAGAACATCCACGCGTGTAATCTGCCACTCACCTGCAGTGATGATAAAGTCTCCTGAGTATCGTGCATAGCTATCTAACCGGCCAAATCGATCAATCAGGAAGCCCAGGGACATCACATGCCCCGCAATAATCTTATCTGAGACGACTCTGTTCCTCAAACCAGTCATGATCATGAACTGTCGTCTCATATCACAAAGGGCCATCCTAGCACAAGGCTGATCCACTGACAAACCGGTGATCCACTCATACTCCTCCAACGTAGGAGTCAGCTCATGGATGCCGAATCTAAAAACCTATCGCTCAGCTACCCAGCAAGATAACATGTTGTCCACAAAGCCCAATGGGACCTGGAAATCCAAGATGGCCATAGAATGCCCCACCATCTGATCAACTGTCACCTTGTCTGTGGGAGGCAAACTGTTATACTAGGATCTCATAGAAGATGCTATCAATGAAGGTGGCATGTGCTCAATACGGCTAATGGTAGAGGAAGACATCTGTAGAACCATATCATGAGACCATCCAGGGGTCAAAGCTAAACTCACCCATCTGAATGCATATCCATGACATAATATATGCATCATGATAGAAGATAATGATAAATGACAATAGGATGGAATAGATAGGAAATATCATGCATTTCTAAATACAATGTCTACTGAAAACATCATCTCTGTCTGCCACTAAAATGAAAAATAAAAAGTACAGGGAAATGGGGCACAACTGCCCAATGACTAACAGAGGCCTATTAAAAGAGATAACAAGAAATGGGGCACAGCCACCCAATATCTAATGGAGGCCTATCAAAAGATATAATGAGAAATCTATCAAAAGAAGTCTATAATATCTGCATTTAGACTATCAACCTGCTGCAACTCCTCCTAAGTCACTGAATCTCTGCCAGTAGGAATGTCTGGTTGACAAAGAGGAGGATCGGCACCAGCATAACTGCCAGAATATGGACCTCCTAAGGGGCCAGCTCCGGAGCTGGAAGTATCAAACGAATCTGCCTCTGAAGGATCCCTGCCAAGGTGCCTGATAAAAAACTGTGCCTGCTTCAACCGCTGGGTCAAACCAAAAATCTGCTCCAAATGAGTAGGCTCTCTAAGGAAAGCTATCCAGTAAGTCATCATAATAAACCCATGCACCATATTTGCCATAAACTGGGTGACACGAGTCTGAGCCTCAATAGTGTGAGGACTCCACCAGCGGTAAAATGCCTCGTGACTGTGAGGACCCTCTGATAAGGTAAAGCCATCTAAGCCTGCCAAGGAAATATATGTGACTGACTGAGATAAGGGCTAATAATGCCAAGAAGGAAGGGGGAATGGAATGCAGATCTCTCTTGTGACGCTCCTGATAGCGCGCTCTCCCAAATAGAGCTCCTAACAGCCATCTGTCAAGAGGGGAATTCGACGAGTGGCCAATGTAAACAATAGGCTGATTGGAAATCCATCCTCAAATCTGGCCGTCAGATAATTTGGGGTCTAGGGAACCGACGTGATGGAATCGGCAGTTAATAGCTCTAACTGCAAGCAAGAATGGGTGAACCCCTCTGCTACAGGAACCTTCGTCAAAGTAGAATGATGCCTGATGAGTGGGTTTCATACCTACGAATTGGGTACCTTTCAAGTCTAAGTCATTGCTACTTCGGGTACTTTTAGGAGTATTATTACTTATTTTCATTTGTTTTGTGCAGGGATAGGTTGTGCGGAAGAGAAGAAGAAAATCAGTCCAAATTGATAATAGTCAACCCAAACTGGAGAATCTCACCGGGGCGCAGTTTTGGCTGCTAAATACTCGTCGGGGCGTAGGTGCGCCAGGGCAAAGTTGTAAGGCTTAAATGTGCACCGGGGTGAAGTGTGCGGTAGACAACTTAAAGTTTCCTTGTTCGAGTTGGATTCTAGAGATCTTTGGCTGATGGATTTGGAATGTAATTAAAAAAGTATTAAAGGAAAATAGAGGGGTAGAGAGGACATTATCATATTCATTATTATTAACCCTAACCTTGGAGATCACACGTTGGAGAATCGAAGTGAGGTGAAAGGCACAAAGAACGCAAGGCGAGATTGGAGAAGAGTATCACTATACTTTCAATTTCTATTCACTTTCTTCATCTATTCTTTGTTTTCAAGACTGATGAGTTGGTTTTATACCTACGAATCGATGGCCTTTATAGCTTGATTCCTTGCCACTTCAAGTAGTTTTAATATTATTTTACTAAGTTATTGTATTGATGTTGCAGGAACCGGAATCGAAGGAAACCAGGACTTAATGGAGATTTTCAGCATATTCTAGCCAAGACACCTGCCGGGGTGGACCTTCATAGACCAAATTACTCGTTGAGGCGGGGGGGGGGGGGTAGTAATCTCAGAAGTTGACACCCACCAGGGCGGGCGTCTCCAAGGAAAATCACCCACTGGGGTGGGGGTACGCAACAGGAGATATATGGTTTCCTTGTTGAATGGGATTCTGCAAAAGTAAAGCTAGAGTGTTTGGCTCGCTATTAGGATGATATATAAGGCTAACAGATGGGCATATATGGGATATTCTTGGACATTAACAAACCCTAATCTGTGGGAGTTGACACGTGAGGAGGATTAAAGCGAGGTGAAGCACGAAGAATGCAAGGCAAGATTGAAGACTAGTAGCTATACAATTTTGAATTATATTTTTTCTCTTCATTTATTCTTTGTATTCAGGATGTTATTTACCTTGTGGATGATAGTGTTTACTTTGTCTTTGATGAACTAATCTACTATTTAAGTCTACAACGGAGTTTATTATGTAACTAAGAATTGACATGCTTTCTATTTAGTTTATTGAGAGCACTTCAAGATTATTTTCTATGGTTAACACCTAATTTATGTTATTGCTTGATCACAAATTACTTGTTATTTCATATGAACTCGAGAGATGACATATGGAATTAGAACTGATCATAGTGACGTATGTTTGTGATTTCTACATTAAGTTAGAATTCAGAATTCATGTGTAGGATAGAGATATCTATACATTATACGTGATCTAAAGAGAACTTTATTTTAAACCTTTTTCAATTATAATTCACATAGAGATTTAGTGAGTTAGTTAATTAATGTGTTTTGCTTAATTCTATCAATTGTAGATTTGAATGGGTATGGATGTAATGCATTGAGAGATGGTTATGTCTATTTTTGTGTTCTTGGGTAATAATCTAGGAATAATTAACGTAAGCTAAAAGTAAGTATATCATTAAAAGTGAAACAATAATCGAAGTTGTAGGCTTAATTCTTCGAAAACTTATTAAATTCCTGGATAGTGTTAGTTATTGTTTAAGTGGTAGTTTTACATAGATATCATAATTTAATCATTGGTTTAATAAAATTGAGATAATATAAAATTGGTAATGGTTAAGATAAATTGTAATTATCGTCTCTGTGGGAACGATACTTTTATTATCATTATATTACTTGTTGATCACGTATATTTGCATGTTATGCGTATTAGATTTTACCCAACAAGTTTTTGGCGCCGTTGCCGGGGACTGTAATTACGTTTATTACTTACAATATCAGTTTAATTAAATCCGTTTTAGTTAAACATTTTTTTATTATTATTTTATTCTTATTTTTATTTTATTTATCATTTCAGGTATGTTCGAGTAGTGCATGCAAACTCGATCAAAGAAGCTAGATTTGTTGCCTCTCGAGGATGACATCAACAAACGGTTTCAGAGGTTGAGTAAGTGGATTGAGAAAACTTGAGAAGCACTTGAAACACCAGATAATATGGCTGAAGAGGAACAGAAAGCACTGCGAGATTATGCTATACCGCGGATATCAAAAATTCAGTTAAGTATTACTAGGCCGGCGATTAATGCTAACAATTTCGAGATAAAGCTTGGAACTATACAAATGGTGCAGAACAATTGTCTGTTTGGGGGTTTACCGAATGACGACCCGAACGAGCACATTATCAGTATCATAGAGATTTGCGATACGTTCAAGTGCAATGGGGTGTCAGATGATGCTATCAGACTAAGGTTACTTCCGTTCACACTCAGAGATAAGGCAAAGGGTTGGCTCCATTCTCTACCACCGGGGTCAATCACCACTTGGAACGATTTGGCACAGAAATTTCAGGCTAAGTTCTTCCAGCCAGCAAAAACACAGAGATTGAGAATGTATATTTCTTCATTTGCACGGCAGCAGGGAGAACCTCTATATGAAGCATGTGAAATGCATAAAGAGCTATTGAGGAAATGCCCACACCATAGACTACCGCAGTGGATGCAGATGAATACATTCTACAATGGGTTAAGAGGTCATATACGGGCTAGAATTGATGCAACCTCAAATGGAGCTTTCATGGCAAAGAAATTTGAGGAGGCATATGACTTGATAGAAACGATGGATGTGAACAACTATCAGTGGCCAACTGAGAGAATGACTCAACCCAAGGCAGCAGGGATTCTGGAAGTGGATTCTGTGATAGCTCTATCAGCACAAATAGCGGCATTATCAAAGAAGATGGATGCCATGTCGAGTGGAAATATGCAGCAGGTAGCAGTTGTGTGTGAGCTTTGTGCAAAGGAGCATCCGACTGACTATTGTGCTAGAAATTCGGCATCAGTGTTGTGACGAACAAGATTTTTGTAATTTAATTTGAATATTTATTGAATTAAATAAATATTTTTTGATGATTTAATTATTGAGTTAAATAATTAATTGATGAAATTGTGGTAGATTAATTTAATTATATGTGTCACATTAGTTAAATTAATGTGGAGAATTTTTATATGCAAAAGTATGTATTTAATTAAGCTTATTTGATTAAGTGAATTATTTAATAAGCATAATATTATTCTAATTAATTAATAATTAATTAGAGATTTAATGATTTGGCATAATTAATAAATAAGAATTTTAATTATGTGACTATGTGATTTATTGTGGAGTCGTGCCATTTTATTTAATTGATTTAAATAAGATTAATTGATTAATTAAAAGTGTGAAATTATTAAACTATATTATAGTAAGTTAATTAAAATAAATGAGAAAAGATCTTTTAAGCTAGCCAAACAAGCCCTTAAGGGGAGTTGGTCAGTTAACCCACTATGGGATTAATCGACTACCACTCACCCTCTACTTATATACGTATTATATACTTATATTTTATATAATATACATATCAGTTTACATGTTCATATATTCAGAGAGAATTTGAGAGAGAATTGTGAATTTAAGAAGAAGTAGAGAAGATATTAATCAAGTCTATATCATCAAACAGAGTTAGCAAGGGTAAATTCTTAACCCAGTTATATTAAGTTTCAAGCTTTCTATTTTACGTACTTTGAAGTTCTCTGTAATCGTCAATTTTGAATCATTGTTGGTTATATGGTTTTATATGGGTTAAATTATGTTTATAACATGTTTTATACCATGTATACATAAATCACAGTGATCAATTTTATGTAATTACGTCTTAATTAAGTTTTCAAAACTTTCCATTAACGTACTTTGATGTTTTCTGTAAAAGACTAAATTGATGACTTGTTCATGATATGGATATATATATATATATATATATATATATATATATATTAATTGATGTCCATAACATATTATATGCCATATATGCATAACTTTCAGTGATCACACCATGGAATTTTGTTGATAATTGGGTTTTCAAAAGTTACAGGGTGTAGAAATTGTACATATGGCTCATATGGCCCTTACGTACAAAATTTACACGCCTTATGCATTTATTTAACTTAAATTAACACTTGAATGTGATTGTGTACATTTAAACCAACAAAATGGAAGTTAAATGAACAGATTCGGTGTTATAACGAATCCGTAACGTTGAATTTCTTGTTTTCTTTCAAAACTTTATAAAATATTGAAAACAGTGAAATTAAATGTTGTGATTTGTGTAATTTCCGTGATTTAAAGTGTTAAAAGCATGCTTAGAACATGGTATGATGTTTCTGTAAATTCTATATCTCATAAGTAGCCTTAAAATTCATTACGTTAGTTTAATTTGGATTTATTTGGGTTGCTCTGTGTGTTATTCGCAAAGGGTAACTGGCGCGCGGCCACGCCGCCTGCAGAAAACTGAAAAATTTTCTAAGTGTTCGTGTGATCAAAGATGTGTTTTAAAACCAATGTGAAGAACATAAAGACATGATGAACACATACTAAGATGTTAATAACGTGTGTTATGTGAACGATTAATAAGTTAATCTTAAAACTTAAACCATTATTCAATAAGTCGAATAATGAGTTTCATGAGCAATGTGATGATTCGATAAGTATATCGGGTTATTGATTAATGTGTATTGTGAATGTATTGGTATGTAGAACTTAATAAAGAACGAGAATTAATTGTAGTTTGTGCAAGAGGCAAGTTTCTTTACCCTAACTCTATTATGATTAAGCAAGTTTCCTAAACTCAAACTTTACTTTTTACAATGACCAAGTGTTCTAAACTTTACCTTTACCAAGCAAGTTTCTTAAATTCTAAGTTATTCATTTATCAAGTCGTAGACTTGTGTTCTATATCGAGCAAGCTCTTGTTCTTAATTGTTCAAGTTCAAAATTTTATATTAGATGTTATAACTCTTTTGAAAGCATGATTCAGTTATACAATACTTATTCAATTGTAGACTCTTGAGAATTTATTATTCGATTTGAGCATGGTTTATTGTTGAACCTTATAGGACTAGTGAACCCTTATCAATTCGACTAGTCCATAGTTGATGTACGTTCAAAATTCTAGAATCTTTATTGAGCTTATCCAAACCAAACTTCCTTTGGTGGGGACTCTGATGTCAAAACTGAGATTAACAACCTTGTAAAGGGGATTATTTACGCTTTAGCGTTGAGATATTGTGCACAGTATGGTACTAAGGGCTGATCACCCTACGTACGAGAAGTAGAGTCTATAGTCTTATGGCTATTAAAGGTTTGAAGTTTAACACTTTACAACCTAGGACATAGTTCGAGGTCTTATGACCCTCAAATGTTATTTTGATTCTTGTTACTCATTCTCGAGTCAAAAGTTGAGTTTCTTTATTCAGATATATTTGATTCACTCGCATATTATTATATTGTTGTTATATTATTATACTTGTGGGCAATCATGCTCACTTTTACGTAATAATAACATTGCAGTTAAGAACGAAAGGTCCGACGAGCCTTCTACTAGCCAAGGCAAGGGCAAGGTCAACAAGTGATGAAGACTTGTTGTTTATTCTTATATGTTTATGTTTCAGACTTATGTTAAAGTTGTGTAAGACTTATTTATTTTTTTATGTTCCGCACAGATGTTTAAGGTTAGTATGACCTGGGATTTTATTTATTATTCGGATGTTATAACCCCATAAGGGGAGGATTTATTTCTATCTATTGTATGGTTTGCATTTATTATGGGTAGATAGATAGATGATATTTGTACAGTGAACACCAAATCCCGTGGAATTGAAGTACCCAGATTTGGGGGTGTCACAGGTTGGTATCAAAGCTACAGGTTATGACCCTTAGGTTGGGGAAAACCTTAGGATAGTAGCCTTTTAGAGATCGAGAACATAGTAATAATAACTCCTATCGAGTTCTAAGAAAGATAATAACTTACCTTATGTGCTATGTGCTTATACTTATATATTCGTGTATCGATTAGCATCACGTAATTACTAAAACTTAAAAAATTTTATTTGTCAGGATGACAGATGCTAGAGAACCTAGTCAGTCCAGGGACCTTGTACCCCTAGAGGCTAGAGAGGAGGAGCCCCGAGATATCCATGTAGTCTGGGAGCAGTTAGTCCGACGAGATCCATCACCCTTGATCACAATCGTTGGTCAGGAGTATGTGCCGGTGTCTAATTCAGAGGAGGACTCTGAGGAAGACCTTGAGGAGATTGAGGTTCAGGCTGAGGCAGCCGAAGAGGAGGAGGAAGACCCTGAAGAGTTTCCACCGAGCTCTATCAGTGCTGAGATGTATGACGAGCTGTATGACCGTAACATAGAGTTACGTGATACTGTTCAGAAGCTGAGGGAGACTGTTCAGGAGCTGAGGGAGCAGTCGGTTACACAACAGTCTACCATCGAGCTGAGGGATGGAGAGGTTGAGGTTCTTCACACACGTTTGGGAAATGTAGAGTGAAATTTGGTTCACAAGAAAGGTCAAACCGAGCAGAAGTCAGAGGAAATAGAGGAATTGAAGAATGAACTAAAAGAGAAATCAGCAAGGCTGGCCATAGCAGAGGAGGCTTGGGTAAGGGAATCACGACGAGCAGATCTCGCAGAAGACAACTGTTGGGCGAAGAAGGCCAAGCTTGAGGAGACGTACTCTACACTTCAGTATGCAATTGACGAGGCCCAGGATCAGGTTATGAGGTACCCAATTCAGTTCGAAGGACTACCGTCATACATGCTAGATCGCAGGACGATGTCCCGGATTATGGAAGAAGAGCGTGGCAAAGCTGTTCGTCGCCTTAATGGGCAGTGATAGGAACATTTAATTTAATAATGTACATTCCAATGTGTTTATAAACAGAGGAATATTTTATGTTTTAAATCCTGTAGATTCTTTATCTCGGGATAGTTGAGGTAAATAGCAGTGATGCTATCGTATTATGTTAAAACTTTTGATTTAGTAATATATCAGAGTTTATTTGAGATAATGTGTTGACTGATTGTGTCTAAATATTTAAGTTAAGCCTTAAATATTTAAAAGATTTAATAAAGTTCTAATAAGCGTATATCTTAACAGAAATATGCCGCCAAGGAGAAGACCAAACCGTCGACAGGCCCAAGAAGGGTCAACGAACAACGACGACGCCAATGCTAACCCCGTTCAGCAGTTGGCGAACTTACTTGCTGGAACGCTTAACAACCAACCTCAAGCTTCCACCAAATGCAACGTTCAAGGACTTCAAGGCGGTGGGACAGCCAGAGTTTAAAGGCACCATGAACCCGATAGAAGCTCAAACTTGGGTCATGGAGATGGAAAAAGTTTTCGACGTCGCCAGAGTCAGAGAAGACCAGAAAATAGCCTATACAACGTTCATGCTCAAATCCGAGGCCAGCTATTGGTGGCAAGCGAATAAGGTCTGGGGAGGTGAAGGTGTGATTACCTGGGAGAGGTTCAAAGAGATGTTCTTCGACATGTACTTTCCGACCAGCTCGCAGAATCAAATGGAGATTCAGTTTCTAGAACTGAAACAGGGGAATATGTCAGTACCGAAATATGTGGCGAAATTCAATGAGTTGGCTAGGTTTTCCATGTATCAAGTGCACACCGATCAGTGGAAGGCAAGTAGGTTTGAACAGGGCCTGAAGCCCTGGTTGTATAGCAAAGTGTCAATGTTTTAATTGAACACTTTTGCTGGGGTGTTGGAGAAGGCCATTCTCGTTGAAGGCGGGAGTAACGCTGTTACAAAGTATAACCAAGATCAGAAAAAGAAAAAGAATGAAGGTGAAGGAGTTAACAAGGGCTCTAACTATCACGAGACCAACCGCAACCAACCAACCGACCGCCAGGACCTTCAATATGACAGTGCAGGATGCTGTGCAGTCTCGCAATGTGGTGTCAGTTATCATTCTGATCAATAAAGTTAATGCTTATGTACTATTTGATTCGGGTGCTACTTGTTCATTTATATCCGATGACTTTGCTAAGAACTTAGAACTTCCTATGGAGAGTTAGAATACCCCATGAACATAGAGATTGCGAATAGAGAAGTGATCCCTGCTAAGTATGTACACAAGAACTGTAGAGTAGATATTAAGGGTAACATTATGAACGTAGATCTTATCCCGATTAGGCTTGGGGAATTCGATGTTATTTTGGGAATGGATTGGCTAGTCAATTATGGGGCTGTAATTGATTGCCAGAGGAAGTGCATCAACCTTATGACCCCGTCAAAGGTTGTGTTTTATGGCAGCAAATCGCCTAGACAAGTGAGTTGTCTTACGATGATGCAGGCCAGGAAGTTATTAAGACAAGGCTGTGTAGGATATTTAGCCTACATAGTCGATAGTCGTAAAGAAAACCCAAAAGTGGAAGATATACCAGTCGTGAGGGACTTCATAGACGTATTTTCGGATGATCTACCAGACAGAGAGGTTGAGTTTGTGATCGATTTGGCGCCAGGGACGGCCCCAATATCGAAGGCACCATACCGGATGGCTCCGGTAGAGATGAAGGAGTTAATGGTACAACTGCAAGAGTTACTGGACAAGAAGTACATCCAACCGAGCGTATCGCCGTGGGGAGCGCCGGTGTTGTTTGTGAAAAAGAAGGACGGGACGATGCGGCTTTGCATCGACTACAGATAACTTAATAATGACACAATTAAGAATAGATATTCATTACCGAGGATCGACGATCTGTTTGACCAATTGAAGGGTGCAAGGTACTTTTCAAAGATAGACTTGAGGAGTGGCTATCATCAGCTGAAGGTGAGGCCAGAGGATGTTCCAAAGACAGCATTTAGGACTCGATATGGTCACTACGAATTTCTGGTGATGTCATTTGGTCTAACGAATGCTCCTTCAGCATTCATGGGCTTAATGAATGGAGTGTTCAAGCCGTTTTTGGATAAATTTGTGGTGGTCTTTATCGACGATATTTTGGTATACTCGAAGACCAAGGAAGAACATGTAGAACAACTGAAGTTAACATTAGAGGCGTTGAGAAGAGATAAGGTGTACGCCAAATTTTTGAAATGTGAATTCTGGATTGAAAGAGTGTAATTTCTTGGACATGTGATCGACAAGGACGAAATTTCAGTAGATCCCTCTAAAGTCGAAGCTGTGATGAACTGGGATCAGCCAAAAACACCGTCGGAAGTGAGGAGTTTTCTTGGATTGGCGGGTTATTATAGAAGATTCATTCAGGACTTTTCCAAGATTGCAACTCCGCTGACGAATTTGACTAGAAAATCGGTGAAATTCATTTGGACGGAGAAGTGTGAGGAAAGTTTCCAAGAGCTTAAGAGGAGGTTGAGTTCAGCACCTGTGTTATCCCTTCCGGATGACAAAGGAAATATTATGGTTTATAGTGATGCGTCGCATAAAGGACTTGGCTATGTGCTTATGCAAAACGGCAGGGTCATTGCGTATGCGTCACGACAATTGAAAGACTATGAGAAAGGGTATCCGACCCATGACTTGGAGTTAGCTGCAGTGGTATTTGCTTTGAAAATTTGGAGACACTATCTCTATGGGGGATAAGTGTGAAATATATACAGACCACAAGAGTCTAAAATATATTTTTACACAGAAGGACTTGAATATGCTCCAGAGAAGGTGGCTGGAGTTAATTAAGGACTATGACTGTGAAATCTTATACCATCCGGGTAAGGCTAATGTGATTGCCGACGCCTTAAGCAGAATGGGTCAGGAGAAATTGATGATGTTGACTGCTCAGGAAGA
The DNA here is from genome assembly GCA_020205555.1 of Panax stipuleanatus. Lineage (NCBI taxonomy): Eukaryota > Viridiplantae > Streptophyta > Magnoliopsida > Apiales > Araliaceae > Panax > Panax stipuleanatus. The sequence continues at coordinate 99,051,478 of CM035125.1, forward strand.
GCTAATTTCAGCAATAGAAAAGCTGGAATTGGAAGTGAAGTATCCGATGGAGATTGACGAGAAGTTATTTCAGATGCAAGCTGGTACAACCCTATTGGATAAAGTTAAGGAAGCTCAACTTTAGGACGAAGAATGTGAGAAGGTTAAGAAAAAGATATCTGAAGGAACCGAACCGAGATTCAAGATAGACAGTGAGGGACTATTGAGATTTGAGAACAGAGTGTGGGTACTGTCAGTGCCAGAGATTAAGGAGGACATTTTGAGCGAGGCTCATAGCTCACGGTATTCGATTCACCCCGGTAGTACCAAGATGTACCAGGATCTTCGACAGCACTTCTGGTGGCCGAATTTGAAACGAGATGTTGCTGAGTGTGTTGCAAAGTGTCTAACTTGTCAGAAAGTGAAAGCAGAACATCAGAGATCGAGTGGTTTGCTACAACCCCTGAAAATCCCAAAATGGAAATGGGAACACATTACGATGGATTTCGTGGTCGGCCTTCTGACGACTCAGAAAGGCTACGACGCAGTATGGGTTATGGTTGACCGACTGACGAAATCAGTACACTTCCTTCCGATCAAAATCAGATTCAACTTAGACCAGTTGGCAAGGTTATATGTGAAAGAGATTATTTCGAGGCACGGAGTTCCGGTGTCAATAGTTTCCGACAGAGATCCGCGTTTCACATCGAACTTCTGGAAATAACTACAGGAATGCATGGGGACACAGTTGAGAATGAGTACGACTTATCACCCATAGATAGACGGGCAGAGTAAAAGAATAATCCAGACATTGGAAGATATGGTGAGAGCATGCATTATGGATTTTAAAGGAAATTGGGATGATCACCTACCACTTGTGGAATTCGGTTACAACAACAGTTACCACGCTAGTATTGGCATGCCGCCTTACGAAGCGTTGTACGAAAGAAAATGCAGAACTCCGCTATACTAGGATGAAGTTGGCGAGAGACAATTGCTAGGTTCAGAGTTGGTACAACAGACAGCAGAGATAGTCAAAGTGATCCGAACAAGACTGGTAGCCACTCAGGCTAGGCAGAAGAAATACGCCAATCCACACCGTAAGAATGTTGAGTTTGAATCGGGTAGCTATGTGTTCTTGAAAGTCTCTCCCTAGAAGGGAAAGATCAGATTCGGTAAGAAGGGGAAATTGAGCTCGAGGTTCATTGTTTGAGGTACTGCGAAGGATTGGAGAAGTTGCGTATGAGGTAGCCTTACCTCCGGCGCTCGAGAATGTCCACAACGTTTTCCACGTTTCAGTTCTACGACCCTACAAACCCTGTTACAAGCATGTGATTGAATATGAACCCCTATATTTTGAGAAAGACTTATCCTATGAAGAAATTCCTGCTCAAATTATTGACAGGAAGGAGCAAGTCCTCAGAAACAAAGTTATACCTTCTGTTAAGGTAATTTGGAGGAACCACAATGCTGAAGAAGCTACGTGGGAACTCGAGGAGCATATGATGAAGAATTACCCAGATTTATTTACTTAATTTTTTTTGTATATGTGATTCTGGGGATAGAATCTTTGTAAGGGGGGAGAATGTAACGGGATGAATTTTTAATTGAAACGCGATTCTGGGGACAGAATCCTTTTAAGGGGGAAAGATGTGACGAACAAGATTTTTATAATTTAATTTGAATATTTATTGAATTAAATAAATAATTTTTGATAATTTAATTATTGAGTTAAATAATTAATTGATGAAATTGTGATAGATTAATTTAATTATATGTGTCACAATAGTTAAATTAATGTGGAGAATTTTTATATGCAAAAGTATGTATTTAATTAAGCTTATTTAATTAAGTGAATTATTTAATAAGCATAATGTTATTCTAATTAATTAATAATTAATTAGAGATTTAATAATTTGGCATAATTAATAAATAAGAATTTTAATTATGTGACTATGTGATTTATTGTGGAGTCATGCTATTTTATTTAATTGATTTAAATAAGATTAATTGATTAATTAAAAGTGTGACATTATTAAACTATATTATAGTAAGTTAATTAAAATAAATGAGAAAGGATCCTTTAAGCTAGCCAAACAAGCCTTTAAGGGGAGTTGGTCGGTTAACCCACTATGGGATTAACCGACAACCACTCACCCTCTACTTATATACGTATTATATACTTATATTTTATATAATATACATATCAGTTTACATGTTCATATATTCAGAGAGAATTTGAGAGAGAATTGTGAATTTAAGAAGAAGTAGAGAAGATATTAATCAAGTCTATATCATCAAACAGAGTTAGCAAGGGTAAATTCTTAACCCAGTTATATTAAGTTTCAAGCTTTCTATTTTACGTACTTTGAAGTTCTCTGTAATCGTCAATTTTGAATCATTGTTGGTTATATGGTTTTATATGGGTTAAATTATGTTTATAACATGTTTTATACCATGTATACATAAATCACAGTGATCAATTTTATGTAATTACGTCTTAATTAAGTTTTCAAAACTTTCCATTAACGTACTTTGAAGTTTTCTGTAAAAGACTAAATTGATGACTTGTTCATGATATGGATATATATATATATATATATATTAATTGATGTCCATAACATATTATATGCCATATATGCATAACTTTCAGTGATCACACCATGGAATTTTGTTGATAATTGGGTTTTCAAAAGTTACAGGGTGTAGAAATTGTACATATGGCTCATATGGCCCTTACGTACAAAATCTACACGCCTTATGCGTTTATTTAACTTAAATTAACACTTGAATGTGATTGTGTACATTTAAACCAACAAAATGGAAGTTAAATGAACAGATTCGGTGTTATAACGAATCCGTAACGTTGAATTTCTTGTTTTCTTTCAAAACTTTATAAAATATTGAAAACAGTGAAATTAAATGTTGTGATTTGTGTAATTTCCGTGATTTAAAGTGTTAAAGGCATGCTTAGAACATGGTATGATGTTTCTGTAAATTCTATATCTCATGAGTAGCCTTAAAATTCATTACGTTAGTTTAATTTGGATTTATTTGGGCTGCTCTGTGTGTTATTCGCAAACTGGGAAAACTGAACCTGCGTTGCCGCGCAGCTGCGCCACTTCAAGGCATACTTGACGCGCGCCCGCTCCGTTCCTTGCGGCCGCGCCGATCCAAAGGGTAACTGGAGCGCGGCCACACCGCCAGCAGAAAACTGAAAAATTTTCTAAGTGTTCGTGTGATCAAAGATGAGTTTTAAAACCAATGTGAAGAACATAAAGACATGATGAACACATACTAAGATGTTAATAACGTGTGTTATGTGAACGATTAATAAGTTAATCTTAAAACTTAAACCATTATTCAATAAGTCGAATAATGAGTTCCATGAGCAATGTGATGATTCGATAAGTATATCGGGTTATTGATTAATGTGTATTGTGAATGTATTGGTATGCAGAACTTAATAAAGAACGAGAATTAATTGTAGTTTGTGCAAGAGGAAAGTTTCTTTACCCTAACTCTATTATGATTAAGCAAGTTTCCTAAACTCAAACTTTACTTTTTACAATGAGCAAGTGTTCTAAACTTTACCTTTACCGAGCAAGTTTCTTAAATTCTAAGTTATTCATTTATCAAGTCGTAGACTTGTGTTCTATATCGAGCAAGCTCTTGTTCTTAATTGTTCAAGTTCGAAATTTCATATTAGATGTTATAACTCTTTTGAAAGCATGATTCAGTTATACAATACTTATTCAATTGTAGACTCTTGAGAATTTATTATTCGATTTGAGCATGGTTTATTGTTGAACCTTATAGGACTAGTGAACCCTTATCAATTCGACTAGTCCATAGTTGATGTACATTCAAAATTCTAGAATCTTTATTGAGCTTATCCAAACCAAACTTCCTTTGGTGGGGACTCTGATGTCAAAACTGAGATTAACAACCTTGTAAAGGGGATTATTTACGCTTTAGCGTTGAGATATTGTGCACAGTATGGTACTAAGGGCTGATCCCCCTAAGTACGAGAAGTAGAGTCTATAGTCTTATGACTATTAAAGGTTTGAAGTTTAACACTTTACAACCTAGGACATAGTTCGAGGTCTTATGACCCTCAAATGTTATTTTGATTCTTGTTACTCATTCTCGAGTCAAAAGTTGAGTTTCTTTATTCAGATATATTTGATTCACTCGCATATTATTATATTGTTGTTATATTATTATACTTGTGGGCAATCATGCTCACTTTTATGTAATAATAACATTGCAGTTAAGAACGAAAGGTCCGACGAGCCTTCTACTAGCAAAGGCAAGGGCAAGGTCAACAAGTGATGAAGACTTGTTGTTTATTCTTATATGTTTATGTTTCAGACTTATGTTAAAGTTGTGTAAGACTTATTTATTTGTTTATGTTCCGTACAGATGTTTAAGGTTAGTATGACTTGGGATTGTATTTATTATTCGGATGTTATAACCCCATAAGGGGAGGATTTATTTCTATCTATTGTATGGTTTGCATTTATTATAGGTAGATAGATAGATGATATTTGTACAGTGAACACCAAATCCCGTGGAATTGAAGTACCGAATTTGGGGGTGTCACAAGTGCTGTTTGTGGGTAGTTACAACAGGCCACAACACACGTATCAGAATACATACAACTAGGGGGGCGAGGAACCATCCCAACTTCTCGTGGAGCAACAATCAGACCCAGAATTAGAATCAGTAACAGGATCCATGACCAGCATAATCCCTCGATTTTTAGAATTAACACCAACATGCAGCTCCGCATCACGAGAAGAAGACAGATTTGGAGGAGCTACTTGCGAAGTACATAACATGGAATGAGGCGGCAATGAAATCTCAGGCAGCTGCGATCAAAAATTTGGAAACTCAGATGGGACAGATTGCAAGTGCGTTGAATAGTAGACCTCAAGGAACATTGTCGAGTGACACCGAAAAGAATCCTAGGGGAGGTTATGAGCAATGTCAAGCTGTTACACTTCGGAGTGGAAAACAGTTAGCCGAACAAAGTACAATAGAGCCGACGACAGAAAAGCAGGTTGAAACAAATGTGGAGGAAACAATTAAAGGGAATAAAGGAGGAGAAGAATCAACGGTAAAGTAACAGGTAGTTGGACCGACAGTTTACCCACCACCACCCTTTCAACAACGGATCCAAAAACAGAAACTAGAAAAGAAGTTTACTAAGTTTCTAGAGGTGTTCAAAAAGCTACATATCAACATTCCTTACGCAGAAGCATTAGAGCAGATGCCTAGTTACTCCAAGTTCATGAAGGATATCTTACCGAAGAAAAAGAAGTTAGAGGACTTTGAGACTGTGGCATTAACGGAGGAATGTAGCGCTATATTGCAAAAGAAACTCCCACCCAAATTGAAAGATCCGGGCAATTTCACAATTCCTTGCAAAATAGGTAGTTTGGCCTTCAATAAATGTCTGTGTGATTTAGGTGCAAGTATAAACCTCATGCCACTATCAGTTTACACTCAGTTGGGTTTACCAGCACCTTGACCAACAAACATTTCCCTACAGCTTGCGGACAGATCTGTGATATATCCACAGGGAATTGTTGAAGATATTTTGGTCAAAGTGGACAAATTCATATTCCCAGCTGACTTCATCATCTTAGACTATGAAGAGGATAAAGATATTTTGATAATCCTCGGGCGACCATTTTTGGCAACCGGTAGGACTCTCATCGATGTTTAGAAAAGAGAGTTGACCATGAGGGTTCAAGACCAAGAAGTAACCTTCAATGTGTTCAAGGCCATGAATTTCCCCAAAGAGGATGAGGAGTGTTATCGCATGGATATAATTGAGAAAGTGGTGGGCGATGAACAAGATCGTATATTGAGTACTAATCCTTTGGAAAGGACATTGACGGGAGATTGTGACAGTGACGATCCAGAGTTGTTAGAATGTCTGCATTTGTTAGATACACAGCCTAGATTTAGCAGGTTCAAAATACCATTTGAGCCGTTGGAAGTGGTAGGAACTTCATCAGCGAGGATGAAACCATCTTTAGAGGAACCAGCTGCACTCGAACTCAAACCCTTACCTAACCATCTCAGGTATGCTTATTTGGGTAATTCATCTAATTTACCTGTTATTATTGCATCTGCGCTTAACGAATTACAGGAAAGTAAGCTGTTAAGAGTTCTGCGGGAGTATAAGTCTGCTATTGGATGGACTATCGCCGACATCAAGGGAATCAGCCCTTTATTCTGTATGCACAAGATTCTGATGGAGGAGGATGGTAAGCCCACAATGGAACAGCAATGGAGGCTCAATCCAATTATGAAAGAGGTAGTGAAGAATGGAATCTTGAAATAGATTGATGTTAGAATTATCTAGCCGATCTCAAAAAGTGCATGGGTGAGTCCAGTTCAGTGTGTCCCGAAGAGAGGTGGTATGACAATAGTGAAAATTGAAAATAACGAATTGATACCGACAAGAATAGTGACTGGCTGGAGGGTTTGCATGGACTACAGGAAGTTAAATAAAGCAACCCGAAAGGATCATTTCCCCTTGTCGTTTATTGATCAGATGTTGGATAGACTAGCTGGACATGAGTATTACTATTTGCTAGATGGGTATTCGGGATACAATCAGATTGTAATTGCACCGGAGGATCAAAAAAAGACAATGTTCACATGCCCATATGGCACCTTTGCCTTTAGAAGGATGTCATTCGGGTTGTGTAACGCATCGACAACCTTTTAGAGATGCATGATGGCAATTTTCTCTGACATGGTGGAGCGCAGTGTTGAAGTATTTATGGATGACTTCTCAGTATTTGGGGAGTCGTTTGACAGGTGCCTCGAAAATCTGGTTATAGTATTAAAGAGATGTTTGAAAACTAATCTAGTGCTTAATTGGGAAAAGTGCTATTTTATGGTCCAAGAAGGGATAATATTTGGGCATAAAGTTTAAAAAAAATGGTTGGAAGTGGATCGAGCGAAATTGGAAAAAATAGAGAATCTGCCACCGCCAACCTCAGTAAAGGGTATTCGGAGCTTTCTCAGTCATGCTGGATTCTACCGTTGGTTCATTAAAGACTTCTCCAAAATCAAAAAACCACTATGCAGTCTATTAGAGAAAGATGTACCATTCAAATTTGATGAAGCACTGTTTAGCGGTGTTTGAGCAGTTGAAGAAGAAACTAACTACAACATCTGTGATCATAGCACCGGACTGGACTATACCGTTTGAATTAATGTGTGATGCCAGTGACTATGCGGTAGGAGCTGTGTTGGGACAACGCCAAGAGAAAGTTTTTCATGTCATCTACTATGCGAGCAAAACATTAACTGATGCACAGCTGAACTACACAACCACCGAGAAGGAATTACTTACGGTTGTGTATGCGTTTGATAAGTTTCGCTCGTACTTGGTTGGAACTAAGGTGGTGGTGTACACCGATCACTTGGCCATACGATATCTAGTGGCTAAGAAAGATGTAAAGCCGAGACTGATTCGCTAGATCTTGTTCCTTCAAGAATTTGATTTAGAAATTAAAGATAGGAAGGGGACAGAAAATCAGGTGGCTGACCACCTTTCATGATTAGAGAATCTGAATCATGACAAGATAGACAAAGTATTGATCAATGAATCTTTTCCTAATGAACAACTGTTTTTGATTCATGGCGAGTTCCTGTAGTATGCAGATTTTGCGAATTATTTGGTAAGAAATATTCTCCTACAAGATTTGATATGCCAACAAAAGAAGAAATTCTTGCATGATGTGAAGTGGTATATATGGGATAAAACATTCCCGTTCCGACAGTGTGCCGATAGAATGATTCGCCGATGCTTGCTGGAAAGTGAAGTAGAAAGCATCTTACAGGCATGCCACGCCTCATTATATGGGGGACACTATGGAAGTGAAAGACCAGCCGCAAAAGTACTCCAGGCTGGTTTTTATTGGCCCACCTTGTTCAAAGACGCACATCAGTGTGTGAAAAACTGTGATCGATGTCAACGGGTTGGCGACATTTCTAAGCAGAACGAGATGCCACTTAACATAATTTTGGAAGTCGAGCTTTTTGGTGTAAGGGGAATCAATTTCATGGGACCATTTCCGTCGTCATTCAACAATTTATATCTCCTGTTTGCAGTCAACTATTGTCGAAGTGGGTTGAGGCAGTCGCACTACCGACAAATGATGCAAAAATGGTGTTAAAATTTTTGCAAAATAACATCTTCACCCGATTTGGCACTCCAAGAGCAATCATCAGTGATGAGGGAAGTCACTTCTGCAACTAGTATTTCATAGCACTCCTGACTAAGTATGGGGTTAACCACAAATTCGCCACTGCCTATCACCCCCAGACGAGTGGCCAAGCAGAAGTATCTAACACAGAGGTGAAGAGAATCTTAGGAGAAAGTAGTGAACCCGAACCGAAAAGATTTGTCTTTGAAATTGGATGACACTCTTTGGGCGTATCGGACCACTTATAAGACCCCGATCGGCATGTATCCATACCAGTTGGTCTACAAAAAAGTGTGTCACCTCCCAATGAAACTCGAGCATAAAGCTTATTGGGCCATTAAGAAACTCAACTATGATCTAACAGCAGTGGGGGAGAAAAGACTTTTACAACTTAATGATTTAGATGAATTTCTCCTGCAGGAATACGAGAACTCAAAGTTGTACAAAGAAAAGGTCAAGAAATGGCACGATCAGAAGATAGTGGACAGAAAGTTTGAACCGGGCCAATCAGTGCTATTATTCAACTCGCGGTTGAAACTCTTTCCCAGGAAACTGAAATCAACGTGGTCGGGGCCATTCACTGTCAAAACCGTATTTCCACACGGCGTTATTGAACTCTATGGCCGGGATTCTATGGAAACATTTAAAGTTAAAGGCCAATGCCTCAAGCATTATTGGGGAGGTGACGTCGATTGCCAGGCGACCTCGGTCGACCTTACCTAGTCGGTTTGAAACAAGGAGTAGTTAGGCTGAATGACTTAAAATCAAGCGCTCTATGGGAGGCAACCCATTCTTTACTTTCATTTTTTGTATATAGATGTAAATTAGTCATAGTCATGCATAATAAGTAGCAGTTTTCTTTCTAATACATGTTCTAAAAATTTCAATGGTATTCGGTACAGGTATGGGCCAAGGACAAAGAATATGCAAGCTTAAATTCATTGGCCAACATTAAACTTAGTGAGGAAAACTATTCACGGGACAATCCTGAAAAAAAAAGTCAGAATATTTCAAGGGTGTATAATCTTCAAGCCAAGCCCGACGGGCAATTTTTGCTCTTACATGTGCCGCCCCGGCAGCTTCAAGCGCTACAACAAGACCGCCCCGGCGGGCCTCCAAAGGCAAAAGGAGCCTGCCCCGACGGGCATACTGGAATCCGTGTGTTTTTATAACATAATGTTGTCCGATTTATATAACGACAATTAACGCGCATGTATATGCGGCCAGTAAGTAATAAAGAGTGAGTAAAGATATCGTTCCCACGGAGAATTAACAGATAAAAGGACGCCAAAGCACTAATCCATAATCATCTCAGTCTTATTTCAATGAGCGGTAAAGAGTTTTAATTAAAAACTAAATTAAAACTAGGCAATGAATTAAAGTTAAACTAATTAATCCTAGAGTAGAATCAGATAATGAAGACATGAGATTCCAATTTCCCCTAATGATTCATCTAAGTCATTTCACTTCCAATTAGGTCAAATTAATCGTTAAGTGTGCTAGCCGAGAACACGAAAGTGAGAGAAGGCCATCTCTTGATGCACCTAATCTATATCACGTGCAATCCACAGATGATAGAACGCACATGAACACCCACATTATCTAAACCCCTATATGTCTATGATGTTTACAAATAAATAAGGTTTAAGGTCAAGTTCTCTATTGACTACGAGCGGCGCTTTGGTATATGTCTATCCTAAGCACAAATCATATGTCCAATGCTATGTGAACGTACAATTGCCCGCCACTACGATTAGATCTAAACCTACACTTCGTCTTTCAAGTCCACATAGGTTATCATAATAATTTGTCATGACTCAATTAAGCAATGAAAGCATAGTTTGCCCCCGGCTTATTATAGTTTGGTACCCTGGTTAATTACACTTTAATACCTTATTAATTGCACTTTAGTCCCTGGGTGACATCATCATGATGACAACATCTTTTGTGCTTCTTTAATGCTGATGTCATGCTTGCATCATACTTGCATCATTTGTATTTCTTTAAGGATGATGTCATGCTTGTATCATGCTTGCATCATCTCTTCTCTGATTGGTTGATTTAAGTTCACATGGATTGGAGGGTATTTTGGTCATTTCCCAGATAATTTTAAAGGTAATTTGGTTATTTCGCCTCCAAAAGGGTATTCTAATAATTTCCCACACAATTTTAAGGGTAGTTCGGTCATTTCACCTCTAAAAGGGTATTCTAATAATTTTTCACATAATTTTATGGGTAGTTCGGTCATTTCCAATATTTCCCTTAAAATTTAACCCTTAGGGTTTGATAGATAATATTAGGGTTTGCTAATTACCATTAAGATTTATAAATTAGGGTTTAGGATTCTCGAATAACAAATTTGGGTTTCCTAACTGCAGATTAGGTTTCTAATCGATCATTAGGATTTACTAAGGTTATACCTTATCTGATCAACATTTGATCATTAATACCTTACCATACAAACACACAATCATAGATACAACTATAATAACTGTATTAACCATCAAATCCCTATTCCTAATTAGGATTAGGATTTTCATCAACTTAATTAGGATTTATCAATTTAAAATTAGGGTTTTCCCATGTTACCCTTTACCTGATTCATACTCAACCCTTAACCACATACTGTACACACATATAATCACAAAATCATAGAAGTCTTTCACAAAAATTTAAAATCCACCAAAATCCTTCACAAAAATGTTAAATCCATACACTAATTTTCTGTTTAGGTCTATTATGTAACCTTAATTTAATCATTTAAGATTTTAATAAATTGTCTAAATTCTCGGATTGTCACATTCACCCCTTCTTCTAAGAATTTCGTCCCCAAAATTTACCTTACACCTTACACCTTTGATACTCATCACCACATGCTACCCAAAACATCACTCACCATAGTTAAATTTTTTAAATCATGCTGAGGAGTCATATAGACTACGAACTTTTATTTTCAAAAAGGTTATACAGAAATTCATCCGCTAACCATCATGACTTATGGACACAGAGGGTAATTAGCCCGTTATGCCCTGTACTTATTAAGTACTGCTGGTCGGAACAATTTTTCCCCATTCCTCTTATCCGCTTTAGGCGCACAAAAATTTCCCAAATTTTGGGATGCTTACCTCTGTCTTATCGTATTCCGCACCAAAACGATTTGGTTCGAGAAAAATTTTCAAAGAACGCTCATAATTTTCATAAACGTTGGTCTAGCTGAATCAAATAGCTTAGACTCATACCAATAATTCAATTTCAATCGAAATATTTATGTATAGGCAAACCCCGTTGGCAATTAATTATACAAAAAATATTTTGAAAATGACATCATGATATCGTACTGTATTTACAGCCCATTTGAGGATTCCGTCATTGTGTGACTTTGTTATAACACATCATACAATAGTGGGACAACAATTTTTAGATCGAATTCAACACTAAGTATTCCTGTATTTACAACTTCATCAACTTTTTATCATCTCTGCACCAGGTTACATGATGCATCAATGATAAATAAAACACATTTTGATATTTCAAACCATTGTCGTCTAGCCGAAATAATTAGCATAGGCTATTCTTTAAACGGTTCAAAAATCATTGTAAATCAGTTTTATCATCTCAACAGGTAACGATGTGTCAGTGTCCCGAAGTCCACACATACACACTAGTCACCGGGATTTGAGAATAAAGATTTATTTTTAAAAGGCACATAGTGCGTATTTAGCTTGATGTCAAAAATTTCAAAGTCTAGCATAGCTAGAAGATTTAGAATACCTACGCTTCCACTAATGATCCATTGCTTAATCAGTCTATCTATTCCTAGTTATCCTTAATACTCCATTCACACTTAATTATACCTAGTTCGTCAAACTTATCATACGTTATGAGTTCAGGAACTTTCCACAATCATATGAGTTTAAGAACTTGTCCTAGATAGACCATTGGCGTTCATTCGCTGAGGGGTTCAAAATATTTCATATAATTATGAGTCACGTACTTACCATAAATATGAGTTTTAAGAACTCGCAGCTTAACCTTATATCCTCTACATATACTCTATCTATCTATTATACACATGAAAAAATAATTACCTTCTCAACATATATGTAGCAAATAACGCGACACAAACATTTCAATGATTATCACTATCAGAAACTAAGTGGTCGTCGAACCAAACACAATCCCTTGCCCATACAAAGAATAGGTCAACCCAGCCACTAATCAATATAGGAAGCTAAGCGGCTGTTACACCAAGGACAATTCCCCGCCCATACAAAGAATTGTTCAAGTTAACCACTATATCGAGTAGGAAGCTAAGTGGTTCTAAAACCAAGTACAAATTCTCCGCCCATACAAGAAATCATACAACTCAGCTGCTGACATGAGTCCTCAATTAAATTCCCACTTAATATCCTAGCCCCATTCTTGCTCCATACGAATTGTGTTCAATACGTATTGCATCAACCCCAACCCTTTTTCTGAGTTGGCACAATACCAATTCATCGTACAACTGACACACAGCAACTTTGCTATAAAATTTTCAATCATTCGATTGATCCTCCTCCCTACTATAACCTTATCACATCACGGTGTGATCTCATCGTGTATATTATGATTCATTCCTATGTTATGATTGTTTTGTTATACGATCTTCTTTGCCCGTACTTTTAGTCTTTTAGACTTTATCTATTCATTACTACTGTTCATCTTTATTATCAGAGTTAGGACACTCTAGATCTTTTATAATTAATCGAGATTCGTCTTTGAATCTTATCAACGTACTAACTTTATTTGAGTTAGTTCTTATCCTTATCCCACTGCGGTTAATAGCCTAAGGTAACCCTACCTAAGGTTTATAACCTTCAGCTCTGATACCAACTGTGACGCCCAAATCCGGGTCCCCAGAACCTCGGACCTGGTACGTTACGATACAACAATTCTATAACTATTGCGAAAGATATAAACATTAATTGTTTATACAATAAACTTTTACACATAATTCCCAAGGTCTGAAACCTTAACTTTCTATACATATTCATATTCTACGCGACATACAATGCCATATTACTCTAATACAAATACCATTTAACCGTACAATAATTCAATCCCTAAACTTGCTTTGCCTTTGACTGTGTCCGACGTTCCGTCTTTAAGCCTGGAATGTTTATTATGATATAGAAAGGGTGAGCATCAAGTTTGCCCAACAAGTTTATGTTCAAATGAAGATATATCATGATTGAAAAGAATAATAAGCTGCAAACTTTCAACAATATAAGAATTGTGAAAGAACATGAATCAATAATGATGAATAGCTAACAATGAACATGAATAAATTCAACTAAACAATATGGTAATGAAGATCATCAGCCTTTCATACCTGATGAACATATACAATATGCACAACGTGCGAATCAAGAAATCATAGATGTGATATAATCAACAATGATTAATCACGAACATGCTTTAAAATAACAACTCGAGTTCGAGTTAGGAAACTTGCCTGTAATGTCGATTACTGCAACGCAATTTAAGTTAATTGCTTTATTGAAAAGACCTAATAGTTATAAGATTGATCTCTTAATTAGCATAACATACCTTATAAGTAAACTATCTAACATTTAAACACATAGTCAAATATTAGATAACCTTAACACTATACATACACAAGTCTAATTCTAGCACACATCGAGTCTTTAATAGTATTCAATATAGTATACTGAGTGGTTTCCCACAAACAACTAGCAAATTAATTTCCGTATAGTCTACACTATTTTCATAGTGAGTTAAATCGGTTACTAATTCGTAGATCCCTTCCCCATATGAAGGAGTCGTTTAGCCCAGCTATTATACATCAACCATTAAAGGGTACAATTGCACTACCTTAGACTTAACACTTACTCGTTCATTTATAAGTTTCTTATTATGACTAGGTAACTATTCCGACGTTCCGATTGCCTTATCAGATAATTATCAAGTCTATTTTAAATAAAATTCTACTTAAACGCTTCAATATTATTTTAGATAATTTACTTATCAGTCATTACATTTTTTATATAATTATTATCATAAATAATTTATTAATCAGTCAAAATATTTTTCACAAGCTCATAATAATTTTCCAATAATTATTACCATTTAAAATGATTTTTAATTCATTAATATCATATTTATATGATTTAAATACCACTTAATTCCATTATCATTAATATTTATTTACTATCAAATATTAATGAAATACATGTCATAATATTATAAGTTATTTATAATATCACAAAGTATTTTTAATTCCTTAATATCACATTTAATTAATTTTAAAATATTTAAAACCATTATTAAATAACTGTCATTAATATTAAAATATTAATGTATTTCATAAAAGAATATTAAAAGTTATATTTTCTAACTTAAAATATTTTTAAAACCATTAAATCATTTTATATAATTTTTAAAACATTAAATCTATTTTTCCATAATTTATTTAATATAATTATTAAATAAATTAATTACTATTAATATTAATTATTAATAAAATTTATCCCAAAATATTAAAAGTCATCCAAAATAACTTCAAATATTTTCTAACACTTTAATATATTTTTAAATGATTTTTAAAGTATTAAAATTATTTTTAAGTAATTTATTTAATATAATTATCAAATAAATTTAATATCATTAATATTTAAATAATTTGAGCATTATAAATGCTTGCAAAAATGAATATTCGTGTACTATATTTGAAATAAATTGAGCATTATAACTGGTTTATAAACTGAATATTCTACTATTTTATTTGAGATAATTTTAGCATTATAACTGCTTATAACATGAGTATTCTTGCCAAATACTTGAAGAAAATCGAACATAGCAACTGCTTATAAAAGTATATTTTCTACTTTATAAGAGAAATAAATCGGACATTATAACTACTTGTAAATAGGACTTTTGAACTATTTATTTAAAATAATTTGGGCATTATAACTTCTTGTAAAAGTATATTTTTTTACTAAATATATAAAGAATAATGAACATAATAACCACAAGAGTAAATACCTCTTGGAGTTGCAAGCTTTAACTAATCCTTTGAAATCTTGAAACTCAAAAACTTTCCTCTCTTTCTCTTTCTAGCCAAAATTCTCCACTTTCTCTCTCTAACTCCATTTTGGTCTTTGAAAAAAATGAAGAGAATGGCTCCTATTTATAGAAAAATATAGTTTCAATAATTGCACGTTAAGGGCTCGGCTTTTTACAGTTTGCCCCCGGCTTATTACAGAAATACACTAGTTAATTACACTTTATTACCTTATTAATTGCACTTTAGTCCCTGGGTGACATCATCATGATGACATCATCTTTTGTGCTTTTTTAATGCTGATGTCATGCTTGCATCATTTGTATTTCTTTAAGGATGATGTAATACTTGCATCATGTTTGCATCATCTCTTCTCTGATTGGTTGATTTAAGTTCACATGGATTGGAGGGTATTTTGGTCATTTCCCAGATAATTTTAAAGGTAATTTGGTCATTTCGCCTCCAAAAGGGTATTCTAATAATTTTCCACACAATTTTAAGGGTAGTTCGGTCATTTCCTATGTTTCCCTTAAAATTTAACCCTTAGGGTTTGATAGATAACATTAGGGTTTGCTAATTACCATTAAGGTTTACAAATTAGGATTTAGGATTCCCGAATAAGAAATTAGGGTTTTCTAAGTGCAAATTAGGGTTTTAATCTATCATTAGGGTTTACTAATGTTATACCTTATCTGATCAACATTTGATCATTAATACCTTATTATACAAACACACAATCATAGATACAATTATAATAACTGTATTAACATTCAAATCCCTATTCCTAATTAGGGTTAGGGTTTTCATCAACTTAATTAGGATTTATTAATTTAAAATTAGGGTTTTCCCATGTTACCCTTTACCTGATTCATACTCAACTCTTAACCACATACTGTACACACATATAATCACAAAATCATATAAGTCTTTCGCAAAAATTTTAAATCCACCAAAATCCTTTACAAAAATGTCAAATTCATACATTAATTTTCTGTTTAGGTTTATTATTTAACCTTAATTTAATCAGTTAAGATTTTACTAAATTGTCTAAATTCTCGGATTGTCACATTCACCTCTTCTTCTAAGAATTTCGTCCCCAAAATTTACCTTACACCTTACACTTTTGATACTCATCACCACATGCTACCCAAAACATCACTCACCAGAGTTAAATTTTTCAAATCATGCTGAGGAGTCATATAGACTACGAACTTTTATTTTCAAAAAGGTTATACAGAAATTCATCTGCTAACCGTCATGACTTACGGACACAGAGTGTAATTAGCCCGTTATGCCTTGTACTTATTAAGTACTGCTGATCGGAACAATTTTTCCCCATTCCTCTTATCCGACTTAAGCGCACAAAATTTTTCCAAATTTTGGGATGCTTACCTCTGTCTTATCGGATTCCGCACCAAAACGATTTGGTTCGGGAAAATTTTCAAAGAACGCTCATAATTTTCATAAACGTTGGTCTAGCTGAATCAAATAGCTTAGACTCATACCAATAATTCAATTTCAATCAAAATATTTATGTATAGGCAAACTCCGTCGGCAATTAATTATAAATTTTTTAAAAAAAATGACGTCATGATGCTGTACTGTATTTACAGCCCGTTTGAGGATTCTGTCATTGTGTTCCTTTGTTATAACACATCATACAATAGTGGGACAACGATTTTTAGATCGAATTAAACACTAAGTATTCCTGTATTTACAACTTCATCAACTTTTTATCATCTCTGCACCAGGTTATATGATGGATCAATGATAAATAAAACACATTTTGATATTTCAAACCATTGTCGTCTAGCCTAAATAATTAGCATAGGCTATTCTTTAAAAATCATCTCAACAGGTAACGATGTGTCAACAGGTAACGATGTGTCAGTGTCCCGAAGTCCACACATACACACTAGTCACTGGGATTTGAGAATAAAAATTTATTTTTAAAAGGCACATAGGCGTATTTAGCTTAATGTCAAAAATTTCAAAGTCTAGCATAGCTAGAAGATTTAGAATACCTACGCTTCCACTAATGATCCATTACTTAATCAGTCTATCTATTCCTATTATCCTTAATACTCCATTCACACTTAATTATACCCAGTTCGTCAAACTTATCATACGTTATGAGTTCAGGAACTTTCCACAATCATATAAGTTTAAGAACTTGTCCTAGACAGACCATTGGCGTTCATTCGCTGAGGGATTCAAAATATTTCATATAATTATGAGTCACGAACTTACCATAAATATAAGTTTTAAGAACTCGCAGCTTAACCTTATATCCTCTACATATACTCTATCTATCTGTTATACACATGAGAAAATAATTACCTTCTCAACATATATATAGCAAATAACGCGACACAAACATTTCAATGATTATCACTATCAGAAACTAAGTGGTCGTCGAACCAAACATAATCCCTTGCCCATACAAAGAATTGGTCAACCCAGCCACTAATCAATATAGGAAGCTAAGCGGCTGTTACACCAAGGACAATTCCCCGCCCATACAAAGAATTGTTCAACTTAACCACTATATCGAGTAGGAAGCTAAGTGGTTCTAAAACCAAGTACAAATTCCCCGCCCATACAAGAAATCATACAACTCAGCTGCTAACATGAGTCCTCAATTACAATTCCCACTTAATATCCTAGCCCCATTCTTTCTCCATACGAATTGTGTTCAATACGTATTGCATCAACCCCAACCTTTTTTCTGAGTTGGCACAATACCAATTCATAGTACAACTGACACACAGCAACTTTGCTATAAAATTTTCAATCATTCGATTTATCCCCCTTCCTACTTTAACCTTATCAGATCACGGTGTGATCTCATCGTGTATATTATGATTCATTCCTATTTTACGATTGTTTTTTTATACGATCTTCTTTCCCCGTACTTTTAGTCTTTTAGACTCTATCTATTCATTACTACTGTTCATCTTTATTATCAGAGTTAGAACACGCTAGATCTTTTATAATTAATCGAGATTCGTCTTTGAATCTTATCAACGTACTAACTCTATTTGAGTTAGTTCTTATCCTTATCCCACTGCGGTTAATAGCCTAAGGTAACCCTACCTAAGGTTTATAACCTACAGCTCTGATACCAACTGTGACGCCCCAAATTCGGATCCCTAGAACCTCGGACCTGGTACGTTACGATACAACAATTCTATAACTATTGCGGAAGATATAAACATAAATTGTTTATACAATAAACTTTTACACATAATTCCCAAGGTCTGAAACCTTAACTCACTACACATATTCATATTCTACGCGACATACAATGCCATATTACTCTAATACAAATACCATTTAACCGTACAATAATTCAATCCCAGAACTTGTCTTTGCCTTTGACTGTGTCCGAAGTTTGGTCTTTAAGCCTGGAATGTTTTTTATGATGTAGCAAGGGTGAGCATCAAGTTTGCCCAACAAGTTTATGTTCAAATGAAGATATATCATGATTGAAAAGAATAATAAGCTGCAAACTTTCAACAATATAAGAATTGTGAAAGAACATGAATCAATAACGATGAATAGCCAACAATGAACATGAATAAATTCAGCTGAACAATATGGTAATGAAGATGATCAGCCTTTCATACCTGATGAACATATACAATATGCACAACGTGCGAATCAAGAAATCATAGATGTGATATAATCAACAATGATTAATCACGAACATGCTTTACAATAACAACTCGAGTTCGAGTTAGAAAACTTTCCTGTACCGTCGATTACTGCTACGCAATTTAAGTTAATCGCTTTATTGAAAAGACCTAACAGTTATAAGATTGATCTTTCAATTAGCATAACATACCTTATAAGTAAACTATCTAACATTTAAACACATAGTCAAATATTAGATAACCTTAACACTATACATACACAAGTCTAATTCTAGCACATATCGAGTCTTTAATAGTATTCAATATAGTATACTGAGTGGTTTCCCACAAACAACTAACAAATTAATTTCCGTATAGTCTACACTATTTTCATAGTAAGTTAAATCGGTTACTAATTCGTAGATCCCTTCCCCATATGAAGGAGTCGTTTAGCCCAGCTACTATACATCAATCATTAAAGGGTACGATTGCACTACCTTAGACTTAACACTTACTCGTTCATGGGTAACTATTCCGACGTTCCGATTGCCTTATCAGATAATTATCGAGTCTATTTTAAATAAAACTCTACTTAAACTCTTCAATATTATTTTAGATAATTTACTTATCAGTCATAACATTTTTCATATAATTATTATCATAGATAATTTAATAATTAGTCAAAATATTTTTCACAAGCTCATAATAATTTTCCAATAATTGTTACCATTTAAAATAATTTTTAATTCATTAATATCATATTTATATGATTTAAATACCACTTAATTCCATTATCATTAATATTTATTTACTATCAAATATTAATGAAATATATGTCATAATATTAGAAATTATTTATAATATCACAATGTATTTTTAATACCTTAATATCACATTTAATTAATTTTAAAATATTTAAAACCATTATTAAATAACTGTCATTAATATTAAAATATTAATATATTTCATAAAATAATATTAAATGTTATATTTTATAACTTAAAATATTTTTTATAACCATTAAATCATTTTATATGATTTTTAAAACATTAAATCTATTTTTCCATAATTTATTTAATATAATTATTAAATAAATTAATTACTATTAATATTAATTATTAATGAAATTTACCCCAAAATATTAAAAGTCATCCAAAATAACTTCAAATATTTTCTAACACTTTAATATATTTTTAAATGATTTTTAAAGTATTAAAATTATTTTTAAGTAATTTATTTAATATAATTATCAAATAAATTTAATATCATTAATATTTAAATAATTTGAGCATTATAAATGCTTGCAAAAATGAATATTCGTGTACTATATTTGAAATAAATTGAGCATTATAACTGGTTTATAAACTGAATATTCTATTATTTTATTTGAGATAATTTTAGCATTATAACTGCTTATAACATGAGTATTCTTGCCAAATACTTGAAGAAAATCGAACATAGCAACTGTTTATAAAAGTATATTTTCTACTTTATAAGAGAAATAAATCAGACATTATAATTGCTTATAAAAGTATATTTTCTACTTTATAAGAGAAATAAATCGGACATCATAACTACTTGTAAAGAGGACTTTTGTACTATTTATTTAAAATAATTTGGGCATTATAACTGCTTGTAAAAGTATATTTTTTTACTAAATATATAAAGAATAATAAACATAATAACCACAAGAGTAAATACCTCTTGGAGTTGCAAGCTTTAACTAATCCTTTGAAATCTTGACACTCAAAAACTTTCCTCTCTCTTTCTCTTTCTAGCCAAAATTCTCCTCTTTCTCTCTCTAACTCTATTTTGGTTTTTGAAAAAAATGAAGAGAATGGCTCCTATTTATAGAAAAACATAGTTTCAATAATTGCACGTTAAGGGCTCGACTTTTTACAGTTTGCCCCCGGCTTATTACAGTTTGATACCCTGGTTAATTACACTTTAGTACCTTATTAATTGCACTTTAGTCCCTGGGTGACAACATCATGATGACATCTTTTGTGCTTTTTTAATGCTGATGTCATGCTTGCATCATTTGTATTTCTTTAAGGATGATGTCATACTTGCATCATGTTTGCATCATCTCTTCTCTAATTGGTTGATTTAAGTTCACATGGATTGGAGGGTATTTTGGTCATTTCCCATATAATTTTAAAGGTAATTTGGTCATTTCGCCTCCAAAGGTTATTCTAATAATTTTCCACACAATTTTAAGGGTAGTTCGGTCATTTCGCCTCCAAAAGGGTATTCTAATAATTTTTCACATAATTTTAACGGTAGTTCGGTCATTTCCTATGTTTCCCTTAAAATTTAACCCTTAGGGTTTGATAGGTAACATTAGGGTTTGCTAATTACCATTAAGGTTTACAAATTAGAATTTAGGATTCCCGAATAAGAAATTAGGGTTCCTAAGTGCAAATTAGGGTTTTTAATCTATTATTAGGGTTTACTAATGTTATACCTTATCTGATCTACATTTGATCATTAATACCTTACAATACAAACACACAATCATAGATACAATTATAATAACTGTATTAACATTCAAATTCCTATTCCTAATTAGGGTTAGGGTTTTCATCAACTGAATTAGGATTTATCAATTTAAAATTAGGGCTTTCCCATGTTACCCTTTACCTGATTCATACTCAAGTCTAAACCACATACTGTACACACATATAATCACAAAATCATATAAGTCTTTCGCAAAAATTTTAAATCCACCAAAATCCTTTACAAAAATGTCAAATCCATACACTAATTTTCTGTTTAGGTCTATTATTTAACCTTAATTTAATCATTTAAGATTTTACTAAATTGTCTAAATTCTCGGATTGTCACATTCACCCCTTCTTCTAAGAATTTCGTCCCCAAAATTTACCTTACACCTTACACTTTTGATACTCATCACCACATGCTACCCAAAACATCAATCACCAGAGTTCAAATTTTCAAATCATGCTGAGGTGTCATATAGACTACGAACTTTTATTTTCAAAAAGGTTATACAGAAATTCATCCGCTAACCGTCATGACTTACGGACACAGAGGGTAATTAGCCCGTTATGCCCTGTACTTATTAAGTACTGCTGGTCGGAACAATTTTTCCCCATTCCTCATATCCGCCTTAGGCGCACAAAATTTTCCCAAATTTTGGGATGCTTACCTCTGTCTTATCGGATTCCGCACCAAAACCATTTGGTCTGGGAAAATTTTCAAAGAACGCTCATAATTTTCATAAACGTTGGTCTAGCTGAATCAAATAGCTTAGACTCATACCAATAATTCAATTTCAATCAAAATATTTATGTATAGGCAAACCACGTTGGCAATTAATTATAAAAAAAATATTTTGAAAATGACGTCATGATACCGTACTGTATTTACAGCCCGTTTGAGGATTCCGTCATTGTGTGACTTTGTTATAACACATCATACAATAGTGGGACAACGATTTTTAGATCGAATTCAACACTAAGTATTCCTGTATTTACAACTTCATCAACTTTTTATCATCTCCGCACCAGGTTACATGATGCATCAATGATAAATAAAACACATTTTGATATTTCAAACCATTGTCGTCTAGCCGAAATAATTTGCATAGACTATTCTTTAAACGGTTCAAAAATCATTGTAAATCAGTTTTATCATCTCAACATGTAACGATGTGTCAGTGTCCCGAAGTCCACACATACACACTAGTCACCGGGATTTGAGAATAAAAATTTATTTTTAAAAGGCACATAGTGCGTATTTAGCTTGATGGCAAAAATTTCAAAGTCTAGCATAGCTAGATGATTTAGAATACCTACGCTTCCACTAATGATCCATTGCTTAATCAGTCTATGTATTCCTATTATCCTTAATACTCCATTCACACTTAATTACACCCAGTTCGTCAAACTTATCATACATTATGAGTTCAAGAACTTTCTCCAATCATATGAGTTTAAGAACTTGTCCTAGACAGACCATTGGCGTCTGATTAGTGGGTTTAATACGTATGAATCAGTAGTCCTAATAGCTTGATTCTTAAGATTTTCACTTATATTTTCTATCATTTTGACTTGAGTTTATAATATCTTGTGCAGGAATTGGAATGTATGAAAAAAGGAGTTTAAAATGACAAATAATTCAATTCATTCTCAAATAATATGGGCCATAAACATTTCAACTCAATTCGGCGGAGTACATTCAAAGTGGGCAGAGTTTAATAGCAGCCCAGCTTTCTAATTTCATGCAATAACTATCATGTCGCCAGCTTGTAAGTGGACATCCATGCACATACATTCTAAATGCTCAAGTCCAAATTATAGCAGCTTAAGACTCCAACACATTCAAAGTACATGGCAACTCAGCATATATGAATTAGCATTTACAGACATGCAAGCTCACGGATTTGATAGTGTCAATTGGAAAAAGAATTGGCGCAGCTCACATTCTTAGGAGTCATGCAAGATAATTATTATTCACGTAGCAACTTGCAAAGGACAACAAAGAGGCTCCATGTATTTTCATCCGGCTGGGCAGTATGTTGACCCGCTGGGGCGGGGCCTTGAGCTGAAAATATCCTGCCGGGGCGGGTAGTCGCCAGCAGCTAATTCCTTTCCACTTGCGAGAAAGTCTCGGGTGCTAGCAACAATAAGGCATGATGAAAAGGCGGCTGGACTCCTTTTGCTTCTCTTATTCGGACTATGGGCTAGCATGAAGAAATAATGAAGGCTGCATTTGTGGGGTCCACTGAAGCCAGCAGCTTGACTCCTATTCCACTTAGGGGACCGAACCTGATATGCAAAAAAAAAATAAGCCACGGATTAGCTTAGGAGATATAATATATATTGGGTATTATTCAATTAGTATCAGTATTCCATTCCGAGCAATAAAAGGAGGCTTAACCATTTAAATTAGTGGGCCACGTTATAGGAGTCTTTAAAAAGGGACTTAGACAAAAACCTGGTTAAGAAAGAAAAGGAGTGGCATACAAGATTATTAGCTTAGATTATATATATATATATATATATATATATATATATATATATATATATAATTAGATAATGGAAAAAGGAGGAGCACGGTAGTAGCTTAAGATATATATTATATATATTAGATTAGTTAGGATGAATATAAATGGGGGGAGACATCTTGGGTTAGCTTATATATATGTATAATATACCTTAGTTTGATTAGATTATTATTAGTTTTAGTTTTATTTTAGTTTTCAATAAAATAATAAACTCTAGTTGAAAGGGGATTTAGAGATTGAAGCACTTGGAGGCCATTGGAGATCCAGATCAAGAGCGAGACGGAGGACGAATTTGCCGGCAACAGATTCAATTCTTTTCCTTAATTTTTTTTCTTAACTTTTAATGTGTATTCAAGTGTGAATTCTTAGGTTTAATTCAATGAACTAATTCTTTGTTTAAGATTGCAATGGATCTTATTGTGTAATTTATTTTAATATGCTTTGCTATCAATTATTTTATTCTATCGTAAGGATTGTCTATTGTGATTTGGACTTAATTATTTAATTGATTGGCCATCAATTACCGTGATAATCCATATAAAATTGAAAGAGGAGTATAGATTTAGATCTGATCATAGTAGCATGTGTTTGTAATTTCTGCATAGATGGAAATCATGATTCGTGTTTAGGGTAGAAGTATGCCTTTACACCATATGTAATCTTATAGAGAACTTGTGATTAAATCCTTTTTAATTGTAATTCACATAGAAATATAGTAGATTAGTTAATTAGGGTGTCTTGCTTAATTCTATCATCTGTGGATTTGAGTGAGTATGATATGATGCATCGAGAGGTGGTTATATTTACTTTCGTGTTCTTGATTAACAATTCAGAATAGAGAGAATAATTGATGAGAAGTATGTTAACTTAGATGAAACAATAAGTGAAGTTGTGATCTTAAATCTCTGTAATCTTAATTTAACTAGTGGAATTTAATAGTAGTTTAATTATATAAATTGAAATTCATTCGTTTAAATAAGATTGAGTTGGTTACGGGGTAGTACTTGGTGATTCTTGTTAAATAATTCCTCGTGGTAACGACACTTTACTTTCACTTTATTACTTGTTGACCTCGTATACTTGCGTGTTGTGCGTAACTAGATTTTACCCAACATGTTTTTGGCGCCGTTACCGGGGAATTAAGTTAATTATTTGCCAATATTAACTTTAATCAAACTAGTCTTAATTTAAACATTTTTTTTATTTTTAAGTTTCTTCCTATCTTACTCTCTTTTCAGGTACCATGGCCGAATTCAATTATCAATGGCCATATACGAACATGACTCAACCAAGGGAAACAGGGATTGATGAATTTATATTAGCATAGATTAAAGAACTTTCGAGGAAGTTGGAGGTTATTGCAGCCCAACGGAGTCGAAGGATAGCAGTTACGTGTAATTATTGTGCTGAAAATCATCCGAGTCATCAATGCACCGTCAGTTTTGAACCGGTACAACATAGTGGTGATTACCTCAACAACTATGCTGATCATAACTACCACCAAGATTGGGGGTATCACCCGGATTCTTCATGGAGTTCCAATTATGATGACCAATACTATGCTCCAAATCCATCATACACACTGAAATTTTTATGTCCACCTCGATTGCCACAAGAAGAAAAGCTAGGTTGGGAAGAGGCTTTGGCCAGAATCCAAACAGAAAATGACGCGGCGAGGAAATCTCTACGGACGGATATGAAGAATTTATCAATTCAAATAGGACAGATAGCAAATGCAATGAATAGTCGGCCCCAAGGAGATTTGCCAAGAGAAACAGAAAAGAATCTGAAAGCCGTGAACAACATTCCTCCAAACACTGGTCCTAATTACATGGATTTTGAAACTGATGGAGAGCCAGAATCAAATTTGCCATTGGATGAGCCACAAGAAGAAAAGTCAAATCTGGAGGAACTCATGTCAAACGACATAGCAGATCAAGAGGAGGGGAAGATTAGTCAGGAGTTGTCAAGTCAAGATCTTAATAATCAGATGGAGCAACTCATCACTACCCCCACCAAATGGTCCTAATTACATGGATTCCAAAACTGAAACAGATAATTCAGAGCTGAGGGAATGGTGGCTCAAGTTCATAGCAGACATAGGGGAGAGGAGGATTAATCAAGAGAGGTCAATTCGAGATCAAGAGTTATCAACTCAAAATCTTAAGAATCAGATTGAACAACTCACTAATGCCTCAAACAACTATCCTCCAAGTACTTGGATTTATGACATGGATGACGACACTGACGGAGAACCCGAACCAAATATACAACTGGATGAGCCATAAGATATAGAAAGTGTGGAGACAAATGGGGATAATGAAATAGAGGTCGACAAAGATCTAAATGGGTCTCCACCAAAGATCAAAGAGTCAGTCAGATTTGCAAAACCATGCCCGATTGGTTGTCATGTCATCGGCAAAGCTCTTGATGACATAAGAGCGAGTACAATTTTGAAGCCATGGTGGGACGAGAAAGAGAAGATAAACGAAGAGCCCATTGTGTGTGACAAGCTTCAATGCCCCAAAGTGATCACATACACAATGGAGAAAACACCTAGCTGTTGGACGTTCTTAATGAAGATCATACCGAATAAGAGAATGCTAGGTGACTTTGATGCACTGGCCATCGCGTGTAGAGACTTCCCAAAGGATTATTTTCTACTGATGAATGGAGAGTTCCTCAACTTCTGAAGAGGAATTGGATAGCGTTGACCAGACAAAGTCCGGCTGAAGGACTATAAATCAAGCGCTTATTGGGAGGCAACCCAAGTTTAATTTTTATTATTAGTTTTTTTTTAGGTTTCATGTTATTTTTTTTAGATTTGTCATTTTTTTAGGATTTAATAAGCTTGCTTCTATCATGTTCACAGGTTAGTCAAGTCCAACTCAAGTGTGGTGCTCGATTCATTCTAATGTGCCTAGTCTATTCTTCAAACTTAGCAGAGAAGGAGGAAAATGCTATATTTTTAGGGAAGTCCTCTCTTTTAGTTTTTCCTGTCTTAGCCATTGAGGACAATGTCTGTTTTAAGTTTGGGGGTATTTATCATGTTTAGTATTTACTTGGGCAATGTTTTGATGGAATTTGAGTTTGGCCAATGATAAGTGGGTGGTTAACGTTGTTAACTCTTGGAAAATTGATGAGCATGCTTAGTCTATATTTTGACTAATTAGTTGGTTTCACACTACTTGCGAATTTTTTGAAACATATCCATTTGTTTAGCCAGTTAAGATTGAAATATTTTTGGCTAAGTGCTTATGAAAGATACCATTGCAACTTGAGAAACCCTATTTGAGCATCATTCAAAGTGAAAATTAGGCACTCACATAAGTTTTGGGGAAAATCTTGGGATATTTTTGAAAAAAGAAAAATTTGAAACTTCCCGAGTTGAATAATTAAAGCATGTGGTGGGTCGAGATGGAGCGTAAAATGCACTCCCCATAAACACAGGCACGAGATGGAGCGTAAAACGCACTCGTTTAATGGAAATGGAAAGTGATATGGAGCGTAAAATGCACTCACTAAAAAGATAGAAAAAAAGTAGCTTTAAAGTACTTGGGAATGGTTCATATGTGCTTAAACGTTTAAATATCCGGTTGATCCTCAATAAAAAAAATTGTGTTTTGTCTTTATTAGCGGAGTTTGATGTGATAAGAAGTGCTGACAGTTGTTTTTGAAAATCTTTTATGAGTATTGGTTGACCTTACCTAAAACATGGCTAATTGAACAGTTGGATGCACACACGCACTTAAAGGATCATGAGTAGTTGTGGAACTAATAAAATTTGTTAAAATTTTTAGACATAACATTGTCTTAAAAAAAAATTTGGGGCATCATTTGTTGTAACCTTTGAGGCCAGTGTAATTCATACTGACTAATTACCTGAGTGGATCAGTGCTAGAGAATGTCTAAATTGTGTTTTTCTTGAGGACAAGCAAAGTGTCAAATTTAGGGGTATTTGATGAGTGGGTTTCATACCTATGAATCGGTAGTCCTAATAGCTTGATTCTTAAGATTTTCACGTATATTTTCTATCATTTAGACTTGAATTTATAATATCCTGTGCAGGAATAGGAATGTATACAAAAGGAGTTTAAAATGATAAATAATTCAATTCATTCTTAAATAATATGGGCCACAAACAATTCAACTCAATTCGGAGGAGTACATTTAAAATGGGCAGAGTTTAATAGCAGCCCAGCTTTCTAATTTCATGCAATAACTATCATGTTGCCAGCTTGTAAGTGGACGTCCATACACATGCATTCTTAATGCTGAAGTCCAAATTATAGCAGCTTAAGACTCCAACACATTCAAAGTACATGGTAACTCAGCATATATGAATTAGCATTTACGGACATGCAAGCTCACGAATTTGATAGTGTCAATTGGAGAAAGAATT
This sequence comes from Panax stipuleanatus, assembly GCA_020205555.1. NCBI lineage: Eukaryota > Viridiplantae > Streptophyta > Magnoliopsida > Apiales > Araliaceae > Panax > Panax stipuleanatus. The sequence goes on from CM035125.1 coordinate 99,079,829, forward strand.
GGAGCAGCTCACATTCTTCGGAGCCATGCAAGATAATTATTATTCACGTAGCAGCTTGCAAAGGACAACAAACAGGCTCCATGTATTTTCATCCGGCTAGGCAGTATGTTGACCCGCTGGGGCGGGGCCTTGAGCTAAAAATATCATGCTGGGGCGGGTAGCCGCCAGCAGCTAATTCCTTTCCACTTGCGAGAAAGACTCGAGTGCTAGCAACAATAAGGCATAATGAAAAGGTGGCTGGACTCCTTTTCCTTCTCTTATTCGGACTATGGGCTAGCATGAAGAAATAATGAAGGCTGCATTTGTGGGGTCAACTGAAGCCAGCAGCTTGACTCCTATTCCACTTAGGGGACCGAACCTGATATGCAAAAAAAAGAAGCCACAGATTATCTTAGGAGATATAATATATATTGTGTATTATTCAATTAGTATATCAGTATTCCATTCCGAGCAATAAAAGGAGTCTTAGCCATTTAAATTAGTGGGCCACGTTATAGGAGTCTTTAAAAAGGGACTTGGACAAAAACCTGGTTAAGAAAGAAAAGGAGTGGCATACAAGATTATTAGCTTAGATTTTATAAATAAATATATATATATATATATATATATATATATATATATTTAATTAATTAGATAATGCAAAAAGGAGGAGCACGGTAGTAGCTTAAGATATCTATTATATATATTAGATTAGTTAGGATGAATATAAATGGGGGGAGACATCCTAGGTTAGCTTATATATATATATATATATATATATATATATATATATATTTATATATATGTATAATATAGCTTAGTTTGATTAGATTATTATTATTTTTAGTTTTATTTTAGTTTTTAACAAAATAATAAACCCTAGTTGAAAGGGGATTTAGAGATTGAAGCACTTAGAGACCTTTGGAAATCCAGATCAAGAGCGAGACGGAGGACTAATTTGCCAGCAATAGATTCAATTCTTTTTCTTAACTTTTTTTTTTATCTTTTAATGTGTATTCAAGTGTGGATTCTTAGGTTTAATTCAATGAACTAATTCTTTGTTTAAGATTGCAATGGATTTTATTGTGTAATTTATTTTAATATGCTTTGCTATCAATTATTCTGTTCTATCGTAATGATTGTCTATTGTGATTTGGACTTAATTGTTTAATTGATTGGCCATCAATTATCGTGATAATCTATATAAAATCATAAGAGGAGTATAGATTTAGATCTGATCATAATAGCATGTGTTTATGATTTCTACATAGATGGAAATCATGATTCGTGTTTAGGGTAGAAATATGCCTTTTCGCCATTTGTAATCTTATAGAGAACTTATGATTAAATCCTTTTTAATTGTAATTCACATAGAAATATAGTGGATTAGTTAATTAGGGTGTTTTGCTTAATTCTATCATCTGTGGATTTGAATGAGGATGATATGATGCATCGAGAGGTGGTTATATTTACATTCGTTTTCTTGATTAACAATTCAGAATAGAGAGAATAATTGATGAGAAGTATGTTAACTTAAATGAAGCAATAAGTGAAGTTGTGATCTTAAATCTCCGTAATCTTAATTTAACTAGTGGAATTTAATAGTAGTTTAATTATATAAATTGAAATTCATTCGTTTAAATAAGATTGAGTTGGTTACGGGGTAGTACTTGGTTATTCTTGTTAAATAATTTCTCGTGGGAACGACACTTTACTTTCACTTTATTACTTGTTGACCACGTATACTTGCGTGTTGTGTGTAACTAGATTTTACCCAACAAGTTTTTGGCGCCGTTGCCGGGGAATTAAGTTAATTATTTGCCAATATTAACTTCAATCAAATTAGTCTTAATTTAAACATTTTTTTTATTTTTAATTTTCTTCCTATCTTACTCTTTTTTTCGGTACCATGGCTGAATTCATATATCAATGGCCATATACGAATATGACTCAACCAAGGGAAACAAGGATTGATGAATTTATATTAGCACAGATTAAAACTTTCGAGGAAGTTGGAGGTTATTGCAGCCCAACGGAGTCGAAGGATAGCAGTTACGTGTAATTATTGTGATGGAAATCATCCGAGTCATCAATGCACCGTCAGTTTTGAACCGATACAATATAGTGGTGATTACCTCAACAACTATGATGATCATAACTACCACCAAGATTGGGGGTATCACCCGGATTCTTTATGTAGCTACAATTATGATGACCAATACTATGCTCCAAATCCATCATACACACCGGAATTTTCATGTGCACCTCCATTGCCACAAGAAGAAAAGCTAGGTTGGGAAGAGGCTTTGGCCAGAATCCAAACAAAAAATGACGCGGCGAGGAAACCTCTACGGACGAAAATGAAAAATTTATCAATTCCAATAGGACAGATAGCAAATGCAATGAATAGTCGGCCCCAAGGAGATTTGCCAAGTGAAACAGAAAAGAATCTGAAAGCCGTGAACAACATTCCTCCAAACACTGGTCCTAATTACATGGATTTTGAAATTGATGGAGAGCTAGAATCAAATCTGCCATTGGATGAGCCACAAGAAGAAAAGTCAAATCTGGAGGAACTCATGTCAAACATCATAGCAGATCAAGAGGAGGGGAAGATTAGTCAGGAGTTGTCAAGTCAAGATCTTAATAATCAGATGGAGCAACTCATCACTACCCCACCAAATGGTCCTAATTACATGGATTCCGAAATAGAAACAGATAATTAAGAGCTGAGAGAATGGTGGCTCAATTTCATAGCAGACATAGAGGAGAGGAGGATTAATCAAGAGAGGTCAATTCGAGATCAAGAGTTATCAACTCAAAATCTTAAGAATCAGATTGAATAACTCACCAATGCCTCAAACAACAGTCCTTCAAGCACTTGGATTTATGACATGGATGACGAAACTGACGGAGAACCCTAACCAAATCTACAACTGGATGAGCCACAAGATATAAAAAGTGTGGAGACAAATGGGGATAATGAAATAGAGGTCGACAAAGATCTAAATGGGTCTCCACCAAAGATCAAAGAGTCAGTTAGATTTGCAAAACCATGCCCGATTGGTAGTTATGTCGTCGGCAAAGCTCTTGATGACATAAGAGCGAGTACAATTGTAAAGCCATGGCGGGACGAGAAAGAGAAGATAGACGAAGAGCCAATTGTGTGTGACAAGCTTTCATTCCCCAAAGTGATCACATACACAATGGAGAAAACACCTAGCTGTTGGACGTTCTTAATGAATATCATATCGAATAAGAGAATGCTAGGTGACTTTGATGCACTGGCCATCGCGTGTGGAAACTTCCCAAAGGATTATTTACTACTGATGGATGGAGGGTTCCTCAACTTTCGAAGAGTAATTGGATAGCGTTGACCAGACAAAGTCCGGCTGAAGGACTATAAATCAAGCGCTTATTGGGAGGCAACCCAAGTTTAATTTTATTTTTAGTTTTTTTTAGGTTTCATATTATTTTTTTTAGATTTGTCATTTTTTTTAGGATTTAATAAGCTTGCTTCTATCATGTTCACAGGTTAGTCAAGTCCAACTCAAGTGTGGTGCCCGATTCATTCTAATGTGCCTAGTCTATTCTTCAGACTTAGCAGAGAAGGAGGAAAATGCTATATTTTCAAGGAAGTCCTCTCTTTTAGTTTTTCCTATCTTAGCCATTGAGGACAATGTCTGTTTTAAGTTTGGGGGTATTTATCATGTTTAGTATTTACTTGGGCAATGTTTTGATGGAATTTCAGTTTGGCCAATGATAAGTGGGTGGTTAATGTTGTTAACTCTTGGAAAATTGATGAGCATGCTGAGTCTATATTTCGACTGATTAGTTGGTTTCACACTACTTGCGAAATTTTTGAAACATATCCATTTGTTTAGCCAGTTAAGATTGAAATATTTTTGGCTAAGTGCTTATGAAAGATACCATTGTAACTTGAGAAACCTTATTTGAGCATCATTCAAAGTGAAAATTATGCACTCACATAAGTTTGGGGGGAAATCTTGGGATATTTTTTTAAAAAGAAAAATTTGAACCTTCTCGAGTTGAATAATTGAAGCATGTGGTGGGTCGAGATGGAGCGTAAAACGAACTCCCCATAAACACAGGCACGAGATGGAGCGTAAAACGCACTCGTTTAATGGAAATGGAAAGTGATATGGAGCGTAAAATGCACTCACTAAAAAGATAGAAAAAAAGTAGCTTTAAAGTACTTGGGAATGGTTCATATGTGCTTAAACGTTTAAATATCCGGTTGGTCCTCAAGAAAAAAATTATGTTTTATCTTTATTAGCGGAGTTTGATGTGATAAGAAGTGTTGACAGTTGTTTTTGAAAATCTTTTATGAGTATTGGTTGATCCTACCTAAATCATGGCTAGTTGAACAGTTGGATGCACACACGCACTTAAAGGATCATGAGTAGTTGTGAAACTAATGAAATTTGTTAAAATTTTTAGACATGACATTGTTTTGAAATTTTCTTTGGGGTATCATTTGTTGTAACCTTTGAGGCCAGTGTCATTCATATTGACTAATTGCCTGAGTGGATCAGTGCTAGAGAATGTCTAAATTGTGTTTTGCTTGAGGACAAGCAAAGTCTCAAGTTTGGGGGTATTTGATGAGTGAGTTTCATACCTATGAATCGGTAGTCCTAATAGCTTGATTCTTAAGATTTTCAGGTATATTTTCTATCATTTTGACTTGAGTTTATAATATCTTGTGCAGGAATTGGAATGTATGCAAAAGGAGTTTAAAATGACAAATAATTCAATTCATTCTCAAATAATATGGGCCACAAACAATTTAACTCAATTCGACGGAGTACGTTCAAAGTGGGCAGAGTTTAATAGCAGCCCAGCTTTCTAATTTCATGCAATAACTATCATGTCGCCAGCTTGTAAGTGGACGTCCATGCACATACATTCTAAATGCTCAAGTCCAAATTATAGCAGCTTAAGACTCCAACACATTCAAAGTACATGGAAACTCAGCATATATGAATTAGCATTTATGGACATGCAAGCTCACAAATTTGATAGTGTCAATTGCAGAAAGAATTCGAGCAGCTCACATTCTTAGGAGCCATGCAAGATAATTATTATTCACGCAGCAGCTTGCAAAGGACAACAAAGAGGCTCCATGTATTTTCATCCGGCTGGGCAGTGTGTTGACCCGCTGGGGCGGGGCCTTGAGCTGGAAATATCCCGCCGGGGCAGGTAGCCCCCAGCAGCTAATTCCTTTCCACTTGCGAGAAGGACTCGGGTGCTAGCAACAATAAGGCATGATGAAAAGGCGGATGGACTCCTTTTCCTTCTCTTATTCGGACTATGGGCTAACATGAAGAAATAATGAAGGCTGCATTTGTGGGGTCCACTAAAACCAGCAGCTTGACTCCTATTCCACTTAGGGGACCGAACCTGTTATGCAAAAAAAAAAGCCATGGATTAGCTTAGGAGATATAATATATATTGGGTATTATTCAATTAGTATATCAGTATTCCATTTCGAGAAATAAAAGGAGGCTTAACCATTTAAATTAGTGGGCCACGTTATAGGAGTCTTTAAAAAGGGACTTGGACAAAAACCTGGTAAAGAAAGAAAAGGAGTGGCATACAAGATTATTAGCTTAGATTATATATATATATATATATATATATATATATATATATATATATAATTAGATAATTGAAAAAGGAGGAGCATGGTAGTAGCTTAAGATATATATTATATATATTAGATTTGTTAGGATGAATATAAATGGGGGGAGACATCATGGGTTAGCTTATATTTATATATAATATAGCTTAGTTTGATTAGATTATTATTAGTTTTAGTTTTATTTTATTTTTGAATAAAATAATAAACCCTAGTTGAAAGGAAATTTAGAGATTGAAGCACTTGGAGGCTATTGAAGATCCAGATCAAGAGCGAGACAGAGAACGAATTTGCCGGCAACAGATTAAATTCTTTTTCTTAATTTTTTTTCTTATCTTTTAATGTGTATTCAAATGTGGATTATTAGGTTTAATTCAATGAACTAATTCTTTATTTGAGATTGCAATGGATCTTATTGTGTAATTTATTTTAATATATTTTGATATTAATTATTCTGTTATATCGTAAGGATTGTCTATTGTGATTTGGACTTAATTGTTTAATTGATTGGCCATCAATTACCATGATAATCTATATAAAATCGGAAGACGAGTATAGATTTAGATCTGATTATAATAGCATGTGTTTATGATTTCTGCATAGTTGGAAATCATGATTCGTGTTTAGGGTAGAAGTATGCCTTTACGCCATATGTAATCTTATAGAGAACTTGTAATTAAATCCTTTTTAATTGTAATTCACATAGAAATATAGTGGATTCGTTAATTAGGGTGTCTTGCTTAATTCTATCATCTGTGGATTTGAGTGAGTATGATATGATGCATCGAGAGGTGGTTATATTTACTTTCGTGTTCTTGATTAACAATTCAGAATAGAGAGAATAATTGATGAGAAGTATGTTAACTTAGATGAAGCAAGAAGTGAAGTTGTGATCTTAAATCTCCGTAATCTTAATTTCACTAATGGAATTTAATAGTAGTTTAATTATATAAATTGAAATTCATTCGTTTAAATAAGATTGAGTTGGTTACGGGGTAGTACTTGGTAATTCTTGTTAAATAATTCCTCGTGGGAACGACACTTTACTTTCACTTTATTACTTGTTGACCACGTATACTTGCGTGTTGTGCGTATCTATATTTTACCCTCATTCATGAACGTGGATTTAGACCGGATGCTTTGGATAGACAAATGCACTTGCATGCTTGACTGAACAGGGAAGTCCTCGACACTTAAATTCTATATGTTTCACAATGAGGGCATTGTTTCATTTAAGTTTGGGGGTGTGTGGTGTTTTAATCATCATGAATTTGGTTAGCGTGTGCATAAATGGATAGAATATGTATAGTTGCATAGTAGGTTCTTTAGAATTTGCATAGTAGAGTAGTTTAAGTTTTTATGCTTATCAAATATTGAAAAAAAAATGAAAAATCATAATAGACCAAAAAGAGTTTGTAATTAGGATTGTATGAGTCAGCATGTCAGTGGTAAGAAATAACTTTAGCCTGTGATGAGACTGGATTTGCATAAGAATATAAACATGATGATAACTAAAATATTGATGTGTATTCAGACCTTTGCATGAGTCCTTACCTGTTTGACATTGTTGCACCGGTTAGCACGATAGATACCAATTTAGTCAACTCAGTTCAAATAGTCGCATAATTGTCGTCTTGAACAGAAATTGGGTTTTAATGAAGGACATTTAGTGAACTGGTAGCAGTGACTAAGATTAGACTGAAACCTAAGTTTGGGGGAAGATATGGGAGTTATCTGGAAAAAAAAATATGAGAAAAGAAATGAAAAATTGCCAAATGAAAAAAAATAGAAACATATGAATAAACACCGTGACTTGTTTAGTTTCGTGGCCGGTGGTACTCGAGTAAGTACGCCCTACGGGATGTCTTTACACCCAGCGCCCTAAAGCCATTCGGTTTGGGAGTCGTTGGTCGAAAGCTCGCTACATGGGTATCATTGAAGAGCCTAAGTGAACTAGACATTGCACAGTCATGAGGAAATTTGAGATACGAAAAAAGAGCGGAATGCTTTCGTGAATAAAGAAAGTTAGAAAATATCCCATATTGACCTTCGACTTGGTTAACGTTTACTTGAATTCACTGTACCTTGTTTACGCGATTTCTTGAGTTGAACTCTGATTGTATTCTAAGACGCGTATTATGTGATATTTTTGATCTATAGTGGAGTATATTGTTGTTGAGCACACACACACAACAGCGGTGTTAGCAGGTATAGATTCATAAATTAGTTTTCATTGCGGATACGTCTCTGGTTGAATTTAATGTTTGTATCTGTTATGAATTCTCTGAGGCACGATGAGTTAGCTTTGTATACACTGATAGATGCATTCATGAGCATTGTATATTCTAGCATATGCATGGTTCATGCTTGAGGACAAGCAAAGTCTCAAGTTTGAGGGTATTTGATGAGTGGGTTTTACACCTACGAATCGGTAGTCGTTATAGCTTTATTCTACATGTTTTCGAGTACTTTGCCTATCATTTCTACTGGGTGAATACATTTATGTGCAAATAATGAAATGGAGGAGAGAATAGATTTGAAGGACAAAATTTACATGTTATATGTCTATTCTGTAATGTTTACTCTTTTTATTGTGTGGCTGAATATACTTATTATACTTATACTCTTATTTTAGGTACAATTGAAGAGTTCCCTAATATTGGAAATAAATTAGAGGAACATTTGAAACCAATTGGGCTGACCCAATTTTGCAATGGACCAAGGGAACGAAATGACATGCAGCTTATATAGTCGGAAAAGGCCAAGCAGCTCATGGACTTATGTGGGCCAGAATGAATTAGAAGCAACCCACTCACAACATCAGCAATGAGCAGCCACGAAATCATGATGGACCCACACGTCCTAGCAACTTGAAAAGCATCATTATGGAAATTGAATGCAATTTAGTATATATATGTAGTCTAAAGGCAAAAGGCAGCATGTATATATAATGTGGCATGTCCTTGATTGGCTAGTAGGAATGGAGGGATCAAGGGCTGTTAGTGGAAGGAGAGATAAGAGGAGGGTGACTTGACTTGGAGAAGAAATCCAGAGCTGGACAGTACTAATACCCGCTGGGGCGGTTGCTCAACAAAGGAAAACCCCGACGGGGTGGGGGATGACCAGGGTCCGAATTGCACATGCCCGCTGGGGCGGGACTTTTTGCAAAGGAGAACCCCGCTGGGGCGGGGTGGTGCCAGATCTGTTGCTGATTTCTTTTCCTAGTCTACACGGAATGGTGCATGAAGGAAGGATGAGTGGAGGGCTACTTATCTAATTGGGCTATCAAATGGAGACAAAGACCTGATGACATGCACGTGGGAGACAAGCAGCAGCTTAGATATTATTTAATTAGTATGGATTTAATTAGTATGGGCTTAACCTGGAGAGGCACAAGCAGCGGGAGTCTCCTTTTCATATTAAGTCATGAATTTTGATATATCAAAGAGGACTCACATGTGTGGGCCACGGCTGGAATAAATCCTATTGGGCTACGGGTTTGTGGAGTAACACGGATTGACAAAGTAGCAGCTTTAGGGATTTTGTTGAGCAATTTGTTATAAAAAGAGGGAGCTTAGTAATAAAAGAAAAAAAGAGAGAAAAACCCTAGCTGGAGATCTGACGGGAAAAAAGAGAATTGAAGCAGAGCATATTTGGAGGAACGAAAAGCAACTTGGAGACGAGCAACGACAGGAGTTTCATATTCCTTTCTTCCTTTATTCATTTTACTTTGTTTTCATAATGACTAATACTCTGTGGATTATGAATTTTGTGTCACTTGTTATGAACTAATTCCATTTTAAGCCTACAACGGATCTTTGATTATAATGGATGATTAATTATTCTTAAACTTAATTTATAGATGTTATTCCCGGGTTATTCACTATGAGTGTAATTAATTTATATAATTGCATGATCAACGATTATTATGTTATTTCCTATGAACTTATGAAGGAACATAGAAGATTAGAACTGGCCATAGTGACATATGTTTGTGAATTCCGTATAGATGGAATTCGTGATTCGTGTTTAGGATAGATGTATTCCTTTACGCCATATGTAATCTGAAAGAGAACTTGGTAATAAATTCTGGTTAATTGTAATTCACATAGAAATACAGTGAATTAGTTAATTAGGATGTCTTGTTTGAATCTATCATATGTGGATACAAATGAGTACGGATATTATGCATCGTGAGGTGGTTTTATCTACATTAGTGTTTTTGATTAATAATCTGGGGGTAACTGAAATAAACTGGGGAAAAGGATAATTGTCAGAAACGCAATCATAAGTGAAGTTGTGGGCTTAATTCTCTCAAATCTGTTAAATTCTTGATTTAGTGTGCGATTATTTTTTAATTTATAATTTAGTTATAAAAATATCATTTGACTGTTAGTTTGATAAAGTTGAAATACCATAAAATTGGTAATTATTTGATTAAGCAGTAATTATTGTCTCTATGGGTACGATCTTCGATTTATCACTGTATTACTTGTTGACCACGTACACATGCGTGTTGCGCGTAGAAAATACCCAACAACATCCATTCGCTGAGGGGTTCAAACATTTCATATAATTATGAGTCATGAACTTACCATAAATATGAGTTTTAAGAACTCGCAACTTAACCTTATATCCTCTACATATACTCTATCTATTTGTTATACACATGAGAAAAGAATCACATTCTCAACATATATATAGCAAATACCGCGACACAAATATTTCAATGATTATCACTATCAGAAACTAAGTGATCGTCGAACCAAACACAATCCCCTGCCCATACAAAGATCTGGTCAACCCAGCCACTAATCAATATAGGAAGCTAAGCGGCTGTTACACCAAGGACAATTCCCCGCCCATACAAAGAATTGTTCAACTTAACCACTATATCGAGTAGGAAGCTAAGTGGTTCTAAAACCAAGTACAAATTCCCTGCCCATACAAGGAATCATACAACTCAGCTGCTCACTTGAGTCCTCAATTGAAATTCTCACTTAATATCCTAACCCCATTCTTTCTCCATACGAATTGTGTTCAATCCGTATTGCATCAACCCCAACCCTTTTTTTGAGTTGGCACAATACCAATTCATAGTACAACTGACACACAGCAACTTTGCCATAAAATTTTTAATCATTCGATTGATCCTCCTCCCTGCTATGACCTTATCAGATCACGGTGTGATCTCATCGTGTATATTACGATTCATTCCTATGTTACGATTATTTTGTTATACGATCTTCTTTCCCCGTACTTTTAGTCTTTTAGACTCTATCTATTCATTACTACTGTTCATCTTTATTATCAGAGTTAGGTAACTCTAGATCTTTTATAATTTATCGAGATTCTTCTTTGAATCTTATCAACGTACTAACTTTATTTGTGTTAGTTCTTATCCTTATCCCACTGCGGTTAATAGCCTAAGGTAACCCTACCTAAGGTTTATAACCTTCAGCTCTGATATCAACTGTGACGCCCCAAATCCGGGTCCCCAGAACCTCGGATCTGGTACGTTACGATACAACAATTCTATAACTATTGCAGAAGATATAAACATTAATTGTTTATACAATAAACTTTTACACATAATTTCCAAGGTCTGAAACCTTAACTCACTACACATATTCGTATTCTACGCGACATACAATGCCATATTACTCAAATACAAATACCATTTAACCGTATAATAATTCAATCCCGGAACTTGCTTTGCCTTTGACTATGTCCGACGTTCCGTCTTTAAGCCTGGAATGTTTATTATGATATAGCAAGGGTGAGCATCAAGTTTTCCCAGCAAGTTCATGTTCAAATGAAGATATATCATGATTGAAAAGAATAATAAGCTGCAAACTTTCAACAATATAAGAATTGTGAAAGAACATGAATCAATAATGATGAATAGCTAACAATGAACATGAATAAATTCAACTGAACAATATGATAATGAAGGTGATCAGCCTTTCATACCTAATGAACATATACCATATGCACAACGTGCGAATCAAGAAATCATAGATGTGATATAATCAACAATGATTAATCACGAACATGCTTTACAATAACAACTTCAGTTCGAGTTAGCAAACTTGCTTGTACCGTCGATTACTGCTACGCAATTTAAGTTATTCGCTTTATTGAAAAGACCTAACAATTATAAGATTGATCTTTCAATTAGCATAACATACCTTATAAGTAAACTATCTAACATTTAAACACATAGTCAAATATTAGATAACCTTAACACTATACATACGCAAGTCTAATTCTACCACACATCGAGTCTTTAATAGTATTCAATATAGTATACTGAGTGGTTTCCCACAAACAACTAACAAATTAATTTCTGTATAGTCTACACTATTTTCATAGTGAGTTAGATCGGTTACTAATTCGTAGATCCCTTCCCCATATGAAGGAGTCGTTTAGCCCAGCTACTATACATCAACCATTAAAGGGTACGATTGCACTACCTTAGACTTAACACTTACTCATTCATTTATAAGTTTCTTATTATGACTGGATAACTATTTCGACGTCCCGATTGCCTTATCAAATAATTATCGAGTCTATTTTAAATAAAACTTTGCTTAAACGCTTCAATATTATTTTAGATAATTCACTTATCAGTCATAACATTTTTCAGATAATTACTATCATAGATAATTTATTAATTAGTCAAAATATTTTTCACAAGCTCATAATAATTTTCCAATAATTATTACCATTTAAAATGATTTTTAATTCATTAATATCATATTTATATGATTTAAATACCACTTAATTCTATTATCATTAATATTTATTTACTATCAAATATTAATGAAATACATGTCATAATATTATAAGTTATTTGTAATATCACAAAGTATTTTTAATACCTTAATATCACATTTAATTGATTTTAAAATATTTAAAACTATTATTAAATAATTGTCATTAATATTAAAATATTAATGTATTTCATAAAAAAATATTAAAAGTTATATTTTATAACTTAAAATATTTTTTATAACCATTAAATCATTTTATATGATTTTTAAAACATTAAATCTATTTTTCTATTATTTATTTAATATAATTATTAAATAAATTAATTACCATTAATATTAATTATTAATGAAATTTATCCCAAAATATTAAAAGTCATCCAAAACAACTTAAAATATTTCCTAACACTTTAATATATTTTTAAAGTATTAAATTATTTTTAAGTAATTTATTTAATATAATTATTAAATAAATTTAATATCATTAATATTTAAATAATTTGAGCATTATAAATGCTTGTAAAAATGAATATTCGTATACTATATTTGAAATAAATCGAGTATTATAACTGCTTTATAAAATGAATATTCTACTATTTCATTTGAGATAATTTCAGCATTATAACAGCTTATAAAATGAGTATTCTTACTAAATACTTGAAGAAAATCGGATATAGCAACTGCGTATAAAAATATATTTTCTACTTTATAAGTGAAATAAATCGGATATTTTAACTGCTTATAAAAGTATATTTTTTACTTTATAAGAGAAATAAATCGGACATTATAACTACTTGTACATAAGACTTTTGTACTATTTACTTAAAATAATTTGGGCATTATAACTGTTTGTAAAAGTATATTTTTTTACTTAATATATTAATAATAATGAACATAATAACTACAAGAGTAAATACCTCTTGGAGTTGCAAGCTTTAACTAATCCTTTGAAATCGTGAAACTCAAAAACTTTCCTCTCTCTAGCCAAAATTCTCTTCTTTCTCTCTATAACTCCATTTTGGTTTTTGAAAAAAATGAAGAGAATGGCTTCTATTTATAGAAAAATATAGTTTCAATAATTGCACGTTAGGGGCTCGGTTTTTGACAGTTTGCCCCCGGCTTATTAAAGTTTGGTACCTTAGTTAATTACACTTTAGTACCTTATTAATTGCACTTTAGTCCCTGGGTGACATCATGATGACATCATCTTTTGTGCTTCTTTAATGTTGATGTCATGCTTGCATCATACTTGCATCATTTGTGTTTCTTTAAGGATGATGTCATGCTTGCATCATCTCTTCTCTGATTAGTTGATTTAAGTTCACATGGATTGGAGGGTATTTTGGTCATTTTCTAGATAATGTTAAAGGTAATTTGGTCATTTCGCCTCCAAAAGGGTATTCAAATAATTTTTCACACAATTTTAAGGGTAGTTCGGTCATTTCGCCTCCAAAAGGGTATTCTAATAATTTCCCACGTAATTTTAAGGGTAGTTCGATCATTTCCTATGTTTTCCTTAAAATTTAACCCTTAGGGTTTGATAAATAACATTAGGGTTTGCTAATTACTATTAAGGTTTATAAATTAGGATTTAGGATTCCCAAATAAGAAATTAAGGTTCCTAAGTGCAAATTAGGGTTTCTAATCTATCATTAGGGTTTACTAAGGTTATACCTTATCTGATCAACATTTGATCATTAATACCTTACTATACAAACACACAATCATAGATACAATTATAATAATTGTATTAACTATCAAATCCCTATACCTAATTAGGATTAGGGTTTTCATCAACTGAATTAGGATTTATCAATTTAAAATTAGGGTTTTCCCATGTTACCCTTTACCTGATTCATACTCAACCCTTAACCACATGCTGTACACACATATAATCATAAAATCATATAAGTTTTTTGCAAAAATTTTAAATCCACCAAAATTCTTCACAAAAATATCAAATCCATACACTAATTTTTTGTCTAGGTCTATTATTTAACCTAATTTAATCATTTAAGATTTTAATAAATTGTCTAAATTCTCGGGTTGTCACATTCACCCCTTCTTCTAAGAATTTCGTCCCCGAAATTTACCTTACACCTTACACCTTTCATACTCATCACCACATGCTACCCAAAACATCACTCACCAGAGTTAAATTTTTCAAATCATGCTGAGGAGTCATAAAGACTACGAACTTTTATTTTCAAAAAGGTTATACAGAAATTCATCCACTAACCGTTATGACTTACGGACACAGAGGGTAATTAGCTCGTTATGCCCTGTACTTATTAAGTACTGCTGGTCGGAATTTTTTTTCCCATTCCTCTTATCCGCCTTAGGCGCAAAAAATTTTCCCAAATTTTGGGATGTTTACCTCAGTCATATCGGATTCCGCACCAAAACCTTTTGGTTCGGGAAAATTTTCAAAGAACGCTTAGAATTTTCATAAACGTTGGTCTAGCTGAATCAAATAGCTTAGACTCATACCAATAATTCAATTTCAATCGAAATATTTATGTATAGGCAAACCCCGTTGGTTATTAATTATAAAAAAAATATTTTGAAAATGACGTCATGATACCGTACTGTATTTACAGCCCGTTTGAGGATTCCGTCATTGTGTCACTTTGTTATAACACATCATACAATAGTGGGACAACAATTTTTAGATCGAATTCAACACTAAGTATTCCTGTATTTACAACTTCATCAACTTTTTATCATCTCTGCACCAGGTTACATGATGCATCAATGATAAATAAAACACATTTTGATATTTCAAACCATTGTCGTCTAGCCGAAACAATTAGCATAGACTATTCTTTAAACGGTTCAAAAATTATTGTAAATCAGTTTTATCATCTCAACAGGAAACGATGTGTCAGTGTCCCGAAGTCCACACATACACACTAGTCACCGAGATTTGTGAATAAAAATTTATTTTTAAAAGGCACATAGTGCGTATTTAGCTTGATGTCAAAAATTTTGAAGTCTAGCATAGTTAGAAGATTTAGAATACATACACTTCCACTAATGATCCATTGCTTAATCAGTCTATCTATTCCTATTATCCTTAATACTTCATGCACACTTAATTATACCCAGTTCGTCAAACTTATCATACGATATGAGTTCAAGAACTTTCCACAATCATATGAGTTTAAGAACTTATCCTAGACAGACCATTGGCGTCCATTCACTGAGAGGTTCAAAACATTTCATATAATTATGAGTCACGAACATACCATAAATATGAGTTTTAAGAACTCACAACTTAACCTTATATCCTCTACATATACTCTATCTATCTGTTATACACATGAGAAAAGAATCACATTCTCAACATATATATAGCAAATAACGCGACACAAACATTTCAATGATTATCACTATCAGAAACTAAGTGGTCGTCGAACCAAACACAATCCCCTACCCATACAAGGAATTGGTCAACCCAGCCACTAATCAATATAGGAAGCTAAGCGGTTGTTACACTAAGGATAATTCCCCGCCCATACAAAGAATTGTTCAACTTAACCACTATATCAAGTAGGAAGCTAAGTGGTTCTAAAATCAAGTACAAATTCCCCGCCCATACAAGGAATCATAAAACTCAGCTGCTGACATGAATCCTCAATTGAAATTCTGACTTAATAGCCTAGCCCCATTCTTTCTCCATACGAATTGTGTTCAATCCGTATAGCTTCAACCCCAACCCTTTTTCTGAGCTGGCATAATACCAATTCATAGTACAACTGACACACAGCAACTTTGCCATAAAATTTTTAATTATTCGATTAATCATTCTCCCTGCTATGACCTTATCAGATCACGGTGTGATCTCATCGTGTATATTACGATTCATTCCTATGTTACGATTTTTTTGTTATACGATCTTCTTTCCCCATACTTTTAGTCTTTTAGACTCTATCTATTCATTACTACTGTTCATCTTTATTATCAAAGTTAGGTAACTCTGGATCTTTTATAATTTATCGAGATTCGTCTTTGAATCTAATCAACACACTAATTCTATTTGAGTTAGTTCTTATCCTTATTCCACTGCGGTTAATAGCCTAAGGTAACCCTACCTAAGATTTATAATCTATAGCTCTGATACCAACTGTGACGCCCCAAATCCGGTCCCCAGAACCTCGGACCTGGTACGTTACGATACAACAATTCTATAACTATTGCGGAAGATATAAACATAAATTATTTATATAATAAACTTTTACACATAATTCCCATGGTCTGAAACCTTAACTTACTACACATATTCGTATTCTACACGACATACAATGCCATATAGCTCTAATACAAATACCATTTAACCGTACAATAATTCAATCCCGAAACTTGTCTTTGCCTTTGACTGCGTCCGAAGTTTCGTCTTTAAGCTTGAAATGTTTATCATGATATAGCAAAGGTGAGCATCAAGTTTGCCCAGCAAGTTTAAGTTCAAATGAAGATATATCATGATTGAAAAGAATAATAAGCTGCAAACTTTCACCAATATAAGAATTGTGAAAAACAAGAATCAATAATGATGAATAGCCAACAATGAACATGAATAAGTTCAACTGAACAATATGGTAATGAAGGTGATCAGCCTTTCATACCTGATGAACATATACAATATGCACAACGTGCGAATCAAGAAATCATAGATGTGATATAATCAACAATGATTAATCATGAACATGTTTTATAATAACAACTCGAGTTCGAGTTAGGAAACTTGCCTGTACCGTCAATTACTGCTACGCAATTTAAGTTAATCACTTTATTGAAAAGACCTAACAGTTATAAGATTGATCTTTCAATTAGCATAACATATCTTATAAGTAAACTATCTAACATTTAAACACATAGTCAAATATTAGATAACCTTAACACTATACATACACAAGTCTAATTCTACCACACATCGAGTCTTTAATAGTATTCAATATAGTATACTGAGTGGTTTCCCACAAACAACTAACGAATTAATTTCTGTATAGTCTACACTATTTTCATAGTGAGTTAGATCGGTTACTAATTCGTAGATCCCTTCCCCATATGAAGGAGTCATTTAGCCCAGCTACTATACATCAACCATTAAAGGGTACGATTGCACTACCTTAGACTTAACACTTACTCGTTCATTTATAAGTTTCTTATTATGACTGGGTAACTATTCCGACGTCCTGATTGCCTTATTAGATAATTATCGAGTCTATTTTAAATAAAACTCTGCTTAAACGCTTTAAAATTATTTTAGATAATTAACTTATCAGTCATAACATTTTTCAGATAATTATTATCATAGATAATTTATTAATCAGTCAAAATATTTTTCACAAGCTCATAATAATTTTCCAATAATTATTACCATTTAAAATAATTTTTAATTCATTAATATCATATTTATATGATTTAAATACCACTTAATTCTGTTATCATTAATATTTATTTACTATCAAATATTAATGAAATACATGTCATAATATTATAAGTTATTTATAATATCACAAAGTATTTTGAATATCTTAATATCACATGTAATTGATTTTAAAATATTTAAAACTATTATTAAATAACTGTCATTAATATTAAAATATTAATGTATTTCATAAAAAAATATTAAAAGTTATATTTTAGAGCTTAAAATATTTTTTATCTCCATTAAATTATTTTATATGATTTTTAAAACATTAAATCTATTTTTCCATAATTTATTTAATATAATTATTAAATTAATTAATTACCATTAATATTAATTTTTAATGAAATTTAACCCAAAATATTAAAAGTCATCCAAAATAACTTAAAATATTTCCTAACACTTTAATATATTTTTAAAGTATTAAAATCATTTTTAAGTAATTTATTTAATATAATTATTAAATAAATTTAATATCATTAATATTTACATAATTTGAGCATTATAAATACCTGTAAAAATGAATATTCGTGTACTATATTTGAAATAAATCGAGCATTATAACTACTTTATAAAATGAATATTCTACTATTCTATTTGAGATAATTTCAGCATTATAACTGCTTATAACATGAGTATTCTAACTAAATACTTGAAGAAAATCGGACATAGCAACTGTTTATAAAAGTATATTTTCTACTTTATAAGAGAAATAAATCGGACATTATAATTATTTGTAAATAGACTTTTGTACTATTTACTTAAAATAATTTGGGCATTAACTGCTTGTAAAGGTATATTTTTTTACTAAATATATAAAGAATAATGAACATAATAACCACAAGAGTAAATATCTCTTGGAGTTGCAAGCTTTAACTAATCTTTTGAAATCTTGAAACTCAAAAACTTTCCTCTCTCTTTCTCTCTCTAACCAAAATTCTCCTCTTTCTCTCTTCAACTCTATTTTGGATTTTGAAAAAAATGAAGAGAATGGCTCCTATTTATAGAAAAACATAGTTTCAATAATTGCACGTTAAGAGCTCGGCTTTTTACAGTTTACCCTTGGCTTATTACAGTTTGGTACCCTAGTTAATTACACTTTAGTACCTTATTAATTGCACTTTAGTCCCTGGGTGACATCATGATGACATCATCATGATGCCATCATTTTTTGTGCTTGTTTAATGCTGATGTCATGCTTGCATCATGCTTGCATCATTTGTGTTTCTTTAAGGATGATGTCATGCTTGCATCATCTCTTCTCTGATTGGTTGATTTAAGTTCACATGGATTGGAGTGTATTTTTGTCATTTCCCAGATAGTTTTAAAGGTAATTTGGTCATTTCGCCTCCAAAAGGGTATCCTAATAATTTTCCACACAATTTTAAGAGTAGTTCGGTCATTTCGCCTCTAAAAGGGTATTCTAATAATTTCTCACATAATTTTAAGGGTAGTTCAGTCATTTCCTATGTTTCCCTTAAAATTTAACCCTTAGGGTTTGATAGATAATATTAGGGTTTGCTAATTACCATTAAGGTTTAGAAATTAGGGTTTAGGATTCCCGAATAAGAAATTAGGATTTTCTAACTGAAGATTAGGGTTTCTAATCTATCATTAGGGTTTACTAAGGTTATACCTTATCTGATCAATATTTGATCATTAATACCTTACTATACAAACACTCAATCATAGATACAATTATAATAACTGTATTAACTATCAAATCTCTATTCCTAATTAGGGTTAGGGTTTTCATCAACTGAATTAGGATTTATCAATTTAAAATTAGAGTTTTCCCATGTTACCATTTACCTGATTCATACTCAACCCTTAACCACATAATGTACACACATTTAATCACGAAATCATATAAGTCTTTCGCAAAAATTTTAAATCCACCAAAATCCTTCATAAAAATGTCAAATCCATACACTAATTTTCTGTCTAGGTCTATTATTTAACCTTAATTTATTCATTTAAGATTTTAATAAATTGTCTAAATTCTCGGGTTGTCACACTTACTCATTACGTTCAAGCAACGTCAGGACTTCAGAATAAGACACAAATGCAAGAACAAA
Source organism: Panax stipuleanatus (assembly GCA_020205555.1). Lineage (NCBI taxonomy): Eukaryota > Viridiplantae > Streptophyta > Magnoliopsida > Apiales > Araliaceae > Panax > Panax stipuleanatus. Next base: position 99,099,749 of record CM035125.1, read on the forward strand.
CCACTCGGCAAAAGCATAATAACGGGTAGACTTGACTTGTGCAAAATTCGACTATCTTAGACTGAGTTACCCATGTAACGAATTTTCAATCAGTGACTCCCAAGCCAGAAGGCTTTAGGGCACTAGGCGTAGAACACCCCTCAGAATCTAGTAATTCAAGTAAAACTAGCCACATAGTCAAACTTATGCCAAGATAGAATTTTCTTTTCCGTTATAATTTTCAATGCAAACTTAAGCATGACCGTGCAATGTCTAATCACCTTAGGCTATTCAGAGTCACCCCTGTAGCAAGCTTTTGATCAATGGCTCCCAAACCAAATGGCTTTAGGGCATTAGGTGTAAAACACCCCTAAGGATCTATTAACTTAAGTAACAAAGGCCACGTAATCAAACTTAACCAACTCAGGTTATTTCATTCATTATAATTTTTTTTATTTTTTTTATTTTTTTTACAGTAGCTATTATGTGACACCCCCAAATCAGGGTACTTCGTTTTCACATAATTTGGTGTTCACTTTCTAACTATAACAAACATCTACCCAATATATCTCAAAATAAATTACAATCTTTATAAAAAAGAGTCCTTCTAGGGGGACATTTTTTTAGTGACATTCTAGTGACATTGTTTTTTTTTTTTGGTTTTTTTGGTTTTTTTTTTTAGAGTACCTCCCAAAAAATGTATAGTATTTATTCCAACTGGAATTTTTACAGAAAACAGTGTTTTAGGTGTAATTTGGATACATACAAAAAATAGTGTTTTACCGACTGTACAGGCTCTGTTTCTTGTATGTATCCAAATTACACCTAAAACACTGTTTTTTATAAAAATTTCAATTTGAATAAATATTATACATTTTTTGGGAGGTACTCTAAAAAAAAAACCAAATAAAAAAAATAAAAAATAAATAATGTCACTAGAATGTCACTAAAAAAATGTCCCCCTAGAATTATTGTATAAAAAATCTCCCTTAAAATAAGGGTTACAAACTTAACAAAAATAATCCCAAGATTACTCTAACCTTGACATAAACAATAAAGTGAGGAATAAAAATATGACATAAAAGTCTTATTACAATCATTTCAAAATAATTTAACAAGTCTTCACTTGTTCATCTTTCCCTTGCCTTTACTTGTAGACGGGGCATCAACGTTATCAACATTAACTACAATTGTTATTTAATGCAAGAGTGAGCAAATAATAGCTCACTAGAGTTTAACAATAATAAATACATGAAATGATATCTTTAAAAAAATCTTAATAACTTAGCTTACTTCAACAATAAAGAATTGAATAATAATTCTTTATCAACATAAAAATTCGAATATAGAATTTATCTGAGGGTCATAAGACCTTTGAACTCTTGTCCTAGGTTATAAATATTTCTATTTAAACCTTTAACAGTCAATAAGACTATGGACCTTAACTTGTATCTAGGGGGATCAGCCCTTTCGTACCATGTATTGTGCACAAACATCTTAACGCTATGCGTAATAATCTCCCCTAATAATTAGGGTCGTTCAACTCAGTAATTTGAATTCAAGTCCGCACCAAAGAAAGTTTGGTTTGGATAAGCTTACAAGGGTAATTTAGAATTCACGTTCATCAACTAAGGATTAGTTGAATCGCCTTTCAATAATTCATAAGTAAAAGGAATTATGAACATATGCTTTAGAAGTAAACTTAAAGCATTTAAAATAATAACTAGATCTTGCTTGAACAATAAGTCAAGATCTTTTCAATTAAATAAAGAATTGTCCAATACAGAAATGGAAAGGATATTCTCAACAATGAATATATGAACTCAAGAAATTGTATAGAATTAACAAGTTTAGGGTTAGAAGACTTGCCTTAAGCGCAAGCTACTTAACTCAACCACGTAACACTTCCTATACACATTCAATTATAATAATCTAAATCAGTTAACACATAACTAATTCACATAAGTGGTTAACTCTCATGGTTAACTCATTCCAGTTAAATAACTAAATAATAATTAACCATCACATAGTTAATTACATCACATAGGCATGCTCACATAATTAAATTAATTATGTATTTAACTAAGTTATAATTAAACAATTATAATTTAAATACTTAATATAATTATAATTACTTAAATTATAATTATCTCTTAAATTATAAACAATTATAATTTAAAATTAATTAAACTACATCATGCATTATAATTACACAATTTACAATTAATCATGTATTTATCAATTATAATCTATAATAATCATACATTTATTAAATTATAATTACATAAATTATAATTTAAATTAACATCTAATTGATTAAAATAAATCAACTTCTATGCATTATAATTTCACAGAATTATAATTTAAATTAAATATTTACTCTTAATTATAATTATATAAATTATAATTGCATATCATATTAACCAATTCACAATTAAACAATAATTCAAATAATACTTTAAGGTTTTCAAAACCTCTTTTCTTTTACAATTACCAAATTGTCAAATTCATGTTATCAACATGCTATTGTAACTTAAATACATGATCATTATTCTAGCAACAATGTAACTTAAGGCATAAAAATAAACTGCACACTTGACTAAAACTCACTGCCTCTGCACAGGGCACGGCGCAGCTGCGCAGCCAGCAGTCTTCGTACCGGCGCAGCTGCGCAGGGGTCGAATCTGGGAAAGGCAAGCGGCACAGCTGCGCTGCTTTTAGCTGTACTACCGGCGCAGCTGCGCTGGAGCACAGACAGAGGCAGACAGCCACGATACTCTGCTTCACCGATTAACCCAGACAAGCCAACAAACGACAATTCACAGTAACTTAAACATTGTAAATCATACCTATGCAATAATACATATATATAGCATGTTTCTAAAACACAAAAGTCATCTAAACCACAAGAATCAAGAGCTTTAGAAATTAAATTTGGCTATTTTCTCAAAACTCATATTTTTCATACAATAATCTACTATAATAAAATTTCTCAAGCAATTCAACTTTATATATATGCATTATATAAAAAATTGAAGATAACATCAAACGAATTCCTAATAAGCATATTAACATATATCAATTTCGTTCTTTTTCATTCTAAAATTGGTCAAAATCGTATGAACATATAAGAACATAAATTCTTATTAAAACATATTAAATCACTAATTTATTTTTCTGAAAACCATTGATAGCAATTAACCTACTATGAACAACACATGAATACAATTATATATATAATCCATGTTTACATAATTTCATGAAAACTTATTTTTAACAGAGGATGAACACACAAAAACATATAACGGAGTTCCATAATCATTAGAAATTATAGATGATACCTTTTGTTAATAGGTTGAAAGAGAAGGTGATGTGAGTTCAATTCTAGAAATTCTTCTTCCTCTGTTCTCTTATTCTCTAACTCTTCTCTACTCTTCTTTCTCTCTGCTCTCTTTTCTTTTAGTTCTTAGTTAGACTTAGGATTAGAACTGACGTAGTAGATATATTATAACTGATATAATATATGTATACTAATGATATATATGTAACTGCTAATTAATTAAGTTATATAATAAATATATATTATTATATAAGTTATAACTAATTGAATTTGAAAAACCTTAAGGCTTGTTTGGCCAAAACAACATTATTTTTAAAAACATATTATTATTACTAAGGCCATGTTTGGTAACAATCATCTAAAATCCTTTTTTTTAATTTTAACAAATCATTTAACACATATTTTAATCAATTAAATATTAAACAACTAATTTAATCAATTAAAATCTAACATCAATAAATCACATAAGATTTGCCACATAATTATAATTACTCGCTAATTATAATTCATGTAACACTAACACATAAATCATCTAATTTAATTCTCTCAATTAAATCAGAACTATAATATAAAAGTAATATACATTAATTAAATAAATATTACACATTCATTTAATTAATATATAACACTTAATTAAATCACTCCATAAATCACATAAATTATTTATTTAGCTTAATAAATAAATCACATAAAATATTTATTTAACTCAATAAATATTTAAATTTATTATATAAAATCACAATCGTTACATATTAGACCTTGAATGTGTCCGAACTTGCATAAGGATCTAAATCTTACTATATCGACTCACTTAAGTTCGCAAGAGCTAAAGCAAAAAATTTCCTTACAAATTACCAATTAAGTCCAACATGAAACACAACTGATTATCACAGTTGGTACGCGCTCAAAGGGTAGAAAGGATCAACAGCAGTATTCACTAGAAAGCAATCTAAGATTTATTCATACTTGCTTGACCATTTTGACAAAGCCATAACACACATATCATTGGTCACAATCAAAATTTTTACTAAATATAACCCTCCAATCATATAAACAGTTAAGCCATAGGGTTCTAAACTAACATGGATATTATCATAGCACAAAAAGATAGATAAACATCCATTTTATACTAATAAAACTGTAACATGGATAGAAATAAGCAATAAACATTCCACAACGATCCATGCATCCAAAAACTAATAATAATAACCATAACTGCAAGTAATATAACTTTCTAGCTCAAAACTACTAATAAAACAGAAATAAACGTGCTAATGGCATCCTAACATGATATCAAAAGCAGATAAAGGAAAGCTGATAAAGCTACACCCCCAAACTTGAGTTGGCCAATGCCCTCATTGGCTGAGTATGGAGAAAGGAGGTAGTAGTTTGCATTCTCTTCAAGGATCCTCTGCAGGTGGAGATGGTGGTGGGAAGGGTGGGAAACCAGGGGGCTCTGGAAATTTATAGAATGTGCTAAGATTCTCGCCTTCATAGAATGTGTAAATGCCATCCATAGTGTTGGCGTTCCCAGCCTAAAACTGCATCATAATATCTTATCTTTGGGCGAGAGCAGCTATGTGCCTCGCTTGTCTCTGCGTAATCTCAGTCTGACTTTGCTGTAGGAGGGTGATAGAAGCAAGAATGTTAACCCCAGGTCCCTGTGCAGATGACCCTGTGTCTGGCCCCTGAGAAGTTCCAGCCTCAGTCTTAATAAGCGGTGGAGAAAATGGCCCACAAATAACTGACATGGGTGGCACTGTGATCTCATAAAATCCCCAATGAATCCCTGCTCGCATGCATAATCGAGTGATCAATGACGGATTTGGAAGTTCAATAGACGTGTTTGTCATGATCGCTCGCTGGATGTCTCACAAATTATAACACCAATATCAATGTCCAATCCAGTGACAATATCAAATAACAGGATCGCTCGTTCTCTAGTCATGTCGGTGAGATGACGAGTAGGCAGGATATTGGCACACATGAAAGTATACCATGCCAGCCCCTTGGAATTAAGTGCGCTCTGTTGGAAGCTAATTTCTTCGCCCGACAATGCACAGCTTGTCCATGTGGTTCCGGGTATGCAAAGCCGATGGATAATATCATTTAAAATATTGCCGCGACGCTCCGGTTTGGGGTAGTCAACTCCATCATAATTCGGCGTCCCGGAATAAGCATTGATGGCCTTACTATCGTACGCCACTTGCTGACCTCGGACCTTAACCACGGCGGGACCAGCAGTGCTTGCATTAGCATAAAATTCATGCACCACTGGAACAACAGCCGACTCGGGTTGTTTAGTGAAATTTATCCATTTTTGCTCATAAATCATCGCCCTTAAGTTGCCATCTTGAGGATGGTCTGGCAGAAACCCTAGCTCAGGCACAAGGTTTCTTGTGACGAAGTCATGATTGTGCCTCATCCACGCCTCTTCACTGACAAATTTGGAAGCAATGTTAAGCCTCTAGCACCTGGTAGTCATTTTCAGAATTTTAAGCAAAAGTCCTAACAAAAACTAATAAAATTTTAATGCAAGACTTCACTTGAACACCACAAAGTAAACTGCACTGACAACCCAGTAATTTCGTGTAGAAACGAGCCAAAAATCCTTCCAAATCTCTTTGAGGAATTTCTACAAACACCTGGCGTGCACAACTCAAACTCTAATCAGACAGCACCTTGTTTGTACTAGCTTCAAATCCAAATTTCCCACAGTGGTAATTCAACAACCCAAGCAGAAGAAAAAGACAGCCCAACAAATACAGAAAGCAAAACCCAACTCAATAGCCTTGTAAAAAGAAATTCCAATGTACCTTACTAGCTTGAGAACCCTAGGTTGAAAACCCTTGAATGGATATCTCAGTTGATGCGCTTGAAGAACCACAATCGGAATTTGAGGCCTAAGTTGGAGAATTGATTGGTTGTTTGGTGGGAGAAATTGTGTTTTGGCAATCCCTTGGGGTGGCTAGGGCTGTTCTGTCGAGAGAATGGAAGAGAATAGCTTAAACTGCTGAGCTTTGGCTATTTTTAAAAATAGATTTTCGCTACTGGCGCTGGCTTTTGTTCTTTGGCTGGCGCTGCGGCGCTAGGTATGCAGGGAATTTACTCGGCTTTGGTGCTGCAGCGCCATGTTATCTACGTTAATGCGCGTTGCAGCGCTAGGTATGCATGGAATTTTTAAGCCCTTTAGCGCTGCGGCGCCAACTTTTGGCCTAACACTGGCTCTGCGGCGCCAGCTCTGCAACTTTGAAAAATTTATAAAAATTTTCCTGTATCAACAATAACCAATTATCACATAAAAACAAAAATTCCTATAAAAAACTAAAGACTTATATATAAACATATATACAGCCTACTATGCTATACAAACATGAGGATATACTATACTAGTACTAAATTAGTATGTAATGAAGGAAACACGATATTCACAAATATAAAGTAGAAAATAAAAGAATGATACTAAGATGGGGGTGCCTCCCCACCAAGCGCTTGTTTTTCAGTCGTCAGCTTGACTACAAGAAGTTACTCTCAATCCGGCTCATATGCGAAGAAAACCTTTTCATGCCGCCTCTTTGTCTTTTCTTTGATTAGTGGTGAGCCTTAGACTTCACTTCATCCATTGGCACGAAAAATCGCTCCAAATTTAACTTATCCACTAATGCACCTCTTTTATAAAAATAGAAGCATTCTTCGTACACAGTTGAGTCCCTTGGACTGTCCACAGCTTCGAGCGTGATTCTAACCTATTCATCATTGTTAACCATACACTCAACCATGATCGTCTCCATTCCTGTCTCAGAATTCTCCGGCTGGTCCATAAGCAATTCGACCTCTTCTTTAACAACTTCGTGAGACTGATCGTCTTTTCTTTGCTTATCCACGCATTGCTCTCTTGCCTCCTTGTTGTGATCAGTAACAGGCGGTAGATTACTCTGCGGCGGATTTATGATAGCATTGACAATTTACCCCAACTATATCTCGAGTTTTCTCAATGATGCTTCTTGGTTCCGCAATGAGGCCTCTTGGTTCGCAATCCGAACTTCATTCTGCTCTATGAATTTGGATAAGAGATTCTCATGCCTTCTCTCATCTTCATGCTTAAAGGTCATGGAAAGAACCTCCTCCAAATTAGAAGCATACTCATTCGGCGGCGGAGATTGGTATTCAAATTCTGTCTGGTAGGAGAAATTTGGATCATAGTACTGCTTTTGACTGTAGTCCCAAGAGTATGAATACTCTTGATAGTTTGGATGAAAGTAAGTTGGTTCATTGTCAGCTTCAGTCTGACAGTAGGCATTCTGAGGAAACAGTTGTGTCGTTCTCTCAAAAGACCATTGATAATTATGCTCCATCTCTTAAAGTACTTAAAAATAAAAACAAATTAAATGCAACTATACAAGTTCAAATCAAGACGAAATTGATTGAAATCAAGGTTGGATAATAACAGAATAAATAGTTCCCCGGTAACGGCGCCAAAAACTTGTTGGTCGCTTTCGCGATCACTAAACTCACGCAAGTATACGCGGTCTAACAAGTAATACAGTGATAAGAAAAAGTCGATCCCACGAGGAACTAGATCCTAAAATATACCAAGCATTGACCTTATATCTCTTAACTCAGGTCTGAACAAAATAGGTAGATTTGTAACTACACTAATTAAAACTAACTAGCAAAGCAAGGAAATGGATGAAGACATGTATCTAAGGAGCTAAGATCATAATGTCACCCCACACTAGCATTCTATCGAACACTTGGTGTGCTATGCTTCATCAAATATCCTAACTGTCTCTCTTTGGTCTAGATTGTAATATTCCAAACTTTAAATAGGAATATTAATATAAACAGTAAATATAACTAAGATTAATATCTTGTGTGATGTGTATTTAACATTATTATTGGAATATATATATACTTATATATTAACACATAAGATATAACTGTGTAAATAGGTTGTAAGGTTTTATAAGTAAAATCCTAATTTTATTTAAATAAGAAATCCTAACCCTAAGGATTATAATAAATGGAAATTATAGAATGATGTATTAAAAATGTTATATATTATTGTATACATATATTTAATATGATGTGTTAAAGATTTAATTGGAAAAGATTGTAAGAAAACCCTAATTAGGGATTAGAAAACCCTAACCTAAATTATGAAACCTAATTTTAAATTATAAACCCTAATTATAGGTTATAAACCTTAATTGTTCATTATTGTTTAAATTTTTTTAAGAATAATATGAAATGACTAAATTCTCTTGGTTTTAATTGGAAAATTACCAAACTACCCTTAGTATATACGAAAAGACCAAAATACCCTTATTTTGTTCTCTTATTAAAAAAAGATAGGCACAAATCTTTTGATTCCAAGCAAAAGATTTTTCACATGGCGTCCAAAATCCTTAGCATGATAACACACCCTAAATCCATAAATGAAGTAGGCTTACTTGTTAAACTAAGAGAGGAATGAGATTTTAACCCCTATAAGTAAGGTAAGCATAAGTCCACGAAATTTACACTTTATATACATTACCAAATAATTCTGAAACAACTCTCAGCAAGCTAGAAACAAAGTCAAGAAGGAAAGAATCAAAAAGCACTCAAAAGGTTAAAAAACCAAACCCTAGCTCAATTTTAAAATTTTGATATTTTAATTGTTGTTGTTATTATTTAGATATGTTCATTAGTAAGTTATTAAGTGATCTGGGCTGCTAAAACACTAATCCATAACATTTAAAAGCGTCAAAATGGAGTTTTAAGCAAAACTGTTAAAGATGCAAAACAAGGTCTGACAACGAATGTCAGCCCTCTTATCTCGCTAACTGTTTGTTGTTTAGGTGTGTTTAAGGTTGGTAGTTGTAGTATGTAATGTTGTTAGTGGACTGGAAGTGATGAAATAGCAATCGAAACACAGAGTTGGAAGTTATTAGCAGTCAAAGGTCGTTGACCGACGATGACCGCTAGCTTTCTGGGCAACCCAGAGAGCTTAAGAACAAGCCTGACAGCCTAGTTTGACTGGCTAAATCTCTCTCCTATTAGTCATTTTAGATGTAAATTGTTAATCAGATTATGCTCTGACATGGGTACTATAGTACCAGAGCACTCTAGAGCTCTAATCATTAACCGATTAAATGCTATAAAAGGTCAAAATGCATTGAACGTTAAGGTTTTATTTCTGGGTAACCCAGAAACCTAAAAATCGATCTCTGACAGCCTTTTTGAATGCTTAGATCTTACAGCATGATGATATCTAGGCTATGTAAGTGCTACCTTGGGGTAGCCTGATAGTTGTTCTACAATACCGGAGCACTGTAGTCCCTAGTATGTGAAAAAATTACAATATATAAGTCCATTGATACCGTTGACCGGAATTGACCATTAATTTTGGGCAACCAAGAATTTAAAGAACAGGCGAGGGTAAGTGGTTTGACCGGTTGTGGGAACCTGTAGACATGTTTTTGGGTAGTGAAATGAATATGGATTTGTAGTATTACACAATATCTACAACTTCACTACATTAGATTGACCAGAAACCAAATAGGTTGTCAGAAAAATAGAGTCAAACTGAGCCCTTAGACGTTGACCAACGTGTTCTTGGCTGGGCCAAGAACACTTATAGCCACACTTTTGTCGCTAAAAATCTTTAGCGACATGCAATATTTGGAAAGTAATTTTATTACTTAAAATAAATATAAATAAATACTAAATAATTAATAAAAAATTCTGAAAAATCATTTTTAATTATAATAAATAATTTCTAATATTTTGACAAAGTTTTTTTTATTAATATTTAATTTATTTAAATATTAATAATAATTAAATTAATTAATAATAAATTACTTAAAAATAATATTACTGAATTAAAAATCATTTTAAATAATAATAAATTATTTAAAAATGATAATAATGATTTAAAAATCATTATTAAATAAAATGAATTATTTAAAAATAATATTGATAATTCAAAAATCATTTTAAATGGTTATTAAATATTTAAAAATAATAGTAATAACTTAAAAATAATTTTAAATGATATTAAATCATTTAATTTTTTTTTTAAGCATTTGGAAATTATGATAAATGATATCTAAGTCATATAAATAAGATATTAAAACTTTTCAATAAAATTATTAAAAAACTAAATCGATAGTTATTCAATAAAGCTATAAAATACCGAACGGACTCCAAGATCAACCCAAACACTAATAATTTAATTAGAAATTAATTATTATCCTTTCTAATGACTGTGATAATATATATAGGTTGTGAATATACTTTCAAATAACCTAAGTAGCTGATCGTGATAAAAGGCAAGTTTTTCTAACTTCATTTAATTTTAATATTAAATGTAAGTCCCGTAAATTGATATACAAAATTGTTATATCCATTATTCGTGATATCTGTGATTTGAAAAAGGTTATGACTTATTGTTCAAGCATAACCAAGACATATGAATTATTATTTACGTACATTATTTTTGATTTGATATCAAAGTATAGACTGTGGTGAAACCAATGTTATTTGGTACAAATATATATACTGATACTGTCTATGACTGGCAGTGTTACACTGACCGGGTGTTTTATAATGACCGATAATTTTACATTGACTGGGTTGTTGTGGTAGGATGATATGCATACTCCTAGCTGGTGTGGTTGGCCAAATCAACCTGGGTTGCTAAGTTTACATGACTGATAGAAACTCGTAATATGTGGGGTTTGGCAGATCAAACCTCAGTATATATATGTGGAAAATACTCTGAACTTTATGTTCCTTCATTTCAGATATTATGTGAGTATAAACTTAATTGTTTAAAACTTGCTGAGCATTTTAAAGCTCATTCTTGCAAATATTTTCCTTTGCAGCTACGTTGAATATCCTGGGAAGTTCAGGAAATAATACTTGTGGGTAGAAGTCGGTTTATAAGAACGAATGTTTATTATATTAATACAAAGAATGTAATTTGATATATCTCTGATGTAATAGTAGAACAATATGTAATCAGATATTATTATGTGGTTAAGTTATTAATCGAATGGTTTTACCTTATTCATAGTGAATAGTATCAAGTACAGTATCTATATGAACTATACATCTGAATGAGGGTATTGAATGATCTTGAGAGTTCTGTAAGCACTGAGGTCGCTCCTCAGTTCCAAGAACAATCTTATCATTGGTACCGTGAATGTCAGATAGATAGAAATTATTGATATGCAAGAAATATCTGTAAGATTATAAATCTATACATCCAAGTAAGGGTATCCAAATATGGTAATTGTTCTGATGAGAACTGATTAATTGATTGGGATACTGTGAATTTTGGATTTATAGAAGTTATTATCTTATAGAATATTTACGTGAGCACTGAATCTGCTACAAGAAATGTAGAGAATTTGAGGGCGTCACAATTTGGTATCAAAGCCTTAGGTTAGAAGCCTTAGGTTAGAAACCTTAGGAGGAATCCCTTAGGCTATAACCTCGGAAGTACTTAGATGATAAAGGAGATAAGCTCAAATTGAGTTATTACGAGAGAGGGAAAGTGGTTAAGAAAGTTAATAGATAAGAATACTAATAAAGTATTAATTTATGATTTTTGTTTAGATACTAATCGATTTTATAAATCTGATTGTAGGATGTCAGCAGATCGTCAATTGATCATAGCAGAGCTAGTAATTGATGCATTACCATTGCAAATGGTACTCCCTATCCATACTTGGATAGAATAGGAAAGGCCTTCAGGATCTAGCGTCGCTCAGGAAATCGAGTACATGGAGAAAAGGTTGCAGAAGTATGAGAAGATGGTGGAAAAACTAAAAAGGAGGATAGCAAGAAAGAAGGAAGAACTTTAGACTAAGGAAAATTTTTATAATATAGCTAGTGATAGGGATAAATCGCTAGTCGGATAGGCTATGTAGTTTCTTTTCTGTCGTGTGTAAAACTAGTGATCTAAAATGAGTCACTAGATATGTATATATAGACTTGCAATGTGAAATACAAATTTTTGTTTAGCAAATTGAGATGTTTAATTATTGAACTGGTATTCATACTTAGTTATTTGTTATATTTAGATAAATGGCACCAAGAAGAAGACCTCGTGGGGAAATTGAAGAGCAACAGGAAGAGGCAAATCCTACCCAAACACTGGTAAATATTTTGGTAGGAGCTTTACAAGGAAGGCAAGCTAATACGATACCAGCTGCACCAAATAACCCAACCACAACTCACTTTAAGGATTTTAAATTAGTAGGACCATCGGAGTTCAGAGGAACTGATGAACCCATAAAAGCTCAGACTTGGGTTACTAAGATGGAAAAGATGTTTAAAGTAACAAAGGTAAATGATGACCAAAAGGTAGATTTTGCCACTTTCTTTTTGATGGATGAAGCTAACCACTGGTGGGAGGCAAACAAAGGGAGAGCTGGAGAAGGTGCTACTATTCGGGACAAGTTCAAGGAGTTTTTCTTTGCCAACTACTCTCCAACTTCAATGCAGGATCGTATGGAGGTTCAATTCCTAGAATTGAAACAAGGGGAGATGACAGTGTCACAATACGCAGCCAAATTCAACGAGTTGGCTAGGTTTACGTTGCATCAGGTGGATACAGAGGCAAGAAAGACAAGGAGGTTTGAAGGGGGCTGAAACCCCAAATTAGGAGCAGAGTATTGGCATTTCAGGTGAAGACTTTTGTGGAGATCTTGGAAAATGCCATTATAACAGAGAAGGAAGGAGAGGCCTTATTACAGTTCAATAAAGAGAAAAGGGTTAATACCGGGAAGGGCAACACGGGTGGGAGTAACAATAATAACAGCAACAACAACAAGAGAAGGTGGGAGGTAGCTTTTCCAAAAAACCTTGGAAAAGGAGGGTATAATCCTAACAGCAATGTCAACAAAGAAGGCAACAACAACAAGAAAAAGATTGAGCGCTATCAGACATGTGGAAAGAATCACAAAGGGGAATGTTATTTCAAAGGGACGACATGTTATACATGTGGAGAAGATGGGCATTATTCCAACTTGTGTCCCAAAAAGAAGGAGAAGGGCAAGAATATTAAATGTTTCAACTGTGGGGAAGAGGGTCATGTGTCAAGATTCTGTCCAAAACCCAAGAAAGTGAATGTGGGAGGAGGTCAAAATTTCAACAATAAACAAGGAGCATCGGCTGCAGGAGTTGCTCATAATCGTCTGAATACAAGGACTTTTAACATGACCAGTGAGGGATGCGGTGGCAGCACAAGATGTGGTGACAGGTATCATACCAATTGATGCTGTAAATGCTTATGTGTTATTCGATTTTGGTGCTTCTTGTTCGTTTGCATCTATGGATTTTGTTAAGAGATTAAAAATGCTATGTGAAGAGTTATAGATGCACCTTTTAATGTAGAAATTGCTAACAAAGAAATAATTCCTGTTCATACCGTACATAAGAATTGTAGTGTAGAAATTCAGGGACATACTTTACCGGTAAACCTTATACCTATACAACTAGGGGAGTTTGATGTAATATTGGGGATGTATTGGTTGGGTAGGCATAAGGCAGTAATTGATTATAAACGAAAACAAGTAAGTTTAAGGACATCTTTGAAAACGAAGGTAGTATTCAAAAAAAGTTTTTCACCAAAGCAAGTCCGGTGGTTAACGGTTATGTAAGCTAAGAGATTGCTTCGAAAGGGTGGTACAGGGTATTTAGCCTATGTGGTGGATACAAAGAAAGAAGAGGGAAAGTTAGATCAAATACCTATAGTAAATGAGTTTTCGGACGTGTTTCCAAGTGATCTACTTGGTCTTCCACCTAACAGAGATATTGAGTTTGTAATTCACCTTGCTCCAGGTACGACACCAGTTTCAAAGGCACCATATAGGATGGCACCGGTAGAATTGAAGGAGTTGCATGTTCAGTTACAAGAACTCTTAGATAAGAAGTATATACAGCCTAGTGTTTCACCATGGGGAGCACTTGTGTTGTTTGTAAAGAAGAAGAATGGGACGTTAAGATTGTGTTTAGATTATCGGCAGTTAAATAAGTTGACCATCAACAATAAGTACCCTTTACCAAGGATTGATGATTTATTTGATCAGTTAAAAGGAGCAGAGCATTTTTTGAAATTTAACTTACGATCGGGTTATCATCAACTGAAGGTAAGAATAGAAGATGTACCAAAGACCGCCTGTAGGACCCGATACGGACATTACGAGTTTCTTGTGATGTCTTTTGGGTTAACAAACGCACCAGTAACTTTTATGGATTTAATGAATCGAGTATTTAAATCATGCTTGGATAAGTTTGTGGTGGTGTTTATTGATGATATCTTAATATACTCTAGGACACAGGAGGAACATGCGGTGCACTTGAGAGTGGTATTAGAGATATTGAGAATGGAAAAACTCTACGCAAAATTTTCCAAGTGTGAGTTCTGGTTAAAAGAAGTCCAGTTCCTAGGTCACGTAATTAATAAAAATGGGGTGGCAGTGGATCCAGCAAAGATAGAAACAATCATGAATTGGGATCAACCAATGACACCAACAGAAGTTCGCAGTTTTCTTGGTTTGGCAGGGTACTATCGTCGTTTTATAAAAGATTTTTCCAAAATAGCGACCCCGCTAACCAATTTAACTCGAAAGACTGTGAAGTATAATTGGATGGACAAGTGTGAAAAAAGTTTTCAAGAATTGAAGAAATTGTTGAGTAGGGCACCAATATTATCATTACCAGATGAAACTGGGGGTCTTGTGGTTTATAGTGATGCTTCACATAGGGGTTTAGGATGTGTGTTAATGCAATATGGGAAGGTAATCGCCTATGCTTCGCGACAACTTAAAGATTATGAGAAAAGGTATCCTACTCATGATCTTGAGTTGGCCGCAGTAGTTTTTTCTTTGAAAATATGGCGACATTATTTGTATGGGGGAAAGTGTTGTCCGTTTTATATAACGACAATTAACGCGCAAGTATACGCGGTCAACAAGTAATAAAGTGAAAGTATAGATATCGTTCCCACAAGGAATTAACAGATAAAAGGTCACCAAATCAATAGTCCATAATCGCCTCAGTCTTATTTAAACGAGCAATAAAGAGTTGGAATTAAAACTAAGTTAACTAGGCAAGGAATTAAACTTAACTAAGTAATCCTAAGGTATAATCAGATAATGAAGATAAGAGATTCCAATTTCCTCTAATGATTCATCTAAGTCGATATACTTCCAATTAGGTCAAATTAATAGTTACAGTTGCTAGCCGAGAACACAAAACTGAGAGAAAGCCATCTTTTGATGCACCTAATCTATCTCACGTGCAATCCACAGATGATAGAACGCACGTGAACACCCACATTATCTAAACCCCTATATATTTATGGTGTTTACAAATAAATAGGGTTTAAGGTCAAGTTCTCTATTGACTACGAGCGGCGCTTCGGTATATGTCTATCATAAGCACAAATCATACGTCCAACGCCGTGTGAACATACAATCGCCCGCCACCGCGATTCGATCTAAACCTAAACTTCATCTTTCAAGTCCAAATAGGTTATCACACTAATTGGTCATGACTTAATTAAGCAATGAAAGCATATATCGTAGTAGACACTCACATAACAATCAATAAGAACCAATATGGAAGAGAAATCAACATTAACTACTCATTAGGTTCCATTGGAACCTCAAAATACAATTTAAGTCATAGAAAACTCAAATATATCATCCACAAGGTTCATAAACATTATCCGAATACAAATTGAATACAAGGAGAGTTACGAGATAGAGAATGCAAATCTTTAGTTTTTCTCCAAGCTTGGATCTTTGATGCTAATCCCTTGCTTCAATCTTCAAACCTAATCTAACCCTAGAAACTAACGAACTAAACTAAACCCTACTCTAGACTTAATCTACTCCTAATCTATACAAGAAATGTAAAGAAAATGGAAGAACAAGCTAGGGCTAGGGCTTAAGGCCAATATCTGATGCTCTTTCTTGCCCAAAACGAGCCCCCTTATATCCCACTCAAAAGCCAAGTCCCGTTCAATTGAAAATTCAAGTCTAGCACAGCTGGGGACTAGCGCAGCGACGCCCAAAAATGCACTAGAATCCGCGCGCCTGCGCCAAGGCTTTTCTGCTGCAGAGTTCTCTGGTAAAACGGCCATACCTTTTGATCCGGGAGGAGTTACGAGGCCTGTCACCTGTCAAATTGAAGCTATCGAAGAGCTATACAACTTTCATTTTTTGAGCATTGAGAAATAATGGATGGATGAAGGCTGAAATTGAGCTCCAAGTGACAGCTGTGCAATAGAAATCCAAAACCGTGGAGTTTAACGTCCGTTGGTATACGGGGCATAAATCTCGCCTCCAAACTCCGATTGGGATGATTCAAGATGTTCCGGAAAGCTTAGAAGACGCTCTACAATATGAACTAAGCTCCAATATAAGAACATGAAATTAACATAAAACCCCCAAACGAAGTCCGGATTGTATTTCCTTCCCATTTTTGCTTCACATGCCATTCTTGCTCCTTTTGGCATCTAGACTCGTGGCATCACCTTCATTTCTTCCTCACCCATGCTATCTTTATGCTTTAAGCCCATTTCAGGTGCTTTGCCCCATTTAAGCGTTCTTTTGCCCTTTTAAGCTCAATTTGCACCCGGAGAGTTTATAAACCTGAAAATCACAAAACAAAGCAAAAACACATAAAACGCACAACGATACTTGAGTTTAAGCAACATAATGAGTTGGTTACTATCTGAATAAGTGATCATAAAAGCCACTTATCAAATACCCCCAAACTTAAACGTTGCTTGCCCTCAAGCAACCAAAACAAAACTAAACAAAAGATGTAATGCAGTATCTACAATGTATGCAACCTACGCTATCGTGAATGCGAATCCAAGTTCCCAGCTAGTATTGAACTTTCAAAGCAATGCCTCAGAAAACCACTGAGATAGTCGAACAGATAAGCTACCCAAAACAAGACCATAAGGCATATTCTTCAAATCTAAAACTGTCAGCACTGATGTATTGTGCGTTGTGTGCCTAGCAACCATTAGATATGCATTCAGACAAATAATTCACATGCTATGCTTCTTAGGGGAAAAATAAGATTTAACTTAAGAAAGACAACAAATCATATAAGTTCTAACTAAACCATGTATTACTAGAGTTAAGAGTCAACATGGGGTTTTCATTAAGCTTTTATTACCTCACGAGGGCGTATTCGTACTTTCCCGTGTACACAATCGACTGTGCCATGCCTAGTCCTCTTAGGCTTTTCAATGATATTCATGTAGCGAGCTTTCGAACAACGACTCCCAGACCAGACAGCCTTAGGGCGCTGGGTGTATAAACACCCTGAGGGCTTACTTGCTCGAATATCAAAAGCCATAGAACTCGACGTAGCCAATGTGTTTATTCTATTTTTTTCTTTTTCAATGCATTTTCTTTTGTTTTCTTTTTCTTTTTCTTTTCCTGCAAGGGAGCGCGTCTTACGCTCCATCTCCCCGCATATATCATGCATGTCCCCTGTTTTCCCTAAACTTAAGCTTTTAACAGTCTAGTTATTATTATATGCGAACTGAAACTCTTTTATTAAAACATAGTTTTTCCACCATAAGACAAGTATGTAAACATTTAAACTTAGAATATCATGGTATTTACTCTATCGTGCTTACTGGTTACACAGTATCTGACAGGTAAGTATTTATATAAATGTCCATGAAATCAGGCTTAAGTCTCAAATCAGTTCAACAATCAAGTGATTTCAGTTTCTTCACAGGCAACATACATAACTAACCAACTGAAAACTGGATTCATGCAGTATGCTCTAACACAGAATGTAAAACAGAATGCAAAAACAAAAGAAAATTTTAAAATTTTCACAAATTTTAACTATTTACAACCTACATGCACTATATGAACTAACTTACATGCAATGAACTATTTACATGCAAAACATGAAATGAATTACCTATATGTAAAATAAACACCAATACCCCCAAACTTAAACTGTTCAATGTCCTCATTGAAGGTAAAGGTAAAAAGAAAGAAACCCCCGTATTTGGCTTCTTATGCTGCATGAAATGAAGTGGCGCCCTCTCAGAAGTTTCCCCGTCTCATCTCTGCTCTTGGTAAAATAAACTCTGCTCAACACTATACTCAACGAACCAACCCAGCTCCATATCAATCTTGCTCGCTAGAGATTCCACACTCAATGTCTCAATTGATCAGGTTGAGAGGATGAGGTGGATGGGAATTGGTACTTTGGATTGAAGAGGTAGGAGGTTTTCAAAACTAAGGCTTGTAGTGGGGGGGGGATTGCATTAAGGAACTGAGGGTTTGGGATTAAAAGGACTGAGGCTTGGGGGCTGCTAATAATTGACATGATGTGGTACCCCCCAAAATCTGCAGGATTTTAACCAAGACAGGCCCAGTTTATGTGTGGCGCGGCCGCGCGTGATAATGCCTTGGATTGGGCGCGGCCGCGCGGACCATCAGATTTTTTTGCTGCAGATTTTTGGCATGAATTGAGGTTGGCTTTTAGCTTGCATTATCCAGCAACTTTGACCTGAGAGAAAGCATAACATCTTTATTAAGCCCTCTTATACTAACAAAATTATATTAACTATTTACATCAAGAGAATTAAACATGGAAAGATATATGCATTCAAATTCCCAAAAAATTATCTAAGTGCGTGTACGCAATGTGCAAGTGTATCAAAAGTATGATATAAGCTTCATGGTCCCAAAAAGATATGCACTAATGCTTAAGTTCAAAAATGTAGGCAAAGAACTCCTAATTCCTACAGTATGCAAAAATTTAAACTAAATATTAACTAATAAGAATTAAACGAGGGGGAGGGAAATTTGATAGAAAGCATGTAAATGGAGAATTAAACAAAGAGATAGAGAGAATGATGATGGGAAGTAGGTAATGGAGAATTAAACAAAGAGAGAGAGAAATAATGGGGTGCCTCCTATCTAGCGCTTGATTTATTGTCCTCTAGCTCGATTGTGTCTGCCCACTGCTACCCAACTCCCCGACGATACTGGAGAACCCCTCCATCTATCAGAATAGTTGTGTGACTTTGGCGGCTTCCCAGTAGGAGCGGATGCAGATTTAAACTACCTAGCATTGGATAAGTAAAAGAATTCCCCGTCCTGAAGGTTGGGGAGCTAGGCAAGGGTTCCGTTGCGTAGGTGAAATGATCGGGGCATGGAGGTATAGACCACACAACGGACTCTTCTTCTATTCTCTTCTCTTCTGACCACCATGGTTTGAAGCTCACGGACTCTCACATGTCATCGAGATCCGTATCTATAATATGGGTTCCAAGGGGGCAAGGGTGTGCAAACTTGACTGGCCTGTTCCACTCAGGCAGAGGAGGCTCTTGGGGGATTGTCACTGTTGGTTCACATTCATACTCCACAGCCCAAATTGGCTCCTCGATAACCATTACCTTTCGCTCATCCAGTTCCAAGTGCACCTCAGGCTCTTCATCAGTATCTGCATCCATCTCATAGCACCAATCTTTTTGAGGGTCATAACTCACGGCTTCAGTCATTGGAGGCACAAAATCTTGCACTGTTGTCTCTTGTTCACATACCTCCTCCTTCCTTAATGCCGTGCTAATCTGCTCTACCCAAATCTGAAGATCCTTAATCGATTGCTCTTGCTCAATCAAGGTCTCCTCTGTCGATGCTATGGAATTCCCCCACATAATTTCCAAACCTTCCTTTTCTGTTTCAGCCTCGGGCTCCATGTACTGATGCTCATTGGTAGGAGTGTTGTGGATTAGGGCCATCTGATTTTGGAAGTTTTGGCTTGATTGCTCTTGGCTCCTAAGCCTTTCCTCTTGGCTTTCTAAGCTCCTATACATAAATTCCATTGGAGACTGTTCTCCTTGTAAACATGGGGATTGATATGGGGCATCTAGTGCATAAGTTGGACTTGGCTCATATTGTTCCATATAGCTCACAGTATGGTTTTGCATCTCTTGTTCATCCTCTATCATCAAGGCCTTGCTAATCTGCTCTGCCCAGTTCTGAATACTCTTGAATGACTTATGTTGCTCATTCAAGATGTCCTTTAGTGATTCTATGCCACTTCCCTCCTCCAAGCTTGCATTTTTTGTGTCACCCTCAAAATTGTGTTGAGGCTCGTAAACTGGAGTCTGGAAGGTGCATTCTGGGGCATATGCGGGATTAGATCCCAGTGTTGGTCTTGATAGTAGTCTGATGAAGGGTTTGGGTGATACCCCCAATCTTGTTGATAAGTGGGATAAGGTTCGGTGTAGGAATAACCACCCCCATACTGCTCCTGTCTATAACTGATAGGCTCCTGATGGCTCGCGTAGCTCCCAGCACCGTAGTCATAGGTCACTGCCGTCTCTCGATTCTGCTGAGCTGGGACAGTATCCAGCTTTCTCAAGAGACCCTCTATCTGTGCTGAAAGTGAAACAATTGGGTTAACGCCATCATTATATACTTCCCTTGGTTGCCCTTGCCTTGTACCACTCCATGGATAGAAATTCAAGTCCATTGTACCTGAGAAGAGAATATAGGAAGAGAATTAAACAAAAATAAAAAAAATGTTTAAATTAAGACTAATTTGATTGAAACTAATTTTGCCAAACAGTTATCCAATTAAGTCCCCGACAACGGCGCCAAAAACTTGTTATCTGTTTTATATAACGACAATTAACGCAAAAGTATACGCGGTCAACAAGTAATAAAGTGAAAGTACAGATATCGTTCCCACGAGGAATTAACAGATAAAAGGTCGCCAAATTAATAGTCCATAATCGCCTCAGTCTTATTTAAACGAGCGATAAAGAGTTGGAATTAAAACTAAGTTAACTAGGCAATGAATTAAACTTAACTAAGTAATCCTAAGGTATAATTAGATAATGAAGATAAGAGATTCCAATTTCCCCTAATGATTCGTCTAAGTCGACATACTTCAAATTAGGTCAAATTAATAGTTACAGTTGCTAGCCGAGAACACAAAAGTGAGAGAAGGCCATCTTTCGATGCACCTAATCTATCTCACGTGCAATCCACAGATGATAGAACGCATGTGAACACCCACATTATCTAAACCCCTATATGTCTATGGTGTTTACAAATAAATAGGGTTTAAGGTCAAGTTCTCTAATTGACTACGAGCGGCGTTTCGTTATATGTCTATCCTAAGCACAAATCATACGTCCCATGTGAACATACAATCGCTCGCCACCGCGATTTGATCTAAACCTACACTTCGTCTTTCAAGTCAACATAGGTTATTACACTAATTGGTCATGACTCAAATAAGCAATGAAAGCATATATCGCAGTAGACAATCACATAACAATCAATAAGAACCAATATGGAAGAGAAATCAACATTAACTACTCATTAGGTTCCATTGGAACCTCAAAATACAATTTAAGTCATAGACAACTCAAATATATTATCCACAAGGTTCATAAACATTATCCGAATACAAATTGAATACAAGGAGAGTTAAAAGATAGAGAATGCAAATCTTTAGTCTTTCTCCAAGCTTGGATCTTTGATGCTAATCCCTTGCTTCAATCTTCAAACCTAATCTAACCCTAGAAACTAACTAACTAAACTAAACCCTACTCTAGACTTAATCTACTCCTAATCTATATAAGAAATGTAAAGGAAATGGAAGAACAAGCTAGGGCTAGGGCTTAATGCCAATATCTGATGCTCTTTCTTGCCCAAAACGAGCCCCCTTATATCCCACTCAATAGCCAAGTCCCGTTCAATTTAAAAGTCAAGTATGGCACAGCTGGGGACTGGCGCGGCCGCGCCCAAAAATGCACTAGAATCCGCGCGCCCGTGCCAAGGCTTTTCTGCTATAGAGTCCTCTGGTAAAACGGTCATAACTTTTGATCCGGGAGGAGTTACGAGGCCTGCCACCTGTCGAATCGAAGCTATTGAGGAGATATACAACTTTGATTCTTTGAGAATTGAGAAATAATGAATGGATGAAGGCTGAAATTGAGCTCCAAGTGACAGCTGTGCAATAGAAACCCAAAACCGTGGAGTTTAACGTCCGTTAGTATACGGGACATAACTCTCGCCTCCGAACTCCTATTGGGATGATTCAATATGTTCCGAAAATCTTAGAAGACGCTCTATAATATGAACTAAGCTCCAATCCAAGAACATGAAATGAACATAAAACCCCCCAAACGAAGTCCGGATTGCATTTCCTTCCCATTTTTGCTTCACATGCCATTCTTGCTCTTTTTGGCCTCTAGACTCGTGGCATCACCTTCATTACTTCCTCACCCATGCTATCTTCATGCTTTAAGCCCATTTCAGTGCTTTGCCCCATTTATGCGTTCTTTTGCCTTTTAAGCTCAATTTGCACCCGGAGAGTGTATAAACCTGAAAATCACAAAATAAAGCAGAAACACATAAAACGCACAACGATACTTGAGTTTAAGCAACAGAATGAGTTGGTTACTATCCGAATAAGTGATCATAAAAGCCACTTATCAGAAAGTGTGAGATATACACATATCACAAAAGTCTGAAGTATATTTTTACACAGAAGGAGTTGAATATGAGGCAGAGAAGGTAGTTAGAGTTACTCAAGGACTTTGATTGTGAGATCCTATATCATCCTGGTAAAGCCAAGGTAGTTGCAGATGCATTGAGCTAGAAAAATCAAGAAAGGTTGAATACCATTACAAACAACGAGGCACTGATAAAAGAATTTGAAAAACTCGAGATTGAAGTAAGAGCTCCAACTAACTCTAATCAGAAGCTATATGTGATAGAAATAGCCTTAACCTTATCGGATAAAATTAAATATATGAAGGAGAAAGATGAAGCATGTTAGAAATGTAAGGCCGAGATAACTCATGAGAAGAACATTAAGTTCCGACTAGATAAAGAGGGAGTACTGAGGTATGAAGATAGAGTGTAGGTTCCATAGGTACAAGTATTGAAAGATAAAATCTTAGCAGAAGCTCAAAGTTCCAAGTTTACTGTGCATCTGGGAAGTACTAAGACGTATAAGGACTTAAGTCAACACTTTTGGTGGTCGAACATGAAGAGAGAGATAGCAGAATGGGTAAGCAAGTGTCTCACATGTCAGAGAGTTAAAGTCGAGCATCAAAGACCAAGTGGATTGTTACAACCACTACCGATTCCTGAATGGAAGTGGGAGCACATCACCATGGACTTTATGGTAGGACTTTACTGTCGTTCAAAAAGGCCATAATGTTATCTGGGTAATAGTTGATCGCCTCACCAAGTCAGCCCATTTTCTACCTATTAAGGTTACTTAAAATCTCGATCAGTTGGCCAAGTTATACATAAAAGAGATTATTTCTAGACATGGAGTTCCTGTATCCATAGTGTCAAACCGAGATCCACGGTTTACTTCAAACTTTTGGAGAAGTCTTTAGGCACACTTGGGACAGCTGAAGTTGAGTACAGCATATCACCCGCCAACTGATGGCTAAAGTGAGAGAACCATTCGAACGCTGGAAGATATGTTGAGAACCTACATTATGGATTTTAAAGGGAGTTGGGAGGACCAGTTACCTTCGGTAGAGTTCGCGTACAACAACAATTATCATGCCAGTATTGGAATGCCACCGTACGAAGCTCTGTATGGAAGGAAGTGTAGAACACCTTTATGCTGGGATGAATTTGGGGAAAGACAAATTCTTGGACCTGAGTTAGTTCAACAAACCACGGAGAAGATTCGAATTATACGACAACGGTTGCAAGCATCTGAAGACCAGCAGAAGAAATATGCAGATCAACACAGACAGCTAAGGGAGTTTAGTGTTGGGAGTCATGTCTTTCTGAAAGTATCTCCTTGGAAAGGCAAGATTCATTTTGGTAAAAAGGGAAAGCTGAGCCCGAGGTTCATTGGCCCATTTCAAGTATTAAGGAGAATAGGTGAGGTAGCCTATGAGGTAGCTTTACCCCCAGAGTTAGGACACATCCATAATGTATTTTATGTGTCTGTGCTATGTCTGTATAAACCCGATTATAAGCATGTGATAAACTATGAACCTGTTTAGATAGAGAAAGACTTATCATATATAGAGGTTCCGGTGCAGATAGTTGATCGAAAGGAATAGGTGTTGAGGAATAAGGTTATATCATCGGTTAAAGTAATCTGAAAGAATCATGATATTGAAGAAGCTACATGGGAATTGGAGGATAAGATGCGAGAAGACTTTTCGCATTTGTTTTTATAAGCTGTAATTTCAATTTCGGGACGAAATTCTTATAAGAGGGGGTGATTGTAATATTCCAAACATTAAATAGGAATATTAATATAAACAGTAAATATAACTATAATTAATATCTTGTATGATGTGTACTTAACATTATTATTGGAATATATATATACTTATATATCAACACATAAGATATAACTGTGTAAATAGGTTGTAAGATTTTATAAGTAAAACCCTAATTTTATTTAAATAAGGAATCCTAACCCTAAGGGTTATAATAAATGAAAATTATAGCATGATACATACAAATGTTATATATTATTGTATACATATATTTAATATGATATATTAAAGATTTAATTGAAAAAGAATGTAAGGAAACCCAAATTAGGAAATAGGAAATCTTAACCCTAATTTTAAATTATAAACCCTAATTATAGGTTATAAACCCTAATTGGTCATTATTGTTTTAAAATTTTTTAAGAATAATATGAAATAACTAAATTACTCTTGGTTTTAATTGAAAAATTACCAAACTACCCTTAGTATATGCTAAAAGACCAAAATACCCTTATTTTATTCTCTTATTAAAACAAGATAGGCATAAATCTTTTGCTTGCAAGCAAAAGATTTGCCACATGGCATCCAACATCCTTAGCATGACAACACACCCTAAATCCATAAATGAAGTAGGCTTACTTGTTAAACTAAGAGAGGAATGGGATTTTAACCCCTACTTGAGCTTTTGACGCAAAGATAAGTAAGGTAAGCATAAGTCCACGAAATTTACACTTTATATACATTACCAAACAATTCTAAAACAACTCTCAGCAAGCCAGAAACAAAGTCAAGAAGGAAAGAATCAAAAAGCACTCAAAAGGTTAAAAAACCAAACCCTAGCTCAAATTTTAAATTCTAATATTTTAATTGTTGTTGTTATTTTTTAGATATGTTCATTAGTAAGTTATTAAGTGATATGGGTTGCTAAAACACTAATCCATAACATTTAAAAGCATCAAAATGGAGTTTTAAGCAAAACTGTCAAAGATGCAAAACAGGGTCTGACAACGAATGTCAGCCCTCTTATCTCGCTAACTGTTTGTTGTTTAGGTGTGTTTAAGGTTGGTAGTTGTAGTATGTAATGTTGTTCGTGAACTGGAAGTGATGAAATAGCAATCAAAACACAGAGTCGGAAGTTATTAGCAGTCAAAGGTCGTGGACTGACCATGACCGCTAGCTTTCTGGGCAACCCAGAGAGCTTAAGAACAAGCCTGACAGCCTAGTTTGACCGACTAAATCTCTCTCCTATTAGTCGTTTTAGATGTAAATTGTTAATCAGATTATGCTTTGACATAGGTACTATAGTACCAGAGCACTCTAGAGCTCTAAACATTAACCGATTAAATGCTATAAAAGGTCAAAATGCATTGACCGTTCAGGTTTTGTTTCTGGGTAACCCAGAAACCTAAAAACCGATCTCTGACAGCCTTTTTGAATGCTTAGATCTTACAGCATGATGATATCTAGGCTATGTAAGTGCTACCTTGGGGTAGCCTGATAGTTGTTGTGAGGACCCAGAATTTTGAATAATTCAAAATTTTACGAATAATTTTTTTTATAATGATATTGATTATCGATACTGTGTTGAGTATCTGTGATACGAGTTTAGAGAAGTGGTCAATTTTTGTATTGATTGAGAAATATGAGTCAATTTAGTTTAACAGAGAATAGACACCCTAACCCTAGTTACGGATAGGAATTCGACAGAAAATACAGTTATAATAATGGTATCGATGAATATGTGTTTGTACAGTATAAAATTGATGATCAATGATTGATCGGATAGGGTATAAACTTAGTAAACCCTAATGAGGAATTAGAAACCCTAATCTGTGATTGAGAAACTCTAACGAACATTTAAGAACCCTAATCGAATTCTGGGAAACCCTAATTTTATAATCGGGAACCCTAAACCCTAATTAGCAAACCCTAATTGAGATTATCAAACCCTAAGGGTGAGAATTAAAAGAAGTTATGTCAAATGACTAGAATACCCTTAAAAACATGAGAGAAATTACGAAAATAACTTTTTTTGGGGCGAAAAGACCAAAATACCCTTTACTTATAATTTAAGTAAAGAGATTTAGCAAATCTTGTGACTCACCATGTTAGGTAAGACCATGTGTTGCAAATCTTGGCCAAATCTGATCTCTAGAGTGCCACCTTGCATGTTAGATACATTGTATCAACAATCTAAGTGATTCAAGAGAGAGAAAATTCAACACTTAAGCTTATTTTCTCACGAACACTCAACCAACCTTTTCTTTCTCCATAGCCACGAAATATTCAAGTATTTCAGTCACTAACCAAGCCCCTAGATCATCAAGATCAGTGTAGGAGAGCAAGAATCAAAGATTGGACAAGAGAGGTATAAACCCTAACCTGAGTTTGATCTTGTATGCTAAGACAAAAATGTTGTTTATATGTTTATTTAAGTGCTATTAGATGTTATTTGGTGATCTATGATGTTATATCATAGATCCATAACATCAAAATGCTTTAAAATGAAGTTTTGAAAAACTGCTAAGAACCCTAAAATATGGTCAGACAAGCAAATGTTAGGGGCCATAGATTCATACATGTTTATGATTTGGCCTGTTAGATGTATTAGATTTGTATTATGCTATGTGGACAGTAATCTGGAAGTGGAATCATTCTCATAGCATGTCCAGATTACAAGATATTGGTGGTCAAAGTGGGTTGACCGAGCATGAACCAAGAGTTTCTGGGTAACCAAGAAATTCTTCATCAGCGTCTGACAAGATTTTCATAAGCCTATATCTGACAGATGTTAGATGATTTGTTTGTGTTGTTGTATCTAGGCTGTAGTCTGTTATATGGACTATAGATTCATGCCTTTAGATCCCTTAAATAACAAATATATTGAAAGTAGTGGATGGTCAAAGTATGCTGTTTGATCACGATTTCTGTTTTCTGAAATTTCCAGAAAACGTATGAACAAGTTCTCTGACAAGTTTTGACCGGCTCAAATCTTGTGATTGTGATGTAGTTGGACTAAACTAGAGTTATATACTTGTTCCTTGACATGAGAACTACAATCTAGAACCATTAAAACACTTAATTGATGACC
The DNA here is from genome assembly GCA_020205555.1 of Panax stipuleanatus. Lineage (NCBI taxonomy): Eukaryota > Viridiplantae > Streptophyta > Magnoliopsida > Apiales > Araliaceae > Panax > Panax stipuleanatus. The sequence goes on from CM035125.1 coordinate 99,127,430, forward strand.
AGAACCTATGATTAATCAAGCCACAAAGTGACATCTTGGAACTGACTGGGTTTCTGGGTAACCCAGAAAACCCAGAAACATTCTGACAGTGAGTTTGAAGCTTTAAATCATGCAACTATGATGTTTTATGACCTTGATGATTGTTGGAACATGTAGTATTACATAAATACTACAAGATCAATGTCTTAGATGACCCAGAAATAACATAGGCTGAGAATTAAAGGTAGTCAAAGGAGACACCTTGAAGCTGTTTGTCAGTGTTCTTGAAGCTCAAGAACACCAACAGCGACAGAAAGTGTCGCTAAAGGATATAGCGACGATTTTAATAAAATTAATAAAATTAATTTCTGAAAAATGATTAAAAATAGAAAATAATTTCTAAAAATTACAAAATTAGTTTTAAAAATTATTTTAAGTTATGAAAATTAACTTTTGATAATTTGACATATTTTTCATTAATATTTATATTTAATTGAATATTAATGATATTTAATTTATTTAATAAGTATATTAAATAAATTAGTGAAAAATGATTTTAATATTATAAAAATCATTTTAAATAAGAATAAAGTGTTTAAAAATATTTTAAGTTATAAAATGAAACTTTTAATATTTTTGAGATAAATATCATTAATAATATAATATTAATGTTATTAGATTTATTTAATTATTATATTAAATAAATGAGTTAAAAATGATTTTTATTGATTAAAAAATTATTTAAAAATGAAATAAGTGATTTAAAAATATTTTAAGTTATAAAATATGACTTTTAATATTTTGATGAGAAATACATTAATATTTAAATATTAATGGTAATTGTTTAAAAATGATTTTAATTGTTTAAGGAGAATATTGGTGATTTAAAATTATTTTGAGTTATTATAAATAACTTTAATATTTTTACAAGTGTTTCATTAATATTTTAATATTATTTAAATATTAATGATGAGAAGATTAATCAGTATTTAAATCATTTAAAAATGATTCTAGTGTTTGAAAAATTATTATAAAATATAATAATTATTTGAAAATTATTAAAAGCTTCCGAAAAATATTATGTATGATATTTGACTTATCTAAAATAATATTGAAGCTTAGAGACAAAGTTTAATTGATAATAAATGGGTTAATTGTTAGATAAGGGTGACTAGGACACCGAGCTGAGACCGAAGTTCAACTAGGCTGAACTAATTATACTTGATGAGTGTGTGTATAGGTTATAAACAATGATGTGACTATGTGATGATGTGTCTAGGAGATATATTGACTGTAAATTACAGTGCTATGTGTTATGATTTGTTGGGTTAATTATGAGACCGATATTGTTTATTATAGGTCTTTCAAACGCAGATAGAATATATTGTGTAGCAGTAATCAACGAAGAAAGCAAGTTTTCTTAACTCAATTTCGAGTTATTACTCTTCAAATATAGTGGTGGTTAATTATTGCTGATTATATCACGTCTGAGAATTATTATTGATTTTTGAGAATATGCTTGGGGAATAACTGTTATTGGTTATTCACAACCGTGGAAGTTATTATTGATTGCAAATAGTACAGTTAATTCCTGTCTATTATTGAATCGTTTGAGATATGTCGTAGCTAATTGTTTTGGCTAGACGAACATTTGTTGAAAGTTGATAGGTTCGAGAAGAGAACTCAATTATTATTGAAAGGTCAATGCCAATTATTTCGGCTAGATCGAGAAAGAGATTAGATATTGAAATTATCATATTTCGTTGTTGTAATTTAAATTCTGGTTATAAGACTGAGAAGAACAACCTTTTGATAAAAAGGGGGCTTTGTGGTTGTATATTCGGTTGTCGCGCGCGTGTTAGTATTATGCATAATATTGGGTACAACGAAGCTGAATACTTTGTGTACTTGCGGAGGGGTATGATTTAATCTTTATGGTTATCTGATACACTTGGGTAATTCAAAGTAAAACCTTTGATAGTTACTCGAGAAGTTCAAGATCCAGTGGGATCGCTCAGCATAAAATCTGGAAATTATCCACTTTGTTATTGCGTAGAATTGATTTTTGATAAGCGCTTAAACATTGTTGAAAACTTCGGAAGCGTTGTACTCTTTCACTGTTGAATTATTGTTTTGCATAAAATGGGAGAAAGACTTGTTATTGATTAACAATTTGTTCAACTAATTCAAAGTCCTTCGAACTTTGGTGACATTCTATCGAAACGATAGTCTAATATTTCTGATTTTTAAACTTTATTGTATGATTTACTTGCGGAGCAAACTCGTTGCTCACCCTTGCTTAAATATAACATTTCAGCTAAGAATGAAGTAGCTGGATGGTCTGAAAAGGACAAGGGCAAAGGCAAACTGCAGGAGTAGTTACTATGAACCGTATTTATTATGTTGCTATAACCCTTTTTGTATAACTAGGGGTATGTTTGTAATATTAAGGTTAGAAAACCTGGGACAATGTATTAACAATATAAGTTAATGTGATGTATATTTTCATTCATAAATAAATGGATAGTTAGATGATATTTATATGTTGGATCGTGAGCACCAAACTCGAGGGTAAGGTAACCCGGATTTGGGGGCGTCACAAGTTGGTATCAGAGCTATAGGTTATAAACCTTAAGTGGGGGGGAAACCCTAGGATTATAACCATAAGCGAGATAGAGAAAATTCATTTAGAGTACTAAGTGAGGGATTGTCGAAATACAATAATAGAAAGAGGTGCGGACACATAGTGTGTATGAAACTCATACTGGTGAATTACTAATCAAGTTGTTTAAACTGATTGTAGGATGTCAGGAGAAGATAAAATGAGTACAGAAGTGTTGGCAGCTGTTGTACCAATGCCAATAGCCGAGGTGCCAGCGCAGAGCGAGTCAGTTGAGGAAGTTAGAAAAGATGAACCCATGGTGAATCTGGGGAGTGACCATGATGAGTATCCCGAAATGTATCTGAATGAAGATGAGGAGGCAGGGTCCATAGAAGTTAAGGTGGAGACAGAGATTAATACCAACATGGGAGAAAAAGATCAAGTATCTGTAGAAGTTCAGGAGCTCCGGAGTAAAGTGTTTCTCTTGGAGGAGTTATGGAAGACGGAGCAAGCATTACGCGAGATGACCGAAGAACGAAACTAACTGAAAACACAAGTAGAAAGAATAAAGGCTGAAGGTGGGGGATCATCTGAGGGAGTAGTCAAGAAGAAGAAGAGAAGCAATAAGCGGAAAAGGGACAACGACAGTGATAATAACTCAGAAAACTCAAATCCAAAAAAGAAGAAAATTTGTAACAAGTGTGGAAAGACTCACTTGGGAGAATGTATGATGTGGAAGAACGTGTGTTTTAATTGTAAACAGGAAGGACATATTTCTTCAAATTGTCCTAAGCCGAATATGAGAAAATGTTTTTCATGTGGAGCTATGGGTCACGGATTTAACAAGAGTCCCAGTAAGAAGGCAGGAGAAGGGAGTAGACTGTAGACAGCTTCAGTACAAGCAGTAGTACCTTTTGGTAACAAGGTGTAATATAAAGATTGTAATATCGAGAACAATGAGTAAGCATATGTAATATATATGTTGGTATGAATGTAATCTTTATTTTCAATATGAATATTAAGATGATTTTGGAGAATTGCAACTTTTTGTGTAAAGTTGTGGTAATTACAACTTTTTATGTAAGGTTGTGTTCTTAATCCCGATATTTATCAAAAAGGGATAGTAAATGTTTATAGCAATATGCATTGTGTGATGAAAAGTACTGTGTACTAGTTGAATGAATATGAATATAAATATAATGATATGATTATATGTTTGATTAAGTAAATAAAATATGAGACTTAAGATAATAAGTTGTCTATCTGCTAATATGTTAATTCTGCAAACCGAATTTGTTAATTCAGCACACTGAATTTGTTAATTCAGTAAGCTGAATTTCAAAATCCAACGTTTTGATTATATAATTGTTTGAGTGTAAATTATATGTTATAATTTAAACACTAATAAGTTATGGCATATAAGGAAACTCAAAATATTAATTTAAGGTTTTATTTAATCAAAAATGCCACCAAGATAGAGAGGAAGAGGAATACCGAGAATACAGAGAAATGTAACTGAAGGAGTAGAAACTGAAAATGAAAATAGGGAAGGAGAACAAGCAAACCCAATGCAAGATTTTGTGAATATGTTGGCAGAGGCTATGCAGAATAGAGCACCAGCCGCAGGAAATCCGCTAGGAAATCATTTAGCAAACTTTAAAAAATTTTAAAGCAGTAGGTCCGCCAGAGTTTAAAGGAACAACAGACCCTATAGAAGCTCAGATTTGGGTAAAGGAGATGGAGAAGGCATTTATTATTGCCAGAGTAGCTGAGGAGCAAAAGACAGTTTTTGCCACCTATTTGATGAAGGGAGAAGCCAATTACTGGTGGTAAACCAATCAGGCTAGAGCCGGGACAGCTGTAGTGACTTGGACAAGGTTTAAAGAGTTGTTCTTTGAGAACTACTTTTCGTCGGGTATGCAAGCCAGGATGGAAGTCAAGTTTTTAGAACTAAAGCAAGAGAATATATCGGTATCAGAATATGCTGCTAAGTTCAATGAGTTAGCAAGATTTGAACCTCATCAGGTGGACACGGAGGCAAGAGAGGCGAGAAGATTTGAGAATGGATTAAAGCCAGGGATATACAATAAAGTAGCTGTGTTGCAAATCAATACGTTTGCAACTTTGTTGGAGAAAGCAATCATTGCTGAAGGGGGAAGCGAAGCTGCATCCAGATATCATCAGGAGAAGAAGAAGAAGAAGACGAATGAAGGAGGTAGTAGTGGTGGAAGTAATCCAAATAAGCGAAAATGGAGTGAGAATACCCAATCTAGTAATAAGTCAGAAGAGAATAGGAAGGGAGGTGAGCCTTGTGTGACTTGTGGGAAGAATCATCCAGGAATTTGTCTGAAGAGGAAGGGAGTCTGTTATAACTGTGGTCAAGAGGGACACATGTCTCCCAATTGTCCCAATCCGAAGAAAATACAAGGTTGTTTTGCGTGTGGATCGATAGATCATCTGGTTCGAACTTGTCCGAAGAAGAATGTGGAGAAGGGAAGTACCAACAAGGGACCCGGTGGCGGAACCCTGACGATAAGAGGACCTGCACAGCCAGGAAGACCAACGACCCGTACATTCAACATGACGGTGCATGATGCAGTAGCTGCCCAGGAGGTGGTGACAGGTAACTATTTAGTTGAGTAATTAAATTACGCGAGAAATATTGGATAGATATGGCTGTGAATTATTTTCTTTTACAAATCCCAAGTCATAGGTTAATACATGAGACACAAATTAATATTGTGTTGATAAGAATGAATTGATGATACAACTTTAAAAGATTGTAGAGAATAAGAAAGTAGTGATTCCGAGGACGGAATCCTTATAACGAGGGGAGAATGTGAGGACCCAGAATTTTGAATAATTCAAAATTTTACGAATAATTTTTTTTATAATGATATTGATTATCGATACTGTGTTGAGTATCTATGATACGAGTTTAGAGAAGTGGTCAATTTGTGTATTGATTGAGAAATATGAGTCAATTTAGTTTAACAGAGAATAGACACCCTAACCCTAGTTACGGATAGGAATTCGACAGAAAATACAGTTATAATAATTGTATTGATGAATATGTGTTTGTACAGTATAAAATTGATGATCAATGATTGATCGGATAGGGTATAAACTTAGTAAACCCTAATGAGGAATTAGAAACCCTAATTTGTGATTGAGAAACTCTAACGAACATTTAAGAACCCTAATCGAATTCTGGGAAACCCTAATTTTATAATCGGGAACCCTAAACCCTAATTAGCAAACCTTAATTGAGATTATCAAACCCTAAGGGTGAGAATTAAAAGAAGTTATGTCAAATGACTAGAATACCCTTAAAAACATGTGAGAAATTACGAAAATAACTTTTTTTTGGGGCGAAAAGACCAAAATACCCTTTACTTATAATTTAAGTAAAGAGATTTAGCAAATCTTGTGACTCACCATGTTAGGTAAGACCATGTGTTGCAAATCTTGGCCAAATCTGATCTCTAGAGTGCCACCTTGCATGTTAGATACATTGTATCAACAATCTAAGTGATTCAAGAGAGAGAAAATTCAACACTTAAGCTTATTTTCTCACGAACACTCAACCAACCTTTTCTTTCTCCATAGCCACGAAATATTCAAGTATTTCAGTCACTAACCAAGCCCCTAGATCATCAAGATCAGTGTAGGAGAGCAAGAATTAAAGATTGGACAAGAAAGGTATAAACCCTAACCCGAGTTTGATCTTGTATGCTAAGACAAAAATGTTGTTTATATGTTTATTTAAGTGCTATTAGATGTTATTTGGTGATCTATGATGTTATATCATAGATCCATAACATCAAAATGCTTTAAAATGAAGTTTTGAAAAACTGCTAAGAACCCTAAAATATGGTCTGACAAGCAAATGTTAGGGGCCATAGATTCATACATGTTTATGATTTGGCCTGTTAGATGTATTAGATTTGTATTATGCTATGTGGACTGTAATCTGGAAGTGGAATCATTCTCATAGCATGTCCAGATTACAAGATATTGGTGGTCAAAGTGGGTTGACCGAGCATGACCAAGAGTTTCTGGGTAACCAAGAAATTCTTCATCAGCGTCTGACAAGATTTTCATAAGCCTATATCTGACAGATGTTAGATGATTTGTTTGTGTTGTTGTATCTAGGTTGTAGTCTGTTATATGGACTATAGATTCATGCCTTTAGATCCCTTAAATAACAAATATATTGAAAGTAGTGGATGGTCAAAGTATGCTGTTTGATCACGATTTCTGTTTTCTGGAATTTCCAGAAAACGTATGAACAAGTTCTCTGACAAGTTTTGACCGGCTCAAATCTTGTGATTGTGATGTAGTTGGACTAAACTAGAGTTATATACTTGTTCCTTGACATGAGAACTACAATCTAGAACCATTAAAACACTTAATTGATGACCAGAACCTATGATTAATCAAGCCACAAAGTGACATCTTGGAACTGACTGGGTTTCTGGGTAACCCAGAAAACCCAGAAACATTCTGACAGGTGAGTTTGAAGCTTTAAATCATTGCAACTATGATGTTGTATGACCTTGATGATTGTTGGAACATGTAGTATTACATAAATACTACAAGATCAATGTCTTAGATGACCCAGAAATAACATAGGCTGAGAATTAAAGGTAGTCAAAGGAGACACCTTTAAGCTGTTTGTCAGTGTTCTTGAAGCTCAAGAACACCAACAGCGACAGAAAGTGTCGCTATAGGATATAGCGACGATTTAATAAATTAATAAAATTAATTTCTGAAAAATGATTAAAAATAGAAAATAATTTCTAAAAATTACAAAATTAGTTTTAAAAATTATTTTAAGTTATGAAAATTAACTTTTGATAATTTGACATATTTTTCATTAATATTTATATTTAATTGAATATTAATGATATTTAATTTATTTAATAAGTATATTAAATAAATTAGTGAAAAATGATTTTAATATTATAAAAATCATTTTACATAAGAATAAAGTGTTTAAAAATATTTTAAGTTATAAAATGAAACTTTTAATATTTTTGAGATAAATTTCATTAATAATATAATATTAATGATATTAGATTTATTTAATTATTATATTAAATAAATGAGTTAAAAATGATTTTTATTGATTTAAAAATCATTTAAAAATGAAATAAGTGATTTAAAAATATTTTAAGTTATAAAATATGACTTTTAATACTTTGATGAGAAATACATTAATATTTAAATATTAATGGTAATTGTTTAAAAATGATTTTAATTGTTTAAGGAGAATATTGGTGATTTAAAATTATTTTGAGTTATTATAAATAACTTTAATATTTTTACAAGTGTTTCATTAATATTTTAATATTATTTAAATATTAATGATGAGAAGATTAATCAGTATTTAAATCATTTAAAAATGATTCTAGTGTTTGAAAAATTATTATAAAATATAATAATTATTGGAAAATTATTAAAAGCTTTCGAAAAATATTATGTATGATATTTGACTTATCTAAAATAATATTGAAGCTTAGAGACAAAGTTTAATTGATAATAAATGGGTTAATTGTCGGATAAGGGTGACTAGGACACCGAGCTGAGACCGAAGTTCAACCAGACTGAACTAATTATACTTGATGAGTGTGTGTATAGGTTATAAAAAATGATGTGACTATGTGATGATGTGACTAGGAGATATATTGACTGTAAATTACAGTGCTATGTGTTATGATTTGTTGGGTTAATTATGAGACCGATATTGTTGATTATAGGTCTTTCAAACATAGATGGAATATATTGTGTAGCAGTAATCAACGAAGAAGGCAAGTTTTCTTAACTCAATCTCGAGTTATTACTCTTCAAATATAGTGGTGGTTAATTATTGCTGATTATATCACGTCTGAGAATTATTATTGATTTTTGAGAATATGCTTAGGGAATAACTGTTATTGGTTATTCACAACCGTAGAAGTTATTATTGATTGCAAAAAGTACAGTTAATTCCTGTCTATTATTGAATCGTTTGAGATATGTCGTAGCTAATTGTTTTGGCTAGACGAACATTTGTTGAAACTTGATAGGTTCGAGAAGAGAACTCAATTATTATTGAAAGGTCAATGCCAATTATTTCGGCTAGATCGAGAAAGAGATTAGATATTGAAATTATCATATTTCGTTGTTGTAATTTAAATTCTGGTTATAAGACTGAGATGAACAACCTTTTGATAAAAAGGGGGCTTTGTGGTCGTATATTCGACTGTCGCGCGCGTGTTAGTATTATGCATAATATTGGGTACAACGAAGCTGATCACTTTGTGTACTTGCGGAGGGGTATGATTTAATCTTTATGGTTATCTGATACACCTGGGTAATTCAAAGTAAAAACTTTGATAGTTACTCGAGAAGTTCAAGATCCAGTGGGATCGCTCAGCATAAAATCTGGAAATTATCCACTTTGTTATTGCGTAGAATTGATTTTTGATAAGCGCTTAAACATTGTTGAAAACTTCGGAAGCGTTGTACTCTTTCATTGTTGAGTTATTGTTTTGCATAAAATGAGAGAAAGTCTTGTTATTGATTAACAATTTGTTCAACTAATTCAAAGTCCTTCGAACTTTGGTGACATTCTATCGAAACGATAGTCTAATATTTCTGATTTTTAAACTTTATTGTATGATTTACTTGCGGAGCAAACTCGTTGCTCACCCTTGCTTAAATATAACATTTCAGCTAAGAACGAAGTAGCCGGATGGTCTAAAAAGGACAAGGGCAAAGGCAAACTGCAGGAGTAGTTACTATGAACCGTATTTATTATGTTGGTATAACCCTTTTTGTATAACTAAGGGTATGTTTGTAATATTAAGGTTAGAAAACCTTGGACAATGTATTAACAATATCAGTTAATGAGATGTATATTTTCATTCATAAATAAATGGGTAGTTAGATGATATTTATATGTTGGATCGTGAGCACCAAACTCGAGGGTCAGGTAACCCGGATTTGGGGGCGTCGCAGTTGTTCTACAATACCTGAACACTGTAGTCCCTAGTATGTGAACAAATTACAATATATAAGTCCATTGATACCGTTGACCGGCATTGACCATTAATTCTGGGCAACCTAGAATTTCAAGAACAGGCGAGGGTAAGTGGTTTGACCGGCTGTGGGAACCTGTAGACATGTTTTTGGGTAGTGAAATGAACATTGATTTGTATTATTACACAATATCTACAACTTCATTGCATTAGATTGACCAGAAACCAAATAGGTTGTCAGAAAAATGAGTCAAACTGAGCCCCTGGACGTTGACCAACGTGTTCTTGGCTGGGCCAAGAACACCTATAGCCACACTTTTGTCGCTAACAGTCTTTAGCGACAGGCAATATTTGAAAATTAATTTTATTAATTAAAATAATTAAAATAAATAGAAATAAATACTAAATAATTAATAAAAAAATCTAAAAAATCATTTTTAATTATAATAAATAATTTCTAATATTTTGACATAAAATTTTACTAAGATTTAATTTATTTAATTATTAATAGTAATTAATTTAATTAACAATAAATTACTTAAAAATAATATTATGGAATTAAAAATCATTTTAAATAATAATAAATTATTAAAAAATGATAATAATGATTTAAAAATCATTATTAAATAAAATGAATTATTTAAAAATAATGTTGATAATTTAAAAATCATTTTAAATGGTTATTAAATATTTAAAAATAATATTAATAATTTAAAAATCATTTTAAATGATATTAAATTATTTAAAAATTATTTAAGCATTTGGAAATTATGATAAATGATATCTTAAGCATATAAATAAGATATTGAAACTTTTCAATAAAATTATTGAAAAACTAAATCGATAGTTATTCAATAAAGCTATAAAATACCGAACAGACTCCAAGATCAACCAGACACTAATAATTTAATTAAAAATTAATTACTATCCTTTCTAATGACTGTGATAATATATATAAGTTGTGAATATACTTTCAAATAACCTAAATAGCCGATCGTGATAAAAGGCAAGTTTTTCTAACTTCATTTAATTTCAATATTAAATGTAAGTCCCGTAAATTGATATACAAAATTGTTATATCCATTATTCGTGATATCTGTGATTTAAAAAAGGTTATGACTTATTGTTCAAGTATAACCTAGACATATGAATTATTATTTGCGTACATTATTTTTGATTTGATATCAAAGTATAGACTGTGGTGAAACCAATGTTATTTGGTACAAATATATATACTGATACAATCTATGACAAGCAGTGTTACACTGACCGGGTGTTTTATAATGACCGGCAATTTTACATTGACCGGGTGATTGTGGTAGGATGATATGCATACTCTTGGTTGGTGTAGTTGGCCAAATCAATCTGGGTTGCTAAGTCTACATGACTGATAGAAATTCGTAATATGTGGGATTTGGCATATCAAACCTCAGTATATATATGTGGAAAATACTCTGAACTTTATGTTCCTTCATTTCAAATATTGTGTGAGTATAAACTTAATTGTTTAAAACTTGCTGAGCATTTTAAAGCTCATTCTTGCAAATATTTTCCTTTGCAGCTGCGTTGTCCCAGGAAGTTCAGGAAATAATACTTATGGGTAGAAGTCATTTTATAAGAACGAATGTTTATTATATTAATACAAAGAATGTAATTTGATATATCTCTGATGTAATAGTTGAACAATATGTAATCAAATATCATTATGTGGTTAAGTTATTAATCAAATGGTTTTACCTTATTCATAGTGAATAGTATCAAGTACAGCATCTATATGAACTATACATCTAAATGAGGGTATTAAATGATTTTGGGAGTTCTATAAGCACTGAGGTCGCTTCTCAGTTCCAAGAACAATCTTATCATTGGTACTGTGAATGTCAGATAGATAGAAATTATTGATATGCAACAAATATCTGTAAGATTATAAATCTATACATACAAGTGAGGGTATCCAAATATGGTAATTGTTTTGACGAGAACTGATTAACTAATTGGGATACAGTGAATTTTGGATTTATAGAAGTTATTATCTTATAGAATATTTACGTGAGCACCGAATCTGCTACAAGCAATGTAGAGAATTTGGCGGCGTCACATAGATGGTCACAACGGATTGTCGACCAAGAACTCACAAGTACTCACACACCTCTTCCATGGTATGTATAAGCATATCCTCTCTAATCCACCCAAAAGGGAATAAAAATAGAGGAACATCCAAGCTAGGGGAATAACCACTCATTACTAAGCAAATTATCCCTAACAAAGAATTAAGCAAAGGTTCTTTCTAGGTCACACATGGCATATAGGAATATTCTTATCTTATAGGCAAATCATGCAGTCCATAAAAGATAATTCACAAACACATGCCAACATATAATGGTCTCAATCTATGATTCATTTCCAATCCTCATAGAATACCAAACAATCACTAATTCCTTAGCAAATTGTACAAGTAGCATATATATTGAACCAACCCATATGGTGCCAACCAAAGAGATAAAGAAATTCAATTCAAATAGACAAAGGGTTCCATTAAAATCTTAGAGCCAATATTTAGTTCATAGCTAGTAAACTAAACAAAAGTAGCAACATATACAACATCTACAACAAAATTAAAGGAAAGAATAGAGAAGAATAAACTTTGTCAAAGTTTCTTCACTCACCAAGAACTCCGTCCAATATGCCTTTCAATCCTTGTTGTTATGCCGCTCTTGAGCTCCAAGGAATCCCTATATATCCCTAATCTATATGTACAAACTAAGCTATACTAAGAAATGAAGAAAGTGAAAGAAATGTATTCCAAGCTTCTTTCTGTTCTAGAGTATTATCTAGAGAGAAATTTAGAATAATGAACAATCTAACTATCAAGAAGAAGAGAAGAAGAGTCTAAGGAGTCTAACCCCCCCCCCCCCTAATGGCAGCCCAAATGATATTTTTATACATCCACCAGTTGCTAGGTCATTTCCCAAAAATATCTTCTGAAAAAAGGGACTGGCGCTGCGGCGCCAGGATTTTGGACTTGGGCGGCGCTGCAGCGCTGGCTCTGTTCCACCGTCTTTAAGTGGCGCTGTAGCCCCAACTTGGGCATAGTTGAGGCACTGCGGCGCTGGTTGGCCAGATATTTTGAAGGTCAACTTTGGCGCTGCGGCGCCAGGTTTCTTAAGAATAGGAGCGCTGCGGCGCTACCTATGCAGGGAAGTTGGGACCGTACTGGCCCTGCGGCGCCCGGTTTGTACTGGAAAGCGGTGCTACGGCGCTAGTTCTGGCAAAATAGCCTTCATGTCCCTAAAAATTGGAAATGACCTGAAAACACCTATAAACATATATTAAGCAAAATAATAGCAAAGCATTATAAAAGCAATATTAAGTAATAAAAACAAGCATTTTCTTAAGTAGAAAAGTAATCGATTCGTGGGTATAAATCCCACTTATCAATAGCGCGACATTAACATTTCAATGATTATCAACATAAGAAGCTAAGTGATTGTCGAACCAAACACAATCCCCTGCCCATACAAGGAATTAATTAACTCAGCCACTAATCAATACAGGAAGCTAAGCAGTTTGTTAGACCAAGGACAACACCCTGCCCATACAAGAAAATGTTCAACTCAACCACTATATCAATATAGGAAGCTAAGTGGTTCTAAAACCAAGCATAAATTTCCCGCTCATACAAGGAACTATACAACTTAGCTGCTAACATGAGTCCTCAATTAAAATCCCACATAACTCTATCTTGCTCATAACTTCTTGCTCTATGCTCGATACATATATTTTTTTTGTATCTTATTATTTATAACTCCTCGTGAGTTTATCTCGTACTATCTCATAGTACATTCTCTTCTTTGCTCAATACGAATTTCATTTAATCCGTATATCATCCTTTTTAACTCTTTTGAGTTTAACTCGTACTATTTCATAGTACCATATTTGTATAGCCCTTCTGCTATAAAGTCTTCAATCAATAGATTGATTATCTATCCTCCTAGGACCTCATCGGATCACGTTGTGATCTTATCTTACAATCGTGTTATATTACGATTCTTTTCTATCTCATGATCGTTTTATTTTACGATCTTCTTTCCCTTAATCATATTATATTATGATTTTACACTTTTATCTTATAGGCTTTGTCTATTTATTATCACTTTCATCTTTATTATTGGAGTCAGGTAACTCCGAATTCTTATATTTAAAACTCTTCAAGATTCTTCTTTGAATCTTATTTATCATCTTCTTAACTTGATAATGAATTTCCTGAATTCATTTCTTATCACTTCAACTCTATTTGAGTTTATTCCTCATCCCCATCTTTGTGGTTATAGCCTAAGGTACACCTACTTAAGGTTTATAACCTATCAGATCTGATACCAACCTATGACGCCCCCAAATCCGTGTCCTCTAACCTCGAATTCGGTACGTTACAGTACTTTATTTTCACACATATTCTATCATCTACTGCGGAACATATAAACATATATTGTTTATTTCACATGATTCTATAACATTTCTCCAGGTTTATTAACCTTAACTGAATACATACCTTCAACATTACAAAAGGTTTATGATGAGTAGGTGTCATACCTACGAATTAGATATTGTTTGAGTTTACTTATTGTTATCTTTAAGTGTTTTTAGGATCTATTTATTTGTTTTTGTGCTTATTTCTTGTAGGTGGAGTTGGAAGGGCAAATATGTCATTTTGGAAGAGAAAAGAATTAAAAAGAAGTCAAAAATAGGCGTAATGGCATTTTTGTAATTACTTGGTCCTGGTCAAGAGCCTAGGCGCTTGGATTTGCCCTTGGACAAGCGCCTAGGCGCTCATGCACGATTTTGGATGCTAATTTATGCGGCTGAGTACAATGGAGGCCAATCAGACTGGATATTAGGGTTTTAAAAAAGTAAGGGACAGAGAGAGATACGAAAAAAGAAGGATTTTGAAGGAGAACACGAAGGAGATTTACAAAAGGTTGAAGATCAAGCTAGAGATTTGGAGCGGCTTAATAGTTTCTTCTATCCCTTTCTTCTATCTTTAATTTTGTAATCTTTGGGATGTTTGAATTCTTAATTTGGATGATGTTTTTCTCTATCATTATGAACTAATTTTTTATTAAGATCGCAACGGAACTTAGTATGTAATTTGAATTTGATGCTCCTTATTTGATTTAAGTTAATTACTCGTGAATCGTTTATCATATCTTGTGTTCATTGATTAATTGTATGATCAACAATTACCGGGATAATTTATACGAAATTGGAAAATAGAGTATGAGTTAGATCTAGATATGATATCATCTGTTCATATAAACTGAAAAAGGTTAATATGTTTAGCATATAGGATAGGAATATATCTATATGTCTTTTGCAACCATTAAAGAATCTGTACTTGCAAACCCCAATTATCTTAATTCACATAGGAATATAGTGGATTAATTATTTAGGGTGTTCCTTGTAAATCTGTTGCGTAACTGCTGGATGTATAAGGATTCGTTTACGTGTCTTCGGAAGAAGTACTTGAATATTATAAAGAATTCTTGGTTAGCGATTCATAGTGATTGAATAATTAAATGAGTGTATTGGTTTAAATGAAATACTAAGGGAAGTTATGATCTTAACCTATTCCATCTGCATTCATTCTTGTGACGATATACTTTAGTTGTTAATTAGAATTCTCAAAATCATAATCATTATTCGTAGTTTAATTTAAGATTAATTGAATTGAAATTTATATTTGGTAATATTAATCTATTTCCTCGTGGGAACGATATCCTTGCTTGCTAGATGTTATAAACGAACACGTATACTTGCGTGTTTAATTGCTGTTAATAAAATAGGCAACAAGTTTTTGGCGCCGTTGCCGGGGAAATTAGTTTAATATTTCGTTTTTATTAATTTTGATAAAGTTAATCTTAATTTAGACTTTTATTTTTATTCTCTTCTAAGGTTATCTTCTCTCGTGCATGCAAACGCGATCGAAACAGCCGGAGCTGGAACCATACGAAGACGATATCGACAAACGGTTCAGACAGTTGCATAAGTGGGTTAAAGAAACGCGAGAGGCACTTGAGAAGAAAGATACAATGGCAGAAGAGCAACAGAAATCCCTTCAGGATTATGCTATGCCAAAAATGGATGGGATCAGGTCAAGCATTCAACGACCGGCAATTAATGCTGCAACTTTTGAGATTAAGCCGGGAACCATCCAAATGATTCAAAATCTGGTACAGTTTGGGGGCTTGTCGAATGATGATCCGAATGAGCACTTGGTGAGTTTTCTAGAGGTTTGTGACACATTCAAATACAACCAAGTCTCAGACGACGCAGTTAGACTTCGTTTGTTTCCGTTCACTCTCCGAGACAAAGCAAGAGGATGGCTACATTCACTGCCACCTGGATCCATTACCACGTGGGATGATCTAGCACAGAAGTTCCTAGCAAAGTTTTTTCCTCCTGCCAAAACAGCAAAGTTAAGGAATGAGATAACCAATTTCACTCAATTTGATTCAGAGTCATTATATGACGCCTGGGAGAGATTTAAAGAGTATATGAGAAAATGTCCACACCATGGATTGCCCGATTGGCTACTAGTACAATCATTCTATAATGGGCTCATGGGTGGTATACGGGCTAGTGTTGACGCGGCATCTGGAGGAGCCTTCATGACAAAAAATTTTAATGAAGCGTACAGTTTGCTAGAGGTGATGTCAGCTAACAACTACCAATGGCCAACTGCTAGAATGACACAACCAAAAGTTGATGGGATACTAGAGGTAGATGCAGTTACAGCATTGTCAGCCCAAATTGCAGCTCTAACATAGAAAATTGAACAGATGGGGAATCCGAATAGGCAAACTGTGGCCATGGTATGTGAATTGTGCGCGGGGAACCATTCAAGTGATCAATGTGCAATAAGTCCTGAATCAGTGCAGTTTGTGTCTAATTATAATCGACAACAAGGAAATAATGCAAATAGTTATAACCCAGGATGGAGGAACCACCCAAATCTATCTTGGAGCAATAATCAGTCACAAGCTCAAGCTCCAAGACAGTCACATCCACCTGGATTTCAACCTCAACAACATCAGCAACCTCAACAACCTGACAAGTTATCTCAAATGGAGGAATTACTTGCAAGAATGGCAACTCAGTTTGAAGCAACAACAAAGAACCAATCAGCAGCAATAAGGAATCTTGAAAATCAGATTGGGCAGATAGCAAGTGCTTTAAACAACCGACCTCAAGGTTCGCTACCAAGTGATACTGAGAAGAACCCGAGGAAGGATGGGAATGAACAATGTAAAGCAGTTACACTCAGAAGTGTGAATAAGTTGGCTACAGACTCTGATGAGCATAAGAAAGAGAGTAATGAGAAGGTAGATGGAAAAGAATCTGAAAATTCAGAAAGTAAGTCTGAGGGAAAAGTGGTGGAAAAGCAGAAAGAAGAAAAGCAGATGTCAGTTACACCACCTTTACCATTTCCACAGAGATTTCAGAAACAGAAGTTAGACAGACAATTTCCAAAGTTTCTAGAAGTGTTTAAAAAGCTACAGATTAATATTCCATTCGCAGATGCTCTAGAACAAATGCCTAGCTATGTAAAATTCATGAAGGATATTCTATCGAGGAAGAGAAAGCTAGGAGAGTTCGAGACAGTAGCATTGACGGAGGAATGCAGTGTTATTCTACAGAGGAAGCTACCACCGAAGTTGAAGGATCCGGGTAGTTTCACCATTCCGTGTACAATAGGAACTCAATTTTTCAGTAGATGTCTGTGTGATTTGGGAGCAAGCATCAACCTTATGCCATTATCAGTCTATCAACAGCTTGGGTTGAAGGAAGCTACACCAACGAATGTTACTTTGCAGCTTGCTGATAGATCTCTCACCTACCCCAAGGGAATAGTGGAAGACGTACTAGTAAAGGTAGATAAATTTATATTCCCTGTGGACTTCATAGTTCTTGACTTTGAGGAGGATAGCAATATACCAATTATTCTTGGGCGCCCGTTTTTAGCTACGGGTAGAACATTGATTGATGTGCAAAAAGGAGAGTTAACAATGAGGGTCCAAGACGAAGAGGTGACTTTTAATGTATTCAAAGCTATGAAGTTCCCAAAGGAAGAAGAAGAATGCTTTAGGGTTGATCTGATTGAGGGAGCAATTAGGGAAACAAGTATCGAATCAGTAAATGAAGACCCTCTAGAAGCGGCATTGGTAAGTGAGAACATGTCTGATGACTCAACTGTATTAGAATTGGCTCAAATGTTAGATTCAACTCCGAAGTTCACACGATGTATGCAAAAATTTGAACCTTTGGATTATTGGGGAAAGCCAGTTGAAAAGGTGAAATCATCCTTAGAAGAACCGCCCACCTTAGAACTTAAGCCATTGCCTAACCATCTACGGTATGCCTACCTCGGTTCTTCTTCTACTCTACCAGTCATAATTTCTGCTTCACTTAATGAGGTTCAAGAGGAAAAGTTGCTAAGGGTACTTAGGCAGTATAAGACAGCTCTAGGGTGGACTCTTGCGGATATCAAGGGGATAAGCCCATCAATTTGCATGCATAAGATTTTGTTGGAAGATGAAGCGAAACCGACTATTGAACAACAACGAAGACTCAATCCCATCATGAAGGAAGTTGTCAAAAAGGAAATTATTAAATGGTTGGATGCGGGAATTGTTTACCCTATCTCAGATAGCTCATGGGTAAGTCCGGTTCAATGTGTGCCAAAGAAAGGGGGAATGACAGTAGTTGCAAATGAACATAATGAATTAATCCCGACTCGAACAGTTACGGGTTGGCGGGTATGTATGGATTACAGAAAGTTGAACAAGGCCACTCGTAAGGACCATTTTCCTCTACCATTCATAGATCAGATGTTGGACAGGCTTGCAGGGCATGAATATTATTGCCTCTTGGATGGATACTCAGGTTATAACCAGATTGCCATTGCACCCGAGGATCAGGAGAAGACGACATTCACATGCCCATATGGTACTTTCGCTTTTCGCAGAATGTCTTTTGGGTTATGTAATGCGCCGGCGACATTTCAACGGTGTATGATGGCTATTTTCTCCGATATGGTCGAACAAAATCTCGAGGTATTTATGGATGATTTTTCAGTTTTTGGGGATTCGTTCGATTATTGTTTGGAAAATCTCACTCTTGTGCTTAAACGGTGTATGGAAACGAGTTTGGTTTTAAACTGGGAGAAATGTCATTTTATGGTGCAAGAGGGGATAATCTTGGGTCATCGAGTGTCATCAAAAGGAATTGAGGTTGATAAAGCGAAGATCGAAACTATAGAGAACCTCCCGCCACCAGTTTCAGTAAAGGGAATTCGAAGTTTTTTGGGACACGCTGGTTTCTATAGAAGATTTATAAAAGACTTCTCCAAAATCACGAAACCACTTTGTAGTCTTTTGGAGAAGGATGTCCCATTCAACTTTGATCAAGCATGCTTGGAAGCTTTTGATGTGTTGAAGAAGAAACTAGTTACCGCACCTGTAATCATAGCGCCAGATTGGAGTATCCCGTTCGAGTTAATGTGTGATGCTAGTGACTTTGCGATTGGCGCAGTCCTTGGCCAACGAAAGGATAACATTTTTCATGCTATATACTATGCTAGTAAGACATTAACGGATGCCCAACTAAATTATACTACTACCGAGAAGGAGCTATTAGCAGTTGTCTATGCATTTGATAAATTTCGCTCATATTTGATTGGGACGAAGGTGATTGTGTTTACAGACCATTCAACAATTAAGTACTTGATAGCAAAAAAGGATGAGAAGCCGAGATTAATTCGATGGGTATTATTGCTACAAGAGTTTGACTTGGAGATCCGGGACCGAAAAGGAACAGAAAATCAGGTTGCTGATCATTTATCACGGTTAGAGAATGAAAAACTAAAAAAAAATGACACAACAGTGTTCAACGAATTTTTTCCGGATGAACAACT
The DNA here is from genome assembly GCA_020205555.1 of Panax stipuleanatus. NCBI lineage: Eukaryota > Viridiplantae > Streptophyta > Magnoliopsida > Apiales > Araliaceae > Panax > Panax stipuleanatus. Next base: position 99,147,006 of record CM035125.1, read on the forward strand.
GTTTGCGGTAAGGATGGATACACCATGGTATGCAGATTATGTAAATTTCATTGTGAGTAAGGTGTTTCCGCCAGATTTGACGAGTCAGCAGAAGAAGAAATTTCTTCATGATGTGAAGCAATATCTTTGGGATGAGCCGTTCCTATTTAAACAATGTGCAGATCAAATAATAAGAAGGTGCATTCCGGAAGTCGAAATGGAAAACATTTTACACCAATGTCATGCATCGGAATATGGTGGACATTTCGGGGGAGAAAGGACTGCAGCCAAAGTACTACAATGTGGATTTTATTGGCCAACGCTCTTTAAGGATGCTCATGTGTTCGTGTTGAAATGTGACAGATGCCAAAGAGTTGGCAATATATCGAAGAGACACGAGATGCCACTCAACACGATCCTAGAGGTTGAATTATTTGATGTTTGGGGCATCGACTTCATGGGACCTTTCCCCTCGTCTTTCAGCAACTCCTATATACTTCTAGCGGTGGATTACGTTTCGAAGTGGGTTGAAGCTATCGCATCACCCACCAATGATGCCAAAGTTGTGGTTAAGTTCATTCGTAAGAACATCTTCTCTAGATTCGGCACTCCTCGTGCGATAATTAGTGATGAAGGCACACACTTCTGCAACAAGCAGTTTTCAGCTACTCTTGCTAAATATGGAATCACTCACAAGATAGCAACTGCTTACCATCCGCAGACGAGTGGTCAAGCCGAAGTTTCTAACCGAGAAGTGAAACGAATTCTCGAGAAGGTAGTGAACCCGAGTAGGAAGGATTGGGCAAGTAAGTTGGATGATGCTCTGTGGGCATACCGTACAGCTTACAAGACACCGATAGGGATGTCACCATACAGGTTGGTTTATGGGAAAGCATGCCATCTTCCGGTAGAATTAGAACACAGTGCTTATTGGGCTATCCGGAAGTTGAACTTTGATATATCCGCTGCGGGAGAAAAACGCCTTCTAGAATTGAATCAAATGGATGAATTCAGACTCCACTCATATGAGAATGCTAAACTGTATAAGGAAAAAGTTAAGAGGTGGAATGATGAGAAAATTATAGCAAGGAAGTTTGAACCGGGGCAAACAGTGTTGTTATACAACTCTAGACTAAAACTCTTTCCAGGAAAGTTGAAATCACGTTGGTCAGGTCCATTCAGTATTACTAAGGTATTCCCTCATGGAGCTGTGGAAGTTGAGGAGTCAGGTTCAAAACGAATGTTCAAAGTCAACGGTCAGAGGTTGAAACATTACTATGGGGATCACATCGATCGTGAGAAAACATCTATCAGTCTTGCTGATTAGAACAGAGAAGAAAGTCAGGCTGAAGACTATAAACCAAGCGCTAACTGGGAGGCAACCCAAGATTTTATTTTATTTTTTATTTATTGTTATTTTTTTTATTTTTTTATTTGCTTTATTGTTAGTTTATTTAGTGGTGAAACTTTTATAGCTTAGGATTTTATAGAACTAATGTCAGTAGTTACGCTCCTTATGTTCTCTAACACGGTCTTTATTTGATTTCAGGATAGGAAATAAAATTTCATAATTTACGGGTTCGACTAATGGCCACTACGACTACCCATTCGGGGGTCTCGCTCCCTGGAGAGCGAGCGGCTGCCCAGCTCGCCGGTGAGCTGGCGGGGGTTGCAAGGGGGCAGCGCCCCCTGGAAGCCAAGCACTTATGAGTTCAAATGCAGAATGTCCATTTGTCAAATTCTCAGATTTCTAATTATTTTCCTCCATTTTAGTGTTATTGAATTGCTTAGTAGTATAGACCATTTAGGTATTTAGTATTTATGTCATCTTAGTCTAGTATGCAAATGGTGGCAATTACTCATTGATAGTGGTTGACTTGATTGCAGGTCCTAGCAGGACAGAAGTGGAAAACAAAAATCGCCAAGTCTAGTCCAAGCGCCTAGGCTCTCAGGTTAAGTCTCCAGCAAGCGCCTAGGCGCCACCAACCAGTAACTCCCCAATGACCCAAGCGCCTAAGCTCTCCAAACAAAGCCAAACCAAGCGCCTAGGCGCTGACCACAACTCCAATTCGCTGCCACCAAGCGCCTAGGCGCTCCAATATGCACAATTCCAAGCGCCTAGGCGCTCTACCTGCACACTCGAAAAAAAACTATAAGCCCAAATCGGGAAAACCCATTTCAAATCAATTTCTCTCTCTCCTATTTCACTCCAACTTCATTTTCTTCTCCTACTAGCACCCAAATTCGTCCTATGCTCTCCCTTTCTCCAATTCCAAACCACCAACATCGTATGCTCCTACCAACATCCATCCTGACCCAAGCAAACTCGCGAGTTCATCTTCTACATAGCAACAAGGACAATTTTGGATGTCAAGCCTCAATCCTTCAAGCTAACCCTTCCAAATGTTTGCAGATTTGGCTTAAAACTAGTTTGGGGGAAACTCACATAAAGAGCTTTTCAAAGGTGCACACCACCTGCTCGATATATTGCCTCGGAAAGATTTTCCACCTATTGGGCTACTGTTTATTGATTCTTGGGGCAACAACTTGGCCGAGTTAGTTTATATATGGCTCCCAAAAGGCACAGGGGGGAAAGTTCAGGTTCGTCTGGCAAGTTTGATAAGAAGAGATTTGTAAGCGTTCAGGCTGCTGATAGATATCAAAATAAGGCATTAGGCAAATCTATAATTCCAGAACGTGGTTTACTACCTGATGACCACGATGGGGAAGTTGCCCAAATGATTCGACACCGGAAGTGGAGTAACTTTACTTCTCAGCCTGGACCAGCAGCGATAAAAATTGTCAAGGAGTTCTATTCAAATGTTAAAGAGGCCAACGGCAATTTAGTGATGGTTCGTGGAAAATCAGTTAATGTTGGTCGAAAGGCAATCAACGCTTATTATGGATTGAAGAAGATTCGTGATAGTGATTATCGTATGTATATGAAGCGAGAATTGGATTACAGTGAAGTGATTGAAGCCCTTTTTGTACCAGGAACGGAATGGAAACTGACAGATCAACAAGAAGCAGTTCACTTTCCATCTTCGAAGTTGAGCCGATATGGAAAAGCGTGGCATGCATTCATCTGCGCTAAGTTGATTCCATGCAGGCATATGAGTGATGTTATTAATCAGCGGGCTGCCTTGTTGTTTTGCATTGCTAAGGGAAAATCTGTGGATGTTGGGGAAGTCATCCATGAATCGATTATGCGAGGGCTTGACGGAGGCACTTCAGGTGGGTTGCCTCACCCATCTCTGATTACAGAATTGTGCCGACAAGTAGGAGTTCAGTGGGATGACGAAGAAGCATTACAGGCACCTTTAGCCCCAATTAACCACTCTGTGATGACACTTTACAAGATATGGGATGGGGCTGAGTCACACCCACGGGGATTGGGATTTATTATCGTTCCCCCAGTACATGTTGAGCAGCCTATTGAGCAGCCTCCTGAGGCCCCAAGTTCAATGCCACCACCTGATTGGGTTGAGAATATACGGAGAGACCTACAACATCATACGAGACGGATTGACTTTGTGGCAACCCAGATACACCAAGGTTTTGACCGTATGGATCGGCAGCAGTCTTGTCTTGCCCAACGCCAAGCAAAAATTTATTCTCATTGTACCACGTCGTTGGCAGATATGTTTCACCGAATGAATCCAGCCGGGACTCCGTACCAGTTCACACTCCCTCCACCTCTGTCAGTGTATCCACCTCCAGATTTACATCCTCCTAATGCCGAAGATGAAGATGCCGGAGAGGAGTAAGCTTTGATCAGGGAAGTCCTCAATTCTTAATTTAAATACACTTACACAATGAGGACACTGTGTCATTTAAGTTTGGGGGTGGCATTACGTTTTGTAGTTAATAGTTTGTTCATATAGAGTAGGAGCATGTTGCTTAGTTTACTCAAGTTAGTAGTACTTATGCTTGTTTCATTAGAGTTATGTTGCATGTGTTGCATCTAGTTGCATGAATCAAGCAAGATATGTGTCGCATCTAGTTGCATGAATCAAGCAGGATATGATGTAGTAATCTAATTTTGGCCAATGATAAGACTGAATGGATAGTTTGAAACTCAAATAGGATTGAATACTAATGTGGAGTAATGACTTAAATTGTGAAGTCAATTATGCCTGTCTGAAATTCATAATTAGTAAGGAAAGCACATAACTGACTGTTTGGTCAATTTGATTCAAATCGTTACATAATCTATTTCTGGTAAGAAAATTTGGGATAATATTTGATGAATTCAGTGAAACATTCATGAAGGCGGAAGTTAAGCAAGAAACTAAGTTTGGGGGAATCTTGGGGTGAATTAATTAAAAAAAAAAAGAAAAAAAAAGAAAAAAAAAAGAAAAAAAAGGAATAAATAATCAAACTTGACTAGTTTAGTTTCGTGGTCATTGCTACTTGGGTTATTAGATCCGTAGGGGTGTCTTAACACCTAGTGCCCTAAAGCTAACTGGTTTCGGAGTCACTGGTCGAAAGCTCGATACATGGGTAGTTTTGAAAGCCTAAGGAAACTAGACATTGCACAAGTCGAGTTAAAAAGCGAGATGGAGCGTAAAACGCACTCGTACAATAATAAATTATGTGTATGATAACCCTTAGTGATACCCCTGTGCTTAGTAATTGCTTACATTAGTCGGATTGGTTGTGTTAGCTGGTTGAGTTTAATAAAAACTGGAGTTTCTTTCTTAGAAGTTGCCTATGTGAGTGATTTGAGCTATGATTGATTAAAATAGTTGGTTTATACACACACATATAACATGAATGATGACAGGCATAATTTGACTAAGTGATTTGAGTTGAAAACTTTATGTTGGTTGGATGTTCTAGATTGAGTATTATGTGTTATTTTTGAGGCCTGTTATTGGATGCTATGTTATTTTGTTGTTCGATTCGTAGGAATATAGTTAGGTTGCATTTCATCATTGCATTGCTTGAGGACAAACAATGGGTTAAGTTTGGGGGTATTTGATGAGTAGGTGTCATACCTACGAATTAGATATTGTTTGAGTTTACTTATTGTTATCTTTAAGTGTTTTTAGGATCTATTTATTTGTTTTTGTGCTTATTTCTTGTAGGTGGAGTTGGAAGGGCAAATATGTCATTTTGGAAGAGAAAAGAATTAAAAAGAAGTCAAAAATAGGCGTAATGGCATTTTTGTAATTACTTGGTCCTGGTCAAGAGCCTAGGCGCTTGGATTTGCCCTTGGACAAGCGCCTAGGCGCTCATGCACGATTTTGGATGCTAATTTATGCGGCTGAGTACAATGGAGGCCAATCAAACTGGATATTAGGGTTTTAAAAAAGTAAGGGACAGAGAGAGATACGAAAAAAGAAGGATTTTGAAGGAGAACACGAAGGAGATTTACAAAAGGTTGAAGATCAAGCTAGAGATTTGGAGCGGCTTAATAGTTTCTTCTATCCCTTTCTTCTATCTTTAATTTTGTAATCTTTGGGATGTTTGGATTCTTAATTTGGATGATGTTTTTCTCTATCATTATGAACTAATTTTTTATTAAGATCGCAACGGAACTTAGTATGTAATTTGAATTTGATGCTCCTTATTTGATTTAAGTTAATTACTCGTGAATCGTTTATCATATCTTGTGTTCATTGATTAATTGTATGATCAACAATTACCGGGATAATTTATACGAAATTGGAAAATAGAGTATGAGTTAGATCTAGATATGATATCATCTGTTCATATAAACTGAAAAAGGTTAATATGTTTAGCATATAGGATAGGAATATATCTATATGTCTTTTGCAACCTTTAAAGAATCTGTACTTGCAAACCCCAATTATCTTAATTCACATAGGAATATAGTGGATTAATTATTTAGGGTGTTCCTTGTAAATCTGTTGCGTAATTGCTGGATGTATAAGGATTCGTTTACGTGTCTTCGGAAGAAGTACTTGAATATTATAAAGAATTCTTGGTTAGCGATTCATAGTGATTGAATAATTAAATGAGTGTATTGGTTTAAATGAAATACTAAGGGAAGTTGTGATCTTAACCTATTCCATCTGCATTCATTCTTGTGACGATATACTTTAGTTGTTAATTAGAATTCTCAAAATCATAATCATTATTCGTAGTTTAATTTAAGATTAATTGAATTGAAATTTATATTTGGTAATATTAATCTATTTCCTCGTGGGAACGATATTCTTGCTTGCTAGATGTTATAAACGAACACGTATACTTGCGTGTTTAATTGCTGTTAATAAAATAGGCAACAAGTTTTTGGCGCCGTTGCCGGGGAAATTAGTTTAATATTTCGTTTTTATTAATTTTGATAAAGTTAATCTTAATTTAGACTTTTATTTTTATTCTCTTCTAAGGTTATCTTCTCTCGTGCATGCAAACGCGATCGAAACAGCCGGAGCTGGAACCATACGAAGACGATATCGACAAACGGTTCAGACAGTTGCATAAGTGGGTTAAAGAAACGCGAGAGGCACTTGAGAAGAAAGATACAATGGCAGAAGAGCAACAGAAATCCCTTCAGGATTATGCTATGCCAAAAATGGATGGGATCAGGTCAAGCATTCAACGACCGGCAATTAATGCTGCAACTTTTGAGATTAAGCCGGGAACCATCCAAATGATTCAAAATCTGGTACAGTTTGGGGGCTTGTCGAATGATGATCCGAATGAGCACTTGGTGAGTTTTCTAGAGGTTTGTGACACATTCAAATACAACCAAGTCTCAGACGACGCAGTTAGACTTCGTTTGTTTCCGTTCACTCTCCGAGACAAAGCAAGAGGATGGCTACATTCACTGCCACCTGGATCCATTACCACGTGGGATGATCTAGCACAGAAGTTCCTAGCAAAGTTTTTTCCTCCTGCCAAAACAGCAAAGTTAAGGAATGAGATAACCAATTTCACTCAATTTGATTCAGAGTCATTATATGACGCCTGGGAGAGATTTAAAGAGTATATGAGAAAATGTCCACACCATGGATTGCCCGATTGGCTACTAGTACAATCATTCTATAATGGGCTCATGGGTGGTATACGGGCTAGTGTTGACGCGGCATCTGGAGGAGCCTTCATGACAAAAAATTTTAATGAAGCGTACAGTTTGCTAGAGGTGATGTCAGCTAACAACTACCAATGGCCAACTGCTAGAATGACACAACCAAAAGTTGATGGGATACTAGAGGTAGATGCAGTTACAGCATTGTCAGCCCAAATTGCAGCTCTAACATAGAAAATTGAACAGATGGGGAATCCGAATAGGCAAACTGTGGCCATGGTATGTGAATTGTGCGCGGGGAACCATTCAAGTGATCAATGTGCAATAAGTCCTGAATCAGTGCAGTTTGTGTCTAATTATAATCGACAACAAGGAAATAATGCAAATAGTTATAACCCAGGATGGAGGAACCACCCAAATCTATCTTGGAGCAATAATCAGTCACAAGCTCAAGCTCCAAGACAGTCACATCCACCTGGATTTCAACCTCAACAACATCAGCAACCTCAACAACCTGACAAGTTATCTCAAATGGAGGAATTACTTGCAAGAATGGCAACTCAGTTTGAAGCAACAACAAAGAACCAATCAGCAGCAATAAGGAATCTTGAAAATCAGATTGGGCAGATAGCAAGTGCTTTAAACAACCGACCTCAAGGTTCGCTACCAAGTGATACTGAGAAGAACCCGAGGAAGGATGGGAATGAACAATGTAAAGCAGTTACACTCAGAAGTGTGAATAAGTTGGCTACAGACTCTGATGAGCATAAGAAAGAGAGTAATGAGAAGGTAGATGGAAAAGAATCTGAAAATTCAGAAAGTAAGTCTGAGGGAAAAGTGGTGGAAAAGCAGAAAGAAGAAAAGCAGATGTCAGTTACACCACCTTTACCATTTCCACAGAGATTTCAGAAACAGAAGTTAGACAGACAATTTCCAAAGTTTCTAGAAGTGTTTAAAAAGCTACAGATTAATATTCCATTCGCAGATGCTCTAGAACAAATGCCTAGCTATGTAAAATTCATGAAGGATATTCTATCGAGGAAGAGAAAGCTAGGAGAGTTCGAGACAGTAGCATTGACGGAGGAATGCAGTGTTATTCTACAGAGGAAGCTACCACCGAAGTTGAAGGATCCGGGTAGTTTCACCATTCCGTGTACAATAGGAACTCAATTTTTCAGTAGATGTCTGTGTGATTTGGGAGCAAGCATCAACCTTATGCCATTATCAGTCTATCAACAGCTTGGGTTGAAGGAAGCTACACCAACGAATGTTACTAGTGACTGATCAGTAGCATGTTCACAACAGTTGGGTAGTTTGGAATTTAGTTCATAACTTGCTCATTTTAAAACATATTTGAGTAATTCTAAAGGGCTTTTGTCCTTAACTCAAGCATCTAGCATACCAAGAAAGAAAACTTCAAAAATCACTTGTAGATTTCAACATGCACATGTTATAGCATACTAGTTAAATAAAAAAATTCCTTCAAAAATCCACCTAACTTCCTTTTTCCAAATCTCATCACATGTGCTCATATAAATCCACACGTCTCATTTGTTAAACTGAAGATCTAACACTATAATAATGATATTAACAATATTCAACATGCATCACAAGAATCTAACATAAAGTTACCTAGTGCATGCATGCATGAGTTTTTCTCTACTCATTTGGTTCAAATCTCTCTTTTGATCTAACTTTTAACTTCAAAAATGTTTTGATCATCATATAAAATATTTATACACATATAGATGAAGATTTTTTAAAGATCAAACATAAGGCTCTTTGTTTCATCAAAATCCAACAAATAAGAAATCAAAACTTGAAAATGATGAGAATCAATACCTAGTTCTTCTTGCTATCCTTCTTTTTCTTCCAAAATAGCTTAGATACTTAGCATGCATGAAGATCAAGACCCTCTTCTTTCTCTTGAAGTGGCCGAACCTCTCTCTCTTTTTCTCTTTATATTTCTTTTTTTCTAGCTAAGGAGCTTGGAAGTATAATAAAATGAAATGAAGTTAATGGAGTGGGTATACTTGAAAGTGTAAGTATTCTTCCACTAACTCTCTTTCTTAATCATTACTTGGTTGCTTACTCACTAAACATATGTGCTGGACATGCTAGGAGAGTGACACATATCTTGGGTGATGGTTTCAAAAGATTATAACCAAGATTTTGGGCAAGCTTGACAAAAGTTGGATTTTCTCCCCATTTTTCCCTCAAGTGGCCGGCCATGCTCCCTTTTTCTCCCATTAAAGATTTATTTTTAATATGTTATATACTTACTTTAATGATTTAAAGTCCTTTCTTTCATGGACTAAAGTTTGGGCCTCTTTAATTAATGTTTGGGCTCACAATTAATTAGTTTGGGCCACTAATAGGCAAGTTCATTTATTCAATACTTGGGCTACTACTTATTAATCCCACATGTTGGGCTAAGTTAATTAATTTAACTAATGCCATTGAAGTCTTTCTCCAATAAAATTAGTGGGCTTGATTATTCATCCAATTGGGATAGCCCACTAGTATCACTTACTACTTGGACTATTACACATTCTCATAAATCAAGAATACCACTTTACTTTCATAACCCAATTAGACTTGCCAAATACAAGTAAATTGAATATTTAAATAGGGTTCATCATCTTAATCAATTTCCTTGATTATTAAAATACTTAGGCTAGTCCACTAATTTAATTATTTCATTAGTGAGACTTCCTATTAAATTCTCATAACGCACTTGTTACTCAATTACTTATTCAATCAACATATATCACAAAGTTTTCAATATTATTAATAATCGATATATCTATATACAATGTGACTTGAAATTCTTGGTTATTACAATAACCCCTTAGGTTATTTAATTATCATACCTAATATATATTTTAGGTTACATAATTTAATTCTTAATTCTCTTTATATACACAATAAATGTATACACATTATATAATGTATATTTATTTAATCATATACATAGTTCACATAAATCATAACATCTTCCACTTCTAAGTCCAATTTTGACATTTCTCCATAAAAGTCAACTGTTGACTTTGACCAAAAAGTCAACCCTTACACATTTTGTGTTTATTGTCCTTTCTGACTAAATTTGACGTTCTGGACGCAATCGAGCAGTCCGTGCTTCAAACTTCTATCTCTAACTCAAATTTTGAGTTTTAACTTACTTCATTTTTATTGCTAATCATATTAGCTAATAGCTCTATGCTTATTCAACTTCTTATTTGTCAGTCAAGGCTAACATTCAAGTTATGCTAATTGCTAACATAGTCTTAACTTGATTCTCATATCCTTAACTTAATTCATCATTTCTCTTGTTAAAATATATAGCACCTTACTAAGTATATATATATATATATATATATATATATATATATATTTCTAGACATATACTCATCTTCGTTTAACCTCATAGTATCTCTTCATGTAAATTTTTATTCCCTTAATAAAATTTCCACATGCATCAGTATAACATTTCTTACATTATTCAGTTCACATCGAAATTTATAGGTATCACAATACCTCATTCTTAACATTCCTTCAAAAATATATAACTCATTTATAGGGTTTGGAATTTTGTAACTCATAGTTTCTCTATTCTCATTCAAATAGTAAACCATATAGGTTTTATCTGAAAATTTTAAATAAACTCTCCAATTCTCATCTAGGTTTTATTCTTTAACCTTTATTCTAATCATTCAAGATTTTATAAATTTTCGGGTTATCACAGTGTGTGTGTGCGCACCCACTAGCACCAAACCAATCAAGCTTGGATGAACTTATGCAACCACATTACCTTGTGAAAAGAACTCAAAATAAAGCCCAAAACAACATGCTTAACACATCACTCAATACAAAGGTATACAAATCACAAATCCCAAAAAACATTTGAGACCCAAGGGTTCTAGGTGAGTGCATTTTATGCTCCATCTCAACCTTAAGCACGCTCATATGGGTGAGTGCGTTTAACGCTCTATCTCAACCCCCTGCAAGGTTTGCAATATACAATTTTCTTTCTTTAATCACAATTATAAGAGAGTGCGTTTTACGCTCTATCTCCCCTAAGCATGTGTCCATGAGTGAGTGCGTTTTACACTCCATCTCAACTCACCACATGACCAACAAATCAAACACAATAAATTTGGACACCTTGCTCCGAGTGATGTTTAAACGCGCTCTAGAGTTTGTAGATATCTCCCACAAGCCTTTGGTAATATAAGCCTTCTCTAAGCATACAACTAGCTCAATACTCATGGGTAAGTGCATGAAAGTGAAAGGACTCATAAGCAACAATAACCAACAATGAGTTTAAGCACAACGACTAAGCAACATTTGTCCGCTTCCCATGAGTTAGAATCAATTAAAACAAGTTGCTATCATTGACCATGAATAAATCAAATTAAAACAATGCTCAAGGGACACATCCTAAAAATAAACATTTTTATATTTTTATTTATTTTTTTAAAAAATTGACAAAATATGACCTAAAATGCAACTATATGCAATATGAACCTAACTATATGCAAAATAATCCCAATACCCCCAAACTGAAAAATTTTCAATGTCCCTATTGGAGATAAAAGGTTAGGAAACTCCCCTAGTTGGCCTCATCGTCGACCTCCTCCTCGGCTTGCTATGGTGACGCGTCTGGGGGGTTTGACCAAATGAATAGATGATATAAGGCTGGGTCAATTTTTTAAACTTTTAAACTTTAGCAATTTTCGGGTATTGGCGCGGGCGCGCTGAGGAATAGGTTTGGACTGGCGCGGTCGCGCTCTCCCTTGAACTTTGTTTCTGCAGCTTTTTCATTTCAACTAACCATAGACTTTTGCACCAGCTGGATTTAACCTGAGTAAGGCACACAAGCATTTATTAAACTACTGAAACTGCCAAAAATTATTATGAGCTATTTAAACTATAAAGAATTAAACATAGAGGGGGGGGGGGGAAATGATAGAAAATATGTAATGGAGAATTAAACAAGGAGGGAGAGAGAGATTTGATGGGGTGCCTCCCATCGAGCGCTCGGTTTAACGTCCGTTAGCTGGACTTTTTCTTGCCACCGCTATCCGATTCCTCTACGATAAGCGAGAAACCCTCCATCCATTAGAACCGCAGTATGCGTTGGGAGGTTCCCCTTCACAAGAGTCTTTGGATTGAAGCCACCTAGCCTATTTCTTGTACATGAATTCACCATTTAAAGTTCGGATAGCTAGGCGTTTCTTCCGTTATGTTTGTAAACCGATTGGAGCATTGGGGTATATACATCACAACAGACTCTTCTTTTATTTTCTCTTCCTCGGACCACCATGGTTTCAACCTCGGAATCAATGTATTGAGGATCATTGATTGGAGTTTGATATGTGAATTCTGGTGCGTATGTTGGACTTGGATCACAGTATTGGTCTTGATAATAGTTCCATGATGACTCTGGGTAATACTTCCAATCTCGATGATAATTGGGATAAGCATCATGGTTGAGGTAATCACCCCCATACTGCGCAGTTCCAGAACTGATGGTGCACTAATGACTCAGATGGTTGCTAGCACAATAGTCATAAGTAACTGCTATCTCTCGAGTACGTTGGCTTGCAACAATGTCCAACTTCCTCGAAAGTATCTCAAGTTGTGCTGCTAATGTAGTAATTGTGTTGAGTCCAACAATCCCTGTTTCCCTTGGTTGATCCATCCTCGTGTACGACCATTGATAAGCATTGTAATGCATGGTACCTAAAAAGAGAGAATATAGGAAGAGAATTAAAACAAAATGAAAATGTTTAAATTAAGACTAATTTGATTAAAGCTAATGTTGGCAAAAATATATTAAACTAAGTCCCCGGCAACGGCGCCAAAAACTTGTTGGTCGTTTTATTGATCAATATATGCGTGCAAGTATACACGGTCAGCAAGTAATAAAGAGTAAGTAAAGTACCATTCCCACGGAGAATTAACTAATAAAACTCACCAAGCACTAGCCCATAACCATTTAAGTCTTATTTAAACTAATAATTTAATGTATATTGATTAAAACTACAAAATTAAACTAATACTAAATTAACCCTAGAATAAAACTAGATAGTGAAGATATGAGATTATAATTTCCCCTATTGATCCATCTACATCAACACACTTCCTGTTAAGCCAAATCAATTATCGCAGAATGCTAGTCGAGAACACGAAAGTGAGACAAGGCCATCTTTTGATGCACCAAATCCATATCATATATAATCCACAATTGATAGAATACAAATGAACACCCACATTACCTAAACCACTATATGTCTATGTGATTTACAAGTAACTAGGGTTTAAGCACAAATTCTTCATTGACTACAAGCGGTGCTTCGGTATATATCTATCCTAAGCACAAATCATACATTCTAACACCATGTAGAACATACTGTGACGCCCCCAAATTCGGACCGCCACAGGGTCACTCGAATTCGGTTCGTCACGTTGGTAAATGCAATAATAACTAAAATCACACAATCACAGCTAAAAAATCTAATCTAGAATAATTTACTATGATTTATTATAATTATTCCCCCAAGTCTCGCAACTTACAATACTTAATAGATTACATAATAATATCAAATACAAACTTATTACATAATCTAACTTAAGCTTAAACATAGTCAACTTTAGTCTTACTACATCAACTTAATACAACATTATAATATTTAAAACATAAAAAGAGACAAGCTAGTCGGTAGCCTTGCCCTTGCCCTTGTCGGTACTCGAGGGCCCGCACGGCTCTGCCTTAACTGAAATGTTTTAGGGAAAGCAAGAATGAGCAACAAGTTTGCTCAGCAAGTAATATACAATAAGGGTGAAGAGTTTTATCTCACGAGTTTGAAATATCAAAGTATAATCTCTAAGATAGTTCAAAGTTTCAGAACAATATCATGAATAACGAGTATCAACAATTCTCAAAATCAAATCTTTGGAATATAAAATCATGGTTCAATATAGATCAATCGATATATATGAATTTAAAGGCTATCAACGTATCCAACAGGATAAAGTAATTTATACTGAGTAGTAACTAAGGACTATTCAACATCTATTAGAATCATCAATATTAAACTGATAACCCAAAAGAAATAAGTGCGATAGATGATCAGTCTACAATACTTTATGTTATGTATAACACCACAATAATAGTCACGCATGTGTTAGGGCTTCCAACAATATACACTCCCCTTACCATAACGATTGTTCAACTCAGTTTTCAAGATTTTCGCACCAGTCAATTGGTTTGGACAGTTTTATAAACATGCATCTAGCCGAATCAAATGGCATAGACACTTTCATAATATGCAAGAACAATACCAAGTTCAGCATGAATAATAGCTTTCATACGACTTAATGAAATAAGAGTTCAAGTATGCTAATTAAATTTAAACGAGTAAGTAAGGAAACTAGCTCGCAATATACAAGGATAGAATACTTGCACCGTAAAAGAGTGTAAGTTATGAAACTTGCCTTAAGCATAGTCTATCCACGTAAAGTAATTCAACACTTTCAAATCCCTATCATAATATAATTACGTATATATATATGATATTCATTAGTCATATAGTTTAACATCATATCTTATCTTTGAATATACGATCGACACATAAGCTAATTTTAACCTAGCTACACAGTTATACCATACATAGTATCATATTAATATAACTTTTATCCTTAACGTTCCTCTTTTTGAGTTTAAACATATTCTCATATCATTAATATCACATAAGACCACAATCAATACTAAATATATTTTATTTTAGTAAGTTATGGCATTTCTATAAGTTAACCGTCAAAATCAGATTCAAGTGTCAACATATGATATCACATAGCATGTATTCATATTAAAGGATACTTTCATGTTCGTTCAACCTTTTCACGTTCAATTTACATAATATAGGTTCTAAGTTAATACCCTTAATAACTTAAGTCCATAAAGTCACAAAGTCTAATATGCTCGCCTTTTAAACATATAAGGTAATCATATAACTCGTGTTAGGCATGCTTATGAGTATTCACATATCATACATGTAACTATCATAGTTATTAGTTTGAAAACATACTTCATTTAGGCCTAACTCGATTTCACAATATCTAGCATGGTAGGCATATATGTATAATACATTAGTGAGTCTAAGATTACTATCGAACATGTTTAAAATTATCAGATTCTAACTTTTGACATAACATATTAAAGTTCACGTTCAAAGTTCGTATTTTCATTAGTGAAGCTCATTAATAAGACCGAACATGTTCATGTTATATATATACATATGTTAACATGTCCGACATGCATTTCTAGGCCATATGGACATGCTCGCCAAATCAGAATATCAACATGATATAGCATGTCAAAGCTTATTTTCAAAACTTACACTTTCGTTAGGAATGTGTACTAGTAAGGTTCACACTTCATTATGGAACCTATATACGCGAGATAACATGCTTCTCATACATCTTTAAATCATATTAATATGCTTGTAAGGTCAGAATATTAACATGACTTATATACGTCAAAATTTGATTATAAAACCTTAAGTTTATTTTCAAACTATAAACTTTTTCATAAATTATGCATGCAACATAGTGATATATGTTTATATTATATCAAGTAACCTTATATACGTGCAAATTCAATTTTCATGTTCGTCTAAGTTATACAAACAAGCTATCACTTAACAGTATCGAGCAGCAATCAAAAACTGGACATAGAGGCCGGCGCAGCTGCGCTGTGCCTCTGTTATAAATCGGTGCAGCTGCGCCACTGCTGGTTCATCCCAGACAGTGGCTAGCAACGGCAAAAAACTAGGCCAATTCCCAAATTTCATAACTAAATCGATTCCAGACAAGCTGCATTGCATACTAAACATGTATATAAGTTCATATAACCACTAAACAAGTGTTCTATATCCCAATTACAACCTAATTCAACATGATCAATAATTAAGAATTTCAAGAATAGAAATTTTGACAGAGAACGAAAATGAAGAACAAGAGAGATATATTATACCTCTGCTACTTGGTTAATATGAAATTGCTGCTATAGAAATCCTTCCTCACTCAATAGATACGCATAGTATACTAGTTTTACTTAACAATATTTCAGCAAATGAAATGAAGAGGGTGAGAGCTACATTTATAGGCAAAAACATTACACAGACAAAGCTTATACCCTCCAATTCAAACCATCAGATTGGTGAATTACATGAAGGTCATGGAGTGGTAGGTAAATGGTAGTTGGATTCATCATGAATCCCACTCCCTCCATAATCATGAGCTATGCAATGTTGAGTTTGAGAAAGAAATAGGGAGTAGACTAGCTTGAGTATTTCACGTGTGCAAGGATTGTGACTATCAATATGGGACAAGTCAATTAGAAGCTCAGCATTCTAGCAATCATGAAGTGTATTAATACTAAGGCTTTGTACAATTTTATGCAATATATACATATGCTATAATTTAGATGTCACAATACAATTCACATAAATAATACTTCAATGTAATTTGTACTCCATGTACATTTTATCTTACCGATATAATTTAACCGGATATTCTCACATTACATTATCTCCTTTATTATAAAATTCTATTATTCAACAATTGTTTACAATATATCCATGATGTACTATTTTACATTATACTATATACATATTGTCACATAAGCATAAATCATGTAGCTTTTATATTTTAATCAATCTTAATATATGGTTTATATGTGTAGTATAGTCACATAAATGTTGCACTACACTATATAATATAGTTTTATCCCATATACTTCATATAATTAATTATTGCATACTTGCATATAACAATCAACAATCAATACAACCTTATTATATTAATAACTTACTTATTTGTTTTATTATTCATAATGTCAAATAAATAAATTATTCATCTCATTGATTAATTAACGATAATATTAATTAATCCATTCCACATTGATTATTAATTTTCATAATAATTAACTAACATTTATATGATTAATTATCACGTTAAATAAATATAAATCTTATTATATTTATAACCAATATACTTATTACCATGCTATTACTCGCAATAATAATAATTCAACATACCAGCAATTAATATAGATTAATTGTTTAATGATTTCTTCGTTAATTAATATAATCATTAATATTTTTCATCACTGTGCCACACAAGGCATTCAACGAGTTTATCGCAAACTCCATATATTCCCAATTATTATAATTATTCTATTTAATATAATTGAGTTAACTCATCTCGTAACACAAAA
Organism: Panax stipuleanatus; assembly: GCA_020205555.1. NCBI lineage: Eukaryota > Viridiplantae > Streptophyta > Magnoliopsida > Apiales > Araliaceae > Panax > Panax stipuleanatus. The sequence continues at coordinate 99,164,270 of CM035125.1, forward strand.
TCATTTATATTCAAATAAATTCTCATTCCCATTAATATATTCATTTAATCATATATGAAAATTCTTGGGTATTACATCCCCCCCCCCCCCCTTATAAAAATTCCATCCCGGAATTGCTACAAGGTTACACAAATAGTTGGGGATAATCCCTCATCATCCTATCTTCTAACTCCCACGTAGCCTCCTCGACATCGTGGTTACGCCAAAGTACCTTTACAGATGAAATAATTTTTTTTCTCAAGGTTTGCTCTTTCCTATCTAATATTTGGACAAGAATTTCTTCGTAAGCTAAGTTCTTCTCCACTTCAATGGGCTCATAAGAAATCACGTACTTGTAGTTGGCCTTGTACGGTCGCAACACGGAAATGTGGAACACGTTGTGGATGTGCTCCAACTCGGGTGGTAATGCAACTTTGTATGCTACTTCGCCCACTCGCTTCAGTATCTCGAACGGTCCTATGAATCTTGGACTCAACTTTCCTTTCTTGCCGAAATGGATCTTTCCCTTCCATGGAGATACCTTCAAGAATACGAAACTGCCGACTTTAAAGTCACGGTCCTGCCGATGCAAATCTGCGTACTTTTTCTGGTGGCCTTGAGCTACTACTAGTCTAGCTCTTATTACTGTCACCACATCTGCGGTTTGTTGTACCAATTATGGTCCGAGTATTCGTCGCTCTCTGACTTCGTCCCAACATAACAGCGTTCTGCTTTTTCTTCCGTAAAGAGCTTCGTACGGTGGTATCCCGATGCTCGCATGATAATTATTGTTATACGCAAATTCAACTAAGGGTAGGTGGTCATCCAAATTTCCCTAGAAGTCCATCACGCAAGTCCTAAGCATGTCCTCCAGCGTTTGTATTGTTCGTTCACTCTGTCCTTCTATTTGAGGATGATAAGCGGTACTCAACCTCAACAGCGTTCCCATTCTCTCTTGCAAACTTTTTCAAAAATTTAACGTGAAGCGCAAATCTCGATCAGAGACAATTGACACCGGCACTCCATGTCGTGAAATAATTTTCTTTACGTATAGACTCGCTAACTGATAAAAATTATAGCGGATCTTGATCGGTAGAAAATGTGCGGTCTTCGTTAGTCGATCCACGATAACCCAAATGACATAATATCCCTTCTGCGTGACTGGAAGTCCTACCACGAAGTCCATCGTAATGTGCTCCCATTTCCACTCTGGTATTTCCAACGGTTGTAGTAAACCACTTGGCCGCTGGTGCTCTACTTTGATGCATTGGCAAGTCAGACATCTACTAACGCACTCTGCGACTTCCCGTTTCAGTTTGGGCCGCCAAAAATGTTACCTCAAGTCTCAGTACATCTTAGTGCCTCCCGGATGAACGGAATACGTCGTATTGTGTGCCTCGTGCAAAATTTCTTCTCTCAACTCGGTTACCGCTGGTATCCACACTCTTCCTTCAAATCTTAAGATACCGACTTTATCCATTCAGAATATTTCTTCTCCATTTTCTGCGATCCTCTTTCTGATTTTCTCGCACTCATCATCTTTCTCTTGTGCTTCTTTTACTCTATCCAACAAGGTTGGACTAGCTTCCATTACGAACAACTTCTCTTCAGACCTCTCCGGTCCCTTTACCTCTATTTCCAATTTCTCCATTTCCCTTATTAACTCCTCTTGAGTTGTCAAGTGAAACAATTTCTCCCTTCCTTTCCTGCTCAGAGCGTCGGCAACTACGTTTGCCTTACCCGGGTGATAAAGAATATCGCAGTCATAGTCTTTGATCAATTTTAACCACCTTCTCTGACGCATATTCAACTCCTTCTATGTGAAGATATATTTCAGACTTTTATGGTCCGTGTTTATCTCACATTTCTCTCCGTATAAGTAATGCCTCCATATCTTTAACGCAAAAACAACTGCCGCTAACTCCAAGTCGTGAGTAGGGTATCATTTTTCGTAATCCTTCAATTGTCGTGATGCATACGCAATGACCTTGCCGTGCTGCATGAGCACACAGCCAAGTCCCTTGTGCGATGCATCACTATATACCACAAAATTTCCTGCATCATCTGTGACGAACGAGAATTTTGAAAAGTTATTTGAATATTTATGGAGATAAATAAATATTTTTAATGATTTAATTATTGAGTTAAATAATTAATTCATGAATTTGTGGTAGATTAATTTAATTATATGTGTGACATTAATTAAATTAATATGTAGTAATTTAATAGTTCAAAGAATATATTTAATGGAGTTTATTTGATTAATTGAATTAATTAAATAAGCATATGTTACTTTAGTTAATTTAATAATTAATTAATGAATTAATAAATTGACATAAATAATAAATAAAAATATTAATTATGTGACTATGTGATTTAATGTGAATTATCTTATTTTATTTAATTGATTTAAATAAAATTAATTAATCAATAAGTAAGGCGACAATTAACTATATAGTAAATTAGTTTATTAAAATAAATGGAGAAAGAAAAGAAGAGGAAGGCAAACAGGGCTTTAGGAGAAGTTTATCCGTTGTTAATACAACGGATACTTATATAATACGTATAATCATTGTTCTATGTCATTATTCTAAGTCATTATCAGAGAAAAGTTAGAGAAACTTGAGAGAGAAATCAGTGAGAAAAGAAGAAGGCATTGAGAGAAATTGAGAAAAGAAGAATTGAGAGATCATTGTGTTGTTATCAATTGATTATCTTCATACTAACTAAAGGGTAATTCTTCTTTATGTTTTCAAAATTAAAGTTTTTCATATACGTATTCTAAAGTCTGTGAAAAATTGGGTTTTCTAATTGGGTTATGATATGGCTTTATCTATATGGGTATGTAATTTTAACATATTTTCTAACGTATATACATGTTTTAAAGTAATCAATTTTATATAATTTGGCCTTAATTGGTTTTTTGAAAAGTTACAGAGTTTTCTACAATATTGTAAAATCTTTCGGTCAGTACTTGTTTTTGAGAAATTAAAGTGTGAGGTTATTATATATGTGATCGTATATGTTAGTATTATGTATTGGATCATGTATCCATGATTTACACTGATCACACCAAGTAATTTTGTTAATAATTGGGTTTTATGAAATTACAGAGTATTGAATATGGGTAAATAACCCATATTGGTCAAATTCATGATTGATTCATGTGTTTGTATTAAAATTGACGTATGAATATGATTGTATATGTTTAAACAAAGAGAATGGAATTAAAATGAACGGATTCGGTGTAGTAACGAATCCGTAATGATAGATTATATATTTTTCATAAAAAACTTTACAAGTTATGAAGAACAGTGAATTTGATTATTTTAATTCGTATAATTTTATGTGTTAAAATGTTAAGAATGTGTTAGAAGTGTTATATAATGTTCCTATGAAGTTTATACTTCATGGGTAACACTTACAAATCATTATATTGGTGTAAAATTAGAGAAAATGGCCAAATTCTGTGTTCGTTCGCGAACTTCAGATTCTGAGTTTCCCAGCCGCGCGGCCGCGCCGGGTGCAAGGCTAAACGGCGAGCGGCCGCACCTGTCCGGAAATTTTGAAAAAAATTGCTAAGTGTTGAAAATTTGTGAAATGTGTTTTGAGTCTAATGAATATGAACACATGTTGTATAAATATAATAAAATATTGATATGAGTTTAATAATTTATGTTATGTGATTAATTAATAAATTAATTACGTGACTTAAATGATTATTTGTAAAGGTTAAGTAATGTGTTATAAACATTAAGACATTATTTTAAATCTAATTAACATTATGACATGTTATGTATGTAATGAGTTTTTAATACAAGTTAATAACTTAAGTTACGTGATTAATTAACAAGTTAATTAATCAACGTAAACCATTATTTGAAAACCTAATAATGAGTTTGAAGAATACTATTGTAAATCAATAATCATATCGAACTTGTGATTAATTGATATTGTGAATGTATTGATAGGTAAGAGTAATTAAAGAATTGAGTAATAATTGTAGCTTGCGCACGAGGCAAGTTTTCTATCCCTAACTTATTTTTATTGTTGAGCAAGTTTCCTAAACTAAACTCTTTAAATTAAGCAATTGCTATGCTTAATTACTATTGTTGAGCAAATTCTTACTCTTGAATATCCAAGTTTAGAATTTTACATGAGATGCCATGATTCTTTTAAAAGTATCATTTAAGTGTACAATACTTATTTGATTGTATACCTTGAGAAGTTAATATTCAATTTGAATATCATTTATTGAGTTATCCAAACCAACTTTATTTGGTGCGGATTCTGATGTCAAACTGAGATTAACAACCATAATATAGGGGATTAATGAAGATGCTTTAAGCGTTAAGATAATGTGCACAGTATCAGTACGAAGGGCTGATCTCCCTAAGTACGAGAAGTAAAGTCTATAGTCTTATGACTGTTAAAGGTTGGAAAGGTTAATATACTTGACAACCTAAGACTCGGTTCAAAGTCTTAATGACCCTCAGAAGTAATTTGACTCTCAATTAATATTCTTGATTCAAAAGTTGAGAAGTAATTTGACTCTTGATTAATATTCTTGATTCAAATGTTTAGCTTTCTGTTATTCAGAATTCTTTCACTCGCATGTTATTATTCTGTCATATTTTTATACTTGCGGGCATTCATGCTCACTCTTGCATAATAACATTGCAGCTAATAATGAACGAAGTGATGTACCTTCTAGTAGCAAGGGCAAAGAAAAAGCTAACAAGTGTTGAGGACTTGTGTTGATGTTAAGAATGTTAAAGTTCAAGAATTATGTGTGATGACTTAAAATTTATTTATTTACGTTTCCGCAACAGAGATTTAAGGTTAAGTTTAACCTGAGATTTATGATGTATTATTATTTCAGATGATGTAAGATGATCATTTATTTATCTAATAAATGAATTTCATTATTTATGGGTAGATAGTTGTATGATATTGGAACAGTGAACACCAAATCCTGTGGAAATTAAGATACCGTATTTGGGGGTGTCACAAGTTGGTATCAAAGCCGTAGGTTATGAACCTTAGGTGGGGGGAAAACCTTAGGATAGTAGCCTTCGTGAAAATAGTAATGATAACTCTGATTGAGTTCTAAGAAAGATAATAAAATTACCTTATGTGCTATGTGCATATGTGTTCATACTTGATAGAGTATTAATTTGCATCACGTAAAAACTAAGACTTAAAATTTATTTTGTCAGGATGTCAGATACTGGAGGAGCTAGTCAGCCCAGGGATGTTGTACCCCTAGAGACTAGAGATGAGGAGCCCCGGGACATACATACTGTCTGGGAGCAGTTAGTACAGCCAGAGCCATCTGCTGTGATTCCAGATGTTGGTCAGGAGCATGAGCCAGAGATTGACTCAGAGGAGGACCCTGAGGAGGTCGAGATCCCGGCTGAGGCAGCCGAGGAGGAGGAAGAGGAAGACCCTGAAGACGAAGAGGAGGAGGAAGACCCTGAGGAGTTCCCACCGAACTCTGTCAGCGCTAATATGTATGCTTTATTGTATGATCGCAACGTAGAGTTACGAGATACGATTGAGCAGCAGAATGAGGAAGTTGAGACACTCCACACCCGCCTTGGGAATGTGGAGTGGGACTTGGCTCAAGAGAAGGGCCAAACTGAGCAGAAGACAGAGGAAATAGAAAGGTTGAAGAATGAGTTGAAAGAGAAATCTGAACGACTCGCCATAGTGGAAGAAGCTTGGGTGAGAAATGCACGACGTGCAGATCTGGCAGAGGATGATGCGCGTGCGAAGAGAGTTAAGGTTGCAGAGATGTGCTACACGTTTCTAAAGGCAATGGATGAGGCCCAGGACCGAGTTATGAGATATCCAATTCAGTTCGAGGGACTGCCTGGGTATATGTTAGATCGCAGGACTATATCCCGCATTATAGAGGAGGAACGTAGTGAAGCTGTCCGACGCCTTAGTAGGCCGTGATAGGACAATATGATATTGTTAATGTTTAAATAATCGTAAATAATGTAAATTCCGATGTGATTATAAACAAAGGAATATTGTGATAATGTAAATCCTGTAGAAACTTTATTTCAGGATAGTTGATGTAAATGGCAGAAATGCTATCGTATTGTACTAAAAGCTTTTGGTTTTAATAAAATAATAAAGTTATTCAAGATGATATGGGTTAAGTGAGTATGTTAAAGTATTTAACATTATGTGATACTCTTTGGAGTAGTTAATGTAAATTTTGATGTGATTAAAAACAAAGGAATATTTTGAGAAACTAAATCCTGAAGATTCTGTATCTTGGGATAGTGGAAGTAAATGGCAGAGATGCTATAGTACTATGTTTAAAACTTTTGATTTAAATTAAAATATCAAAGGTTATTTGAAAAGAAAAGAGTTAAAGTGGTTATGTTAAATATTTGAGTTAAGTCTTAAATATTTGAGAGATTGAATAAAGATCTAATGAGCATATATTCTTAACAGAAATATGCCGCCAAGAAGGTGACAAAATCGTCGACAAGCCCAAGAAGGGTCAACCAATAACAATAATGATGCCAATGCGAACCCCGTTCAGCAGTTGGTAAATCTGTTGGCTGGGGCGATGAACAATCAACCTCAAGCTCCACCTGAACACCTCATTTAAAGAATTTAAGGCAGTGGGACCGCCAGATTTTAAGGGTTCCACGAACTCGATAGAAGCTCAGACTTGGGTTATGGAAATGGAGAAAAGTTTTGAGGTCGCCCGAGTTAGGGAGGACCAGAAGACCGCCTACGCGACATTTATGTTAAAATCAGAAGCCAGCTATTGGTGGCAGACAAATAAGATCAGGGGAGGAGAAGGAGTAATAACCTGGGAAAGGTTTAAAGAAATGTTTTTCGAGATGTATTTCCCGACCAGCTCCCAGAATCTAATGGAGGTGCAGTTTCTGGAGTTGAAGCAGGGGAATATGTCTGTGCCCGACTACGCGGAAAAGTTTAATGAATTGTCTAGGTTTGCCCAATATCAGGTGCATACCGACGAATGAAAGGCTAGGCATTTTGAACAGGGACTGAAACCCTGGTTGTATAGCAAGGTGTCAATGTTTCAATTGAACACTTTTGCTGGAGTTCTGGAGAAGGCCATTCTTGCTGAAGGTGGAAGCGAAGCGGTGTCTAAGTACAATCAGGATCAAAAGAAGAAGAAGAATGATAGTGAAGGAAACAATAAGGCTAGTGGCAGTCACACAAGGGGAACTAATAATCATAAACGAAAGTGGAATGATAACCCGTTGTCTGTAAGTCAGCAAGGTAGTTAGAAGAAAAAGTTAGAACCATGCCCAACCTGTGGGAAGACTCACTTGGGAGTCTGCATGAAAGGAAAAAGAGTTTGCTACAATTATGGTCAGGAAGGCCACATAGCACCTAACTGCCCTAACCCTAAGAAGGGCGCCTGCTACACATGTGGATTAAAGGATCACTTGGCTAGAGACTGTCCAAAGAAGGTATCTGGAGGGGCAGGGTCAGGTGAAAATAAGGGAAATAATAGTGGAAATCCTCTTACAATTATCGGACCGACTTCGACAAACCGACCAACTGCAAGGACATTTAATATGACCGTACAAGACGCTGTGCAGTCTCTTGATGTGGTGTCAGGTATCATTCCGATCAATAAAGTCAATGCTTATGTTTTATTTGATTCGGGTGCTACTTGTTCATTTATATCCGATAACTTTGCAAAGAATTTAGAATTTCTTAAAGACGAATTAGAAATCCCTATGAACATAGAGATTGCGAACAAGGAAGTAATTCCTATTAAGTATATACACAAGAACTGTAGAGTGGATATTAAGGGTAACGTTATGAATGTAGATCTTATCCCGATTAAACTTGGGGAATTTGACGTTATCCTGGGAATGGATTGGTTATTCAATTATGGAGCAGTAATTGATTGCCAGAAGAAATGTATTAACCTTATGACTCCGTCAAAGGTTGTGTTTTATGGCAGCCAATGGCCTAGACAAGCGAGTTGTCTGACGATGATGCAGGCCAGGAAGTTATTAAGACAAGGCTGTGTGGGGTATTTAGCCTACATAGTCGATAGTCGTAAAGAGAATCCAAAGTTAGAAGAAATACCAGTCGTAAGAGACTTCGTGGATGTTTTTCCGGATGATCTGCCAGGACTTTCGCCTGACAGGGAAGTAGATTTTGTTATCGATTTGGTGCCAGGAACGACTCCAATATCGAAAGCACCGTACCGGATGGCTCCGGTAGAAATGATGGAATTGATGGTACAGCTACAAGAGCTATTGGACAAGAAATATATTCAACCGAGCGTATCACCGTGGGGAGTGCCGGTATTATTTGTTAAGAAGAAGGATGGAACGATGCGACTCTGCATCGACTATAGAGAATTAAACAAGGTTACTATTAAGAATACGTATCCGTTGCCAAGGATTGATGATCTGTTTGATCAATTAAAAGGAGTGAGATATTTCTCAAAGATAGACCTGAGAAGTGGTTATCATCAATTGAAGGTAAAGCCAGAAGATGTCCCGAAGACGGCGTTTAGGACACGATATGGTCACTACGAATTTTTGGTTATGTCATTTGGTCTAACAAATGCGCCTGCAGCATTTATGGGCCTAATGAATGGAGTGTTCAAGACGTTTCTAGGACAAATTCGTAGTGGTTTTTATTGATGATATATTGGTCTATTCTAAGACCAAGGAAGAACATGTTGAGCATTTAAAGTTGACGTTAGAAGTATTTAGAAGAGAGAAGTTGTATGCCAAATTCTCAAAGTGTGAATTCTGGATTAAAATGGTGCAATTTCTCGGACACGTGATTGATAAGGACGGAATTTCAGTGGATCCCTCCAAAGTCGAAGCACTGATGAATTGGGATTAGCCAAAAACACCGTCGAAAGTAAGAAGTTTTCTTGGATTAGTCGGTTATTACAGAAGATTCATTCAGAATTTTTCCAAGATCGCAACTCCATTAACGAATTTGACTAGGAAAGTTGTGAATTTCGTTTAGACGGAGAAGTGTGAGGAAAGTTTTCAAGAACTTAAGAGAAGGTTAAGTACAGCACCTGTGTTGTCCCTTCCGGATGACACAGAAAATTTTGTGGTATATAGTGATGCGTCGCATAAAGGGCTAGGCTGTGTGCTTATGAAAAATGGCAAAGTCATTGCGTATGCGTTACGACAGTTGAAAGATTATGAGAAGGGATATCCAACCGACAATTTGGAATTGGCTGCGGTGGTATTCGCTTTAAATATTTGGAGACACTATCTCTATGGGGAGAAGTGTGAAATATATACAGACCATAAGAGTCTGAAGTATATTTTCACACAGAAAGACTTGAATATGGGCCAAAGAAGAATTGATTTCAGCAATGGAAAAGCTGGAATTGGAAGTAGGATGTCCAATGGAGACTGACGGGAAACTGTTCCAGATGTAAGCTGGTACAACTTTATTGGATAAGGTTAAGGAAGCACAAATCCTGGATAAGGAATGTGTGGAAGTAAAGAAAAAGATATCTGAAGGGACTGAACTTAGATTTAAAATGGATAGCGAAGGATTGTTGAGATTTGAAAGTAGAGTTTGGGTACCGCCGATACCAGAAATCAAGGAGAACATTCTGAGCGAGGCTCATAGTTCGAGATATTCCATTCACCCTGGAAGTACCAAGATGTATCAGGATTTACGACAACACTTTTAGTGGCCAAATATGAAGAAAGACGTTGCCGATTGTGTGGCCAAGTGTCTGACTTGCCAAAGGGTCAAGGCAGAACACCAAAGACCAAGTGGTTTGTTACAACCTTTAGAAATCCCAGAATGGAAATGGGAACATATTACAATGGATTTTGTTGTTGGCCTTCCGACGACTCAGAAAGGCTATAACGCAGTATGGGTTATCGTAGACCAATTAACGAAATCCGCACACTTTCTTCCGATCAAACTCAGATTTAACCTCGAACAATTGGCAAAGTTATATGTAAAAGAGATTATTTCGAGGCACGGGGTGCCAGTGAAAATTATTTCTGACCGTGATCCGCACTTCACATCGAATTTCTGGAAGCGACTGCAAGAATGCATGGGAACACAGTTGAGGATGAGCACCGCTTATCACCCTCAGACTGACGGGCAAAGTGAAAGAACGATCCAAACATTAGAGGATATGCTTAGAGCATGCATAATGGATTTTAAAGGCAATTGGGATGATCATTTGCCGCTTGTAGAATTTGGTTATAATAATAGTTACCACACTAGTATTGGTATGCCGCCTTACGAAGCATTGTACGGTAGAAAGTGCAGAACTCCACTGTACTGGGATGAAGTTGGTGAAAGACAATTGCTAGGACCAGAGTTAGTCCAACAAATGGCAGAAATAGTTAAAGTGATTCGGACAAGATTAGTAGCAGCTCAGGATAGGCAGAAGAAATACGCCGATCCACACCGCAAGAATGTAGAGTTTGAATCGGGTAGTTTTGTATTTTTGAAGGTCTCTCCTTGGAAGGGAAAGATCAGAATTGGTAAGAAGGGAAAATTGAGCCCGAGGTTCATTGGACCCTTTGAAGTACTCCGAAGAATTGGAGAAGTAGCCTATGAGGTAGCTTTACCTCCGGCACTGGAGCATGTCCACAATGTCTTCCACGTGTCGGTATTACGATGTTATAAACCCGATTACAAACATGTGATCGAATATGAACCCCTATAATTTGAGAAAGATTTATCCTACGAAGAAGTTCCTGTTCAGATTGTTGACAGGAAAGAACAAGTTCTCAGGAACAAAGTAATACCTTCTGTTAAGGTAATTTGGAGGAACCACAACGCTGAAGAAGCTACGTGGGAACTCGAAGAGAATATGATGAAGAATTATCCCCACTTAATTTCTTGAATAGGTGAACGTGATTTTGGGGACAGAATCTTTGTAAGGGGGGGAGAATGTGAAAGATGAAATTATTAATCGAACCGTGATTCTGAGGACAGAATCCTTTTAAGGGGGGAAAGATGTGACGAACGAGAATTTTGTAAAGTTATTTGAATATTTATGGAGATAAATAAATATTTTTAATGATTTAATTATTGAGTTAAATAATTAATTCATGAATTTGTGGTAGATTAATTTAATTATATGTGTGACATTAATTAAATTAATATGTAGTAATTTAATAGTTCAAAGAATATATTTAATGGAGTTTATTTGATTAATTGAATAAGCATATGTTACTTTAGTTAATTTAATAATTAATTAATTAATTAATAAATTGACATAATTAATAAATAAAAATATTAATTATGTGACAATGTGATTTAATGTGAATTATCTTATTTTATTTAATTAATTTAAATAAAATTAATTAATCAATAAGTAAGGTGACAATTAACTATATAGTAAATTAGTTTATTAAAATAAATGGGGAAAGAAAAGAAGAGGAAGGCAAACAGGGCTTTAGGAGAAGTTTATCCGTTGTTAATACAACGGATACTTATATAATACGTATAATCGTTGTTCTAAGTCATTATTCTAAGTCATTATCAGAGAAAAGTTAGAAAAACTTGAGAGAGAAATCAGAGAGAAAAGAAGAAGGCATTGAGAGAAATTGAGAAAAGAAGAATTGAGAGATCATTGTGTTGTTATCAATTGATTATCTTCATACTAACTAAAGGGTAATTCTTCTTTATGTTTTCAAAATTAAAGTTTTTCATATACGTATTCTAAAGTCTGTGAAAAATTGGGTTTTCTAATTGGGTTATGATATGGCTTTATCTATATGGGTATGTAATTATAACATGTTTTCTAACGTATATACATGTTTTAAAGTAATCAATTTTATATAATTTGGCCTTAATTGGTTTTTCAAAAAGTTATAGAGTTTTCTACGATATTGTAAAATCTTTCGGTCAGTACTTGTTTTTGGGAAATTAAAGTGTGAGGTTATTATATATGTGACCGTATATGTTAGTATTATGTATTGGATCATGTATCCATGATTTACACAGATCACACCAAGTAATTTTGTTAATAATTGGGTTTTATGAAATTACAGAGTATTGAATATGGGTAAATAACCCATATTAGTCAAATTCATGATCGATTCATATGTTTGTATTAAAATTGACGTATGAATATGATTGTATATGTTTAAACAAAGAGAATGGAATTAAAATGAACGGATTCGGTGTAGTAACGAATCCGTAATGATAGATTATATATTTTTCATAAAAAACTTTACAAGTTATGAAGAACAGTGAATTTGATGATTTTAATTTGTATAATTTTATGTGTTAAAATGTTAAGAATGTGTTAGAAGTGTTATATAATGTTCCTATGAAGTTTATACTTCATGGGTAACACTACAAATCATTATATTGGTATAAAATTGGAGAAAATGGCCAAATTTTGTGTTCGTTCGCGAACTTCAGATTCTGAGTTTCCGCAGCCGGGCGGCCGCGCCGGGTGCAAGGCTAAACGGCGCGCGGACCGCGCCTATCCGAAAATTTTGAAAAAAATTGCTAAGTGTTGGAAATTTGTGAAATGTGTTTTGAGTCTAATGAACATAAACAGATGTTGTATAAATATAATAAAATATTGATATGAGTTTAATAATTTATGTTATGTGATTAATTAATAAATTAATTACGTGACTTAAATTATTATTTGTAAAGGTTAAATAATGTGTTATAAACATTAAGACATTATTTTAAATCTAATTAACATGATGACATGTTATGTATGTAATGAGTTATTAATACAAGTTAATAACTTAAGTTACGTGATTAATTAACAAGTTAATTAATCAATGTAAACCATTATTTGAAAACCTAATAATGAGTTTGAAGAATACTATTGTAAATCAATAATCATATCGAACTTGTGATTAATTGATATTGTGAATGTATTGATAGGTAAAAGTAATTAAAGAAGTGAGTAATAATTGTAGCTTGCGCACGAGGCAAGTTTTCTATCCCTAACTTATTTTTATTGTTGAGCAAGTTTCCTAAACTAAACTCTTTAAATTAAGCAATTGCTATGCTTAATTACTATTGTTGAGCAAATTCTTACTCTTGAATATCCATGTTTAGAATTTTACATGAGATGCCATGATTCTTTTAAAAGTATCATTTAAGTGTACAATACTTATTCGATTGTATACCTTGAGAAGTTAATATTCAATTTGAATATCATTTATTGAGTTATCCAAACCAACTTTATTTGGTGTGGATTCTGATGTCAAACTGAGATGAATAACCCTAATATAGGGGATTAATGAAGATGCTTTAAGCGTTAAGATAATGTGCACAGTATCAGTACGAAGGGCTGATCTCCCTAAGTACGAGAAGTAAAGTCTATAGTCTTATGACTGTTAAAGGTTGGAAAGGTTAATATACTTGACAACCTAAGACTCGGTTCAAAGTCTTAATGACCCTCAGAAGTAATTTGACTCTCAATTAATATTCTTGATTCAAAAGTTGAGAAGTAATTTGACTCTTGATTAATATTCTTGATTCAAATGTTTAGCTTTCTGTTATTCAGAATTCTTTAACTCGCATGTTATTATTCTGTCATATTTTTATACTTGCGGGCATTCGTGCTCACTCTTGCATAATAACATTGCAGCTAATAATGAACGAAGTGATGTACCTTCTAGTAGCAAGGGCAAAGGAAAAGCTAACAAGTGTTGAGGACTTGTGTTGATGTTAAGAATGTTAAAGTTCAAGAATTATGTGTGATGACTTAAAACTTATTTATTTACGTTTTCGCAACAGAGACTTAAGGTTAAGTTTAACCTGGGATTTATGATGTATTATTATTTCAGATGATATAAGATGATGATTTATTTATCTAATAAATGAATTTCATTATTTATGGGTAGATAGTTGTATGATATTGGAACATTGAACACCAAATCCTGTGAAAATTAAGATACCGAATTTGGGGGTGTCACATCATCTGGTAGTGATAACACAGGCGACTCGCTCAAACTCTTTTTCAGTTCTTGAAAACTCTCTTCGCATTTGTCTGTCCATACAAATTTCACCATCTTTCTTGTCAATTGGTCAACGAGGTTGCTATTTTAGAAAAATCTTGGATGAATATTCGATAGTACCCTGCTAACCCTAAGAAACTTCTTACCTTTGTTGGTGTTCTCGGTTGCTCCCAATTACTCACTGCCTCTACCTTTGTATGGTCTACTGAGATTCCATTCTTATCCACCACGTGGCCTAAGAATTGAACCTTCTCCATCCAAAATTCACATTTAGAAAATTCCGCATACATCTTCTCCTTCCTTAGTGCCTCCAAAACAATCTTCAGATGTTCGGCGTGCTCTTCCTCAGTCCTTGAGTAGATCAAAATGTCGTCGATAAAAACTACCACGAATTTATCCAAGTATGGCTTGAAAACTTGGTTCATCAAGTCCATGAATGCTACCGGAGCATTCGTCAATCCGAATGACATTACCAAAAACTCGTAATGTCCATAACGGGTTCGAAACACAGTCTTTGGTATGTCCTCTTCCCGTACCTTCAGTTGGTGATATCATGTCCGTAGATCTATCTTCGAGAAACACTTCGCTCCTTTTAGTTGATCAAATAAGTCGTCTATCCTTGGTAGTGGATATCTGTTCTTGATCGTTACTATGTTCAATTCTCGATAATCGATACAGAGCCTCATCGATCCGTCCTTTTTCTTAACAAATAACACTGGTGCTCCCCAAGGAGACACACTCGGTCGTATGTAACCTTTATCCAATAACTCTTTCAGTTGTATTATCAATTCCTTCATTTCTACTGGCGCCATACGATATGGAGCTTTCGAAATCGGTGTCGTTCCCGGTGCTAAGTCTATTACGAATTTAATTTCTCTGTCTGGCGGAAGACCAGGCAGATCGTCCAAAAATAAAATTCATTCACTATGGATATATCCTTAATTTCTACTCCCTTTGTTCGAGTATCTATGATGTAAGCTAAATAACCTACACATCTTTTCCTTAACAATTTCTTGGCCTGCATCATCGTAACGCAACACGATTTCTTAAGCGATGAGCTACAATAAAACACTACCTTAGACTTACTCGGAGTCTGACGGTTCACACATTTGTTCTGATAGTCAATTATTGCAGGCATGGTTATACAACCAATCCATTTCCAGTATTACGTCAAATTCTCCCAATCTAATAGTAATCAAGTCTGCGCTCAGTTCATGTTCTCTAATGTTTGCGCGATAATATTGATAAACGTATTCTACAGGGATTATTTCCTTATTCGCAACTTCTATATTCAAGGAATCTTCTAATCATTGTCGGGGTGTATTAAGTTTACTAGCAAATTCTTCAGATACAAAAGAACAGGTGGCACCCGAATCAAATAATACATAAAAATTTATATCATTGATTGAGATTATACCTGACACTACGTCCTTCGCAGCCACTGCGTCCTGGATGATCATGTTAAAGGTTCGCGCAGTCGATCGGTTGGGCTTCACGGGTCCACCAATCATTAACTTGCTACCTCCTCCCTGACCTCCGCTAGTCCCACCACTTCCTTTCTTTGGGCAATCTTTTATCTGGTGCTTCGTTGATCCGCAAGCAAAACATCCCCTGATTTTCTTAAGTTTTGGGCAATTTGGCGATATGTGCCCCTCTTGGCTGTAATTATAACACGTGCTTTTTCTTTTCCAGCATTCTCCCTGATGACTTCTCCCACACTTATTGCAAGCTTCACTCCTTTTCTTAAAACTCCCTTGGTGACTCCCACCTTGATTGTTGTTTCTGTTGTTGCTGTTGTTATTGTTGTTGTCCCATTTTCTCTTCCCATGATTACTACCTCCGCTACTGCTTCCTCCACGATACTCACTACCAGTGTTCTTATTTTTCTTCTCCTTATGATACAGACTTAAGGCCTCACTGCCACCTTTCGTAACGATTGCCTTCTCTAACAATGTCGCAAATGAATCAATTTGGAGAAATGATACCTTATTGTACAGCCAAGGCTTCAGCCCTTGCTCGAAGCGTCTTGCCTTCCTCTCTTCATCCCCCACTTGGTTCTCTGCAAATCGCGCTAGTTCATTAAACTTAGCTGCGTACTGCGCCACCGTCATGTCACCTTGTTTTAATTCTAAGAATTTCACCTCCATTCGTTTCTTCATGCTCTTCGGGAAGTAGTTCTCGAAGAACAGAGTCTTGAATCTATCCCAAGCTATTATCCCTGCTCCAGCTCTTTGTTGATTAGTCTCCCACCAGTAGTTGGCTTTGCCTCTCATCATATATGTAGCGAATACAGTCTTTTGGTCTTCACTCACACGAGCGCTATTGAAGGCCTTCTCGATATCCTTAACCCATGTCTGCACAATGATTGGGTCGGCAGTACCCTCGAACTCTGGGGGTCCTACACTCCTAAAGTCCTTAAAGTTTGTGACTGGTACTCCTTGAGGATTGGGGCAAATGGGTTCATTGTTCCTTCCCCTATGGGCCTCTCCTAACAGATCTACTAGCTTCTAGATCGGGTCTACTTGTTCCCTCTCATTGTTCACTGACTCCTCAGGTGCAGTTAATCTACGTCTGGGCGGCATTATCTGCATCACCAATTTTCATTTTATTATTACTTAGTTATATTACTTAAGTATTTTTTTTAATACTAAAGGCATAAAATTTTATAACACATTTCTGAAATAAGCTTCATTTATATTCATATGCTAAATTGTTTCATTACATGATTTCCCCTAGCATATTTCGATAAATGTTATCACATATATCCCCTAATATCACAAAAGACGGGGAACACTAACATACTACCATACTATCAAAAGCTTACTCGGGGTTTACATCACTGTCCCACACTTTACACAAAAAATTGGGATTTACATATAGTATATACATCACATAAAGTAAATACTACTAAACTACTACTAGACTGACTAAGGGTCTCATCCCATCATTCCACGCTCCACAGCGCTGTTGTACTCAATTTGTGCTATGTATGCTACCAGCTCTCGACTCGTAGTATGTAGGGTCTGTCCCTGTTCCACCGGGTAGTGTTACACACCATCAATCACCCTCTCAAAAGCCGAACGGAACACATACCCCATCTTGTTCATCTTCATCTTCTTGCATCTGACGTCATCCTCTAGGTCGTCAGTTCTCTCGTTAGCCGCTTCCCACTTCTCCTCGAAGTGTATCATATCCATAACCTCCAACTCTAGCTGAGTACGGATTGCTTCCTTCTTAGTCTTCTCACTCAGCTCCCTCTTCTCGACCTCTTCTAGCTTCCCTGCCATATCTATATTCTGGATACCGACTTGTGGAATAGGGTTCCCATCTGGATCCCTGCCTCCTTGCGGTAAGCAATCTCTACCTCTAATTCCTGCATGGCCAGCTTCCTCTGATGGTCTTCATCCCTCAGTTTCTGGAACTCCGACTCTCTCTCTTGGGCCTTAGCCTCCAACTCCTGGACTCTGCAGTCCAACTCTAGAATCCGCTCCTCATACTCGCCTAACATCTGCTCCTCTACAGTAGCCTCATCAGAGTCCTCCACTGTCTCATCCCCCATCGGCTCGTCCTCCATCGGCTCCTCCTCTGGATCGGACTCTATCTCAATCTCGTCCTCGTCGTCAGACTCGAACGGTGCAACAGCCTGCAATGGTATAACCTCTAGAGGTGCCTAGTATACTATATGTATATCCCCGGGCTCCTCCTCTGCCACTCTACTAGGTACCCCTGTGTCTGCCATCCTACAATCAGAAACACAAGACAAACAAACAGTAACTCCATTAGAATGTTAAATAAAATATAAGTTCATTGTATAGAATGAAGTTACATTTCATAACACACTAAGTCTCTCTAGGAAAACTCCATATGAGTTTTATCTCCTTCTAACTTTCTAAGTTCTCCTAAGTTATAATCTAAGAACACTCGCTCCTAAGGTTTATAACTACAGCTCTGATACCAACCTGTGACGCCCCCAAATTTGGACCGCCACAGGGTCACTCAAATTCGGTTCATCACAGTTCTCATGGTAAATGCAATAATAACTAAAATCACACAATCACAGCGGAAAAATCTAATATAGAATAATTTACAATGATTTATTATAATTATTCTCCCAAGTCTCGCAACCTATAGTACTTAATAGATTACATAATAATATCAAATACAGACTTATTACATAATCTAACTTAAGCTTAAACATAGTCAACTCCAGTCTTACTACATCAACTTAATACAACATTATAATATTTAAAACATAAAAAGAGACAAGCTAGTCGGTAGCCTTGCCCTTGCCTTTGTCGGTACTCGAGGGTCCGCACGGCTCTGCCTTAACTGAAATGTTTTAGGGAAAGCAAGAATGAGCAACA
This sequence comes from Panax stipuleanatus, assembly GCA_020205555.1. Taxonomy (NCBI): domain Eukaryota; kingdom Viridiplantae; phylum Streptophyta; class Magnoliopsida; order Apiales; family Araliaceae; genus Panax; species Panax stipuleanatus. The sequence goes on from CM035125.1 coordinate 99,182,577, forward strand.
AGTTTACTCAGCAAGTAATATACAATAAGGGTGAAGAGTTTTATCTCACGAGTTTGAAATATCAAAGTATAATCTCTAAGATAGTTCAGAGTTTCAGAATAATATCATGAATAACGAGTATCAACAATTCGCAAAATCAAATCTTTGGAATATGAAATGATGGTTCAATATAGATCAACCGATATATATGAATTTAAAGGCTATCAACGTATCCAACAGGATAAAAAAATTTATACTGAGCAGTCACTAAGGACTATTGAACATCTACTAGAATCATCAATATTAAACTGATAACCCAAAAGAAATAAGTACGATAGATGATCAGTCTATAATACTTTATGTTATGCATAACACCACAATAATACACACGCGTGTGTTGGGGCTTCCAACAATATACACTCCCCTTACCATAAGGGTTGTTCAACTCAGTTGTCAAGATTTCCGCACCAGTTAATTGGTTTGGACAGTTTTATAAACATGCATCTAGCCGAATCAAATGGCATAGACACTTTCACAATATTCAAGAACAATACCAAGTTCAACATGAATAATAGCTTTCATACGACTTAATGAAATAAGAGTTCAAGTATGCTAACTAAATTTAAACGAGTAAGTAAGGAAACTAGCTCGCAATATATAAGGATAGAATACTTGCACCGTAAAAGAGTGTAAGTTAGGAAACTTGCCTTAAGCGTAGTCTATCCACGTAAAGTAATTCAACACTTTCAAATCCCTATCGTAATATAATTACGTATATATATATGATATTCATTAGTTATATAGTTTAACATCATATCTTATCTTTGGATATACGATCGACACATAAGCTAATTTTAACCTAGCTACACACTTATACCATATATAGTATCATATTAATATAACTTTTATCCTTAACGTTCCTCTTTTTGAGTTTAAACATATTCTCATATCATTAATATCACATAAGACCACAATCAATACTAAATATATTTTATTTTAGTAAGTTATGACATTTCTATAAGTTAACCATCAAAATTGAATTGAAGTGTCAACATATGATATCACATAGCGTGTATTCATATTAAAGGATATTTTCATGCTCGTTCAACCTTTTCACGTTCAATTTACATGATATAGGTTCTAAGTTAATACCCTTAATAACTTAAGTCCATAAAGTCACAAAGTCTAACATGCTCGCCTTTTAACACATAAGATAATCATATAACTCGTGTTAGGCATGCTTATGAGTATTCACATTTCATTCATGTAACTATCATAGTTATTAGTTTGAAAACATGCTTCATTTAGGCCTAACTTGATTTCACGTTATCTAGCATGGTAGGCATACATGTATGATACATTAGTGAGTCTAAGATTACTATCGAACAGGTTTAAAATTATCAGATTCTAACTGTCGACATAACATATCAAAGTTTACGTTCAAAGTTCGTATTTTCATTAGTGAAGCTCACTAATAAGACCTAATATGTTCATGTTATATATATACATATGTTAACATGTCCGACATGCATTTCTAGGCCATATAGACATGCTCGCCAAATCAGAATATCAACATGATATAGCATGTCAAAGTTTGTTTTCAAAACTTACACTTTCGTTAGGAATGTGTACTAGTAAGGTTCACATTTCATTATGGAACCTATATACGCGAGTTAACATGCTCCTCAAACATCTTTAAATCATATTAATATGCTTGTAAGGTCAGAATGTTAACATGACTTATATATGTCAAAATTTGATTATAAAACCTTAAGTTTATTTTCAAACTATAAGCTTTTTCATAAATCATGAATGTAACATAGTGATATATGTTTATGTTATATCAAGTACCCTTATATACGTGCAAATCCTGTTTTCATGTTCGCCTAAGTTATACAAACAAGCTATCACTTAACAGTATCGAGCAGCAATCAAAAACTGGACATAGAGGCCGGCGCAGCTGCGCTGTGCCTCTGTTATAAACCGGCGCAGCTGCGCCACTGCTGGTTCATTCCAGACAGTGGCCAGCAACGGCAAAAAACTAGGCCAATTCCCAAATTTCATAACCAAATCGATTCCAGACAAGCTGCATTGCATACAAAACATGTATATAAGTTCATATAACCACTAAACAAGTGTTCTATATCCCAATTACAACCCAATTCAACATGATCAAGAATCAAGAATTTTAAGAATAGAAATTTTGACAGAGAACAAAAATGAAGAACAAGAGAGATATATTATACCTTTGCTACTTGGTTAATATGAAATTGCTGCTATAGAAATCCTTCCTCACTCAATAGATACTCACAGTATACTAGTTTTACTTAACAATATTTCAGCAAATGAAATGAAGAAGGTGAGAGCTACATTTATAGGCAAAACATTACACAGACAATGCTTATACCCTCCAATTCAAACCATCATATTGGTGAATTACATGAAGGTCATGGAGTGGTAGGTAAATGGTAGTTGGATTCATCGTGAATCCCACTTCCTCCATAATCATGTGCTATGCAATGCTGAGTTTGAGAAAGAAATAGGGAGTAGACTAGCTTGAGTATTTCACGTGTGCAAGGATTGTGACTATCAATATGGGACAACTCAATTAGAAGCTCAACATTCTAGCAATCATGAAGTGTATTAATACTAAGGCTTTGTACAATTTCATGCAATATATACATAGGTTATAATTTAAATGTCACAATGCAATTCACATAAATAATACTTCAATGCAATTTGTACATATATAATCCATGTACATTTTATCTTACCGATATAATTTAACTGGATATTCTCACATTACATTATCTCCTTTATTATAAAATTCTATTAATCACCAATTGTTTACAATATATCCATGATGTACTCACATAAGCATAAATCATGTAGCTTATATATTTTAGTCAATCTTAATATATGGTTTTTATGTGTAGTATAGTCACATAAATGTTGCACTACACTATATAATATAGTTGTTTCCCATATACTTCATATAATTAATTATTGCATACTTGCATATAACAATCAACAATCAATACAACCTTATTATATTAATAACTTACTTATTTGTTTTATTAGTCATAATGTCAAATAAATAAATTATTCATCTCATTGATTAATTAACGATAATATTAATTAATCCATTCCTCATTGATTATTAATTTTCATAATAATTAACTAACATTTACATGATTAATTATCATGTTAAATAAATATAAATCTTATTATATTTATAACCAATATACTTATTACCATGCTATTACTCGCAATAATAATAATTCAATATAGCAGCAATTAATATAGATTAATTGTTTAATGATATCTTCGTTAATTAATATAATCATTAATATTTCTCATCACTGTGCCACACAAGGCATTCAACGAGTTTATCGCAAACTCCATATATTCCCAATTATTATATTTATTCAATTTAATATAATTGAGTTAACTCATCTCGTTACACAAAATCATTTATATTCAAATAAATTCTCATTCCCATTAATATATTCATTTAATCATATATGGAAATTCTCGGGTATTACACATACAATCACAAGTTATTACGATTAGATCTAAATCCATACTTCGTCTTTCAAGTTCATATGAATTATCACAATAATCGATGGCCAATCAACTAAGAAATTAGGCATGAATCATAATAGGAAAACCAACAACAATTAATATGACTAACAATGAAGTATATCAAAATAAACTAGGCAATAGATTCCATTGCAATCCCAAAATAGAGTTTAACTCATAGTTCAATTAAATCCATCATCCACAATTTTAATAAACATCATAAGAATACAAATAGGAATCAAAGAGAAGATAAGAATATAAAGCTGAATTGCAAATTTGTTCTCTTGCTCCAAGACTGAATTCTCAATATCTTCCAATTGCTTCAATCCCCAACTTGAATCTAATCTAGGGTTATACTCTAATCTACCCTAATCTACTTATCTAATGAAAGAAAAGAGAAGAACATATATAAGAACTAATGATCCCTAAGGGTGGAATCCACTTCTTTCATACTCCTATGTCTCTATATATAAGCCTTAATATGAATCCCCAATGGTCTTCAAGAGCTTCAATCGCACTCTTTAATGAAAAAGTCAAGTCTGGTCGTGTTCCGGAGTGGTGCGGCCGCACTGGAAATGGCTTTGAATTGGGCACGGGCGCGCTGGAAGCAAATGTCATTTTTTTTGGTCTGGGGAATGGCGCTCCCGCGCTGGAAATGCACTACCAACTGGCTCGGCCGCGCCTAAGAAAGTTTGCTGCAGTGACCTCTGGTAGAATAACCATAACTTTTGATCCGGGAGGAGTTACGAGGCCTGCCACCTGTCAAATCAAAGATATCGACGAGATCTACAACTTTCATTCTTTGAGCATTGAGATAAATGGACGGATGAATGTCTAAAGTGAGCATCAAGTGACAGCTGTGCAATGGCAACCCAAAACTGTAAAGTTAAGTTCAATGTTCGTTGGTAAAAGGGTCATAACTCTCGCCTCCGAACTCCGATTGGGTTGATTCAAGATGTTCCGAAAAGCTTAGAAGAAGCTCTAGAATAGGACCCAAGTTCCAATCCAAGAACATGAAATGAACATGAAAGCCCAAACGATATCCGGATTCCATTTCATTCCCTTTTTGCTTCAAATGCCACCAGGAGAGTTCCCAATATGAAACCTATAAAAGTAAACCAAAAATGCATGAAAAGCTAATGTAATACATGAGTTTAAGCAACAATTGAGGTTAGTTGATATCTAAATAAGTGTCTATAAAACTACTTATCAGCCTCCCACAACAAATCACCAAATGGCCAACTCCCATCGGAGCACAAAATAGAGACATCGTGGACTAATCACACTATCACGGAAGGTGTCATGCCTCGGTGCCAAGAGGACATGCCTGTGGTACCCCCACAGGTGGTTATAGCTCAGGTATATCCTACGGTATATTCTAACAAAAATACCATATCACAATACATGTAACATAATATCAGCACAAAGGGGTTCTAATTAATATGTACATGTTAAATCGAAACAAATCATCAGTACAAAGTCTCTAAAATTATTAACATGTACTTTCTACAAAGATCGAAATAAATACTAAACATGATACACTAGATCAAGAGTACAAACACGAGTTCTAAGTATCCATATCAAGACGAAACTATCACATGAATTTGAGAAGGAACAATTATGGGAAATTAATAACCAATTTCGAAACAAGGGACAAAACGAACAAATTAAAATCAAAAGAGTTTCGCTGAAAGAGTATGAAATCTGTACTTGAAATCAGTAATGTAATACCCAAAGCATATTCCAATTATGACTCGTATAGACACCCTCCGTCCGAACTAATTAAAAGAATCAATTAATTATAAGTTTAATAAAGTTATAACATTACATTTAATAGTCATTAACTTTTACAATTCTGTTACTCATTAATATTTTCACATCTTATAGTTACTACTGTCATATTTCAATTAACCAATTATATTGCCTTATTATTATACTTTATTATTTTTATATTATTCATGGGAGTCACTTATTATTGAACAAGAGCATTCATCGAAATTAAATTTTATTAACTAAATTATTTAACCAACATGATAGTATATAATTTTTTAATATTAACTTCTAATCTCTGTACCAATTATTACATATCATGCATATATATTTGTCAAAAAATAATAATAAAACAATTCCAGTATAACCATTTTCAAAATCTTGATTACAGGTCATGCATAATCCTTATATATATATACGGTCCGATGTGTCGCTATATATATAATCGTTGTTTATATGTTGTCCGTAGTTATATGTTGTCCGTCGCTAAAAGCTAAGACAACAGTTATATATATAGCGACGGACCGAACCGTCGCCCGGTCCGTCACTAAAGGGGGGTAAACAAGGTATGTTGGATAAAGGGTAAACTTAAGATCCAGACCGTGTATATATATATATATATATATATATATATATATATGCTACTTAATGAATGCATTAGAAACCATATATAATTTCTTTTCGTAGGGAATTACCAATTTTTAGTTCCCAAAGGCGCGTTAGTTATCTAGAAGGGGGGTTGAATATATATTTTAAAAATTCTTAGTTTAAAATACTTTGTCAGTATTGAATATACTGACAGTAGAGGCATATATGTTTTGTTCCCCCTTAAGATATTGAAGTTATGATTTGATAAGCAGTTATTGTAACGAATGAGAATTTTATATATTAATTTTAATATTTATTGAATTAAATAAATATTTTAATTTATTTATTTATTGAGTTAAATAAATAAATTATGTGATTGTGGTGGAGTAATTTAATTAAGTGTAATATATTAATTAAATAAATATTTAATATTTAATTTAATTGATGTATAATAATTTTATGGTAGAGTTCTAATTTAATTGAGATAATTAAATTAGATGAAGTTTATGTGGTAATTATTACATGAAATTTTAATTAGCAAGTAATTATAATTGTTATGTGGTAATTTTTATATGGTTAATTGATGTTAGCTTTTATTTAATTAAATGAGAATGTTAATATTTAATTAATTAAAGTGTAACATTAAAAATATGTGTTAAAGGATTTATTAAAAGAATAAAAAGGGTCTTTAAATTTGTTTTGCCAAACAAGGCTCTTGCACCTCTGTTAACCCCGTTTTACCAAGCATGGCCTTAAATATTAAAAAGCTAATTTTTAAAATTTAAAGGGTTTTTGTCGAACAAAGCCTTAAGGCTTTTCAATTTCAAAAATATAAAATTGATCTATTAATTGTTAGTTATTATATATAATTATACGTATTAAGTGTTATGTCAGTTATATTTTCTAAACTACTTTAAGTTAGAATTATTCTGTTAGAAAGAACACAGAAAAAAGAGAACTTAGTCAAGGAGAAAATACAGAGAAGGTTAGAGAGAAAAGAAAGAAAGAAGAAAAAGAAGGAGAAGTGATTGTTAGAACTTGAAGCTTATCATCATCATCTCCTTCGTCACTACAATTAGCTAAAGGGTATAATTCCTAAATTATTAGTTTTAAAAGTATGTTTTGTGTTCTTCGTATATTTTGTTCTATGTAAATATGAAGTTTCATGAAAATTGATGAAAACATGAATTGTATATACAACTTATGTTATAACATGCTTATAAGTGATTAGTATAATGATATAACTGATTTAATTTATGAGAACATGATGAACATGAAAAAAATCATGTTCATCAAAAGTTACAGTGAATTGGTTTTGATAAATGGCTATTTTAAAATTAAAATTTGAGTTTAATTGTTAATTGTTGTATAAATTGGTTTTAGATTATGTTAATATGTTGAGATATGAATTCAATGTGATTTGAATTGTATATTTTGATTGAAAAATAAACTTACAATGTTCAAACTTATCAAGAACACTAGAAAAATGGGTTTCTCCAATTTTTACAAACTTAAGAGTTTTATATTAGGTGTTTTGATGTCTTTATGTGTTAAAACATGTTAGAAACTTAGAATTATATTTTATGTAAAGTTTATATGAATTATGTTTGCTGAATTTGGAACTTAATGTGGAGAAATAAGCCAAATTAATTTTTTCTCTGCAAAGTTCGCGAACTGTCAGACTGGTCTGCGCATTGGCGAGGTCGTGCCGCTCCCAAGGCCATTTGGAGCGCGGCCGCGCTGGTCCTACAGATTGGGCAGAAAGCTATTTTTAATTGTACAAAATTATAAAATTTATTATGTAATAAATTATAAAGCATGCTGATAAAATTAAAATGCTAATTGGGCAGTAATGAATTATATTAATAAAATATAATATGTAATTATAATTTGAATAATTATAATTAAGGAAAATATGTAATTTAAATTATAAATTGTTAATTATAATTTAATTAGTGCATGAATTGAAATTGATTATTTATAATCAAAGTAATTATTTAATTTAAATTATAATTGGTTTAAATTATAATTTAATTAATATAAATGCATAAATTTAATTTGATTAATTTTAATCAAAGTACATGTTTAATTTAAATTATAATTTGTTTAATTATAATTTTATTTATATAAAATGTAATTATAATTTGATAAATTATATTTAAAGAGAATGGTTAATTTAAATTATAATCTGTTTAATTATAATTTAATTAATGTAAGATGTAATTATAATTTGATTTAATTATAATTAAAATGAATTGTTTAATTTAAATCATAATTTGTTTAAATTATAATTTAATTAATATGAGTACATAATTATTATTTGATTAATTATGTGAACATGTGATGTGATTAATTATGTGAACATGAGATGTGATTAATTATGTGAACATGTGATGTGATTAATTATGTGATAACTAATTATTAATTATTTAATTAGTAAAGAGGAATGAGTTAACCTAGATGGGTTAACTAATTATGTGAGTTAGTTATGTGATAGCTAATTTAGATTATTATGGTTAAATATATATGTGTAGGAAGTGTTAAAGAACGTGAGTTGTAACTGTAGCTTGCGCTTGAAGCAAGTTTTCTAAACTCAAACTTGTTATTGTTATGCAAGTATTTTAAATTCAAATATTTATTTTATTTGAGATTGTCCTTTTATTTCTGCAATGGACAAATTCTTATTTAAAGTTCATGATTTAATTAAAGTGACCTTGACTTAGTTATTCAAGCAAGGTCTATCTTATCTTTCGTATGCTTTAATTTAAATTCTAAAGCTTAAGTTATTCATAATTCATTATTATTGAATTATTCTTGATTATTGTGAGCCGATTCAACTACTCCTTAGTTGATGGTAGTTGAAACTCCAAATTTCCTTTTAAGCTTATCCAAACCAAACTTTCTTTGGTGCGGACTTGTACTCAAATATTGAGATGAACAACCCTATTTATTAGGGGAGGTTACTATGCGGAAGCGTTAAGATGTTTGTGTACAATACATGGCACGAAGGGCTGATCCCCCTAAGTACGAGTTAAGGTCCATAGTCTAATGACTGTTAAAGGTTTTAAATAGAAATGTTTATAACCTAGGACAAAAGTTCAAGGTCTTACGACCCTCAGATGAATTCTATATTCGAATTTTTAAATGTTGATGAAAGAATTATTATTCAATTCTTTATTGTTAATGAAAAAGTTATTCAAACCTTTTTAAAGATATTCTTTTATGTCTTTGTTATTATTATATTTCAGTGAGCTGTGTTTGCTCACTCTTGCATATTAAATAACCATTGCAGCTAAGGTTAAAAGTGTTGACGCCCCCGTCAACTAGTAAAGGTAAAGGCAAGCTAAACAAGTGAAGACTTGTTTTAATTGTTGTTTGTGTGTGTTTGCCTTTGCCGTCCACCTCTGCTGCCTCTGCCTCTTTCTCTTTGCTTTGCTGCCTCTGCCACTTTCTCCTTGCTCATTATTCTCCCCTTTTATGTCAGCATCAAGGGTTCGAATATCGTCAGAGAGACGCTTGACTCCCTCCACCAGCTCATGCATCTGAGATCGGTTGAGTGCAATGTCACTATGCTTTTCCTCGACTAGAGCCTCAGTTTGTTTTCTTTGTTACTGAAGCCGCTCCATTGCATTATTATTTTGATTAATTTGAGCTACACTGCAGGCTTAAAATTTTTGTAGTGAGACATACAGTTCTAAAATCTGTTAGGTCATCAGCTCATTCTGAGATTATTGATTCTTTTGCATTATCTCCATAGCCTCCTTATACTTCTTTGTGGCAGCAAAGTGAATAACATCCCTTTTACTGAGTCTGTCAGCCATTTCCTGGACAATCTCCTTTAGCTTCTTGGACAGTTCAGTTACCAAATTTTTTGGTAGAGGCTTGACTGATTTGATTATATGATCGAATCTCATGTGAAGCGCTAGGGAGTGTGCTTCAAGAATCTCTCCAGATTCTGAACCTATCTGGTTTAAAGCTTCAGTCAGCTCTTCCTTTGTTGGCATTGGAGATAGTTGATCGAGAATTCGTTGTGTCTCAGGAGGAAGAGGGGCCGTAGTGTGGTCATCTCTCCTTGACATGTTTGCTAGAGCAAGTGTCATGTTAAAATATTTATTGTTGGAGGATGAGAGAATGTCTTATTGGGTTAGAGGGGCATGTGTTTGTGTTTGCGGCATAGGCGTAGTGTTTGGCTCAGGTGTCTGTGTTTCTATTTCATTGAGTTGTTCTGGAAACTCTACGATTTTCGCATTAGATTGACCAATATGCACGAATCGTAGTGTGTCGTCCAGAATTGGTGTCTCAATTATTGAGCTTGCAATCAATTTTTTGACTACTCTTGTAATATACTCAATCAGCATTGGATTATTAATAGTTGGCTCTACGAGAACAAGTTGGTTGTTTGGTTCATCAGCCACAGAGTTTTGGGACTCTATAACTGGAAACTGATTGAGTGGATGCAGAACCACTTCCAACCATTTGGGCAATTCGTAGAATTGGTAGAAATGAGATGATGGGGAGTGGTTGTTAATGAAAGAGAGGGGAGTGATGTATACCTTTGGTTCAGCTTCAGAAGTTGACTCATTTGTGATCAGTTTCTGAGCAAACCTCCTATCTCTTGGGAATCCATAGGCAAGCACTTAAATTGCTGGATATGCCTTGAATGTTAAGAATATGTGATCCCAGGAGGTGAGAATCATGGCTCTATGATATGGCATCATGGGCAAGTAGTTGAACAACTGATTGTAGTTAGCTGTCCTTCCTCCATCTTGTCCCACATATAGGATCTTAAGTTCATCCTCCTCTTCTTCATCATTATCTTCATCATGAACTTCCACCACATCATTCATCACATCATCATCAGCAATATTCACCATTTCTTCAGCAGCAGACTTTACGAATTCTTCATGAACTGGGGGGACTTTAAGATTTTCCTTTGGTAGCTCCCCCTCAACTTCTGCATTTTCTGGCTCTAGTGCTTCTAACAACTCACCCTCAGCTGTAGCACTTTCTTGAACAGGAGCTCCCAGAGTTTCTTCTTCAGCATTAGCTAAGTTCACTTCAATTGCTTCTAGTATTCTTTTAGCAGCAGCACTTGTTTCTTGCATCTCTTCTTCCTGCACTTCAACAGTATCAGCAATAATTTCATCAGGGCTTATGTGACACCCCCAAATTCGGGTACTTCGTTTTCACATGATTTGGTGTTCACTTTCTAATTAAATCATACATCTACCCAATAATAAAGAATTGTAAAGTAAATTACAACCTTCATAAATACTTAAATAAAATCTTCCTTGAAAAAGGATTACAACTTGTCCAATATAAAATTCCAGGTTTAACTAAACCTTAACATCAATTAAAAATAAATGCAGAAATAAAACATCATTAACTAAGTCTTATTGCAAATAAAATTGAAGACAATAAGTCTTCACTTGTTCATCTTTCATCTTCCTTTACTTGTTGACGGTACGTCAACATTCTCGACTTTAACTGCAAGGGGTTGGAAAATATGCAAGAGTGAGCAAACAAAAGCTCACTTGAAATGTACAATGATATGCCATAATTGAATAACTTCAAAAGAATTAGAATAACTTTTCTTTCGTCAAAATAAAGAATTGAATAATAATTCTTTCATCATATTTAGGATTCGAATATATAATTTATCTAAGGGTCATACGATCTTGAACTATGTCCTAGGTTATAAATATTTCTATTTAAAACCTTTAACAGTCATTGAGACTATGGACCTTTAATTCGTACTTAGGGGGATCAGCCCTTCGTACCATGTATTGTGCACAACCATCTTAACGCTTTCGCATAAATGTCCCCAAATAAATAGGGTTGTTCATTCTCAGTATTTGAATACAAGTCTGCACCAAAGAAAGTTTGGTTTGGATAGATAAAGGAACTTTGGAGTTTCAACTATCATCAACTAGGAGTAGTTGAATCGACTCACAATGCTTTAACAGTTCGATAATATAAGAATTATGAATCAAATGTAAGATACAACAATAGATTTCATGATAACTAGGCATGCTTTAGGAATAACTTAAAGCATTCGATAGATCAAGTAGATCTTGCTTGAACAACTAAGTCAAGATCACATGACTTAAATAATGCTTCAATACTTATGCTTTACGAGCATTTGAATACAGTATAACTCATACAATACATATTAAGAATGCGATATAGACTTGCATGATATAATGAGCAAGGATTAGAGAACTTGCACAATGAAAAGATACCATGAAAGAACTTGCATAACGTAGAAGAATAATGATTAGAAAACTTGCTCAAGTAAGAGATAAGGAGTAGAGAACTTGCCTTAAGCGCAAGCTACACTTTAATAATTACAATCATTTTCACAATTATCCTACATATCACGTTACGTTTAAAACAACTATTAGTACCCAACTATAACGTTTAAACCGTCGAACTTCTTACTCAAGTCCAACCTAGCAACATGGTTACGTCGTACGTTTATACTAATACACATACGTGAGGCTAACAATCAAGCACCTCATACATGTATAGCACTTTTACTATCATATTGCATCTTACGGTAACAATATCCAAGCACACATATAATATAAACACATAAGACTTCAATCTATCTTAAACACATCAAAAGCATGTTATCTCATTACCTATTACACTTATCAAGTCATAAAATTAAGTTAGCTAAACAAACGCGACATGAAAACTCAAAAATGCAGAACAACATTTCCCGGACAGCAAGGTGCCCCGCTGGGGTGGGTCCTACAAGGGTTAAAGCCCAGCTGGGGCGGGGCCCACTTTGGGTGGGAATCCCTAGTAATGGTAGAGAAATAAGCCAATTTGGCTTATTCCTTCACACCGAATCCTATTTTTCTCAACATAATGAACATGAAACTTGATAACAACAAAATTTTGGACTTTTTAACATGACTATAACATATAAAATCCTTACAACACATAATCAAAAACCAAGTTTTCATGATTTTTGAAAAAAAATACAATATCAAGCTTTCTTGACAAAAATTACTATTGCGAATTCATTTTTCAATCTATTCATGTAATTCCAATTGTACTAACTCTAATTCTTAACATATTAGCATAACCCATGATCAATTTAAACAATAATCCATAATCAAACACCAATTTGGTAGTTTAAAAAAACTATTTTCAAAATTAGTTCACAGTAAATTATTATGAACATGATTTCTTCATGTTCATCTTAATTACGTGGATTGAATCGCTAAAGCAACTATATAACTCTTATATATAAACATGCTATAACACATATTACACATAAATTTCATGTTTACATCAATTTTTCATTCTAACTCAACCCAAAACATGAAAATTTCAGAAGAACATAAATTCTCCATAAAAACTTATTTCTACAACAATTCGATTTCTGAAAACTTGTTTATGACATATAATTCAATTATAAACAGTTTGTAAACAAAATTTCTACATAACTACATTAACATCATCAATTTCATGAGAAGAAATTTTCACAGAGAACTCAAATTAAAGAAAATAACTAATTAAAGTTCTTAGAATTTTAAGGTAGTAATTTTATCCTTATTGCTTTGATGATTGAAGAAGAAGGTGATGGTGGCGTTTGATTCCCTTTTTGCTTTCTCAAGCTTTCTCTTTTTCTTCCTTCTTCCTTCTTCTTCTTCTTCTTCTTCTTCTCTGAGTTCTCTCTTAACTTTTTCTCTGTTTTTTCTTTCTTTCTTTGATTTCTAAAACTAACGTACTATAATATATTACTGATATACATATAATTATATAAAACATATAACTCTTATATATTAATTACCTACACTAACTATTATTTAATATGTAGGTTACAACTTTTGAATTTGAAAAGCCATCAGGTCATGTTTGGCAAAAGAAAGTTATTCTTAAAAATAAATTTTAGTACTAAGGCATTGTTTGGTTAGAATAGGTTTAAAACAATGCAAGGGCTCTGTTTGGCAAAAGCCTTTTTAAAACAAAAGTAAGGGCCTTGTTTAGTTAAAACAATTTAAAAACATTTTTTCTTTATTTTAATAAATCCTTTTAACACATACTTTAATGTTACACTTTAATGAATTAAATATTTGACATTCTTATTTAATTAATTAAAATCTAACATCAATTAATCACATAAAAATTGCCACATAATTATAATTACTCACTAATTATAATTCATGTAACACTCATCACATAATTCATCTAATTTAATTATCTCAATTAAATTAGAATTATAATATAAAATCAATATACATCAATTAAATTAAATATTAAATATTTATTTAATTAATATATAACTCTTAATTAAATCATTCCACAAAATCACATAATTTATTTATTTAACTCAATAAATAAATCACATAAAATATGTATTCACTCAATAAATATTAAAATTTAGTATATAAAATCTCAATCGTTACAGCTTACCACAATAGTTTCTGGCACAATCTTTTCAGAGTTGGCCATTTCTTCTTCCTCAGCTTCATCAGTGTGAGTACCAGCTTCAGGCATCTCCATATCAGCTTGATTTATAGCCTGATCAGGTACATCAGTGTTGTATGCATCTCTGATGTAAGCTATCACATCTTCAATGATTCTGGTCTCTTCAGGGGTTGGACCAGATGCTTGAGGCTTAGTGGTTTGTTCAGCCTTTCCAGCAGCCCTTCTTTTGTCATCTTCTTTCAATATTTCTTCATTGGTAAGAACATACTTCCTAACCAACTTCTTCACCTTCTTCTTTGGTTTCGGCACAGCCTGTGTACCTTCTTCAACTTCAGCCCTTAGAGTTTGTTCAGGCTGAGAGGCTGTTTCAGCTTCTCCTTTTGCAGTGGCAGCCAGTCTAGACTGTATGATTGATGAGGACTCCACAATCATAGTGAGTGAAGACTTTCTTATTCTGTGGCTGCGTTTCTTCTTTTGTTGAGGCTCAGAGCTCCCTTCAGCCCTGTCCTCACTTGTCTCCCTCTTCTTCTTCTTCTTCTTCTTCTTCTTCTTCTTCTCTTTCAGAACTTCTTCTGGTGATTTTGGAGTGATGACTCTATCAGTGATAAGGCTTTTGAACTCCATATCAACACCAGGACCCACTTGGGGTGCATCAGTGGTTGAGCCTTGGGGCTCCTCAGCTGCTTGAACACTTTCATTCATTTTATTCTTTCCGTTATTCTTTATAATCAGAGCCGCTAGTTCTTCTTTGTTGACTTCTTCATCTTCCTTAGCTTCCTTCACGGCAGATGAGGTTTCAGACATCATCTTCACATTCTTTGCAGGATTCCTATTCCAATTCTGGAATAACTGCTGGGTCATATTTCTGTTAGGATTTATGGAGACACCTTCTTTATCCCCAATTCTGTCACCCAGAGAAGACTGTATAATGATGCTGATAAATCTTCCATAGGGCATCTTCGCAGAGCTCTTTGTCTCCTTAGGGCTTTCCATCCATTTCCCAAACCATTACATCAGTAGAGCTCCATGGTTAAGTTAAATTCTGAAGCGGATGGCTGTCATGAGCTTCAGTTGCTTCTCATTGACAGAATCGTGGCCAGAGCCCTTGCAGCATATGCATTTCCCAACAATGTCAGCAAGGAACTCATATTCCTGGGGAAACTCTTTCTTCTTGTAGCCACTTTTTCCTTCAGTCTTGTGGTGACGCATCTTCTGCAGACCTTTATGGAAATCAAGTCTATCAATTGATGGAAGACCTTTATTTTTGAAACCTAGGGCTAGGTTTATGCCTTCGGCGTTGAGTCGCATCTGCACGCCCTTGACCTTGGTGAGGATGAAGTGTCCGTCAACGACTCCATTACAATAGAACTCCTTTACCAGCTTTGGATATATATCAGTGTGCTGGTACTCAGAGCTTCTTCAAGTCTTACTTTCTTCATCAGTGAGAGAATCTTGTGAAATTTTGGGCCAGCATCCTTACACTCTTCGAAGCATAGCTGGTAACCAGAGACAACATTTGAATCAGCCATTTGATCCTTGTTTAGTATCCTAAAATGAGCAAATTTGCTTAGCTTTCTGAAACTTAGGGTTTCATTTGAGAGAGAGAGATATAAGCTTTTGAAATTCAAAGGTAAACTGATAAATGACAGTTTAAAATAAATTTATAAACTTCCCCCCATATGTTCTACATCGTAGGACACGTGTTGAGTTCTGCAGGACTCCACGGTTTTAATCATATGGAAACACTGTTTTGTCCTTAGGTCCCCCCCGAGATAGTTTTTCCTTGAGAGAAGACTACGAATACCGAGAACCACTCCACGATTGTGGATTTCTTTAGCTGGATCTGCTCTATAAACGATGACTATACGATTTTTGAAGAAATCTGAGATAACATCCCTTCTTAGTTAAGGTAGCTTAAGAAGGGATAACCTCTTAGACATATGTTACGGGTCAGGTTTATCCTTGAGGTTCTTATCAGAAGGGTTACTTGGTCTTTGTAGTGCTGTCATCATAGTGAGCTTTCCTCCCTTGTCTGGATCGCTCCATGATCGTAGTCTCTCTTAATCATCTCTACGATTTTGACTTAGCCTTTATATCTGCATGGTTAGCACCAATCTAGAGCATAGAATTTCATGGTTGTAGATTTAACATACCTAACTCACTTAACAGCTTATTAAATCTGGATTCATCTAAAGGTTTTGTAAACACATCAGTAAGTTGATTTTCAGTAGCGATGTATTGCAAAGATATTGTTCCATTTTGAACATGATCCCTAATAAAATGATATCTTATTTCTATGTGCTTGGTCCTAGAATTCATAACAGGATTATTTGTTATTGCTATGGCACTTGTGTTATCACAGTGTATGGGTATAGATTTAAAATCAAACCCATAATCTGCTAGCTGGTTCTTCAACCATAGGATTTGAGCATAGCAGCTGCCTGCAGCAATATATTCAGCTTTTGCTGTTGAAGTTGATACTGAGTTTTGCTTCTTGCTGAACCAGGACGCTAGTCTATTTCCTAGCAGTTGACAAGTGCCACTGGTACTCTTTCTATCTATTTTGCATCCTGCAAAGTTAGCATCTGAATATCCTGTTAGTTCAAATAAGGACTCCTTGTGATACCATAGACCCAAGTAGGGTGTACCTTTAAGATACATGAAAATCCTTTTTACAGCAGTTAAGTGTGATTCCTTAGGATTAGCTTGAAATCTAGCACATATACATGTTGCAAACATTATATCTGGTCTACTAGCAGTTAGATAGAGAAGGGAGCCTATCATACCTCTGTATTGAGTAATGTCAATACTTTTTCCTTTCTAATCTTTGTCTAGCTTAGTTGCTGGAGCAATTGGTGTTTTTATGGGAGAGGCTGATTCCATGTAATACTTCTTAAGTAAGTCTTTGATGTACTTGGCTTGGCTTATGAAGATACCTTCATCAGTTTGCTTCACTTGCAGTCCAAGGAAGAAATTCAGCTCAACCATCATGGTCATTTCAAACTTGCTCTGTATAAGCTTGGCGAATCTCTTGCACAGATTTTCATCAGTAGAACCAAATATAATATCATCTACGTATATTTGCACTAGTAAAACTTTATCTTTGTGTTTCCTAAGAAATAGTGTAGTGTCTACTCTACCTCTAGTGAATCCTTTTTCAATTAGAAAGTTAGTTAGTGTTTCATACCATGCTCTAGGTGCTTGTTTAAGTCCATATAAGACTTTACCTAATCTATAGACATAATTAGAAAGGGTTGAATTGACAAAACCTGGGGGTTGTTCCACATATACTTCTTCTTGAAGTTCACCATTTAGGAATTCACTCTTGACATCCATCTAGAATACTTTGAACTTCATGTGGGCAACATATACAAGGAATATTCTGATTACTTCAAGTCTGGCAACTGGTGTAAAGGTCTCATCGTAGTCTATGTCTTCTTCTTGAGAATAACCTTTGGCCACTATTCTTGCTTTGTTCCTTGTGATCACCCCATCTTCATCCATCTTATTTTTGAAGACCCATTTGGTGCCAATGACTGGGTGATTCTTTGGTCTTTGAACTAATCTCCAGACTTGGCTTCTTTCGAATTGATTCAGTTCCTCTTGTATGGCTTCAATCCAGCTTGCATCTAGCATTGCATCTTCAATCTTCTTGGGTTCTATTTAAGACAAAAACTCAAATAGAAACATTCATTCTGTATTGCAGATCTTGTTCTGATTCTGGCAGTTGGATCACCAATGATCAGGTCTTGAGTGTGATCTCTTGCCCATCTGTTCCCTGTTGGAACATCAGTTTTGGTGCCTTCTTGTCTGAACTTTTCAAGATTGACTTCTGGTTCTTGTTGATCAGAATCGTCGTCTGGTGCAGCTCTCTCTACAATTTTTTCTTCGGACACTACGATTCCTCCTTCAGGAACTATGATCGTAGTGTTGGGCTCGACCACTTCATTCGTAGTGTCGGTATTGTCAATCGTAGTGTCTTGTGGTGCAGACTTGTCCGAGTCTGTTTCATCAAAGATGATGTGGATCGAGACTTCAACACTTAGTGTCTTTTTATTGAACACTCTATAAGCTTTGCTGTTTGTGACATATCCAAGGATGATTCTTTCATCTGACTTGGGTTGGAACTTAGTCAGATATTGCTTTCCATTGTTGGGAATATAGCATGAACAACCGAACACATGGAAGTAACTGACATTTGGCTTTCTTTCTTTCCACAGCTCGTAGGGAGTCTTCTTTAGCGTAGAATGTACAAGAGATATGTTCTGTATATAGCACACAGTGTTGATGGCTTCTGTCCAGAAGTATTCAGGAAGATGAGAGTTGCTAGTAGAGTTCTTCCAGCTTCTATAAGTGTTCTGTTCTTTCTTTCAGCTACTCCATTTTGCTGAGGAGTTTGTGGTGCTGAGAAGTTGTGGTTGATGCCATTGTCTGAACAGAACTGATCCATTTCTGAGAAGTCGAACTCTCTGCCATGATCACTCCTTATTGCCTTGATTATCTGTCCTTTTTCATTCATCACCCATTTGAACATCTTTATCAGTTTGGAGCTCGTTTCATCTTTGGAGTTAAAAAAGAACACCTATGTATATCTGGTGTAGTCATCCACTATGACAAGTGAGTATCTCTTTCCTCCTAGGCTCACAGTTGGAATTGGCCCGAAGATATCCATATGAAGTAGTTGTAGGGGCCTATCAATTGAGTTGACTGCTTTGCCTTTGAACGAGCTCCTTGTTTGCTTTCCGAGCTAGCACGCATTACATGGTCTTTCTTTGATGAAGCTGAACTTGGGTAAACCTGCTACCAGATCTTTGGAGGCTAGCTTAGACATACTCTTAAATTTGGGATGAGATAAGCTTTTATACCAAAGCCAACTTATTTCTTCAGATGCTTTAGCAAGAAAGCATACTGTCTCATCAGAACTGAGCTGAATAAGGTTGACAGTGTATACATTTCCTTCTCTTGTTCCTGTCAGCTTGATAGAGGATGTCTCCTGATCTCTGACTTGACAGTGATTGTTGAGAAAGGCGACTTGATGCCCTTTATCGTAGAGTTGGCTAATGCTAAGAAGATTGTGCTTTAGACCATCAACATAAGCCACTTTACTGAAGGACACTGCACCATTCCCAGCTGATCCACAACCTCTTGTCTTGCCAGAGCTGTTATCTCCAAAGATAACTGTTGGTCACTCCTTCTCTGTGTAGTTTGACAGGAGGGCTTTGTTCCCGGTCATATGCCTTGAGCAACCACTATCCAGATACCACGTTGTAATCGTGGTGCTCATTTCCTGTAGGAAGTTTTAGCATTCATGTTGGTACCCAGACTTGCATGGGTTCTACAGTGTTAGTACCCTTGGGGACCCAAATCTGTTTGATTTTGGGCCTTCCATGCACAGTGGTATGATAACATAATGCAGCTTTACGACCATTTCTACCACATGCAAAGTGTCTAACATAAGGTATGCTTGTGTGTGTGTATGGATTCTTTCTCCATTTGGACTTATGTGGGTATTGGTTGGCCTTACCCTTGTATTTCCTTTTCCTTTTCCATGCAGCCTTGGGGTTCACAGTTTGTGCTGAGTAAGCATCAACACCACTATTTCTTCCAGGTTGATCCGTGGAGTTAGTTTTACTTGACTCTACGATTCATCGAGGTTGGGCAGTGGTGACTGAGTTTCTCTTCTCTTTTCTGAATCCCAGGCCAGCATAGGATCCTTCGTGTATTGGGATATGATTTAGATCAGAAGAGCAGGGTTGCACTGGTTTTTTATTCTGTGTGGATTTCACAAATACAATGCTTCTATTTGAATTAGAAGCACTGATACTTTTTGTATCTTTAGTCTTTTCCACACTTGATTCTAGGGTAGACTCCCCATAACCTTAACCTGTCCTGTCAGAAGCACTCCTCTAACTTGAGATCAGGGAGTCCATGGATGAGGAAGACCTATTCCACATAGAGATAGTCTTTTCTAGCTCCTCAATTTTAGAGGTTAGTTTTGACTCTCTTTGTGTGCTCAGTTCATTTGTCTGTCTTAAGATTTTATTCTCAGCTTCAAACTGAGAGAGAGAGAGGTAGAACTGAGTAGAGCTGTTTCCAGCTCTTTTTGAAGTTTCTCTTTCTCTCTTTGAAGGTCAGAATAATCTTTGGACATAATTCTGAACCTCCTCATATATGATATAGATAAGGTGTTATGTCATGAAGAGCAGTTCTTAAGTAATCCATATCTATATCAGGAGTGTTGAAGTCAAATACTTTATCCATATTTACCTCAGGATGGTCATTGTATTTCTTGTTGTTTGCAACCTTAGCCATCAGACATAGATTTGCTTTTTGAGGCTCTTCATCGTCTCCAGACTCAGCTTTGGTGTCATTTTTTGAGTCACTCCACGAACTTCCAGCTACAAGACCTTTGTCTTTCTTCTGATGTTTCTTGTAGCCTCTGAACTCCTTCTTTGGATTTGTTCTTCTTTTGAGTTCTTCTTTGATGGGTTTGTTGCAGTTTGCAATGAAGTGACCAGGCTTTTTGCAGTTGTAGCATAGCTCATTGATGTGTTCCTGACTGCTGATGTTTCTGAATCTCTTAGGTCTGCCGCTTCTTCCTTTGCGCATGAACCTTTTGAGTTTTCTGGCCAGCATTGCAACTTCATCAGCATCAGCATCAGCATCAGCATCATCATCATCATCAGATGAAGATTTATCTTCATCATAAGAATTAGAGATTTCTTCTGCTGCCTTGAGAGCAGCTCCTTTGTCCTTCTTTCTTCCTTCAAATAGAATCTGTGCTCGTTAATTCAGCTCTAGTTCATATGTAAGAAGGTTGCTATAGAGTTGTTGAACAGTCATTCCATGCAAGTTCTTTGACTCTCGAATTACAGTGGTTTTGGCATCCCACTTTCTTGGCAAGGACCTCATGAACTTAATGATAAGATCTTTGTTTGGATATACCTTTCCATAAGCTAGAAGAGAGTTGAGCAGTAATGTGATTCTTTCATATGTAGAAGTGATATTTTCTCCAGGAACATAGGCAAACATCTCATACTGTTGAGTTAGTAGAGATTGCTTCTTTTCTCTGACTTCTACAGTTCCTTCATGCATGATGAGCAATGTTTCCCATACTTTTTTTGCAGTTGTGCAGTTGACAACATTCTCAAACAGATTCTCTTCTAAGGACTAGAACAAGATGTTCTTAGCCTTCTTGTCAAGCTGAACATATTTCTTCTCATTTTCAATCCATTCAGATTTAACTTTAATCACAACTCTGTTTGGTTCTTCTGGAGTTGGTGCAAGCCTTGTTGGAACGTAGGGCCCATTTAGAACAATTTCAAATAGATCGTCATCTATTGAATCCATGTAAGCCTGCATCCGAACTTTCCAGTTGGCAAATTTATCTTTGTTGCACATTGGTGGCTTGCTTCCTCCACCTGTCTTGGTCTCGCTTATCAGTTGTGCCATTGGATCTACTCAAGCTTGTATGCTTAGTTGAGAGAACCTGCTCTGATACCAATTTTTAGTTCCCAAAGGCACGTTAGTTAACTAGAAGGCGATTTAATAGATATTTTAAAAATTCTTAGTTTAAAATACTTTGTCAGTATTGAATATACTAACAGCAGCGGAATATATGTTTTGTTCCCCCTTAAGATATTGCAGTTATGGTTTGATAAGCAGTTATAACAGATATAACAGTTATAGCAGTTAATAAGAGACAATGAGACACATGGGTTTTAAGTAATTCAGAGCACACAAGGCTCCTAATCCACTCTTCTACTCCACAAGTAGGAAATCAACTAAGGATGTCTTCTTACAACTTGAATCACTTAGATTCCTTCAAGGCCAGCAGCCTTGGAACTTCTCTTAGTTCACTTAGAACTCTTTAAGGCCAGCAACCTTGGTACTCTTCTCAGTTCACTTAGAACTCTTCAAGGCCAGCAGCCTTGGTACTCTTCTTAGTTCACTTAGAACTCCTCAAATCCTTCTGACTTGGAACACCTTGGATTGAGAGTTATATTCTGGTGTGTGCTTCTCAGTTGCAATTAAGCATCAGTTCTGAAGAACTGAGTAGCGAAGCAAGCTTTCCTCTTTCAGGATCGTAGAGTTGATCTTTGAGTGTTCTTGAGCTTTTCTCAATGTATTCTTTCTTTTCTTGTCTTGCTTGCTTACTTACTCTGAATCCTTGTCTGATTTCTTTATAAAAGAGTCATTCAAAATGTTTTCGTTTGAATGCTCCCATTGTAGCATTAAATGCTTCAGACGTTTCTGTGCAGTTGATGTTGACATCCTGCTTTCCTGCTGCATACCCGACTAGCCCACTGACACAGCAGACTGCAATCTCACCTAACAGCTGAAAAGATGTTTTCAGTAGGCGGTTTAGTCCTTTCCTTAGCTTCTTCAATACGCTTCTTCGATTTGGACTAAGGATGAATATGTAATCATTGGGACCATCAATTTGTCAATGGCTATAAGCCTTTCGTCATTTGTTGCTCTTTCTCCCTTCATCAGAACTACGAACTTTGATGCTGACTGGAGGAACACTACGATTATGGTCATTGTACAATAATTGCTGTTTGTTGGCTTGCACAGGCTTGACTCAGACTTAATCGTAGAGAACACTATGATTCCTCTTAAGCTCTTTGGAAAACTACGATACCTGCTTGCTTGGTCTTGCAGACGCCACAATTCCGAGAGCACACTGCGATTATTGACTTAGCTCGGCAAGCGCTCGGATCATCTTTATGATTCTCAGTGTGGCTTTCAAGGCAGGCTACGATTCTTCGATGCTTTCACTTAAGCTCCACGAATCTTGCCTTGGCCTCTGCAGACTTGGTTTTTCTTGGCAGACTACGATTCTGGACATCTTCATTGAAACTCCACGATTCTGCCTTGGCTTCTATATGCTGCCTTTGATAGACTACGATTTTGTCAAGGCTTTAAGTTTTTCATCTCAAAGAGATCAACCTAACAGTTTTGATCTTTTCTTCTATACATTTATTTACATAAATGTTGAACATTAAAGCTCAAATCAACCTAATAATTTTGATCTATCATCTAAGTCCTTGTACATATGATCATTGAAGGACTTTACACTTAAGTATTTATATTTATTTTTAACATCAAATTTGAATATGCAATTCCCAACACAATTAATTACTTAATCCATTCATGCATATAATATATATGTATATAAATACATATCAGAGATACCACCAATCCAAGTAAAACTTGGTGCACAATTTGATAGATTCGGTAGAACGGATTGCCCACTTCACCGAACCAATTACTAGCCAATTATAATCTCATGATACAATTATAAATACCTTAAAAGAATCCACTCTCTCTTCCTCTTGCAAACAATCTTCCGAGTATTCAATTGCTCTTTGCAGCTGCTGTTTTGTGTTTTTCTTTTACAAGAAGAATAAAATGGCGTATAATGTTTATGGTTCAAGTTTTATTTATTTATTTATTTATTTATGTATTTATTTATATTATTAATTTTCCAAATTTTAATAGGATTTAATATTACCCAAATATAAATTAAACCCAATTAGTTTAAAGGCCCAATTTTACCAAATTATTTTATCAATCAGTTATTAATATTTATTAACCCACAAAAATTAAATAACTATTTTGACCCAAATAAAAGACAAAGTCTAATTAAACTATTTAAAATGCAAATTTAAATGTTATCTATTTATTATTATTTTTATGGGTATTACATCACCTTCCCCTTAAAAAGGATTCCGTTCCCAGAATTAAAAAGAAGGGAATACACCTAATTATCAAAAAGGTGCGGATACTCCGCTCGAATAGGCTTATCCATCTCCCAATTGGCTTCCCGCTCCGAATGGTTTCTCCACAAAATCTTAACAAACGGAATAGTCTTCCTCCTCATAATCATATCTTGACGATCCAAAATCGCATCGGCTTTCTCCTCACAAGTAAGATCATCACGAATCTTATCGAACAGATATTGCACCACATGCAACGGATGATATAGATAACTCCTCAACACCGACACATGGAACACATTGTGTACATGAGCTAGCTGTGGAGGAAAAACTACCCGATATGCAACTTCACCAACCCTCTCCAAAATCTCAAATGGGCCAATATAACGCGGACTAAATTTTCCTTTCAAACCAAATTGCAGAATGCCCTTCCAAGGAAAAACTTTTAGAAACACGTGCTCACCAGGTTCAAACTCTAAGGTCCTCCTATGCTTATCAACATAACTCTTCTGCCGTGGTTGAGCCGATCTCAATTTCTCTTTAGCAACCGCTACCTTCTCCGTAGTGATTTGAACTAACTCAAGCCCTTTTATGGCCTTCTCGCCAACCTCATCCCAACAAGTTGGTGCACGACACTTCCTACCATACAATGCCTCAAACGGAGCCATTTCAATACTTGTATGCCAACTATTATTATAAGAAAACTCAACTAGGCTCAAGTAATCATCCCATTTACCCGACCATTCAAGTGCGCAAGACCTCAACATGTCCTCCAATGTCTGAAAAGTCCGCTCGGATTGCCCATCAGTTTGTGGATGGAAAGAAGTACTAAAGTTGAGCTGAGTGCCCCAAGCTCGTTGAAACCCTTTCCAAAATCGTAAAGTGAACTGTGGGTCCGAATCTGAAACAATAGATACCAGAGTACTCTAAAGTCTAACAATCTCCTGCTGAAAGATCTGTGCCAACCTATCCACCGAGTAACCCTCATGGATAGCTAAGTAGTCTGCCGATTTGGTCAACAAATCCTCCACAACACAAATAACATCATTCTTCCTGAAAGTCTTCGGCAAACCAGTCACAAAATCCATCGTAATATCCTCCCACTTTTACACTGGGATGTTTAACTGTTGCAACAAGCCACTAGCTCGTTGATTTTCTATCTTCACTTGATGACAAGTAAGGCACTTCCCAACATATTCAGCCACGTCTCGCTTCATCCCATTCCACAAAAAAATTTCCTTCAAATCTCTGTACATCTTTGTAGAACTTGGATGAAAAGAAAATGGCGAACTATGAGCCTCAGCTAACACCGCCTCTCGAATGATTGGATCCGACGTTACACACAACCACTCACCCAATCAAATCACACCATGGTCATTATTAATACGAAACTCGGATTGCTTGCCCTCCTCCAAATTATGCGTCATACCCCTGAGAGCTGTCGTTTACATTCCTAAATTTACCTCACTTTCACTTTACAAATTCAAACAATTAGCACAGTAGTAAGCAAGGATCGATCCCACGGAGAGTGATTTATTTTATATTTATCTTATGATTTCTAATTAAAGGGTATTTTGAATTGATTAACTAAATTAATAAGAATAAACTAATAAGAACTAATAATGAATAAAAAGTTTCAGTTCAGTATCATCTTTTCACAATTATGAAATAATCAAGTTTTACAATATATACACTTCAATGAAACTATTAGCCCTAGATAGCAATAAGCTCTGCTAGCCAAAATTCTCCTTCGATCAACACTGTATGAAACAAGCTCTTCACAAGATTCTAACTATAATACAACCTAAAACAAGCTCTTTAGATTTAATATGACAGAAGCATTAAAAAATTGAGAATTAGGCTAATCCAAGCAACAAACACATAAGCTCGATTTGTTTAACTTGTTTTCTGATAACCTTAGCAATACACAAAAGCTTGTCCACAATTAGTATCACTAATTTGCTACTTGTGATGAAGACAGATATCAATTACACGTAATACCAATCTCAATCTAGCAGATGATATCAATTCACTAATTTAATCCTGTAGAAACCAAATTAGTAGATTGAATAACATACAAGAATTTAAAGTAGATTATTAGAATAAATCTCATGCAAGAAGGAATAAATAAAGTAAACTTGATCAAACCGTTAATTATGAATAAGGTTCAACATCCCTTCAGAACTAAATTGAAAGTATTAGCTTATGTCTTCAATGTTGTAGATGATAGAATATAAAATATGATTGAATGATAAAATACCTTGACTATTACATCTATTTATAGTGCTAGACAAGGCCTAAATCCTATGAGAACAAGAAATCCAAATCCTAAAAGGAATTACAAATCATAATTAGTTTCCATAAAGAAATAGAATCTAATAAGGAAATAAAATCACAGTCCAAAGCAATCCTAATTCTAATAGTAATATCAATCCAAATCCATGTAGAAAGATGCCAAAATCTGCTTTTAAAAACTTTCCAAAAATCCAAAAATCCAAAAATTCCAAATTTTCTTTTTCTCTTCAATTCAGCTCCAAATCAACTTGTTTCCATCCTTTTAGCTTTAATTCACCTGAAAATAATAAATAATTTATTAAGCTCATATAAACATGAAACATGCAATAAAACCAAACGTAAAGCAATAAAAAATCATGAATATTGTGTACTTATCAAATTCCCCCACACTAAGTCTTTTACACGTGCTCGTGTAAACCAAAAGTTTGATTTCCAAAAA
This sequence comes from Panax stipuleanatus, assembly GCA_020205555.1. Taxonomy (NCBI): domain Eukaryota; kingdom Viridiplantae; phylum Streptophyta; class Magnoliopsida; order Apiales; family Araliaceae; genus Panax; species Panax stipuleanatus. The sequence goes on from CM035125.1 coordinate 99,209,397, forward strand.
TACTCTAATCAACCATAATGTCAAAAGATTTCAAGATCAAATCATGATTATCAACACTAAACCCATAAAAATATAATCAATGCTTCATCAATTAACTCAAAACAACAACCATGCCTTTTCACCATTGAATTTCATTAAGTCAAATTGTATCCACATAAGCACTCTTAAATTATCCACACATTTAATCAACTTAGTTACCATGGAGTAAAAATCGTGCACACTACTCAAAACTCAATACATACTTTTCCTACTTTATTTTTTTTACCAGAACACTTTCATTTTTCTCTTTATTTTTGGTGAATGCATTTTATGCTCCATTTCACATTCCTCAATCTTTCTTTTGTAAGTGAGTGCATTTTATGCTACATCTCACTTATTCGCACGTGTTTATGGGAGAGTGCATTTTACGCTCCATCTCATCCCACCACATGGTTTCTCTTTTGCTTTTTGTTTTCTCTTTTTCAACAATTTCTTTGATTTTCAACTTTTCTGATTTTTTTTCCACATGGTCCTGAAGAAAGTATAAGCAGTTCAATAGTTCTAAAGTATGAGATTAGTGCACATAGACAACTCCATAGATAATTAAGCCAAATGAGCATATATCACATGTTTAAGTACTCATGCGACACAAATTCAATTCAAATCAATTACTATGGATCATGACTTAGTTTTTCTCAATCATTAACCAATTAAGCATCAAACAAATTTTGAAATTTAGCATTGATTTTTAATTTTTTAACTTTAACCTTCGAACACATAGGCAAATAGAATTATAGAACTCAAATTTTTCAAAAATTTCCGAAAGGCATCAAATTTTTAAATTTCCTATCAAAATCGAATTAAAATCCCTAAATAAAATAAAAACCTAAATCTTTCCCCCCACACTCAAACCTTACATTGTCCCCAATGTAAGAAAATCATGCAAAAAAGAAAGAACTACATGTAAAGAAAAAAAACTAATAAGTAAAGGGATAGAAAAATCAAATCTGAGATTTTGGGTTGCCTCCTAAGCAGCTGCCCTTGTTTATTGTCATTGACTTGACATCTTCCCTCTCATTCTATGTAATTGGACTTGTGAACTTCAAGTGGACTGGTAACAGTTTTGTCTCTAAATTAGGAACATTTTGTACTTCATGATCCTGCTCTTTTCCAGCCATCAAATCCTCTTTGTATAATTGTATTCGATCAAAAGATTTTTGCACTGAATAGTCCACAACATCAGTAGCAAAAATAAAATAAATATTCCCAAGATACCTTTTAGCTTCATGAATGCCGAACTAGACATTTACTTGATCCAATTCCATGGTGAAGGTCCCATGGTGTTTATCATTTAGTGTCTTCGCTGTTTACACCGATGAAGTTGTATCATCCATATCCTCCATTGTGAAAATCTACAAAAATTATCAACTCTGTGACGCCCCCAAATTCGGGTTCCTCTCTTTCCTCAAATCCGGTGCAGTCACGATACTACTATCGTCAAACTATTACATCTTTTAATCATTAGCAAAAGAATACAACTTTGTTTATTACAATTTTGAATATAAATTCTATTCTTATCCAAGATCTCGTCTTTACATCATATTCGATGTTACTAAAAGGCGTAATAATTTAAACTTTTCAACATCCTTGAATAAAATCTTTTATTGATTCCATAACTTGAATCCATTACATTTTTCTGAATCAAACTATATCCTGATTCACTCTATTCAAATTTATGTATATAATCGTATACATCACAACTTAATATCCTCTATTATCTAATACATCTTTACAGTACGACAAGTTTTAAACAACGTATACAATTATCAAGTACAAATCTTAGAACCTAAACAGGGTTCAAACGATAATCTAAAAAGTATTCTTCATTGCGCTACTATCTATCTTTATCAATCAAGAAGCACGAAATTTTTACCGTGAATCCTTAACCTGCAAAAGTTGTTATTTGCAAGAGTGAGCTCGACAGCTCAGCAATTCTAACAGTTTTCATGCATCACATAGCATACAACATCATACTCAGTTCATGCATTTATAAACAATATAGATTTACTACGCATGTTACTTTTCACATAACAAGTATATCATCAAAGATCAACCTTCAATCTCATTTATATCTCATATACAGTTCATATATAAGTTCACATTATCACATCATAATATAATTCAACTAACAGTTATTGAATTCATATATCAAATAGGAACTGAAAGACTTGCCTGATTCGTAGTTTAACAACTACTACTTAACTGCTTAAGAATATCTGCACTTCGTGTAATCCTACACAGTTATATTAATCATAGAGATCACACTCATCAGTTATATACATTTCCAATATAATAATAAGTATTACATTGTTTTCTATCTTGGTTCTTAGAACCTTTGTCTCACATTCTTATCGTATTCTTAGAATAACTATGTAAGTATACGTATACTTTAACCATACGTACTTACTAACATTTTTCATATACACATGCCTATCTACCACTAATCTATTTACATATAACTAGTGTAGTCCATCCTTTGAGTTAATCATATATCATTACTAACACATAAGGCCATAACAATTAGCAAACATACTCTATTAACCATCAAAATCGGATTCAAGTATTAACATATGATCTTACATAGCATGTATATATATTAAAGGGTACTTTCATGCTCGTTCAACCTTTTTATGTTCAATTTACACGATATAGGTTCTAAGTCAACATTCCAACAATTTAAGCCCACTCAAGGTCATGATCATCACAAAGTTTATCATTCTAGTTCTTTAAACACAAAAAGTATTCATATAACTCATATTGGGCATGTTCATGAATATTCATACTTCATACATGTAACTATCACAATTATTAGTTTGAAAACATGCTTCGTTTATGCAAAACTTGGTTTCATGATTTGTAATCATGGTATATATATACATGTATGATGCATGAGAGAGTCCAAGAGTGCTATTACATATGTTCATATAAATCAAAATCCAAATCTCAAGGTAATATGTTAACGTGCACGACCACAGCTTATATTTTCATTAGTAAGCTCACTAATAAGGCTCGTATATTCACATTACATTGTGAAACATATGTACGTAAATTAACATGCTATTCATGCATTCTTAAACCATACCAATATTTTGTAAAATCAGAACGTTAGCATGGTATATACATGTCCAAAGTTCATTTTGTAAAACTTACATTTTTGCTACTAGTGAGGTTTGCATGTTCGTATTTCATTATGAAGCTTATCTACGCAAGTGAATATACGAATCATGTATTTCTAGGTCACACTCATATGCTTGCAGGGTCAGAATGTTAAAATCGATATAACATGTCAAAGTCCCTTTTTGAAACTCTAAGTTCATTTTTAAGATTATAGGTCGTTTCATTAACCGTACATGCGAGCGTAGTAACACATGTTTACATTAGGTCTAGGTATCTCATTAGACATGTTAAACTAGTCATCAAGCTTTTTTAAAGTGATGACACACGATAGCACATAACAGATCTGCAACATAAATCAAAAACTAGAATTTGGTACCGGCGCAGCTGCGCCGCTGGCCAGTATACAACTGGCTCAGCTGCGCAGGGCTCCGGCCAGAGGCAGAGCAGCTTTCGGCTCGGCAGTTCACAGACCCATCTCAGAAATTTCCTACCCTGATATATTCTAACACAGTTCTAACATACAAGTAAGCTAACATAGCAACTAATAACATTTCCCAATCAACTTAATTAATCAATTCGTGATCAATTCAAGAATCAAGAACTTAGAAAATTACAGAAAATGAGGAACATGGTGAGGAAGTTATACCTCTGTTAACAATTGACTTGCTTGCTAAATGGATTCTAAACTATCATGATATACCCACACTAATTTTTCTTGATAGAATTCTCAGCAATTGCAATGAGTAAGATGAGGGTCTTATTTATAGAAGAATGAATATACAGGCAATACTCTTATCCCCCATTTCAAACCAATGAGTTGCAAGATTGCATAACAGTTATCAAGAGGTTGGTGAGGAGTTGGTGTAATCCATCATCAATCCCACTCCCCTCATACTCATTAGCTAGGATTGATGAATTTGAGAGGAGAGTAGTGTAGGCTAGGCTTCACGTGGAGAGAAGTGGAGAATGGGTACTCAAATTGGGACACAGTAAATATAACTCAGCAACTTGCAAATTAACTTACTATTGTTATATATAGTGTATACCACACTTGGGTTATATATATACATTACATATCATGTACATCTATTTGATTTCCTATAACTTAGGTTATAAATGAACTACAAATGTAATATCCAATTACAATGCATCAAGTAGGTTACATATATATCACATATAATCCATGTACATTTTCTCAACACCGAATATATTTTGATCGGATATTATCACATTATATTGTCTCCTTCATTAAATTTTATTAATTCAATAATTATTTACAATATATCCATGATATATTATTTTATTGTACACTCATATACACATTGTCACACACATTTCATGTACCTCTTACAACTCAATAAACTTTACTATATAGTTTATATTCACAAATAACATAGTCGCGTTGCACTTTACACTTCGTATAACATATAGTTAACTATCATATGTTATACTTTTAATATCGCATGGTTGCACATAAAAATTAATAAATTACTTATCTTATCAATTAATTAATAATAATATTAATTAATCCCTTCCTCGTAAATCAATTATTAATCTCTATAACAATTGATTAATATAAATCTTATAATATTTATAATTCATTTATTCATTAATCAACATATTATTAAATAATTACTTGATAATAGTATATTGCCCATAACGATTATAAGATAATATGTCTCATTCTTCATCAATTACTAGTTATTAATACACATACACAAGAATATGGTGATTATACATTAAGGATATTTAATGTCACCAACTTACTATGATAAAATAATTCTATAAATTATTTAATATCGATAGGAATTTATCTACTTCCTTTATCTTAATTGAATCGTCTCTAAAATAAATAACAAATATATATTAATAATATATTTATAAATCATAAAAACACATATTATATAGTCCATATTACCCTATGTAATATAATACCACATACCTCATATCACATATATATACTCTTATTCTAACCCATCTCACAGTTTAAGAATTTTATTTATTAAATCCTTATTTAATAATATCTAAAAATTCGGGTTCTTACAAACACGTCCTCTTGTTCCTTCTCATCAAACTCCATGTTCACTTCATTGTCACACATAGCACTACTGCCAGTTTCTAGAGCAAGCATTGTCTCTTCTCGCTCCTCATCTTCACATCCCAGGGTAATTGCACTTACGTTCTCAATTGTTTGAGAGGGTGACCTCCCTAAGCCTTAAAATTCTAACCTTCCTACTATGGCTGCAAGCTGACCCACTTGGTTCCTCAATTCTTGAACAGAAGTCCTTGTATCCTGTTGGAACTGTTGCGTCAGACTCATGAATGATTTGAACATATCCTCAAGAGATGGTCCGAAATTGGTAAGTACTTCTTCGATATATGTGTTGTACTGAGGTTAAGTTTACTGAAAATCTTGCTGCATACTTGAAAAGACAAGTTGCATTGGTAGTACCTTAATAGCTAAAGTCGGGATGATCTCTCCATTCGGGATTGTGAGTGTTTGCCCAAGGATCACATTGATGTGGATTTTGTCTGGAGAATGTCCCTATAACATTAACTTGATGAACAATTACATCCTCTTGCACTATGGGACAATCATTTGTCGTATGCCCTGATTTTGAGCAAATTCAACATACTTTTGCAACTTGCATATTCCCTACAGCCATTTGTCGAACCATAGCAGTTAATTCAGAAATCTGTTGCTCAAGATTAGAAGTGCTTACCTTTTTTACCCTTTGTGATGCATAAGTCATCCTAGTACCATACTGCTGTGAGTTGGCTGCCATGGTTGTAATTAAGTTCTTTGCAGCGTTTGGAGTTTTGTCTACCAGTGCTCCTCCACTTGCTGCATCAATCATGCTTCTATCAATTGGTAGCAACCCCTTATAGAAGTACTGTATCAAGTAATGATCATCAATTTCGTGAGGTGGACAGCTGAAACACAACTTCTTGAACCTTTCCCAATACTCATAAAGATTTTCTCCATTGAACTGCCTGATTCCATATATCTCCTTCCTTATAGCGACAACTCTTGATGCAGGAAAATACCTCTCCAAGAATAACCGTTGCATGTCAGTCCATGATCGTATTGATCCTGAAGGCAGATAGTATAACCAGTCTTTAGCCAAATCTGCTAAGGAGAATGGAAAAAGTCTAAGCTTGATAAGCTCCTCTGTCACTCCTTGTGATTTCATCGTGGAACACACCACATGGAACTCCTTCAGATGCTTATATGAATTTTCACTTGTAAGACCACGAAAAGTAGGCAAAAGATGAATCAGTCCAGAGTTAAGTTCAAAAGCAACGTCTAAAGTAGAATATTCAATACACAAAGATAGTTGATCAAGATCCGAAATAACCAATTCTTTCAAAGTCTGGTTATTTTTCGGCACCGCCATCTTTTCCTTTTTAAGTGTTGGAACAAGAGCTTCTTTTGTATCTGCAGTTTTCTCTATCTCTTGATCAAAATTTAAGTCAATAGAGTGAGAGGATTGAGTTATAAAACAAAAAGAAAAAGAAAAATTAAATAATAAAAATAAATAAAAACAAAGAATAAAAAAACATAACACTCCTCGGCAACGGCGCCAAAATTTGGGAGCTGTCGTTTACACTCCTAAATTTACCTCACTTTCACTTTACAAATTAAAACAATTAGCACAGTAGTAAGCAAGGATCGATCCCACAAAGAGTTATTTATTTTATATTTATGAAATTTAAGTAGGCACACTTAGAAGGGGGGGTTGAATAAGTGTGGGAACAGACAATGTCAAACTTTTGAATCAAATAAAAATTCTTTTGTTTATTCTATGCAGGGTGCTAGATTAAAAATCCTTGTATACCAATTTATTAAAGCAGAGTGTTAAATTGATTTTGTAAGTTTGCAAAATGCTAAATGTGACACTTATATGAATGCAGGTTGCTGGATTACTTTGCTAGACAGATTCTGAATGCAGGCCGCTGGATTGATAATTAGTTAAATGAAGAGAGAAATCAACACAATAAGCAATCACATGAAGACAAGGATTTTTACGTGGCTCAACGAGTACCCTTTATAATAGTAGCCTAATACACATCCAATACCAACTAGTATTGGAGACTCTATTTTATTAATTAACTTCAAGTACAATATAAGTTTCAAACCCTTGAGCACCATTGCTCCTTGTGCACCTATGCACTCTTAAGCACCTATGCTTCCTTAAACTTGATTGCAACAACACCGTAATCCAAAATCGGATTACAATACAGATTTAGTTATAATCAATTATATGAAAATAAAATACAAATAGAGGTCTATTGATCAAAGTATATAATCCCTAAAGAATGCAATGCTCTAGTATGCAATGATGTATGAGAAGGATATTGCCAATTCACATTCAAAACACAATGCTGCTGTAACGGACAGATGTCTTCTTCAAACAATAATCATAATGCTAGTGTGATGAAGACGTGGTCGAAAAACTATTGGATAATTTCTATGTATATAATAAGCTTTGTGTGTGTGTTTTTCGTAGTCTTCTAAGTATCAGCCCATTCTCTTTTATAGCCAGTCCTCAAAACTTACCGTTTGTATGTGTGCAATATTTTACTGGATCGTTTGAAAAACCCTAGCATGATTTACGTGATAGACTAAGGTTTAGGCTTTAAAAATTCATCACCTGTTTTAATCATAACCCTTATAGAATCAGTCAAATATCTTATATCGAGGAGGTTGTGAGACATTACATAGGTTACGTGATAACTGAAATATTTGTCCTGATTTTGTGCCTATCACGTGTTCCAGTCATATACCATATATGTAGGGTTTTCGACACATAAACGCAGCGAAAATTAAAAATTTTCCCAAACCCTAAAACAGGATCCATGCGAAAATATATTAATTCAGAGGTTAAGATATGTTTTACCGATTATTCAAGTCTGAAAGGAGACGATGGAGATTCTGGAACTTCTTCGAATCCTCAACGCAATCCAATGGAATTGCGCCTCTACAGTATCCACACGAACGTCCCGCGAATCGTCACACGATCTGCAGCAAGGAAAGCTGCAGTACTAGCCGCCAAGGATCTGGACTTTTTAAAAATTTTCTCTCTAGTCTCTCTCTAAGAGCGGCTAGGGTTTTGATATCGATGATCCCCTAAACGGCTGATATATCATATATATAGCAGTTAAAGGAATTAACCAAAACCTAATCTAATTAGAAAAATAAAATCCAAATTTTTATATATATATATATATATATTATATCTTAATTAAGTCTTACTTAATTAATATACATATATATATATATATACAAATTATCCTATTAATTTAAATTCATAATTTAAATACTATCAATCATATTGATATATTTAAATCCATACAATTTAAATTAATTGCCTTTTAATTACGTTCTAAGTGTGTGACCCTATAGGTTATTATTATGTTGGCAATAATTTTAAAATCATATTATAAAATTATAAACAGTGAGCGGCATCTAGTAATGCATCACTGCTATCCAAATAATAATAAGATCGGTGACTCGATACAACCTTTTCGTGACCAATGTTCAATGTAATTTAATCCTTTTAACCATGACATCCTAGATTAAACTCGAGGCATGGAATGTGTCATCCTCTTCATAATTGAATCTGAGTTTTCTTGATCGATGAGTAGACTATATGAAACAAATCACTATTTGAGCATGGCCATGCATTTCATAGTCCTACTCAATCAAGAGGCCTATGGATATCACCCCTAATATATAGGAGGGTTAAATTCCATCTAGATCACTCATATTTCTCACACGATTCATGATGTACCCAATAATTACCTTTATTGTCCACCTATTAAAGGTGGCCTTTGATGATATCAAAGTACTTAAATTCTCGTGTAGTAATATAATGATTTCAGGTCGGAGGATCATTACATCATTGTCACTATGAGAATTGCTTATGACACTATGCATAATGCTCCACGTAGAATTCTCATGGTGGGTCTGCCCAGTACATTGTTCTCTAATATGTACCTATGCATTGACTCAATATCTCATATATTTATGACCAATGAGATTTGGCCATCAGTCAATCCACATACTAGTCTCAATGTATCATTGTTGTCCCATTAACAATGACACTCGACTAGGGACATTTAAGAGTAATGATACTAATTATAACTATATGATCTCATGTTCAAGTCACATACTTGAAGCCATATAATTTGTATCACTATTCTAAGGACTTTTATTATGTTAACATTTATATAACGCAGTAAATAAAACCATAATAAAATAATTCATTTATTCAATCAAATATAATATCAAAAATATTTAAGCAATTACATCAAAGAATTAGCCTCTAGGGCATAAACTCTAACAGTCTCCCACTTGCACTAGAGCCAATCACTCATGTATCTAATACCCATGGAACTAGTGTGACCTTCATACTTTTGCTGCGACAAAGCTTTGGTTAGTGGATCTGCAACATTATCATCTGTTGGCACTCTGCTTATATGTACATCTCCTCTATCAATGATTTCACGGATGAGATGGTACTGCCTAAGTATATGCTTGGATCGTTGGTGAGATCTGGGTTCCTTAGCCTGTGCAATGGCTCCATTATTATCACAGTATAGCTCAACCGGATCAACAATGGTTGGAACAACACCAAGTTCAGTGACGAACTTTTTAATCCATACAGCCTCCTTGGCCGCACTAGAAGCAGCAATATACTCAGCCTCTGTTGTAGAATCGGCTACTGTCTCTTGCTTCGAACTTTTCCAGCTAACAGAACCACCATTTAGGCAAAACACAAAACCTGACTGAGACTTATAGTCATCTATGTCAGTCTGGAAACTAGCATATGTGTAACCCTTTACTGTCAGTTCGTCTTCACCTCCATATACGAAGAATGAATCCTTAGTCCTTTTCAGGTACTTGATGATATTCTTGACTGATGTCCAGTGACCTTCACCTGGATTCGACTGGTATCTGCTCGTCATGCTCAAAGCATACGAGACATCCGGACGAGTACATATCATTTCATACATGATAGATCCAATTGTCGAAGCATAAGGGATCTTTTTCATACGCTCCTCATCATCACGTGATTTAGGACATTGGGCCTTAGAGATCTTAACACTATGAGACATGGGTAAGTGTCCTCTTTTTTCCTCTTGCATGCTGAACCGCTTCAGCACTTTATCAATATATGTACTTTGACTTAGGCCGAGCATCTTTCTCGATCTATCTCGATAGATCTTGATACCTAAAATGTAGGTTGCATCGCCGAAATCTTTCATGGAGAAATATTTTCCTAACCATGTTTTTACAGCCTGTAAGGAAGGAATGTCATTCCCAATAATTAATATGTCATCAACATATAATACCAGGAATACAATGTGACTCCCACTAACCTTCTTATATACACAAGGTTCATCTTCATTTTTTATAAAGCCAAACTCTTTGACTGCTTCATCAAATCGATGATTCCAACTCCTAGAGGCTTGCTTCAATCCATAAATGGATCGCTGCAGCTTACATACCTTTCTAGCATCCTTTGGATTGGCAAAACCCTCATGTTGTGTCATATACACATCCTCAAGGAGATTTCCATTAAGGAAAGCAGTTTTGACATCCATCTGCCAGATTTCGTAATCATAAAAGGCTGCAATAGCAAGTAAGATCCTGATGGATTTAACCATTGCCACTGGAGAGAAGGTTTCATCATAGTCAACACCTTGAACTTGTTTGAAACCTTTTGCTACTAGTCGATCTTTATAGGTTTGTACATTACCATCCATGTCGGTTTTCTTCTTGAAAACCCACTTGCACCCGATTAGTTTTACCCCTTCGGGTGGATCAACCAAAGTCCATACTTGGTTAGTATACATGGAGTCCATCTCAGATTTCATGGCTTCAAGCCATCTCTTAGAATCTGTTCCACTCATAGCTTCTTGGTAGGAAGCAGGTTCATCATGATCTATGAGCATCACATCGCCGTTTTGAGTAACAAGAAATCCATAATATCTCTCGGGCTCTTGGCGTGTCCTACCAGATCTACGAATGCCTCGTGTAATTTGAGCAGGTTCACTTTCCACAATATCTTGTGGTTCCTGCTCATGTTCCAACTCAGGTTCAATGATATTTTGTGGTTCTCGAACTTCTTCGAGTTCTACTTTCCTCCCACTGTTTCCTTTAGAGACAAATTCTCTTTCTAGAAAAATACCAGTTCGAGCAACAAATACTTTGTTCTCAGAAGGTTTGTAGAAATAATACCCTTTTGTTTCCTTTGGGTATCCCACAAAATTACATTTGTCAGATTTGGGTCCGAGCTTGTCAGAAGCCAGACGTTTTACAAATGCCTCGCAACCCCAAATCTTCATGAACGACATACTAGGACGTTTCCCAGTCCACATCTCATATGGTGTCTTATGAACCGTCTTTGTAGGAACACGGTTAAGTGTGAATGCAGCTGTCTCTAAGGCATGACCCCAGAAGCTTATTGGAAGATCTGCATGACTCATCATTGATCGTACCATGTCCAACAAGGTGCGATTCCTCCTCTCAGACACACCATTCCATTGTGGTGTTCCAGGTGGAGTGAGCTGTGATATAATTCCACACTCCTTTAGAAGGTCATCAAAGTCTTGGCTTAAGTATTCACCTCCTCGATCGGATCGAAGGGCTTTTATGATTTTGCCAAATTGGTTTTGAACTTCATTCTTGAATTCCTTGAACTTTTCAAAGGATTCGGATTTGTGTCTCATAAGATACACATATCCATATCTACTGAAGTCGTCAGTAAATGTAATGAAGTAATAAAACCCACCTCTTGCTAACGAACTCATGGGTCCGCATACATCACTATGTATAAGTCCCAATACATCGCTAGCCCGTTCACTATGTCCAGTGAAAGGGGCTTTAGTCATCTTGCCTAATAAACAAGACTCGCATGTCTCATATGATTCAAAATCAAATGAATCCAAAAACCCATCTTTATGGAGTTTGGATATGCGTTTCTCATTTATATGGCCTAAACGACAGTGCCAAAGATATGTCGGATTTGAATCATTTGATTTAAATCGTTTTGTATCTATGTTATAGATAGGCATTTCTAAATTAAGAATATAAAGACCATTAAACAATTGTGCAACACCATAACATATTTCATTTAAGTAAAATGAACAACTGTTGTTCTTTATTAAAAATGAAAAACCTTTCTTGTCCAAACAAGAAACAGAAATAATGTTTTTGCTCATAGCAGGCACATAATAACAATCCTCTAATTCTAATACTAGCCCAGTTGGCAAAAATAAATGATAAGTTCCTACGGCTAGTGCAGTAACTTTTGCTCCATTCCCAACTCGTAGGTCAACCTCGCCTTTCGCCAAAGTCCTACTCCTTCGGAGTTCCTGCACATTAACACAAATGTGAGAACCACATCCAGTATCCAATACCCATGATGTAGAAGTGGACAAATTGACTTCTATAACATATATACCTGAATCAGAAGTTATACTTCCTTTCTTTTTCTTCAGTTCTTCCAAATAAGCATGACAATTCCTCTTCCAGTGTCCAGATTTTCCACAGAAGTGACACTCACCTTCTTTAGCCACCCCACCTTTAGGTTTTAAAGCCTGTTTGGTTTTGGGATTGGGTTTGGCAGATTTAGATCCTATCTTCTTCTTGCCTTTCCCCATTCTCTTAGCATTCCCCTTTTGCACCATCGTTATGGGAGTGGGTCCTGCCTTTTTCATGTTGTTCTCGGCAGTTCTTAACATGCTCAACAACTCAGTAAGTGGTTTCTCAATTTCATTCATGAGGTAATTCATAACAAATTGAGAGTAGCTGCTGTTTAAAGATTGCAAAACAAGATCAGTTTGGGCTTCCGGAGTAATCAGAAAACCCAACCTACCAAGGTACTCAATATACCCAATCATTTTCAGCACATGTGGACCAACTGGATCACGTTCACCCATCTTGCAGTGATACAACGCCTTGCTTGCATCATACCTCTCCTGTCGAGCATACCCTTCGAACAATTTCTTGAGATGCTCGATCATCTCATAAGCATCCATTAACTCATGTTGCTTCTGAAGCTCAGAGTTCATAGTTGCTAGCATGAGACAAGTCACGTCCAGAGCATCATCTTGATGCTTCTTGTAAGCACTATGCTCTACACGTGGTGCAGTGTTAGCTGGTGCTGCAGGAATGGGCCCATCAAGGACATATAGCTTGCGCTCCTGTTTGAGGAAAATCCTCAAGTTCCTATGCCAGTCTAGGAAATTAACTCCACTCAACTTTTCCTTCTCAAGGACTGATCGTAGTGAAAGACTATTTGTGTTGTTGTTTGCCATTGATATCTACAATTTATAAGTGCAAAAATAATAAGTCAAATTGTAGAATTTTGATATTATGTAATTGATAATAGTACATTCAAAATATACCTCCCACTATTTTATTCAAATTAATAGCCCTCACCATTAATTCGGAAAGCATTTTTCAATTAAATCTTTCTAGTGAGCTAAGATCCATATTTCATTATGCCTTAAGTTAGCTTTGGCTATTCTCTCAAAACATAATTATTTAGGTAGACAACCCTTTGTTAATTATATCATATATAACTCTTAGATAGTTTGGTGAACAACATTTGTTTCTAGTCCATCTAATGGTACCTACCAAACTCTATGCCTCTAAGTCCACAATCCTATTGTGATAACTTAGTTAAGTCTGGCCCAATGATTTTAATAGTTTGGATATCACAATTATCCTATCGCATCTTACCAAGATAAATGGGGTACTTTACTTTGGCAAACCTACATCCATTGGTCAAGGTCTTGATGAGTGTTATTCATTGGAAGACATCTGGTTTAGACTTAATAATTTTATGAGGGATTTTAATAATTAATTTAGATCTCACCAATTTTAATCTTATTAAACATGCACATTATTTATCATATCATATCGTATACAAGCATAAATAAAGTGCAAAATTAAATGTGTCACAGTTATGGCCCTAACCCTATGCCAATCTTTTCAAGCTAATGAAAAGATTGAAGGTCAGTCTAAGGTGGTAAAAGGTCTTCAAAATAGTAGCTTCCTTGGACCTTCCTCATGCATGTGTCTCCTCTCCATCATCATCTTGTAATCTTGATAGGTTACAATTGTACATTACATGACATAAAGAAACCTCGAGTTACATTCGAGGGGATTTAGATGAGAAGAGAATATTACATCAGAATTTATAAAAAGGCACGACATGCAAGCCGTATTTCAAAACCAAACCACTAACCTATCGGTCAAAAGGGCCATAACTGTGCACCATGCATATCATAATAAGCACATGACACAATTTATATAATTAAAGAAAACTATATACAAAATATTGGGGTCACGACCATCGTGCGCTACGACGGGGGGGTCCAAGGGGGGGGGCTCCCCCCCTGGCGGTGGTCCGGCTAACACACTCATACTAACAATACACCCAGAAACAATCTGTATTGTAGATTTTTTCATACAAATCTCTGAAACAATTCCAGAATCATATACAACCCGCTAACACACTCATACTAACAATACACCCTGAACATATCATATATGTCCAGTTTCGATTAATCATATTAAATCGAATCTTCATGTTTCTAATCCAATTAGAACAGAAGTTGAATTGTTATTCCACCTTCTAGGATACAATTATCAGAACATCATACACATGCATATATATTACAGATTTCCAGAATACGCATACATGCAGAATATCATATATTCAATTTCCGATCGGTAAACATGCATCATCATATATCATATATAACGAATACAATTAAAACACGTAATCTGAATTAATCGTTTCGCAAGTAGCTCTGATACCACTGTAGGGTTTTCGGCACATAAACGCAGCGGAAATTAAAAATTTTCCGAAACCCTAAAACAGAATCCATGCTAAAATATATTAATTCAGAGGTTAAGATATGTTTTACCGATTATTCAAGCCTGAAAGGAGACGATGGAGATTCTGGAACTGCTTCGAATCCTCAACGCAATCCAACGGAATTGCGTCTCTATAGTATCCACACGAACGTCCCGCGAATCGTCACACGATCTGCAGCAAGGAAAGCTGCAGTACTAGCCGCCAAGGATCTGGACTTTTCAAAAATTTTCTCTCTAGTCTCTCTCTAAGAGCGGCTAGGGTTTTGATATCGATGATCCCCTAAACGGCTGATATATCATATATATAGCAATTAAATGAATTAACCAAAACCTAATCTAATTAGAAAAATAAAATCCGAATTTATATATATATATATATTATATCTTAATTAAGACTTACTTAATTAATATACATATATATATATATATATATATATATACAAAATATCCTATTAATTTAAATACTATCAATCATATTGATATATTTAAATTCATACAATTTAAATTAATTCCCTTTTAATTACGTTCTAAGTGTGTGACCCTATAGGTTATTATTATGTTGGCAATAATTTTAAAATCATATTATAAAATTATAAACAGTGAGCGGCATCTAGTAATGCATCACTGCTACCCAAATAATAATAAGATCGGTGATTCGATACAACCTTTTCGTGACCAATGTTTCAATGTAATTTAATCCTTTTAACCTTGACATCCTAGATTAAACTCGAGGCATGGAATGTGTCATCCTCTTCATAATTGAATCTGAGTTTTCTTGATCGATGAGTAGACTATATGAAACAAATCACTATTTGAGCATGGCCATGCATTTCATAGTCCTACTCAATCAAGAGGCCTATGGATATCACCCCTAATATATAGGAGGGTTAAATTCCATCTAGATCACTCATATTCCTCACACGATTCATGATGTACCCAATAATCACCTTTATCGTCCACCTATTAAAGGTGGCCTTTGATGATATCAAAGTACATAAATTCTCGCGTAGTAATATTGTGATTTCAGGTCGGAGGATCATTACATCATTGTCACTATGAGAATTGCTTATGACACTATGCATAATGCTCCACGTAGAATTCTCATGGTGGGTCTGCCCAGTACATTGTTCTCTAATATGTACCTATGCATTGACTCAATATCTCATATATTTATGACCAATGAGATTTGGCCATCAGTCAGTCCACATACTAGTCTCAACGTATCATTGTTGTCCCATTAACAATGACACTCGACTAGGGACATTTAATAGTAATGATACTAATTGTAACTATATGATCTCATGTTCAAGTCACATACTTGAAGCCATATAATTTGTATCACTATTCTAAGGACTTTTATTATGTTAACATTTATATAACGCAGTAAATAAAACCATAATAAAATAATTCATTTATTCAATCAAATATAATATCAAAAATGTTTAAGCAATTACATCAAAGAATTAGCCTTTAGGGCATAAACTCTAACAATATATAGAGGCTGTTTGGAGAGAACAAAGGGATTTGATAAAACCCTATCTATATGCATGTGGTCTGATATAGAGGCGGTTGTGAAACAATAAAGGAATAGTTAGAATCATGCATGTGGCCTATAATTCTGGAACCATAACCTTCTTACGTTTTCAAAAGAAACCAGATTTGATTTACTTACCATTTTTCACATGTAATCACACGCATACTTTGTAGAGACCCAACTTGTTTCCATATATAAGGTATAACATTAATTAAGGATTTTGGGTAATCTAATTCTATCCCTTAGATTATGCAATTAAGTGAACCCAATCTTAGGACAGTTTAATTTGTATCTTTCTAACAGTTTGAAATTCCTTTTACTCCAAGATTTCGATAAACTCTTTTTATTCACCAGTTTAAAATATTTCTGGAGTATTATTTTTAAAAACCTTTCCATATTTCAAATGTATATATATATATATATATATATATATATATGTATATATGTGGAATGGAAATGACCTAAAGCCTTGTATTGGAAAGCAATTACCGCTAATATCTTACATTTATCTCATAGGACACAATATGTCTTTCATCCTTCAAAGTCTTCAAGTCTTTATATTTTTCTCCTTGAAGTTCCTGTAATACCATTTCTTTTCCTGAAATTTCATAGAGCATGATTAGACATATAATATGGTCATCATCAAAACATTTGGGATAGAGTAACATAAGTCAACATTCTCCCCCTTTTTGATGATGGCAACAAAATAATTATGGCTCCCCCTAAATTCATGCATATCTTAACATTTCAGAATAAATCACTTGATTTATATTTTTTGCATATTGCACTCTTAATGTACTTGCAGTAAACCATTAGAATAACCATATAACCTTCATACTGCAGTAGAGGCATTTTAAGAATTTTAAGCAAAATAATAACCAGCAGAGAATATATCATCCAGACAGCAGAAAATTAAAAACATAGTCTTTAAAACATGCATAAGGAAATTTAAGGAATCAGTCTTTGAAAAATCATAATTGGTCTCCCCCTTTGGCATCCATAAAAAAGGAGACTGTAGAAGCAGAGAACTAGTCTTCTTCCTAGATAATATGAACATTGTTGGGCTCCCGTGCAGTGAAGTACGGAAGATGCAGCCGACAATGTTCAATTTCCTCCAAGGACATAGTATTAGCAAATCGTGGAGGACGAGGAATGACAGTGCGTGGGGGCAGAGGAAGGTCCAGAAAATTGCCTTGGTATTCAGCCATCCAGTTGTATTGGGGCCACTCAAGAATGCGAGAGTTAACCGTGTCAGCCTGCAGTCAAGTGCTTAAGTTATTCATGCGTCGTTTAGTGAATCGACCTAAGTACCCAACCTGGCTGCAGACGAACTTGATTTCATGACTTAGCTGGCACGCATTCCTGTTCATTTTCCTTTGCATAGCTTCAACCTTGGCACGAGTATGTAACTCAAAACCTGCCTGCAGATCAATGAATTCATCTTCAACTATTCGATAGAAGGTCTACAGTTCTGCTCGGCCAATTGGAAGACGACCCTGTTCTAACACCGAGAGTTTGTGTTGGATATCCTTCACATCAGCATGTAGATTGGCTTGATTTGTAACAAGGGTGTGGTGGAGGGTTAAAATTTCAGGAGAGAGGGATTGGGGATCAGATGGGATGGATTGAGGAGCGGTGGGAATATCAGGAACACTCCGAATAAATTTCCCATTGACTAGAGTGAGATGAGAACTTTTGAGATTCACAGAATCAATAGAGTCAGTTATGGTAAGTGAGACTTCATTAGCGAGAGAGATTTGGAAGTGAGTGAACAATTTTGTGAGAAGATAACCTTAGGGGAGACACTTTTTAGAGTGTTTTATTATCATGTGATGCAACATCATAAGTGCAAAGTTAAAAGGTTTTCCTTTCAAAAGCAGAGAAAATAAAACCAAATCCTGATATGTAGAGTCAGCCCCACCTCCGATACGGGGTAATAAATTATATCTTAGTATTTTGTGTAGGACCATAGCAGTGGGGGACACATCAACAATTTTGGGAAGAGTTACGTTGGTCAGAGTGGGGTCGTCCATTACAGTTTGAAGTTGGTCAAGAGGAGAGCAAGGAGAATAGACCGGTCTTTTAAGGGTAAAAGGACAATCACCTGAAAAAGGGATAGACAAAATACTTCCCAAGTCCATAGCAGTAAAAAAAATAAATTTCCTGTGACATAGGTAGTATAACAGTCACCATTATGCTCGAGATTTGTAAAAAAATTTTGGACCAACTTTGGATAAGCCATAGATGGAGGAAAAATCAATGATGCTAAACAACAGGATTCAAAGAGATGTTGTAGAGGAGAGTTTTGATAATAAAACATATCAATTGTTTTTCTCATAAACGAACAATTTTTGACAGATAGAAGTTTTAAAACGTAGTTCGAAGTTATGTCCTCTGAAAATAAAATTCGGAACATCATGCAGAGAGAGGGGTAAAGGTATTACCGACATAGAGGGAGATTCGGGTGTTGATTCTTTGATTCGACGACGTTTTGGCATAGTGGAGGTACCAACCGGTGGAGGAGAAGTAGGACTTGCTTCAGATTCTTCAGAGTAGGAGGAGTCACCGGAGATAGTGGTTACCAGTGGTTGCTTTTGTTTCATTCTGTGTGACGAACGAACGTGATTCTTAGAGGGGAGATTGTCGTCTGATTCTTCTTTCAGGTGCTTAGCCAGCCTAGTTCTCATTGTGACAGAGAGGGTTTGTGAGAGGAGAAAAAGGGAGGGTTTCTGAAACAGTTAAAAAAGAGACGGACAGGTGAAGAGACGAAAGAGTTGAAGAGATAAGGTCTGATATTTAAAGCTTTTACGTGTTACTGAGGTCTAGGAGGGCGTGAAGCCGTGTTCTGTGTGAAGGATCTTAATAGATCTTCAATCAATGTAGCAAATCATATAATGAGATATTTTGCGTGTCTAATTTATTTAAAACATGCAGAGCATATATTTATACCAGACACATACCAAGTTCTCTTCTTAGAGTACAGAATCATTCTTCACCTAGGGGTTTTATGAAAATATGTGCTAGTTGGTGCTCAGTTGGGATAAAGATCAATTTTATTGTACCTTTGGACACATTGTCTCTAAGAAAATGGTGTCGTGCTTCTATGTGTTTTGTGCGTGAGTGTAATACTGGATTTTTGGAGATATCAATGGTGCTTGTATTATCACAATATATAGGCATATTTTCACACACAATATCAAAGTCACATAGTGTTTGACGCATCCAGAGAATTTGAGAACAACTTCTTGCTGCTAAATATTCACCCTCAGTGGTGGATAAAGCAACTGATGTTTGCTTCTTACTATGCCATGAAACAAGACTTTGCCCCAGAAATGTAGAAGCACCGCTTATACTTTTCCTATCAATTTGACATCCTGTATAGTCAGCGTCTGAGTAACCCATTAGATCAAAATTATTACACTTTGGATAAAATAAACCTAAATTCGTAGTGCAACTTAAATATTTAAATATTCGTTTAACAACTTGTAGATGTGATTCTTTGGGTTTTGCTTGACAACGAGCACATAAACATACACGATACATTATATCCGGTCGAGATGCAGTTAAATATTATAATGATCCGATCATACCTCTATACTTCGTTATTTCTACATCTGTACCTTTATCATCTGCTGTGGGTTTTACCGTTGTGCTCATCGGTGTGGCTTTTGAATTTGTGTTATCAAAGCCAAATCTCTTGAGTAGTTCTCTTGTATATTTGGTTTGATGAATGTAGATACCTTCTTGATTTTGCTTGATTTGAAGGCCCAAAATATAATTGAGTTCTCCCATTAAGCTCATATCAAATTCCTTGTGCATGCATTTTGAAAACCACTCACAAAGAATGTCATTAGAAGCACCAAATATGATATCGTCTACATATATTTGTACAAGAATGATATCTTTATTTTGAAGTTTAATAAATAATGTAGAATTGATTTTACCTCTTATGAAGCCACTTGATAGGAGGTACTTACTCAATCTCTCATACCAAGCTCTTGGAGCTTCTTTTAGGCCATAGAGTGCCTTCTTTAGTTTGTATACGTAATGTGGGAACTTTTCATGCTTGAATCCAAGAGGTTGTTTTACGTATACTTCTTCATTTATATATCCGTTGAGGAAGGCGCTTTTACATCCATTTGGTGTAGTTTGAACTTTCTGACACATGCAAAGGCCAATAGTATCCGGATAGATTCCAACCGAGCCACATAGGCAAATGTTTCTTCATAGTCTATTCCTTCTTGTTGGTTGTATCCTTGAGCCACTAGTCTAGCTTTGTTTCTTGTAATTGTTCCATACTCATCCAGTTTGAACACCCATTTAGTTCCAATAATAGATACATCTTTTGGAGGAGGCATCAACTCCCAAACTTGACATCTTTTGAATTGTTGCAATTCTTCTTGCATTGCTTGTGCCAACCCAAAAATTTATAAGATTTTAAATGATTAAAATTAAAGGTTAAAGTTTAAAACCTAGAGTGAAAATAGAGGATTAAATAAATTTTTTAAAGAAACTATACGGTTTGATTAAAATTTTTAAGTATTGTAAAGAAATTAAATAAGAATGCTAGAAATTTTGAAATTAAGAAAGAGACTATGTATAAGGATAAATATATTATCACTCATGAGGAGTATGTATCTGACTAAATAAATATATATATTGTAAATGTGTATATGTGTTTATTTATTTTATAAAGTGAATTATAAAGAAAGTTATATAACCTAATATTGTATATTAGGTATGAAAATTGAATAACCTAAGGGTTATAAAATTAAAGAATTTAGTATTTAAAATATATACTAACCTAAGAGATTAATTTTATTATCTCAATTTATTAATTATTTTAAACCTAGATTAATTGGTCTACATAATTAAATTATGTAAGTAATTATTTAAAATCCAAGACGAGTGGATTAGAAACCCTAATTAAATAATTAGTGTAAGATAAAATTAAAACTATTAGACCATGTTAATTCTTATGACCCAAACAATTATTTAGAGAGCCAAAATGAATTAAATGAGAGCCCAAAACTTAGCCCGACATAAGAAGGACTTTTATGTCATTTGATTAAGCAAAGTTGGTAAATAAAATAAATCAAAAAGGGGGCTAATTGGGGGGTGATGTACCCGGCAATGAGAAGCAATTTTGGGCATATGGGATAATTATTTCCTTCCCTCATTTGTCAAAATAACCAACCACTCTTACTAACTCTAATTAGGTGTCACCCATTTATTTGGCCACTTAGTTTGCTAAAGTTACAAGTTAGCTAAGTAGATATGATCAAGAGAGAGAAGGCAAGATAAGTTGGGCAAATTTAATACATACATATTGTATATCTAAACATATTAACCAATAACAAATAAAGCCTACACTTCATTTATCTTTCATTTCCTTCTCTTTCTTCAAAAGCTACCCAAAACAAAGAAAGAGAAAAAGAAAAGAGAGAGTGAATTCGTGGGTTACCAAAGAGAGAAAGAGAGTTTATGTTGTGTGATTCCATCTTCATAACTCTTGGAAGAAAGAAGGTGATCATCCACATAAATCAAAGGTATAAAAACCTATCAATAAACTAGTTTATTCCTTTTATTTAATTAGTTTTTGATGTAATAAGGATATAATATTTTCTAACTCAAAAACCTTTAATCTTAACTAAGTTTATATATTTTATTTTGAGCTTGAATCCAAAGCATGAGTTGTGATCTTGAACATTAAAATATTAGATCTACATGTTATATGGTGTGTTATATGTAGATCTAGACATTTTAGGTGTTAAAAGTTTGATTAAAATAAAGAAAAGCAAAACAGTTTTTAACACTTAGAAAAATTAGTGGACTGCTGCCCCTAAAAGAAAATTTTGGGATTAGCTAAATTGTTCAGAAAATTCTGGGGTTTTGGTATGTTGTAGTACACTGAATAAGCTTTCCATAGACTCCATAATGGACTAAATCCGACTTTGGAGAAAAGAGTTATGCCATTTTAAAGTAGCCGAGTTAAAACTGGGAAACCATTTCGGTTCAGTCCATTCCACGAAATTTCTGAAATTTTGTGCTTGTAATTTGAAGATGGTCCAAGAACAAAAGTTGTAGTCCCAGAAGTTAGCTTCGCGTGGGCTCAAGAATCGCTCAAAACTTTTTAAAACGACTAAGCTATGATTGTTTTAGTACAAGAGGGTCAAGCTGAAAAACTAAAACTGACTAGCCACTTTTGGGCTGTTTTCCGTGACCAAAACAGAACCAAATTTGGTTTTTGATAAAAGAAAACTGTATTTCAAGAAAATGTGAATCCAACGCCTCTGACGGAACTTAATTCTGAGTTGTAGATTTCGTGTTACAAGCGTTTCCGTAAAGGATCCCGAATCTGAAAAATTTGGGCAAGAATGGCAAAATTGTAATTAAATGAACAATGTTAATAAATGATTTTAAAGCCACTAATTGGTTACTAATCTAATTACATCTAAATTTAAATATAATTAACTATTTAACTATTATTTAAGTGTTATTAAGTGATAATAAAGTAAAGTTAGTGTTAACAAAGTAACTATTTATTATTTAATTAAGATTAAATAATAATTAGAGTTATACAATTTATTAATTATTATTTAATTAATATTAAATAACGATTAAAGAATGTTTAAGTAAGATTAAGTGATTACTTACTTACATTAACATAAAAGTGTAAAATTATTTATTATTTAAATATTAAATAATAAATAAGAACAAGTAATAATTAATTATTCTTAATTTAATAAGAAAGTTTGATTAAAGATTTATGAAATGAATTAATTATTTATTATTAAATAATAAATAAGGACAAATATTAATTAATTATTCCTTAAATAATAATAAAGAATAATTAAAGACTAATGAAATAAATTAATTATTTACTATTCAAGGATAATTAATTAATTAATTATTATTTAATATTAAATAATAATTAAAGACACATAGTAAGTAATTAATTAATTATTATTTTATTGATATTAAATAATAATTAAAGACAAACAATAATTTGATTATTCATTATCTACATAACATTAAATAATGAATAGATCTACTTGGCTATTATTTATTAAATAATAACTAAAGGTAATTAATTAATTACTATTTAATTAATATTAAATAGTAATCAAATGAAGGTATAGATTAATATTATGATAATAAATTTATTTAATAATTGTATTAAATAAATTATGTAAAAATAGTTTTAATGTTTTAAAAGTCATTTCAAAATGATTTAAAGGTTATAAAAAAAGTTTTAAGTTATAAAACATAACTTTTAATATTTTGTTATGAATTATATTAATATTTTAATATTAATGACAGTTATTTAATAATAGTTTTAAATATTTTAAATTCATTTAAATGCGATATTAAGGTATTAAAAATACTTTAAAATATTATAAATAACTTATAATATTATGTCACGTATTCATTAATATTTGAAATTTAAAAAATATTAATGATAATGGAATTATTTGGTATTTAGATTATTTAAAAATGATATTAAGGATTGAAAAATTATTATAACTGATAATAATTATTTGAAAATTATTATGAGCTATTGAAAAATATTTTGATTAAGTAATAAAATATTTAAGATAACACCAAAGCGTTTAAGTAGAGTTTTATTGATAATAGGCTCGATAAATATCTGATTAGGCAATCGGGATGTCGAAATAGTACCGAACTCAACTCAAACTGAAATAGTTTTATTTGATACGGAGTCTTATGTGTTTTATTGATTATTAGGAATATATGATAATGTTTTTAGGTTATTTTATAACTGTAATTAACAAAAGTTAATGTGATGATATTATTCTAATTGAGAGATCGATATTATCAATAATAGGTCTTTCAACTGAAGCTAAATTAGATTACGTAGCAGTAATCAACGGTACAGGAAAGTTTCCTAACTCAATTTTCAGTTATTACTTTCAAAGAATGTTGGTGGATAATTATTGCTAATTATTCCACATCTCTAATGATTATTGATTCGCACTTAGTGCATGTTGTATATATTCATCAGGTATGAAAGGCTGATCACCTTCATTACCATAAGGTTCAGTTAAATTTGTTCATGGTCATTATTGACAACCCAACATTATTGATTCAGTCATTCAATTATTGAAATTTTGATTCATGTTCTTGCATTATTATACATTGTTGAAAACTTGAAAGCTTATTCCTTTTCAATCATGATATATCCATTTTATATTTAAACTTGCTGAGCAAAGTAGTTGCTCACTCTTGCTATATCATGATAAGATTTTCAAATTAAAGCGAAGGCTCGAAGAAAGACAAAGACAAGGATAGAATCCAATAGTAGATGATTATGCACGTTAACTATTTGGTTATCTGATGCAAATTATTATGTAAACCTTTAAGTAATTAAGGTATGCATCAAGATAAAGGTTGTAGACCTTGGGATTATGTTGTTAAAACTTATTGTATAAATAATTTATGTTTATATCTTCTGCATTAGTTATAGAATATGTTTCAAGATGAAGTACCGTAATGTACTAGGTCCGAGGTTCTGGGGACCCGAATTTGGGGGCGTCACATTGCTAGTAACCAATTTTCATCAAGAAAGGCTTCTTTGGCATTCTTGGGTTCAATTTGAGATAAAAATACTGAAAATGCACACAGATTTTGTGCTCTTCTTGTTGTAACTCCTTCATTTATATTGTCGATAATGTTCTTTGGAGGATGACTTTTGATGTACCTTGCTGATTTTGGCAATTGAACGTCATGAATCACTTCTTCTTGTTGAAGATCATTATCCTGAATTTGTTCTTCCGTGTTTGAAGTAGTTTTGATTCATGGTCCGGCTGTTTGTCTAATTCAGCTTGCTAGAGAGGATCCTTCGACTTGCTGTTTTGCTCTATATGATAGGTTGGATTTGCAGCAGTCTCTAGATTACCTGCATCCTCTTCTCTATCTTTTGGAAGATCATTGTTAGACTCATTGAATTTAATATGTATAGATTCTTCAATACACATCTTTTGAACATTATATATGCGATATGCTTTACTACGTAAATAATAACCAATGAAGATTCCCTCATATGATCTAGCATCAAATTTACCCAAGTTATCACTGGTGTTAAGAATAAAACATTTGGATCCAAAAACTTTAAAATAACTTATATTTGAAATTCTATTATTTAATAGTTCATAAGGTGTTTTCAAAATAATTGGACGAATAAGTACTCTATTTAGTACGTAACATGATGTGTTAACTATTTCGGCCCAAAATTTCTTTGGAAGTTTACTTTCATGTATTAGAGTTCTAGCTGTCTCTTGTAAGGTTCGATTCTTCCTTTCTACCACTCTGTTTTGTTGAGGAGTTCTTGGTGCTGAGAACTCGTGACTTATTCCCTATTGATAACAAAATATATCAAAGTCTTTTTGAAATTCAATACCATGATCACTTCTGATCTTTATAAGTTTAAGGCTATATTTTATTTCCAAGTTTCTTATTAGTTTTTCAAATGCTTTAAATGCTTCATCTTTAGTTCTAAGAAACAATACCCATTTGTATCTCAAAAAATCATCTACTATCACAAATGCATAGAATTTACCATTTAGATTAGCATGCCTTTCTGGTCCAAATAAATCAAGATGAAGTAATTGTAAGGGAGAAGAAGTTGATACCATGTTCTTTGCTGTGAATGATGTCCTTACTTATTTTTTGAGTTGACAAGGATCACATATACCTTTCTTTTCAAAATTTATCTTGGGTAGTCCTCTAACTATATTCTTTGAAGATAGCTTTTTGATCAAATCCATATGAACATGTCCCATCCTTCTATGCCATAGTTTTGCTTCATCTTGAATTGTGGCAAGATATAGTTCTTCTTCATGTTGCTTGGAATCAATAGTATATATATTCCCTTCTCTTTTTGCAACTAACATAGCATTGTTAGTACCATGAAAAATTGAACATTTATCTTTTTCAAATTTTACTGGATGTCCATTGTTCATTAATTGACTCATGCTTATAAGATTAAATTCTAGGTCTTTAACAAGGTGGACATTATTAATATTAACCTTACCGTTACCAATTTTACCTTTCCCAACTATTTCACATGATCGATTGTCTCCAAAAGTGACGATTCCATGTTTCTTCTTGAGATTTAGCTCCACAAACTTTGATTTGTCACCTGTCATATATCGAGAGCACCCGCTATCGAGAATCCACTTTTGAGAAGATACCCTTGCCTTAAAACATAACTGTTAAAGAAATGTACAATTCATCTTTTTGCTACCCATATCTTTTTGGGTCCATTTTTGTTAGTTGAGATCAAATCATGTTTCTTTATCCATAGTGTTTTAATCTTTTTCTTCTTTGAACAGTTTATTTCTAGATGACCTTTAGTGCCATAATTTTTGCATGTAGTGAATGGTGAAAAGTAATTCAATCTAAATGATGATTTAGACTTAAGCATTGTTACTTCCTTTTTATATATTGGATTATACCCAATTCCTTATTTTTCATAACTCGGTCTTTGTTTACCTAGCATGGCATTCAAGTTTTCTTCACCGTGTACAAATTTAGCTAGAGAGAGTTTTAGTGACTCTATTGCTTTTTGAAGCTCATTAGTTGAAGGTGTTTTACAATGAGATTCATCACTAAACGCATCAATGCATACATCTCGCATTTTTATTTCTTTTGTTAGTTTTTCAACTTCATCATTTAACTGTTTCACCTTGTTAAAAAGTATTTTGTTGAAGTTATCCAAATAATCATTTTTCGCAGCTAATACTTTTTCTTCATTTGTATGTGTTATCTTTTCCATTTCCTTCTTTTCATCTATTAGTGATTCTACTTCACCCATTAGCGTGTTTACTAAATCTTTTAAGTATGCATTCTTTTCTTTTATCTTTTCATTTTCACGCTTTAGACTACTGAAATCATAAAGAGATACCTCACCGAATTCACCTTCGAGTCCCACAAAGCATACTTGAGCTAGTTCATCGTTTGCATCAATCTCCACATCTGATTCTTCATCATCACTCCACGTTAAGAAAGCTTTGTTCTTTTTGAACTCTTTTGTACCTATCTTTCCCTTGTTTTTAAGCTGGAAGCAATCCTTATTGAAATGACCTGGTCGTCCACATTCAAAACATGTCTCTTCGGTTTGCTTGTTTGTGAATTTGTTTGAATTGAATGCATTCTTCCTTTGATTCTTTCTTTGAAGTAATCCTTTGAGTCTTCTTGAGATCATATCTATTTCATCGTCTAAATTGTTTTCAAGTTCCTCTTCAATTCCTGTATTAAGGGCTAACACTTTCCTTTGAGGAGCTTCCTCCTCGTCATCATATCTTTTCAATTGATGTTCGTATTCTTCCAATTCTCCAAAAAAGGTTAAGGTATCCATAGATGAAATATTAATAGAATCTTGAAGAGTAGTGATTTTGGATGCAAACCTTTTGGGCATAGCCCGAAGTAACTTACGGTTGATTTCACTTTGTGGAATTGATTTCTCAAGCCGCTTTAAGGTGTTTATAAGCACTAGGAATCGTGCCTGAGCCATTTTGATTGTTTCATCTTTCTCCAGTTTAAACATCTCATAGTCATGCATGAGCATGCTTAGCTTGACTTCTCGTACTTTAGATGTACCTTCATGATTTACAACTAGAGTATCCCACATCTCCTTTGCTGTGTTGCATGATGAGACTGTATCTATTTCGAATTGTACCATGCCGCTAAGGAGTGTGTTCATAGCCTTTGAATCATATGAAACCATGTAGATTTCTGTTGAGTCCATTTCTGGTAGAGCTTTTGGAGTACCATCATATTTCCTTGGAGTGATTTGTCCATTCTCTACCACCTACCATTCCCATGGATCTCGTTTTAAGTAGATCCTCATTCGGAATTTCCAGAAGTTATAGTTCTCCGTTCCATAGAGCAATGGAGGTCAATTTGTTAATTGTCCTTCCTGATGAGTGTTCCCAATTTGTGCCATGTCAGAATCTTTCCCTACAAGTCACCTTTAAGACCAAGATAAGTAGAGCCAAGCTCTGATACCAAATGAAATTTAAGTAGGCACACTTAGAAGGGGGCGTTGAATAAGTGTGGGTACAGACAATGTCAAACTTTTGAATCAAATAAAAATTCTTTTGTTTATCATATGCAGGGTGCTGGATTAAAAATCATTGTATACCAATTTATTAAAGTAGAGTGTTAAATTGATTTTGTAAGTTTGCAAAATGCTAAATGTGACACTTATATGAATGCAGGTTGCTGGATTACTTTGCTAGTTAGATTCTGAATGCAGGATGCTGGATTGATAATTAGTTAAATGAAGAGAGAAATCAACACAATAAGCAATCACATGAAGACAAGGATTTTTATATGGTTCAACTACTACCCTCTATAATAGTAGCCTAATCCACGTCCAATACCAACTAGTATTGGAGACTCTCTTTTGTTAATTAACTTCAAGTACAATACAAGTTTCAAACCGTTGAGCACCCTTGCTCCTTGTACACCTATGCACTCTTAAGCACCTATGCTTCCTAAAACTTGATTGCAACAACACCGTAATCCAAAACTGGATTACTATACAGATTTAGATATAATCAATTATATAAAAATGAAAATACAAATAGAGGTCTATTGATCAAGGCATATAATCACTTAACAATGCAAGGCTCTAGTATGCAATGATGTATGAGAAGGATATTACCAGTTCACATTCAAAACACAATGCTGCTGTAACGGACAGATGTCTTCTTCAAATAATAATCACAATGCTAGTGTGATGAAGACATGGTCGTAGAACTGTTGGATAATTTCTATGTATATAATAAGCTTTGTGTGTGTGTTTTACGTAGTATGCTAAGTATTAGTCCATTCTCTTTTATAGTCAGTCCTCAAAACTTACCGTTTGTATGTGTGCAATATTTTACTGGATCATTTGAAAAACCCTAGCATGATTTACGTGATATACTAAGGTTTAGGCTTTAAAAAGTCATCACGTGTTTTAATCATAACCCTTATAGAATCAGTCAAATATCTTATATCGAGGAGGTTGTGAGATAATACATAAGTTACGAGATAGCTGAAAGATTTATCCTGATTTTGTGCCCATCACGTGTTCCAGTCATATACCATATATAGAGGCTGTTTAGAGAGAACAAAAGAATGTCGACGTTGGGCGAAAAAAAATTCCCCATTCGTGCCCTCCCTTTCATTGAAAGGGGGGGGGGTTTATTTCTCTTTGGTTGTTTGCCATCGTCTCTTATCCATGGGACGAGAGAGGAGTGCCCCGACTTCCTAATTTTATTCTTTTCCCTTTCGCTTTCACTTTGTCTTTGGGGTTCCGTTTTAAAGGGTGAATTTCGTAGGAAACCGGTACTGACATATTTGTCGACGATTTTGAAAAGTTTGATTTTATTGATTGGATCGATTGAGACAGAGTCGCCAGTTGGTATTTTGGAAATGGATGTACCAACTCATCCGGGTTTTAATAGTTTTTCACAAGATGGTCCAATGCGTGACTCTTTGATTGGTCTTGAAATCAAAGATTTGTGGAATCCGGGGGCTAAGTTAAGCGGGGGGAAGGTGTTAGGCACCCCCCGACTCCCGTGCAAGCACGGTACCGCATCTTATTGATTTTCTATGTAAAAAGTGTGTAGGTGTGTGTGTGTGTGTGTGTTTGATTTTATAAGCTTTATTAGATAGTTTCTAAGTCTTTTTGGTGACTTGAAAATAGTGATGTACCTCTTTTGTGACGAGGTACGAAGGATTTGATTTAATCAAAAGTTCATTTTGAACAAGATATGCAAATTAAAATGAGTTTTTAGAAAGTAAGGTTTTCAAATCCTTTGCCCGACTAGAAATTGAGGACTTCGATACTTCTTTTTATTCTTTACATTGATTACGTGATCTACCACGAATCGCTTTATTTCATCAAAAGCTCTTTGTGGTTTTTCTTTGAGAAATCATTTTGATGATATGCTTGCTAAAGCGTTAAGAAGGTTCGGATCATCATCGGGCATGAAAGCCATCTCGATGAACCAAGCTCGCGTAATTAAAGTTTTCACTATAACGGGATCTTGAACCCGAGCTCTGGAGACTAACCCCTCGAGTTCGTTTTCAAGATCCAAAAATTACATGTACATCGATATTTACGTTATTTAAAGTATTTACAGCATAGAAACTGGTCCATCGTGGGAATCAAGTCAAATCCAATAGGGGATCTCGACATCGGGATTCCTAGGCTCACATGATTTGAAAAAAATAACATATACATAATGTCCACGGCCTCGATACTAAGCGATTTCATCGTTTGAAATCATCGTTCGTGCCAATTCGGCCCCCCTTTCGCCTCTAAATATAGATTTAGGGCTATACAGGTTAACCGGGACCTTCCAAAGTAATAAATCCATAGATATACCATGAATCTAAGCCGTTATTGCCCCGGGGTTGAAGCTTCAAGCTTAATAACCTCTCGGGGACTAGATTAGGCTTAGATCTAGGTATATCTAGCCTCCGAAGTCAATATACAACGTATTAAGCACAATATAACCAATAAAAACATAAAATCTATAAACTATTACACAATATGCTTAAAATATAACAAGTTTGACTATATTCAAGCAAGATACTTCATCAATCTATCATTTGAACCAAGTTTATAAAGGAAACGAAGCTAAAAGTGCGTTATTTCACCTTGGGGGACGTTTAAACAAGCGTTTTGACTACCGGGATGAACTAAGAACACTAAGATGGCTTCAAGTAAATGCTAGATGGAAGATTTGAGCTTTAAGTTGCTTGGTTTATGTTCCACCCGAGCTCTTCTCTATCTAGAAATGTATTTCTCTCTCTAAATGTCTCTCTCCTTTCTTTCTAAAATGAACTAAGTGGGGGATTATAATCTGTCCCGAGTAGCCGCACACATGTATGCGGCCAGCCGCATACATGGTTAAGGCTACCCAAGTGGCCCCCCCGGCTCGGCTATTGGCCCTTTGGTCTCCGTTCGGAAGAAGTTGACATCCGTCGCTTGATCTTTCAGACCGTCTTTGACGACCGTAGCTAGATAAGATCGAGTCTGACTGAATTAGGATTCGGGAAATCGATACTCGTAGCCTAGATATCTTCCCGGTCCAGATATTAGTTCGTAGGCTTATCTTTTGATGGCATGTCGTTCGAGATTTGCTGAGGTGGTTTTCGATGATCACTGTCTCAATTCGTCGATCTTCGATCAGGTCGCGGTATGTTCGGACTTCATTGGTCCTGTTCACCATTCTCGGAGTTGTCTTCGAGATGACCGGGATCTTTTGCCCTACTTCGGGGTTGTCTCCAAAGTAAAATAACGCTTTTACCCTCCTGCAGGGTTAGTACGATAAAAGAAAAATTTTGAGTGTCTATAGATGCCCCTCTTTGTCATGTTTATGCAATATAATGGAATGAACACGACAAAGATTTAATAGATATAGAGAATGCATGACAAGGTATATCTGATGATGCAATGTCATGTATAATCGATGAAATGATGTGTGAGATGTATAAGAGGGTTACTTCCTCGGCTTGGGAAGTTAAGGATTACTTTGTCTGGGTTGAGTTGACCTGCGTTGAATTATAGTCAACGGATTGCAGCATCGGGATCATACCGATGCCTTCACTGGTTTGTAATCGACGAATTTCATTATCAGGGTTGAGTTAATTCCTTCACTGGGTTGTGGCCAACGGATTACATTATCGGGGATTTGCCGATCTGCGTGGGGTTGTAGCCAATAGATTACATCATCAGGGATTTGCCAACCTGCGTAGGGTTGTAGCCAATGGATTACATCATCAGAGATTTTCCGACCTGCTTAGGGTTGTAGCCAACGGATTACATCATCGAGGATTTGCCAACCTTCACTGGTTTGTAGCCAACGGATTACATCATCGGGGATTTGTCGACTTGCGTAGGGTTGTAGCAAACGAATTACATCATCGAAGATTTGTCGACCTGCATAGGGTTGTAGCCAACGAATTACATCATCGGGGATTTTCCTACCTTCACTGATTTGTAGCCAACGGATTACATCATCGGGGATTTGTCGACCTTCACTGGTTTGTAGCCAACAGATTACATCATCGGGGATTTGTCGACCTTCACTGGTTTGTAGCCAACGGATTACATCATCGGGGATTTATCGATCTGCGTATGGTTCTAGACAACGGATTAGAATCATCAGGATTGAGCTGATTCCTTCACTGGTTTGTAGCCAGCGGATTACATCATCAGGGTTGAGCTGACGCCTTCACTGATTCATTGTCGGTGGATTTCATCATCGGGGTTGAGCCGACACCTTCACTGATTTGTTGTCGGTGGATTACATCATCGGGGGTCGATCTGACGCCTTCACTGATTCGTTGTCGATGGATTACATCGTCGGGGCTCAAGCCGACGCCTTCACTGATTCGTTGTCGGTGGATTTCATCGTCAGGGGTCGAGCCGACGCCTTCACTGATTCATTGTCGATGGATTACATCGTCGGGGGTCGAGCCGACGCCTTCACTAATTCATTGTCAGTGGATTACATCGTCGGGGGTCGAGCCGACACCTTCACTGATTCGTTGTCGGTGGATTAGATCGTCGGGGGTCTAGCCAACGCCTTCACTGATTCGTTGTCGGTGGATTTCATCATTGGGGGTCGATCCGACGCCTTCACTGATTTGTTGTCGGTGGATTTCATCGTCCGGGGTCGAGCCGACGCCTTCACTGATTCATTGTCGGTGGATTACATTGTCGGGGGTTGAGCCGACTGACTTTCTGGTTTTCCGACGTTCAACGTCTGGTTGTCTGATCTTCGTCGAACTTCTGCTATTTAAGAGGATTTTTTTGGGGTTTTCTAGGTTTCAAACTGTCTTGGAAAGGCATTATTTTTCCTAATGTGACCATTCTGAACCCAAAAGAACATGTTTTGGACGTCGTGTTACCAAACGGAATGCAGCGAGACCCACTTGTGGTAGCCACATACATGGTTGCGGCTAGAGCAACCATAGTCAAGGCTACCTGTGATCGAGCTTATACCATCGGGAGGCCTCATTTTTACCCATTCCATTCGGGTTTCTTGTCATTTCTCTCTAAAAAACTGAGTTCTTCTTCACTTATACTCGATTCCGGCTTGATTTCTAGTGATCCGCCACCGTACATTCCTTCTTCGGACTATGGGTAACGTCTAGACTTTGTTATTTCGTGTTTTCGTTAGTGAAAACACGTGTTTCCTTTCTTAAAGGCAATATATCTAACATGTATGCATGTATAGATAGATAAATGTGTTTATGATGTAATGCATGCGTATAAATCATCTTATGGACCGTATGAATGCGAGATATTATTATTTATCAGCTAATCTAGACATACATTGTATATATGTGTTAGAATAACTGTTGAAATTGATGTTTACATGCTTGGTTATGATGATGTACCCTCATAGGGTGATTTAATACATGCTTCGGGCATGTGAATAGTCCATTTTATAAAGAAGACTCTGGCAAAAATTTTCATGAGCCAAATGTCTGGATCCCAGAAACGTTATAGATGTACTAAGATGCAAATAACATACTCATTTAATGACACATGTAGGACATGTATGATGTGATGATGGATTTTATGGATTTAATTTGAAATTTGCAAATGGTAAGAATATACCTGACTTGCCTTTGATTCCTACGAACTCATTATTCAGATATGGACTCTGAGGGACTTAGTCGTTCCACAGGACGACCGATTTCATCAAGAGTTCGCCGGCGTAGGACCCCATCTGAGGTTCCGGTTCCACGTATTAGCCGACGGCTGCAGCGATTGACCGAGCCCGCTCGTTTACTGGCTGGGGATGATCAGCCATTCCCGAACGAGGACATTCTCAAGCCTGAGGTTCCACCTCCTCTCCCTACTGCACCTAGATTTCTTTAGGGCATTGAGGTAGAGGTTACAGATTTGCTGGGCACGGATTTGAGCCGCCATCCCTCCATTCACTTGCAGGCGAATGAGGTATGGGATTGATTCATTTTCTTTTCTCCTTTCTGACGTAGACGGGTTTTCTTAACCTTGACGTCGTGCAGGTGCCAGAGTTTACCCAGCTTAGGGGTAACTGGTTCAGTGTCTACGATCTGTATCAGTCATTACATCCCGAGTACAGGGCGATTGTAGATTCTTGGGGTTTCAGGGCCTTCTTTACCATTGTTCCCCGTCGTTGCCCTGGGGGCTATTTACAGGCTTTGGGTGAGAGATGGTTTCACCAGAGTCAGTCGCTGCATCGACTGGACTGCGAGGTGATGATGACTCCCCTTGATTGGAGGTATATCACTGGCTTGGAGTTTACCGGGGATAGGGTGCCCTTGGAGTCGTCCATCATTGGGGCTGCTGTGCGTACCCTCCTAGGGTTTTCTCCTCAGGAGAGAGCCTTCAAGGCTCGTATTGTTCGACCAGGATGTCTGGGCGTCGATTCAGCTCGAAGCACCTTGCAGCAGGAGTTGCCTGTTAATTTGGCGGAGAGGGATCGCATCTTGCGGCGTCTGTTCCTGACCATCATGAGGGGTTGTTTTATAGAAAACAACTCCTCCACTATGACCTTTAGCATGGTAGGGGCTGTTCGAGATGTAGACTGTATTGGGGACTACGATTGGGGATCGTTCACATTCGCTATTTTCCTGCACGGGATGCAATTGCGATCCGAGGGAGTTACCGACGCCTGGGTTGGATTTTACCCGTTTCTTCTGGTAAGTCTTTTTCACCGAATTTCATTTATTTGCCATTTGATTGATTTATCCTTTCCCACAACTGATGGAGGGTTTGTTTGAATTGACAGTTCTGGGATTATAAGAGGCTTCCCTGTCTTCGCCCTACCTCTACTTTAAGCTTGGACACTTATCCCCGGGGACATAAATGGCATCAGTCTACTCTGTCTGAGGTCCCGGTCGCGAAGGATTTTGCCCATGCCCGTCTTCAGTTGGAGACATTGATAGCTTGAGACATAGTGTGGACCCCATATTCTGGAGAGCACTTGGCTATGGGATTTAAGGATGGCGTGCCGATAGGGCCAGAGTTCTATTTATCGACTTGCTGGATTCCATTCCTTTTTGATGGAGGTTGGGAGCTCTACCTTGGAGAGTGTGCTATTCGATGCATTACTGGGGAGATTCGCCTGTCGTATCTTCCTCCAGCCCAGCGCTTTTGGCCTTTGACTTCGTCGGATGCATCGATTACCACCTTGGGGTTTTATGGTTTCCTCCAGTCTGAGGGTTCGATCTCTTCGGCGAACTTTATCGCTTGGTGGGTCCGGCGCACGATAGGGGCTCAGAACCGGGCCAC
Source organism: Panax stipuleanatus (assembly GCA_020205555.1). Lineage (NCBI taxonomy): Eukaryota > Viridiplantae > Streptophyta > Magnoliopsida > Apiales > Araliaceae > Panax > Panax stipuleanatus. Next base: position 99,245,301 of record CM035125.1, read on the forward strand.
CTAGTTCTTGGGCAACATAGTTCCAGGATCTCTTATGATTAGGGACTGGATATCATGTTTTCAAGAGCCATCTCATCAGGATCAAATTGCTGCCTTGAGACTTTAGTTGGAGGAGCTGTCGGTCTATTGTAGTTACAATGGCTTGGACCCGTCCTTAGCTCACACTTTTGCTTCTCGTGGCCATGAGGATGGACCGTCAGGCGGTGGTGGTTCTCATGGTGCTGGACCATCAGGTTTTGGGGGCTTCCAGAATAGAGATGCTCCCTTCACTGTTCCCCCGGATATGCAGGAGACGCCTTATCACCCGGATCAGCAGGATGTGCCCACTCCCGATAGACGACCTCGGGTTGATCAGTTTGATGATACCACCACCTTCTTGGGTGATTTTGACGAGGTGGCGAGCCCATAGGTAATTTGTTAGTCATTGGGCATTTGTGCCCCAATATCCTGTACTTTTTATTTTTACTTTTCATACGTATCATAAGTATGATAGTGATATTTATGAAACTAATGTACTTGGCAGATATCTATATATAATGCTTTTTATTTATTCATCACACATGCTATTTTATCATTGGTATGATACATGCTTTAGATATATTTGAATGATTGGATAGATATTGACCCCGGTATGGTCTTATTGACACAGGTTATACAGATGTCATCCTCTGCTGTGGTACATTTAGACCACCTTCCTCCTAGCCATGTAGCTACCAGCTTGAGGGTTTAGTATGACTAGCTGCCATCCACCGATTGTATCGATGTTAGCCGCATGCTGGGCCACTCCATGTCTTTACTGTCCTTCTAGATTTAGAGGGATTTATTGTCGGGATACTCAGGTACTGGATTTTTGAGCGTCATGTCTTCCGGTTCGGCTCAGCCGAGTTGACTCCTACATTAGAGGAGTATAGTCGTATTTCAGGCCTGTCGATAGAGGGGCCATATGCGCCTACAGTTTATGACGGTGACTGGATTGAGGAGAGCAGTTGTGATGGCTGAGGTGGGTGGTATCCACATCATCTCCATGGACTTTATGTTTAGGCATTTTGTTTCCGCGGATAGCTTCGCTGATAGCTTCACTGTTTATCACGGAGACTTCTCTATTTTGGAGGAGCGCTGTTACATTGCCTGCGTGGATACCTTGGTTATGTGCCTCGTAGCCTATCTGTACATGCCATTTTATACCGATAATCTGGATGTGGCGATGTCGATGGCTGTTAGGGCTCTTCAAGAGGACTTTACTATATGGCCCCTTATCCTGGCAGAGACATTGATTTCAGCCTCTATCTGCCATGACGCTGGTGATCAGGAGTTCAGAGGCAGTCCAGTGCTTTTATACATCTGGTTGATGACGCACCTCCGACCGATAGGGCGACTTCGCCATCACGGTTTTTATTTTGCACATGGCTTGTCTCAGGTTTATTCATATTGCCCGACTTCTTGCGTCGATGAGGCATCCTAGACTTCATTTTTGGGTGCCATGGAGGAGCCTTTTGCTATAGTCATGTATTTTGGGTACTGCTCCTTTATGAGTTTCACCACCCATGTCGCTGACATGGATTTCCTCCCCTTAGGCGGGTTTGAGGCGTGTGACGACCTATCATCCTCTGGCAGTGATGGGTCAGTTTGATCAGCACCAGGAGGTCAATGCATTTGAGGGGATTGAGGATTATCGCTTCCCCATCTGCTCAGTTACCGAGCCTGATTTGGCTCGGTTTTATGGGTTCTAGCCTCATCAACAGACAACAGAGTTTAGAGATGGCCATCCAGGCCGCTCTGCAGAGTATTCAGCTTGGCTTGAGTCGAATTTGGCACCAGTGACTGTAGATCAGGTTGGTATAGGATCTTTATCTGATGACGATGGTTGGTCTATGGATGCGGCGGAACCGATGGAGGATCCTATCTCTCCGACTGAGGATGCTTTATTTACAGAGTTGACAGCTTCTCTAGTGAGCACTGTCTCGTGTTTGGCCTCAGTTTCCATGGAGGCGATGGATAGACAGCTTCAGCTGGTGACCTTTGAGAGAGATCAGGCTCGGGCTCTGTTGTTGACCATTGTAGCCGGTTGGGATACTGCTATCACTGAGAGAGATGCAGCCCGTGCTTCCAGAGATCAGGCCATCATTGATAGAGATGCAGCCGAGACTTTCTTAGATGGACTCATCGATCACGTACACGATGTAGTACAAGGTCTAGAGGAGGTTTTTCGCATGGCCGCAGAGATGCTGAGGCGGATTGATATATTGGAGCATGAGTTCAGAGATGCTCCCCCGACTACAGAGACTGCTGGATATTTGTCTATGTTGGCTCGTCTCACCACTGATTTATAGCTCTATTTTATTTCCCTATAGAGACTTTGTTATTTTAACTTGTCATAGGTTAGAATCAACTTTTGTATTCTAAACAGTTGTATATATTAAAAAGAATCAAGTTCAGTTCACTTCCCTGGTTTGCACATGTCTAACCATGTCCACGGTTACCATTTTTGCTTCATGACTTATTATGTCGATATAGCCCTAGTCTCGTCATGTGGCATCAGATTCGGCGGGAGTGATGCTGAGGTGTCGCTAGGTCCCCTCCGAATGAGCCGTCGATTGATTTGGGCTTGATGGATAGGTTTTGGATTTTTGTATAGGTTAGGAAAGTGTTTGGATTTTTCTTAAGGTAAGAATGCACCATAAATGGCTACCTACGTATTCCCACAGATAGGAGATAGGCGCGCTACTGGAGTCGCTGAGATAGACGCCCTACTGGAGTCGCAGTCTTCCAAGATGGCCATAACTAGTTTGGAATTGGTCCTTGGATCCTCGCTCGATAAGTTTACATTTCCCCAGTTAAGGACTGGGAGAATAGGTTGATCACTTGACAGATCTTCCCTATCGGACTTCTTTAGAGTGGCAAAAACTGCTCAGGAATTGCAACTGAATTTCTTCCAGAAACTTCTTGTCTTTGGCCTTCCGGGCCAACTCCTGGATAGGCTTTTCATCCCCGTCTGTCTGATGTCCTCTTTGATTGACTTTAGGAATTAGAAGGTTTGAAATAATGAGGGGGATCTTCTTGAGTGGCTCTTTAAATCCAGCTTCACCAAGGTTTGGCTTGAGGTGAATCAGATGATTAACTGGTTTATGGTTGTGAAGATCCTGATGCTTGGATCCACCAGAATATCCGAGTCCAGCCTTTCCCAACTGCGTGGGTATACGGATTGGGTTCATGATTCCTTGGCCATTCTTCCCCAATCCCCGACCTAGTCGATGTCCTCGGGACAGCATCTCTTGGCCAACTGCCAACACCTCTGGAGATATCCGGGGAATTAAGACCGGGCCCCCCACAGAGTTATATCGTGGATTGCTGATTTCGAAGGCTTGACAACTGGCAGGCTCGACACCTTCATTCACACCGATCAGAGGCATATCTACCAAGTCATGAATAGGATAATCAGGTTCTGCACTGACAGTCACCAGATTGCCGTTGAGGATATATTTTAGTTGTTGATGAAGAGTTGAAGGAATGACGCCAACCATATGGATCTATGGTCGTCCTAACAATAGATTATACCCGGTAGTGATCTTCAAGATCTGAAAAGGTATGTTGAAAGTGAAAGGGCCAATCTCCACAGGAAGCTCAATCTCCCCCACGGTATCCCTTCTTGATCCATCGAAAGCCCGTACCACGACATGGCTTTCCCGAATTCGGTTCGGGGTTGATCTTCATCTTCTCCAGAGTATCTTGTGGACAGATGTTTAAAGATGACCCTCTGTCTATTAGCACGCCACCTACCACATATCTTGATGAAACGACAACGATATGCAATGGTTTGTGATGCTTAGTTTCTTCGGCTGGTATATCGTCGTCAGTGAAGGATATCACATTACTGTCCAGTACATGGCTGATCAAGTGCTGGAATTCGATATTCTTGGGTAAGTGTGCTTCCTCCAATACTTGGATCAGGATTTGACGATGGTCGTCAGAATCTAAAACCAAATCCAATATGGAGATTTGATGGGGTTCAGCCTCCAATTGCCTCACCGTCCTAGTTTCACCGTGTTTCATCTTGTGGAGAAACTCTGTGATCTTTCTAGTAGATACCTTACCTAATACCTTGGTTTCCTGTTTCGCCAAATACCCTGGGAGGTAACATGTATTCTCCCTAGGTATGATGGCGGTACAGTCAGGTGCCAATTTTATACCTTCTCCGTAATTCCACGGTACCTTCTTCATGCTGAGAATTGGGAGTTGTCGCCAAGGGGCCAACATCAGAGGTTTAGGCGCTGGTATCTCGAGAGTGGCTTTGTTTTTCTGCTCAGATACTCCTTGCATGGTTATGGGTCAGCCGGATATTCCTTCCATGCAAAGGATAACGACTATCATACCTTCAAAATTCCTCGGTCCTCGAGGGTAGTTTATCTCTTCCTCAGAGAAGATCTCATCTTTGTTCATTGAATCCAGTTCTCCTGATTTAATCAAGTTCTGGATTAGATGTCGCAGAGCCCAACATTCTTCTGTGGCATGTCCAGGGGGCATTCGAATGGTAAAGGCAGGATCTGGAAGGATCGAAACACTTCGATCTCGTATCTGGGGGTGGCAAAAATTCTGTAATCTTCCCCTCCTCGATCAAGGTACAGAGAATCTCCTCCTTGGATTGCCTCAATGGGGTGAATTTTTGTTTGGCGGCAAAATCTCGACGACTCTACAATCTAGCTTCTCGAGCTATCTTTCCAGTTTCTTAACTTTGGTAACTTGATAACGATCAGGTGCCATCTGGGATTGAAAACTGTATTAGTTGAGGAAAGCATGGGCCAAATCTTCCCAACCTCTGACTTTGGAATCGTCTATCCGTGTGTACCACGTTCGGGCTTCACCGGTAAGGCTCTTCTGGAACAGCTGCATCCTGAGGTTTTCATCCTCGGCGTAAGTTCCAAGTTCACCTATGTAGACTTTCAAGTGAGTGTATGGGTCTCCCAGTCCATTTTATTTCTCGAACTCGGGGATTTAAAACTTATCCGGGTATCTCGCCTTTGGTAAAATACAAAGATCCAAGTAATTCACGCTCCCGTGGGATCCTGTCCCTTTTATAGACCGGATAGCGTCTTCCATCTGTCTAACTTTCTTCCTAATGTCTCCAGTGTCTTTGTCCTCCCGGAGGTTTGTGATGTCCCTTGTCATCTTCTAGATCTAGGCCTCCTTAGGTACTTCAACATCGAGGGGAGATATAGGTGTGGACGTATGGGTATCACCTTCCTTCTCGGGTACTTTCATGTCTCCTTGCACAGAGAATTCAGTCAGACTCTTGTGCTTAGATTCCTGAGATACTTTGCACTGTTCTTTTAACAGGGTCGTCATCTCGGCCATTTGCTTCTTAAACTCCTCGAATTCATCTTGAGATACTGGGATGGGTTCTGATGAACTTCCTTCAGCCATTTGGACCGGTGAAAGGGATTTTTTGGCTCGCGATTGGGTTTTAGGACCAATCTGCACAACAACCGATATCTAGTTTAGACTAGATATTGGTGGATAGGGATGCATGACATGCTATGCATCAGTTTAATGGTTTTTTAATCTTTTCCTGTAATACAACGGGTTAGTCAAATTGATGACAGGATGCGAAAGATGTGTGTATGACAGTTCAAGATAACGGTCATTTACATACACGAAAGATTAAATAGGGCATGAAGAAGCACGCCGCGCGTTTGGTTTATCAGAGGCTGGCCTATCTTAGGGTTACTCTCACGGGCTGTTTGAAATTGGTTCCCAGATCTTCGCAATCTACTTGATGAAAACATCCATGTTTCGATTGGAGCGGATCTGAGTGGTGCCTTTCCTGAGCCTCATAATGGAAACATCCATAGGAGTCCAGTAATAAACAACTGACAGGATTGCCCCATAATGGAGGTACCACACAATATACATTCACATACATTCACGTCCTCACAGCATATAATATGATGACATTGTACGAAGCACTAATATATTGTACGAGGCACTAATAAAAGATGCTAAAAGATTGACACACACAAAGATCATTCACACAAATGCATATACAGAATGAAAATAAAAAGTTTGATCGCAGCTTAAGCCCTCTTTGATCCCCAGCAGAGTTGCCACCTGTCGACGCCGGGCGAAAAAAAAATTCCCCCTTCGTGCCCTCCCTTTCGTTGAAAGGGGGGGTTTATTTCTCTTTGGTTGTTTGCCATCGTCTCTTATCCGTGGGACGAGAGAGGAGTGCCCCGATTTCCTAATTTTATTCTTTTCCCTATCGCTTTCGCTTTGTCTTTGGGGTTCCGTTTTAAAGGATGAATTTTGTAGGAAACCGGTACCGACAAATGTGTCGACGATTTTGAAAAGTTTTATTTTATTGATTGGACCAATTGAGGCAGAGTCACCAATTGGTATTTTGGAAATGGATGTACCAACTCATCCGGGTTTTAATAGTTTTTCGCAAGATGGTCCAATGCGTGACTCTTTGATTGGTCTTGAAATCCGAGATTCGTGGAATCCGGGGGCTAGGTTAAGCGGGGGGAAGGTGTTAGGCACCCCCTGAATCCCGTGCAAGCATGGTACCACATCTTATTAATTTTCTATGCAAAAAGTGTGTAGGTGTGTGGGTGTGTGTGTGTGTTTGATTTTGAAAGCTTTATTAGTTAGTTTCTAAGTCTTTTTGGTGACTTGAAAGTAGTGTTGTACCTCTTTTGTGCCTAGGTACAAAGGATTTGAATTAATCAAAAGTTCATTTTTAACAAGATATGCAAATTAAAATGAGGTTTTAGAAAGTAAGGTTTTCAAATCCTTTGCCTGACTAGGAATCGAGGACTTCGATACTTCCTTTTATTCTTTACGTTGATTACGTGATCTACCACGAATCGTTTTATTTCATCAAAAGCTCTTTGTGGTTTTTCTTTGAGAAATCATTTTGATGATATGCTTGCTAAAGCGTTAGGAAGGTTCGGATCATTATTGGGCATGAAAGCCATCTCAATAAACTAAGCTCTCGTAATTAATGTTTTCACTATCACGAGATCTTGAACCCGAGCTCTCGAGACTAACCCCTCGAGTTAGTTTTCAAGATCCAAATATTACATGTACATCGATATTTACGTTATTTAAAGCATTTACAACATAAAAACCGGTCCATCGTGGGAATCAAGTTTGATCCATTCGGGGATCTCGACATCGGGATTCCTATGCTCACATGATTTGAACAAAATAACATATACATAATGTCCACAGCCTCGATACTAAGCGATTTCATCATTTAAAATCACCGTTTGTGCCAATTCGGCCCCCCTTTCGCCTCTAAATATAGATTTAGGGCTATACGGGTTAATTGGGACCTTCCAAAGCAATAAATCCATAGATATACCATGAATCTAAGCCGTTATAGCCCCCGGGTTAAAGCTTCATGCTTAATAACCTCTCGGGGACTAGATTAAGCTTAGATCTAGGTATATCTAGCCTCCGAAGTCAATATACAATGTATTAAGCACAATATAACCGATAGAAATGTAAAATCTATCAACTATTACACAATATTCTTAAAATACAAGAAGTTTAACTATATTCAAACAAGATACTTCATCAATCTATCATTTGAACCAAGTTTACAAAGGAAACAAAGCTAAAAGTGCGTAATTTCACCTTGGAGGACGCATAAACAAGCGTTTTGACTCCTGGGATGAACTAAGAACACTAAGATGGCTTCAAGTAGATGCTAGATAGAAGATTTGAGCTTCAATTTGCTTGGTTTATGTTCCACCCGAGCTCTTCTCTCTCTAAAATATATTTCTCTCTCTAAATGTCTCTCTCCTTTCTTTCTAAAATGAACTAAGTGGGGGATTATAATCTGTCTCAGGTAGCCGCACACATGTATGCGGCCAGCTGCATATATGGTTGAGGCTACCCAAGTGGCCCCCCCAGCTCGGCTATTGGTCCTTCGATCTCGGTTCTGCAGAAGTTGACGTCCGCCGCTTGATCTTTCGGATCGTCTTTGACGAACGCATCGAGATAAAATTGAGTCTAACTGAATTAGGATTCGGGAAATCGATACTCGTAGCCAAGATATCTTCCCTGTCCAGATATCAGTTCATAGGCTTATCTTTTGATGGCACGTCGTTCAATATTTGCTGAGGTGGTTTCTGATGATCATTGTCTTAGCACGTCGTTCTTCGATCGGGTTGCGGCATGTTCGGACTTCATTGGTCCTCTTCATCATTCCCGGGGTTGTCTCCGAGATGACCGAGATCTTTTTCCCTACTTCGGGGTTGTCTCCAAAGTAAAATGACGCTTTTACCCTCCTGCAGGGTTAGTACGACAAAAGCAAAATTTCGAGTGTCTACAAGGGATTTGATAAAACCCTATCTATATGCATGTGGTCTGATATAGAGGCGGTTGTGAAAATAAAGGAATAGTTAGAATCATGCATGTGGCCTATAATTTTGGAACCATAACCTTCTTACGTGTTCAAAAGAAACTAGATTTGATTTACTTGCCATTTTTCACATGTAATCGCACGCCTACTTTGTAGAGACCCAACTTGTTTCCATATATAAGGTATAATATTAATTAAGGCATTTGGGTAATCTAATTCTATCCCTTAGATTATGCAATTAAGTGAACCCAATCTTAGGACAGTTAATTTTGTATCTTTCTAACAGTTTGAAATTCCTTTTACTCCAAGATTTCGATCAACTCTTTTTATTCACCAGTTTAAAATATTTCTGGAGTATTATTTTAAAAAACCTTTCCATATTTCAAATGTATATATATATATATATATGTATATATGTGGAATGGAAATGACCTAAAGCCTTGTATTGGAAAGCAATTACCGCTAATATCTTACATTTATCTCATAGGACACAATATGTCTTTCATCCTTCAAAGTCTTCAAGTCTTTATATTTTTCTCCTTGAAGTTCCTGTAATACCATTTCTTTTCCTGAAATTTCATAGAGCATGATTAGACATATAATATGGTCATCATCAAAACATTTGGGATAGAGTAACATAAGTCAACATTCTCCCCCTTTTTGATGATGGCAATAAAATAATTATGGCTCCCCCTAAATTCATGCATATCTTAACATTTCAGAATAAATCACTTGATTTATATTTTTTGCATATTGCACTCTTAATGTACTTGCAGTAAACCATTAGAATAACCATATAACCTTCATACTGCAGTAGAGGCATTTTAAGAATTTTAACCAAAATAATAACCAGCAGAGAATATATCATCCAGACAGCAGAAAATTAAAAACATAGTCTTTAAAACATGCATAAGGAAATTTAAGGAATCAGTCTTTGAAAAATCATAATTGGTCTCCCCCTTTGGCATCCATAAAAAAGGAGACTGTAGAAGCAGAGAACTAGTCTTCTTCCTCGATAATATGAACATTGTTGGGCTCCCGTGCAGTGAAGTACGGAAGATGCAGCCGACGATGTTCAATTTCCTCCAAGGACATAGTATCAGCAAATCGTGGAGGACAAGGAATGACAGTGGGTGGGGGCAGAGGAAGGTCCAGAAAATCGCCTTGGTATTCAGCCATCCAGTTGTATTAGGGCCACTTAGGAATGCGAGAGTTAACCGTGTCAGCCTGCAGTTTAGTGCTTAAGTCATTCATGCGTCGTTCAGTGAATCGATCTAAGTACCCAACCTGGCTGTAGACGAACTTGAATTCATGACTTAGCTGGAACGTGTTCCTGTTCATTTTCCTTTGCATAGCTTCAACCTTGGCACGAGTATGTAACTCAAAACCTGCCTGCAGATCATTGAATTCATCTTCAACTATTCGGTAGAAGGTCTGCAGTTCTGCTCGGCCAATAAGAAGACGACCCTGTTCTAATACCGAGAGTCTATGTTGGATATCCTTCACATTAGCATGTAGATTGGCTTGATTTGTAACAAGGGTGTGGAGGAGGGTTAAAATTTTAGGAGAGAGGGATTGGGGATCAGATGGGATGGAGTGAGGAGCGGTGGGAATATCAGGAACACTCCGATTGAATTTCCCATTGACCAGAGTGAGATGAGAACTTTTGAGATTCACAGAATCAATGGAGTCAATTATGGTGAGTGAGACTTCATTATCGAGAGAGATTTGAACTATGTGCAGATATATGGAAGGTTTTATAGGTAAATACTAATTAAATTTTTTTATTTAAATAAAGGAATCCTAACCCTAATCGTTATAATAAATAAGAATTATAACAAAATATATTGATAATGTTATCTGGGATTATGAATATTTCAATATATTAATTTAATATATGAGGAATTAATGACTTAATTGCAAAAGAATTTTAAGGAAACCCTAATTAGGGATTAGGAAATCCTAACCCTAATTATAAACCCTAATTTATATTATAAACCTTAATTCTAAACCAACAAAACTTAATTGTTCATTATTGTTTTTAAATTTTCTAAAGATAATATGAAATGACTAAATTACCCTTGGATTTAAGTGAAAAATTATCAAAATACCCTTAGTATATGCTGAAATGACCAAAATATATTTATTTTGTTCTCCTATTAAAACAAGATAGAAACAAATCTTTTGCTTGCAAGCAAAAGATTTGTCACATGGCCTAACACTTTCTTGGCGTGACAACACAACCTAGTTCATAGATGAAGTAGACTTAATTGTTAAAAATGTAGAGAAACTTAAGTTTTAACCCTACTTGAGCTTTGGATATAAGGAAAGGTCATAAGGACTAAGGGCCACGAATTTTCTACTCATTATAGACAACCAACTGACTCACAAACAACACTTAGCAGTCCAAAAAGGAATCAGAAAGAGAAAGAACAAAAATTGCTCAAAAAGGGTAAAAAAACCTAAGCCTAACTTAATTTTTGATTTCTAAATATTTAATTGTTGTTGTTATTGGTTAAATATGTTCATTACTAAGTTATTTAGTGATTTGGGTTGCTAAAACATGGATCCATAACATTTAAAAGCATCAAAATAGAGTTTTAAGCAAAACTGTCAAAGTTGAAAAACCTGGGTCTGACAACGAATGTCACCCTTTGTATCTCGTTAACTGTCTATTGTTTAGGTGTGTTTAAAGTTGGTAGTTGTAGTATGTAATGTAGTTAATGGACTGGAAGTGGTAGATTAGACATCAGAACACCGGATCGGGAGTTATAAGCAGTCGAAACCGGTTGACCGAGCATGACCAAGCCTTTTCTGGGTAACCCAAAAAATTTAAGAATAAGCCAGACAGGCCGTTTGACAGACCTTGATCTTGCTACTGACAAGTTGTTAGGAGGTTAAGTTGTGTTTATGTTATACACTGACATGAGTACTACACAACCATATCACTTTCAAGCCCTTGATAATCACTGGCCGGAAGATATAAACGGTCAAACCTTGTTGACCGTTCAGCTTGAGTGTTCTGGGTAACTCAGAAACTCATAAGCAGTGTCTGACAAGATTTTTAATGGCTTAGATCTTGCTTCTTGTTGATATATGGACTCTGTGACTGCTCAAACAATGTACTCTGGTAGTTAGTCTATAGATCCCGACGACTAGAACACCCAAACATTAACCGGCCGGCAAGATATAAGACCATAAAGGTCTTTGACCAGCGTTGACCATTCAATTCTGGGCAGCCCAGAATTGAAGAACAGCGTTGGTGTGCTAGTTTGACCGGCTGTGGGAACTTGTAGCAAGGTTTCTAGGCACTGAAAGAAGGATAAACATGTACTCCTACACTAGCACTACAACTTCATTGAATTAGATCGCTCAGAAACCAAATTGATTGCCAAAAAAATCGAGTCAAACGGGACCCTTGACTGTTGACCATCGTGTTCTTGAGGTGATGAAGAACACCTATAGCGACACTTCTGTCACTAAAGGTCTTTAGCGACAGGAGATTTTTAGAAATTAATTTTATTAATTAAAATAATTAGAATAAATAGAAATAAATTAAAATAATTAATAAAAAATTCTAAAAAATCATTTTTAGTTATAATAAATAATTTTTAATATTTTGACATAAAATTTTATTAATATTTAATTTATTCAAATATTAATAAAAATTAATGTAATTAATAATAAATTACTTAAAAATAATATTAAGGATTTAAAAATCATTTTAAATAACAATAAATTATTTAAAAATCATATTAATGATTAAAAAATCATTATTAAATAAAATAAATTATTTAAAAAAAATACTAATGATTTAAAAATCATTTTAAATCGTTATTAAATATTTAAAAATAATATTAATAACTTAAAAATCATTTTAAATGATATTAAATCATTTAAAAATTATTCTGAGCATTTGAAATTTTTTATAAATAATAACTAAAATATCTAAATAGGATATTAAAACTTTTAAATAAAGTTTATCGAAAAACTAATTCGATAGCTATTCAATAAGCTATAAAATACCGAACGAACTCCAAAATCAACCTAGACACTAATAGTTTAATTAGAAATTAATTGTTATCATTTCTAATAACTGTTATAACATATATAGGTTGCAAGTATACTTTCAAATAACTTAAGTAACCGGTCGTGATAAAAGACAAGTTTTTCTAACATCATTTAATTTCAATATTAAATGTAAGTCCTGTAAATTGATATACAAAATTGTTATAACCATTATTCGTGATATCTGTAATTTGAAAAAGGTTATGACTTATTATTCAAGTATAACCAAGACATATGAACTGTTACTTGCGTAAATTATTTTGATTTGATATCAAAGCATAGACTGTGGTGAAACCAATATTGTTTGGTACAAATATATATACTGATACTATCAATGACCGACAGTTTTACATTGACCGGGTGGTTATTAATGACCGGCAGTTTGACACTGACCGGGTAGATGTATAGGATGCTATGAATACTCCTAGTTGGTGTGGTAGGCCAAATCAACCCTGGTTGCTAAGTCTATATGACTGACAGAAACTCGTAATATGTGGGGTTTGGCATATCAAACCTTAGTATATATATATGGAAAATACTCTGAACTTTATGTTTCTTCAATTCAGATACTGTTTGAGTATAAACTGTAATTCATTAAAACTTGCTGAGCATTTTAAAACTCATCCTTGTAAATATTCTTTTCCTTTGCAGCTGCATCGAATACCCCAGAAGGTTCAGGAAATCGTACATGTGGGTAGAAGTAAATTTATGGAAACAAATGTTTATTATATTAAGACTAAGAATGTAATTTGGTATTTTTATGATGTAGTAGTTGAATAGTAGGTAACCAGATAATATTATGTTGTTAAGTTATTAATTGAATGATTTTACATTTTTAATAGTGAATAGAATCAAGTACAGTATCTATATGAACTATACATCTGAATGAGGGTATTGAATGATCTTGGGAGTTCTGTAAGCACTGAGGTCGCTCCTAAGTTCCAAGAATAATCTTATCATTTGTACTATGAATGTCAGATGGATAGGAATTGTTGATAAGTACACAATATTCATGATTTTTTATTCTTTTACATTTGATTTTATTACATGTTTCATGTGTATATGAGCATACTAAGTTGTTTATTATTTTCAGGTGAATTAAAGCTAAAAGGATGAAAACAAGTTGATTTGGAGTTGAATTGAAGAAGAGTTTGACCAGCAGTTGACTTTCTCAATATTTGGAGATTCCTACATGGAATTGGATTGATATTACTATTAGAATTAGGACTTCTTTGGACTGAGATTTTATTTCCTTATTAGATTCTATTTCTTTATGGAAACTAGTTATAATTGTAATTCCTTTTAAGATTTGGATTCCTAGTTCTTATAGGATTTAGGCCCTTGTCTAGCACTATAAATAGAGGATGATAGTTAAGGTTTTATTCATTCAATCTTCTACCAACTATCATACCTCATTGAAGTGCAGACTTGGAGCATGTCAGGCTAGTTTCTTTATTCAGTTCTAAAAGGAGGTGGAACTTTGTTACAAGTAATTGATTAATTAAGTATTATTATTTATTCTTTCTTTTATGAAATTTCTTCTGATAATCTGTTTTCATTGATTGCATGCTAATTGATCTAATTAATTTGATATGGCCAATTGAGTTAATTTAATCATTATCATATGCTAGATTAAGATTGGTATTACGTGTAATTAATATCTGTCTTCATCACAAGTAGTAAATTAGTGATACTAATTATGGACAAGCTTTTGTGTATTGATAAGATTATCAAAAAACAAGTTAAATAAATCGAGCTTATGTGTTTGTTGCTTGGATTAGCCTAATTCTCTATTTCTTAATGCTTCTATCATATTAAATCTAGAGAGCTTGTTCTAGGTTATATGCTAGTTGAATCTGGTGAAGAGCTTGTTTCATAAAGTGAATATCTAAGGAGAATTTCGGATAACAGAGCTTATTGTTATCTAGGGTTAATAGTTTCATTAAAGGGTAAAGAATAATAACTTGATTAATTGATTGCTGTGCTTGGTGAAACTGAACTACAGAACTGAAGTTTTTACATATTTGGTTAATCTCTTTATTTAAATTCTATTTTTCTTAGTTTAAAACAATTTCAAAAATCCCCCATCTTTATTTTCTGTTAAAATAGTAGAATAAATCTAAAACAAACTTACTCTCCGTGGGATCGATCCTTGCTTACTACTGTGCTAATTATTTAAATTCGTGAAGTGAAAGTGAGGTTAATTTAGGAGTGTAAACGACAGCTTCCAAATTTTGGCGCCGTTGCCGGGGAGTGTTATTTGTTTTTGTTTATTCTTTGTTTTCGTTTATTTTTATTATTTTATTTTTATTTTATTTTTTTTCTTTTTGTTTTATGACTCAATCCTCTCACTCTAATTTTGATCAAGAGATAGAGAAAATTGCAGATACAAAAGAAGCTCTTGTTCCAATACTTAAAAAGGAAAAAATGGTGGTGCCAAACAACAACCGGACGTTAAAAGAACTGGCTATTCCAGACCTTGATCAGCCATCCCTGTGTATTAAATATCCTACCTTAGATGTTGCTTTTGAACTTAACTACGAACTAATTCGCTTTTTGCCTATTTTTCGTGGTCTAACAGGTGAAAATCCATATACGCATCTAAAGGAGTTCCATGTGGTGTGTTCCACGATGAAATCACAAGGAGTGTCAGAGGAGCAGATCAAACTTAGACTTTTTCCTTTCTCATTAGCAGATTTGGCTAAAGACTGGTTATACTATCTTCCTTCAGGATCGATACGATCATGGACTGATATGCAAAGGCTATTCTTGGAGAAGTATTTTCCTGCATCAAGAGTTGCCGATTCAAGGAAGGAGATATGTGGAATCAGTCAGGTCAATGGAGAAACTCTCTACGAGTATTGGGAAAGGTTTAAGAAGTTGTGTTCCAGCTGCCCTCCCCACCAAATTGATGAGCAACACTTGATTCAGTACTTCTACGAGGGACTGATACCAACGGAAAGAAGTATGATCGATGCGGCTAGTGGAGGAGCATTAGTAGACAAGACACCAGAGGCTGCAAGAAATTTGATTGCAAATATGGCCGCTAACTCACAACAATACGATCATGCTCCACAAAGGGTAAGTGAGGTAAGCACGAGTGAATTGGCACAACAGATTTCTAACTTAACTGCTGTGGTGCAACAATTAACAACAGGAAATATACCGGTTGCAAAAGTATGTGGAATTTACTCAAAATCAGGGCATACAACAAATTATTGTCCCATAGTGCAAGAGGATGTAATTGTTCATCAAGTTAATGCTGTGGGGACATTATTCGGACAAAATCCACATCAATGTGATCCTTGGGCAGAAACTCACAATTTCGGATGGAGAGATCATCCCGACTTGAGCTATGAAGGTACTAGGCCACCAATGCAACCTTTCCTTCCAAGTATGCAGCAAGATCTTCAGCAGACTCAACCTCAGTACCACACAGAAAACCAAGAAGTACCTGTAAATTTTGGGACATCTATGGAGGATATGTTCAAGGCATTCATGAGCCGAACACTACAGTTCATGAGTCAGACACAGCAGTTCCAGCAGGAGACAAGAACTTCTGTTCAAGATCTGAGGGATCAAGTTGGTCAGCTTGCAACCACAGTAGGAAGGTTAGAATTTCAAGGCTTCGAGGAGTTATCTCCTCCATTTGTTGAGAACTTTAGTACAATGGGATTTGACGAAAAGGAGCAGGAGGATTCAGGGCTTACTCCAAGAACGGACTGTAATATGGAATTTGACGAAGAGAATGAACAAGAGGAAGAAGAGAATAATTTGATAAATTCTACAAATCTCGACAAGAAAGACGTGGATTCATCTCCATCAGTACAACTAACAGAAACAAGAAGTGCTACACACCATCGTACCTTTACCATGGAATTGGACAATGCAAAGTTCCAGTTCAACGCAGATTAGGCTAAAAGGTATCTTGATAATATTAAATCTGTTTTTGTTATTGATGTTGTGGATTATTTAGTGCAGGAATCTTTTAATCGAATACAATTATACGAGGAGGATTTAGTGGCTGGAAAGGAGCAAAATCATGAAGTACACAATGTTCCTCAATTAAGGAAGAAACTGTTACCAATCCACTTGAAGTTAACAACTCCAATTACATAGAACGAGAGGGAAGATGTCAAGCCAATGACAATAAACAAGGGCAGCTGCTTGGGAGGTAACCCAAGAAATCAGATTTGATTTTTCTATCCCTTTACTATTTAGTTTTTTTTATTTTTTATTTTTGCATGTAGTTCTTTCTTCTTTGCATGATTTTCTTACATTGGGGACAATGTAAAGTTTGAGTGTGGGGGGAGAGATTTAGGTTTTTTATTTTTTTATTTTAGTGATATTGATCTGTTGATTTTGATAGGAAATAGGACCATCTAGATGCCTTTAAAAATTTTAAAAAAAAATTGGATTCCATGATTCTATTTGCCTATGTGTTCGAAGGTTAAGATCAACAAATAAGAATCAATGCTAAAAATTCAAAATCTGTTTATTGCTTAATTGGTTAATGATTGAGAAAAACTAAGTCATGATCCATAGTAATTGATTTAAATTAAATTTGTGTCTCATGAGCACTTGAACATGTGATATATTCTTAGTTGGCTAAGTTATCTGTGGAGTTGTCTATGTGCACTAATCTCATGCTCTAGAACTATTGAACTACTTAAGCTTTTTGCAGGACCATGTGAAAAAAAATAATAAGAAAAATTGGAAACCAGTGAAATTGTTGAAAAAGAAACACAAGAGAAGTCATGTGGTGGGATGAGATGGAGCGTAAAATGCACTCTCCCATAAACACGTGCGGATAAGTGAGATGGAGCATAAAATGCACTCACTTACAAAAGAATGATTGTGGAAGGTGAAACGGAGCATAAAATGCATTCACTGAAAATAAAAAAATTAATTAAAATGAAAAGATTCTGATAAAAAAATAAAGCAGAAAAAGTATGTTTTGAGTTTTTGAGGGGTGTGCACGGTTTTTGCTCCATGGTAACTAAGTTGAGTAAGTATGTGGATCATAGACAAGGGCTTATGTGGTTACAATTTAACTTAATAAAACTCATTGGTGAAGTGGTGAGGTACTTATCTTGAGTTGATTGATGAAGCGTTGATCATGTTTTTGTGGGTTTAGTGTTGATAATCATGATTTGATCTTAAAATCTTTTGACGTTATGGTTGAGTAGAGTTTCTGGAAATTACACATTTAGTTTACACGAGAATGTGTAAAAGACTAAGTGTGGGAGAATTTGATAAGTACACAATATTTATGATTTTTTATTCCTTTACATTTGATTTTATTACATGTTTCATGTATATATGAGCTTAATAAGTTGTTTATTATTTTAAGGTGAATTAAAGCTAAAAGGATGGAAACAAGTTGATTTGGAGTTGAATTGAAGAAGAGTTTGACCAGAAGTTGACTTTCTCAATATTTGGAGATTCCTACATGGAATTAGATTGATATTACTATTAGAATTAGGATTTCTTTGGACTGAGATTTTATTTCCTTATTAGATTTTATGTCTTTATGGAAACTAGTTATTATTGTAATTCCTTTTAGGATTTGGATTCCTAGTTCTTATAGGATTTAGGCCCTTGTCTAGCACTATAAATAGAGGATGATAGTTAAGGTTTTATTCATTCAATCTTCTACCAACTATCATACCTCATTGAAGTACAGACTTGGAGCATGTCAGGCTAGTTTCTTTATTCAGTTCTAAAGGGAGGTGGAACTTTGTTACAAGTAATTGATTAATTAAGTATTATTATTTATTCTTTCTTGTATGAAATTTCTTCTGATAATCTGTTTTCATTGATTGCATGCTTATTTATCTAATTAATTTGATATGGCCAATTGAGTTAATTTAATCATTATCATATGCTAGATTAAGATTGGTATTACGTGTAATTGATATCTGTCTTCATCACCAGTAGTAAATTAGTGATACTAATTATGGGCAAGCTTTTGTGTATTGATAAGATTATCAAAAAACAAGTTAAATAAATCGAGCTTATGTGTTTGTTGCTTGGATTAGCCTAATTCTCTATTTCTTAATGCTTCTATCATATTAAATCTAGAGAGCTTGTTCTAGGTTATATGCTAGTTGAATCTGGTGAAGAGCTTGTTTCATACAGTGAATATCTAAGGAGAATTTCGGATAACAGAGCTTATTGTTATCTAGGGTTAATAGTTTCATTAAAGGGTAAAGAATAATAACTTGATTAATTGATTGATGTGCTTGGTGAAACTGAACTACAGAACTGATGTTTTTACATATTTGGTTAATCTCTTTATTTAAATTCTGTTTTTCTTAGTTTAAAAAAATTTCAAAAATCCCCCATCTTTATTTTCTGTTAAAATAGTAGAATAAATCTAAAACAAACTTACTCTCTGTGGGATCGATCCTTGCTTACTACTGTGCTAATTATTTAAATTCGTGAAGTGAAAGTGAGGTTAATTTAGGAGTGTAAACGACAGCTCCCAATTGTTGATATGCAAGAAATATCTGTAAGATCATAAATCTATACATCCAAGTGAGGGTATCCAGATATGGTAATTGTTCTGACGAGAACTTTTAACTGATTGGGATACTGTGAATTTTGGATTTATAGAAGTTATTATCTTATAGAATATTTACGTGAGCACCAAATCTGCTACAAGAAATGTAGAGAATTTGGAGGCGTCACAATTTGCTATCAAAGCCTTAGGTTAGAAACCTTAGGAGGAAACCCTTAGGCTATAATCTCGGAAGTATTTAGATGATAAAGGAGATAAGCTCAAATTGAGTTATTATGAGAGAGGGAAAGTTGTTAGGAAAGTTAATAGATAAGAATACTAATAAATTATTAAGTTATGATTTGTTTAGATACTGATCGATTTTATTAATCTGATTGTAAGATGTTAGAAGACCGTCAATTGATCGTGGCAGAGCCAGTCATTGATGCGGTACCATTGCAGATGGTACTCCCTAGCCATACTTGGATAGAGTGGAAATGGCCTTCAAGACCTAGCGTCGCCCAAGAAGTTGAGTACATGGAGAAAAGGTTGTTGAAGTTGGATAAGATGGTGGAAAAGCTTAAGAAGAAGATAGCAACAAAGAAGAAAGAACTTTAGACTAAGGAAATTTTATATTATAGCTAGCGATAGGGATAAATTGCTAGTCGGATAGGCTATGTAGTTTATTTTCTATTGTGTGTATAACTAGTGATCTAAAATAAGTCACTAGATATGTATATATAGACTTGCAATGTAAAATACAAATTTTTGTTTATCAAATTGAGATGTTTTTTATTTATACTTAGTTATTTGTTATATTTAGATAAATGGCACGCAGAAGAAGAACTCGTGGAGAACTTGAGCAAGAACAGGTAGAGGAAAATCCAACCCAAACCCTGGTAAATATTTTGGTGGGAGCTTTGCAAGGAAGGCAAGCTAACGCGGTACCAGCTGCACCCAATAACCCAACCACAACCTAGTTTAAGGATTTTAAAGTAGTGGGACCATCAAAATTCAGAGGAACTGATGAACCCATAAAAGCTCAGACATGGGTTACCGAGATGGAAAAGATGTTTAAATTAACAAAGGTGAATGATGACCAAAAGGTAGATTTTGCCACTTTCTTTTTGAAGGATGAAGCTAACCACTGGTGGGAAGCAAACAAGGGGAGAGCTGGAGAAGGTGCTACTAACTGGGACAAATTGAAGGAGTTTTTCTTTGCCAATTACTTTCCAACTTCGATGCAGGATCGTATGGAGGTTCAATTCTTGGAATTGAAACAAAGGGAGATGACGGTAACACAATATGCAGCCAAATTCAACGAGTTGGCTAGGTTCGCATCGCATCAGGTAGATATTGAGGCAAGAAAGACAAGGAGGTTTGAAGGGGGACTGAAACCCCAAATTAGGAGCAGAGTATCAGCATTTCAGGTAAAGACTTTTGTGGAGATCTTGGAAAAGGCCATTATAACAGAGAAGGAAGGAGAGGCTCTATTTCTGTTCAATAAGGAGAAGAGGGTTATTACCGAAAAAGGAAACACGAGTGGGAGCAACAACAACAACAATAACAGCAACAACAATAAGAGAAGGTGGGAGGTAGCTTTTCCAAATAACCCTGGAAAAGGAGGGTATAACCATAACAACAATGCCAACAAAGGAGGTAATAACATCAACAACCAAAAGACTGAGCGCTGTAAGACATGTGGAAAGAATCATAAAAGGGCATGTTATTTTAGAGGGACGACTTGTTATACCTGCGTAGAAGATGGGCATTTTTCCAACTGGTGTCCCAAAAAGAAGGAGAAGGGCAAGAATATCAAATGTTTCAACTGTGGGGAAGAGGGTCATGTGTCATAATTTTGTCCAAAACCCAAGAAGGTGAATGTGGGAGGAGGTCAGAATTTCAACAATAAGCCAGGAACAGCGGCTGCAGGGGTTACTTAGAATAGTCCGAATGCAAGAAGTTTCAACATGATAGTGAGGGATGCGGTGGCGGCACAAGATGTAGTGAAATGTATTATACCAATTAATGTTGTAAATGCCTATGTGTTATTCGATTCTGGTGCTTCTTGTTCGTTTGCATCTGTTAATTTTGTTAAGAGATTAAAAATGCCATGTGAAGATCTAGATGTACCTTTTAACGTAGAAATTGCTAACAAAGAAATGATCCCTGTTCATACAGTACATAAGAATTATAGTGTAGAAATTCAGGGGTATACGTTACCGGTAAACCTTATACCTATACAACTAGGGGAGTTTGATGTAATATTGGGGATGGATTGGTTCGGTAGGCATAAGGCAGTAATTGATTACAAACGGAAACAAGTAAGTTTAAGGACATCTTTGAAAACAAAGGTAGTATTTAAGGAAAGTTGTTTACCAAAGCAAGTCAGATGTTTAACTATTATACAAGCTAAGAGATTGCTTCGAAAGAGTGGTACAGGGTATTTAGCCTATATGGTGGATACAAGGAAAGAAGGGGGAAAGTTAGATCAAATACCTATAGTAAATGAGTTTTCGGACGTGTTTTCAAGTGATCTACCTGGTCTTCCACCTGACAGAGAGATTGAGTTTGTGATTGACCTTGCACCGGGTACAGTACCAGTTTCAAAGGCACCTTACAGGATGGCACCAGTATAGTTGAAGGAGTTGCATGTTCAGTTGCAAGAACTCTTAGATAAGAAGTACATACAACCTAGTGTTTCACCATGGGGAGCACCTGTGTTGTTTGTAAAGAAGAAGTATGGGACGTTAAGATTGTGTATAGATTATCGAGAGTTAAATAAGTTGACCATCAAGAATAAGTACCCTTTACCAAGGATTAATGATTTGTTTGATCAGTTAAAAGGAACTGAGCATTTTTCAAAAATTGACTTACGATTGGGTTATCATCAACTGAAGGTAAGAAAAGAAGATGTACCAAAGACTGCCTTTAGGACCCGATACGGACATTGTGAGTTTCTTGTGATGTCCTTTGGGTTAACAAACGCACCTACAGCTTTTATGGATTTAATAAATCGAGTGTTTAAGTCATGCTTAAATAAATTCGTGGTGGTGTTTATTGATGATATCTTAATATACTCTAAGACACAGGAGGAACATGCGAAACACTTGAGAGTGGTATTAGAGATATTAAGAAAAGAATAACTTTATGCAAAAAATTTCAAGTGTGAATTCTGGTTAGAGGAAGTCTTGTTCCTAGGGCACGTAATTAGTAAGAATGGGGTAGCAGTGGATCCAAAAAAGATGGAAACAATCATGAATTGGGATCAACCAACAACACCAACAGAAGTTCGTAGTTTTCTTGGTTTGGCAGGGTACTATCGTCATTTTGTAAAAGATTTTTCCAAAATAGCAACCCCGCTAACCAATTTAACTAGAAAGACTGAAGTATAATTGGATGGACAAGTGTGAAGAGAGTTTTCAAGAATTGAAGAAATTATTAAGTAGGGCACCAGTATTATCATTACCAGATGAAACTGGGGGTCTTGTGGTTTATAGTGATGCTTCACACAGGGGTTTAGGATGTGTGTTAAGGCAACATGAGAAGGTGATCGCCTATGCTTCGCGATAACTTAAAGATTATGAGGAAAGGTATCCTACTCACGATCTGGAATTAGCTGCAGTAGTTTTGTTTTGAAGATATGGGGACATTATTTGTATGGGGGAAAGTGTGAGATATACACAGATCACAAAAGTCTGAAGTATATTTTTACACAAAAGGAGCTAAACATGAGACAGAGAAGGTGGTTAGAATTAATCAAGGACTTTGATTGTGAGATTCTATATCATCTGGTAAAGCCAACGTAGTTGCAGATGCATTGAGCCGGAAGAATCAAGAGAAGTTGAATACCATCACAAACAACGAGGTACTGATAAAAGAGTTTGAAAAACTCGAGATTAAAGTAAGAGCTTCAACTAACTCTAACCAGAAGCTATTTGTTATAGAGACAGTCTTAACCTTAATGGATAAAATCAAAGATATGTAGGAGAAAGATAAAGCATGTCAGAAGTGTAAGGCTGAGATAACTCAGAAGAAGAACATTAAGTTCCGACTGGATAAAGAAGGAGTACTGAGGTATGAAGATAGAGTGTGGGTTCCAGCAGTACAGGAATTGAAAGATGAAATCTTAGCTGAAGCTCATAGTTCCAAGTTTGTTGTGCACCCGCGAAGTACTAAGATGTATAAAGACTTGAGTCAGCATTTTTAGTGGCCGACCATGAAGAGAGAGATAGCAGAATGGGTAAGCAAATGTCTCACATGCCAAAGAGTTAAAGCTGAGCATCAAAGATCGAGTGGATTACTACAACCTCTACCGATTCCTGAATGAGAGTGGGAGCATATTACAATGGACTTTGTGGTAGGACTTCCTGTCACTCAGAAAGGCCACAATGTTATTTGGGTAATAGTTGATCGTCTCACCAAGTCTGCCCATTTTCTACCTATTGTAACGACCCCAAAATTCATACAATACAACTCTCGACATCGGACATTAACAATACATCTTTATTCAGAATTTACATTATTAATCAATGATACAATCACTAAAAATACGGAATATTTAAAACTTTTATATTATTCCTTCTTTATTTCTCTGAATCTCAACCTTTATCGTTACATAACTTTGATTCAATTTTATTTCATGAATCGCTTCATCAAAGTTATTAAAAACTAAAACTTACAACCACGTTCAATAACCCTTATACATCGGTAAAAATTTAAACTTTACAACTCAACATCTGTTAACCATCATACATTATCAAATACATTATCTGAAGCCTTAAACAGGGTCCAAAGTAATAACAATTCAGCCAAAGTATATAAATCTGCATACATTACATCTGATTCATTTCTTTCAAGTAGCAAATAGCGTTTACCTTGAATCCTTAACCTGCAAAAGTAATTATTTGCAAGAATGAGCTCGACAGCTCAGCAAGATCTAACAACTTTCATGCATCAAATAGCAGATAAATACATGCCCAACATACATCTCATAATAATTAAAGTAACATGGCATACATGCTTTACTTCACATAACAAATATAAAGATTGAGTTCCTTACTCAATCAACATTCTTTAATCAATCAATGTAGTCATAAATTGACTTTAACATTTCATGCTTACAACATATATACAACATATCATGCTTTTTACAAAACAATTTAAAATAGTTCATCATCAAGTTCACGTAGAAAATAGGAACTGAAAGACTTGCCTTGATCGTTGTTTACCAATAACAGTTTAACAGCTTACAGATATCTGCACTTCACGTGCCCTACACAATTATATAATCATGCACATCAACTATTAGTCACATAGCAAAGCATATTAATTGTAATATAAACTTTACTCTACATCTCATAACCCTTCCTATTATCAATACACAATGTTTAATTTGATTGTGTTAACTATCGACTTATATTTCACTATATTTCTTTTTCGTAATATTCGAAATTCATTCAAGTGTTTAAATCCTGCTAGGACTACCTATTGGTTTTATATTAACCACATTTCATATATAATAATGTTCGTTACATTAGAATCGGAACACTATTTAAGTGTATTACCACATTACACGGCGTTTCGACGTTTATACGTCACACGCCTAACTCGCCTCTTTTGCATATGTTTTGCATGCTCCTATTTATGGGTTACATTACTCCATAATGTTTCACTCTTATAAAAACATAATATTAAACAAGGTCATACACACTCGTTACGGCATTGAGACGCTTGCACGTCCGTACGCCAAACTTGCATATTCGAACGCCCAAATGACACGCATTTGTGCACGCTTAGCACGCCCAACCAAATTGTCTAATACTCAAGGGTTAATGCTAAGTATCATTATAGTACCTAATAGTCATGTTATGGAAGTTAGAACATCATTTTACATGGTCGGAAGCATTACATGTGCATACGTGCATGCCCGACGCACCCCGATTGCCTTAAAAAATACATCAGTCCCAAAAATAACCATTTTGACCCTAGCTAACGACCTCAAATTGAAAAACTTGAAGAACGCAAGTTGTAGGTCTACTCGTGCTCGTTCCCGATCATCTTGAATCACCTCAATCCGAGTCCGTATGAAAACGTTATGGCCATTTTACCACAGGAGGTCAAAATAGTCCCGGACTGAATTTTCCTCCCGGCGCAGCTGCCCCCCAAATAGCCGTGGGGGCAGCGCAGCTGCGCCCCTGGTAGCTTGTTACGTGATTTTTCTTTTCAGTGGTTCTGGCGAATTTTCTAACCCTTTCCTCCTTCCCATCTTCATAAATCAAGCTATACACATCCGATTGAGTCCGTTTTCGACTCTATGGATTCGTGAAACACTGAACTACCTGTCTATATGATAATTATAACACTTCAAAAACATTAACAATTCCTTATACGCGTTCCAATTTAGTGTTCATGCTACTTTTTCATGTTTTACACATATTTAGCGAATTCATTCACCACGGATTCGTTATTCAACCAAATCAATCCGTTTAACTTCCGTTGTTTCTGTTTTTCAACGTATTCACAACATCCATCATCAATTTACAGTTTATAGTATGAATTTAAAACCAATTTTGACTCCAAAACAGACCATGTAATATATATAAAAACTAAAACTCCAATTCTTCACTTTCAAACATGCTTTCATGAATTTGATACTTCAAAAATCATCTATAGACAACATATAATAGATTATGTAATCCCAATACACATAAAACTAATTTCTCAACAAATTAACCATAGAACTTCAATTATAGAGAATTTAAAAAACAAAACTAAGAACTCGAAATTTAAACTAGATTGTTTACCTTTGATTAGCTAGATGATTAGAGAAGCTTGATTAATCTTCTTCCTCTTCTTTGATTCTCAAAATTTTCTTCTCAATTTACAGAGAATTCTCTCAATTTCTCTATTCCTCTCTTCTGTGTTCTTAACCTTAGAAAAATAAATTACGTATATTCACTTAGCCCTCAGTTACACAAACTAAGAGTCTCAGCAGTTAGAAAATACAGAGGGTCTCTAGGCCATGTTTGGCTAGAACTCAAAATCCCTTTTTAATTTATTTTAATATTCCTCTATTATATGGTACATTTGTCACACATAACCAAACCAATCTTATAATTTCATATTAAGTTACATTGGGTTTATTAATCACTTAATTTATTAAATCACTCCTTATCAACATAATAAATTTATTTAATAAATCATTCATCCTCTAATTTAATTATTTAATTAAATTAGAGCATTGTCATTCCATTAGTGTAATAAAATACGCACCGATTATAAAATTAGTCATCATCAATTTACTTAATATCATCATACATGAATAAATTATTCCATAATAATTTCCATCAAATATTTACTTTATTTAATAAATATCTCAACTAAAATATTTATTTTACTCGATAATTATCTTAACTATTTACGAAATTCTCAATCAAATTACATTAACATATTACATTTATATGTAACACATTACCCTCTCATTTTATTAAAATAAATATATTTACATTAATTCACTATTTTAATTAAGTGAATTACTCTCATTATTTATGAAATTTAATTCATAACAATTATAGTGCCAACAAGGCATAATAATCAAATTATATTATTCAATAATATAACTTTCAACTTAATTAACTTAATTCTCTTTTCAAACAATTTCGTTTCCCTTCTTTAATAGTTAAAATAAATTAATTACTAAACCTCATTCCTCCAACCTATGAATATATATATATATATATATATCTTCTATATTCACACCACATCATATACTTCACCACATCATATACTCATATCCAAACTCAAAACATCTCGTAATAAGAATTTTATTTATTAATTTTTTATAATAATAAATTTTTAAAAATTCGGGTTGTCACATCCTTCCCTCCTTATAAGGATTCCGTCCTCGGAATCATCGAAACCCTACCTTACTCATGTTTTCATCAAATCTCTTAAAAAAACATTTATCGTTGAGTACTTCAACGCATTACCTTAATATAGGTTTTATATATATATTCAACTACATTCAGTTCTTCAACGAATTCTAGGTTTTATTTCATAACCTTCATTTAAACACAATTATGTTTCAAATATTATATATTCTCTAACTCGTACATTTCCTTTCTAAGGATCATTACCATATACTTTACTCGTCAAAGACATATACTTCATAATTCACTATCTTATAAGTATTCGGGTTATCACACCTATCAATGTTACTTATAATCTCGATCAGTTGACAAAGTTATATATAAAAGAGATTATTTCTAGACATGGAGTTCCTATATCCATAGTGTCAGATAGAGATCCCCAGTTTACTTCGAACTTTTGGAGGAGTCTTCAGGCGCACTTGGGGGACCCAGCTGAAATTGAGTACAATATATCACCCACAAACCGATGGACAAAGTGAGAGAACCATTCAAACGCTGGAAGATATGTTGAGAACCTGTATTATAGATTTTAAAGGGAGTTGGGAGGACCAGTTACCTTTGGTAGAGTTCGCGTACAATAATAGTTATCATGACAGTATTGGAATGCCACCGTACGAAGCCCTGTATGGAAGGAAGTGTAGAACACCTTTATGTTGGGATGAAGTTGGGGAAAGGCAAATGCTTGGACCTGAGTTAGTACAACAAACCACTAAGAAGATTCGAGTTATACGACAACGGTTGCAAGCATCTCAATATCGACAGAAGAAATATGCAGATCAACACAGACAGCTAAGAGAATTTAGCGTTGGAAGTCATGTATTTCTGAAAGTATCTCCTTGGAAAGACAAAATTCGTTTTGGTAAAAAGGGAAAGTTAAGCCAGAGATTCATTGGGCCATTTCAGGTAGTAAGGAGAATAGGTGAAGTAGCCTACGAGGTAGCCCTACCCCCAGAATTAGGACACATCCAAAATGTGTTTCATGTGTATGTGCTACGTCTGTATAAACCTGATTATATGCACGTGATAAACTATGAACCTGCTCAAATAGAGAAAGATTTATCGTATATAGAAGTTCCGGTACAGATAGTTGATTGGAAAGAACAGGTGTGGAGAAATAAGGTTATATCATCAGTTAAAGTAATCTGAAAGAATCATGATATTGAAGAAGCTACATGTGAGCTGGAAGATAAGATGCGATAAGATTTTCCGCATTTGTTTTCATAGGCTGTGATTTTAATTTCGGGACGAAATTCTTATAAGAGGGGGTGATTGTAATATTCCAAACATTAAATAGGAATATTAATTTAAACAAAAAATATAAATATGTTTTATATTTTGTATGATGTGTATTTAACCTTATTATTAGTATATATAATTATATATCAACACATAAGGTATAACTATGTGCAGATATATAGAAGGTTTTATAGGTAAACCCTAATTAAAATTTTTTATTTAAATAAAGGAGTCCTAACCCTAATCGTTATAATAAATAATAATTTTAACAAAATATATTGATAATGTTATATGGGATTATGAATATTTCAATATATTAATTTAATATATGAGGAAATAAGGAATTAATTGCAAAAGAATTTTAAGGAAATCCTAACCCTAATTATACCCCTTAATTTATATTATAAACCCTAATTCTAAACCAACAAAACCTAATTGTTCATTATTGTTTTTAAATTTTCTAAGGATAATATGAAATGACTAAATTACCCTTATATTTAAGTGAGAAATTATCAAAATACCCTTAGTATATGCGAAATGACCAAAATACCCTTAGTGTATGCGAAATGACCAAAATATCCTTATTTTGTTCTCTTATTAAAACAAGATAGGAACAAATCTTTTGCTTGCAAGCAAAAGATTTGTCACATGACCTAACACACTTGGCATGACAACATAACCTAATTCATAGATGAAGTAGACTTAGTTGTTAAAAATGTATTAAAACCTAAGTTTTAACCCTACTTGAGCTTTGGATATAAGGAAAGGTCATAAGGACTAAGGGCCACGAATTTTCTACTCATTATAGACAACCAACTGACTCACAAACAACATTTAGCAGTCCAGAAAAGGAATCAGAAAGAGAAAGAACAAAAATTGCTCAAAAAGGGTAAAAAAACCTAAGCCTAACTTAATTTTTGATTTCTGAAGATTTAATTGTTGTTATTATTGGTTAAATATGTTCATTACTAAGTTATTTAGTGATCTGGGTTGCTAAAACATGGATCCAAAACATTTAAAAGCATCAAAATAGAGTTTTAAGCAAAACTGTCAAAGCTGAAAAATCGGGTCTGACAACGAATGTCAGCCCTTGTATCTCGTTAACTGTCTATTGTTTATGTTTGTTTAAAGTTGGTAGTTGTAGTATGTAATGTTGTTAATGGATTGGAAGTGGTAGATTAGACATCAGAACACTGGATCGGGAGTTATAAGTAGTCAAAACCCGTTGACCGAGCATGACCAAGCCTTTTCTGGGTAACCCAAAAAATTTAAGAACAAGCCTGACAGGCCGTTTGACCGGCCTTGATCTCGCTACTGACAAGTTGTTAGGAGGTTAAGTTGTGTTTATGTTATACACTGACATGAGTACTACACAACCATAGCACTTTCAAGCCCTAGATAATCACTGGCCGGAAGATATAAACGGTCAAACCTCGTTGACCGTTCAGCTTGAGTGTTCTAGGTAACCTAGAAACTCATAAGCAGTGTCCGACAAGATTTTTGAAGGCTTAGATCTTGCTTCTTTTTGATATATGGACTCTGTGACTGCTCAAACAATGTACTCTGGTAGTTAGTCTATAAATTTCGACGACTAGAACACCCAAACATTGGCAAGATATAAGACCATAAAGGTCTTTGACCGGCGTTGACCATTCAATTTTGGGCAGCCCAGAATTGAAGAACAACATTGGTGTGCTAGTTTGACCGGCTGTGGGAACTTGTAACATGGTTTCTAGGCACTGAAAGAAGCATAAACATGTACTCCTACACTAGCACTACAACTTCATTGAATTAGATTGCTCAGAAACCAAGTTGATTGCCAGAAAAATCGAGTCAAACGGGACCCTTGGCCGTTGACCATCGTGTTCTTGAGATGATGAAGAACACCTATAGCGACACTTATTTCGTTAAAGGTCTTTAGCGACAGGCGATTTTTGGAAATTAATTTTATTAATTAAAATGATTAGAATAAATAGAAATAATTACTAAATAATTAATAAAAAATTCTAAAAAATCATTTTTAGTTATAATAAATAATTTTTAATATTTTGACATAAAGTTTTATTAATATTTAATTTATTTAAATATTAATAATAATAAATTACTTAAAAATAATATTAATGATTTAAAAATAATTTTGAATAATAATAAATTATTTAAAAATGATAATAATGATTTAAAAATCATTATTAAGTAAAATAAATTATTTAAAAAATAATATTGATGATTTAAAAATTATTTTAAATGGTTATTAAATATTTAAAAATAATATTAATAACTTAAAAATCATTTTAAATGATATTAAATCATTTAAAAATTATTCTGAGCATTTGAAATTTTTTATAAATAATAACAAAAATATCTAAATAGGATGTTAAAACTTTTCAATAAAGTTTATCGAAAAACTAATTTGATAGCTATTCAATAAGCTATAAAATACCGAACGAACTTCAAAATCAACCCAGACACTAATAGTTTAATTAGAAATTAATTGTTATCATTTCTAATGACTATTACAACATATATAGGTTGCAAGTATACTTTCAAATAACTTAAGTAACCGATCGTGATAAAAGGCAAGTTTTTCTAACTTCATTTAATTTCAATAATAAATGTAAGTCATGTAAATTGATATACGAAATTGTTATAACCATTATTCGCTATATCTATAATTTGAAAAGGGTTATGACTTATTGTTCAACCATAACCAAGATATATGAACTGTTACTTGCATAAATTATTTTGATTTGATATCAAAGCATAGACTGTGGTGAAACCAATATTGTTTGGTACAAATATATATAATGATACTATCAAAGTGACGCCCCCAAATTCGGGACCGCCACTTGGTCACTCGAATTTGGTTCGTCAAGTGCTCATGGTAATACAATAATAACTAAAATCACACATTCACAGTGGAAGATCTAATTTAGAATAATATACAATGATTTATTATAATTATTCCCCCAATTCTCGCAACCTACAGTACTTAATAGATTACATAATGATATCGAATAAAGACTTATTACATAATCCTACTTAAGCTTAAACATAGTCTGAAGACAGTCTTAATACAACATAATAATTTTTAAACATAAGGGAACAAGCTAGTCGGTAGCCTTGCCCTTGCCCTTGTCTTTCCCAAAGACACTCCCCTGTTCCGCCTTAACTGAAAGGTTTTAAAATAAGCAAGAATGAGCACAAATTGCCCAACAAGTAATATACAACAAGGGTGATGAGTATTATATCACGAGTTTGAAATATCGAAGTATAATCTCTAAGATAGTTCAGAGTTTCAGAATAATATCAGGAACAACCAATATCAACAATTCTCGAATCACATCTTTGGAATATGAAATGATAATTCAATATAGATCAACAAATATATATGAATTCAAAGGCTATCAACGTATCCAACTTGATAAAATAATTTATACTGAGCAGTCACTAAGGACTATTGAACATCTACTAGAATTACCAATATTAAACTGATAACCCAAAAGAAACAAGTATAATAGATAATTAGTCTACAATACTCTATGTTATGCATAACCACAGTAATATTCACGCGTGTGTTGGGGCTTCCAACAATAAACACTCCCATTACCATAAAGGTTGTTGTAACGACCATGAATTTTTTTAAACTCTTTATTTATTAAATATGTGATTTAATTTTTATGAGTTAGTTTTGTGAGCATATTTAAACCTTATGTGGTTGTGATTATGTGAGATAGAGCCTATGCAAATAATTGCTAGAAATATTTAAAGGGAGTCACTAATGGTCTAATTAAATTAGTGGACTGTGACGAACAAGATTTTTGTAATTTAATTTGAATATTTATTGAATTAAATAAATATTTTTTGATGATTTAATTATTGAGTTAAATAATTAATTGATGAAATTGTGGTAGATTAATTTAATTATATGTGTCACATTAGTTAAATTAATGTGGTGAATTTTTATATATTCAAAGTATGTATTTAATTGAGCTTATTTGATTAATATATTAATTAATAAGCATAATATTATTCTAATTAATTTAATAATTAATTAGAGATTTAATGATTTGACATAATTAATAAATAAGAATTTTAATTATGTGACTATGTGAATTATTGTGGAATTATGTAATTTTATTTAATTGATTTAAATAGGATTATTTGATTAATTGGGTGTGACATTTAATTAACTATATAATAGTAAGTAATTAAATTAATGGGAAAGAAGGAATAAGGGACAAGCCAAACACGGCCCTATGGGGAGTTAGCCAATTAACCCACTAAGGGACCAACTGACCACTCACTCTACCCACTTCGTATATTACGTATATACATATTATATTATACCTTATATACATATCATATCAGTTCTATATTGATATTCACATTTCAGAGAGAAATGTAGAGAGAAATACACAGAGAGAATTGAGAGATTGGAACTAGAATCCATATCATCTTCACAGAGTTTGCAAGGGGTAATTCCTTTGTCTCAGTTTTATTTCACGTACTATGTTTCCTTCATGAACATATATTCTGAGTTCCCTGTGTATGGGAAATTTTTTTAGCAATTTTTGATTATATGCTTATATATGTGTTATTATATCATTATAACATGTTTTGTATTTGGTATGAATGAATTAAAATAATCGAATTCATGTAATTAGGCCTTCATTGGGTTTTCAAAATTTTATAGAGTTTTTCCATTTACGTGCTTTAAAAATTCTCTATGAATGGGAAATTTGATATTTGTTCATTATATGGCTATATGTGTGTTCATATGTGTTTATAACATATTATATGCTATATATGCATAACTTTCAGTGATCACACCATGAAATTTTGTTGATAATTGGGTTTTCAAAAGTTATAGTGTAGAAATTGTACATATGGCCCATATGGCCCTTACGTACAAAATTTACATGCCTTCTACGTTTATTTAACTTAAATTGATACTTGCATGTAGTTATGTACGTTTAAACGAACAAATTGGAAGTTAAACGAACGGATTTGGTGTTATAACGAATCCGTAACGTTGAATTTCTTATTTTCCTTCAAAACTTTACAAAATATTGAAAACAGTGAAAATAGATGCCTTGAATTGTGTAAATACGTGATTTAAAATACTAAGATCATGCTAGAAATGTTATATAATGTTTCTGTGGAGTTTTTACATTATGGGTAGCCTTACAATTCATTACGTTAGTTTAATTTGGATTTATTTGGGCTACTCTGTGTGTTCATCGCGAACCAGGGAGTGCACCAGCAGAGGGACCTGCCCCAGCGGGTGTTCATGGCCATGAAGACCCGCTCCAGCGGGTATAAGGGCTGTCCGGGAGCCTTTTTTTTTTTGGTTTTCGAGACTATTTTGACCTCCTGTAGTAAAATAAGCATAACGTTTTTATACGAACTCCGATTAAGGCGATTCAAGTTGATTCGGAAAGATAACGAGTAGACCTACAACTTTCATTCTTTAAGTTTTTCATTTTAAAATCGTTAAAACGGGTAAAAATGGCCATCTTTGTGACTGATACGTATTTAGAGGCAATCGGAGGGCTTAGGACATGCACGTACACAAGTGTAGTGTTCTCGATAATAAAAGATGTTGTTTTAAGTTACATATATATATATGATATGATTTGAAGTTCATGATTAATAAATTAAGTTATTGACATGTATAAGATAATGTGAAGGTTCAAGTTAACAAACTAAGTGCGAACTTGAATATCGTAATTGTAAAACTTGATTATGATTGTTTAAAGGGCTATACATGTGTGATATGCATGTTGTGAGTTTATATTCATGTTATGTGGTTAGCCATTGAGTAATATTATAAACCAAATTGTAAGTCGAACTTAAGTGAATAGTTCAACAGTTAAACATGGTAGTTATGAAAACTAATCGATGTCGTATACATAATGTAATGTGTAGGACGTTGAGGAAGTGAATTGTAATTATATTTGTAGCTTGTGCAAGAGACAAGTATCCTATCCCTAACTTATTGATTTAGCAAGTTTCCTAAATTCTAATTTATTCATTTATTAAGTCTTAGACTTGTGTTTCTATATCGAGTAAGCTCGTGTTCTTAATTGTTCCAGTTCGAAATTCATATTACATATTGGAACTCTTTTAAAAGTATGATTCAATTATACAATACTTATTCGATCGTATACTCTTGAGATTTATTATTCAAGTTGAATATCGATGTTATTGTTGAACTTATAGGACTAGTGAACCCTTATTTATTCGACTAGTCCATAGTTGATGTACGTTCTAAATTCTAGAATACTTATTGAGCTTATCCAAACCAAACTTCCTTTGGTGCGGACTCTGATGTCAAAACTGAGATGAACAATCCTGTAAAGGGGATTATTTACGCTTTAGCGTTGAGATATTGTGCACAGTATGGTACTAAGGGCTGATCCCCCTAAGTACGAGAAGTAGAGTCCATAGTCTTATGACTGTTAAAGGTTTAAAGCATAAAAACTTTACAACCTAGGACATAGTTCAAGGTCTTATGACCCTCAGACGTTCTTTTGATTCCTGTTATTCATTCTTGAGTCAAAAGTTGAGTTTCTTTATTCAGATGTCTTTGATTCACTCGCATGTTATTATATTGTTGTCATATTATTATACTTGCAGGAAATCGTGCTCACTCTTACGTAATAATAACATTGAAGTTAAGAACGAATGGTCCAACGAGCCTTCTAATAGCAAAGGCAAGGGCAAGGTCAACAAGTGACGAAGACTTGTTGTTTATTTTATGTGTTTATGTTTCAGACTTATATTAGAGTTGTGTAAAATTTATTTATTTGTTTATGTTCCGCACAGATGTTTAAGGTTAGTATGACCTGGGATTTATTTTATTTATTACTCAGATGTTGTAACCCCATAAGGGGAGGATTTAATTCTATTTATTGTATGGTTTGCATTTACTATAGGTAGATAGATAGATGATATTCGTACAGTGAACACCAAGTCCCGTGGAATTGAAGTACCCGAATTTGGGGGTGTCACAGGTTGGTATCAAAGCTGTAGGTTATGAACCTTAGGTTGGGGGAAAACCTTAGGATAGTAGCCTTTTTAGAGATCAAGAACATAGTAATGATAACTCTTATCTAGTTCTAAGAAAGATAATAACTTACCTTATGTGCTATGTGCTTATACTTATATATTCGAGTATCGATTAGCATCACGTAATTAATAAAACTTAAAATTTTATTTGTCAGGATGACAGATGCTGGAGAACCTAGTCAGTCCAGGGACCTTGTACCCCTAGAGGCTAGAGAGGAGGAGCCCCGAGATATCCACGTAGTCTGGGAGCAGTTAGTCCGACGAGAGCCATCACCCTTGATCACATTCGTTGGTTAGGAGTATGTGCCGATGTCTAATTCAGAGGAGGACTCTGAGGAAGACCCTGAGGAGATTGAGGTTCAGGCTGAGGCAGCCGAAGAGGAGGAGGAAGACCCTGAAAAGTTCCCACCGAGCTCTATTAGTGCTGAGATGTATGATGAGCTGTATGACCGTAACATAGAGTTACGTGATACTGTTCAGGAGCTGAGGGATACTGTTCAGGAGCTGAGGGAGCGGTCGGTTACTCAACAGTCTACCATCGAGCTGAGGGATGGAGAGGTTGAGGCTCTTCACACACGTTTGGGAAATGTAGAGTGGAATTTGGTTCACGAGAAAGGCCAAACTAAGCAGAAGTCAGAGGAAATAGAGGAATTGAAGAATGAACTGAAAGAGAAATTAACAAGGCTGGCCATAGCAGAGGAGGCCTAGGTAAGGGAATCACGAGGAGCAGATCTCGCAGAAGATAACTATCGGGCGAAGAAGGCCAAGCTTGAGGAGACGTACTCTACGCTTCAGTATGCAATTAATGAGGCCCAGGATCGGGTTATGAGGTACCCAATTCAGTTCGAAGGACTACCATCATACATGCTAGATCGCAGGACGATGTCTCGGATTATAGAAGAAGAGCGTGGCAAAGCTGTTCGTCGCCTTAATGGGCAATGATAAGAACATTTGATTTTGTGAAACCTATCTGGTAGTTAATAATGTAAATTCTAATGTGTTTATAAACAGAGGAATATTTTATGTTTTAAATCCTGTAGATTCTTTATCTCGAGATAGTTGATGTAAATAGCAGTGATGCTATCATATTATGTTAAAACTTTTGATTTAGTAATATATCAAAGTTTATTTGAGATAATGTGTTGACTGATTGTGTCTAAATGTTTAAGTTAAGCCTTAAATATTTAAAAGATTGAATAAAGTTCTAATAAGCGTATATCTTAACAGAAATATGCCGCCAAGGAGAAGACCAAACCGTTGACCGGCCCAGGAAGGGTCAACTAACAACAACAACGATGCCAATGCTAACCCCAGTTCAGCAGTTGGCGAACTTACTTGCTGGAGTGCTTAAGAACAAACCTCAAGCTCCACCGAACACAACGTTCAAGGACTTCAAGGCGGTGGGACCGCCAGAGTTTAAAGGCACCATGAACTCGATAGAAGCTCAAACCTGGGTTATGGAGATGGAAAAAGTTTTCGACGTCGCCAGAGTCAGAGAAGACCAGAAAACTGCCTATGCAACGTTCATGCTAAAATCCGAGGCCAGCTATTGGTGGCAAGCGAATAAGGTCCAGGGAGGTGAAGGTGTGATTACCTGGGAGAGGTTCAAAGAGATGTTCTTCGAGATGTACTTTCCGACCAGCTCGCAGAATCAAATGGAGATTCAGTTTCTAGAGCTGAAATAGGGGAATATGTCCGTACCAGAATATGCAGCGAAATTCAATGAGTTGGCTAGGTTTGCCACGTATCAAGTGCACACCGATCAGAGAAAGGCAAGGAGGTTTGAGCAGGGCCTGAAGCCCTGGTTGTATAGCAAAGTGTTAATATTCCAATTGAACACTTTTGCTGGAGTGTTGAAGAAGGCCATTCTCGCTGAGGGCGGGAGTGACGCTGTTACAAAGTATAACCAAGATCAAAAAAAGAAGAAGAGTGAAGGTGAAGGAGTTAACAAGGCTAGTGGTAGCAACACGGGGGAAGTAACAATCAGAAGAGGAGGTGGAATGATAACTCATCAACTGGGAATCAGCAAGGAGGTCAAAAGAAGAGGATCGAAGCTTGTTCGACCTGCGAAAAAGCTCACCTGGGGGTCTGTATGAAGGGAAAATGAGTATGCTATAATTGTGGTCAGGAAGGCCACATAGCACCTAACTGTCCGAACCCAAAGAAGGGCGCTTGCTTCACTTGCGGCTCAAAGGACCGTCTGGCAAGGGACTGTCCGAAGAAGGGATCTGGAGGGGCAGGATCAGGAGGGAACAGGGGAAACAGCAGTGGAAGTGCTCTAACTATCACGGGACCAACCGCAACCAACCGACCGACCGCAATGACCTTCAACATGACCGTACAGGATGCTGTACAATCTCGCAATGTGGTGTCAGGTATCATTCCGATCAATAAAGTTAATGCTTATGTACTATTTGATTCGGGTGCTACTTGTTCATTTATATCCGATGACTTTGCTAAGAACTTAGAACTTCCTATGGACGAGTTAGAATACCCCATGAGCATAGAGATTGCGAATAAAGAAGTGATCCCTGTTAGGTATGTACACAAGAACTGTAGAGTAGATATTAACGGTAACATTATGAACGTAGATCTTATCCCGATTAGACTTGGGGAATTCGATGTTATTCTGGGAATGGATTGGCTAGTCAATTATGGGGCTGTAATTGAATGCCAGAGGAAGTATATCAACCTTATGATCCCGTCAAAGGTTGTGTTTTATGGCAGCAAATCGCCTAGACAAGCGAGTTGTCTGACCATGATGCAGGTCAGGAAGTTGTTAAGACAAGGCTGTGTAGGATATTTAGCCTACATAGTCGATAGTCGTAAAGAAAACCCGAAAGTGGGAGATATACCAGTCGTGAGGGACTTCATAGTCGTATTTTCGGATGATCTGCCAGGACTTCTGCCAGATAGAGAGGTTGAGTTTGTGATCGATTTGGCGCCAGGGAAGACCCCAATATCGAAGGCACCATACCGGATGGCTCCGGTAGAGATGAAAGAGTTAATGGTACAACTACAAGAGTTACTAGACAAGAAGTACATCCAACCGAGCGTATCGCCGTGGGGAGCGCCGGTGTTGTTTGTAAAGAAGAAGGACGGGACAATGCGGCTTTGTATCTACTATAGAGAACTGAATAAGGTCACAATTAAGAATAGATATCCATTATCGAGGATCGACGATCTGTTTGACCAATTGAAGGGTGCAAGGTACTTTTCAAAGATAAACTTGAGGAGTGGCTATCATCAGCTGAAGGTGAGGCCAAAGGATGTTCCAAAGACAGCATTTAGGACTCGATATGGTCACTACGAATTTCTGGTAATGTCATTTGGTCTAACGAATGCTCCTGCAGCATTCATGGGCTTAATGAATGGAGTGTTCAAGCCGTTTGTGACAAATTCGTGGTGGTCTTTATCGACGATATTTTGGTATACTCGAAGACCAAGGAAGAACATGTAGAACATCTGAAGTTAACATTAGAGGTGTTGAGAAGAGAAAAGTTGTACGCTAAATTTTTGAAATGTGAATTCTGGATTGAAATAGTGTAATTTCTTGGACATGTGATCGACAAGGACGGAATTTCGGTAGATCCCTCTAAAGTCGAAGCTGTGATGAACTGGGATCAGCCGAAAACACCGTCGGAAGTGAGGAGTTTTCTTGGATTGGCGGGTTATTATAGAAGATTCATTCAGGACTTTTCCAAGATCGCAACTCCGCTGACGAATTTGACTAGAAAATCGATGAAATTCGTTTGGACAGAGAAGTGTGAGGAAAGTTTCCAAGAGCTTAAGAGGAGGTTGAGTTCAGCACCTGTGTTATCCCTTCCGGACGACACAGGAAATTTTATGGTTTATAGTGATGCGTCACATAAAGGACTTGGCTGTGTGCTTATGCAAAACGACAGGGTCATTGCGTATGCGTCACGACAATTGAAAGACTATGAGAAAGGGTATCTGACCCATGATTTAGAGTTAGCTGCAGTGGTATTTGCTTTGAAAATTTGGAGACACTATCTCTATGGGGAGAAGTGTGAAATATATACAGACCATAAGAGTCTGAAACATATTTTTACACAGAAGAACTTGAAAATGCCCCAGAGAAGGTGGCTGGAGTTAATTAAGGACTATGACTGTGAAATCTTATACCATCCAGGTAAGGCTAATGTGGTTGCCGACGCCTTAAGCAAAAAAGGTCGGGAGAAATTGATGATGTTGACTGCTCAGGAGGAGCTAGTTTCAGCAATGGAAAAATTGGAATTGGAAGTGAAGTATTGAATGGAGATTGACGAGAAGTTATTTCAGATGCAAGCTGGTACAACCCTATTGGATAAAGTTAAGGAAGCTCAACTTCAGGACGAAGAATGTGAGAAGGTTAAGAAAAAGATATCTGAAGGAACCGAACCGAGATTCAAGATAGACAGTGAGGGACCACTGAGATTTGAGAACAGAGTGTGGGTACCGTCAGTGCCAGAGATTAAGGAGGACATTTTGAGCGAGGCTCATAGCTCACGGTATTCGATTCACCCCGGTAGTACCAAGATGTACCAGGATCTTCGACAGCACTTCTGGTGGCCAAATTTGAAACGAGATGTTGCTGAGTGTGTTGCAAAGTGTCTAACCTGTCTTAAAGTGAAAGCAGAACATCAGAGACCGAGTGGTTTGCTACAACCCCTGGAAATCCCAGAATGGAAATGGAAACACATTACGATGGATTTCGTGGTCGGCCTTCCGACGACTCAGAAAGGCTACAACGCAGTATGGTCGTTGACCGACTGACGAAATCAGCACACTTCCTTCCGATCAAAATCAGATTCAACTTAGATCAGTTGGCAAGGTTATATGTGAAAGAGATTGTTTCGAGGCACGGAGTTTCGGTGTCAATTGTTTCCGACAGAGATCTGCGCTTCACATCAAACTTCTTGAAGCGACTACAGGAATGCATCGGGACACAGTTGAGAATGAGTACGGCTTATCACCATCAGACAGACGGGCAGAGTGAAAGAACGATCCAGACATTGGAAGATATGTTGAGAGCATGCATCATGGATTTTAAAGGAAATTGGGATGATCACCTACCGCTTGTGGAATTCGGTTACAACAACAGTTACCACGCTAGTATTGGCATGCCGCCTTACGAAGCGTTGTACGAAAGAAAATACAGAACTCTGCTATACTGGGATGAAGTTGGCGAGAGACAATTGCTAGGTCCAGAGTTGGTATAACAGACAGCAGAGATAGTCAAAGTGATCCGGACAAGACTGGTAGCCGCTCAGGATAGGCAGAAGAAATACGCCGATACACACCGTAAGAATGTTGAGTTTGAATCGGGTAGCTTTGTATTTTTGAAAGTCTCTCCCTGGAAGGGAAAGATCAGATTCGTTAAGAAGGGGAAATTGAGCTCAAGGTTCATTGGACCTTTTGAAGTACTGCGAAGGATTGGGGAAGTTGCGTATGAGGTAGCCTTACCTCCGGCACTTGAGAATGTCCACAACGTCTTCCATGTTTCAGTTTTGCGCCCCTACAAACCCGATTACAAACATGTGATTGAATATGAACCCCTACATTTTGAAAAAGACTTATCCTATGAAGAAATTCCTGTTCAGATTGTTGACAGGAAAGAGCAAGTCCTCAGAAACAAAGTTATACCTTCTGTTAAGGTAATTTGGAGGAACCACAATGCTGAAGAAGCTACGTGGGAACTCGAAGAGCATATGATGAAGAATTACCCAGATTTATTTACTTAATTTTTGTATATGTGATTCTGGGGACAAAATCTTTGTCAGGGGGAGAATGTAACGGGGCGAATTTTTAATTGAACCGTGATTCTGGGGACAGAATCCTTTTAAGGGGGGAAAGATGTGACGAACAAGATTTTTATAATTTAATTTGAATATTTATTGAATTAAATAAATATTTTTCGATGATTTAATTATTGAGTTAAATAATTAATTGATGAAATTATGGTAGATTAATTTAATTATATGTGTCACATTAGTTAAATTAATGTGGTGAATTTTTATATATTCAAAGTATGTATTTAATTGAGCTTATTTGATTAATATATTAATTAATAAGCATAATATTATTCCAATTAATTTAATAATTAATTAGAGATTTAATGATTTGACATAATTAATAAATAAGAATTTTAATTATGTGACTATGTGAATTATTGTGGAATTATGTAATTTTATTTAGTTGATTTAAATAGGATTATTTGATTAATTGGGTGTGACATTTAATTAACTATATAATAGTAAGTAATTAAATTAATGGGAAAGAAGGAATAAGGGACAAGCCAAACACGGCCCTATGGGGAGTTAGCCAATTAACCCACTAAGGGACCAACTGACCACTCACTCTACCCACTTCGTATATTACGTATATACATATTATATTATACCTTATATACATATCATATCAGTTCTATATTGATATTCACATTTCAGAGAGAAATGTAGAGAGAAATACACAGAGAGAATTAAGAGATTGGAACTAGAATCCATATCATCTTCACAGAGTTTGCAAGGGGTAATTCCTTTGTCTCAGTTTTATTTCACATACTATGTTTCCTTCATGAACATATATTCTGAGTTCCCTATGTATGGGAATTTTTTTTTAGCAATTTTTGATTATATGCTTATATATGTGTTATTATATCATTATAACATGTTTTGTATTTGGTATGAATGAATTAAAATAATCGAATTCATGTAATTAGGCCTTCATTGGGTTTTCAAAATTTTATAGAGTTTTTCCATTTACGTGCTTTAAAAATTCTCTATGAATGGGAAAATTGATATTTGTTCATTATATGGCTATATGTGTGTTCATATGTGTTTATAACATATTATATGCTATATATGCATAACTTTCAGTGATCATACCATGAAATTTTGTTGATAATTTAAAAGTGATAGAGTGTAGAAATTGTACATATGACCCATATGGCCCTTACGTACAAACTTTACACGCCTTATAAGTTTATTTAACTTAAATTGATACTTGCATGTAATTATGTACGTTTAAACGAACAAAATGGAAGTTAAACGAACGGATTCGGTGTTATAACGAATCCGTAACGTTGAATTTTTTGTTTTCCTTCAAAACTTTACAAAATATTGAAAACAGTGAAAATAGATGCCTTGGATTGTGTAAATACGTGATTTAAAATGCTAAGATCATGCTAGAAATGTTATATAATGTTTCTGTGGAGTTTTTACATTATGGGTAGCCTTATAATTCATTATGTTAGTTTAATTTGGATTTATTTGGGCTACTCTTTGTGTTCATCGCGAACTAGAGAGTACACCAGCAGGGGGACCCGCCCCAGCGGGTGTTCATGGCCATTAGGACCCGCCCCAGCGGGTATAAGGGCTGTCCGGGAGCCTTTTTTTTGGTTTCCGAGACTGTTTTGACCTCCTGTAAAAAAATAAGCACAACTTTTTCATACGAACTCCGATTAAGGCGATTCAAGATCATTCAGAAAGATAACGAGTAGACCTACAACTTTCATTCTTTAAGTTTTTCATTTTAAAATCGCTAAAATGGGTAAAAATGGCCATCTTTGTGACTGATATGTATTTAGAGGCAATCGGAGGGCTTCGGACATGCACGCACACAAGTGTAGTGTTCTCGATAATAAAAGATGTTGTTTTAAGTTACATACATGAATATTATATGATTTGAAGTTCATGATTAATAAATTAAGTTATTGACATGTATAAGATAATGTGAAGGTTCAAGTTAACAAACTAAGTGCGAACTTGAATATCGTAATTGTAAAACATGATTATGATTGTTTAAAGGGCTATACATGTGTGATATGCATGTTGTGAGTTTATATTCATGTTATGTGGTTAGCCATTGAGTAATATTATAAACCAAATTGTAAGTCGAACTTAAGTGAATAGTTCAACAGTTAAACATGGTAGTTATGAAAACTAATCGATGTCGTATACATAATGTAATGTGTAGGACGTTGAGGAAGTGAATTATAATTATATTTGTAGCTTGTGCAAGAGGCAAGTATCCTATCCCTAACATATTGATTTAGCAAGTTCCCTAAATTCTAATTTATTCATTTATTAAGTCTTAGACTTGTGTTTCTATATCGAGTAAGCTCGTGTTCTTAATTGTTCCAGTTCGAAATTCATATTACATATTGTAACTCTTTTAAAAGTATGATTCAGTTATACAATACTTATTCGATTGTATACTCTTGAGATTTATTATTCAAGTTGAATATCGATGTTATTGTTGAACTTATAGGACTAGTGAACCCTTATTTATTCGACTAGTCCATAGTTGATGTACGTTCTAAATTCTAGAATACTTATTGAGCTTATCAAAACCAAACTTCCTTTGGTGCAGACTCTGATGTCAAAACTGAGATGAACAATCCTGTAAAGGGGATTATTTACGCTTTAGCGTTGAGATATTGTGCACAGTATGGTACTAAGGGCCGATCCCCCTAAGTACGAGAAGTAGAGCCCATAGTCTTATGACTGTTAAAGGTTTAAAGCATAAAAACTTTACAACCTAGGACATAGTTCAAGGTCTTATGACCCTCAGACGTTCTTTTGATTCCTGTTATTCATTCTTGAGTTAAAAGTGGAGTTTCTTTATTCAGATGTCTTTGATTCACTCGGATGTTATTATATTATTGTCATATTATTATACTTGTGTGCAATCGTGCTCACTCTTGCGTAATAATAACATTGTAGTTAAGAACGAAAGGTCCAACGAGCCTTTTACTAGCGAAGGCAAGGGCAAGGTCAACAAGTGACGAAGACTTGTTGTTTATTTTATGTGTTTATATTTCAGACTTATATTAGAGTTGTGTAAGACTTATTTATTTTTTTATGTTCCGCACAGATGTTTAAGGTTAGTATGACCTGGGATTTATTTTATTTATTACTCAGATGTTGTAACCCCATAAGGGGAGGATTTAATTCTATTTATTGCATGGTTTGCATTTACTATGGGTAGATAGATAGATGATATTCGTACAGTGAACACCAAGTCCCGTAGAATTGAAGTAGCCGAATTTGGGGGTGTCACATGGACTAACCCTAAGTTTTATATCGAAAGAATTGAAAGAGTTGTTATTAATTAAATATTCAATTTAATTGAATATAGTTTAAGGATTTAAACTGCATTGATTAACTTCGTTTATGAGTAATTAATTGATAATATGTCGATTAACTATTATTGTGAATAAATTATATATTATTGAGCAAAGGATTAATAAATATAATGAGATTATATTTACTTGATTAATTAAATTGTGCAAGCATACGATCTATTAAACCTTTAATATATGGTAGTTAACTATATATTATATATGGTACAAGGTGACTCATTAATATTCTATATATTATATATATGTATAGACTATGTAGTAAACATAATTACATTATGTGAGTTACATATTATTGCTTATGTAATATGATAGACATTAATATATAACCCTATTACCTTATATTAATATCAATAAACAATTGTTAACTGATAATGATTTCAATAAGTTATTATAATTATAATAATAACAGTTATGATAATGAGTA
Source organism: Panax stipuleanatus (assembly GCA_020205555.1). NCBI lineage: Eukaryota > Viridiplantae > Streptophyta > Magnoliopsida > Apiales > Araliaceae > Panax > Panax stipuleanatus. The sequence goes on from CM035125.1 coordinate 99,290,040, forward strand.
ATGATAATACCCAATTGCATTATAATTGGTATTAAGGAAAATGTACATGGATTATATATATGTACACTACTTGATACATTGCATTATTATTGGCTCATTTGAAATTGTGACTTTAGACTTAAGTATATACTATGTGTATATATATATATATAATCCAAGTGTAGTTAGTATAAAACTAAGTATTGGCATACATTACATACAACTACAAGTTGGCGAGGTTTGTTTGAGAGTTCCATTTCTTCACGTGAACAAGCAATGAGCTACTAGCTACTCTACTTTCTCTCAATTTCCTCACAAGATAGCTCATGATTGTAGGAGATGTGGGATTCATGATTGAATATACCAACTACTCACCTACCATTCCTTAACCATTGTACAAACAATTATTCCTTTGATTTGTTCTAATGGAGAATTGAAATGTCTGTGTATTGAATTGCCTATATATATCAACTCTTCTCCTCTTACTTTCATTTGTTGAGTATTTCATTAGAGTTAAGAAGGAGTTAGTATAGCAGCATTGTAGCAATTGTTTAGTAGCAAGTCCATAATAATAGAGGTATATCACTTCACATTCTCATGTTCTGTAAAACTTCTAATTCTTGATTCTTGAATTGATTATGATTGATGAATTGAGTGTTTGAAATATGTTTGTTAATTGCTATACTAGTTTAAAATCATGTTAGCATTATACCATAGCATGACTACGATGATTTTCGTATTAATTGTCTGATATGGGTTGTGAGGTTGCCGAACTGCTTGAAGTCTCTGGTTGAGCCAGGCACCGGCGCAGCTGCGCCGGGTTTATGCCTGGTAGCAGCGCAGGGCCTGGAGATTTGTTTTTATTTTCTGCTAAGCAACTTCTCATATTAACTTGATTAATATGATTTAAGGCAAACATGGAAAATGATATTAACCCTTATTATAAGCTTCTTGATACTACATGCATAATGTTAACCATGTTAGTATGTACACCATGAAAGGAAAACTTGTGATTTGTAATGAAACTTATAGATTCAATTATGAATTTAGACACATATGGGGCATATATATGTTCTGACATTTTATACATGATAGTGTGGTTTATATTGACATGAAATGCGAGTCTAAAGTGTGTTCACACACTAGCATACATGATTGCAAGATTCTAGCGATTTCGAAATGAGAAACTTAAGACTTTTAAAAACAAACTTGACCAAGACTTTAGTCTCTTAGATTCTGACCATATGAGAACATTTATATGGCTTTGATATATGTTTCAAATACATATGAGTTATATGTCAAGGTGCCTTGCATGTACTTAGTATACTTTTCAAAGAAAACTTAGAATGAGAAAACTAAATAGCGTAGATTACCATGTGAATGATATTATGATCATGCGAGCATGTGTATTAAATTTCATTATACCTATAGACATATTAACATGACCATCATTTGTTTAGATACAGATTTCACATATGCATGCTTAATAATAGAAAATGAACTTCATCTATGTGATTAAAGTATATACATGTAGTATATGCACAAGCATGACTACTTAAACATTGTTTAACCTTGTTATGTGATAACATGACTTTACTAATCAACTTTGAAGCATGAACTTGTATTGTTTAAAGTATGCGAATTACCGACATGAGAACATATGACTTTAAATTGGATTAGGATGAGCATGCTAGTTTTTCAAACTTGAAATTATAAAACTTATAAGCATGTGTGTTAATTTATAACTTGAAGTGCTATGTGTTCAAGCCTATATTGATGCATAGTAACTAGATAATCTAAAGTTATTAAATCTAAGACATGAGTAGATTGACTTACGTGAACTATGTGCTAGAATTATATGATAAGTAGATGTTTGTTAAGTGTAGACTCATATTAGTTTACACATACTAATTGAAAGACCGACTTATTAATGATAAGTTGTTTCAACGAGTTTAATTAAAGCTAGAACTTATTTGTAGCTGAGCAAACAGGCAAGTATCCTAAATTCTTGCACTACTTTATTCAATGAATCGTGTAAGCAAGTTTCTTAACTTCACTTGATTTGAATGCAAGTTCCCTTACACTCTTTATTGTGCAAGTTCCTATCCTTCTCACATTATATTGAGTAGGTTACTATCGTATTGACAGTTAATTATTTAAAGCTTGAACTTTATTTCCAAGCATGCTATTAGGTGGTTTAATTACTTTACAATTATTCTAAATCGATATTATTGTTATTCGCACTTGGTGCACTTGAATTCGTACAGTCTTGGACTTGTACATCATTTAAAGTTCTATAATTCTTGAACTGTGTCAGATAGAGTCTGAACCCTTGTTCGGTCAGACAGGTATATAAAATTTTATAAAAGCTATCCAAACCAATTGATGGTAAGGATTCTTAGACTGAAAGAACACCCCTTATATATATAGGGGAGTACCCCAGGTATCTATTATAAAGATACAAACAGCAGAGTTGAATGTTATGCATATACATGGCGTACGCGAGGCTGATCCCCTCAAGTACTATTCTGTAGCCAGTAACCAAAGGGTCAATCAACTATTGATTCCGTTGGAGTTTTATAGTTCGAAGTTTACTTGACTATCAGTTATTCTAAAAGCAATCATTATTCTTACTTCCGATATTCATATTGTTGAATTCATTATCAGATTTTCTATTCATCATGATATATCCTTTGTTGTTGTATTTAAACTTGCTGAGCAAACTTGTTGCTCATTCTTGCTATATCATGACTTATATTGCTGTTAAGCCCGAGACTTCAGGGAAGAACAAGGGTAAAGGGAAGATGTAGGATTAGTTTGCAAGGAGCATACTTTATCTTTATGTTTAATTAAATTACTGTTATATAATATGAACCTAATGACTATTCTATGGTATGTTTGTATGACTGTTTTAAGGTTATCGAATCTTGGGACTAGTAACACCTTTTGAATGAATGACGTGCGTTTATTATATTCCACATTTAGTTATCGTATATTGTTTAGAGGTGGATGTTTGTATTGTATCGTGACGACCGGACCGGGGTCAGAGGACCCGAATTCGGGGTGTCATAGTTGTTTAACTCAGTTTTCAAGATTTTTGCATCCATAAAAAGGTTTGGACAGTTCTATAAACATGCATATAGTCTAGCCGAATCAAGTGGTATAGACACTTTCACAATATTCAAGAAGAATACCAAGTTCAACATGAATAATAGCTTTCACAAGAGTTTAAACATACTAGCTCAAATGAACGAGTAAGACAACTTGCATTCAAAGAGATAAAGTTTAGATTCTCGCATACAATATTCGTTAAATAAAGTAATACAAGGGTTAGGATACTTGCACTATAAATGAGTGTAAGTCAGGAAACTTGCATAATAAAAGTAGGGTTCAGATTCTTGCACTATAAAGGAGTGTAAGTCAGGAAACTTGCACAATCATAGATTTGCTTGCATAAAGTAAATGTGTCGGTTAGGCTACTGATAGTAGTGTGCATACAAGCCAATCATGTATGATGATAAAGCACGTACTTTGTAAACAATCTTATTTATTTATTAATAAAATATTCATTTATTAAAGGCATTTAATTATCTACATGGTGCTGTTTTTATAATATGTAAATAACCCATAGTTTTAAGCAATGCTTTTAGAATCATGATGATGATCATGCTAATGAGATCTAAATTCTTAGAAAGCTCTAAAACTAAAATAGTTCCCAATCGTGGGATTACTAAAAAGGGGATTAGTAAATTCGGATAGATTGGTACATATGTTGCTTGCTCATTGGATGAGGATGATTGATCTCATGATCATTTGTGTGGAGACACTAAAGCAAGTATGTAGGTGCTTATTGGAGAATAAGTTCACTGAACGTGACTCGCTATGGAATACCTAATGGAGTTTTACTCGCCTATCAATAGGAATTCCTAATGTGATAGTAGTACAAGTGATCCTTGGACTTGAGATCATCATAGTATCTTGTATGTAATGAATTATACTTTGACTTATTCCTTAAAGTCCTTTAGGGTATATAAAAGGGTATGCTTGGGTATAATGAGTTACATATGGAGATAATGAATGATCAATAAAGAATCTACCACCTCTAGTAAAAGAGGATATATGTCCTATGTGATTCGTTAAATGACAACCAAGGAATCCTTGGCCAAGGTAAAATGAAATTAGAAAGGAGTTTCTAATTTGCATTATTTGGAGTTGTGCATTTTCTAATCGAAATACATATAATTAAATAAAATAAGACTTGACAGTAAATTCATGTCTTATATTTAATTGGGACATTGTATGGTGGAAGGATTGAATTGTATGGTAACTATTTACTCACAGGTTCTTTTATGATTAATGTTGAAATCTATATTATCTGGAAAGTCGTTGATCGCTAGGGAGGCTTATCACTATTGTAGAATAAATATTATTTATTTAAATAGATTATTAGTTTAATTTATTTATTTAAATAAGATTAGAATTGTTCTAATTGATTTATTCACAACCGGTTTAATATAGAGAACCTAAAGGTTCACACCATAAAAGAAAGAATAATTATTTAAGAAGGTAATGGTATAATCGTAACAATGCATTAAGTGTAATTAATTTAATCTATAGTGATAGAATAAATTAAATAGCTTAATGTTTATTATTTAATATTTTAAAAATATTAAATATAAATTAATAAGAGGAGTCTTATTAATATTATTACAATTATTATTATTTTAATTTCTAAAGGAGTTTAGTAATTAATTTAATATTAGTACTCTCATTTATTTCTAATAAGATTAGGAGACAAATTAATTAAATGAATTTAATTAATTATTCCCCATGTGGTGGGAAGCCTAAATTAATTAAAGGAGTTTAATTAATTTAAAGAAATCACATGTCTAATAGGATTAGAAGGGTTGACCAATATCTATATAAGAGGAGTCTTATAATAGATATCAATTGAGGCAATTCCAATTGTTGGAGAGTACTCCTTTTCTATAGAGGATAGAAAACTAAGCCAACCACCCTCCTTCTTGATAATTCATCTTCTTTGGTGGATCACCTCTAGAGGCCAAACACTTGGGTGGCTAACGTTGATCAAAGGAAGGAATTTAACCCGGAAATTCAAGGAGATCACGAAGAACAAGGAGTTAAACTAGTACCTGTGGAAGCTTCGTTCTACAAGGGTATGATTCCATAACTTCTTATTTATCGTTTTAAATTAATAATTTGCATAAAGGATGATCCGGGTAATGGTTTTGTAGAAATTTTTTAAACTCTGATATACCATGCTTCCGCTAATTTTTGCAATTTGATTGCGTCACAATTTCGTACAAACCCAACAGTGGCATCAGAGCCAAACCTTTATGCAATTATTAATTTATTTTTGATTTCATATACATATGGGTATGTATTTAAAATAATTTATTGGGCATAATTTTATTGTATAAAATTATTTCTTTTAAGAAAAAAAAATGACGTTTTTTTTTTGGGACGAATCACAATTTTTTTTTTGGGGTGCTAATCTTGAATTCTGCAAAGAAAAGGTGTTGTCTCTTTCTTACTCCAAAAAGAAGGTGACCCATCAGGAAATGACTCTTTTAATAAACCTGCAGGACTCTTTTAATAAAAGAAGGTGACTTTTTTTTAAAAAATAAATGTGAATTTATATTATATATATATATAACCTGATTCGTTATATAAATATATATAATATATACGGTAATATCAAATACATATATATATATGATATATTTATATATTATATTCTAAATAATTTTATAATTAAAATAAAGAGTTTATTTTAATCTTGAAATTGGATTTCATGCAATTTAAAATTGTCCATTAAATGATACTCATATATATATGGAATGTTTTAATTCATGAGATGAATATTTATTTATTAATATATATGGTGATATGTATGATAATAAATGGGGATTGATTATGGACTATTTGACCAATGTGATTGGATTTTATTTTAGTTGAATGCTTGAATGAATGAGTTTTATTAAATGGGGTCTGTGTACCTCGTCTTCTCTATTTTTTTTTTCTTGATGTAAAATTTTATCTCCCTCCTATGTACTTCCCCTTGACTGCGGATCAAGGTTTCTATTTAAATTAAATAGTTTAATGTAATAGAAATAGTTAGAATTATCTTGAAGAAATTGGAGACCAAAGAGCAAGGAGCTCGTGAAGAACCGTTTGTATGGAGCCCGGGTTTAAATGTAATAGTTATATTTAAATTTAAATTCTTGTACTCCTAGGTTTGACCTTTTGGTTCACTTGGTGGCTCTAGTGAACCAAACTAGAATAAAAGTCCATAATCAATCCGGGTAGAATATAGTATTCTATATTGCATGCTAAATATTATATATATTATATTTTATGCAAACATGTTTCGCATGTTTAATAAAATGACGCGTATTTTTTATATATATATGTGCATGCGCGCTAAACAAGATGAGACAAATAATAACAAACCCCTCAAAGAAATAATATTAAGTCCGAAGCGTTCAAATGATATTTGGAATATCGAACGTCGCCTTCTAGCATGATAAATTAATAGAGTATTAAATATTTAATATGAGCTTGTTGTGCTATCCACAAGGCGAGTATTGCATATTTAAGATGTTAATTAATCACATTTGATGCTTATCAAGAAAATTGAACGATCTAGTCTTGTTGTGCTATCCACAAGGACGAACATTTTTATTTTTTGAATTTATGGAAGTGCTAGGCTGGACTTAACTTAAATAATTTTAGTTCGGATGTGCACACACTTGACCATTATGATTTAAGAGGCAAAATAAAAGGAGTTATATAGTGATGTAATTAACAAGAGTTGTCTACCTATTTATTTGTATATTGTTTGTTGTGCTATCCACAAGGTTATATACATTTGAAATGGGATCCTTATTCTCACTAGCAAATCTTTAATTAGATGTTGCCGAACTATATAAGTGAGGGTAATATAGTTTGATAAAAATAGTGGGAGATACCAATTTAAAATAAAGACCTAAATTTATTTTGGTATGCAAAATTAATAAAATGAATGTTTGCTAAAATGTTATTTTTCATATACAGAATTTTAAAAATGTCAAAATCACTAATTTCACTGCGAAGCATACTTGATGCTAATAAGCTTACTGGGCCGAATTATACGGACTGGCTAAGAAATCTGAGAATAGTTCTCACTGCAGAAAAGATTTCTTATGTCCTAAACTCACCTGTCCCTGGAACTGTTTCAGAAACAGCCTCTGAGGAAGAGATTGCCACCATTGTAAAGTGGCAAGATGATGCATCTGTGGCTCAATGCATCATGCTCGCATCCATGAATAACGAGCTTCAGCGTCAGCACGAAAATATGGATGCTCCTACTATGTTGATTCACCTCAAGGAGTTGTATGGTGAACAAAGTAGGACTGCTAGATATGAGATATCTAAGGAGCTCTTTCGATCTTGGATGACCAAGGGAAAAGTGAACATAAAGGAACAAAAGAAATCTGATCCAGCTAGCAAAGGAATGTGCTTCCATTGCAACGAGCCGGGTTATTGGAAGAAGAACTGCAAGAAGTTTCTGGCAAAGAAGAAGCTTGGAGAAGCTTCGACTTCCAATCAAGATTTGTTCATGATTGAAATTAATTTTTTAAAAAGTCAAAATTCTACTTGGGTATTGGATACCGGCTGTGGTTCTCACATATGTAATAATGTGAAGGGACTGGTCAGAAGTAGAAAGCTGAACAATGATGAGGTGAGCCTACGAGTAGGGAATGGAGTAAAGGTTGCTGTATTAGCTGTAGGAACTTATTATTTAGCAATGCCTTCGGGCAAGTCCATTTATCTTAATAATTGTTATTTTGTTCCGAATATTATTAAAAATATTATTTCAATTTCTGTATTGGATATGGAAGGATTTAACGTTGTTATAAAGAACAATAGTTGTTCTATTTATAAAGACGATATTTTATATGTTGTTGGAAATTTGCGAAATGGACTTTATACACTTGACTTACAAGAAAATATTTTTCAAATTGAACAAACTAAGAAAAGGAAAAGAGATGATATTAATTATACCAACATGTGGCACTGTAGACTCGGTCATATCAATGAAACAATATTATCCAAGTTGCATAAAGATGGGCTCCTTGAGTTATCTGATTATGAATCATATCCAACTTGTGAATCTTGTCTCATGGGTAAAATGACTAAATCTCTTTTTAGTGGAAAAAGAGAAAGAGTTATAGAGTTGTTGGCATTGATTCACACAGACGTTTGTGGACCTATGACAACAAGTGCACGGGGTGGGTATTCTTATTTTATTACTTTCACTGATGATCACTCAAGATTTGGATGTGTATTTAATGAAATACAAGTCAGAATCATTTGAAAAGTTCAAAGAGTTCAGAAGTGAGGTAGAGAAACAAACGGGCAAGAGTATAAAGATACTTCGATCAGATCGAGGTGGAGAATACTTAAGCGGTGAGTTTCTCAATTGTCTCAAAGAAAATGGTATAATCTCACAATGGACTCCTCCAGGTACACCACAGTTAAATGGAGTATCTGAAAAGAGAAATCAAACACTGTTGGACATGGTTCGATCTATGATGAGTTTTACCGACCTTCCAATTTCTTTATGGGGATATGCCCTAGAAACGGCTGCATACCTACTTAACAAGGTGCCTACCATATCCACCCCAAAGAATCCATATGAGATATGGAAGGGGAGGAAACCAAATCTTAAGCATGTTAAGACTTGGGGTTGCCCAGCTTATGTCAAAAAGTTGGAAAATGATAAGCTACAGACTAAATTCGATAAGTGTAGATTTGTGGGATACCCTAAAGAAACTTTAGGGTATTATTTCTATCATCCAACTGATCAAAAGGTGTTTATTGCGAAACATGTTGCCTTCTTAGAAAAGGAGTTTATCCATGAAGGGGTCAGTGGGAGTAAGATATATCTTGAAAAAGTTCAAGAACCACAAATTATCACGGATCAAAGTCAGGTCCCTGACCAAGTAGAAGAACCTACTATACTACACCCTGTTCGTAAATCTAGAAGAGTACCGAAGATACCTGAGAGGTATGGATTCGTTATAAAGGATGACGATGAGGTACACATCATGAATGATGATGATCCATTGAATTACGAACAGGCTATGAGTAATAAAGACTCAGGAAAATGGCTTGAAGCCATGAAATCTAAAATGGACTCTATGTATGAAAACAAAGTATGGACTTTGGTTTCACCACCTGAAGGCATTAAGCCTATTGGGTGTAAATGGGTCTTTAAAAGAAAGAATGGAGCGGACGGTAAGATAGAGACCTATAAGGCCCGACTGGTTGCAAAAGGTTTCAAACAAAGACAAGGAGTTGACTATGATGAAACCTTTTCAGCAGTAGCTATGCTCAAGTCCATTCGGATTTTGCTTGCGATTGCAGCTTATAACGACTATGAGATCTGGCAGATGGACGTGAAAACGGCCTTCCTAAATGGGAAACTTGAGGAGGGTGTGTATATGATACAGCCAGAGGGATTTGTTTCAAAGGTTCGAACAAATCAAGTTTGTAAGCTGCAACGATCCATTTATGGATTGAAGCAAGCTTCTCGTAGATGGAACATTCGTTTTGATGAGACAATCAAAGAGTTTGATTTTGTCAAAAATGACGATGAGCCATGTGTGTACAAGAAGGTTAGTGGGAGCGCAGTTTCATTCCTTGTATTATATGTTGATGATATATTACTGATAGGGAATGACATTCCTATGCTACAATCGATTAAAATCTAGTTATCTAAACACTTCTCCATGAAGGACTTGGGAGAAGAATCCTATATTTTGGGGACAAAGATCAATAGAGATAGATCTAAAAGGATGCTTGGTTTATCCCAAGGACGTACATTGATGCGATGCTAAAGAGGTTTAGCATGGAAGATTCCAAAAGAGGTCTCATGCCGATGAACCATGGAATACATCTCTCCAAGAAACAGGCCCCAAAGACACCTGAGGAGAGAGATCGTAAGAGTAAGATCCCTTATGCTTCTGTAATAGGATCTATCATGTACGGTATGACATGTACTAGACCGGATGTTGCTCATGCACTTAGTGTAACGAGTAGATACCAGTCAAATCCTGGAGAAGAGCACTGGAAGGCAGTGAAGAATATCCTAAAGTACTTGAGAAGGACTAAAGATATTTTTCTTGTCTACGGTGGGTCCGAATTAAAACTCGAGGGATTCACAGACTCGAGTTTTTAAACAGACCAAGATGACAGTAAATCTATTTCGGGGTATGTGTTTACCTTGAACGGAGGCGCAGTGAGTTGGAAGAGTTCCAAGCAGCAAACAGTTGTTGATTCAGTGACAGAGGCAAAGTATGTAGCTGCAAGTGAAGCTGTAAAGGATGCTGTTTGGATGAAAAAGTTCATAACTAAACTTGGTATGGTTCCTAGCATTGGAGAAGCAGTTCTCATTTACTGTGACAACATAGGAGCAGTTGCACAGGCTAAGGAACCAAGGTCTCATCGAAAATCTAAACACGTGTTGCGGCGATTTCACTTGATCAGGGAGATCATTGAAAGAGGAGATGTCACCTTGGAGCGTGTAGACTCTCAAGACAACATTGCAGATCCATTTACTAAAGCTTTAACACAACAGCAGTTTGATCGTCACTTAGAGGAGATGGGTATGAGATACTATGACGATTGGCTTTAGTGCAAGTGGGAGATTGATAGTAGCGTGCATACAAGCTAATCATGTATGATGATAAAGCACGTACTTTGTAAACAATCTTATTTATTTATTAATAAAATATTCATTTATTAAAGGCATTTAATTATCTACATGGTGCTATTTTTATAATATGTAAATAACTCATAGTTTTAAGTAATGCTTTTAGAATCATGATGATGATCATGCTAATGAGATCTAAATTCTTAGAAAGCTCTAAAACTAAAATAGTTCCCAATCGTGGGATTACTAAAAAGGGGATTAGTAAATTTGGATAGATTGGTACATATGTTGCTTGCTCATTGGATGAGGATGATTGATCTCATGATTATTTGTGTGGAGACACTAAAGCAAGTATGTAGGTGCTTATTGGAGAATAAGTTCACTGAGCGTGACTCGCTATGGAAAACCTAATGGAGTTTTACTCGCCTGTCAATAGGAATTCCTAATGTGATAGTAGTACAAGTGATCCTTGGACTTGAGATCATCATAGTATCTTGTATGTAATGAATTATACTTTGACTTATTCCTTAAAGTCCTTTAGGGTATATAAAAGGGTATGCTTGGGTATAATGAGTTACATATGGAGATAATGAATGATCAATAAAGAATCTACCACCTCTAGTAAAAGAGGATATATGTCCTATGTGATTCGTTAAATGACAACCAAGGAATCATTGGCCAAGGTAAAATGAAATTAGAAAGGAGTTTCTAATTTGCATTATTTGGAGTTGTGCATTTTCTAATCGAAATACATATAATTAAATAAAATAAGACTTGACAGTAAATTCATGTCTTATATTTAATTGGGACATTGTATGGTGGAAGGATTGAATTGTATGGTAACTATTTACTCACAGGTTCTTTTATGATTAATGTTGAAATCTATATTATCTGGAAAGTCGTTGATCGCTAGGGAGGCTTATCACTATTGTAGAATAAATATTATTTATTTAAATAGATTATTAGTTTAATTTATTTATTTAAATAAGATTAGAATTGTTCTAATTGATTTATTCACAACCGGTTTAATATAGAGAACCTAAAGGGTCACACCATAAAAGGAAGAATAATTATTTAAGAAGGTAATGGCATAATCGTAATAATGCATTAAGTGTAATTAATTTAATCTATAGTGATAGAATAAATTAAATAGCTTAATGTTTATTATTTAATATTTTGGAAATATTAAATATAAATTAATAAGAGGAGTCTTATTAATATTATTACAATTATTATTATTTTAATTTCTAAAGGAGTTTAGTAATTAATTTAATATTTGTACTCTCATTTATTTCTAATAAGATTAGGAGACAAATTAATTAAATAAATTTAATTAATTATTCCCCATGTGGTGGGAAGCCTAAATTAATTAAAGGAGTTTAATTAATTAAAAGAAATCCCATATCTAATAGAATTAGAAGGGTTGACCAATATTTATATGAGAGGAGTCTTATAATAGATATCAGTTGAGGCAATTCCAATTGTTGGAGAGTACTCCTTTTCTATAGAGGATAGAAAACTAAGCCAACCACCCTCCTTGATAATTCATCTTCTTTGGTGGATCACCTCTAGAGGCCAAACACTTGGGTGGCTAACGTTGATCAAAGGAAGGAATCTAACCCGGAAATTCAAGGAGATCACGAAGAACAAGGAGTTGAACTAGTACCTGTGGAAGCTTCGTTCTACAAGGGTATGATTCCATAACTTCTTATTTATCGTTTTAAATTAATAATTTGCATAAAGGATGATCCGGGTAATGGTTTTGTAGAAATTTTTTAAACTCTGATATACCATGCTTCCGCTAATTTTTGCAATTTGATTGCGTCACGATTTCGTACAAACCCAACAGATACTTGCCTTAAGTGTAGTTTATCCACGTAAAGCCTAATATTGCTTCAAAGAATTATGTTATCCTATTAACGTATATATATATATATACACACACACACACACACACTAGTTATACACATCGGATTCACATACTTGACATGTAAATTGAGCACATACATCAAGTTCTATCTTAGCTACACAATCAAATCGTATAACTATATATTAACAAACCACATAGTTTAATAATCAACTATAGTCCTTACTTGTAATTTTCGTACAAAATCATACTTGAATAGTTTACGTTGTGTCCAACTATGTGAGTGTTCATATAGATCATGTGTATCGACATAAAGAATACTAGCATGCAACCCTATAAGTTTAGAATACAACCATGCAACGTGTATGAAACTTAGTTTGCAAACATATCCGAGTTAGTCTTTCACAGTCATTTTAAACCAAGCCAAAGCAATCTAGTTCATATAGGCAATTTCAAATCATATCTCACACCTAGTTAAGTTACGAGCATATGCTAGCAAGTCCGGACTTAAATAACATATGCTTCGTCAAGGGTTGTTTTCAAAATCATGAGTTCTCTTTTTATGTTAAGTAAACTATGAAAACATGTATTGCACAAGATTGACTCCATAAATCATGTTACATTTACGTAGTATGAATTATAATTTCACTGCTCTTGGGCTGGACAAACAAATAGTCATTTTTGGGCCTGTCTACACAGCGGCGCTGCGACGCGGCAACAACAGCAGCAAGCTAGCGCTGTGGCACTGGAGGCGCTGCGGCGTGGACATAATACCTGGAATCAGCGCTGCGGCGTGGGGACGCTGGGACTGAGGCACTGTGGCGCTGCAGCGCGTAGATAACGCTGCGCATCGACGCTGCGAGGCCGTGATTCAGACTCAGTTCCATGCAGTTCACGCTGCAGCCAAAACTGACCCAAAACTTCCTATTTCATCGATTCCAACATACATGTTATTAAACCTCTTTAACTTACTAACACACACACACACACACACACACACATATATATATATATATATATATATATATATTTATATATGCTTATATAACAGTCAATCGCCATTTATCAATTCCCAAATTCATGAACACCAACTAAATTCAAGAATTAAAGAATTTTATAGAAATTTCAGAAACAGAAAACGAAAATGAATAACAAGGAATGTAGTTATACCTCTGTAATGCAATTGTTGTTAACTGAGTTCTCAACTCTTGGAATACTTAACACTGATACATATGCTCTCACCCAACTCTTAAACAAAATTTTCAGCAAATGAATTTGTGAAGGGAGGTCTCAATTTATAGAATTTCCTATACACATACAATGTCAATGTTCTCCAAATTAAACCAACGTATGCAAGAATTGTATGAAGGTTATGAAGTGGTAGGTAATTAGTTGTTGAAGGAAATCATGAAGCCCACATCCTTGTTCATCATTGCTGTGATTTTACTGAGTCAAGGAGTAGAGAGTAGGCTTAGGCTTATGGCTATGCACGTGAAGGAGAAATGGGTCTCTTATAAGCAATATACATCTCAGCATTCTAGCAAACATAATGTTATATTATACACTTAGGTTAACATATATATATACCTACTATATATTTAGATTATAATTAAAATTATAATGTAATCCCAATAATACTACCATGTAATTCCTACAATGTAGTAAATATAATTTACACACATATAATCCATGTACATTTATTTTGCCGGATATAATTCAAATCAAATATTACCACATTACATTATCTCATTCATTATTAAATTCTATTAATTCAATAATTATTTACAATATATATCTACACATGATGTATTCATAACACATAGCTTCAATATGTACAATCATATAATATAGTTTAAATATACTTGCATGGTCACACTTAAGTGTTTCTCTACACTATATATTATAGTTGTATTCCATATACCTTACATTATCCATTATTGCATACTTGCACATAACAATCAATAATCAATACAACCTTACTTATTTGTTTTATTATTCATAATGTCAAATAAATAATTTATTCATTTTATCAATTAATTAACAATAATATTAATTAATCCATTTCTCGTAATTATTAATAACACTTAATTAATAATCATAGGATTAATTATCATATTAATATAGATCTTATTATATTTATGAACACGTTGCTTATTATTATTATATTATTTGCAATAATAATAATCCCCACATCATCAATTAATTATCATTAATATTCTATAGGAATTAATTAATATTCTACGATAACCATTAACAACAATTAACAATTAATTAATTGTTCACTTAATAAGTCCTTCGTCAATTAATATCATCACTAATATTCCTCATTACTATGCCACACAAGGCTTTCACGAGTTTATTATAAACTCCACATTTTTCTCAATTATTATAATTATTCAATTTAACATAATTGAGTTAACTCATCTTTTAACGCAAAATCATTTATATACGAATAAATATTCATTTCCATTAATATATTTATTTAATAATATTAGGAAAATCTCGGTTATTACATCCTCCCCCCTTATAAACATTTTGTCCCGAAATTGCTACAAAGTTACACAAATAGATGGGGATAGTCCCTCATCATCCTATCTTCTAACTCCCACGTTGCCTCCTTAACATCGTGGTTACGCCAAAGTACTTTTACAGAAGGTATAATTTTATTTCTTAAGATTTGCTCTTTCCTATCTAATATTTGGACATGAATTTCTTCATACGCCAAGTTCTTCTCCACTTGAATGGGCTCATAAGAAATTACGCGCTTGTAGTCGGCCTTGTACTGTCGCAACACAAAAATGTGAAACACGTTGTGGATGTGCTCCAACTCAGGTGGTAACGCAACTCTGTATGCCACTTCACCCACTCGCTTCAGTATCTCGAACGGTCCTATGAATCTTGGACTCAACTTTCCTTTCTTGCTGAAACGGATCTTTCCCTTCCATGGGGACACTTTCAAGAATACGAAACTACCAACTTTGAATTCTCGGTCCTGTCGATGCAAATTTGCATACTTTTTCTGACAATCTGGAGCTGCTACTAGTCTGGCTCTTATCACCGTCACCACGTCGGCGGTTTGTTGAAATAACTCTGGTCCGAGTATTTGTCTCTCTTCGACTTCATCCCAACATAGTGGCGTTCTACACTTTCTTCCGTAAAGAGCTTCGTACGGTGGCATGCCCATACTCGCATGGTAATAATTATTATACGCAAATTCAACTAAGGGTAGGTGGTCGTCCCAATTTCCCTTGAAATCCATCACGCAAGTTCTAAGCATGTCCTCTAGTGTTTGTATAGTTCGCTCACTTTGTCCGTCTGTCTGAGGATGATAAGCAGTACTCAACCTCAACTGTGTTCCATTCTCTCTTGCAAACTCTTCCAAAAATTTGACGTGAAGCACGGATCTCGATCAGAGACAATTGACACCGGCACTCCATGTCGTGAAACAATCTCCTTTACGTATAGGCTTGCTAACTGATTCAAACTGTAGCGGATCTTGATTGGTAGAAAATGTGCGGTCTTTGTAAGTCGATCCACAATAACCCAAATGGCATCATAACCTTTTTGCATAACTGGAAGTCCTTCCACGAAGTCCATCGTAATATGCTCCCATTTCTACTCTGGTATTTCTAATGGTTGTAGTAAACCACTCGGCCGTTGATGCTCTGCTTTAACGCGTTGGCAAGTCAAACATCTTCTGACGCACTCTACAACCTCCCGTTTTAAATTAGGCCACCAAAAATATTGCCTCAAATCTCGGTACATCTTCGTGCCTCTCGGGTGAACGGAATACGTCGTATTGTGTGCCTCGTGCAAAATCTCTTCCCTTAGCTCGGTTACCGCTGGTACCCATACTCTTTCTTCAAATCTCAAAATACCGTCTTTATCTATTCGGAATTTCTCTTCCTCATTTTCTGTGATCCTTTTTCTGATCTTCTCACATTCTTCATCTTTCTCCTATGCTTCCTTTACCTTATCCAACAATGTCGGATAAGCTTCCATTACAAACAACTTCTCTTCAGACTTTCCTGGTCCTTTCACTTCTATCTCCAATTTCTCCACCTCTTATCAACTCTTCTTGAGTCGTCAAATGAAACAATTTTTCCCTTCCTTTCCTGCTTAGAGCGTCAGCAACCACGTTTACCTTCCCTGGGTGATAAAGAATATCGCAGTCATAGTCCTTGATTAATTCTAACCACCTTCTTTGTCGCATGTTCAACTCCTTCTATGTGAAGATATATTTTAGACTCTTGTGGTCCGTGTATATCTCACATTTCTCCCCATACAAATAATGCCTCCATATCTTCAACGCAAAAACTACTGCCGCTAACTCTAAGTCTTGAGTAGGGTATCATTTTTCGTAATCCTTCAATTGTCGTGATGCATACACAATGACTTTGCCGTGTTGCATAAGCACACAACCAAGTCCCTTGTAGAAATCTTTTAAACTCTGATATACCATGCTTCCGCTAATTTTTGCAATTTGATTGCGTCACAATTTCGTACAAACCCAACAGTGGCATCAGAGCCAAACCTTTATGCAATTATTAATTTATTTTTGATTTCATATACATATGGGTATGTATTTAAAATAATTTATTGGGCATAATTTTATTGTATAAAATTATTTCTTTTAAGAAAAAAAAATGACGTTTTTTTTTTGGGACGAATCACAATTTTTTTTTTGGGGTGCTAATCTTGAATTCTGCAAAGAAAAGGTGTTGTCTCTTTCTTACTCCAAAAAGAAGGTGACCCATCAGGAAATGACTCTTTTAATAAACCTACAGGACTCTTTTAATAAAAGAAGGTGACTTCTTTTTAAAAAATAAATGTGAATTTATATTATATATATATATAACATGATTCGTTATATAAATATATATAATATATACGGTAATATCAAATACATATATATATATATATGATATATTTATATATTATATTCTAAATAATTTTATAATTAAAATAAAGAGTTTATTTTAATCTTGAAATTGGATTTCATGCAATTTAAAATTGCCCATTAAATGATACTCATATATATATGGAATGTTTTAATTCATGAGATGAATATTTATTTATTAATATATATGGTGATATGTATGATAATAAATGGGGATTGATTATGGACTATTTGACCAATGTGATTGGATTTTATTTTAGTTGAATGCTTGAATGAATGAGTTTTATTAAATGGGGTCTGTGTACCTCGTCTTCTCTATTTTTTTTTTCTTGATGTAAAATTTTATCTCCCTCCTATGTACTTCCCCTTGACTGCGGATCAAGGTTTCTATTTAAATTAAATAGTTTAATGTAATAGAAATAGTTAGAATTATCTTGAAGAAATTGGAGACCAAAGAGCAAGGAGCTCGTGAAGAACCGTTTGTATGGAGCCCGGGTTTAAATGTAATAGTTATATTTAAATTTAAATTCTTGTACTCCTAGGTTTGACCTTTTGGTTCACTTGGTGGCTCTAGTGAACCAAACTAGAATAAAAGTCCATAATCAATCCGGGTAGAATATAGTATTCTATATTGCATGCTAAATATTATATATATTATATTTTATGCAAACATGTTTCGCATGTTTAATAAAATGACGCGTATTTTTTATATATATATGTGCATGCGCGCTAAACAAGATGAGACAAATAATAACAAACCCCTCAAAGAAATAATATTAAGTCCGAAGCGTTCAAATGATATTTGGAATATCGAACGTCGCCTTCTAGCATGATAAATTAATAGAGTATTAAATATTTAATATGAGCTTGTTGTGCTATCCACAAGGCGAGTATTGCATATTTAAGATGTTAATTAATCACATTTGATGCTTATCAAGAAAATTGAACGATCTAGTCTTGTTGTGCTATCCACAAGGACGAACATTTTTATTTTTTGAATTTATGGAAGTGCTAGGCTGGACTTAACTTAAATAATTTTAGTTCGGATGTGCACACACTTGACCATTATGATTTAAGAGGCAAAATAAAAGGAGTTATATAGTGATGTAATTAACAAGAGTTGTCTACCTATTTATTTGTATATTGTTTGTTGTGCTATCCACAAGGTTATATACATTTGAAATGGGATCCTTATTCTCACTAGCAAATCTTTAATTAGATGTTGCCGAACTATATAAGTGAGGGTAATATAGTTTGATAAAAATAGTGGGAGATACCAATTTAAAATAAAGACCTAAATTTATTTTGGTATGCAAAATTAATAAAATGAATGTTTGCTAAAATGTTATTTTTCATATACAGAATTTTAAAAATGTCAAAATCACTAATTTCACTGCGAAGCATACTTGATGCTAATAAGCTTACTGGGCCGAATTATACGGACTGGCTAAGAAATCTGAGAATAGTTCTCACTGCAGAAAAGATTTCTTATGTCCTAAACTCACCTGTCCCTGGAAATGTTTCAGAAACAGCCTCTGAGGAAGAGATTGCCACCATTGTAAAGTGGCAAGATGATGCATCTGTGGCTCAATGCATCATGCTCGCATCCATGAATAACGAGCTTCAGCGTCAGCACGAAAATATGGATGCTCCTACTATGTTGATTCACCTCAAGGAGTTGTATGGTGAACAAAGTAGGACTGCTAGATATGAGATATCTAAGGAGCTCTTTCGATCTTGGATGACCAAGGGAAAAGTGAACATAAAGGAACAAAAGAAATCTGATCCAGCTAGCAAAGGAATGTGCTTCCATTGCAACGAGCCGGGTTATTGGAAGAAGAACTGCAAGAAGTTTCTGGCAAAGAAGAAGCTTGGAGAAGCTTCGACTTCCAATCAAGATTTGTTCATGATTGAAATTAATTTTTTAAAAAGTCAAAATTCTACTTGGGTATTGGATACCGGCTGTGGTTCTCACATATGTAATAATGTGAAGGGACTGGTCAGAAGTAGAAAGCTGAACAATGATGAGGTGAGCCTACGAGTAGGGAATGGAGTAAAGGTTGCTGTATTAGCTGTAGGAACTTATTATTTAGCAATGCCTTCGGGCAAGTCCATTTATCTTAATAATTGTTATTTTGTTCCGAATATTATTAAAAATATTATTTCAATTTCTGTATTGGATATGGAAGGATTTAACGTTGTTATAAAGAACAATAGTTGTTCTATTTATAAAGACGATATTTTATATGTTGTTGGAAATTTGCGAAATGGACTTTATACACTTGACTTACAAGAAAATATTTTTCAAATTGAACAAACTAAGAAAAGGAAAAGAGATGATATTAATTATACCAACATGTGGCACTGTAGACTCGGTCATATCAATGAAACAATATTATCCAAGTTGCATAAAGATGGGCTCCTTGAGTTATCTGATTATGAATCATATCCAACTTGTGAATCTTGTCTCATGGGTAAAATGACTAAATCTCTTTTTAGTGGAAAAAGAGAAAGAGTTATAGAGTTGTTGGCATTGATTCACACAGACGTTTGTGGACCTATGACAACAAGTGCACGGGGTGGGTATTCTTATTTTATTACTTTCACTGATGATCACTCAAGATTTGGATGTGTATTTAATGAAATACAAGTCAGAATCATTTGAAAAGTTCAAAGAGTTCAGAAGTGAGGTAGAGAAACAAACGGGCAAGAGTATAAAGATACTTCGATCAGATCGAGGTGGAGAATACTTAAGCGGTGAGTTTCTCAATTGTCTCAAAGAAAATGGTATAATCTCACAATGGACTCCTCCAGGTACACCACAGTTAAATGGAGTATCTGAAAAGAGAAATCAAACACTGTTGGACATGGTTCGATCTATGATGAGTTTTACCGACCTTCCAATTTCTTTATGGGGATATGCCCTAGAAACGGCTGCATACCTACTTAACAAGGTGCCTACCATATCCACCCCAAAGAATCCATATGAGATATGGAAGGGGAGGAAACCAAATCTTAAGCATGTTAAGACTTGGGGTTGCCCAGCTTATGTCAAAAAGTTTGAAAATGATAAGCTACAGACTAAATTCGATAAGTGTAGATTTGTGGGATACCCTAAAGAAACTTTAGGGTATTATTTCTATCATCCAACTGATCAAAAGGTGTTTATTGCGAAACATGTTGCCTTCTTAGAAAAGGAGTTTATCCATGAAGGGGTCAGTGGGAGTAAGATATATCTTGAAAAAGTTCAAGAACCACAAATTATCACGGATCAAAGTCAGGTCCCTGACCAAGTAGAAGAACCTACTATACTACACCCTGTTCGTAAATCTAGAAGAGTGCCGAAGATACCTGAGAGGTATGGATTCGTTATAAAGGATGACGATGAGGTACACATCATGAATGATGATGATCCATTGAATTACGAACAGGCTATGAGTAATAAAGACTCAGGAAAATGGCTTGAAGCCATGAAATCTGAAATGGATTCTATGTATGAAAACAAAGTATGGACTTTGGTTTCACCACCTGAAGGCATTAAGCCTATTGGGTGTAAATGGGTCTTTAAAAGAAAGAATGGAGCGGACGGTAAGATAGAGACCTATAAGGCCCGACTGGTTGCAAAAGGTTTCAAACAAAGACAAGGAGTTGACTATGATGAAACCTTTTCAGCAGTAGCTATGCTCAAGTCCATTCGGATTTTGCTTGCGATTGCAGCTTATAACGACTATGAGATCTGGCAGATGGACGTGAAAACGGCATTCCTCAATGGGAAACTTGAGGAGGGTGTGTATATGATACAGCCAGAGGGATTTGTTTCAAAGGTTCGAACAAATCAAGTTTGTAAGCTGCAACGATCCATTTATGGATTGAAGCAAGCTTCTCGTAGATGGAACATTCGTTTTGATGAGACAATCAAAGAGTTTGATTTTGTCAAAAATAACGATGAGCCATGTGTGTACAAGAAGGTTAGTGGGAGCGCAGTTTCATTCCTTGTATTATATGTTGATGATATATTACTGATAGGGAATGACATTCCTATGCTACAATCGATTAAAATCTGGTTATCTAAACACTTCTCCATGAAGGACTTGGGAGAAGAATCCTATATTTTGGGGACAAAGATCAATAGAGATAGATCTAAAAGGATGCTTGGTTTATCCCAAGGACGTACATTGATGCGATGCTAAAGAGGTTTAACATGGAAGATTCCAAAAGAGGTCTCATGCCGATGAACCATGGAATACATCTCTCCAAGAAAAAGGCCCCAAAGACACCTGAGGAGAGAGATCGTAAGAGTAAGATCCCTTATGCTTCTATAATAGGATCTATCATGTACGGTATGACATGTACTAGACCGGATGTTGCTCATGCACTTAGTGTAACGAGTAGATACCAGTCAAATCCTGGAGAAGAGCACTGGAAGGCAGTGAAGAATATCCTAAAGTACTTGAGAAGGACTAAAGATATTTTTCTTGTCTACGGTGGGTCCGAATTATAACTCGAGGGATTCACAGACTCGAGTTTTCAAACAGACCAAGATGACAGTAAATCTATTTCGGGGTATGTGTTTACCTTGAACGGAGGCGCAGTGAGTTGGAAGAGTTCCAAGCAGCAAACAGTTGCTGATTCAGTGACAGAGGCAAAGTATGTAGCTGCAAGTGAAGCTGTAAAGGAAGCTGTTTGGATGAAAAAGTTCATAACTAAACTTGGTATGGTTCCTAGCATTGGAGAAGCAGTTCTCATTTACTGTGACAACATAGGAGCAGTTGCACAGGCTAAGGAACCAAGGTCTCATCGAAAATCTAAACACGTGTTGCGGCGATTTCACTTGATCAGGGAGATCATTGAAAGAGGAGATGTCACCTTGGAGCGTGTAGACTCTCAAGACAACATTGCAGATCCATTTACTAAAGCTTTAACACAACAGCAGTTTGATCGTCACTTAGAGGAGATGGGTATGAGATACTATGGCGATTGGCTTTAGTCCAAGTGGGAGATTGATAGTAGTGTGCATACAAGCTAATCATGTATGATGATAAAGCACGTACTTTGTAAACAATCTTATTTATTTATTAATAAAATATTCATTTATTAAAGGCATTTAATTATCTACATGGTGCTATTTTTATAATATGTAAATAACTCATAGTTTTAAGTAATGCTTTTAGAATCATGATGATGATCATGCTAATGAGATCTAAATTCTTAGAAAGCTCTAAAACTAAAATAGTTCCCAATCGTGGGATTACTAAAAAGGGGATTAGTAAATTTGGATAGATTGGTGCATATGTTGCTTGCTCATTGGATGAGGATGATTGATCTCATGATTATTTGTGTGGAGACACTAAAGCAAGTATGTAGGTGCTTATTGGAGAATAAGTTCACTGAGCGTGACTCGCTATGGAAAACCTAATGGAGTTTTACTCGCCTGTCAATAGGAATTCCTAATGTGATAGTAGTACAAGTGATCCTTGGACTTGAGATCATCATAGTATCTTGTATGTAATGAATTATACTTTGACTTATTCCTTAAAGTCCTTTAGGGTATATAAAAGGGTATGCTTGGGTATAATGAGTTACATATGGAGATAATGAATGATCAATAAAGAATCTACCACCTCTAGTAAAAGAGGAGATATGTCCTATGTGATTCGTTAAATGACAACCCAGGAATCCTTGGCCAAGGTAAAATGAAATTAGAAAGGAGTTTCTAATTTGCATTATTTGGAGTTGTGCATTTTCTAATCGAAATACATATAATTAAATAAAATAAGACTTGACAGTAAATTCATGTCTTATATTTAATTGGGACATTGTATGGTGGAAGGATTGAATTGTATGGTAACTATTTACTCACAGGTTCTTTTATGATTAATGTTTAAATCTATATTATCTGGAAAGTCGTTGATCGCTAGGGAGGCTTATCCCTATTGTAGAATAAATATTATTTATTTAAATAGATTATTAGTTTAATTTATTTATTTAAATAAGATTAGAATTGTTCTAATTGATTTATTCACAACCGGTTTAATATAGAGAACCTAAAGGGTCACACCATAAAAGGAAGAATAATTATTTAAGAAGGTAATGGCATAATCGTAATAATGCATTAAGTGTAATTAATTTAATCTATAGTGATAGAATAAATTAAATAGCTTAATGTTTATTATTTAATATTTTGGAAATATTAAATATAAATTAATAAGAGGAGTCTTATTAATATTATTACAATTATTATTATTTTAATTTCTAAAGGAGTTTAGTAATTAATTTAATATTTGTACTCTCATTTATTTCTAATAAGATTAGGAGACAAATTAATTAAATAAATTTAATTAATTATTCCCCATGTGGTGGGAAGCCTAAATTAATTAAAGGAGTTTAATTAATTAAAAGAAATCCCATGTCTAATAGAATTAGAAGGGTTGACCAATATCTATATGAGAGGAGTCTTATAATAGATATCAGTTGAGGCAATTCCAATTGTTGGAGAGTACTCCTTTTCTATAGAGGATAGAAAACTAAGCCAACCACCCTCCTTGATAATTCATCTTCTTTGGTGGATCACCTCTAGAGGCCAAACACTTGGGTGGCTAACGTTGATCAAAGGAAGGAATCTAACCCGGAAATTCAAGGAGATCACGAAGAACAAGGAGTTGAACTAGTACCTGTGGAAGCTTCGTTCTACAAGGGTATGATTCCATAACTTCTTATTTATCGTTTTAAATTAATAATTTGCATAAAGGATGATCCGGGTAATGGTTTTGTAGAAATTTTTTAAACTCTGATATACCATGCTTCCGCTAATTTTTGCAATTTGATTGCGTCACGATTTCGTACAAACCCAACAGATACTTGCCTTAAGTGTAGTTTATCCACGTAAAGCCTAATATTGCTTCAAAGAATTATGTTATCCTACTAACGTATATATATATATATATATACACACACACACACACACACACTAGTTATACACATCGGATTCACATACTTGACATGTAAATTGAGCACATACATCAAGTTCTATCTTAGCTACACAATCAAATCGTATAACTATATATTAACAAACCACATAGTTTAATAATCAACTATAGTCCTTACTTGTAATTTTCGTACAAAATCATACTTGAATAGTTTACGTTGTGTCCAACTATGTGAGTGTTCATATAGATCATGTGTATCGACATAAAGAATACTAGCATGCAACCCTATAAGTTTAGAATACAACCATGCAACGTGTATGAAACTTAGTTTGCAAACATATCCTAGTTAGTCTTTCACAGTCATTTTAAACCAAGCCAAAGCAATCTAGTTCATATAGGCAATTTCAAATCATATCTCACACCTAGTTAAGTTACGAGCATATGCTAGCAAGTCCGGACTTAAATAACATATGCTTCGTCAAGGGTTGTTTTCAAAATCATGAGTTCTCTTTTTATGTTAAGTAAACTATGAAAACATGTATTGCACAAGAGGGACTCCATAAATCATGTTACATTTACGTAGTATGAATTATAATTTCACTGCTCTTGGGCTGGACAAACAAATAGTCATTTTTGGGCCTGTCTACACAGCGGCGCTGCGACGCGGCAACAACAGCAGCAAGCTAGCGCTGTGGCACTGGAGGCGCTGCGGCGTGGACATAATACTTGGAATCAGCGCTGCGGCGTGGGGACGCTGGGACTGAGGCACTGTGGCGCTGCAGCGCGTAGATAACGCTGCGCATCGACGCTGCGAGGCCGCGATTCAGACTCAGTTCCTGCAGTTCACGCTGCAGCCAAAACTGACCCAAAACTTCCTATTTCATCGATTCCAACATACATGTTATTAAACCTCTTTAACTTACTAACACACACACACACACACAAATATATATATATATATATATATTATATATATTTATATATGCTTATATAACAGTCAATCGCCATTTATCAATTCCCAAATTCATGAACACCAACTAAATTCAAGAATTAAAGAATTTTATAGAAATTTCAGAAACAGAAAACGAAAATGAATAACAAGGAATGTAGTTATACCTCTGTAATGCAATTGTTGTTAACTGAGTTCTCAACTCTTGGAATACTTAACACTGATACATATGCTCTCACCCAACTCTTAAACAAAATTCTCAGCAAATGAATTTGTGAAGGGAGGTCTCAATTTATAGAATTTCCTATACACAGACAATGTCAATGTTCTCCAAATTAAACCAACGTATGCAAGAATTGTATGAAGGTTATGAAGTGGTAGGTAATTAGTTGTTGAAGGAAATCATGAAGCCCACATCCTTGTTCATCATTGTTGTGATTTTACTGAGTCAAGGAGTAGAGAGTAGGCTTAGGCTTATGGCTATGCACGTGAAGGAGAAATGGGTCTCTTATAAGCAATATACATCTCAGCATTCTAGCAAACATAATGTTATATTATACATTTAGGTTAACACATATATATACCTACTATATATTTAGATTATAATTAAAATTATAATGTAATCCCAATAATACTACTATGTAATTCCTACAATGTAGTAAATATAATTTACATACATATAATCCATGTACATTTATTTTGCCGGATATAATTCAAATCAAATATTACCACATTACATTATCTCATTCATTATTAAATTCTATTAATTCAATAATTATTTACAATATATATCTACACATGAAGTATTCATAACACATAGCTTCAATATGTACAATCATATAATATAGTTTAAATATACTTGCATGGTCACACTTAAGTGTTTCTCTACACTATATATTATAGTTGTATTCCATATACCTTACATTATCCATTATTGCATACTTGCACATAACAATCAATAATCAATACAACCTTACTTATTTGTTTTATTATTCATAATGTCAAATAAATAATTTATTCATTTTATCAATTAATTAACAATAATATTAATTAATCCATTTCTCGTAATTATTAATAACACTTAATTAATAATCATAGGATTAATTATCATATTAATATAGATCTTATTATATTTATGAACACGTTGCTTATTATTATTATATTATTTGCAATAATAATAATCCCCACATCATCAATTAATTATCATTAATATTCTATAGGAATTAATTAATATTCTACGATAACCATTAACAACAATTAACAATTAATTAATTGTTCACTTAATAAGTCCTTCGTCAATTAATATCATCACTAATATTCCTCATTACTATGCCACACAAGGCTTTCACGAGTTTATTATAAACTCCACATTTTTCTAATTTATTATAATTATTCAATTTAACATAATTGAGTTAACTCATCTTTTAACGCAAAATCATTTATATACGAATAAATATTCATTTCCATTAATATTAGGAAAATCTCGGTTATTACATCCTCCCCCCTTATAAACATTTTGTCCCGAAATTGCTACAAAGTTACACAAATAGATGGGGATAGTCCCTCATCATCCTATCTTCTAACTCCCACGTTGCCTCCTTAACATCGTGGTTACGCCAAAGTACTTTTACAGAAGGTATAATTTTATTTCTTAAGATTTGCTCTTTCCTATCTAATATTTGGACATGAATTTCTTCATACGCCAAGTTCTTCTCCACTTGAATGGGCTCATAAGAAATTACGCGCTTGTAGTCGGCCTTGTACTGTCGCAACACGAAAATGTGAAACACGTTGTGGATGTGCTCCAACTCAGGTGGTAACGCAACTCTGTATGCCACTTCACCCACTCGCTTCAGTATCTCGAACGGTCCTATGAATCTTGGACTCAACTTTCCTTTCTTGCTGAAACGAATCTTTCCCTTCCATGGGGACACTTTCAAGAATACGAAACTACCAACTTTGAATTCTCGGTCCTGTCGATGCAAATTTGCATACTTTTTCTGACAATCTGGAGCTACTACTAGTCTGGCTCTTATCACCGTCACCACGTCGGCGGTTTGTTGAAATAACTCTGGTCCGAGTATTTGTCTCTCTTCGACTTCATCCCAACATAGTGGCGTTCTACACTTTCTTCCGTAAAGAGCTTCGTACGGTGGCATGCCCATACTCGCATGGTAATAATTATTATACGCAAATTCAACTAAGGGTAGGTGGTCGTCCCAATTTCCCTTGAAATCCATCACGCAAGTTCTAAGCATGTCCTCTAGTGTTTGTATAGTTCGCTCACTTTGTCTGTCTGTCTGAGGATGATAAGCAGTACTCAACCTCAACTGTGTTCCATTCTCTCTTGCAAACTCTTCCAAAAATTTGACGTGAAGCACGGATCTCGATCAGAGACAATTGACACCGGCACTCCATGTCGTGAAACAATCTCCTTTACGTATAGGCTTGCTAACTGATTCAAACTGTAGCGGATCTTGATTGGTAGAAAATGTGCGGTCTTTGTAAGTCGATCCACAATAACCCAAATGGCATCATAACCTTTTTGCATAACTGGAAGTCCTACCACGAAGTCCATCGTAATATGCTCCCATTTCTACTCTGGTATTTCTAATGGTTGTAGTAAACCACTCGGCCGTTGATGCTCTGCTTTAACGCGTTGGCAAGTCAAACATCTTCTGACGCACTCTACAACCTCCCGTTTTAAATTAGGCCACCAAAAATATTGCCTCAAATCTCGGTACATCTTCGTGCCTCTCGGGTGAACGGAATACGTCGTATTGTGTGCCTCGTGCAAAATCTCTTCCCTTAGCTCGGTTACCGCTGGTACCCATACTCTTTCTTCAAATCTCAAAATACCGTCTTTATCTATTCGGAATTTCTCTTCCTCATTTTCTGTGATCCTTTTTCTGATCTTCTCACATTCTTCATCTTTCTCCTATGCTGCCTTTACCTTATCCAACAATGTCGGATAAGCTTCCATTACAAACAACTTCTCTTCAGACTTTCCTGGTCCTTTCACTTCTATCTCCAATTTCTCCACCTCTTATCAACTCTTCTTGAGTCGTCAAATGAAACAATTTTTCCCTTCCTTTCCTGCTTAGAGCGTCAGCAACCACGTTTGCCTTCCCTGGGTGATAAAGAATATCGCAGTCATAGTCCTTGATTAATTCTAACCACCTTCTCTGTCGCATGTTCAACTCCTTCTATGTGAAGATATATTTCAGACTCTTGTGGTCCGTGTATATCTCACATTTCTCCCCATACAAATAATGCCTCCATATCTTCAACGCAAAAACTACTGCCGCTAACTCTAAGTCTTGAGTAGGGTATCATTTTTCGTAATCCATCAATTGTCGTGATGCATACACAATGACTTTGACGTGTTGCATAAGCACACAACCAAGTCCCTTGTGCAATGCATCACTATACACCACAAAATTTCCTGCATCATCTGGTAATGATAACATAGGTGCTTTGCTTAATCTCTTCTTCAACTCCTAAAAAATCTCTTCACATTTGTCGGTCCATACAAATTTCACCGTCTTCCTCGTCAGATTAGTCAACGGGGTTGCTATCTTGGAAAAATCTTGGATGAATCTTCGATATTACCCAGCTAACCCTAAAAAGCTTCTTACCTCCGTTAGCATTTTCGGCTGTTACCAATTACTTACTGCTTCAACCTTCGCAGGGTCTACTGAGATTCCATCCTTATCCACCACGTGGCCTAAGAATTGAACCTTCTCTATCCAAAATTCGCACTTAGAAAATTTTGCATACATCTTCTCCTTCCTTAGCGCTTCCAAAACTATCTTCAGATGTTCGGCGTGTTCTTCCTCTGTCTTCGAGTAGATCAAAATGTCATCGATAAAAACCACTACAAATTTATCCAAGTATGGCTTGAAAACTTGGTTCATTAAGTCCATAAATGCTGCTGGAGCATTAGTCAAACCAAATGACATTACCAAAAACTCGTAATGTCCATAACGGGTTTGAAACGCAGTCTTTGGTATGTCCTCATCCCGTACCTTCAGTTGGTGATATCCTGTCCGTAGGTCGATCTTCGAGAAACATTTTGCTCCCTTCAGTTGATCAAATAAGTCGTCTATCCTCAGTAGCGGATATCGGTTCTTGATCGTTACTCTATTTAATTCTCGATAATCGATACAGAGCCTCATCGATCCTTCCTTTTTCTTAACAAATAACACTTTTGCTCCACAAGGAGACACACTCGGTCGAATGTAACCCTTATCCAATAACTCTTGCAGTTGTATCATCAATTCCTTCATTTCTATTGGAGCCATACGATATGGAGCTTTCAAAATCGATGTCGTTCTCGGTGCTAAATCTATTACAAATTCAATTTCTCTGTCTGGCCGAAGACCAGGCAAATCGTCCGAAAATACGTCTTAAAATTCATTCACTATGGATATATCCTTAATTTCTACTCCCTTTTTCCGAGTATTAATTATGTAAGCTAAATAACCTACACATCCTTTTCTTAACAATTTATTGGCCTGCATTATCGTAACGCAACACTATTGCTTAAGCGATGAGCTACTATAAAACACTACCTTAGACTTACTCAGAGTCTAAGGTTCATATTTATTCTGACAGTCAATTATCGCAGCATAGTTATACAACCAATCCATTCCCAGTATTACGTCAAACTCTTCCAATCTAATAGAAATCAAGTCTACTTTTAGTTCATGTTCTCTAATGTTTGCCCGATAATTTTGATAAATGTATTCTACAGGGATCACCTCCTTCTTCGCAACTTCTATGTTCAAGGGATTTTCTAAACTTTCTTGGGGTGAATTAAGTTTACTAGCAAATTCTTCAGATACAAAAGAACTGGTGGCACCCGAATCAAATAATACGTAGGCATTTATATTATTGATTGGGATTATACCTGACACTACATCCTTTGCAGCTACAACATCTTAGACGGTCATGTTAAATGTTCGGGCGATCGATCAGTTGGGTTGTGTGGGTCCTCCAATCATCAACTTGCTACCTCCACCCTGACCTCCGCTAGTTCCACCACTTCCTTTCTTCGGGCAGTCCTTTATCTGGTGCTCCGTTGATCCACAAGCAAAACATCCCCTAATCTTCTTTGGCTTCGGGCAGTTGGACGAGATGTGGCCCTCCTGACCGCAGTTATAACACGTGCTTTTCGCCTTCCAGCATTCTCCCTGATGGCTTCTTCCACATTTATTACAAATCTTAGTCCTTTTCTTAAAGCTTCCTTGGTGACTCCCACCTTGGTTATTGTTTCGATTGTTGTTGTTGTTGTTGTCCCATTTTCTCTTCCCGTAGTTACTCCCTCCGCCACTGCTTCCTCCACGATTTTCACTACTAGTGTGCTTTCCTTTCCTCTCTTTGTTATACAGGCTCAAAGCTTCACTTCCTCCCTCGGCGATAATAGCCTTCTCCAGCAGTGTTGCAAAAGAATCGATCTGAAGAACTGACACCTTATTCAATAGACAATGGCTTCAGTCCTTGTTCGAATTGTCTAGTCTTCCTCTCCTCATCACCAACTTGGTGCTCCGCAAATCGCGCTAGTTCGTTGAACTTAGCCGCGTATTGCGCCACCGTCATTTCACCTTGTTTTAACTTTAGGAATTTTACCTCCATTATGTTTTTCATGCTCTTTGGGAAGTAGTTCTCGAAGAACAGCGTCTTGAATCTTTCCCATGCTATTGTCCCCTCTTCGGCTCTCTGCTGATTTGCTTCCCACCAATAATTCGCTTCTCCCCTCATCATGTATGTGGTAAACACCGTCTTCTGATCTTCGCTTATGGGAGCTATAGTGAAAGCTTTTTTGATCTCCTTGATCCACGTTTGTGCGACGATTGGGTCGATAGTTCCGTCGAACTCTGGGGGTCCTACACTCTTAAAGTCTTTAAAGGTTGTTACTGTCATAGCCTATGGGTTCGGGCGAACAGGTTCATTGTTCCTCCCCCTAAGAGCCTCTCCTAACAGATCAACTAGCCTTTGGATGGGATCTACTTGCTCCCTCTCGTTTTTCACTGACTCCTCAGGTGCAGTCAATCTACGTCTGGGCGGCATTATCTGCATCACAAATTTTCATTTTATTATTATTCAAGTATATTACTTAATTATTTCTTTTAAACTAAAAGAATAAATTTATAACACGTTTCTGAATAAACTTCATTTATATTCATATGCCAACCGTTTCATTACATGATTATCCTAGCATACTGCTATAAATGTCATCACATATATCCTATAATATCACAAAAGACGGGGAATATACCAACCTACTACCACACTACCCCTCTAACAAAAGCTAACTTGGGGTTTACATCACTATTCCACATCTTATACAAAAGATTGGGATTACAACATAGTATATACAATACATAAAGAGAATACTACTAGACTACTACTAATCTGTCTAAGGAAATCACGTCACATCATCCCGCGCTCCACAGCGCTCTTGTACTCTAACTGTGCTATATAAGCTACCAACTCTTGACTCATAGTGTGTAGAGTCTATCCCTGCTCTGCCGGGTAGTGGTACACACCATCAAGCACCCTCTCAAATGCCGAACGGAACACGTACCCCCATCTTGTTTATTTTTCTCTTCTTGCATTTGACCTCATCATCTAGGTCATCTGCTCTCTCATGGGCAGCCTCCCACTTCTCCTCGAAGTGTATCCTATCCATCACCTCTAATTTCAACTGAGTGCGAACTGCTTCCTTCTTAGTCTTCTCTCTTAGTTCCCTCTGTTTAACCTCTTCTAGCTTCCCTGCTATATCCACGTTCCTAGTCACTGCCTTGTGAAATAGGGTTCCCATCTGAATTCCAGCCTCTTTGCGATAAGAAATTTCTACTTCCAACTCTTGCATAGCCAGCTTCCTCTGGTGGTCTTCGTCCCGTAGTTTCTAGAACTCTGACTTCCTCTCTTTTGCCACTTCCTCTAACTCCTGGACTCTGCAGTCCAACTCTAGGATCCTCTCCTCATACTCGCCTAGTATATGCTCCTCTAAGTTAGGCTCATCGAAGTACTCCATCAGCTCCTCCTCTGAAGGTTCGTCCTCAACCGGCTCGTCCTCCATCGGCACCTCCTATGGATCGGACTCTATCTCAATCTCAATCTCAATCTCATCCTCGTCATCTAACTCAAATGGTGCCACAGCCTGTACTGGCATAGCCTCTAAGGGTGCCTCGTACACTACATGAATATCCCTGGGCTCATCCTCAGCCACTCTAGCGGGTACTCCCATATCTGCCATCTACAATCACAAATACAAGACAAGAAATAGCAACTCCATTAGAATGTTAAAGAAAACATAAGTTCATTGTATAAAATGAAGTTACATTTCATAACAACTAAGTCTCTCAAGAAAAACTCTACATGAGCTTTATCTCTTTTCTAACTTCTAAGTTCTCCAAAGTTATAGTCTAAGAACACTCGCTCCTAAGGTTTATAACTACAGCTTTGATACCAACCTGTGATACCCCCAAATTCGGGACCGCCACTTGGTCACTCGAATTCGGTTCATCACGTGCTCATGGTAATACAATAATAACTAAAATCACGCATTCACAGCGGAAGATTTAATTTAGAATAATATACAATGATTTATTATAATTATTCCCCCAAGTCTCGCAACCTACAGTACTTAATAAATTACATAATGATATCAAATAAAGACTTATTACATAATCCTACTTAAGCTTAAACATAGTCTGAAGACAGTCTTAATACAACATAACAATTTTTAAACATAAAGGAACAAGCTAGTCGGTAGCCTTGCCCTTGCCCTTGTCTTTCCCAGAGACACTCCCCTGTTCTGCCTTAACTGAAAGGTTTTAAAATAAGCAAGAATGAGCACAAATTGCCCAAAAAGTAATATACAACAAAGGTGATGAGTATTATATCACGAGTTTGAAATATCGAAGTATAATATCTAAGATAGTTCAGAGTTTCAGAATAATATCAGGAACAACCAATATCAACAATTCTCGAATCACATCTTTGGAATATGAAATGATAATTCAATATAGATCAACATATATATATGAATTCAAAGGCTATCAACGTATCCAACTTGATAAAATAATTTATACTGAGTAGTCACTAAGGACTATTGAACATCTACTAGAATTACCAATATTAAACTGATAACCCAAAAGAAACAAGTATAATAGATAATCAGTCTACAATACTCTATGTTATGCATAATCACAGTAATATTCACGCGTGTGTTGGGGCTTCCAACTATAAACACTCCCATTACCACATAGTTTAATAATCAACTATAGTCCTTACTTGTAATTGTCTTAGAAAATCAAACTTGAATAGTTTACGTCGTGTCCAACTATGTGAGTGTTCATATAGATCATGTGTAGCGACATAAAGAATACTAGCATGCAACCCTATAAGTTCAGAATACAACTATGCAACGTGTATGAAACTTAGTTTGAAAACATATCCGAGTTAGTCTTTAACAGTCATTTTAAATCAAGCCAAAGCAATCTAGTTCATATAAGCAATTTCAAATCATATCTCACACCTAGTTAAGTTACGAGCATATGCTAGCAAGTTCGGACTTAAATAACACATGCTTTATCAAGGGTTGTTTTCAAAATCATGAGTTTTCTTTTTATGTTAAGTAAACTATGGAAACATGTATTGGACAAGAGGGACTCTATAAATCATGTTACATTTACTTAGTATGAATTATAATTTCACTGCTCTTGGACTGGACAAACAGATAGTTATTTCTGGGCCTGTCTACACAGCGGCGCTGCGGCGCGGCAACAACAGCAGCAAGCTAGCACTGCGGTACTGGAGGCACTGCGGCGCGGACACAATACCTGGAATCGACGCTGTGACTGTTGGGACGCTGGGACTGCGGCACTGTGGCTCTGCAGCGCGCAGAAAATGCTGCGCATCGGCGCTGCGGCGCCGCGATGCAGACTCAGTTCCTGCAGTTCACGCTGCAGCCAAAACCGACCCAAAACTTCCCATTTCATCGATTTTAACATACATGCTATTAGACCTCTTTAACTTACTAACACACACACACACACACACACACACACATATATATATATATATATATATATGCTTATATAACAGTCAATCAACATTTATCAATTCCCAAATTCATGACCTCCAACTAAATTCAAGAATTGAAATTTTTTACAAGAATTTCAGAAACAGAAAATGAAAATGAAAAATAAGGAATGTAGTTATACCTCTGTAATGAAATTGTTGTTAACTGAGTTCTCAACTCTTGGAATACTTAACACTGATATATATGCTCTCACCCAACTCTTAAACAAAATTCTCAGCAAATGAGTTTGTGAAGGGAGGTCTCAATTTATAGAATTTCCTATACATAGACAATGTCAATGTTATCCAAATTAAACCAACGTATGCAAGGATTGTATAAAAGTTATGGAGTGGTAGGTAATTAGTTGTTGAAGGAAATCATGAAGCCCACATCCTTGTTCATCATTGCTGTGATTTTACTGTGTTTGAGGAGTAGAGGGTAGGCTTAGGCTTATGGCTATGCACGTGAAGGAGAAATGGGTCTCTTATAAGTAATATACATCTCACCATTCTAGCAAACATAATGTTATATTATACACTTAGGTTAACACATATATATACCTACTATATATTTAGATTACAATTAAAATTACAATGTAATCCCAATAATACTACCATGTAATTCCTATAATATAGTAAATGTAATTTACAGACATATAATCCATGTACATTTGTTTTACCGGATATAATTCAAATCAAATATTACCACATTACATTATCTCATTCATTGTTAAATTCTAATAATTCAATAATTATTTACAATATATATCTACACATGATGTATTCATAACACATAACTTCAATATGTACAATTATATAATATAGTTTAAATATACTTGCATGGTCACACTTAAGTGTTTCTCTACACTATATAATATAGTTGTATTCCATATACCTTACATTATCCATTATTGCATACTTGCACATAACAATCAATAATCAATACAACCTTACTTATTTGTTTTATTATTCATAATGTCAAATAAATAATTTATTCATTTTATCAGTTAATTAACAATAAAATTAATTAATTCATTTCTCGTAATTATTAATAACACTTAATTAATAATCATACGATTAATTATCATATGAATATAGATCTTATTATATTTATGAACACGTTGCTTATTATTATTATATTATTTGCAATAATAGTATTCCCCACATCATCAATTAATTATCATTAATATTCTTTAGGAATTAATTAATATTCTACGATAACCATTAACAACAATTAACAATTAATTAATTGTTCACTTAATAAGTCATTCGTCAATTAATATCATCACTAATATTCCTTATTACTATGCCACACAAGGCTTTCACGAGTTTATTATAAACTCCACATTTTACTCAATTATTATAATTATTCAATTTAACATAATTGAGTTAACTCATCTTTTAACGCAAAAATCATTTATATACGAATAAATATTCATTTTCATTAATATATTTATTTAATAATATTAGGAAAATCTCTGGTATTACAATCAATGACCGGCAGTTTTACATTGACCGGGTGGTTATTAATGACCGACAGTTTGACACTAACCGGGTTGTTGTATAGGATGATATGCATACTCCTAGCTGGTTTGGTTGGCCAAATCAACTCGGGTTGCTAAGTCTATATGATTGACAGAAACTCGTAATATGTGGGGTTTGGCATATCAAACCCCAGTATATATATGTGGAAAATACTCTGAACTTTATGTTTCTTCAATTCAGATACTGTGTGAGTATAAACTATAATTCATTAAAAATTATTGAGCATTTTAAATCTCATCCTTGTAAATATTCTTTTCCTTTGCAGCTGCATCGAATACCCTTGAAGGTTCAGGAAATCATATATGTGGGTAGAAGTAAATTTATGGAAACAAATGTTTATTGTATTAAGACTAAGAATGTAAATTAGTATTTCTATGATGTTGTAGTTGAATAGTAGGTAACCAGATATTATTATGTTGTTAAGTTATTAGTTAAATGATTTTACATTATTAATAGTGAATAAAATCAAGTACAATATCTATATGAACTATACATCTGAATGAGGGTATTGAATGATCTTGGGAGTTCTGTAAGCACTGACGTCATTCCTCAATTCCAAGAACAATCATATCATTTATACTATGAATGTCAGATGGATAGGAATTGCTGATATGCAAGAAATATTTGTAAGATCATAAATCTATACATCCAAGTGAGGGTATCCAGATATGGTAATTGTTCTGACTAGAACTCTTAACTGATTGGGATATTGTGAATTTTGGATTTATAGAAGTTATTATCTTATAGAATATTTACGTGAGCACCGAATCTGCTACAGGAAATGTAGAGAATTTGGGGGCGTCACAGCACATACAACTCCAACTCTAATCGCTACATACCTAAAATAAGGTGAGGTTGTGTATTAGGGTTGCTACACTCCCTGAACTCTTTCGGTTAAGAGCATCTGCAACCACAATCGCTTTTTCTGGGTGATAGTGAATTCTTGCATCTTAATCTTTTAGAAGCTCCAACCAACGC
The DNA here is from genome assembly GCA_020205555.1 of Panax stipuleanatus. Taxonomy (NCBI): domain Eukaryota; kingdom Viridiplantae; phylum Streptophyta; class Magnoliopsida; order Apiales; family Araliaceae; genus Panax; species Panax stipuleanatus. The sequence goes on from CM035125.1 coordinate 99,326,997, forward strand.
CTCTGCCTCATGTTAAGCTCCTTCTGATTGAAAATATATTTATGACTTTTGTGATCGGTGAAGATATCACAAGTCTCCCAATACAAATAGTGCCTCCAAATTTTTAGGGCAAAGATTACTGCTGCCAACTCCAAATCATGAGTGGGGTAGTTCACATCATAAGGTTTAAGCTGCCTAGAAGCATAACCAATCACCTTACCGTGTTGCATCAAAACACACCCCAAACCCTTCTTAGAAGCATCACTATAAATCTAGTAACCTCATGTCCCTAACGGTAATGAAAGTATTAGAGCTGTCACAAGCCGTTTCTATAACTCCTCAAAACTCTTCTCGCGCTCCTCATTCCACACAAATTTCGTGCCATTTCTCATCAACTGAGTCAATGATAAGGCAAGTAAAGAGAACCCTTCCATAAATCTCCTATAGTACCCTACAAAACCCAAGAAACTCCTAATCTCTTTCACCGTAGTAATTCTCGGCCATTTAGTGATAGCCTCAACACCTTAATACCTTCAGCAGAAACAACGTAGCCCAAAAATGCAACCTGCTCCAACCAAAACTCTCATTTAGAGAATTTAGCAGACAACTTCTCTTTTTTTGCAAAATCCCCAAAACTGTATGAAGATGCTACTCATGCACCTCCCTAGACTTGGAGGAAACCAAAATATCATCAATAAAGACAATAACATAATGGTCCAAGTACTCCTTGAACACCCGATTCATCAAATCCATAAACAGTATTGCTGGAGCGTTAGTCAACCCGAATAGCATCGCCAGAAACTCGTAATGTCCATATCGAGTGTGAAAAGTTGTCTTAAAGATATCCTTATCTCTCACCCTCAACTAATGATAGCCCGACCTCAAGTCTATCTTCAAAAAATACTTTACCCCCGAAGTTGGTCAAACAAGTCATCAATCCTTGACAATGGATACCGATTCTTGATGGTAATCTTGTTCAACTCTCTGTAGTCTATGCACAACCTCATAGACCCATCTTTCTTCTTAAAAAAAAAATTGGAGAACCCTATATGGAGAAATACTCGGTGTAATCATGCCACGATCTAACAGTTCATGAAACTGCTCCTTCAACTCCTGCAACTCCAACGGTGCCATCCGGTACGATGCCTTAGAGATAGGCTCCGCACCAGGAACAAGCTCGATAGTGAATTCAACTTCTTGCTGCGGTGGCAACCCTGAAAACTCCTCAGGAACCACATCAAGAAAGTCACGAACAACTAGAAAATCCTCAATACGAGACTCACCCTTAGAGGTATCCTTCACAAATGCAAAGTACCCCTCACAACCCTTTGCCACCAACTTTCCAGCGTTCAAAGCTGAAATCAACTTCACCACCCTACTTGGTCGGGAACCCTGAAACACAAACTCTGGAGACTTCACGTCTCCAAATATAACCTTCCTCGCCTGACAGTCAATAGTGGCCTGGTGCTTATCCAATCAGTCCATCCCGAGAATAACATCAAAATCGTGCATACACATCGGAATAAGATTAGCCCTACGAATCTTATCTCCAAAATTGATCGTGTGACACCCCCAAATTCAGACCGCACGTGTCTCAAATTTGACACATCACGTTCTAAATACTAACATATTATGCAACGAAATAATATAATAATTTATATTTATTGAATATAAATATTTGGGTCCCATAGTCTCGTAACTTAATCATATCTCCATCATCTTAAACAGGACGTAAACATAACTTAAACATAGCCTAACATAACTAGTACATAATAGGAAGTAAGTCTTATTACAATCAGTATAATATGCTTAAAACAGTACAAAGCTACGCCGTAGCCTTGCCCTTGCCCTTTTCTGTGCCTGAGGGTTTGCACTACTCTACCTTAACTGAAATATTTTAGAGAAAGCAAGAATGAGCAACGAGTTTTCTCAGCAAGTAATATAACAATAAGAGTAAATAATATATATTTCAAATCTCAAGAGTACAATAGTAAATGATAGTTCAAGAATAACAAGAAGTATCAATAGTTCAAAACACATGTCGCTAAGGACAAAAAGATATCAACAGATTCAAGGTTTAACCATTTCAAGGTTCAAGAATAATGAACACTAAGCAGTCATTAAGGACTATGAGCTCTTACTAGAATTAACAGCAATATGCTGATAATCCAATAAAACAAGTACAACAGATGATCAGCCTAAAGTACGATACGTTATGCATAACACTTATTCGTACTCATGTGCGCACGTCGGTTCCCCGACAGTTGTATATAATTTTCCCCTTCCATGAGGGTTGTTCATCTCAGTAGAATTATAAGAGTCCGCACCAAGTTAATTGGCTTGGATAGCTTTCTGACATATGATATTAGTCTAGCCGAATCAAATGGCTTAGAAAACTTTTGTAATTCATTTAGGAATGATAAGTTCAATGCTTGCAACAACATCAAGATATAAAGTCGATTTTCGAATAATAACAAATATTTGTTTGACATAGATATGGTCGATATATCAATAATTCGAATTTACACCATATATAAATGAAAAAAGTTAGAGAACTTGCATTATGCGTAGTTTATCAACCTAAAGCTTACCAACACTTCACGGACTAAGATATCCTATTGTAACATAGTACGCATATATGTGTCTTCATTAGTTACATAAGTCGAATACATATACTTGATATGTAAGTTAAGCACATATATAAGATCCTAACTTAATCCTATAATCCTATACGTATGCCTTTACATATCTTACGTACACATAGCACATAATCAGTTTGTATGCTACTATATGATCAAATGACATAGCTTGTAATCATCGCTGACTTAAAGTTTTAAAAGTTTTCTAAACACTTATCAATCCATGGTTTCTTATCATCAACATGTTCATTAACACTTGAACGTTTCTACTATTCATGTATCGCAGTTTGGGATATTAGTAATAGCATGCAAGAAGTTTCAGATTATAATTAACACAATCAGACTGCACTGCAGGGTGGCGCGGCCGCGCTGCTCCCAGTTTAAACCAGAGATAGCCTGCTCTTGCAAAAAACTAACTTGTCCAATAACGTACTTTAGATGATGATACATGCAGAACACATATGTTATGAGGTTTATGATTAGGTTCGATCTTACATCTTGCCTATAACATAGTTTGTTATCAACATTCCATTTAACAAGGCTTAAGGAGTTTATTGCACTGAAGACTAACCACGTTACTCATTATATCCCCTAATGATACCAACAAACCTTTAGTACACATGCTCACATGTAAACCACCTATTACACTTAGGTTGAATAGTTTAACACTTGAAATTTCATTTTACATCATGCTTGAAAAGTCTAAATCATGCTTAGTTAGATGATGAACTTATCCGCCATGTCTAGAGGGATATAATGTCCTAGCATGGTAGTCATAAATTTTAGAATGCACATAAGGTAGTTATTAGCATCATTAGTTTTCAAACTCTTAAGTTTTCTTTGAAAATCTCATGTTAAACCAACCAAACATGAAAAGTAACTTTACATACTATACATCATACTCATGTACACACATAACTAAAATATATAAGCATGCACAAGGTCAGAATTCAAAGGTCACGAAATGCATCAAGTTTGTATTTTGAAAACTCTAAGTTTCCTTTAGAACCGTTTAAAACCGAGCTAAGGTAAGTGATTACATGCAAGGCCACCTATATTAGCATGTCAGGGACATATATAGGTATAATCAAGTTAAACTAACATGCTCATCAAAACAGAAAACCAAAAATTGGATTTCATGTTCTGCAAATCGGCGCGGCCGCGGCGGGTTTGTGCTAGGGACCAGTTCCAGTCAAGCATAGTTTCTGCAAGACCATAGCTTAAAACCAAAGTTGCAATTCTTCATGAAACATGCTTGAAATCAACTTCATTGTATCTATAACATGTATATAAATCTTATTAACATGCTAACATCATTCCACATATCAATCCTCAACTAATTCATGTAATTTCTATTAATTCATTAATTTCAAAACTAAGAACACAATGTAAGAGTTATACCTCTTTAAATTCGAATTGTTAACTTACCATCAATTTCAAATTTCTCTCTCAACTCACTCTTTATATCAACTTAGCCAACAATTTAGAAAATTGATAATGAGAAGAGGAGCTTGCTATTTATAGAGAAATTCAATAACCATGCCAAAGCTTTGTCCAAAATTGAAACTAATGGAAGAAGAAGACGATGGACAACAATGGTTTGGTGGAATAGTTGACAACCACTTCATCAACCCACTCCCCTTGCCATCATCTGATTGCTAGAATGGTAGAATGCTAGAATGAAGGGGATAGCCCATTGGCATATACACGTGAATGAGAGAACGGGACACCAATTATGGGACAAGTCTCTCAATACTCAGCATTTGCAAAATGGTTAATAACAATACTTAAGGTTTTTTACAAATATATATATATATATATATATATATATATATATATATATATATATATATCTACACAATGTATATATGTATACCTAGGTTTAATTCTCTTTTAAGTCACAATGTAATTTTAGTGAGAAAATATTATTACATTGTAGTAAGTTAGGGGTTTATATATACACATCATTATATAATCCATGTACATTTGATATTATCGAAATATAATTTTACTAAGTACTATCAACCCATATTTCATAAAACTTTATTATTTCCATTATACTTAATTATAAATGTTCAATAATATTTGTTCATTCTAATTTAATTCTTCTCATTAAAGTACACATTTAATATATTCACACATAACATGTTGTCACATAAGCTTATTTAATAGAATTATATGATTCATTTAATTTTACCATATAGTTTTCTATATTATATAGTTACCATGTAATGTCACACCTTATTTTATATTAAATAGGTGTAGGTACTATCTAACATATGATTAATTATTACCTATTATTGTACATAGCAATTAATTGAATAAACATTAATTTATTATATTAATTAATTAATTACTCATTAATATGCTCTTACTCATAATAATAATTAATTAATAATATAATATTAATTAATCCTTCACTTATTAATTCATTCATTCTTTAATTTAATTAGATCATCGTAAATTCCATCATCAGTGCCACACAAGGCATTTCACGAGCTTATCATAAATTCTCCATATTTCTCAATTATCATAAAGTCAATTCAATTTAATTGAGTTACCCATTTTGATAAGTAGGTTTTATACCTACTTATTGTCTATCAACTTGTTAGGATTATGGCTTAATCTCAGGCATTTTAGTGTGTTTTGATATGTTTTATCTTTGTTTTGTAGATTTCAGTCAGGAAGCTCAAATGGCATGGAATGGCATGATATTGGCATAAAATGGCATGGTTTGGCATAGAATTGGCAAAAGGCAAGGTGGGATGGTAAGAAGATGGCTTGGCAAGAGAAAGTAGGTTATGGCATGTGCAAATGGCCTAAAAGCAGCAAGAAGTGAAGGAGAAAGAAGCAAAAGCAGCAAGAATGCACAAGAGATCAGCAGTGCACCAGAAGACACCAGCAGAAAAGTCAGTGCCGCGCTGCCGTGCCGGTTTAACAAAGGCAAGACATGCACCCGCGCCGAGTGGCAGAGTCCAGAGACTCCTTTAGACAAGCGCGCGCCCGTGCCCCAAATGTACTACTGGGCCGCGCGGCCATGCTGGTCAAGAATGTTGACTTTTTCATTTATCTTTTATGTTGAAGTGTATTGGATATATATTGGTGTATTTGCAAGAGACGGGTGATCATTCATTATCAGCATTTTATAACTTAGTTTCATTTTTCTATATTCTAGATTTTAGAGTGCTTTAGAGGGTTTTGGAGACTAACTCCTTCACTCTTATAGTTCTAGTATATTTTATTTCTAGGGTTTCACTTTGGGTTTGAATGTGGTCTGAACTTGAGCTTGAAAGCTTCTATTGAAAGGAGAACCATCAGATTTGCTATTCTATCTCTCTTACTCTTTTTACTTTTATATTTTCTTCTAATGCTTTGCTCAAATCCCATAATGGTTATTGGTTCAGAGATGAACTAACCACCATTATGGGATTCTAATGAATCTTATTGCTTAGTTCAATATTGTATGCCTCATTGATATGTATGATTGATTATATATGGGTTGCCTAGCATGGTTGTATTGAATGTTTAGATGCTTGATCACCTTCTACTGTAATAGTTTATATGGAATTGAAAGAGAAAATATAAACATAGATTTTGCCATGCTAGAATATGTTCATGAAGTTTGCATGTGATGAATTTTATGATTCGTAATCCGGATAGAAATATACCAGCTTACCATATATAGCCAATTGGGAACTTGCACTTTAATCGATATTGCTTGTAAATCACATAGACATATAGTGATTTAGGTTTTATTGATGTTCATGTGATTTCTATCTCTTTTGTGGATATTATATGATATGGACTTGGTTTATTGAAAAATAGTCATTTCTCACATTCGTGTTCTCGACTAGCAATCCTAGGTAATCAATTATGCTTGAGATGAGGTGCGTGTAATCTGAATGACGCAATAGGTGAAGTTAGGATCCCATATCTTTCCCATTTGATCCAATCGTTTGTTATTTAGTTAAGTCTAGCTTACAATCATTTTAAATATTCAACCACACTTTGATACTCGTTTGAGTAGCTGAAAATAGCTATAGAATTGTTGCATGGTAGTTTAAACGTAGTTGCTTTTCTCCGTGGGAACGATCTCTAGTTATCACATATATTACTTGTTGACCGTGTACGCTTGCACGCGTCTGTGTCCGTTTTGTTAACACAAAAACGGCGCAACAAGTTTTTGGCGTCGCTGTTGGGGAATAGTTTTTATTTTTATTACTATTAACATCAATTTTTGTTAGATTTGTATGACTTGATCAATTCACTTCTTATCTCATTTCTAATTTTATTTTTATTTGTGTTTCAGGTACTTGTGGTTAGTTTATGCACACTCGATCAACCAATTCTGCGTTGGTGCCTCTATAAGCTAACATCAATGGTAGAGCTTGGAGAGAAAACACAAAAAATACTAACACACGAGAGGAACCTGAATAGCCGGTAGAATTGGCAGCCAAAGAACAAAGAGCATAAATAGAGCATTGAGGGATTACTCAATGCCAAGAATAAATGACTTACAATCCAGCATAATCAGGCCAGCGATAGCTGCAAACACTTTCGAGATCAAACCAGGGACGATTCAGATGGTTCAAAACACGGTCCAGTTTGGGGGTGCAGCCACAGAGGATCCTAATGAGCACATCCTGAGTTTTATTGAGATATGCGACACATTCAAATACAACAATGTGACGGATGATGAGATAAAACTTCAACTATTTCCATTCACCTTGTGGGATAAAGCGAAGAGTTGGTTACATTCACTACCCTCAGGCTCAATCACTACGTGGGAGGACTTAGCACAGAAGTTTATCGCCAAATTCTTTCCCAAGGCTAAAACTACGCAGATGAGGAGTGCCTTGTCTCAGTTTGCACAACAACAGGGGGAATCTTTATATGAGGTATGGGAACGATACAAAGAGATGCTAAGGAAATGCCCGCATCACGGAATGCCAGAATGGATGGTAATAAGCTCGTTTTATAATGTTTTGGGATGGCAGTCAAGGCTAATCATTGACGCCGCATCAGGAGGAGCTCTATGGGCCAAGGACTATGCGACATCATATGACTTAATAGAGACTATGGCGGCTAATGAATATCAGAATTCAACATTCAGAATGCCACAACCAAAAGTGTCTGGGGTCTTGGATGTGGATGTCGTCACAGCCCTTTCAGCTCAAATGGAGGCAATATCAAAGAAGATTGACTCTATGGCTAAAAATAGAGTTTAACAAGTTGCTTTTGTATTCGAGTTGTGTGCTGGATCACACCCGACATACCACTGTGCCATCACCACAGAGTCGATTCAGTTCGTCAGCAAATATTAAAAGCCTCAGAATCAATTCTCGAACTCCTACCATCCAAACAATCAAAACCATCCTAATTTTAGTTGGAGTAACAATCAAAATGCTCAACAATCTCAACACCAACCTCCTCAACAACAACCATACCAAGGTGCTCAATAATCCTAATATCAACCATACCAACAACAAAAAGCTCAGCTACAACGGTCTCAACAACAGTATGCCCCAAGACAGTCACATCCTCCCGGATTTCATCAGCCACAACATCAACACAATCCAGCTCCTAGTCCACAATCAGAAGAGAGAGCTGAGATAAAAGAACTCAAGTTGCTGGTGAAGAGCCAAGCGGTGTCTCTCAAAACATTGGAGACCCAAATAGGCCAGATTGCCAATGCAGTCCTTAACAGACCGCAAGGGACTCTTCCAAGTAGTACTGAAGCTAATCCAGGAAGAAGAGACGGCAAGGAACAATGCCAAGCCATTACACTAGGGTCTGGGAAGCAGACTGCTGATCTTGAAGCTGGTGCGACAGCGCCCCAGGAAGAACAAAACCTGGCGCGGGAGCGCCCATGTGCAGAAAATACTGAAGAAGTTCTGAATGATGGGAAAGATGTGGGCAATGCAGTTGAAGCATAAAATGAGGTACCTACTGAGAAAACCAATGTTCCACCACAAGTAATCTACCCACCTGCACTATACCAACAGAGGATTCAGAAGCAGAGACTAGACAAATAATACGTAAATTTTTTGGAGGTATTCAAGAAACTGCAGATCAATATTCCTTTTGCCGAGGCTTTGGAACAAATGCCGAACTACGCAAAGTTTATGAAAGGAATCCTGTCGAGGAAGAAGAAGCTAGGGGACTATGAAACAGTGGCATTGACAGAGGAATGCAGTGCAGTTTTACAAAGAAAATTACCTCCAAAGCTCATGGATCCACGGAGTTTTATGATACCATGCTCTATTCGGAAGTTGTCCTTCAACAAGTGCTTATGCGACTTAGGGGCAAGTATAAACCTGATTCCTTTATCGTTTTTCACTCAGTCGGGATTGCCGGCTCTGTGACGGCCCTGAATTCGGGTTACCTGACCCCCGAGTTTGGTGCTCACGATCCAACATTTAAATATCATCTAACTACCCATTTATTTATGAATAGTAATATACATATCATTAACTGATATTTATAATACATCGTCCCACGTTTTCTAACCTTAACATAACCTTAGATATACAAAAAGGGTTATACAAAATAACATAATAAATATGTTCATTATAACTACTCCAGCAATACACCTTTGCCTTTGTCTTTCTTTGCTCCTCCGGCTACCTCGTTCCTTGCTGAAATATTTTATTTAAGCAAGGGTGACCAACAAATTTGCTCCGTAAGTTAAATCATACAATAAAGTATAAGAATCAAGAATATAAGACTATCAATTCGATAGAATAACACCAAAGTTCGAAGAACTTTGAAATAGCTGAACAAATCGTTAATCAATAACAAGTCTTCTCGCATCATATGCAAAATAATAATTCGATAGTGAAAGAGTACAACGCTTTCAAAGTTTCTATGATATTCGATTGAATAACTAAATGGAAATATTTTGTAGAGTTTATAATGAGCGATCACACAAGATCTTTGAACTTCTCTTCTCGAGAAACTATCAAAGGTTTTACTTTGAAGTACCCAGGTGTAGCAGATAACCATAAAGATTAAATCATACCCCTCTGCAAGTTTATAAAGTGATCAGCTTCATTATACCCCATATTATGCATAATACTTACACGCTCGCAACGGCCGAATATACTACCACAAAGCCCCTTTTTATATAAAAGGTTGTTCTTCTCAGTCTTATAACCAGAATTCGAATCACAACAACGAAATATAATGTTTTCAATATTTAATCGCTTTCTCGATCTAGCCGAAATAATTGGCATTGACCTGTCAATAATAATTGAGTTCTCTTCTCGAACTTATCAAGTTTCAACAAATGTTCATCTAGCCAAAATAATTAGCTATGACATATCTCAACACGATTCAATAATAGACAGAAATTAAGTGTACTATTTGCAATCAATAATATTTTCTACAGATGTGAATAACCAACAATAGTTATTCCCCAAGCATATTCTCAAAATCAATAATTCAATTTGAATTAATAAACATGCACTAACTGCGAATAATCAACAATAATTCTCAGATGTGGTATAATCAGCAATAATTAACCACCACTATATTTGAAAAGTAATAACTCAAGATTGAGTTACGGAAACTTGCCTTCTTCGTTGATTACTACTACACAATATATTCTATCTGCGTTTGAAAGACCTATAATTAACAATATCAGTCCCACAATTAGCACAACAAATCACAACACATAGCACTGTAATTTACAGTTAATATATCTGCTAGACACATCATAACGTAGTCACATCAGTGTTTATAACCTGTATAAACACTTATCAAGTCTTACAATTTCGGTCTGGTTGGACTTCGGTCTCAATTCTGTGTTCTGGTCACCCTATTCGACAATTAACACATTTATTGTTAATTAACTCGATCTCAAAGCTTCAATATTATTTTAGATAAGTCATATAACATTTAAATTTCCATTTCAGCAACTTGATGGTCAATTCAGCAAACCAGATTGCAATTCAGCAACCTGATGGCCAATCCAAAAAAATAAATTGTAATTCAGCAACATGATGGCCAATCCAACAAGCTGGATTCCCTTTTCTTTCTAATCATCTTATTATTTTTTTATCTTTTGTCCACACATATATACATGTATTTCATACACAAAAATAATTTTTCAGGAATTTTTCAATTTCCTTAAGTATTTTCCAAAAATTCATTTCTAGTTAATTCTTTAAGAAAATAACTACCTCACGCTTAACTCCATAAATTCCCAACTCTTGGCAGGATCTTACACATGTTAACGTGAGTGTTTAAATTTCATGGCCACCGGAGTTATACAACTCAAGTTATAGCATTTTCTGTCGGGAAATTCCAAAAATTGAAATGGCCATAACTTGCTCAATTTAAGTCGGAAAGAGCTCATTTTTAGACACAATGTACCTCATTCCATATATTGTCATGTCCCAAAAGGTTGGAATTTATTACATAATTTAAGTGGACAAAATTTCCCCTCAAAATCCCTAATAGCATACTTTTGTCATTTTTAAGATTTTTTATACTTTTCCAAAATTTGTCCACGCAAAAATCTATAACTCCTTTTTCAGTGATTTCACTTGAAAAAGTTAGAAGACTCGTATATCTAACTCCAGAATTTGACCACACTCAAAAATTCAAAGTAGAATGAGAGATATGGTCGTTTCCATTTCCCATTGCGTTTTCTCAAAAATCTGATTTTTTTAACTTTGTGTTTTCTAAGAAATCTTGCATGATCTCTTGATTAATCTAACTTTGGTCATAATAAACCATCATAATACATACCCATATATCATAAACTCATGGATCTACCATGATCCATAATCTATTACATCAAAACCCACCAAACACAAACAACACATAATTTGTGCTAAGAAAATTAAGATTTTCCAACTTTTCGAAACATAGCTTCCTTCCCTAGCGTTAGATCAAACTTTTGACATACCAAATGGTTAGATCTACACATAACCCACTTATATACCTATAAATTCAAGGTTTTTGAACCACCAAATCAAAACCTTACAAAATCAAACTCAAATCACATCACAAAAGAAATTAAACTATATAATTAGAAATATGGTTATACCTTAGCTTGTTCCTCTTCTTCTTCTTCCTAAGGTTTGCTTAGGAACTATTAAACAAGCAAGAACACTCCCTCTCTTTCCTTCTCTCTTGGCCGAACAAGACACTCTCTTTCTCTCTCTCTATCTTTTGCTTTGCTAGCTAATGAAATGAGATGAAAGAGAGAAGAAAGAAAGAATATAGATTTTATTAAGTATAGATATATTATGTATATCCACATGAAACCTCCCAACTTCTATTTCTCTCTCTTGTGGCCAGCCATGTGGCCACTAATTGCCCCAATATCTTGCCATATCTCTATATATCTAAGCATATCTTGGCATATCTCCCAAATCTCTCACCATATCTCTAGCAAATCTCATCATATCTTACCATATCTTATCAAATCCTTACAAAATCTTATCAAATATATCCAATATCTATCCAATAGATTTAATCACATGCTCCCTTTCCATCCCTTCTCCTAATGGGCCGGCCATGATGGCCTTGTTGGGCTTAATTTTATTCTCTTTTAATGCTTCATTTAGCTTAACTAATGTCCAACATGTCTCTTCTCAAGTGGCTAACAATTAGGCCACTCATTTAATATCTTAGGCTCCAAATTAAAACATTTGGGCTTGCTAATTAAACATATAGGCCATTCTTTTCATTCCTTTCATATTAATTAAAATAACCTAGGCTCCCAAATTAATTCTTTGGGCTTGCACTATCAATTCTTTTAGCTACTACTAAAATACACTTGGGCCCTTCCATTTCTAATTAATTGGGTCACTTGTATACTTGCCCTTTATATCAAATATTGGGCTAGCTCAACAATTTAATTGTTATTAAATCAAATTAGCTACAAGCTTCATGCTCAATTAATTAATTGGGCTACAATCTAATTCTTTGAGCCCTAAAATCAACTTAGTCCCACCCTCATTAATTTTTATCTTACCCTAATCATTTAATTAGGATTTTTTAATCACATATTAGGGTTTCTAATCCCTCATTAGGGTTTACAAAATTTATACCCTATCCGATCAATCATTGATCATAAATTCTATACATCATAAAACACATATTCATCAATACAATTATTATAACTATATTTTCTACCGAATCCCTATCCATAACTAGGGTTAGGGTTTCTATTCTCTAGTAAACAAAATTGTACTCATATCTCTTAGTCAATACACAGTTTGACCACTTTAATAAATTCGTATCACAGATACCCAGCACAATATTGATAATCAATATCAATATTAAATAAAAATAATAAAAAATTATTCGAAAAATTTGAATTATGTGAAATTCTGGGTTCTCACATTCTCCCCTCATTATAAGGATTCCGTTCTCGGAATCACCGCTTTCTTATTCTCTACAATATTTTAAAGTTGTATCATCAATTTATTCTTATCAACACAATATTAATTTGTGTCTCATATACTAACCTGTGACTTGAATCTGTAAAAGAAAACAATTCACAGCTATATCTACTCATATTTCCCGCATAATTTAATTACTCAACTAAATCGTTACCTGTCACCACCTCCTGGGAAGCTACTGCATCTTGCACCGTCATGTTAAATGTACGGGCCGTTGGTCTTCCTGGTTGTACAGGTCCTCTAATCGTCAGGGTTCCGCCACCGGGTCCCTTGTTGGTACTTCCCTTCTCCACATTCTTCTTCGGACAATTCCGAACCAGATGATCTGTCGATCCACACACAAAAAAACCTTGTATTTTCTTCGAACTAGGATAATTGGGCGACATGTGTCCCTCTTGACCACAGTTATAACAGACTCCCTTCCTCTTCAGACAAATTCTTGGATGATTCTTCCCACATGTCGCACAAGGCTCACCTCCCTTCCTATTCTCTTCTGACTTATTATCCGATTGGGTATTCTCACTCCATTTTCGCTTGTTCGGATTACTACCACCACTACTACCTCGTTCATTTGTTTTACTTCTTCTTCTCTTGATGATATCGGGATGCAGCTTCGCTTCCCCCTTTCGTAATTATCGCTTTCTCCAACAAAGTCGCAAACGTATTAATCTGCAATACAGCTACGTTGTTGAATATCCCTGGCTTCAATCCATTCTAAAATCTTCTCGCCTTTCTTGCCTCCGTGTCCTCCGGATGAGGTGCAAATCTCGCGAAAAATAGTTCTCAAAGAACAACTCTTTAAACTTTGTCCAAGTCACTACAGCTGTCCCAGCTCTAGCCTGATTGGTTTCCCACCAGTAATTGGCTTCTCCATTCATCAAATAGGTGGCAAAAGCTGTCTTTTGCTCTTCTGCCACTCTCGCAATAATAAATTCTTTCTCTATCTCCTTTACCTAAGTTTGGGCTTCAATAGGATCCGTAGTTTCCTTGAACTCTGGCTGTCCTACCGCTGTAAAATCTTTAAAGTTTTCCAATCTATTAGCTGGCTGTTCTCTTGCTCTTGCTCTTGCTGCTAGCGCCCTATGTTGCATAGCTTGGGCTAACATATCCATAAAATTCTGTATCGGGTCTGCTTGACCTCCTTCATTATTCACTGATTGCTCTTCTCTATGATTTTGATTCTGTCGTCTAGGCGGCATTATCTGATTTAAATGAAAATCTTACATTAATCTTTTTTTCTCCACACCAATTCTTATTAGTAACATAAGAATTTAACACAAATTTCTCATATAATCGTATACTTGTTCAAATAGCACATAGTACTTTTAGTACTTAACACCTACTGTTATAATCAACCACTATCCGTTTTTGATAAATATCGGAATTAACAACACAATCCTTACACAAAAAGTTGCAATTACCACAACTTTACACAAAAAGTTGCAATTACCACAACTTTACACAAAAAGTTGCAATTCTTCAAATTCATCTTAATATTCATATTGAAAATAAAGATGATTTTCATACAAACAGATATATTACATATGCTCACTCATTGTTCTCAATATTACAATCTTTATATTACACCTTGTTACCAAAAGGTACTACTGCTTATACTTAAGCTATCTACAGTCTACTCCCTTCTTCTACCTTCTTACTAGGACACTTGTTAAATTCGTGACCCATTCTTCCACATGAAAAACATTTTCTCATATTCGGCTTAGGACAATTTGGAGAAATATGTCCTTCCTGTTTATAATTGAAACACACGTTCTTCCACATCATACATTCTCCCAAGTGAGTCTTTCCACACTTGCCACAGACTTTCTTCTTTTTTGGGTTTGAGTTCCCTAAGTTATTATCACTGTTGTTGTCCCTTTTCCACTTATTTCTTCTCTTCTTCTGCTTGACTACTCCCTCAGATAATCCACCACCTTCAGCCTTCATTCTTTCTACTTGTGTCTTCAATTCGTTTCGTTCTTCGGTCATCTCGCGTAATGCTCGCTCCGTCTTCCACAACTCCTCCAAGAGAAATACTTTACTCCATAGTTCTTGAACTTCTGCAGATACTTGATCTTTTTCTCCTACTTTGGTCTTAATCTCTATCTCCACCTTAACTTCTTCGGACTCTGCCTCCTCATCTTCATTCAGATACATTTCGGGATACTCATCATGATCATTCCCTAGATTTACCATGGGTTCACCTTTTCCAACTTCCTCAACTGACTCGCTCTGTGATGGCACCTCGGCTACTGGCATTGGTGCAATAGCTGCCAACACTTCTGTACTCATTTCATCTTCTCCTGACATCCTACAATCAGTTTAAACAACTTGATTAATACTTTATCAGTATGAATTTCATACTCACTATGTGTCCACACATCTTTCTATTGATGTACTTCGGCAATCCCTCACTTAGTACTCTAAATGAGTTTTATCTATCTCGCTTATGGTTATAATCCTAGGGTTCCCCTTCCCCCCCCCCCCCACTTAAGATTTATAACCTATAGCTCTGATACCAACTTGTGATGCCCCCAAATCCGGGTTACCAGACCCCCGAGTTTGGTGCTCACGATCCAACATTTAAGTATCATCTAACTACCCATTTATTTATGAATAGTAATATACATATCATTAACTGATATTTATAATACATCGTCCCACGTTTTCTAACCTTAACATAACAAACATACCCTTAGATATACAAAAAGGGTTATACAAAACAACATAATAAATATGTTCATTATAACTACTCCAGCAATACACCTTTGCCTTTGTCTTTCTCTGCTCCTCCGGCTACCTCGTTCCTAGCTGAAATGTTTTATTTAAGCAAGGGTGACCAACAAATTTACTTCGTAAGTTAAATCATACAATAAAGTATAAGAATCAAGAATATAAGACTATCAATTCGATAGAATAACACCAAAGTTCAAAGAACTTTGAAATAGCTGAACAAATCGTTAATCAATAACAAGTCTTCTCGCATCCTATGCAAAATAATAATTCGATAGTGAAAGAGTACAACGCTTTCAAAGTTTCTAGGATATTCGATTGAATAACTAAATGAAAATATTTTCCAGAGTTTATACTGAGCGATCACACAAGATCTTTGAACTTCTCTTCTCGAGTAACTATCGAAGGTTTTACTTTGAAGTACCCAGGTGTAGAAGATAACCATAAAGATTAAATCATACCCCTCTGCAAGTTTATAAAGTGATCAGCTTCATTATAGCCCATATTATGCATAATACTTACACGCCCGCAACGGCCGAATATACTACCACAAAGCCCCTTTTTATATAAAAGGTTGTTCTTCTCAGTCTTATAACCAGAATTCGAATCACAACAACGAAATATAATGATTTCAATATCTAATCGTTTTCTCGATCTAGCCGAAATAATTGGGCATTGACCTGTCAATAATAATTGAGTTCTCTTCTCGAACCTATCAAGTTTTAACAAATGTTCATCTAGCCAAAATAATTAGCTATGACATATCTCAACACGATTTAATAATAGACAGAAATTAAGTGTACTATTTGCAATCAATAATAACTTCTACGGATGTGAATAACCAACAACAGTTATTCCCCAAGCATATTCTCAAAATCAATAATTCAATTTGAATTAATAAACATGCACTAACTGCGAAGAATCAACAATAATTCTCAGATGTGGTATACTCAGCAATAATTAACCACGACTATATTTGAAAAGTAATAACTCGAGACTGAGTTACGAAAACTTGCCTTCTTCATTGATTACTGCTACACAATATATTCTATATGCGTTTGAAAGACATATAATTAACAATATCAGTCTCACAATTAGCACAACAAATCACAACACATAGCACTGTAATTTACAGTTAATATATCTTCTAGACACATCATAACGTAGTCACATCAGTGTTTATAACCTGTATAAACACTTATCAAGTCTTACTATTTCGGTCTGGTTGGACTTCGGTCTCAATTCTTTGTTTTGGTCACCCTATCCGACAATTAACACATTTATTGTTAATTAACTCAATCTCAAAGCTTCAATATTATTTTAGATAAGTTATATATCATTTCAATTTCCATTTCAGCTACTTGATGGACAATTCAGCAAACTAGATTGCAATCCAGCAACTTGATGGCCAATCCAGCAAACCAGATTGCAATTCAGCAACCTGATGGCCAATCCAACAAGCTGGATTCCCTTTTTTTTCTAATCATCTTATTATTTTTTTTATCTTTTGTCCACACATATATACATGTATTTCATACACAAAAATAATTTTTCAGGAATTTTTCAATTTCCTTAAGTATTTTTCAAAAATCCATTTCTAGTTAATTCTTTAAGAAAATAACTACCTCACACTTAACTCCATAAATTCCCAACTCTTGGCATGATCTTACACATGTTAACGTGAGTGTTTAAATTTCATGGCCACCGGAGTTATACAACTCTGGTTATAGCATTTTTTGTCGGAAAATCCTAAAAATTGAAATGGCCATAACTTGCTTAATTTAAGTTGGAAAGAGCTCATTTTTGGACACAATGAACCTCATTCCATATATTTTCATGTCCCAAAAGGTCGGAATTTATTACATAATTTAAGTGAACAAAACTGCCCTTCAAAATCCCTAATAACCTACTTTTGTCATTTTTAAGATTTTTTATACTTTGCCAAAATTTGTCCACACGAAAATCTATAACTCCTTTTTCAGTGATTCCTCTTGGAAAAGTTAGAAGACTCGTATATCTAACTCCAAAATCTGACCACACTCAAAAATTCAAAGTAGAATGAGAGATATGGTCGTTTCCATTTTCCATTGTGTTTTCTCAAAAATCTGATTTTTTTTAACTTTGTGTTTTCTAAGAAATCTTGCATGATCTCTTGATTATTCTAACTTTGGCCATAATAAACCATCATAATACATACCCATATATCATAAACTCATGGATCTACCATGATCCATAATCTATTACATCAAAACCCACCAAACACAAATAAAACATAATTTATGCTAAGAAAATTAAGATTTTCCAACTTTTCAAAACATAGCTTCCTTCTCTAGCTTTAGATCAAACTTTTGACATACCAAATGGTAAGATTTACACATAACCCACTTATATACCTATAAATCCAAGGTTTTTGAACCACCAAATCAAAACCTTACAAAATCAAACTCAAATCACATCACAAAGAAAATTAAACTATATACTTAGAAATATGGTTATACCTTAGCTTGTTCCTCTTCTTCTTCTTCCTAAGGTTTTCTTAGGAACTATTAAACAAGCAAGAACACTCCCTCTCTTTCCTTCTCTCTTGGCCAAACAAGACACTCTCTTTCTCTCTCTCTATCTTTTGCTTTGCTAGCAAATGAAATGAGATGAAATAGAGAAGAAAGAAAGATTATAGATTTTATTAAGTATAGATATATTATGTATATCCACATGAAACCTCCCAACTTCTATTTCTCTCTCTTGTGGCCGGCCATGTGGCCGCTAATTGCCCCAATATCTTGCCATATCTCTACATATCTAAGCATATCTCCTAAATCTCCCATCATATCTCTAGCAAATCTCATCATATCTTACCATATCTTATCAAATCCTTACAAAATCTTATCAAATATATCCAATAGATTTAATCACATGTTCCCTTTCCATCCATTCTCCTAATAGGCCGGCCATGATGGCCTTGTTGGGCTAAATTTTATTCTCTTTTAATGCTTCATTTTGCTTAACTAATGTCCAACATGTCTCTTCTCAAGTGGCTAGCAATTGGGCTACTCATTTAATATCTTAGGCTCCAAATTAAAATATTTGGGCTTGCTAATTAAACATATGGGTCATTCTTTTCATTCCTTTCATATTAATTAAAATAACCTAGGCTCCCAAATTAATTCTTTTGGGCTTGCACTATCAATTCTTTTAGCTACTACTAAAATTCACTTAGGCCCTTCCATTTCTAATTAATTGTGTCACTTGTATACTTGCCCTTTATATCAAATATTGGGCTAGCTCAACAATTTAATTGTTATTAAATCAAATTAGCTACAAGCTTCATGCTCAATTAATTAATTGGGCTACAATCTAATTCTTTGAGCCCTAAAATCAACTTAGTCCCACCCTCATTAATTTTTATATTACCCTAATCATTTAATTAGGATTTCTCAATCACAGATTAGGGTTTCTAATTCCTCATTAGGGTTTACTAAAGTTATATCTTATCCGATCATTCATTAATCATAAATTCTATACATCACAAACACATATTCATCAATACAATTATTATAATTGTATTTTCTACCAAATCCCTATCCATAACTAGGGTTGGGGTTTTTATTCTCTGGTAAACAAAATTGTACTCATATCTCTTAGATAATACACAGTTTGACCACTTTAAGAAACTCGTATCGCAGATACTCAACACAATATTGACAATCAATATCAATATCAATATTTGAATTATGTGAAATTCTGGGTTCTCACAGGCTCCTAAGTTGACAAGCATATCATTGCACCTAGCCAATAGATCCATCACCTACCCTAGAGGTATCGTAGAAGATGTGTTGGTGAAGGTGGATAAGCTCATATTTCCTGCGGACTTTATCATCCTGTACTTCGAAGAGGATAAAAACATACCAATCATCATTGGGAGGCCGTTTTTAGCTACTGGACGAACACTTATAGATGTATAGAAGGGGGAATTGACTATGAGGGAGTACTAAGAGGTCACTTTCAATGTCTTCAAAGCTATGAAGTTTCCCACAGATGAAGAAGAATGCTTTAGAATTAATACTGTAGACAAGATACTGCATAAAGAGACTAAACACTTGATGAGCATGGATTCATTATAGAGTGCTCTACTAGGAGACTCCGACATGGAGGAGACAGATGTGGTGGAGTGCATACAGATTCTGAACATGATGCCTCAGATAAGAAAGTTTAAGATTCCCATCGAACCACTCGGGCATACCGAGGAGTCATCAGTGCGACTGAAGCCTTCTCTTGAAGTGGCTCCCACACTTGACCTTAAACCTCTTCCTGATCATTTGAGATATGTATATCTGGGAGAATCTTTTACGTTGCCGGTTATCATCGCTTCTGCTCTATCATCATGTTAGGAGAGCAAGTTGTTGTGGGTTCTAAGAGAGTTCAAATCAGCTATTCGGTGGACTATAGCTGACATCAAGGGGATCAGTCCCTCATACTGCATGCACAAGATACTCTTGGAGGATGACAGCAAGCCATCAATAGAGCAACAACGGAGGTTGAATTTGATTATGAAAGAGGTTGTCAAAAAGGAGATCCTCAAGTGGTTAGATGCTAGAATAATTTAGATGATCTCAAACAGCTCTTGGGTGAGCCCGGTGCAGTGCGTCCCGAAGAAGGGAGGCATTACAGTCGTAACAAATGAGAAGAATGAGCTTATTCCTACCAGGACAGTTACGGGATGGAGAGTCTGCATGGACTATCACAGACTGAATAAAGCTACAAGGAAGGACTATTTCCCCCTCCCGTTTATTGACCAGATGCTGGATAGGCTAGCGGGACACGACTACTATTGCCTCCTGGATGGATACTCGGGGTATAACCAAATTGTTATAGCCCCATAGGACCAAGAGAAGACCACCTTCACGTGCCCATACGGTACTTTCGCTTTTCAAAGGATGTCTTTCGGGTTATGCAACGCTCTAGCCACTTTCTAGAGATGTATGATGGCAATATTCTTTGACATGGTCAAACACAATGTAGAAGTCTTTATGGACGATTTCTCTGTCTTTGGAGACTCTTTTGACATCTGTTTTGAGAATCTGGTGCTTGTGTTAAAGAGGTGTGTTAAGACTAGCTTAGTACTGAACTGAAAAAGTGCCATTTTATGGTACAGGAAGGCATAATTTTGGACAAAGCTAATTTGGAGACCATTGAAAGTTTACCGCCACCAACCTCAGTAAAGGGGGTTCGTAGTTTCCTCGGGCACGCATGATTTTATTGTCATTTTATAAAAGACTTCTCAAAGATCACTAAGCCTCTGTGCAGTTTTCTTGAGAAGGATGTTCCATTCAGATTCGATGAGGAATGCCTGGTGGCCTTTGAGCATTTGAAAAAGAAATTGACTACGACACCCATCATTACAGCTCTTGATTGGTCTCTGCCATTTGAATTGATGTGAGATGCAAGTGACTTCGCTGTGGGAGTCGACTTGGGATAACACAGGGATAAGGTTTTTTATGTGATATACTATGCAAGAAAAACCCTGACGGATGCCTAACTGAATGACACCACCACAGAGAAGGAGCTTCTTGCAGTGGTTTACGCATTTAATAAATTCAGGACATATCTGATTGGCCCAAGGGTAGTTATATTCACAGATCACGATACAATCAGATACCTGATTAGTAAGAAAGATGCTAATCCTCATCTCATTCGGTGGATACTTCTTTTACAAAAATTTAATTTAGAAATTAAGGACAGAAAGGGAACCGAAAACCAAGTGACTAACCACTTATATCGACTGGAGAACCCGGGGATGGACAAAAATGACAAAGTGATGATCAATGAGTCTTTCCCGAATGAACAGTTATTCGTGGTGCAAGGCGAAATGCCCTAGTTTGCGAATTTTGCAAACTTCCTAGTGAGCAATGTTATCCCTTCTGAATTCACTAGAGCCCAAAAGAAGAAGTTTCTACACGATGCTAGATGGTATAGTTGGGATGAGCCGTATTTGTTTAGGCAGTGTGCTGATAGAATGATCAGACGGTACATCCGAGAAAGTGAGATGGAAAGCATACTGCTAGATTGCCACTCATCAGTTTATGGAGGTCATTACGGGGGTGAGAGGACAATCGCCAAAGTACTTCAAGCAAGCTTCTATTGGCCAACATTGTTTAAAGATGCTTATAACTTCGTCCAAAAATGTGACTGTTGTCAGCGAGTGGGCAATATATCCAAGCGAAATAAAATGCCTTTGAATATGATCTTAGAGGTCAAGATCTTTGACGTCTGGGGGATCGACTTCATGGGGCCTTTTGTCTCATCATGTGGAAATCTATATATCTTGCTGGCAGTGGATTATATATCCAAATGGGTAGAAGTAGCAGCCCTGCCAACTAATGATGCCAGGGTGGTCTTGCGTTTTCTTCAGAAAAGTATATTCACACGCTTCGGGACCCCTAGCGCCATCATAAGTGATGAAGGAACCCACTTTTGCAATCGTTAGTTTTCTACTCTTTTGGCCAAGTATGGGGTTAATCACCGTATTGCTACGGCGTACCATCCCCAAACAAAAGGCCAAGCTGAGGTATCGAATCGTGAGGTGAAGCGAATACTAAAAAAAGTTGTAAATCCCACGAGGAAGGATTTACCCCTTAAGCTTGACGATGCAGTGTGGGCATATAGGACTGCCTACAAGACGCCACTGGGTATGTGACCATATCAGCTTGTGTATGGGAAGGCCTTTCACCTTCCTATGGAGCTTGAACACAAGGCCTACCGGGCCATCAAAAAGCTGAATTTTAACTTAAAGGCTGCAAGGGAGAAGAGGCTTCTCCAGCTAAATGAGCTCGACGAATTCAGACTGCAGGCCTATGAAAACTCCAGGTTGTATAAAGAAAAGGTAAAAAGGTGGTGTCGACGTTGGAAAATTAAAAAACCCCGCGGGTCGGTTTCATAACCCGGGATTCCTCAAATTGATCTTCCTAAGTTATCTCTACGCTTATTCTTTTTATTTAGGAAAATGGTTTTGAAGGGTTTTTTAGGAAAGAGGCCAACATGTGTTTATGTCGACGATTTGAACGTTTAGAGTCGCTAGTTGGTAGATTGTAAATGGTTGTAAAAAGCATATCGCTACTTTCAATTTTATTTTATCTTTATAGCCTAAAGGCTGCATGTGAATGGTGATTTCTCGGTCTGCGAAACATCCCCGACCACAGAAATAGACTTGTGTTGGTCTCTTCATGGGTATGAAAACCATCGAGGGACACTGACATGATAATTGACATTTCACTATGACGAGACCTTAAATCCGAATAACCGTTTTAAGGTACGTGTATGTACATTTTACAGTAAATCTGGCAGGGTACATCTGTAAATTGGAGTTTTTTCGTCATGGGAATCAGTTCCCGATCGATTTGATCGTGAATCCCACGATTCCTAGGCTCACATATGAGTAGCCCATAAACCTGCATAGTTTAAATTTTCACAAAAATATATATATATATATATACATCATCACGTCGCAATGGAACCAAGGATTCACCAATAAATCTTGGCTGCGAGTGGATAAAGTGTTTCGTTCCCACTAGATAGCGATCTAATGGATGCGAGTTTGCTTTCAAAGCTGAAACTATAAAAATATCTAGAGTTAAAAAAATCTTAGCCATTATAGCTTCCAGGTTCTATCGGGACCTATTTGGACCGTTGAAAGCTAGAATTGGCGAGATTTGGATAAATATAGTCCGGCCGTAGATATGTCAGTGCAGATTCATATACAAATAAATATTAAATGCATCAGTTGAATAAATTTGAGTAAAGAAATATATATAATTATATATAGACAAAATTATAAAAGGGCGATGAGTTTTCACTTGCAAGCCCGAACTGGAATTGAAATATATATATATATATATATTTATATAAAAGAACTGTAAATAGCCACGAAATAATCCAGGCTGTGACAGAATATATATGTATAAAAATAATAAAAAGGGCGATGGGTTTTCACGCCGGTGCCCATACTAGAATTGAAATTGATAGAAAAGTAGTTAACCAGTGACTGGGGAGAGCACCCAGTATGGCGAAGTGTTCAAAAGCAGTAAAATGGCCACGAAGTAATCCAGGCCGAACTGAAAATATATATATATATATATTGACAGAAATGTAGTCAACCAGGACTAATATGAGTGCCAGTGATGGTGAAATTCGCTTATATATGCATATATATATATATATATATATATATATATATATAAAAGTAGTAAAATACCACGAATTTAACATCCAGGCTTGACCGAATTACAATGTTAGTACATTTACAGTTAAATATATACAAAAAAGGCCAAACCCGGACTGGGAAGACAACCAAGTTCGGCGGAGTTGCCAAAAATGTGTGTGCTAGTGCATTGAAGCTATTGGAGCTGACGGATCGTCAATCCGAGTTGTAAAAATATAAAAAACTGCGTTTCTGTACAAAAATATACCAAATTTTGATGAAAATGGCCACGTAACTAAGTTCCGGGCATATTTAGAAGATGAAACTTCGTGTGCAGGTGTAAAACAGTGCAAAGTAGTAGTATTGACTTTTTGATCGTAAAAATACTTACAATGGACTGCAATACGGGCTTTTTGCCAAATCATAGGTTCTATACGTCCAAATCTACTTGTTATTTTCTGATATGTGGTAGTATTTGGGTATATCTACGTGTTGGAGTGAAAATATTTGGGTTTGGAAGAGGTGTAAAAGTCAAAAACTTAAAAATGAGGGGGGGGGGTGCTCGTTTATTTATAGCCCAGGGAGCCTTAGATCTACCTGCGGTTGTCGCAGGTAGAGGTGCAGCCCCCCAAATGGGGCCCACGGGTTCCGTCGTCTCGAAGTACTTGCACTCCGGGCAACGCGTAGTCGAATTCAAAACTTTCAAACTTTTGATCGGAGCGTCCGTTTGAGGCGTGCGATACCTTTTCGAAAAGCCCTCGCCGAGAGTGTTGCAATGACATGTGATAAAACATTTTTTAGGTCCGAGAAGACGGGTTTATAACCAGGTCTTCGATTCCCCGCAGTTTGTTCATTGAGCAGTCTTGCGTCGTTTGCACTCGGGATCGTCGTTATGGTTCATTCTAACTTCGATGGCATCAATTCGACTTGAGTTTGATCGAATTGACCGAGAGTTGATAAAATGACCGTTTTGCCCCTCTCGGGGTTGCCTGTGGTGTCGACACGGCCTTTGATGGATCTAGCTTTTGAGGGTTGTCTTTTGGGCTGAATTGCACTTCCTGGCTTGATGTCGAGGCTTATCTGTACTTCCCGGGCTGAGACTGGGGAAGACATGAAGGCCCGATATTAAGATCGAGATTTTTACTGATGGTTCGATTAGAGATCGAAGCTGGATAGACGGTCCGATTGGAGATCAGAGCTGGATAGACAATCTAATTGGAGATCGGAGCTGGATTTACAGTCCGATTGGAGATCGGAGCTGGATAGACAGTCTAATTGGAGATCTAAGCTGGATAGACAGTCCAATTGGAGATTAGAGCTGGATAAACGGTCCTATTAGAGATCAGAGTAGGATAAACGGTCCGATTATAGATCAAAGTTGGATTGACGATCCGATTGGAGATCGGAGCAGGATTAACTGTCTGATTGGAGATCAGTGCTGGATTGACGGTCCGATTGGAGATTGGAGATGGATTGACGGTTCGATTGGAGATCAGAGCTAGATAGACAGTCCGATTGGAGATCAGAGCTGGATTGATGATCCGATTGGAGATCGGAGCTGGATTGACGGACCGATTGGAGATCAAAGATGGATTGACCGTTCGATTAGAGATCGGAGCTATATTGACGGTTTGATTGGAGATCGGAGCTGGATTGACTGTCCAATTGGAGATCAAAGCTGGATTGGCAGTCCGATTGGAGATCAGAGCTGTATAGACTGTCCGATTGGAGATCGGAGCTGGATTGACAGACCGATTGGAGATCAAAGATGGATTGACCGTCCGATTAGAGATCGGAGCTATATTGACGGTTTGATTGGAGATCGGAGCTGGATTGAAGGTCCAATTAGAGATCAAAGCTGGATTGGCGGTCCGATTGGAGATCAGAGCTGTATAGACTGTCCGATTGGAGATCGAAACTGAATTGATGGTCCGATTGAAGATCAGAGTTGTATTGACGGTTCGATTAGAGATCGGAGTTGGATTAATGATCCGATTGGAGATCGGAGCTGGATTGACGGTTCGATTGGAGATCGAAGCTGGATTGACTGTTTGATTGGAGATCGTAGCTGAATTGACGGCTCGATTAGAGATCGGAATTGTATTGAAGGTCCAATTGGAGATCGGAGCTGGATTGACGGTCCTATTAGAGATCAGAGCTGGATTGACAGTTCGATTAGAGATCGGAGCTGTATTGAAGGTCCAATTGGAGATTGGAGCTGTATTAACGGTCTGATTGGAGATCGAAGCTGGATTGACTACCGACATTGGTGATCGGGTTGGGTTTCAGGACCGGCATTGGCGACCGAATTTGAATTAAAGGACCGGCATTGGCGGCGAGATTTGAATTGAACGACCGACATTGGTGGCCGAATTTGAATTGATTAACGGTTTTACCCTCCTACAGTGTTATTGTTGGGGCAAGAAAAATTTTGAGTGTCTACAGATGCCCCTCTTTATCATGTCCATGCAACGTAATGGGATGGACATGATAAAGATTAGTAGACACTGGAAATAGAAAGTGCTAGAGCTGCTTCGAAGTCTGGGCGTCTTTGACTGGAATGGGGCTTCTGTTAGCTGCCTATGTTATTACTCTGCTGGGGATAACGTTGTTATGTGCAGTCATTGAAGTTATTGGGAAGTTACTATGAACTAATTTTTTTTTGTCACTTTCTGCTGGGAAAGACATCATTCACGATAACCTATTTGATTCTGATGGGATGAGACTGTCGAAGATGAAATATAACAGATTGTCCACGTCTGGACCTGCTGGGAATGACGTTCTCTGCGGTAGCTTTATAGATTTTGATTGAGGTTGATCTGATTGATACTACCTCAATGAGCCCTTTGAGGATGTGTATAACAGATTCCATCCTTTGTGATGGATTATTATAATTTTTTCCCGTCACCGGATCCCTTCTGTTGCTTGGCTGGGGTTGATCCGATAGTTGAAACGTCATTAGGGCTGAGCCAACGGTTGGACTGTATTTCAATCTGTATCCGAACTTTGTTGGGGCTGAGCCAATAGCTGAAACTGCTTTAGTCCGTACCCGAATTTCGCTGGGGCTGAGCCAACGGCTGAAACTGCTTCGGTCAGTACCTGAACTTTGCTGGGGATGAACCAATGGCTGAAACTGCTTCAGTCAGTACTCGAACTTCGCTGGGGCTGAGCCAACGGCTAAAATTAATTTGGTCAATATCCAAACTTTGATGGGGCTGAGCCAACGACTGAAACTATTTCGGTCAGTACCCGAACTTTGCTGGGGCTGAGCCAACAGCTGAAACTGCTTCGGTCAGCACCCGAACTTCGCTGTGGCTGAGCCAATGGTTGAAAACTGCTTCGATGAGTACCCAAACTTTATTGGGGCTGAGCCAACGGTTGAAACTACTTTGGTCAGTACCCGAACTTCTCTAGGGGCTGAGCCAAAGGCTGAAACTGCTTCGGTCAGTATCCGAACTTTGTTGCGGCTGAGCCAATGGCTGACATTGCTTCGGTCAGTACCCAAACTTCGCTGGGGCTGAGCCAACAGCTAAAAAAGCTTTGGTCGGTACCCGAACATTGTTGGGCCTGAGACAAAGACTAAAACTGCTTTGGTTAGTACCCGAACTTTGCTAGGGCTGAGCCAACGGCTGAAACTACTTTGGTCAGTACCTGAACTTCGCTGGGGCTGAGCCAACGGCTGAAACTGCTTCGGTCAGTACCCAAACTTTGCTGGGGTTGAGCCAATGGCTAAAACTGCTTCAGTCAGTACCCGAACGTCGATGGGGCTGAGCCAAAGGCTAAAACGGCTTCGTTCAGTACCCGAACTTCGCTGGGACTGAGCCAACAGTTGAAATTGCATGGATCAGTACCCAAACTTCGCCGGGGCTGAGCCGACGGCTGAAACTGCTTCGGTCAGTACCTGAACTTCGCTGGGGCTGAGCCAACTACTGAAACTTTTTTTGTTAGTACCTGAACTTTGCTGGGGCTGAGCCAATGGCTGAAACTGCTTCGATCAGTACCCAAACATCGCTGGGGCTTAGCCAACTGCTGAAATTGCTTCGGTCAGTATTCGAACTTCGCTGGGCTGAGCCAACTGCTGAAACTACTTCGGTCAGTACCTGAACTTCCGTGTGGCTGAGCCAACGTCTGGAACTGCTTCGGTCAGTACCCGAACTTCGCTGAGGCTGAGCCAACGGCTGAAACTGCTTCGGCAAGTACCCAAACTTCATTGGGGCTTGAGCCAACGGCTGAAACTACTTCGGTTAGTACCCGAACATCGCTGTGGCTTAGCCAATGGCTGAAACTACTTCGGTCAGTACCTGAACTTCGCTAGGGCTGAGCCAACAGCAGAAACTACTTTGGTCAGTACCCGAACTTCGCTGGGGCTGATCCAACGATTGAAACTACATCAATCAGTACCCGAACTTCGCTGGGGCTCAGCCAACAACTGAAACTGCTTCGGTCAGTGCCCAAACTTTGCTGGGGCTGAGCCAACGGCTGAAAACTGCTTCGTTCAGTACCCGAACTATGATGGGACTGAGCCAACGGCTGAAACTGCTTCGATCAGTACCCGAACTTCACTAGGGTTGAGCCAACGGCTGAAACAACTTCGGCTAGTACTCGAACTTCACTGGGGCTGAGCCAACGACTGAAACTGCTTCGGTCAGTACCCGAACTTCGCTAGGGCTAAGCCAACAGCTGAAACTGCTTCGGTCTGTACCCGAACTTCGTTGGGGCTTTGCCAACGGCTGAAACTTCTTCGGTCAGTAACCAAACTTTACTCGGGCTGAGCCAACGGCTGAAACTACTTTGGTCAGTACCCGAACTTCGCTGGGGCTTTGCCAACGGCTGAAACTGCTTCGGCTAGTACCCGAACTTCGAAAAAAATGACAGTTTACGATAGTTTTTCGCATTTTTTGTGCAGTTTTTCCGTAGTTTGACTTGTTGATCCCTGGACAAGGCTTCGGGATGAATACAAAGGGTCTTCGTGGAATTTCCCATTTCGTCAGGATTACGCTGCTTAAACACAGGATTTATGGCCAAACCGCTCAATCGCGTAGCGATTTCTCTTCAAATTTGACTTGGCAGCCCATTTAAACTCTAGTTCGACTCGAACCAAACCGGGCCCGATGCAAGTGGGACCCACCTGGGCTGCCGCAGGTGGAGGTGCGGCAGCAGCAGGTCGAGATGCGGCTACTTGGACTATTTAATGTGCTGCGGGATTTTCATTTTACAAGTTTCCCATTTTTAGTTTTGAAAGGATTTCGATCTTCTTTTTCAGATCTACGGAGCTTGGACAGCTATTTTCTGAATCCGTCAGTTCCTACGCGTTTAGCGCAGCACAGGTAACGTTTTAAAGGGTTTTTCGTAGTTTTTGACCGTTTAAAGCATGCGAACCGCCTAGGGTGCTTCTAAACGCAATGTATGAAAAATATATGCCTATATGACCTGTAATTTTTTTTTTTACTATATCTGTATGCATATCTTGCTATAATGCACGTTTGGATGTAAGAAAATTTAGGTTCTGAGACAGTTAATTTTTACCCTTTTGGATCAGTTTAATCATCCTTTTTGAGGCCTAGTGAGCCTTGATTTTTAACTAAAAATGTCCATGGTAATTTTGCTACCATGTGAGGTTAATTTTTGATTTTCTTTTATAAATATGAATTGTTTCTATTTTTTGGTAGGTGTGCTACTGAATGGCCACAAAGGCATGCTTATGTGTATGTGGACAGTCCATTTTATAAAGGAGACTCTGGCAAAAATTTTCCAAAATCTTGGGCTTTGAAAAACATGCATTTTTGACTCTGTGGGGAAAATTTTTACTGACCCATGCAGGTTTTGAGTTGCTAGGTTTTGAAAACATGCAGTTTTGACTTTATTGGGTATTCTTGACTGACCCATGCATGTCTTAGGACCTAGAGATATATGTTGGACTTATTGAAAATGATAAGCCACAGGTTTTAGGCTTATCGCACCCTTTTTGAGGTGATTTGGAGACTTGTTACCGATGATAGATCGTGATAGACCCGACAGTTCCATTAGGGTCTCCTCGGGTATTAGACGTAGGAGGGCTTCTGATGTGCCATAACCACGTCTGGCTAGGACGCCTCGTAGATTGATAGAGGGCAGGATTCGTCCAGCACAGGATGAGCGGCCACTAGAAATTGATGATGAGGAGGCTCTGTTTGCCGTCACTGCTCCCGCTCAGGCTCCACATGCGGAGGTCCCAGGCATTACTATGCCTACTCAGGAGCTACTGGGCGATTTGAGTCGCTATCCTTTGAGATATCTTTACGCTAACGAGGTGACTTGAAGTCTTTCTTCTCTCAGGATTCTTTTCTACATTTTTGCCATTCTTGGGGCACAGGTTTTTGACATGGGTTGATTTTCTACGCAGGTTCCCGACTTTACGCAGTCTCGAGGGAATTGGTTTAGCGTGCACTCCCTGTATCACACTTTGCATGAGAATTACAGGGAGATTATAGATAGCTGGGGATTTTAGGCCTTTTTCTCGATCCTTCCCTGCCGTTTCCCCTGGGGGTATATAAGGGCTTTGTTTGAGCGCTGGTTCCACTAGACTCAGTCCCTTCATTTACTAGATTGCGAGGTGATGATGACTCCTATGGATTGGAGATTTATCGCCGGCATTAAGTTTGAGGGCAAGTCAGTGCCTGTCATGACTGACATTTCACCTGCTATCGTTTGGTCCTTACTGGGAGTCCCGACGATGGCATTCAAGGGTCGGGCAGTCCGATCTGGTCCCTTGAGTATAGATGCCCAGGATGGGACTTTACAATTGCTTCCACCTGATAACCAGAGGGCTAGAGATCGCATTTTGAGGTGATTATTTGTTTGATCATCAAGGGTTGTTTCGTGGCGGACAACTCGTCTACTGTGTCCTTCGCTTTGATCAGCGCCACTCGATATGTAGAGCGCCTCAGTGACTATGATTGGGGCTCCTATACCTTTGCCTATTTTCTCCAGGGCATGCGTATGCTTTCGGATGGTACGATGGAGGCTTAGTTAGGATTTTAACCATTCCTGCTGGTGAGTACATCTTTTTGTACCTTTTTAATTTCAACATTTTTGTCAGTCTTGATCAATGAGGACTTTTGGTATTTTCATGGTTAGCTTTGGGCATTTTAGAGGCTTCCTTTCCTACGGCCCGCTACCGCTTTAGGTCTGGATACCTAACCTTGAGGACGGAGATGGCATCACTACCCTTTGACGGCGGTCCCTGTTGCTGAGGGATTCACTCATGCCCGTCTACAGTTGGAGCTTTTGACAGCGGATTTGATCACCTGGACGCCGTACACATCCGAGCACTTGACCGTCAAATTAGAGGGAAGAGTCCCTATTGGCCGGGAGTTTGACTTATCTACCCACAAGGTACCGTTGTTGACGACAGAAGACTGGGAGCTATATCTTAGAGAGCGTGCTATTAGGAGCATCACGGGGAAGATCTGCATTCCCATTGTTCCTCCAGCTTGGCATCATTGTCCATTGACTGTGCTGTTTATAGACATCCCTTTGGAGGGCATTAATGGCTTCACCTTATTAGAGGGTTCGTATAGCCAGGAGGCATTTGGCAGATGGTGGAGCTCTCGTACTATTGGAGCTCAGACTCGAGCTACCCAGTTTATGGCAGATATGGTGCCAGGATCCGTAATGATGACAGATGGGATAGCTTGCCTCAGGGAACCAACTCATGCAAATTAGATAGCAGATCTGACCAGGGAGTTGGAGCAGGCTCGTTTCTTTATCAGGCACCTTAGTTGAGATCCATCAGAGGCATCTTCTTTTGACCCATCCAGCTAAGAAGCAGGTCCTTCTTCAGGTCCATTTAGTAGTAGCTATACAGGAGCATATCCTCCCTTATATCGCCAGATATGTCTGATCCTAGCAGCTTTGTGCTGACAGAGGATATGGAGCAGGTTGATCAATTCGACACTGATGTCTACGACTTCCTCTAATAGCTATTGGAGCTATACTTTTTGGTCAGCCACTAGTTTGGCTATTCGGTGTTTGTGCCATCATTTTGATAGACCACTGTAGTAGTTGGGTGGTGGTGCCCCATTTTCCCTGTATCCTTTCACTTTGTATCAGCATATAGGGATGTTGTATGCAGTAGATAGCTTTTAGTAGATATTTCTGCCATATCTTATCTTATGCATCATGTTTATATTACTGTCATCATGCATGTATTATGTCATCTGTATGCATTTAGACAGCTTTATTTTGACTTGACCTTTGGATGGTCTTGTGGTACGGTCCTACAGATGACGTTGTTTACAGTTAGCCATATTGAGCATTTACCACCATCTGCGGTGGTAGCATCATTGAGGTCCTGGTATGATATTCTGCCCTTTCCTGCTAGGGGGAATGTAGACCTGATGTTGGGGCATTCATTGGCCCTTGCAGATTTTTGGGTTCTGGCCAAATTTGTTGAGGGCCTTCTACCTTGCTGGATTATCGACAGGCAGGTGTTCCGCTTTGGGCGGTGTGAGCTGACGCCAACTCTGGAGGAGTACCAAAGATTTACTGGCTTGGATTTAGAGTTGTCGTGCGCTCAGACGACGATTAGTGATATGAGGAGGCTGTTTAACAGGCTGTCTGGTCTCCGTCAGAGTGTAGTTATGGATGAGATCGTTTCGGGGGCACGTGATCTCTATGGACTTCTTGATTAAGCACTTTGGCGAGCATGACAGTTATGGTTGCCACGTCGGAGATTTTATTTATTCATCAGAGGCATGGTATACGTCCAGGATAGACATCCTACTGATGTGTGTTGTGGCATATGTCTACATGCCATTGTTATTGGATCATGTAGATGTGGGATTAGTAGTAGTGGTTAGAGCCCTTAGACAGGGTAGCACCATCATCCCGATGATATTAGCTGAGATATTTAGATCCGCCACGTATTGTAGTACCCATCCAGAGGGATTTTTTAGGGGCAGCTCGGTCTTGCTGTATATATGGCTGATGTCCCATATACGATCGATTGGATCCTTTAGGCCCAGGGGTTTTTGCTTTACTCATGAGACATCCAGAGCTTTATTTTTTCAGCCAGCGGAGTGTATTGATGCAGAGTCTTGGTCGTCATTTTTGTCGGATATTGAGCATCCGTTTGTGATCTTGCCATGCTCAGGGCTAGCATCCCCATATAGTATTATCACTTATGTATTTGGCCTGGAATATTTACCCTTAGCGGGTTTGAGAGGAGTGACTACCTATCATCCTTTGGCAGTTATGTGTCAATTTGATCAGCTACAGAGTTTACACCATTTCGAGGGGTCTGCTGATCAGAGGATATCGGCTTCTTCCATATCCTCCGCCGACTTGGTCAGAGTATATGAGTGTTGGACTCATCGGGAGAGGAATGTTTTCTCCAGTAGCCATCCGGGCTGTTCTCCGGAGTATTTAGCATGGTTGGAGGTAGAGACAAGAGTGGTAGCATGTAAGACCCCAACTTTTATAAATAAAGATTTAGTTTTCTTTATATATTATTTCGAAACAATAAGGTGTTGTTTTGATAAATATGAAAGTTATGGGTGAAATGTGCAAACATTTTTAAAATGAGCAAGTGGTTATAAAATATTCTTGTTGTCGGGGAATATTCGTTTGGTCGTGGAATATTCTTGTTGTCGGGGAATATTCGTACGACGACGCAACTATTTGTGGGCCCCCATAACGCAATAACTGTCGGATATAGAAAGCGACAGAAATAACTTTTTTTATAAAATAACGGCGTGGTTGTTACCGTTAGTACTGTTGAAATACCCGGTGGTTAAAATACAGTGATACACGGTGTTGCATAGTAGCACACGGTATTGCACAGTATTTCAAATTATTGAGTCTTACGTGAGAAGCCATTACTCAATTATTGTTACAGTAATTACTGTTCAATATTTTATATTATTGACTCAATAATTGCTACGTTGATATTTTATATTATTGACTCAATAATTGTTACATTGATATTTTATTGATTCAATAATTGCTACGTTGCCATTTTATATGATTGATTCAATAATGGCTACAGTTGATATTTTGTCGTATTGATTCAATAATTGTCGTTGCACAGTATTTCACATTATCAACTCAATAATTCATATTATTTGAATAATATTATTAGATTGCATTATTGACAATGTCTAAGGAAGTTCTGTCTAGGAGGGGTTATTTAATTGCGCGCCAGTAAGGAGAAGTCCTTATCAGAAGGCCCCCTCTTTCTTGGGAACGACCTGGTTGTCAATATAGTAGTTCTGTAATATTATCTGTGAATAATTAATTATTGATTTATATGATAAGGAAATATTTATTTTGTGGATATTAAAAAAGGAATTGGCGCTGATGAGTTTTTATCAATATTCTGGTGTGAGAAATCATCTTTTTATGGATTTCGGATAATTTATGTTTGGAATTTGGAAAAACTTTCTTTTGCAAAGTTGTAGAGAATTAAATTTCCTATGGAAGGAATATAGAATTTGTATTTTTCTGACAAAGGGGCTATTTGTTATGAATTATTGAAGTTTCAAAAAATAAATATTATTTAATGGGTGGGCCCCACTTTTGTTGAAAATTCAAATTTTTGAAAAGCCGCCAGGCGGCGGAAATTTTTTTAAAATAATAATATTTTATTATTTTAGTCTCCTTTGGCATCCTAAGCTTTTCCTATAAATAGGGTGCTTAGGTTAGAATTGAAAATCACACCAGAATCATAAGTTTTCTCTCTCTATAATATCGAGCGTATTTTTGTGAGTATTTCTATACTTTGAGTATTAGTATTCAGCGCAAGTTTCCTTCAATATTATATCCGATATTCCAGTCAGAGGTACTATGTTTTTGAGGTAAGGGATGTTATTTTCTTTCGTAAATGATGTTATTCTTTTCAATATCATTATACCGAAATATTGTCATGGATTTTTATGTTGAAATTCTTAATTTTTCCGTCGGAGTTACTATTCACGTATACGGCACTATTCACGTATACGGCACTATTCACGAAAAAAATTAAATTTTCTTCTATTTGTCCAAATTGCTTGTTAAGGTTACTATCTTTGATTGTATCCAAGTTTTGAGCTCTATTCTTGAATTTTGATCCATAATTGATTATTACGAGGTATTTTTGAATTGGATATACTAAAATACGAATCCTTAGTCTTTGTCTTTTATCTCACTGGATTCATTTTTTTAAAAATATTTTTCATCATTCTCAGTCCTAAAAGGTGATGTAACTGAATATCTTTGGCCTGTAGAGCAAAGATGAATGATTACTTGATGAATATCTTTGGCCTGTAGAGCAAAGATGAATGATTACCTGATGAATATCTTTGGCCTGTAGTGCAAAGATGACAGGTGTTGAGATGAATATGACCACTGATGATACAAATGAATATCTTTGGCCTGTAGTGCAAAGATGGATATTTGATTCGAGATGTATATTGATTGATGTTACAGGGATAAAATATTGATGATGGACTTTTAAATCATAGAAGATAGTAGACTTAATTCTCTGCTTAACTCTTCTAATGAATTGTTATTTCCGCTGCGAATATTGATCTAATATTGGTTGTCCATTATATTTTATCTGATTTATTGAAGGCTAAAGATAATTTATTTTCCATTATCTTAGTCATAATATTCTTTACTGAGCTAGTTGAGCTCACCCTTTTCATCTGTTGTCCTCTTCAGGAAATGAGAATGTTGCGGGAACTAGTCGGGGGACAGAGTGATGGTCCGAGTTAGAGCAGTAGTAGTCCTCACTATTTCTGATAAATAGTGTGATAATAATTGTAATGAGGACTTAGTTTGAATCTTAATATTTTCTACATATTTGTATTGACACTCACAGTTGTGTGGTCGTATTTTGCACGACCGTATGATATAAAGTTTGTATTTGAATTCTGTACCATGTATTTGGCTACTCAGAATAGGTTGGGTTGACTGGACCTATTCTGGGGGGCGTCACAGTTGGTATCAGAGCTTAGGGATATGATCTCTGGCGGAGATCGGGGAATAGAACTAGGAGGGGTGAGACGAGTAAATCCTTCGCTAGTGTGTCCTACCTAAGCTTATGTGGTATTTAATTGGTCAGTCGGAGCATAGGGTTAATATGTGATATGTTGATTTGTTTAATTAACCCTTGTTTTATGGCAGTATTTGAGAATGGCAGCTGAGAATGTTAACAACGAAGTGAATGAGACCGTGGAGACACCTTTAATCGTTAACCAGGAGAACGTGCAATAAGAAGGCAATGTTCATCCTGAAAATAATGCTGGTCAGACGATAAACGATGAGATGTTTAGAAGTTTTTTGCAGTTTATGCACAATCAGACGAGGGAGACTCGTGTGCAACATACAGGTGGAGATAATAACAACACACGAGCTGTCACTGCTAAGCAGTTCAAAGAATTGGGACCACCAGAGTTTCTGGGAAAGCCAGATCCGATCAAGGCGGAGACGTGGATTAAACAAATTACCAAGATATTTGATGTCTTGGGATGTACAGAGGAACAGAAGGTTCCATTCGCCACGTTTATGTTCCGTGGAGAGGCAGATTACTGGTGGGAATCTGTGAAACGTACCCAGCCTGCCGCACTTAAGATGTCTTGGGAAGCATTCCAGAAAGTGTTCAATGACAAGTACTTTCCTGAAAGTATTCGTCATATGAAGGAAGTAGAGTTTATCAGACTCGAGCAAAACAACATGACGGTATCCCAATACGAGGCTAAGTTCGCGGAGCTGTCCAGGTTTGCACCTCATTTGGTGGAGAATGAGGAACGTATGATGTGGATGTTTCTAAGAGGTTTGAAATCCGAAATACGTTAATACCTCATTTCTCATAAATTTTCTTTATATTCGGATGTAGTAAACATAGCCCAGTTATTAGAACGAGATAATGATTATGTTCAACCGAGGGACCACAACCAAGGTCGTACCGGTGGCAGCAGTCATCGGAGCAATGACAACCAGCGAGGAGGAAAGTATGATAGAAGCGGTAACCACTCCGGTGGTTATCGTGGCCATGATAGTAGAAGAAGCGAATCGGGAGGAGATTTCAAGAAGAGAAGGTACAACAATGAGAACGCAAAGATGTTGACATCAGCACCAGCATCAACTGTTTCGAGGGGAGGAGAACGACCACCGGTCGTATGCTTTAAATGCGGGAAAGAGGGACATATCAGCCCAAACTGCCCACAACAGTTCAAAGGATGCTATAACTGTGGAAAAGAAGGACATATAGCTCGAGATTGTCCTATTGCGAAACCAAGTTCAGTAGGGGTGGTGATTCCAAAGGCGGTTGCAGACAAGTCAAAGTCGGTGATTCCTGGAAGAGCATTTTTCGTGATAGCCCAAAACGCCAGGAATCCACACGAGGTGATTACGGGTAAGCTGATCATAAACTCTTGCGAAGTTTATACCTTGTTAGATACCGGTGCTACCCATTCCTTTATTTCACCTGCTTGTGCTCAACGTTTGAACTTGACTTCTGATAAATTAGACTTTAACTTATCTGTTGAAACTCCGTTAGGAGAAACCTTTGTTACATCTACAGTTTACAAATCTTGCTTGATTCAGATTGGTACCCTTACCTTACATGTTGATCTTATATATTTAAAAATACTTGCATTTGACGTGATTTTAGGAATTGACTGGTTAACCACTTACCATGCCAAAATTTATTATTTTCGTAAGGTTGGTAGTTTTCATATTCCTAATCAACCTGTTGTGCGAATTCAAACCACCAAACCACTAAAATCAGTCAATATCATTTCAAATCCCAAGGCTATTCATTTATTGAAAAACGGATGTCAAGCTTTCTTAGCTCATGTCACTGATCTAAATCAGAATACATCAGATTTGAATGATATTTCCGTTGTTAATGAGTTTCCTGATGTATTTCCCGAAGAACTTCCCGGTCTACCCCCAGAACGTGAAGTTGAATTCTTTATTGACCTTGAGCCCGGTACAAAGCCCATTTCTAAAACCCCATATCGAATGGCTCCTATTGAACTTCAGGAGTTAAAGATCCAATTACAAGAATTGTTAGACATCGGTTTTATTCGTCCTAGTACGTCTCCTTGGGGTGCTCCTGTTTTATTCGTAAAGAAGAAAGACGGGAGTATGCGACTTGGCATTGACTATCGGGAGTTGAACCATGTCACCATCAAGAATAGGTATCCGTTACCTCGTATTGATGACCTGTTCGACCAGTTGCAAGGAGCGCAATTCTTTTCAAAGATCGATCTTCGTTCTGGATATCATCAGTTGAAGATTAAAACTGAGGATATTCCAAAGACTGCTTTCAGAACATGGTACGGGCATTATGAGTTCTTAGTCATGTCTTTTGGATTGACTAATGCTCCTGCTGCTTTCATGGATATGATGAACCGTGTATTTAAGGAGTATTTAGATCAATTCGTTATAGTCTTTATTGATGACATCCTTATCTAGTCTAAAAGCCGTGAAGATCATGAACACCATTTGAAGTTAGTACTTCAAAAGCTTCGTGAGAACAAGCTATATGCCAAGCTGAAGAAATGCGAGTTCTGGCTTGAGGAAGTAGCATTCCTTGGGCACGTGGTATCGAAACGTGGAGTATCTGTGGACCCGGCGAAGATTGAAGCAATACAAAGCTGGGAGCAACCTAAGTCGGTGACCGAAGTACGAAGCTTTCTGGGCTTAGCTGGTTATTATCGGAGATTCGTAGAGGGATTTTCTCGAATCGCTACTCCATTAACTCAGTTGACTCGGAAAGATACAAAATTCGTTTGGAGAGAGGAATGCGAGAAGAGCTTCCAAGAGCTCAAGAGGAGACTTATTTCGGCACCTGTTCTGACAATACCATCTGGTTCGGATGGATTTGTTATTTACAGCGATGCTTCGGGCAAAGGGTTAGGATGTGTTCTCATGCAACATGGGAAAGTCATAGCCTATGCCTCGCGACAACTCAAAGAGTATGAGAGGAATTATCCTACTCATGATCTAGAGTTGGCAGCAGTCATTTTCGCGTTGAAGATCTGGAGACATTACTTGTACGGAGAGAAAGTGGAGATTTATACGGATCATAAGAGCCTTAAATATTTCTTCACTCAGAAGGAACTCAACATACGGCAACGACGTTGGCTTGAGCTGTTGAAAGATTACGATCATACTATCCAATACCATCCTAGAAAAGCGAACAGTGGTAGCTGACGCGTTGAGTAGAAGATCATATGTGGGAACGAGTGCAATGCTGTCTAGTATACGCATAGAACCAGTTTTGATTGATAAAGTTAAAGCTGCTCAAGCTACGAATGCGGAGCTGATGAAGATGAAGAAGAAGGTGCAATTCCAGAAGCGAGAATCGATGAAGATGGAATACTTCGAGTCAACTCCAGACTTTGTGTTCCTAACGATTCCGACTTGAAGTATAGAATTATGATGGAAGCACACAACACACCGTTTGCAATCCATCCTGGGAGTACTAAAATGTATCGTGATCTTCGACATACATTTTGGTGGGGCAATATGAAGAGAGAGATCGCGGAGTTCATCTCGAGATGTTTAACTTGTCAACGTGTAAAGGCGGAGCATCAAGTGCCGAAGGGTCTATTGCAACCACTGGAGATTCCGAAATGGAAGTGGGAACACATTACGATGGATTTCGTTACTGGTCTTCCCAAGGTTTCTCAAGGCTTAGATGCGATTTGGGTTATTGTTGATAGATTAACCAAGTCTGCTCATTTCTTGCCGATACGAGAGACTTATTCCCTTGAACGTCTTGCTCATATGTACGTGAATGAGATTGTGAGATTGCATGGCATGCCAGTATCCATAGTTTCGGATCGTGACCCCAGATTTACTTCACGATTTTGGATCAGTTTACAGAAAGCTATGGGCACGGATTTACGATTCAGTTCGGCTTATCATCCTCAAACAGACGGATAATCGGAAAGGACTATCCAAACTCTTGAAGATCTATTGAGACTCTGTGTTCTAGACTTCAAAGGGAGTTGGGATAAGTATTTACCATTGGTGGAATTCTCCTACAACAACAGTTATCAGACAAATATAGGCGTAGCTCCATTCGAGGCATTGTATGGGAGAAAGTGTCGCTCTCCAGTATGTTGGAATGAGTTGGGTGAAACAACATTGTTGGGACCGGAGTTGGTACGTATGACTTCAGAAAAAATTCAAATAATCCGACAACGTATACAAACAGCACAAGATCGACAAAAGAGTTATGCGGATCTTCATCGAAAGGACGTGGAATTTAATGTTGGAGACCATGTGTTATTACGTATTGCTACATGGAAGGGAGTTACGAGGTTTGGGAAGAGAGGAAAGCTCAACCCACGATTCATTGGTCCATTTGAGATTCTTGACCGAGTAGGAAATGTGTCCTATAGACTCGCATTACCTCCAAGCATGCCTCGTGTTCATAACGTGTTTCACATATCCGTGTTGCGTAAATATGTGAAAGATCCAAACCGCATTATTGAGTTAGAACCAGACGAGATAGCTGAAGATTTAACGTACGAGGAGGTACCTGTCAAGATCTTGGATAGGAAGGAGCATGTCCCACGCTCTAAAATTATACCTCAAGTTAAAGTTTTGTGGAGAAACCATGCAATTGAGGAAATGACCTAGGGAGTTGGAATCGGAAATGAAAGCGAGGTATCCTCACCTTTTCGACATACCAGGTATGTACGTCAATTTCGTGGACGAAATTTCATAAGGAGGGGAGGTTGTAAGACCCCAACTTTTATGAATAAAGATTTAGTTTTCTTTATATATTATTTCGAAACAGTAAGGTGTTGTTTTGATAAATATGAAAGTTATGGGTGAAATGTGCAAACATTTTTAAAATGAGCAAGTGGTTATAAAATATTCTTGTTGTCGGGGAATATTTGTTTGGTCGTAGAATATTCTTGTAGTCGGGGAATATTCGTACGACGGCGCAACTATTTGTGGGCCCCCACAACGCAATAACTGTCAGATATAGAAAGCGACAGAAATAACTTTTTTTACAAAATACTGGCGTGGTTGTTACCGTTAGTACTGTTGAAATACCCGGTGGTTAAAATACAGTGATACACGGTGTTGCATAGTAGCACACGGTATTGCACAGTATTTCAAATTATTGAGTCTTACGTGAGAAGCCATTACTCAATTATTGTTACAGTAATTACTGTTCAATATTTTATATTATTGACTCAATAATTGCTACGTTGATATTTTATATTATTGACTCAATAATTGTTACATTGATATTTTATTGACTCAATAATTGCTACGTTGCCATTTTATATGATTGATTCAATAATGGCTACAGTTGATATTTTGTAGTATTGATTCAATAATTGTCGTTGCACAGTATTTCACATTATCAACTCAATAATTCATATTATTTGAATAATATTATTAGATTGCATTATTGACAATGTCTAAGGAAGTTCTGTCTAGGAGGGGTTATTTAATTGCGCGCCAGTAAGGAGAAGTCCTTATCGGAAGGCCCCTCTTTCCTGGGAACGACCTGGTTGTCAATATTGTAGTTCTGTAATATTATCTGTGAATAATTAATTATTGATTTATATGATAAGGAAATATTTATTTTGTGGATATTAAAGAAGGAATTGGCGCTGATGAGTTTTTATCAATATTCTGGTGTGAGAAATCATCTGTTTATGGATTTCGGATAATTTATGTTTGGAATTTGGGAAAACTTTCTTCTGCAAAGTTGTAGAGAATTAAATTTCCTATGGACGGACATAGAATTTGTATTTTTCTGACAAAGACGCTATTTGTTATGAATTATTGAAGTTTCAGAAAATAAATATTATTTAATGGGTGGGCCCCACTTTTGTTGAAAATTCAAATTTTTGAAAAGCCGCCTGGCGGCGGAAATTTTTTGAAAATAATAATATTTTATTATTTTAGTCTCCTTTGGCATCCTAAGCTTTTTCTATAAATAGGGTGCTTAGGTTAGAATTGAAAATCACACCAGAATCATAAGTTTTCTCTCTCTATAATATCGAGCGTATTTTTGTGAGTATTTCTATACTTTGAGTATTAGTATTCAGCGCAAGTTTCCTTCAATATTATATCCGATATTCCAGTCAGAGGTACTATGTTTTTGAGGTAAGGGATGTTATTTTCTTTCGTAAATGATGTTATTCTTTTCAATATCATTATACCGAAATATTGTCATGGATTTTTATGTTGAAATTCTTACTTTTTCCGTCGGAGTTACTATTCACGTATACGGCACTATTCACGAAAAAAATTAAATTTTCTTCTATTTGTCCAAATTTCTTGTTAAGGTTACTATCTTTGATTGTATCTAAGTTTTGAGCTCTATTCTTGAATTTTGCTCCATAATTGATTATTACGAGGTATTTTTGAATTGGATATACTAAAATACGAATCCTTAGTCTTTGTCTTTTATCTCACTGGATTCATTTTTTTTAAAAATGTTTTTCATCATTCTCAGTCCTAAAAGGTGATGTAACTGAATATCTTTGGCCTGTAGAGCAAAGATGAATGATTACTTGATAAATATCTTTGGCCTGTAGAGCAAAGATGAATGATTACCTGATGAATATCTTTGGCCTGTAGTGCAAAGATGACAGGTGTTGAGATGAATATGACCACTGATGATACAAATGAATATCTTTGGCATATAGTGCAAAGATGGATATTTGATTCGAGATGTATATTGATTGATGTTACAGGGATAAAATATTGATGATGGACTTTTAAATCATAGAAGATAGTAGACTTGATTCTCTGCTTAACTCTTCTAATGAATTGTTATTTCCGCTGCGAATATTGATCTAAGATTGGTTGTCCATTATATTTTATCTGATTTATTGAAGGCTAACGATAATTTATTTTCCATTATCTTAGTCATAATATTTTTTACTGAGCTAGTTCAGCTCACCCTTTTCATCTGTTGTCCTCTTCAGGAAATGAGAATGTTGCGGGAACTAGTCGGGGGACAGAGTGATGGTCCGAGTTAG
This sequence comes from Panax stipuleanatus, assembly GCA_020205555.1. Lineage (NCBI taxonomy): Eukaryota > Viridiplantae > Streptophyta > Magnoliopsida > Apiales > Araliaceae > Panax > Panax stipuleanatus. The sequence continues at coordinate 99,369,952 of CM035125.1, forward strand.
AGCAGTAGTAGTCCTCACTATTTCTGATAAATAGTGTGATAATAATTATAATGAGGACTTAGTTTGAATCTTAATATTTTCTACATATTTGTATTGACACTCACAGTTGTGTGGTCGTATTTTGCACGACCGTATGATATAAAGTTTGTATTTGAATTCTGTACCATGTATTTGGCGACTCAGAATAGGTTGGGTTGACTGGACCTATTCTGGGGGGCGTCACATAGCAGAGGCTTCTTCATCTCTTAGTGTGGACTCTGACGAGGAGGAGCCCATGGAGGATCCAGATTCTCCTGCCGAGGATGAGCTGTTAACGGGTTTGACCGCTGCTCTAGTTAGCGATTCCTCGACCATTCCTGTGGGGACAGATCCGACTTCAGCTGACTCACTATTCAGGATGATCTTTGAGCGAGACTGGTCTAGAGCACAGATGTTGACTGCATTGTCCAGAAGAGATTTAGCTTTTGTTGAGAGGGATGGTCTCAGGACCACTTTGGATGCTGGATTGATTGAGTGGGAGGAGCTCCGCTCTACTCTGGATACTGCAGTTGTAGAGCGAGGCGAGATTTGCTCGACCAAGGATGCAGCATATGTTGAGATCGAGGAGACTTTAATTGCTCGAGAGGCAACTTTTGTGGAGAAGGATGAGGTTATAGCTTCCCGTGATTTCCACATTGCTAATAGTACTGCTCTTCGATCTTATACTCATGGTTTGATCACCGAGAATAGTGCTTATATTGATGACCACAATGCCACCTTGTAGATGATTGTGGATATTCTAGGCCGTATGGAGGCTGAGTGGCCTGCACTTACGGCTGCTCCACCATCTTCGGAGAGAGATGTCATGCTGGCATTGCTGACCCGCTTGTCCTCGGGTCAATAGGCTAGCTTTATTTTTCCTACACAGACTAGATCAGCCATTTTTATCATGTACATGGCATTATGTATATAAAGCAGTTTTATATATCATAGAAATATATTTTTGATGCACTTCCCTGACTGGAGATGTATTGTCATTGCTGAGTGATTACCACTTCTTTCATGACTCGCAGTTGTTGATGCATTTTGAGCTTCTCCTTGATGGACTGACAGATGAGTTGTCAGGGAGTATCTCAGATGGGCCTGTTGACCAGGGTAGTTTGATAGAATTTAGCTTTTATTTGTCTTTAGTGTCTTGGAATTAGTCTTTTATTATTATTTTTTTCTTGAAGGTCAAACCGCGTCGTAGATGGCTGCCTACGTACTCCCAGGTTGAGGGAGATCAGGTCATTTGTAGTTCCGACTAATTTGGTTGGAGAGGTTTGAAAAGAGTTTATCTTGGATTTTGAGTCTGGTTTGATGAGATTTTAAGTTTTTATTTGGTTTGACCGCACCAGAAATGGCTGCCTACTTACTCCCGTGTTGAGGGAGATCAAGTCATTCGTAGTTCAGTCTAGTTTGGTTGGAGAGGTTTGAAAAGAGTTTATCTTGGATTTTGAGTCTGGTTTGATGAGTTTTTGAGTTTTTATTTGGTTTGACCACACCAGAAATGGCTGCCTACGTACTCCCGGGTTGAGGGAGATCAGGTCATTCTTAATTCAGGCTTTCTAGTGAAAAATTGAACCTGATTTGATTTGTAGGACCCGGATACGGCATGTGCTTCAGACGTAATACCTGTTCACGGTGTCTGAATTGATGATTTAGGGAAACTCGGTCCCATCCATCTCTTGCAGTTTGGTAGAGCCCCCAGTCAACACTTCTTTGATAATGAAAGGGCCTTCCCAGTTTGGGGCAAATTTTCCTTTGGCTTCATCCTGATTGACCAGGATTTTCTTTAGCACCAAGTCATTTTCTTTAAATTGCTGAATTCAGACCTTTTTGTTATAGGATCTGGCGATCCTTTGCTGATATAACTGTCCTTGGAAAATGGCCATAGCTCTTTTTTTATCTATTAGAGACAGCTGATGATACCGATCTTGCAACCATTGATCTTCATCTATTTGAGCGTCGATCAACACTCGCAAAGATTCTATCTCTACTTCTATAGGAAGGACTGCTTCCATGCCATAGACTAACAAGTAGAGGGTAGCCCCAGTAGAGGTGCGCATTGACGTCCTGTATGCTAACAGAGTCAAAGGCAGCAGGTCAGGCCAGTCCTTGTGATTGGCGAACATTTTCTGCATGATCTTCTTGATGTTTTTGTTCGCCGCTTTGACAGCGTCGTTCATCTTCGGCCGATAGATGACTGAATTGAGATGCTTGATGTGAAATTTACTGCACAGATCCACCAACATTTGATTGTTCAGATTTTTGGCGTTGTCTGATACGATCACCTCCGGTTGTTCATATTGACAGACAACATTGTTTCTGATGAACTAGTGATGACCTCTTTTGTGACTTTGGAAAAAGCGGCTAGCTTCGACCCATTTGGTGAAGTATTCGATCATAGTGAAGATTAATCGATGAACATTGTTAGCTTTGGGTTCCACTGGACCTATTACGTCCATTCCCCACATAGAGAAAGGCCATGGCGAACTCATGTTATGTAGCTCATTTGGAGGAGCGTGAATGGCATTTCCATGTATTTGGCATCTCTTAACGTGATCATCGCAATCAGCTTTGAGCGATCTCTTAACGTGATCATCGCAATCAGCTTTGAGCGAGATCCAGTAATGTCCTGTTCTGATTATATTATTGGCCAACTGATGGCCGCTCATGTGTGGACCACAGACTCCACCATGGACTTCATCCATTAGTCTTTGGGCTTGCTCATTGTCAAGGCATCTTAATAGGTCTATTCTAGCAACCCTTTTATAAAGTGCATATCTGCTCAGATAGAACTTCTTGGCCATTCTAAGAATCCATTTTTGCTCTGATTGGCTTGCACCAGCGGGTGTGGATCCATCACGGAGATATTCCTTGATGTCTTGAAACCAAGATGCTTGACAAGAGGTATTTCATCTCATAGTTCTCCCACATAATTCCCATATGTCGGGGCTTTCTGAATAGTGAACTGAATGTTGGGAAATCCACTCCTATCGGACATGCAAATTAATGAAGCCAACGTTGCTAGTGCATCAGCGAAGTCATTTCGACCCCGAGGAATGTGAACAACGGTTATTGCTTCGAATTCCCGAGATATTTTGAGGACTTACTGATGGTAGTGCAGCAAATGCAGTTCTTTGGTGAGATATGCGCCTGTAGTTTGTCTGATGAACAGCTCAGAATCTCCGAAGACGAGTAGGTGTTTGATAGACATGGATTGGTCTAGTTTCAACCCCATGATACAGCCTTCATACTCGGCTGTGTTGTTGGTGTTGCCAAATTAAAGTTTGGTTGCCATAGGATATTGATCACCTGTACCAGAGATGAGGACTGCCCCAGCTCCAGCACCTTCCATGTTTATCGCTCCGTCGAAATACATTTTCCATGGTTGGACTATATTCTCAGACTGGAGTTGTAGAATTATCATGATCCCATCATCCGGGAAATATGTCTCCAGGGGCTCAAACCCTTTTGAAGGTGCTTCTGCTAATTGATCTGCAATGCCTTGACCCTTGATTGACTTCTGAGTCACGTAGACAATGTCGAATTGCTGTAGGATCAACTGCCATTTGGACAGTCGGTAATTCAGCATTGGTTTATTGAATACATATTTGAGCGGATCCATGTGGGATCTAAGGTAGGTCGTGTGCCCATTCAAATAGTGTTGCAACCTCATGGCGGTCCATGCTAATACACAGCATGTCCTCTCGATCAGGGTGTATTTCTATTCCCCGCTACTGAATCTTTTACTGATGCACTAGATGGCTCTTTCCTTGCTACTATCATCCTTCTGTCCTAATATGTAGCCCATTGCATTAGCATTGACGAACAGGTACATGAACAAAGCGACTCCCTCCCTTGGGGCTATCAGAACAGGAGCTTCAGTCAGCTGTTTCTTGATGGTAAGGAAGGCTTGCTGACAATCCTCATTCCACGTGGTGGAGGAATTCTTCCTTAACAGCTTAAAGATGGGCTCACAGGTTGTTGTGAGCTGGGAAATGAATCTGCTTATGAAATTGATCCTTCAAAGGAATCCACGTATCTCCTTCTTTGTATGAGGTACGGGCATTTCTATAATGGCTTTGATTTTGGCCAAGTCGTGTTCAATGCTCCGATTGCTCACCAGGAATCCTAACAGTTTTCTTGCTTTGACGCCAAAAGCACATTTGGCGGGATTTAGCTTGAGGTTGTATTTACGTAACCTATTGAATAGCTTCATGAGATGGTCTATGTGATCATCCTCCATTCGGGATTTGATGATGATGTCGTCCACATAAACATCTATTTCTTTGTGCAACATATCATGAAAGAGGGCCATTATGGCACGCTGATAAATTACTCAGCCATTGATGAGGCCGAAGGATAGTCATCTATAGCAGAAAGTTCCCCAGGGAGTGATGAAGGCTGTTTTCTCCCGGTCTTCTTCAGCAACAATGATTTGATGGTACACAGGAAAGAAATCCACGAAGGAATACATGTCATACTGCGCAGTATTATTGATTAGAATGTGGATGAAAGGTACTGGGAAGTTATCCTTGAGGCAGGCTTTGTTCAAATCCCGGTAATCCACGCTTACTCATACCTTCCCTCTTGGTTTAGGTATGGGGACTATGTTTGATAGCCATTTGGCATAGGTTGATACCATAATGATCCCGGCCTTAAATTGCTTAACGACTTCTTCTTTGACTTTGAGACTCCACTCAGGTTTCAATCGCTTGAGTTTTTGTTTGACTGGTTTAAACCCGTCTTTAATGGGCATTCGATGGATAACAATGTCTGTGGATAGACCAATTATGTCTTCATGTGACCATGCAAACACATCCTGGTACTGTGTTAGGAGTTCGATCAGGCCGGCCTTTTGATTTGGTGTGAGGTCTGAACCTATTTGAGTTTCTTTGATGTTTTTGGAGGTTCCTATGTTGATGGTGGAGGTTTGGTCAAGGTTTGGTTTGGGTTAGTCTTTAACCCATTCCTTGATCTCCTCTGGCACCTCATAGTCATCTTCCTCCTCTTGATCAATATCCATCAAGTCAAAGTTCAATTCTACATCCAAGTCAGAGTCATCTTGACATGTTGGCATCTCATCAGCAAAGACATACACATCCAATGCTTGGGTCTTGAAAACAAAAATGCTTTCATTAATATATGCAACTGCTTAAACACATGGCATTTGCAAAGCATGACAAAAGTTACTGCTCCATTTGTGCAATCAAAAGTAAGCAGTAAATGAAAGCATGATTAAGGGAAGATGTACTCTCTGCCCTTTTACAGTTTTTGACTTAGGCAAGGGACACTGCTCCAATTGTCTAGTGTTAGATTCTCATGAATTGGGAGAATCGAGGAATTGTGCTCATCCACCTCGTCCTGGATGATGACTAAGACGTCCTTGAGAATAGAGCCAAGGCTTTTCTATAGATCATTCCTCTTCTTGATGTGAGGAATTTGGACATGGTCGTCGTCACTGTCAGGGAGTTCATCATTCGTGTTGGGTTTGCTAGAAACATAAGCATGCAATCAAATTATATAAACGCAGCGGAAGGGATGAAAAACAGAGTTTAAAAATTTCTTACAAACCCTTAACCATGATCTTTCTTGTGCATCAATTATCAGTCAATATAGAAAGGAGTAAACAGAATTATACCTTTGAAGATCCAAGCTTCCTCAGGTACAAGTTCTACTCCTTTGATTCCTCTGTAGTGGCTCCTTCCCTTGATCAATGTCATATACCCAAATGTTTGGTCTCTAACGGTGATCCACCAAGGAAGACAAAGAACTCAGAAAAATGGGTTATTGGCTTAACCCTTGTTTCTATCTTTATAGAATATGTGTACTCCCAACCCCTGGAAAAATTCACGTACCTTATTTCTGATTTAAGACTCTCTTATATAGATATTAGGTTAACCCTACTAATCTAATTAGAATAGGGTTTTATTTAATTAATTAATTAAACACTTTTAATTAATTTGTCTCCTAATCTCATTAGGATTAATTGAGAGTACTAATATTAAATTAATCTCTAAACTCCTTTAGAATTAAAATAATAATAATAATAATAATAAGACTCCTCTTATTAATTTATATTTAATATTTCTAAAATATTAAATAATAAACATTAAGCTATTTAATTTATTCTATCACGATAGATTAAATTAATTACACTTAATGCATTATTACTATCATGCCATTTTCTTCTTAAATTATTCTTCTTCCTTTTATGGTGTGACCCTTTTGGTTCTCCATATTAAACCGGTTTTGAATAAATCAATTAGAACAATTCTAATCTTATTTAAATAAATAAATTAAACTAATAATCTATTTAAATAAATAACAGTTATTCTACAATAGGGATAAGCCTCCATAGCGAGCAACGACTTTTCAGATAATATAAATTTTAATATTAATCATAAAATAACCTGTGAGTTAATAGTTACCGTACAATTCAATCCTTCCACCATACAATGTCCCAATTAAATATAAGACATGGATTTACAGTCAAGTCTTATTTTATTTAATCATATGTATTTAGATTAGAAAATGCAAAACTCCAAATAATGCAAATTAGAAACTTCTTTCTAATCTCATTCCACCTTGGCCAATGATTCCTGGGTTGTCATTTAACGAATCACATAGGACATATCTCCTCTTTTACTAGAGGTGGTAGATTCTTTATTGATTATACATTATTTCCATATGTAACTCATTATAACCAAGCATACCCTATATATACCCTAAAGGGCCTTAAGGAATAAGTTAAAGTATAATTTATTACATATAAGATACTATAATGATCTCAAGTCCAAGGATCACTTGTACTACTATCACATTAGGAATTCCTATTGACAGGCGAGTAAAACTCCATTAGGTATTCCTATAGCGAGTCACGTTCAGTGAACTTATTCTTTAATAAGCACCTACATACTTGCTTTAGTGTCTCCACACAAATGACCATGAGATCAGTCATCCTCATCAATTGAGCAAGCAACATATGTACCAATATATTGAATTTACTAATCCCCATTTTAGTAATCCCACGATTTGGAACTATTTTAGTTTTTAAGCTTTCTAAGAATTTAGATCTCATTAGCATGATCTCATCATGATTCTAAATCATTGCTTAAAACTATGGGTTATTTACATATTATAAAAACAGCACCATGTAGATAATTAAATGCCTTAAATAAATATTTTATTAATAAATAAATAAGATTGTTTACAAACTATATGCTTTATCATCATACATGATTGGCTTGTATGCACACTACTATTAATTCATACCCTCGTAGCTGAGAATGACTCTCATGTTAGCGAATGGGTTTCATCCTTCGTACAAGATCTTTTCTTTTCCCTTTTCGCTGTTTGCCTCAGGCTTGAGGGCTTTTCTTTCATGGACAGATATGATTGGAGGAAATAGTGTGGATGATACCACTATAGGGATCTTCTTCGTAGGTTTCACTCATCCGGCATTTGTGAGGTTTGGGAGTAGAATTGTAGAGGCATGAGCCTTGGGATGTTTGTGTAGATTCCGATGGCTCGACTCAGGATGAATATCCAATCCTGCTCTTTCCATCTGACTTGGGATTTGGACTGGCATCTTGATACCTTGCTTATCTTTTCCCAACCTTTCTCCAGGTTGGAAACCCGAAGATACCATCTCTTGGCTTACGGTCATTACTTTAATGGAGACTTTAGGCTTGAGGGCTGGTGTCCCGATTGGCAGATATTGAGTATCACTCACCTCGAGAGCTTGAAAACTTGTAGGTTCAATCCCCGCATCCAGGCTAATCGCTGGCATGTCCCCATGTATGTAGGTAGGGTATTCTGGCTCGGCATTGACCATGATGAGGCTGCTGTTAATGATGTACTTGAGTTGCTAATGGAGGGTGGATAGCACTGCTCCTGTATTGTGGATCTATGGTCTGCCCAATAGCAAATTGTATCCAATGGCAATATTGAGCACTTGGAAGGATACATAGAAGGTGTGTGGACCAATTTCCAGAGGAAGCTCGATTTCCCCCATAGCCTGGCGGCGAGATCCATCGAAAGCCCGGATAACCATATGACTTGTTTTGATCTGGTTCGGATTGATCTTCATTCTTTCCAATATGTCTTATGGACATGTTGAGTGAAGATCCTCCGTCAATAAGTACCCCTCCAATCACGTATCTGGAGGACACTATAGCTATATGTAGGGATTTGTGGTGGCCCCTTCCCTCAACCGGGATATCATCGTCTGTGAAGGATATCACATTGCTGTTAAAGATTTGTTCTATCACTTGACGGAATTTCTCTGTGTCTACCGTGTGTGGCAGATGGGCTTCCTCTAGTACCTTCACTAGAATGTTGCGATGGTCTTCTGATGATAAGACCAGATTGAGGATATACACTTGCTTGGGTGCGTCTTTCAAGTGTTGCACTACCTTGATTTCATTGTGTCCCATTTTGTTGAGGAACTCTATGATCTTTTCTTCAGCCACCTTTTCTTTTACTTTGGTAACTGATTTAATCACCCGCTGAGGCAGGTATAATGGATTATCCTTTAATAGGATGGAAATGTTATTTGAATTGGAGCTTATAATGTCCCCGTAGTTCCATAGAACCTTCTTCAGATTGATGATTGGATATTAAGGTCTGAAGGGAAAGATTAGAGGCTGAGGTACAGCCACCTTCACAGGATTTTGAACTTCTTGGACCCCTTTCCCTGTCAGTACCAGGGGTGTGAGGATTGATTCCTTATCGCATGATACGAAAGCCACTGTATCCTGGTACCATGCATGGGGGATCCAGAGGCTATCTTTATCTACCAAATCGAGGATTTGATCTCCTATGATTAGGTCACTTTCTCAATCAGGTCTTGAATTAGGTTACGAAGTGCCCAGCATTCTTCCGTATCATGGCCGGGAGAGTTGGAATGGTACTGGCATATTTGGTCAGGTTTGAATTTTCTGGATTGAGGGTTTAATGGGGGCAATAGAGCTGCAACCATCCCCTCATTGATCATCATTTGGAGGATTTCTTCCGTTAACTAGTTCAGATTGGTGAAATTCCTTTGAAATAGGAATTTTCCACCTTCTTGGGTATACTCATTTTTTACCATTGGTTGTTCGTGCAACTGGCCGTGATCCCTATTGTGAATGGAATTAATTTCCGTCGGAGGAGAATGACTGCCAATGGATTGATGAATTTGCTTCAGCAACTTCCTGGTGAGTTGGTGCTGGTAGACGACCAGTTCAGCCAACTGCTCGATTTGTTCCTTGAGAGACTTGATATCTTGCTCTATCAGGAATCGGTTCTCAAAAGTTTCCCAACTCTCTGGGCTACTAAGATTGAATTAACTTGGTTCCCCAATGTAGCGGACGTACTTAGATCCTTCTCCATTTGAGGCGCTGATCATGTTGACATTTTCCTCTTTGTGCTGTGGGAAAGGATTGTCTTGGACATGGGGTTGGTCAGGCTTTGTTACCACAATTTCCCCGCTATCAATCAAGTGTTTAATTTTGTGTTTGAGAGACCAACAGTCTTGAGTATCATGGCCCAGAGATCCAGAATGATAAGCACATTTCTTGTTTGGATCAAAGTTCCATCCGTTAGTGTTGGTCGGTTGAAGGAGTTGAAAAATCTTCTTCTGAGATATCAGAAGTTTGAACACATTCTCGAGGGAATCTTCTAGTGGGGTGAAATTTCTTCGACGCTTGACTTCCATATTTTTTTGGAATTGAGGGTTTCCAGGCTGTCCTGAAACTTAAAAGGGGTATAGTTCCTCTTTTGAATGGGCATGTGGTTTGATTCGCCCTTTAAATTTTGTCCTTGTATAACCAAGGAGACTTCTTCGTCTTTCTTTTTATGGACCTTCCGGGGATTACTCCCGTAATTTTCGGATTGGATATGTTCGGTGACAACTTCTAGTTAGATCTTTTATCTTCCCAGATTTGAGCCCCATTTCTGCCATCTCGCCATGCTTGATCATTTCAGAGAATGGTTTTCCTATCCCGCTAGGACCCTCTCATAATGAGGTGCTTCTTTGATATCGACGAAGGTCATGACTATTTCAGATTCAATCATGGCAGGGGTAACTTGTGTTGCGACCCGTCTCTATCGCTGGGCATATTCTCTGAACGATTTAGTGTTCTTTTTCTTTATTTTGGTTATTTGATATCTGTCTGGAGAAAGTTGTGATTGGAAACTGTACTGGTTGAGGAAGGCATGGGCCATCTCTTCCCAACTATGAATTTTGGAGTTCTCCAAGCGAGAATACCAAGCTTTGGCTTCTCCAGTTAGACTCTTCTTGAATAGTTGCATTCGAAGTTTCTCGTCCTCAGCATAGGATCCGAGTTCTCCGATGAAGACTTTCAGGTGTGTGTAAGGATCCCCCGTTCCGTCATATTACTCGAACTCAGGGACTTAAAATTTTTTGGAATAACGAGCCACGGGGAATATGCAGAGGTCAGAGTAAGTAACACTGCCAAATGCCCCAGTCCCTTTGATAGACCGGAGGGTTTCTTTTATCTGTTGCATTTTCTGGAGAATGTCACCAGCTTTCAGCTCTTTGACGAGGGGGTGATTTCAGAAGTTTTGTTGGTGGTGTCCTGGTTTTGTGGTCCAGGAATCTGAGTTTCGGCCTATATAAACTATAAACTATTATTGAACTATTACAGTAGATGGTGATCAAGCATCTAAACATTCAATACAACCATGCTAGGCAACCCATACAATAATAACTATTACGCGCGAAACGGCTGAATATACGACCACAAAGCAGCTTTTTATATAAAAGGTTGTTCTTCTCAGTCTTATAAACAGATTTCAAATCATAACAATGAAATACAATGATTTCAATAGCTAATCGCTTTCTCGATCTAGCCGGAATAATTGGCATTGACCTGCCAATAATAATTGAGTTCTCTTCTCGAACCTATCAAGTTTCAACAAATGTTCGTCTAGCCAAAACAATTAGCTATGACATATCTCAACACGATTCAATATTAGACAGAAATTAACTGTACTATTTGCAATCAATAATAACTTCTACGGATGTGAATAACCAACAACAGTTATTCCCCAAGCATATTCTCAAAATCACTAATTCAATTTTAATTAATAAACATGCACTGACTGCGAATAATCAACAATAATTCTCAGACGTGGTATAATCAACAATAATTTACCACCACTATATTTGAAAAGTAATAACTTGAGATTGAGTTAAGAAAACTTGCCTTCTTCGTTGATTGCTGCTACACAATATATTCTATCTGCTTTTGAAAGACCTATAATTAACAATATCGGTCTCACAATTAGCATAATAAATCACAACACATAGCACTGTAATTTCCAGTTAATATATCTCTCAGACACATCATCACGTAGTCACATCAGTGTTTATAACCTATATAAACACTTATCAAGTCTAACTATTTTGGTCTGGTTGGACTTCGGTCTGAATTCGGTGTTCTGGTCACCCTATCCGACAATTAACACATTTATTGATAATTAGCTCAATCTCAAAGCCTCAATATTGTTTTAAATAAGTCATATATCATTTTAATTTCCATTTCAGCAACTTGATGGTCAATTCAGTAAATCAGATTGCAATCCAGCAACCTGATGGCCAATCCAGCAAATCAGATTGCAATTCAGCAACCTGATGGCCAATCCAACAAGCTGGATTCCCTTTTTTTTTTTCTAATCATCTTATTATTTATTTATCTTTTGTCCACACATATATACATGTATTTCATACACAAAAATAAAATTTTGGGAATTTTTTAATTTCCTTAAGTATTTTCCAAAAATCAATTTCTAGTTAGTTCCTTAAGAAAATAACTACCTCAAGCTTAACTCCATAAATTCCCAACTCTTGGCGGGATATTAGACATGTTAACGTGAGTCTCCAGTTTAAATTTCATGGCCATCGGAGTTATACAACTCCAGTTATAGCATTTTTCGTCGGGAAATCCCAAAAATTGAAATGGCCATAACTTGCTCAATTTAAGTCAGACTGAGCTCATTTGTGGACACAAGGTACTTCATTTCATATATTTTCATGTCCCAAAAGGTCAAAATTTATTACATAATTTAAGTGGACAAAACTGCCCTTCAAAATCGCTGACAGCCTACTTTTGTCATTTTTCAAAATTTTCCTACTTTGCCAAAATCAGTCCACACAAAATTAGAAGACTCATATATCTAACTCCAAAATTTTACCACACTCAAAAATTCAAAGTAGAATGAGAGATATGGTTGTTTCCATTTCCCGTTGAGTTTTCTCAAAAATCTAATTTTTTTAACTTTGTGTTTTCTAAGAAATCTTGCATGATCTCTTGATTAATCTAACTTTGGCCATAAGAAACCATCATAATACATACCCATATATCATAAACTCATGGATCTACCATGATCCATAATCTATTACATCAAAACCCACCAAATACAAACAAAACATAATTTGTGCTAAGAAAATTAAGATTTTCCAACTTTTCAAAATATAGTTTCCTTCTCTAGCTTTAGATCAAACTTTTGACATACCAAATGGTTAGATTTACAAATAGCCCACTTATATACCTATAAATTCAAGGTTTTTGAACCACCAAATCAAAACCTTACAAAATCAAACTCAAATCACATCACAAAGGAAATTAAACTATATAACTAGAAATATGGTTATACCTTAGCTTGTTCCTCTTCTTCTTCTTCCTATGGTTTGCTTAGGAACTATTAAACAAGCAAGAACACTCCCTCTCTTTCCTTCTCTCTTGGCCGAACAAGACACTCTCTTTCTCTCTCTCTCTCTCTATCTTTTTCTTTGCTAGCTAATGAAATGAGATGAAAGAGAGAAGAAAGAAAGAATATAGGTTTTATTAAGTATAGATATATTATGTATATCCACATGAAACCTCCCAACTTCTATTTCTCTCTCTTGTGGCCCGCCATGTGGCCGCTAATTGCCACAATATCTTGCCATATCTCTACATATCTAAGCATATCCTGGCATATCTCCCAAATCTCTTATCATATCTCTAGCAAATCTCATCATATCTTACCATATCTTATCAAATCCTTACAAAATCTTATCAAATATATCCAATATCTATCCAATAGATTTAATCACATGCTCCCTTTCCATCACTTCTCCTAATGGGCCGGCTATGATGGCCTCGTTGGGCTAAATTTTATTCTCTTTTAATGCTTCATTTAGCTTAACTAATGTCCAACATGTCTCTTCTCAAGTGACTAATAATTGGGCCACTCATTTAATATCTTAGGCTCCAAATTAAAACATTTGGGTTTGCTAATTAAATATATGGGCCATTCTTTTCATTCCTTTCATATTAATTAAAATAACCTAGGCTCCCAAATTAATTTTTTTGGGCTTGCACTATCAATTCTTTTAGCTACTACTAAAATACACTTGGGCCCTTCCATTTCTAATTAATTGGGTCACTTGTATACTTGCCCTTTATATCAAATATTGGGCTAGCTCAATAATTTAATTGTTATTAAATCAAATTAGCTACAAGCTTCATGCTCAATTAATTAATTGGGCTACAATCTAATTCTTTGTGCACTAAAATCAACTTAGTCCCACCCTCATTAATTTTTATCTTATCCTAATCATTTAATTAGGATTTCTCAATCACAGATTAGGATTTCTAATCCCTCATTAGGGTTTACTAAATTTATACCCTATCCGATCATTCATTGATCATAAATTCTATACATCACAAACACATATTCATCAATACAATTATTATAACTGTATTTTCTACATAACCGTATCCATAACTAGGGTTAGGGTTTTTATTCTCTGTTAAACAAAATTATACTCATATCTCTTAGTTAATACGCAGTTTGACCACTTTAATAAACTCGTATCACAGATACTCATCACAATATTGATAATCAATATCAATATTAAATAATAATAAAAAATTATTCAAAAAATTTGAATTATGTGAAATTCTGGGTTCTCACAGGCTCCTAAGCCGACAAGCAGATCATTGCAACTAGCCAATAGATCCATCACCTACCCTAGAGGTATCGTAGAAGATGTGTTGGTGAAGGTGGATAAGTTCATATTCCCTGCGGACTTTATCATCCTAGACTTCGAAGAGGATAAAAACATACCAATCATCCTTGGGAGGCCGTTTTTAGCTACTAGACAAACACTCATAGATGTACAGAAGGGGGAATTGACTATGAGGGTTCAGGACCAAGAGGCCACGTTCAATGTCTTCAAGGCTATGAAGTTTCCCACAGATGAAGAAGAATGCTTCAGAATTAATACTGTCGACAGGATACTTCATGAAGAGACTAAACACTTGATGAGCATAGATTCATTAGAGAGTGCTCTACTAGGAGACTACAATACGGTGGAGACAGATGTGATGGAGTGCATATAGATTCTGGACACAATGCCTCAGATAAGAAAGTTTAAGTTCCCATCGAACCACTCGGACATACCGAGAAGTCATCAGTGCAACTAAAGCCTTCTCTTGAAGTGGCTCCCACACTTGACCTTAAACCTCTTCCTGATCATTTGAGATATGCATATTTGGGAGAATCTTCTACGTTGCCGGTTATCATCGCTTCTGCTCTATCATCCTGTTAGGAGAGCAAGTTGTTGCGGGTTCTAAGAGAGTTCAAATCAACTATTGGGTGGACTATAGCTGACATCAAGGGGATCAGCCCCTCAAACTACATGCATAAGATACTCTTGGAGGATGATAGCAAGCCATAAATAGAGCAACAACGGAGATTGAATACGATTATGAAAGAGGTTATCAAAAAGGAGATCCTCAAGTGGTTAGATGCTGGAATAATTTTTCCAATCTCAAACAGCTCTTGGGTGAGCCCGGTGCAGTGCGTCCCGAAGAATGGAGGCATGACAGTCGTGACAAATGAGAAGAACGAGCTTATTCCTACTAGGACAGTTACGGGATGGAGAGTCTGCATGGACTATCGCAGACTGAATAAAGCTAAAAGGAAGGACCATTTCCCACTCCTGTTTATTGACCAGATGCTGGATAGGCTAGCGGGACACGACTACTATTGCCTCCTGGATGGATACTCGGGGTATAACCAGATTGTTATAGCCCCAGAGGACCAAGAAAAGACCACCTTCACGTGCCCATACGGTACTTTTGATTTTCGAAGGATGTCTTTTGGGCTATGCAACGCTCCAACCACTTTCCAGATATGCATGATGGCAATATTCTATGACATGGTGGAACACAATGTAGAAGTCTTCATGGACGATTTCTCTGTCTTTGGAGACTCTTTTGACATCTGTTTGGAGAATCTGGTGCTGGTGTTAAAGAGGTGTGTTGAGACTAACTTAGTACTGAACTGAAAAAAGTGCCATTTTATGGTACAGGAAGGCATAATTTTGGGCCACAAAGTCTATGGGAAAGGTTTAGAGGTGGACAAAGCTAAATTGGAGACCATTGAAAGTTTACCGCCACCAACCTCAGTAAAGGGGGTTCGTAGTTTCCTCGGGCACGCAGGATTTTATTGTCATTTTATAAAAGACTTCTCAAAGATCACTAAGCCTCTACGTAGTTTGCTTGAGAAGGATGTTCCATTCAGATTCGATGAGGAATGTTTGGTGGCCTTTGAGCATTTGAAAAAGAAATTAACTACGACACCCATCATTACAGCCCCTGATTGGTCTCTGCCATTTAAATTGATGTGCGATGCAAGTGACTTCACTGTGGGAGTCATCTTGGGACAACACAGGGATAAGGTTTTTTGTGTGATATACTATGCAAGCAAAACCCTGACGGATGCCCAACTGAACAACACCACCACAGAGACGGAGCTTATTGCAGTGGTTTACGCATTTGATAAATTCAGGTCTTATCTGATTGGCACAAGGGTAGTTGTATTCACAGATCACGCTACAATCAGATACCTGATTAGTAAAAAAGATGCTAATCCTCGTCTCATTCGGTGGATACTTCTTTTATAGAAATTCGATTTAGAAATCAAGGACAGTAAGGGAACCGAAAACCAAGTGGCTGACCACTTATCTCGACTAGAGAACCCGGGGATGGACAAAAATGACAAAGTGATGATCAATGAGTCCTTCCCGAATGAAAAGTTATTCATGGTGCATGGCGAAATGCCCTGGTTTACGGATTTTGCAAACTTCCTAGTGAGCAATATTATCCCTTCTGACTTCACTAGAGCCCAAAAGAAGAAGTTTCTACACGATGCTAGATGGTATAGTTGGGATGAGCCGTATTTGTTTAGACAGTGTGCTGATAGAATGATCAAGACGGTACATCCCAGAAAGTGAGATGGAAAGCATACTGCGAGATTGCCACTCATCAGTTTATGGAGGTCATTACGGGGGTGAGAGGATAACCACCAAAGTACTTCAGGCAGGCTTCTATTGGCCAACATTGTTTAAAGATGCTTATAACTTCGTCCAAAAATGTGACTATTGTCAGCGAGTGGGCAATATATCCAAGCGAAACGAAATGCCTTTGAATATAATCTTAGAGGTCGAGATCTTTGACGTCTGGGGGATCGACTTCATGGGGCCTTTTGTCTCATCATGTGGAAATCTATATATCTTGCTAGCAGTGGATTATGTATACAAATGGGTAGAAGTGGCAACCCTACCAACTAATGATGCCAGGGTGGTCTTGCGTTTTCTTCAGAAAAATATATTCACACGCTTCGGGACCCCTAGAGCCATCATAAGTGATGAAGGAACCCACTTTTGCAATCGTCAGTTTTCTGCTCTTTTGGCCAAGTATGGGATTAATCACCGTATTGCTACAGCGTACCATCCCCAAACAAATGGCCAAACTGAGGTATCGAATCGTGAGGTGAAGCGAATACTAGAAAAAGTTGTAAATCCCACGAGGAAGGATTGGCCCCTCAAGCTTGACGATGCAGTGTGGGCATATAGGACTGCCTACAAGACGCCACTAGGTATGTCACCATATCAGCTTGTGTATGGGAAGGCCTTTCACCTTCCTATAGAGCTTGAACACAAGGCCTACTGAGCCATCAAAAAGCTGAATTTTGACTTAAAGGCTACAGGGGAGAAGTGGCTTCTCCAACTAAATGAGCTCGACAAATTCAGACTGCAGTCCTATGAAAACTCCAAGTTGTATAAAGAAAAGGTAAAAAGGTGGTGTCGACGTTAGAAAATTTAAAAATCCCGCGGGTTGGTTCATAACCCGGGTTTCCTCAAATCGATCTTCCTAAGTTCTCTCTACCCTTATTCTTTTTATGTAGGAAAAAGGTTTTGAAGGGTTTTTAGGAAAGAGGCCAACATGTGTTTATGTCAACGATTTGAACGTTTAGATTCGCTAGTTGGTAGATTGTAAAATGGTTGTACCAACTCAATCGAGTTTGATTTGAAAAGAGGCCCAATTGTTGGACACTGTCGAAACTTGATCTTTGAAATCGGAGTTTTGAGTTTGGGGGATTCGTTTAGTGTGGAGAAGGTGTTAGGCACGCCACGACTCCCGTGTAAACACGGTACCACATCTTTTCAATATTTCCCTTAAAACTATGAATGCGTGAGTGAATGCTATTTGAAAATTGAGCCTATTGATTTGATTGATTGAAAGGTTTGACAGACTTCGTTGAGCCTATATACGAAGGGTTTGATTTGATTTGAAAATTAGTCTTTGATTTAATTTGCAAAAGCATTTAATTTGATTTACAAAACTTTTCTTTTGATTGAAAATGATGTTTTAAAAGATGGCTTATCAAACCCTTACGCTACCATAGGAATTGAAGCGTATCGCTACTTTCAATTTTTTTATCTTTATAGCCTAAAGGCTGTATGTGAACTGGTGCTTTCCCGGGCTGCGAAACATCCTTGACCACAGAAATACACAAGTGTCGGTCTCCTCATGGGTATGAAAACCATCGGAGGGATGCTGACACGATAATTGACATTTCACTATGACGAGACCGTAAATTCGGATAACCGTTTTAAGGTCTGTGTATGTACATTTTACAGAAAAGCTGGCAGGGTACATCTGTAAACTGGAGTTTTGTCCATTATAGAAATCAGATCCCGATCGATTTGATAGTGAATCCCACGATTCCTAGGCTCACATATGAGTAGCCCATAAACTTGCATAGTTCAAATTTGCATAGAAATGGATATATACATATATATATATATATCATCACGTCGCAATGGAACCAAGGATTCATCAATAAATCCTGGCTGCGAGTGGATAAAGCGTTTCGTTCCCACTAGATAGCGATGTAATGGACACGAGTTTGCTTTCAAAGCTGAAACTATAAAATAACTAGAGTTAAAGAAATCTCAGCCATTATAGCTTCCAAGTTCTATCGGGACCTGTTTGGACCGTTGAAAGCTAGAATTGACGAGATTTGGATAAATCTAGTTCGGCCGCAGATATGTCAGTGCAGATTCATATACAAATGAATATTAAATGCAGCAGTTGAATAAATTTAAGTAAAGCAATATATATAATTATATATATACAAAATTGTAAAAGGGCGATGGGTTTTCACTCATAAGCCCGGACTGGAATTGAAACATATATATATATTTATATAAAAGAACTGTAAATAGCCACGAAATAATCCAGGATGTGACAGAAATAAAATATATATATATATATATATATATGTATAAAAATAGTAAAAAGGGCGATTGGTTTTCACGCCGGTGCCCGTACTGGAATTGAAATTGACAGAAAAGTAGTCAACCAGTGACCGGGGAAAGCACCCAGTATGGCGAAGTGTGCAAAATCAGTAAAATGGCCACGAAGTAATCCAGGCCGGACTGAAAATATATATATATACGGTCCGGATCTTAAGCTCACCAAACTAAAAGCTCACCCAACTCACCCTCCTTTAGCGACGGACCGAGCGACGGTTTAGTCCGTCGCTATATATACAACCGTTGTCTTAGCTTTTAGCGACGGACAATATATAGCGACGGACAACATATAGACGACATGTGTATATATAGCGACGGACGAACCGTCGCCCGGTCCGTCACTAAAGGGGGGTGAGCTTGGGTGAGCTTTTAGTTGGGTGAGCCTAAGATCCTTATCGTATATATATATATATATTGACAGAAATGTAGTCAACCAGGACTGATATGAGTACCAGTGATGGTGAAATTCGCTTATATATGCATAAATATATATAAAAGCAGTAAACTACCACGGATTTGACATCCGGGCTTGACCGAATTGAAATGTTAGTACATTTGTAGTTAGATATATACAAAAAAGGGCCAAACCCGGACTGGGAAGACAGCCTAGTTCGGCGTAGTTGCCAAAAATGTGTGTGCTAGTGCATTGAAGCTACTGGAGCTGACGGATAGTTAATTCGAGTTATAAAAATGCAAAAAAATGCGTTTATATACAGAAATATACCAAATTTTGACAAAAAAGGCAACGAAACTAAGTTCTGGGTGTATATAGCAGATGAAACTTTGTGTGCATGTGTAAAACAGTGCAAAGTAGTAGTATTGACTTTCTGATCGTAAAAACACTTACAATGGACTGCAATACGGGCTTTTTGTCAAATTGTAGGTTATATACATCCAAATCTACCAGTTATTTTCTGATATGTGGTAGTATTTGGGTATATCTACGTGTTGGAGTGAAAATATTTAGGTTTGGAAGAGGTATAAAAGTCGGAAAATCAGACGGCAGAGCTTCGCTGCGTTTCAAAAACTTGAAAGTGAAGGGGGGTGCGCGTTTATTTATAGGCCAGGGAGCCTTATATCTACCTGCGGTTGCCATAGGTAGAAGTGCGGCTTCCCAAGTGGGGCCCTTGGGTTCTGTCATCTCGAAGTACGTGCACTTCGGATAACGCACATTCGAAGTCGAAACGTTCTAACTTTTGATCGGAGCGTCCGTTTGAGGCGTGCGATATCTTTTCGGAAAGCCCTCGCCGAGAGCGTCGCAATGACATTAGATAAAATATTTTTCGGGTCCGAGAAGACTGGTTCATAACCAGGTCTTTGATTCCCCGCAGTTTATTTGTTGAGCAGTCTTGCGTCGTTGGCACTCGGGATCGTTGTTATGGTTCATTCTGACTTCGATGGCATAAATTTGGCGTGAGTTTGATCGAATTGACTGAGATTTGATAAAATGACCTTTTTTCCCCTCTCGGGGTTGCCTGTGGTGTCGGCATGGCCTTTGATGGATCTGGCTTTCGAGGGTTATCTTTTGGGCAGAACTGCACTTCCTGGCTTGATGCCGAGGCTTATCTGTACATCCCGGGCTGAGACCAGGGATGACATGAAGGCCCAATATTAAGATCGGGGTTTTGACTGACGGTTCGATCAAAGATTGAAGCTGGATAGACGGTCCGATTGGAGATCAGAGCTGGATAGACGGTCCGATTAGAGATCGGAGCTAGATTTAAAGTATGATTGGAGATTAGAGCTGGATAGAAAGTACGGTTGGAGATCTAAGCTGGATAAACAGTCCAATTGGAGACCTGAGCTGGATAGACGGTCTGATTGGAGATCGAAGCAGGATAGGCGGTCCGATTAGAGATCAAAGCTGGATTGACGGTCCGACTGGAGATCGGAGCTTGATTGACGGTCTAATTGGAGATCAGAGCTGGATTGACGGTCCGATTGGAGATCAGAGATGGATTAACGGTTCGATTGGAGATCGAAGCTGGATTGACTGTCCGATTAGAGATCGGAGCTGGACTGACCGTCTGATTGTAGATCGGAGCTGTATTGACGGTCCGATTGGAGATCGGAGCTGGATTAACTGTCTGATTGGAGATCGAAGCTGGATTGACTGTTCGATTGGAAATCAAAGCTGTATAGACTGTCCGATGGGAGATCAGAGCTGAATTGACGGTTCGATTGAAGATCGGAGCTGTATTGACGGTCCGATTGGAGATCGGAGCTGGATTGACGGTTCGATTGGTGATCGAAGCTGGAATAACAGTTCGATTGGAGATCAGAGCTGGATTGATGGTTCAATTAGAGATCGGAGCTGGATTGACTGTCCGATTGGAGATCGGAGCAGGATTGACGGTCCGATTGGAGATCGGAGCTAAATTTATGATTCTATTAGAGATCAAAGCTGGATTGACAGTTCGATTAGAGATCGAAGCTGTATTGAAGGTCCGATTGGAGATCGCAGCTGTATTGACAATCCGATTGGAGATCGGAGCTGGATTGATGGTCTGATTGGAGATCGAAGCTGGATTGACTACTGATATTGGTGATCGGGTTTGGGTTTCAGAACCAGCATTGGCGAGAGGATTTGAATTAAAGGACCGGCATTGGCGGCCAGATTTGAATTGAAGGACCGACATTGGTTGTCGGATTTGAATTGATTAACGGTTTTGCCCTCCTACAGTGTTAGTGTTGGGGCAAGAAAAATTTTGAGTGTCTATAGATGCCCCTCTTTATCATGTCCATGCAATGTAATGCGATGGACAGGATAAAGATTAGTAGACACTGGAAATAGAAAGTGCCAGAGCTAGCTGGGCGTCTTTGACTGGAATGGGGCTTCTGTTAGCTGCCTACGTTATTACTCTACTGGGGATAACGTTGTTATGTGCAGTCATTGATGTTATTAGGAAGTTACCGCGAACTAATTTTTTTTTTGTCACTTCCTGCTGGGGATGACATCATTCACGATAACCTATTTGATTCTGATGGGATGAAGATGAAATATAACAGATTGTCCACGTCTGGACCTGCTGGGGACGACGTTCTCCGCGGTAGCTTTATAGATTTTGATTGAGGTTGATCTGATTGATACTACCTCAATGAGCCCTTTGAGGATGTGTATAACAGATTCCATCCTTTGTGATGGATTATTATATTTTTTTCCGTCACCAGATCCCTTCTATTGTTTTGCTGGGGTTGATCCGATAGTTGAAACGTTATTAGGGCTGAGCCAACGGTTGGACTGTATTTCGATCTGTATCCGAACTTTGTTGGGGCTGAGCCAACAGCTGAAACTGCTTCAGTCCGTACCCAAACTTCGCTGGGGCTGAGCCAACGGCAAAAACTGCTTCGGTCAGTACCCGAACTTCGCTGGGGTTGAGCCAACGGCTAAAACTGCTTCGGTCAGTACTAGAACTTCGCTGGGGCTGAACCAACGGCTGAAACTGCTTCGGTCAGTACCCAAATTTGCTGGGGCTGAACCAATGGTTGAAACTGCTTCAGTCAGTACTCGAACTTCGCTGGGGCTGAGCCAACGGCTAAAACTTATTTGGTCAATACCCGAACTTCGCTAGGGCTGAGCCAACGACTGAAACTGCTACGGTCAGTACCCGAACTTCACTGGGCTAAGCCAACGGCTGAAACTGCTTCGCTCAGTACCCGAACTTCACTGGGGCTAAGCCAACCGCTGAAACTGCTTCGGTCAGTACCCGAACTTCGCAGGGGCTGATCCAACGGCTGAAACTACTTCGGTCAATACCCGCACTTCGCTGGAGTTGAGCCAACAGCTGAAACTTCTTCTGTCAGCACCCTGAACTTTGCTAGTGCTGAGCCAACGGCTGAAAACTGCTTCGATTAGTACCCGAACTTCCTTGGAGCTAAGCCAACGGCTGAAACTGCTTCGGTCAGTACCCAAACTTCGCTGTGGCTGAGCCACCGGCTAAAACTGCTTCGATCAGTACCCAAACTTCACTGGGCCTAAGCCAACGGCTGAAACTTCTTTGGTCAGTACCAGAACTTCGCTAGGGCTGAGCTAACGGCTGAAACTACTTTGGCCAATACCCGAACTTCGTTGGGGCTGAGCCAACGGCTGAAATTGCTTCAGTCAGTACCCGAACTTTGTTGGGGCTAAGCCAATGGCTGAAACTGCTTCAGTCAGTACCCGAACTTCGCTGGGGCTGAGCCAACTGCTGAAACTGCTTCGGTCAATACCCAAACTTTGCTGGGACTGAGCCAACGGTTGAAACTGCTTTGGTCAGTACCCAAACTTCGCTGGGGCTAAGACAACGGCTGAAACTACTTCGGTCAGTACCCAAACGTTGCTGGGGCTGAGCCAACTACTGAAACTGCTTCAGTCAGTACCCGAACTTTGCTGGGGCTGAGCCAACTGCTGAAACTGCTTCGCTCAGTACCCGAACTTCGCTGGGGCTTAGCCAACGGCTGAAATTGCTTCGGTCAATATTCAAACTTCGATGGGGCTGACCCATTGGCTGAAACTGCTTCGGTTAGTACCTGAAATTCACTGGGGCTGAGGCAATGGCTGAAACTGCTTCAGTCAGTACCCGAACTTCGCTGGGGCTGAGCCAACTGCTGAAACTGCTTTGGTCAATACCCAAACTTTGCTGGGACTGAGCCAACGGTTGAAACTGCTTTGGTCAGTACCCAAACTTCGCTGGGGCTGAGACAACGGCTGAAACTACTTCGGTCAGTAACCAAACGTTGCTGGGGCTGAGCCAACTACTAAAACTGCTTCGGTCAGTACCCGAACTTTGCTGGGGCTGAGCCAACGGCTGAAACTTCTTCGCTCAGTACCCGAACTTCGCTGGGGCTTAGCCAACGGCTGAAACTGCTTCGGTCAATATTCAAACTTCACTGGGGCTTACCCATTGGCTGAAACTGCTTCGGTTAGTACCCGAAATTCGCTGGGGCTAAGGCAATGGCTGAAACTGCTTCAGTCAGTACCCGAACTTCGTTGGGGCTGAGCCAACGGCTGAAACTGCTTCGGTCAGTACCCGAACTTCGCTGCAGCTTAGCCAACGGCTGAAACTACTTCGATCAGTACCCGAACTTCGCTGGGGCTGAGCCAACTGCAAAAACTACTTTGATCAGTACTATAACTTCGCTGGGGCTGAAGCTACTTCTGTCAGTACCCGAATTTCGCTGGGGCTGAGCCAACCACTGAAACTACTTCGGTCAGTACCCGAACTTCACTGGGGCTGAGCTAACGGCTGAAAACTGCTTCGGTCGGTACCCAAACTACGTTGGGGCTAAGCCAATGGCTGAAACTGCTTCGGTCAATACCCGAACTTCGCTGGGGCTGAGCCAAGGGCTGAAAATGCTTCGGTCAGTATCCGAACTTTGTTGGGGCTGAGCCAACGATTGAAACTTCTTCAGTTAGTACCAGAACATAGCAAGGACTTTGCCAACCACTGAAACTGCTTCGGTCAGTACCCGAACTTCGCTGGGGCTGAGCCAACGGCTAAAACTATTTCGGTCAGTACTCGAACTTCGCTGGGGCTGAGCCAACGGCTGAAACTACTTCGGTCAGTACCCAAATTTGCTGGGGCTGAAGCAATGGTTGAAAATGCTTCAGTCAGTACTCGAACGTCCTTGAGGCTGAGCCAACGGCTAAAACTGATTTGGTCAATACCCAAACTTTGCTAGGGCTGAGCCAATGGCTGAAACTGATTCGGTCAGTACCCGAACTTCACTGGGGCTGAGCCAACGGCTGAAACTACTTCGGTCAGTTCCCGAACTTCACTTGGGCTAAGCCAACCGCTAAAACTGCTTCGGTCAGTACCCGAACTTCGCTGGGGCTGATCCAACGGCTGAAACTACTTCGGTCAATACCCGAACTTCGCTGGGGCTGAGCCAACAGCTGAAACTTCTTCGGTCAGCACCTGAACTTTGCTGTGGCTGAGCCAACGGCTGAAAACTGCTTCGATCAGTACCCGAACTTCATTGGGGTTAAGACAACGGCTGAAACTGCTTCAGTCAGTACCTGAACTTTGCTGGGGCTGAGCCAACGACTGAAACTGCTTTGGTTAGTACCCAAACTTCGCTGTAGCTGAGCCACCAGCTAAAACTGCTTCGGTCAGTACCCAAACTTTGTTGGTCCTGAGCCAACGGCTAAAACTGCTTTGGTCAGTACCAGAACTTCGCTAGGGCTGAGCCAACGGCTGAAACTACTTCAGTCAGTACCCGAACTTTGTTGGCGCTAACCTAGTGGCTGAAACTGCTTCAGTCAGTACCCGAACTTTGTTGGGGCTGAGCCAACGACTGAAATTTCTTCGGTCAATACCCGAACTTTGCTGGGACTGAGCCAACTGTTGAAATTGCTTTGGTCAGTAACCAAACTTCGTTGGGGCTGGGACAACGGCTGAAACTGCCTCGGTCAGTACCCGAACTTCGTTGGGGCTGAGCCAACTACTGAAACTACTTCGGTCAGTACTCGAAATTTGCTTGGGGCTGAGCCAACGGCTGAAACTGCTTCGCTCAGTACCCGAACTTTGCTGGGGCTTAGCCAACGGCTGAAACTTCTTCGGTCAATATTCAAACTTCACTGGGGCTGACCCAGTGGCTGAAACTGATTCGGTCAGTACCCGAAATTCGCTGGGGCTGAGGCAATGGATGAAACTGCTTCGGTTAGTACCCGAACTTCGTTGGGGCTGAGCCAACGGCTGAAACTTCTTCGATCAGTACCCAAACTTCGCTGCAGCTTAGCCAACGGCTGAAACTACTTCGATCAGTACCCGAACTTTGTTGGGGCTGAGCTAACTGCAGAAACTACTTTGGTCAGTGCCAGAACTTCGCTGGGGCTGATCCAACGGCAGAAGCTACTTTAGTCAGTATCTGAACTTCGCTGGGGCTGAGCCAACTATTGAAACTACTTCGATCAGTACCCGAACTTCGCTGGGGCTGAGCCAACGGCTGAAAACTGCTTCGGTCAGTACCCAAACTACGTTGGGGCTGAGCCAACGGCTGAAACTGCTTCGGTCAATACCCGAACTTCGCTGGGGCTGAGCCAACGGCTGAAACTGCTTCGGTCAGTACTCGAACTTCGTTGAAGCTGAGCCAATGACTGAAACTGCTTCAGTCAGTACCCGAACTTAGCTAGGGCTTTGCCAACCGCTGAAACTGCTTTGGTTAGTATCCGAACTTCGCTGGGGATTAGCCAACGGCTAAAACTACTTCGGTCAGTACTCGAACTTCGCTGAGGCTGAGCCAACGGCTGAAACTGCTTCGGTCAGTACCCAAATTTGCTGGGACTGAACCAATGGTTGAAACTGCTTCCGTCAGTACTCGATCTTCGTTGGGGCTGAGCCAACAGCTAAAACTGATTTGGTCAATACCTGAACTTCGCTAGGGCTGAGCCAACGGCTGAAACTGATTCGGTCAGTACCCGAACTTCACTGGGGCTGAGCCAACGGCTGAAACTGCTTCAGTCAGTGCCCGAACTTCACTGGTGCTAAGCCAACCGCTGAAACTGCTTCGGTCAGTACCCGAACTTCGCTGGGGCTGATCCAACGGGTGAAACTATTTCGGTCAATACCCGAACTTCGCTGGGGCTGAGCCAACAGCTGAAACTTCTTCGGTCAGTACCCGACTTTGCTGTGGCTAAACCAACGGCTGACAACTGCTTTGATCAGTACCCGAACATCATTGGGGCTGAGCCAACGGCTAAAACTCCTTCGGTCAGTACCCAAACCTTGGTGGGGCTGAGCCAACGGCTGAAACTGCTTCGGTTAGTACCCAAACTTCGTTGTGGCTGAGCCACCGGCTAAAACTGCTTCGGTCAGTACCCAAACTTCGCTGGTCCTGAGCCAACGGCTGAAACTACTTTGATCAGTACCAGAACTTCGTTAGGGCTGAGTTAACGGCTAAAAATACTTCGGTCAATACTCGATCTTCGTTGGGGCTGAGCCAACGGTTGAAACTGCTTCAGTCAGTACCCAAACTTTATTGGGGCTAAGCCAATGGCTGAAACTGCTTCAGTCAGTACCTGAACTTTTCTAGGGCTGAGCCAACGACTGAAACTGCTTCGGTCAATACCCGAACTTTGCTGGGACTGAGCCAATGGTTGAAACTGCTTTGATCAGTACCCAAACTTCGCTAGGGCAGAGACAACGGCTGAAACTACTTCGGTCAGTACCCTAACTTCGCTGAGGCTGAGCCAACTACTAAAACTGCTTCGGTCAGTACCCAAACTTTTTCGGGGCTGAGCCAACGGCTGAAACTGATTCGCTCAGTACCCAAACATCGCTGGGGCTTAGCCAACAGCTGAAACTGCTTCGGTCAATATTCAAACTTCGCTGGGGCTGACCCAATGGCTGAAACTGCTTCGGTTCAGTACCCGAACTTCATTGGGACTGAGCCAACAGCTGAAACAGCTTAGGCCAGTACCCGAACTCGCTGCAGCTTAGCCAACGGCTGAAACTACTTCGATCATTACCCGAACTTCGCTGGAGCTGAGCCAACTGCAGAAACTACTTTGGTCAGTACCAGAACTTTGCTGGGGCTGATCCAACGGCTGAAGCTACTTCAGTCAGTACCCGAACTTCGCTGGGGTTGAGCCAACCACTGAAACTGCTTCGGTCAGTACCCGAACTTCGCTGGGACTGAGCCAGCGACTGAAAACTACTTTGGTCAGTACCCGAACTACGTTGGGGCTGAGCCAACTGCTGAAACTGCTTCGGTCAGTACCCGAACTTCGCTGGGGCTGAGCCAACGGCTAAAACTGCTTCGGTCAGTACCCGAACTTCGTTGGGGCTGAGCCAATGACTGAAACTGCTTCGATCAGTACCCGAACTTAGCTAGGGCTTTGCCAACTGCTAAAACTGCTTCGGTCTGTACCCGAACTTCATTGGGGCTTTGCCAGCGGCTGAAACTGCTTTGGTCAGTACCCAAACTTCACTAAAGCGGAGCCAATGGCTGAAACGGCTTCGGTCACTACCCGAACTTCACTGGGCTTTGCCAACGGCTGAAACTACTTCGGTCAGTACCTGAACTTTAAAAAAATGACAGTTTACGATAGTTTTACGCATTTTTGTGCATTTTTTTGCAGTTTGACTTGTTGATCCCTGGACAAGGCTCCGGGATGAATACCAAGGGTCTTCGTGGATTTTCCCTTTCCATCAGGATTACGCTGCTTAAAAGCAGGATTTGTAGCCAAACCACTCAATCGCGTAGCGATTTCTCTTCAAATTTGACTTGGCAGCCCATTTAAACTCCGTTTTGACTCGAACTGAACCGAGCCCGGTGCAAGTGGGACCCACCTGGGCTGCCGCAGGTGGAGGTGCCGGCAGCCGCAGGTGGAGATGCAGCTACCTGGACTATTTAATGTGCTGCGGGATTTTTATTTAACAAGTTTCCCGTTTTGAGTTTCGAAAGGATTCCGATCTTCTTTTTCAGATCTACTGAGCTTGGACAGCTATTTTCTGAATCCGACAGTTCCTACGGGTTTAGCGCAGCACAGGTAACGTTTTACATGCTTTTTTCATAATTTTTTACAGTTAAAAGAATGCGAACCACCTAGGGTGCTTTTAGACGCAATGTGTAAAAAATATATGCCTATATGACCTGCAAAAAATTTTCTGACTACATCTGTATGCATATCTTACTTTAATGCACGTTTGGATGTAAGAAAATTCAGGTTTTGAGACAGTCAATTTTTACCCTTTTTCATCAGTTTAATCATCCTTTTTGAGGCCTAGTGAGCCTGGATTTTCAACTAAAAATGTCCATGGTAATTTGGCTACCATGTGAGGTTAATTTTTGATTCTCTTTTATAAATATGCATTATTTCTATTTTTGGGTAGGTGTGCTACTGAATGGCCACATAGGAATGCCTGTGTGTATGTGGACATTCCATTTTATAAATGAGACTCTGGCGACATTTTTCCAAAATCTTGGGCTTTGAAAAACATGCATTTTTGACTCTGTGGGGAAATGTTTTACTGACCCATGCAGGTTTTGAGTTGCTAGGTTTTGAAAACATGCAGTTTTGACTTTATTGGGTATTCTTGACTGACCCATGCATGTCTTAGAACCTAGAGATATATGTTGGACTAATTGAAAATGATAAGCCACAGGTTTTAGGCTTATCGCACCCTTTTTGAGGTGATTTAGAGACTTGTTGACGTAGATGGATCATGATAGACCCGACAGTTCCAATAGGGTCTCCTTGGGTATTAGACGTAGGAGGGCTTCTGATGTGCCACAACCACGTCCGGCTAGGACGCCTCATAGATTGATAGAGGGAAGGATTCGTCCAGCACAGGACGAGCAGCCATTGGATATTGATGATGAGGAGGCTCTGTTTGCCATTCCTGGTCCCGCTAAGGCTCCACGTGCGGAGGTCCCAGGCATTATTGTGCCTACTAAGGAGCTACTGGGTGATTTGAGTCGCCATCCTTCAAGATATCTTCACGCCAATGAGGTGACTTGAAGTCTTTCTTCTCTCAAGATTCTTTTCTACCTTTTTGCCATTCTTGGGGCATAGGTTTTTGATATAGGTTGATTTTCTACGCAGGTTCCCGACTTTACGCAGCCCCGAGGGGATTGGTTTAATGTGCACTCCCTGTAACACACTTTGTATGAGAATTATAGGGAGATTATAGATAGCAAGGGATTTCAGGCCTTTTTCTCGATCCTTCCCCGCCGTTGCCTCTGGGGTATATGAGGGCTTTGTCTGAGCGCTGGTTCCACCAGACTCAGTCCCTTTATTTACTGGATTGCGAGGTGATGATGACTCCTATGGATTGGAGATTTATCACCGGCATTCAGTTTGAGGGCGAGTCAGTGCTTGTCATGACTGACATTTCACCCGCTATCGTTCGGTCCTTGCTGGGAGTCCCAACGATGGCATTCAAGGGTTGGGCAGTCCGATCTAGTCCTTTGAGTATAGATGCCCAGGATGGGACTTTGCAGTTGCCTTTGCCTGATGACTAGAGGGAAAGAGATCGCATTCTGAGGCAATTGTTTATGTCGATCATCAGGGGTTATTTTGTGGCAGATAACTCGTCTACTGTGTCCTTTTCTTTGATCAGCGCCACTCGATATGTAGAGCGCCTCAATGACTATGATTGGGTCTCCTATACCTTTGACTATTTTCTCCGGGGCATGCGCATACTTTCGGAGGGTACGACGGAGGCTTGGTTAGGATTTTACCCATTCCTGATGGTGAGTACATCTTTTTGTACCTTTTTGATTTCAGCATTTTTGTCAGTCTTGATCACTGAGGACTTTTGGTATTTGCATGGCCAGCTTTGGGCATTTGAAAGGCTTCTTTGCCTACTGCCCGCTACTGCTTTAGGTCTGGAGAC
Organism: Panax stipuleanatus; assembly: GCA_020205555.1. Lineage (NCBI taxonomy): Eukaryota > Viridiplantae > Streptophyta > Magnoliopsida > Apiales > Araliaceae > Panax > Panax stipuleanatus. The sequence continues at coordinate 99,399,958 of CM035125.1, forward strand.
CTATCCTCGAGGACGGAGATGGCATCCTTCCACTTTGACGGAGGTCCCTGTTGCTGAGGGATTCAGTCATGCACATCTATAGTTGGAGCTTTTGACAGCAGATTTGATCACCTGAACGCCGTACACATCCGAGCACTTGACCGTTGAATTCGAGGGAAGAGTCCCTACTGGCCGGGAGTTTGACTTATCGACCCACAAGGTACCATTGTTGACGGCGGGAGGCTGGGAGCTATATCTTGGAGAGCGTGCTATTAGGAGCATCATAGTGGAGATCCATAATCCCATTGTTCCTCCAGCTTGGCATCATTATCCATTGACTGTGCCTTTTACAGACATCCTTTTGGAGGGCATTGATGGCTTCACCCTATTCGAGGGTTCATATAGCCAGGAGGCATTTGGCAGATGGTGGAGTTCTCGTACTATTGGAGCTCAGACTTGGACCACCCAGTTTATGGAAGACATGGTGCCAGGATCTTTGATGATGACGGATTGGATAACTTGCCTCAGGGAGCCAACTCATGCAGACCAGATAGCAGATCTGACCAGGGAGTTGAAGTAGGCTGATTTCTTTATTAGGCACCTTGGTCGAGATCCATCAGAGGCATCTTCTTTTAACCCATCCAGCTCAGAAGCTGGTCCCTCTTCAGGTCCATTTAGCAGCAGCTATACAGGGGCATATCCTCCCTTATATCGCCCAGATATGTCTAATCCTAGAAGGTTTGTGCCGACAGAGGATATAGAGCAGGTTGATCGATTCGACACTGATGTCTACGACTTCCTCTGATAGCTATTGGAGCTATACTTTTTGGTCAGCCTCCGTTTTCACTATTCGGCCTTTGTGCCATCATTTTTATAGATCGCTGTAGTAGTTGGGTGGTGGTGCCCCATTTTCCTTGTATCCTTTCACTTTGTATCAGGATATAGGGATGCTGTATATAGTAGATAGCTTTTTATAGATATTCCTACCATATCTTATCTTATGCATCATGTTTATTTTACTGTCATCATGCATATATTATGTCATCTGTATGCATTCAGACAGCTGCGCTTTGACTTGACCTCTGGATGGTCTTGTGGTACGGTGCTACTGATGACGTCGTCTGCAGTTAGACGTATTGAGCATTTACCACCATCTGCGGTGGCAGCATCATTGAGGTCCTGGTATGATATTCTGCCCTTTCCTGCTAGGGGGAATGTGGAGCAGATGTTAGAGCATTCATTGGCCCTTGCAGATTTTTGGGTTCCTACCGGATTTGTTGAGGGCCTTCTACCTTGCTGGATTATCGATAGGCAGGTGTTCTGCTTCGGGCGATGTGAGCTGACGCCGACTGTGGAGGAGTACCAGAGATTTACTGGCTTGGATTTAGAGTTGTCGTGCGCTCAAATGACGATTAGTGATATGGGGAGGCTGTTTATCAGGCTGTCTGGTCTCCGTCAGAGTGTAGTCATGGATAAGATCATTTCGAGGGCACATGATCTCTATGGACTTCTTGATTAAGCGCTTTGGCGAGCTTGACAGTTATAGTAGCCACGTCGGAGATTTTATTTGTTCAGCAAAGGCATTGTATGCGTCCAGGATAGACATCCTGCTGATGTGTGGTGTGGCATATGTCTACATGTCATTGTTATTGGATCATGTAGATGTGGGATTAGTAGTAGTGGTTAGAGCCCTTAGACAGGGTAGCACCATCATCCCGATGATATTAGCTGAGACATTTAGATCCGCCACATATTGTAGTACCCATCTAGAGGGGTTTTTTAGGGGCAACTCTGTCTTGCTGTATATATGGATGATGTCCCATATACGATAGATTGGATCCTTCAGGCATAGGGGTTTTTGCTTTACTCATGAGACATCCAGAGATTTCTCTTTTCAGCCTGCGGAGTGCATTGATGCAGAGTCTTAGTCGATATTTCTGTCGGAATATTGAGCATCCATTTATGATCTTGCCATGCTCAGGGCTAGCATCCCCATATAGCTTTATCACTCATGCATCTGGCCTGGATTATTTACCCCTACCAGGTTTGAAAGGAGTGACTACCTATCATTCTTTGGTAGTCATGTGTCAGTTTGATCAGCTGCAGAGTTTACACCATTCCAAGGGGTCTGCTGATCAGAGGATGTCATCTTCTTCCATATCCTCCGCCAACTTGGTAAGAGTATATAAGTGTTGGACTCATCGGGAGAGGGTTGTTTTCTCCAGTAGCCATCCTGGCTGTTCTCCGGAGTATTTAGCATGGTTGGAGGTAGAGACAGGAGTGGTAGCAGAGGCTTCTTCATCTCTTAGTGTGGACTCTGACGAGGAGGAGCCCATGGAGGATCGAGATTCTTCTATCGAGCATGAGCTGTTCACGGGTTTAACCGCTGCTCTGGTTAGCAATTCCTCGACCATTCCTATAGGGACAGATTCGGCTTTAGCAGACTCACTATTCATGATGACCTTTGAGAGAGACTCGTATAGAGCACAGATGTTGACTGCATTGTCCGGTAGAGATTTAGCTTTTGCAGAGAGGGATGGTCTCAGGGCTGCTTTGGATGCTGGATTGATTGAGCGGGAGGAGCTACGCTCTGCTCTGGATACTGCAGTTGTAGAGTGAGGAGAGATTCGCTCGACCAAGAATGTAGCATATGTTGAGATCGAGGAGAGTTTGATTACTCGAGACGCAGCTTTTGCAGAGAGGGATGAGGCTATAGCTTCCCGTGATTTCCACATTGCTGATAGTACTGCTCTTCGATCTTATACTCATGGTTTAATCACCGAGAATAGTGCTTATATTGATGACCACAGTTCCACCTTGCAGATGACTGTGGATGTACTGGTCCATATGGAGGCTGAGTGGACTGCACTTATGGCTGCTCCACCATCTTAGGTGAGAGATGCCATGCTGACAGTGCTGACCCGCTTGTCCTCGGGTCAATAGACTAGCTTTATTTTTACTGCACAGACTAGATCAGCTATTTTTGTCATGTACAGGGCATTATGTATATAAAGCTGTTTTATATATCATAGAAATATATTTTTGATGCACTTCCCTGACTGAAGATGTATTGTCATTGCTGAGTGATTACCACTTCTTTCATGACCCGTAGTTGCTGATGCATCTTGAGCTTCTCCTTGATAAACTGACAGGATGAGATGTCAGGGAGTATCTCAGATGGGCCTGTTGACCAGGGAAGTTTGATAGAATTTAGCTTCTATTTGTCTTTGGTGTTTTGGAATTGGTCTTTTATTATTATTTTTTTTCTTGAAGGTCAAACTGCGCTGTAGATGGCTGCCTACGTACTCCCAGGTTGAGGGAGATCAGGTCATTCGTAGTTCCGGCTAGTTTGGTTGGAGAGGTTTGAAAAGAGTTTATCTTGGATTTTGAGTCTGGTTTGATGAGATTTTGAGTTTTTATTTGGTTTAACAGCACCAAAAATGGCTGCCTACGTACTCCCGGGTTGAGGGAGATCAAGTCATTCGTAGTTCAGGCTAGTTTGGTTGGGGAGGTTTGAAAAGAGTTTATCTTGGATTTTGAGTATGGTTTGATGAGTTTTTGAGTTTTTATTTGGTTTGACCGCACCAGAAATGGCTGCCTACGTACTCTCGGGTTGAGGGAGATCAGGTCATTCATAATTCAGGCTTTCTAGATCAAAACCAAACCTGATTTGATTTGTATGACCCGGATACGGGTATACATGTGCTTCAGACGTAATACCTTTTCATGGTGTCTGAATTGATAATTTGGGGAAACTCGGTCCCATCCATCTCTTGCAGTTTGATAGAGCCCCCAGTCAACACTTCTTTGACAATGAAAGGGCCTTCCCAATTTGGGGTAAATTTTCCTTTGCCTTCATCCTGATTGGCCAGGATTTTCTTTAGCACCAAGTTGTTTTCTTTGAATTGCCGAATTTGGACCTTTTTGTTATAGGATCTGGCGATCCTTTGCTGGTATAACTGTCCGTGGAAAATGGTCGTAGCTCTCTTTTCATCTATTAGAGACAGCTGATGATACTGATCTTGCAACCATTGATCTTCATCTATTTGAGCGTCGATCAACACTCGCAAAGATTCCATCTCTACTTCTATTGGAAGGACTGCTTCCATGCCATAGACCAATGAGTAGAGGGTAGCCCCAGTAGATGTGCGCATTGACGTCCTGTATGCTAACAGAGTTAAAGGCAGCAGGTCAGGCCAGTCCTTGTGATTAGCGAACTTTTTCTACATGATCTTCTTGATATTTTTGTTCGCCGCTTCAACAGCGCCGTTCATCTTGGGCCGATAGATGACGAAATTGAGATGCTTGATGTGAAACTTACTGCACAGATCCACCATCATTTGATTGTTCAAATTTTTGGTGTTGTCTGATACGATCACCTCAGGTTGTTCATATCGACAGACGACATTGTTTCTGATGAACTGATGATGACCTCTTTTGGGACTTTGGAAAAAGAGGCTACTTCGACCCATTTGGTGAAGTATTCGATCATAGTGAAGATTAATCAATGACCATTGCTGGCTTTGGGTTCCACTGGACCTATTACATCCATTCCCCACATAGAGAAAGGCTACGGTGAACTCATGTTATACAGCTCATTTGGAAGAGCGTGAATATCATTTCAATGTTTTTGGCATTGAAAGCATCTCTTGACGTGATCATCGTAATCAGCTTTGAGCCAGATCCAGTAATGTCCTGTTCTAATTATCTTCTTGGCCAACAGATGGCCGCTCATGTGTGGACTACAGACTCCGCCATGGACTTCATCCATTAGTCTTTGGGCTTGCTCATTGTCGAGTCATCTTAACAGGTCTATTCCAGCAACCCTTTTATAAAGTGCATCTCTGCTCAAATAGAACTTCATGGCCATTTTGAGAATCTGTTTTCGCTCTGATTAGCTTGCACCAGCGGGTGTGGATCCATCACGGAGATATTCCTTGATGTCTTGAAACCAAGGCTGCTTGACAGGAGGTATTTCATCTTATAGTTCTCCCATATAATTCCCATATGTCGGGGCTTTCTGAATAGTGAACTGAATGTTGGGAAATCCACTCCTATCGAATATGCGAATTAACTGAAGCCAACGTTGCTAGTACATCAGCGAAGTCCTTCCGACCCCGAGGAGTGTGAACAAAGGTTATTGATTTGAATTCTTGAGATATTTTGAGGACTTGCCGATGGTAGGGCAGCAAATGCAGTTCTTTGGTGAGATACGCGCCGGTAGTTTGTCTGATGAACAACTCGAAATCTCCGAAGACGAGTAGGTGTTTGATAGACATGGATTGAGCTAGTTTCAACCCCATGATACAGCCTTCATACTCGGCCGTGTTGTTGGTGTTGCCAAATTGAAGTTTGGTTGCCACAGGATATTGATCACCTGTACCAGAGATGAGGACTGCCCCAACTCCAGCACATTCCATGTTTACGGCTCCGTCGACATACATTTTCCATGGTTGGACTGTATTCTCAGACTGGAGTTGTTGAATTGTCATGATCCTATCATCTGAGAAATATGTCTTCAGGGGCTCAAACCCTCCTAAAGGTGCTTCTGCTAATTGATCTGCAATGCCTTGACCCTTGATTAACTTCTGAGTCACGTAGACAATGTCGAATTGCTGTAGGATCAAGTGCCATTTGGACAGTCGGTAATTCAACATTGGTTTGTTGAATACATATTTCAACGGATCCATGCGGGATATGAGTTAGGTCGTGTGCCCATTCAAATAGTGTTGCAACCTCATGGCGGTCCATGCTAATACACAGCATATCTTCTCGATCAGGGTGTATTTCAGTTCCCCACTGCTGAATCTTTTACTGATGTAGTAGATAGATCTTTCCTTGCTACTATCATCCTTCTATCCTAACATGCAGCCCATTGCATTAGCATTGATGGACAGGTACAAAAATAAAGGGACTCCCTCCCTTGGGGGTATCAGAACAGGAGCTTCAGTCAGCTGTTTCTTGATGGCAAGGAAGGCTTGCTGACAATCCTCATTCCACGTGGTGGAGGAATTCTTCCTTAACAGCTTAAAGATGGGCTCACAGGTTGTTGTGAGTTGGGAAATGAATCTACTTATGAAATTGATCCTTCCCAGGAATCCACATATCTTCTTCTCTGTACGAGGTACGGGCATTTCTATAATGGCTTTGATTTTGGCCAAGTCGTGTTCAATGCTCCGATTGCTCACCAGGAATCCTAACAGTTTTCTTGCTTTGACGCCAAAAGCACATTTGGCGGGATTTAGCTTGAGGTTGTATTTACGTAACCTGTTGAATAGCTTCATGAGATGGTCTATGTGATCATCCTCCATTCGGGATTTGATGATGATGTCGTCCACATAAACATCTATTTCTTTGTGCAACATATCATGAAAGAGGGCCATTATGGCACGCTGATAAATTACTCAGCCATTGATGAGGCCGAAGGATAGTCATCTATAGCAGAAAGTTCCCCAGGGAGTGATGAAGGCTGTTTTCTCCCGGTCTTCTTCAGCAACCATGATTTGATGGTACCCAGGAAAGAAATCCACGAAGGAATACATGTCATACTGCGCAGTATTATTGATTAGAATGTGGATGAAAGGTACTGGGAAGTTATCCTTGAGGCAGGCTTTGTTCAAATCCCGGTAATCCACGCTTACTCATACCTTCCCTCTTGGTTTAGGTATGGGGACTATGTTTGATAGCCATTTGGGGTAGGTTGATACCATAATGATCTCGGCCTTAAATTGCTTAACGACTTCTTCTTTGACTTTGAGACTCCACTCTAGGTTTCAATCGTTTGAGTTTTTATTTGACTGGTTTGAACCCGTCTTTGATGGGTATCCGATGGATAGCAATGTCTGTGGATAGACCAATCATGTCTTCATGTGACCATGCAAACACATCCTGGTACTGTGTTAGGAGTTCGATCAGGCCTGCTTTTTGATTTGGTGTGAGGTCTGAACCTATTTGGGTTTTTTTGATGTTTTTGGAGGTTCCTATATTGATGGTGGAGGTTTGGTCGAGGTTTGGTTTGGGTTTGTCTTCGACCCATTCCTTGATCTCCTCTGACACCTCATAGTCATCTTCCTCCTCTTGATCAATATCCATCAAGTCAAAGTTCAATTCTACATCCAAGTCGGAGTCATCTTAACATGTTGGCATCTCATCAGCAAAGACACACACATCCAATGCTTAGGTCTTGAAAACAAAAATGCTTTCATTAATATATGCAACTTCTTAAACACATGGCATTTGCAAAGCATGGCAAAAGTTACTGCTCCATCTGTGCAATCAAAAGTAAGTAGTAAATGAAAGCATGATTAAGGGCAGATGTACTCTTTGCCCTTTTACAATTTTCGACTTAGGCAAGGGACACTGCTCCAATTGTCTAGTGTTAGATTCTCATGAATTGGGAGAATCGAGGAATTGTGCTCGTCCACCTCGTCCTGGATGATGACTAAGACGTCCTTGAGAATAGAGCCAAGGCTTTTCTGTAGATCATTCCTCTTCTTGATGTAAGGAATTTGGACATGGTCGTCGTCACTGTCAGGGAGTTTGTCATTCATGTTGGGTTTTCTAGAAACATAAGCATGCAATCAAATTATATAAATGCAGCGGAAAGGATGAAAAACAAAGTTTAAAAATTTCTTACAAACCCTTAACCATGATCTTTCTTGTGCAATAATTATCAGTCAATATAGAAAGGAGTAAACGAAATTATACCTTTGAAGATCCAAGCTTCCTCAGGTACAAGTTCTACTCCTTTGATTCTTCTGTAGTGGCTTCTTCCCATGATCAATGTCAGCCACCCAAATGTTTGGTCTCTAACGGTGATCCACCAAGGAAGACAAAGAACTCAGGAAGATGGGTTATTGGCTTAACCCTTGTTTCTATCTCTATAGAATATGTGTACTCCCAACCCTTGAAAAAATTGACGTACCTTATTTCTGATATAGGACTCTTTTTTATAGAAATTAGGCCAACCCTACTAATCTAATTAGTATAGGGTTTTATTTAATTAATTAATTAAACACTTTTAATTAATTTATCTCCTAATCTCATTAGGATTGATTGAGAGTACTAATATTAAATTAATCCCTAAACTCCTTTAGAATAATAATAATAATAATAATAATAATAATAATAATAATAATAATAATAATAAGACTCCTCTTATTAATTTATATTTAATATTTCTAAAATATTAAATAATAAACATTAAGCTATTTAATTTATTCTATCACGATAGATTAAATTAATTACACTTAATGCATTATTACTATTATGCCATTTTCTTCATAAATTATTCTTCTTCCTTTTATGGTGTGACCCTTTAGGTTCTCCATATTAAACTGGTTGTGAATAAATCAATTAGAACAATTCTAATCTTCTTTAAATAAATAAATAAAACTAATAATCTATTTAAATAAATAACATTTATTCTACAATAGGGATAAGTCTCCCTAGCGATCAACGACTTTCTAGATAATATAGATTTCAACATTAATCATAAAAGAATCTGTGAGTTAAAAGTTACCGTACAATTCAATCCTTCCACCATACAATGTCCAAATTAAATATAAGACATGGATTTATCGTCAAGTCTTATTTTATTTAATTATATGTATTTAGATTAGAAAATGCACAACTCCAAATAATGCAAATTAGAAACTTCTTTCTAATTTCATTCCACCTTGGCCAAGGATTCCTAGGTTGTCATTTAACGAATCACATAGGATATATGTCCTCTTTTACTAGAGGTGGTAGATTCTTTATTGATCATACATTATCTCCAAATGTAACTCATTATACCCAAGTATACCCTAAAGGGCCTTAAGGAATAAGTCAAAGTATAATTTATTACATACAAGATACTATGATAATCTCAAGTCCAAGGATCATTTGTACTACTATCACATTAGGAATTCCTATTGACAGGCGAGTAAAACTCCATTAGGTATTCCATAGCGAGTCACGTTCGGTGAACTTATTCTCCAATAAGCACCTACATACTTGCTTTAGTGTCTCCACACAAATGATCATGAGATCAGTCATCCTTATCAATTGAGCAAGCAACATATATACCAATATATCCAGATTTACTAATCCCCATTTTAGTAATCCCACGATTGGGAACTATTTTAGTTTTTAAGTTTTCTAAGAATTTAGATCTCATTAGCATGATCTCATCATGATTCTAAATCATTGCTTAAAACTATGGGTTATTTACATATTATAAAAACAGCACCATGTAGATCATTAAATGCCTTAAATGAATATTTTATTAATAAATAAATAAGATTGTTTACAAAGTATGTGCTTTATTATCATACATGATTGACTTATATGCACACTACTATCAATTCATACCCTCGTAGTTGAGAATGACTCTCATGTTAGCGAATGGGTTTCGTCCTTCGTACATGATCTTTTCTTTTCCCTTTCCGCTGTTTGCCTCAGGCTTGAGGGCTTTTCTTTCATGGATAGTTATGATTAGAGGAAATACTGTGGATGATACCACCATAGGGATCTTCCTCGTAGGTTTCACCCATCCGGCATTTGTGAAGTTTGGGAGCAGAATTGTAAAGGCATGAGCCTTGGGATGTTTGTGTGGATTCCGGTGGCTTGACCCGGATGAATATCCCAATCCTGCTCTTCCCGATCTAACTTGGGATTTGGACAAGCATCTTGATACCTTGCTTATCTTTTCCCAACCCTTCTCCAGGTTGGAAACCTGAAGATACCATTACTTGGCTTACGGTCATTACTTCAGTGGAGACTTTATGCTTGAGGGCTGGTGTCCCGATTGGCAGATATTGAGTATCGCTCACCTTGAGAGCTTGAAAACTTACAGGTTCAATCCCCGCGTCCAGGCTAATCACTGGCGTGCCCCCATGTATGTAGGTAGGGTATTCTGGCTCGGCATTGACTATGATAAGGCAGCTATTAATGATGTACTTGACTTGGTAATGGAGGGTGGATGGCACTGCTCCTGCAATGTGAATCCATGGTCTTCCCAATAGCAAATTGTATCCAATGGCAATATTGAGCACTTGGAAGGATACGTAGAAGGTGTGTGGACCAATTTCTAGAGGAATCTCGATTTCCCTCAAAGCCTGGCGGCGAGATCCATCGAAATCTCGGATGATCATATGACTGGTTTTGATCCGGTTCGGATTGATCTTCATTCTTTCCAACGTGTCTTATGGACATATGTTGAGGGAAGATCCTTCGTCAATAAGTACCCCTCCGATCACGTATCCGGAGGACACTATACGTATATGTAGGGATTTGTGGTGGCCTCTTTCCTCAACCGGGATATCATCGTCTGTGAAGGATATCACATTGCTGTTAAAGATTTGTTCTATCACGTGACGGAATTTCTCTGTGTCTACCGTGTGTGGCAGATGGGCTTCCTCTCGTACCTTCACTAGAATGTTACGATAGTCTTCTGATGATAAGACCAGATTGAGGATAGACACTTGCTTGGGTGCGTCTTTCAAGCTTTGCACTACCTTGATTTCATTGTGTCCCATTTTGTTGAGGAACTCTGTGATCTTTTCTTCAGCCACCTTTTCTTTTACTTTGGTAACTGGTTTAATCACCCGCTGAGGCAGGTATAATGGATTATTCTTCGATAAGATGGAAATGTTATTTGAATTAGAGCTTGTAATGTCCCCGTAGTTCCATGGAACCTTCTTCAGATTGATGATTGGATATTGAGGTCTGAAGGGCAAGATTAGAGGTTGAAGTGCAGCCACCTTCACAGGATTTTGAACTTCTTGGACCCCTTTCCCTGTCAGTACCAGGGGTGTGAGGATTGATTCCTTATCGCAGGATACGACAGCCACTGTTTCCTGGTACCATGCATTGGGGATCAAGAGGCTTTCTTTTATCTACAAAATCGAGGATTTGATCTCCTCTGATTAGGTCACCTTTCTCAAATAGGTCTTGAATTAGGTTATGAAGTGCCCAACATTCTTTCGTATCATGGCCGGTAGAGTTGGAATGGTACTGACATATTTGGTCAGGTTTGAATTTTCTGGATTTAGGGTTTAATGGGGGTAATAGATCTGCAACCATCCCCTCGTTGATCATCATTTGGAGGATTTCTTCTATTGACTGGTTCAGATTGGTGAAATTCCTTTGAAACAGGAATTTTCCACCTTCTTGGGTATACTCATTTTTTACCATTGGTTGTTCGTGCAACTGGCCGTGATCCCTATTGGGAATGGAATTAATTTTCGTCGGAGGAGAATGACTGCCAATCGATTGATGAATTTGCTTCAGCACCTTCCTGGTGAGTTGATGCTGGTAGACGACCAGTTCAGCCAACTGCTCAATTTGTTCCTTGAGAGACTTGATATCTTGCTCCATCAAGAATCACTTCTCAAAAGTTTCCCAACTCTCTGGGCTACTAAGATTGGATTAACTTAGATCCTTCTGCATTTGAGGCGCTGATCATGTTGACATTTTCTTCTTTGTGCTGTGGGAGAGGATTGTCTTGGACATGGGGTTGGTCAAGCTTTGCTACCACAATTTCCCCGCTATCAATCAAGTCTTAAATTTTGTGTTTGATAGACCAACAGTCTTGAGTATCATAGCCTGGAGATCCAGAATGATAAGCACATTTCTTGTTAAGATCAAAGTTCCGTCTGTTAGTGTTGGTTGGTGGAAGGAGTTGAACAATCTTCTTCTGAGCTGTCAGAAGTTTGAACACATTCTTGAGGGAATCTCCTAGTGGGGTGAAATTTCTTCGACGCCTGACTTCCATGTTTTTCTACAATTAAGGGTTTGCTGGCTTTGCTGAAACATGGAAAGGGGTATACTTCCTGCTTTGAATGGGCATGTGGTTTGATTCGCCCCTTGAATTTTGTCCTTGTAAAACCAAGGAGACTTCTTCGTCTTTCTTTTTATGGACCCTCCGGGGATTACTCCCGTAATTTCAGGATTGGATATGTTCGGCGACAGCTTCGAGTTAGATCTTTTATCTTCCCGGATTTGAGCCCCATTTCTGCTATATCACCATGCTTGATCATTTCAGAGAATGGTTTTCCTATTCCCGCTAGGACCCTCTCATAATAAGGTGCTTCTTGGATATTGAAAAAGGTCATGACTATTTCAGATTCAGTCATGGCAGGGGTAACTTGTGTTGCAACCTGTCTCCATCGCCGGGCATATTCTCGGAATAATTTAGTGTACTTTTTCTTGATTTTGGTTATTTGATATCTATCTGGAGCTATCTGTGATTGGAAACTGTACTAGCTGAGGAAGGCATGGGTCAGCTCTTCCCAATTATGAATTTTGGAGTTGTCCAACCGGGCATACCAAGCTCTGGCTTCTCTAGTTAGACACTTCTTAAATAGTTACATTCGAAGTTTCTCATCCTTAGCATAGGATCCGAGTTCTCCGATGAAGACTTTCTGGTGTGTGTAAGGATCCCCCGTTCCATCATATTTCTCGAACTTAGGGACTTAAAATTTTTTGGAATAACAAGCCCCGGGGAATATGCAGAGGTCAGAGTAAGTAACACTGCCAAACGCCCCAATCCCTTTGATAGACCGGAGGGTTTCTTCTATATGTTGCATTTTCTTGAGAATGTCACCAGCTTTCGGCTCTTTGACGAGGGGGGTGATTTCAAAAGTTTTGTTGGTGGTGTCCTTATTTTTTGGTCCAGGAATCTGAGTTTCGGCCTTTTCTACATCTTGATTGCCAGCACCACTACCAGATGTTCCTGGTTCTGGATGAGCTTGAGACTGTTTCTCTGTAAAGGCCTTACTTTGTTCTCAGCAGAAAACTGGCTAGCTCGGCTATCTTATTTTTCAGTCCTTCAAATTCCTCCCTGGAGACAGGGATGGGTTCTGGTGGAGCACTTGAAGCTATGTCCGTGGAGGGACTGAGTGCTTTCTTGAATTTAGATATAGGTGACAGGACCAATTTTTACACCTACAACATAACGTAGGCGTGTCAATTTCCTGAGGTAGGTAAGGGTTGGATACATGATGTGTTTTTTAGTGTTTATCCTGCAAAATCGAGATTAGTTGTTTTGATGGCAGGATGACATGTATTTGATAGGGAAAGTAAATCTTTCATTATTGATTTTTTACATTGTGCTCCTCAGGAATTGGAGACTTGACATGGAATTGAAAGAGGAAGGTATGAAGAAGATTCCCTTCGGATTTGGTTAATCAGAGGCTGGCCTATCCTAGGTTTACTCTCGCGGCTTTTGTTTTGGCATGAAGGCTCCCAGATCATCACAATATACTAGAAGAGAAGTTAATCCGATCGTTCAACTGGAGCGAATCTGAGTGGTGTGTTTTCATGAGGCACCCCCAGAGACTTAATCGTCCCCAGAGTTATTACTTAACACCGACTGGGTTATCCTCTTTGTGAGAGGGACACACAACATACATTCACATATATCGTGCCTCACTGTTGTGCATATGATGACATGGGTGTGAAGCACTAAATATGGGTGCGAAGCACTATAGCAGGAAAGCATTCATTCACATTCATTTAATGTAAAGACACAACGTTCACTCGTCCATTGACTGTAAAGACGCAGAATTTTATGCATTCAATAGTTTTGAAAGAGAAATGTTTGAAAAGATTAGAAAGCAACCTAAGCCCTCTACTGTCCCCAGCAGAGTCGCCACCTATCGACGTTGGAAAATTTAAGAACCCAGCGGGTCGGTTCATAACCCGGGTTTCCTCAAATCGATCTTCCTAAGTTCTTTCTACCCTTATTCTTTTTATTTAGAAAAAAGGTTTTGAAGGGTTTTTTAGGAAAAAGTCCAACATGTGTTTATGTCAACGATTTGAACGTTTAGAGTAACTAGTTGGTAGATTGTAAAATGGTTGTACCAACTCAACCGAGTTTGATTTTAAAAGAGGCCCAATTGCTGGACACTTTTGAAACTTGATCTTTGACATTGGAGTTTTGAGTTTGGGGGCTTGGTTAAGTGTGGGGAAGGTGTTAGGCACTCCACGACTCTCTTGTAAATACGGTACCACATCTTTTCAATATTTCCCTTAAAATTGTGAATGCGTGAGTGAATGTTATTTGAAAATTGGGCCTATTAATTTGATTGATTGAAAGCTTTTACAGACTTCGTTGAGCCTATATACGAAGTGTTTGATTTGATTTGAAAATCAGTCTTAGATTTGATTTGCAAAAGCATTTAATTTGATTTAAAAAAGCTTTTCTTTTGATTGAAAATGATGTTTTGAAAGCTGGCTTATCAAACCCTTACGCTGCCATAGGAATTGAAGCGTATCGCTACTTTCAAACTTTTTATCTTTATAGCCTTAAGGATGCATGTGAACGGTGATTTGCCGGACTGCAAAGCATCCTCGACCACAGAAATAGACAAGTGTCGGTCTCCTTATGGGTATGAAAACCATCAGAGGGACGCTGACACGATAATTAACATTTCACTGTGACGAGACCTTAAATTCGAATAACTGTTTTAAGGTCTGTGTATGTACATTTTACAGAAAAACTGGCAGGGTACATCTGTAAACTGGAGTTTTGTCCATCATGGGAATTAGATCCCGATCGATTTGATCGTGAATCCAACGATTCCTAGGCTCACATATGTGTACCCCATAAACCTGCACAGTTCAAATTTGCACAGAAATGGATATATATACATCATCACGTCACAATGGAACCAAGGATTCATCAATAAATCCTGGCTGCTAATGGATCAATCGTTTCATTCCCACTAGATAGCGATCTAAGGGACGCGAGTTTGCTTTCAAAGATGAAACTATAAAAATAACTAGATTTAAAGAAATCTCAGCTATTAAAGCTTCCAGGTTCTATCGGGACCTGTTTGGACCGTTGAAAGCTAGAATTGGCGAGATTTGGATAAATCTAGTCTAGCCGCAGATATGTCAGTGCAGATTCATATACAAATGAATATTAAATGCAGCAGTTGAATAAATTTGAGTAAAGAAATATATATAATTATATATATACAAAACTGTAAAAGGGCGATGGGTTTTCACTCACAAGTCCGGACTGGAATTAAAATATATATATTTATGTAAAAGAACTGTAAGTAGCCACGAAATAATCCAGGATGTGACATAAATGAAATATATATATATATATATATATACATATAAACAGTAAAAAGGGCGATGGGTTTTCACGCCGGTGCACGTACTGGAATTGAAATTGACAGAAAAGTAGTCAACCAGTGACTGGGGAGAGCATCCAGTATGGCGAAGTGTGCAAAAGCAGTAAAATGGCGATGAAGTAATCCAGGCCAGACTGAAAGTCTATATATATATATATATATAAATATATATATATATTGACAGAAATATAGTCAACCAGGACTGATATGAGTACTAGTGATGGTGAAATTCGCTTATATATGCATAAATATATATAAAAACGGTAAACTACCACGTATTTGACATCCGGGCTTGGCAGAATTGAAATGTTAGTACATTTACAGATAAATATATACAAAAAAGGGCCAAACCCGGAATGGGAAGACAACCCAGTCCGACGGAGTTGCCAAAAATGTGTGTGCTAGTGCATTGAAGCTACTGGAGCAGACGGATCGTCAATTCGAGTTATAAAAATGCAAAAAACTGCATTTATGTACAGAAATGTACCACATTTTGATGAAAACGGGCACAAAACTAAGTTCCGGGCATATTTTAAAGATGGAACTTCGTGTGCAGGTGTAAAACAGTGCGACGTAGTAGTATTGACTTTCTGATAGTAAAAATACTTATAATGGACTGAAATACGGGCTTTTTGCCAAATTGCAGGCTCTATATGTCCAAATCTATCTATTATTTTCTGATATGTGGTAGTATATGGGTATATCTACGTGTTGGAGTGAAAATATTTTGGTTTGGAAGAGGTGTAAAAGTCGAAAAATCAGACAGGCAGAGCTTCGTTGCTTTTCAAAAACTTGAAAATCAAGGGGGGTGCACATTTATTTATAGGCCAGGGGGCCTTAGCATGCGGTTGCCCCATGTAGAGGTGCGACTCCCCAAGTGGGGCCCACAGTGTCAGGTTCCATCATCTAGAAGTACGTGAACTCCGGACAATACGCAGTCGAAGTCGAAACTTTATAACTTTTGATCAGAGCGTCCGTTTGAGGCGTACGATAACTTTTCGGAAAGCCCTCGCCGAGAGTGTCGCAATGACATTGGATAAAACATTTTTTGGGTCTGAGAAGATGGGTTCATAACCAGGTCTTTGATTCCTCGCAGTTTATCCGTTGAGCTGTCTTGCGTTATTTGCACTCGGGATTGTCGTTATGGTTCATTCTGACTTCGATGGCATCAATTCGGCTTGAGTTTGATCGAATAGACTGAAAGTTGATAAAATAACTATTTTGCCCCTCCCGGGGTTAGCTGTGATGTCGGCACGGCCTTTGATGTATCTAGCTTCCTAGGGTTGTCTCTAGGCTGAATTGCACTTCCTGGCTTGACGCCGGGGCTTATCTGTACTTCCCGGGCTGAGATCGGGGATGACTTGACGGCCTAATATTGAGATCAGGGTTTTACTGATGGTCTGATCGAAGATCGGAGCTGGATAGACTGTCCGATTGGAGATCGGAGCAGGAATAGACTGTTTGATTGGAGATCGAAGCTGGATTGACGGTCCGATTGGAGATCAGAGCTAGATAAACGATTTGATTGGAGATCGGAGCTGCATAAATGGTCTGATTGCAGATCGAAGCTGGATAGATGGTCTGATTAGAGATCAGAGCTGGATTGACGGTTCGATTGGAGATCGAAGCTGAATAGACAGTCCGATTAGAGATCGGAGCTGGATTAATGGTCCTGATTGGAGATTGGAGCTAGATTAACGATTCTATTGGAGATCGGAGCTGGATTGACGGTTCAATTGGAGATCAGAGATGGATAGGCGGTCTGATTGGAGATCAAAGCTGAATTAACGATCTGATTAGAGATCGAAGCTGGATTAACAGTTCGATTGGAGATCAGAGATGGATTGAAGGTCCGATTGGAGATCCGAGCTAGATTGATAATTCGATTGGAGATCAGAACTGGATTGACGGTCCAATTAGAGATCGGAGATGGATTGACTATCCGATTGTAGATCGGAGCTGGATTGACGGTCCGATTGGAGATCAGAGCTGTATTGACGGTCAGATTGTAGATCGAAATTGTATTGATGGTCTGATTAGAGATCAGAGCTAGATTGATGGTCCGATTACAGATCGGAGCTGTATTGACGGTCCTGATTAGAGATCAGAGCTGTATTGACGGTCCGATTGGAGATCGGAGCTGTATTGTTGGTCCGATTAGAGATCGGAGCTGTATAGACGGTCCGATTAGAGTCGGAGCTGTATTAACGGTCTGATTAGAGATCAAAGCTGGATTGACTGTCCGATTGGAGCTGTATTGACTGTTCGATTGCAGATTGGAGCTGGATTGACGGTCTAATTTAAGATCGGAGCTGGATTGACAGTCTGATTGGAGATCGGAGGTGGTTTGACAGTCCAAATAGATATCGGAACTGTATTGACGGTCCGATTGGAGATCAGAGCTAGATTGACGGTCTGATTAGAGATTGGAGCTGGATTGACATTTCGATTAGAGATCGGAGCTGGATTGACGTCCCGATTAGAGATCATAGCTGGATTGACGGTCGTATTGGAGATCGGAGCTGGATTGACTACCGACATTGGTGATCGAGTTTAGGTTTCAAGACCGGCATTGGCGGTCGAATTTGAATTGAAGGACAGACATTGGCGGTCGGATTTGATTTGAAGGACCAGCATTGGTGGCCGGATTTGAATTGATTGACGGTTTTGCCCTCCTACAGTGTTAGTGTTGGGGCAAGGAAAATTTTGAGTGCCTACAAGTGGCTTGACCGAAAAATCATGGAAAGGACATTTGAGCCTGGGCAAACATTATTGTTTGTATAACTCACGCCTCAGACTCTTTCCTGGAAAGCTCAAATCATGGTGGTCGTGCCCCTTCACAGTGAAAACTATTTTTCCACATGGAGCAGTGGAGATTTTTGATTAATACCCAGACAAGCCTTTCAAAGTGAATGGACAAAGGTTGAAGCATTATTATGGCGGCGAGGTCAATCGAGAGAAGGTCGCCTCGATTTTTTCCACCACATAACCAGTTCAGACAGAGTCTAGCTCATGGACTGTAAACAAACGTTCGATGGGAGGCACCCCATCATATCTATCTTCCCTCTCTCATATAATTCTTGCATCATATTTCTATTTCTCCCTCATATATAATTCTTGTTGCATGACTCTACATTTTCCTCCCCTGTTTAATTCTAAGCATTATGAAAAGTTTAAAAAAAATTGAACATTTTTGGTATTAGAAGCTCATTGCCTACATTTTTGGACATAGGCATTATAGCATATATTTTTGGGAATTAGGAGCCCAATGCCTACATTTTTGGACATTAGGCATTTTTGCATATATTTTTGGAGTTGGGAGCTCATTGAACATATTTTTGAAGTATTAGCATATTGCATATAAGCACATATAGCAATTTTTTGGGAATTCACATGCATATGATTCACTTATATAGCATTGCAAAGGATTGAAACGTACATACATCTTATATAGGCAAATTGTGATTATGGAATCAAGTTACATCTTATGTTTAATTGCTTGTGTGCAGGAAAGAATAGTGCTTGAAGTTGCTGCTTAAGCCTTCATATCATTGCTGCAGAAAATATAAAAAAAATAAATTGATGGGCTCAGAGCAGCGCGGCCGATCCACTTACAAGGTTAAATCCAGCGCGCCCGCACCAATGTGCAGGCCAGAGAACCATTCTGAGACTTTGCACGGCCGCTCCCTCCTTATAGTTCAACCCAGCGCACCCGCGTCCGACCCCAGCAACTGCAATTTTAAAATCTGACCAAACCATTTCAACCGTTATATCATATGCCTACTTGCTCGACCCCTTCTCTCAAATACACAAAAACCCTCTTTCTCTATCAGCATATACCCGTCTCCTTTACAAACACTCTTTCTCACAAACCTATTCTCTCAATCCTAGCCCTAACCCTATTAAAACACATAAACCCCTCCTTCTCCTATACCAATTCCACCTCTCTTCCTTATATAAGCCTAGCCTCCACTCCCATACCATCACTCTCCAACAAATTTTATCAAAGTTAGGGTTTGAGGTTCTGATTTTCAAAGATTGCAGATTGGAGGAATCGTGTTCAAGTTAGGGTTTGTTCACTTAATTGCAGCGATACAAGTTTGGGGGTCTTCTCCAACAAGCAAAATCAAGGTTTTGCAAGCAGTTTGTCTGAATTATCAATGGGGCCAAAACAAGCACGTTCTGTCGCTCCCGCATCGCCTGCTCGCAGTGACCAGGGCGACGATATGGTGGATTTGACTACGTTCATTAGTCTTGATGCCCAATTAGAATATTATTGGATTGCGGCCAAGACAGTTTTAAAGGAACGGGGTTTTAAGCCGGCGAAGGAGGATGGGCAGTTACTTGCCATGATCCGAGAGATGGGTTGGCAAGGGGTCTGTGCAACAACGCCACCTGTGCCGATGGCCATTGTTCGTGAGTTTTATTCCAACGTCAAGGAAACGCAGAGTGGCCTATCTTTTGTTCAGGGCAAACCATTGATTATCGTCCGGCGGCGATTCGAGAAGTGTTAAGATTGCCTCCAAACCCGACTGGCCAAGTGAATTGGGTCGAGGTAGAACGTTGTGAAACGGACCTAGATCAGTTAATCATCTATTTGTGTGCGCCAGACACAAAATAAAAGTATACGTAGGGCACCGATGAGCAGACCACTTTCCTGCCTCCGTTCTGAATAAGTATGCCAAGGCATGGAATCTATTCCTATGCGTAAATCTAATGTTGTCCTCTCACCAGCACGAGATTACAACCGAGAGGGCTATCATTCTTTGGGGGATCATCACTGGGAAGCATATTAATGTCAGCCATTTGCTCCATCAGAATATGTTGCGCTTCATGAGAGGCATTACCACCAGGTCAATTCCACATACATCTGTGGTGGCTCATCTGTGTGCTGAAGCAGACCTCGACTAGGATGATGAATAGGTGCAGATGCCGAGTGGGGATGTCAATCATGCCACAATCAAGAAGTTCAAAGATTGGCCTGGTGGCACAGCACACCCCCGAGGAAAAGGGTTCTTCTTGCCGCCTCCTCCAGCAGTTCCTCCACCGCAGCCACAGCCATCAGAGGCCGTTGTCCCTCCTCCAGCCAGTGACATACAACAGGATCGCAGGATTAGGCGATTGGAGATGAGGATGGACGCATTGCATGGAAACTTTGTAGCGTTTGCCGATGGTTTATCACGTTCCTTGGATGAGGCCTTTGCGCAGCAGGGATCAATGGTGGAGTGGTCTGTCTTTAGTTCTGCCATGCCGTACCCGTCGCCAGATTCGCCACCCGAGGAGCGTGGCCATGCTAATCATTAGGGGAGTTTTTCTTGACCCTTTACTTCCAATGCGGACATTGATAATTTTAAGTTTGGGGGTATTGGGTGTAGTTAGTAGTTTATTGCATGTTAGGTTGCATAGTAGTTGCATCCTAGTACTTGTTAGTTAAATTTTGCATAATTTTTTTTTTCAGTTTTAGTTTGTTTTGTTTATTTAGTTTGGGTTTGTAAGACCCCAACTTTTATGAATAAAGATTTAATTTTCTCTATAAATTATTTTGAAATAGTAAGGTGTTGATTTGATAAATGTGGTAAGTTATGGGTGGAATGTGCAAATTTTACAAAGTAAGCAAGTGGTAATAACATATTTGTTGTGTCGGGGAATATTCTTTTGTCGGAGAATATTCATACGACGGCATAGTCATTGGTGGACCCCACAACGGAATAATTGTTGGATATAGAAAGCGACAGAAATAACATTTTCACGGCAAAACTTTTCTCGGTAAACTGTTAAAATACCCGGTGATAAAAATACAGTAATACGCATTATTGCAAAGTAGCACACGGTATTGCACAATATCTTTGATTATTGATGCTTACGTAAGAAGTCACTCTGTATTCAATAATTGCTACAGTAATTGTTACACAATATATCATATTATTGATTCAATTATTGTCACAGTATCATCTACACAATATTTTACATTATTAAATCAATAATGGTCAGTTCTATTATTTAAATGGTATTATTAGATAGCATTATTGGCAATGTCTAGAAAGTTTTGTCTAGGAAAGAGGTTAGTTAATTGCTCGCCAGTAAGAAGAAATATTTATCGGAAGGCCCCCTCTTTCCTGGGAATGACCTGATTGTCATTATTGTGATTCTGTAATATTAATTTAAATAATAATTGATGAATGGTTAATAAAAATATTTTCATTGTGTTGGAAATATTAATCTTAGTAGAAATCGACATTTATTTCGATAATAGTTGATTTTCGGATGTTAAATTGTCCAAACGGAGAATTAATCAGATAAATGAGCAATTAATGGGTGGTTAACATGTGGGACCCACTTATTGGTGGATAATAAATAGTTGGTGGGTAGTTGCAGGGGTGGAGGTGCAAGATTTATAAACTTGAGGGACTAAATTAAAAATTTAGGCATAGATGGAGGTACTAAAGTGTAATTAACCAACGTTTTTCTAGCCTATAAATAGCAAGCTAATTTCTTTCATTTCTCACCATTCTTGAAGAGCAAAGTTATAATAGTGAGAAAAATTATAGAGAGAGCAAGAAGAAGAGTATGCTGCTACTACACTATTCTAGTATCTAATCTTCTACTGAGGTAAGGGGTATTATTTCTTTTATATTCATAAAGAATGCTACTTTCTTTCAATATTTGTAAGGGTTGTTACTCTATTCTTTATTGATCTGTGGGAGTAAACTGTCTACGCGGATTACCGCATGTGTGACGCCCCCCAGAATAGGTCCAGTCAACCCAACCTATTCTGAGTCGCCAAATACATGGTACAGAATTCAAATACAAACTTTATATCATACGGTCGTGCAAAATACGACCACACAACTGTGAGTGTCAATACAAATATGTAGAAAATATTAAGATTCAAACTAAGTCCTCATTACAATTATTATCACACTATTTATCAGAAATAGTGAGGACTACTACTGCTCTAACTCGGACCATCACTCTGTCCCCCGACTAGTTCCCGCAACATTCTCATTTCCTGAAGAGGACAACAGATGAAAAGGGTGAGCTAAACTAGCTCAGTAAAGAATATTATGACTAAGATAATGGAAAATAAATTATCGTTAGCCTTCAATAAATCAGATAAAATATAATGGACAACCAATCTTAGATCAATATTCGCAGCGGAAATAACAATTCATTAGAAGAGTTAAGTAGAGAATCAAGTCTACTATCTTCTATGATTTAAAAGTCCATCATCAATATTTTATCCCTGTAACATCAATCAATATACATCTCGAATCAAATATTCATCTTTGCACTACAGGCCAAAGATATTCATTTGTATCATCAGTGGTCATATTCATCTCAACACCTGTTATCTTTGCACTACAGGCCAAAGATATTCATCAGGTAATCATTCATCTTTGCTCTACAGGCCAAAGATATTCAGTTACATCACCTTTTAGGACTGAGAATGATGAAAAACATTTAAAAAAAAACGAATCCAGTGAGATAAAAGACAAAGACTAAGGATTCGTATTTTAGTATATCCAATTCAAAAATACCTCGTAATAATCAATTATGGAGCAAAATTCAAGAATAGATCTCAAAACTTGGATACAATCAAAGATAGTAACCTTAACAAGCAATTTGGACAAATAGAAGAAAATTTAATTTTTCCGTGAATAGTGCCGTATACGTGAATAGTAACCCCGACGGAAAAAGTAAGAATTTCAACATAAAATCCATGACAATATTTCTGTATAATGATATTGAAAAGAATAACATCATTTACGAAAAAAATAACATCCCTTACCTCAAAAAGATAGTACCTCTGACAGGAATATCGGATATAATACCGAAGGAAACTTGCACTGAATAGCAACACTCAAATTATTGAAATACTCACAAAAATACGCTCGATATTATATAGAGAGAAAACTTATGATTCTGGTGTGATTTTCAATTCTAACCTAAGCACCCTATTTATAGGAAAAGCTTAGGATGACAAAGAAGACTAAAATAATAAAATATTATTATTTTCAAAAAAAATTCGCCGCCTGGCGGCTTTTCAAAAATTTGAATTTTCAACGAAAGTGGGGCCCACCCATTAAATAATATTTATTTTCTGAAACTTCAATAATTCATAACAAATAGCCCCTTTTTCAGAAAAATACAAATTCTATGTCATTCCATAGGAAATTTAATTCTCTACAACTTTGCAGAAGAAAGTTTTTCCAAATTCAAAACATAAATTATCCGAAATCCATAAACAGATGATTTCTCACACCAAAATATTGATAAAAACTCATCAGCGTCAATTCCTTCTTTAATATCCACAAAATAAATATTTCCTTATCATATAAATCAATAATTAATTATTCACAGATAATATTACAGAACTACAATATTGACAACCAGGTCGTTCCCAGGAAAGAGGGGGCCTTCCGATAAGGACTTCTCCTTACTGGCGCGCAATTAAATAACCTCTCCTAGATAGAACTTCCTTAGACATTGTCAATAATGCAATCTAATAATATTATTCAAATAGTATGAATTATTGAGTTGATAATGTGAAATACTGTGCAACGACAATTATTGAATCAATACTACAAAATATCAACTGTAGCCATTATTGAATCAATCATATAAAATGGCAACGTAGCAATTATTGAGTCAATAAAATATCAATGTAACAATTATTGAGTCAATAATATAAAATATCAACGTAGCAATTATTGAGTCAATAATATAAAATATTGAACAGTAATTACTGTAACAATAATTGAGTAATGGCTTCTCACGTAAGACTCAATAATTCGAAATACTGTGCAATACCGTGTGCTACTATGCAACACCGTGTATCACTGTATTTTAACCACCGGGTATTTCAACAGTACTAACGGTAACAACTACGCCGTTATCTTGTAAAAAAGTTATTTCTGTCGCTTTCTATATCCGACAGTTATTCCGTTGTGGGGGCCCACAAATAGCTGCGCCGTCGTACGAATATTCCCCGACAACAAGAATATTCCATGACCAAACGAATATTCCCCGACAACAAGAATATTTTATAACCACTTGCTCATTTTAAAAATGTTTGCACATTTCACCCATAACTTTCATATTTATCAAAACAACACCTTACTGTTTCGAAATAATATATAAAGAAAACTAAATCTTTATTCATAAAAGTTGGGGTCTTACAGCATGCATGGTGAAAACCTTTTGTATTCATTCAATTCCTTAATAATCTGTTGGAATAACCTGTCTACGCGGATTACCGCATGCGTGGTGAATCACCCCTCGTATTCATTTTTATTAAATTATGGAAATGATCTGTCTACGCGGATTGCCGCATGACGGGTGAAAATCCAATTACAGTTTCGTATATTCAATCATACTCGTACGAAATATTATTTCACTAGAATATTGGTTTGAACTTGTTATGAAATTTTTATCTTTTCATGACAAGTTACTATTCACGAGTTACTATTCACGATAAAAAAAAAATTTATCCTTGATTGGATCTAAATTTTGAACTTCATTCTTGAATTCTGCTCCACAATTGATTATTACGGAGTATTCTTGAACTTGGATAAACTAAATTACGAATCCTTAATTTTTGTCCTTTATCTCACTAGATTCGTTTTTATATTATTTTTCATCATCCTCAGTCTTAAATGATGATACAAATGAATATCTTTGGCCTGTAGTGCAAAGATGAAGGATTATTTGATGAATATCTATGGCCTGTAGTGCAAAGATGATTACCTGATGAATATCTTTGGCTCGTAGTGCAAAGATGGACTGGTGTTGAGATGAACATGACCACTGGTGATACAAATGAATATCTTTAGCCCGTAGTGCAAAAATGAATATTTGATTCGAGATATATATTGATTGATGTTATAGGGATAAAATATTGATGATGGACTTTAAATCATAGAAAATAGTTGACATCATTCTCTACTTAACTCTTCTAATGAATTGTTATTTCCGCTGCAGTTGTTGATCTAAAACTTGTTGTCCATAATATTTTATCTGATTTTTTGAAGACTAACGATAATTTACTCTTCATTATCTTAGTCATAATATTCTTTACTGAGCTAGTTGAGGTCACCCTTTTCTTCCATTGTTCTCTTTAGGAAATGAGAATATCGCGGATACTAGTTGGGGAATGGAGTGATGGTCCGAGTTAGAGCTGCAGAAGTCCTCACTATTTTTTTTAAATAGTGTGATAAAAATGTACTGAGGACTTAGTTTGAATATTAATATTTTCTACATGTATGTATTGACACTCACAGTTATGTGGTCGTATTTTGCACGACTGTTTGATATGAAAGATTGTATTTGGATTCTATACCATGTATTTGGCAACTCAAAATTGGTTGTGTTGATTGGACCAATTCTGGGGGCATCACAGTTGGTATCAGAGCTTAGGGATATGATCTCTGGCGGAGATCTGAGAATAGAACAAGGAGGGGAGAGACGAGTAAAACATTCGCTAGTGTGTCCTACCTAAGCTTACTTGTTATTTAATTGGTCGCTTGGAATATAGGGTTAATATGTTATATATTAATTTGTTTGATTAACCCTTGTTTTGTGGCAGTATTTGAGAATGGCAGCTGAAAATCTAAACAATGGAGTGAATGAGACCGTTGAGACACCTTTAATCACCAACCAAGAGAACGTGCAACAGGAAGGCAACAATTCTCCTATAAACAACCCTACCAAAGAAATGATAAATGACGGGATGTTCAGAAGTTTTTTGCAGTTCATGCAAAACCATAATAGGGAGACTCGTGTTCATAATACAGGTGGAAATAATAACTCGCGGCTTGTCACTGCCAAGAAGTTTAAAGAGTTGGGACCACCAGAGTTTCAGGGAAAGCCAGATCCAATAAAGGCAGAAAATTGGATTAAGCAAATTACCATGATATTTGATGTCTTGGGATGCACGGAGGAATAGAAGGTTCCATTCGCCACGTTTATATTTCTTGGAGAGGCAGATTACTGGACGGAATTTGTGAAGCGTACCCAGCCTGCCGCACTCAAGACGTCTTGGGGGGCGTTTCAGAAACTGTTCAATGACAAGTACTTTCCAGAAAGTATTCGTCACATGAAAGAGGTAGAGTTTATCAGACTGGAACAGAACAACATGACTGTGTCCCAGTACGAGGCTAAGTTCGCGGAGTTATCCCGGTTTGCACTTCATTTGGTGGATAATGAGGAACATATGACGCAGATGTTTCTGAGAGGTTTGAAACTCGAGATTCGTCAATACCTCATTCTCAGTGAACAGGGCCCAGTTATTAGAACGAGATAGTGATTACGTTCAACCAAGGGACAACAACCAAGGTCGTACCGGTGGCAACAGTCATCAGAACAATGACAACCAGCAGGGAGGAAAGTATCATGAAAGAAGCGGTAACCACTCCAGTGGTAATCGTGGCCATGATAATAGAAGAAGTGAGTCGGGGGGAGATCTCAAGAAGAGAAGGTACAACAATGAGAACGTGAAGACGTCGAGAGCAGCACCAACTGTTTCTAGGGGAGGAGAATGACCGCCAGTCGTATGCTATAAATGCGGGCAAGAGGGACACATCAGTCCCAACTGCACACAACAATCTAAGGTGTGTTATAACTATAGAAAGGAAGGACATATAGCTCAAGTGTGTCCTATGGCGAAACCAAGTCCAGCAGGGGTGGTGATTCCTAAGGCTGTTCGGACAAGTCAAAGTCAGTAGTTCATGGAAGAGCTTTTGTCGTGACTGCCCAACAAGTAAGTAACCCGAAAGAGGTTATTACGGGTAAGCTGATAATAAACTCTTGCAAAGTTTACTCTTTATTAGATACAGGTGCTACCCATTCTTTTATTTCACCTACTTGTGCTCAACATTTGAACTTGACACCTGAGAAATTAGACTTTGACTTATCTGTTGAAACTCCGTTGGGAGAAACCTTTGTTACATCAACAGTTTACAAATCTTGCTTGATTCAAATTGGTACCCTCACCCTACCTGTTGATCTTATATCTTTGAAAATACTTGCATTTGACATGATTTTAGGAATTGACTGGTTAACAACTTATCATGCCAAAATTGATTGTTTTTGTAAGGTTGTTAGTTTTCATATTCCTAACCAACCTGTTCTGCAAATTCAAACAACCAAACCACTAAAATCAATCAATGTCATTTCAAGTCATAAAGCTATTCGTTTATTAAAAAATGGATGTCAAGCTTTCTTAGCCCATGTCACTGATTTAAATCAAAATACGTCAGATTTGAATGATATTTCTGTTGTTAATGAGTTTTCTGATGTATTTTCTGAAGAACTTCCAGGTCTACCCCCAGAACGTGAAGTTGAATTCTTTATTGACCTTGAACCCGATACAAAACCCATTTCTCAAACCCCATATTGAATGGCTCCTATTGAACTTCAGGAGTTAAAGGTCCAACTACAGGAGTTGTTAGACATTGGTTTCATTCGTCCTAGTACATCTCCTTGGGGTGCTCCTGTTTTATTTGTAAAGAAGAAAGACGAGAGTATGCGACTTTGTATTGACTATCTAGAGTTGAACCATGTCACCATCAAGAATAGGTATCCGTTACCTCGCATTGATGACCTGTTCGACCAGTTGCAAGGTGCACAATTCTTTTCAAAGATCGATCTTCGTTCTAGATATCATCAGTTAAAGATTAAAACTGAGGATATTCCAAAGACTGCTTTCAGAACTCGATACGGGCATTATGAATTCTTAGTCATGTCTTTTGGGTTAACTAATGCTCCTGCTGCTTTCATAGATATGATGAACCGTGTATTCAAGAAATATTTGGATCAGTTCGTGGTTGTCTTTATTGATGACATCCTCATCTATTCTAAAAGCCGTGAAGATCATAAGCACCACTTGAAGCTGGTACTTCAAAGGCTTTGTGATAACAAGCTTTATGCCTAGTTTAAGAAATATGAGTTTTGGCTTGAGGAAGTAGGCATTCCTTGGGCACGTGGTATCAAAATATGGGGTATCTGTTGACCCGACGAAGATTGAAGCAATATAATGTTGGGAGCTACCTAAGTCAGTGACCTGAAGTACGTAGCTTTCTGGGCTTAGCTGGTTATTATCGGAGATTCGTGGAAGAATTTTCTCGAATCGCTACTCGATTAACTCAGCTGACTCAGAAAGGTACAAAATTTGTATGGAACAAGGAATGCGAGAAGTGCTTTCAAGAGCTCAAGAGGAGACTCATTTCGGCACCTGTTCTGACGATACCATCTGGTTCAGATGGATTTGTCATTTACAGCGATGCTTCGGTCAAAGGGTTAGGATGTGTTCTTATGTAACATGGGAAAGTCATAGCCTATGCCTCACGATAACTCAAAGAATATGAGAGGAATTATCCTACTCATGATCTAGAGTTGGCAGCAGTCATTTTTGCATTGAAGATATGGAGACATTACCTGTATGGGGAGAAAGTGGAGATCTATACGGATCATAAGAGCCTCAAATATTTCTTTACCCAGAAGGAACTCAACATGCGGCAACGACGTTGTCTTGAGCTATTGAAAGATTACGACCATACCATCCAATACCATCCTAGAAAAGCAAACGTGGTAGCAGACGCGTTAAGTAGAAGATCATATGCGAGAATGAGTGCGATGCTGTCAACACAAAGGCCCATTTGGTGTGACTTACAAAGGATGGAGATAGAGTTCAAGACTCCGGGGACCCACATGACGATGTCAAGTTTATGCGTAGAACCAGCTTTAATTGATAAAGTTAAAGCTGCTCAAGCTACAGACCCGGAGCTGATGAAGATGAAGAAGAAGGTGCAAGAAGGTGTTATTCGAGAAGCAAGAATCGATGAAGAATGAATACTTCGAGTCAACTCCAGACTTTGTGTTCCTAATGATTCTGATTTGAAGTATAGAATCATGATGGAGGCACACAACACACCGTTTGCAATCCATCCTGGAAGTACCAAAATGTATCGTGATCTTTGACATACATTTTGGTGGAGCAATATGAAGAGAGAGATCGCAGGGTTTATCTCGAGGTGTTTAACATGTCAACGTGTCAAGGCGGAGCATCAAGTGCCAAAGGGTCCATTGCAACCACTTGAGATTCCAAAATAGAAGTGGGAACACATTACCATGGATTTCATTATGGGTCTTCCCAAGGTTTCTTAAGGCATAGATGCAATTTGGGTTATTGTCGATAGATTAACTAAGTCTGCTCATTTCTTGCCTATACGAGAAACTTATTCAATGGAAAGTCTTGCTCATATGTACATAAATGAGATTATGAGATTGCATGGCATGCCAGTATCCATAATTTCAGATCATGACCCAAGATTTACTTCATGATTTTGGGTCAGTTTGCAGAAAGCTATGGGCACCGATCTACGATTCAGTTCTGTATATCATTCTTAAACTGACGGGCAATCAGAAAGGACTATTCAAACTCTTGAAGATCTATTGAGACTCTATGTTCTAGATTTCAAAGGGAGTTGGGGCAAGTACTTACCATTGGTGGAATTCTCCTACAATAATAGTTATTAGGCAAGTATAGGCATAGCTCCTTTCAAGGCGTTGTATGGACGAAAGTGTCGTTCTCCAGTATGCTGGGACGAGGTGGGTAAAGCAACATTGTTGGGACCGAAGTTAGTACGTATGACTACGGAAAAGATTCAAACAATCCGACAACGTATACAAACGACACAAGATCGACAAAAGAGTTATACGGATCTTCATCGAAGAGACGTAGAATTTAATGTCAGAGATCATGTATTGTTACGTGTTGTTCCATGGAAAGGAGTTACGAGATTCGTGAAGAGAGGAAAGCTCAATCCACGATTCATTGGTCCATATGAGATCCTTGACCGAGTAGGAAACGTGGCCTATAGACTCGCTTTACCTCCAAGCATGTCTCGTGTTCATAACGTTTTTCACATATTCATATTACATAAATATGTGAAAGACCCAAACCACATTATTGAGTTAGAACCAGACGAGATAGCCAAAAATTTAACGTACCTGTCAAGATCTTGGATAAGAAGGAACATGTTCCACGCTCGAAGATTATACCTCAAGTTAAAGTTTTGTGGAGGAACCATGATATCGAGGAAATGACATGGGAGTTAGAATCGGAAATGAAAGCGAGTTATCCTCACCTTTTCGACATACCATGTACGTACGTCAATTTTGAGGACGAAATTTCATAAGGAGGGGAGGTTGTAAGACCCCAACTTTTATGAATAAAGATTTAATTTCCTCTATATAATATTTTGAAATAGTAAGGTATTGATTTGATAAATTTGATAAGTTATGGGTGGAATGTGCAAATTTTATAAAGTAAGTAAATGGTTATAACATATTCGTTGTGTCGGGGAATATTCTTTTGTCGGAGAGTACGACGGCGCAGTCATTGGTGGACCCCACAATAGAATAATTGTCGGATATAGAAAGTGACAGAAACAACATTTTCACGGCAAAATTTTTCTCGTTAAACTGTTAAAATACTCGGTGATAAAAATACAGTAATAAGCGTTATTGCAAAGTAGCACACGGTATTGCACAATATCTTTGATTATTGATGCTTATGTAAGAAGTCACTCAGTATTCAATAATTGCTACAGTAGTTGTTGCACAGTATATCATATTATTGATTCAATTATTGTCATAGTATCATCTACACAATATTTTATATTATTAAATCAATAATGGTCAGTTATATTATTTAAATGATATTATTAGATAGCATTATTGGCAATGTCTAGAAAGTTTTGTCTAGGAAAGGGCTTAGTTAATTGCGCACCAGTAAGAAGAAATCTTTATCAGAAGGCCCCCTGTTTCTTGGGAATGACCTGGTTGTCATTATTGTGATTCTGTAATATTAATTTAAATAATAATTGATGAATGGTTGATAAAAATATTTTCATTGTGTTGGAAATATTAATGTTAGTAGAAATCGACATTTATTTCGATAATAGTTGATTTTTGGATGTTAAATTAACCAAACTGAGAATTAATCAGATAAATGAGCAATTAATTGGTGGTTAACTTGTGGGACCCACTTATTAGTGGATAATAAATAGTTGGTGGGTAGTTGCAGGGGTGGAGGAGCAAGATTTATAAACTTGAGGGACTATATTAAAAATTTAGGCAAAGTATAGTTAACCAACCTTTTTCTAGCCTATAAATAGCAAGCTAATTTCATTCATTTCTCACCATTCTTGAAGAGCAAAGTTATAATAGTGAGAAAAATTATAGAGAGAGAAAGAAGAAGAGTATTCTGCTACTACACTATTCTAGTATCCAATCTTCTACTGAGGTAAGGGGTATTATTTCTTTTATATTCGTAAAGAATGCTATTTTCTTTCAATATTTGTAAGGGTTGTTACTCTATTCTTTATTGATCTGTAGGAGTAAACTGTCTACGCGGATTACCGCATGCCTGGTGAAAACCTTTTGTATTCATTCAATTCCTTATTAATCTGTGAGAATAATCTGTCTACGCGGATTACCGCATGCGTGGTGAATCACCCTTCGTATTCATTTCTATTAAATTGTGGAAATGATTTGTCTACGCGGATTACCGCATGAAGGGTGAAAATCCAATTGTAATTTCGTATATTCATTCATGCTCGTACGAAATATTATTTCACTGGAATATTAGTCTGAACTTGTTATGAAATTTTGATCTTTTCATGACAAGTTACTATTCACGAGTTGCTATTCATGGTAAAAAAATATATTTTTTATCTTTGATTGGATCCAAGTTTTGAACTTTATTTTTGAATTTTGCTCCACAATTGATTATTACAGAGTATTCTTGAACTTGGATAAACTAAATTACAAATCCCTAATTTTTGTCCTTTATCTCACTAGATTTGTTTTTATATTATTTTTCATCATCCTCAGTCTTAAATGATGATACAAATGAATATCTTTTGCCTGTAGTGCAAAGATGAAGGATTATTTGATGAATATCTTTGGCCTGTAGTGCAAAGATGATTACCTGATGAATATCTTTGTCCCGTGGTGCAAAGATGGACAGGTGTTGAGATGAACATGACCACTGGTGATACAAATGAATATCTTTAGCCCGTAGTGCAAAGATGAATATTTGATTCGAGATATATATTGATTAATGTTACAGGGATAAAATATTGATGATGGACTTTAAATCATAGAAGATAGTAGACATCGTTCTCTACTTAACTCTGCTAATGAATTGTTATTTCCGCTGCAGTTGTTGATCTAAAACTTGTTGTCCATAATATTTTATCTGATTTGTTGAAGACTAACGATAATTTACTCTTCATTATCTTAGTCATAATATTCTTTACTGGGCTAGTTGAGCTCACCCTTTTCTTCCATTGTTCTCTTCAGGAAATGAGAATATCGCGGGTACTAGTCGGGGAATGAAGTGATGGTCCGAGTTAGAGCTGTGGAAGTTCTCACTATTTTTTTTAAATAGTGTGATAATAAATATAATGAGGACTTAGTTTGAATGTTAATATTTTCTACATATATGTATTGACACTCATAGTTGTGTGGTCGTATTTTTCACGACTGTTTGATATGAAAGATTGTATTTGGATTCTGTACCATGTATTTGGAGACTCAGAATGGGTTGGGTTGATTGGACCAATTCTGGGGGCGTCACAGTGTTTAATTGTATTGCATAGCATAGTCCCATGTTTTTAGCCTGTTGAATTCCAGTCTGGCTAATGATGAAATTTAAATTTGATAGATTTTTCAACTCAGTGGATAGTTAAGCTTAGTTATATTTTTATACATGATGTAGACTATGACTGTTTCTTTGATGTTACCGGATAGCACGGAATTATTTTTATTTGCTTGTTGGTCAGTTTAGTACATGCTTGTCTTTTAAGGGGAAAATTTTGTTTTTAATGCTAGAATTGTGTAAGAAAATGAATGATGACCTTAATGACACAGAAATACAAGTTTGGGGGAAAACAGTGGGTATGCATGCTAATAAGAAAGAGAAAAAGAAAAAGAAAATAAAATAAATTGAGAAAAAGAAAAAATTAGAATAAACACATTGGCTAGCTAAGTCTTGTGGCCTTTGATACTCGAGCAAGTAACCCCTAGGGGATTGTCTCTACACCCAGCACCCTAAGGCCTTTATGGTTTTGGAGTCGTTGGTCGAAAGCTCGTTAAATGGGTATCATTGAAAATCCTAAGAGGGCTTAGCATTGCACAGTCGGGTGTAACAACGAAAAAGTGCGAATATCGCACTCGTATGTGAATAAAAGCATAATAAACCCTTGTTGCACCTTAGCTTGTATCTATGTGTTGGTTTGGTCATTGTTTTGTATATATGAAAAATTCTTCACTTAAAACCTCAGTTTTCCTTCCTTAGAAGCATAGCATGTGGAATCTTTGCCTCTGTCAAGCTCATTTGTGACATAGCACACACACACACTACATCTTAACAACATGTTCTGATTTATGGATTGTATGTCTTTATAATTATAGCTTGAGTTGATACTATGTTCATAGTTCTTATTATTTTGGTGAGGCGCATCTTATTGGAATTCACAGCATGGCTGAAGCTATGGGACTCATTTTTATGTAGTTTAGTTGCATAGTATGTAGTTTGCATTTGTGTTTATTGCTTGAGGGCAAGCAATAATTTAAGTTTGGGGGTATTTGATAAGTAAGTTTTATACCTACTTATTGTCTATCAACTTGTTAGGATTATGGCTTAATCTCAGGCATTTTAGTGTCTTTTGATATATTTTTTCTTTGTTTTGTAGATTTCAGTCTGGAAGCTCAAATGGCATGGAATGGCATGA
Source organism: Panax stipuleanatus (assembly GCA_020205555.1). Taxonomy (NCBI): domain Eukaryota; kingdom Viridiplantae; phylum Streptophyta; class Magnoliopsida; order Apiales; family Araliaceae; genus Panax; species Panax stipuleanatus. Next base: position 99,433,868 of record CM035125.1, read on the forward strand.
TATTGGCATAAAATGGCATGGTTTGGCATGGAATTGGCAAAAGGCAAGGTGGGATGGTAAGAAGATGACTTGGCAAGAGAAAGCAGGTTATAGCTTGTGCAAATGGCCTAAAAGCAGCAAGAAGTGAAGGGGAAAGAAGTAAGAAGGAAGCAGCAAGAATGCACAAGAGATCAGCAGTGCACCAAAAGACATCAGCAGAAAATGCAGTGTCGCATCGCGCCGATTTAACAAAGGCAAGACGCGCGCCCGCGCCGAGTGACAGAGTCTAGAGACTCCTCTAGACAAGCGCGCGCTCGCTCCCCAAATGTACTACTGGGCCGCACGGCCGCGCCGGTCAAGAATGATTGACTTTTTCATTTATCTTTTCTGCTGAAGTGTATTAGATATATATTGGCGTATTTGCAAGAGACGGGTGATCATTCATTATCAGTATTTTATAACTTAGTTTTATTTTCCTATATTATAGGTTTTAGAGAGCTTGAGAGGGTTTTAGAGACTAACTCCTTCACTCTTCTAGTTCTAGTAGATTTCGTTTCTAGGGTTTCACTTTTGGTTTGAATGTGGTTTGAACTTGAGCTTGAAAGCTTCTATTGAAAGGAGAACGATCAGATTTGCTATTTTATCTCTCTTACTCTCTTTACTTTCATATTTGCTTCTAATGCTTTGCTCAAATCTCATAATGGCTATTGGTTCAGAGATGAACTAACCCCCATTATGGGATTCTAATGAATCTTATTACTTAGTTCAGTATTGTATGCCTCATTGATATGTATGATTGATTATATATGGGTTGCCTAGCATGGTTATATTGAACGTTTAGATGCTTGATCACCATCTACTGTAATAGTTTATATGGAATTGAAAGAGGAAGTATAAACTTAGATTTTGCAATGCTAGCATATGTTTATAAAGTTTGCATGTGATGAATTTTATGATTTGTAATCCGGATAGATAAATATCGGCTTACCATATATAGCCAATTGGGAACTTGCACTTTAATCGATATTGCTTGTAAATCACATAGACATATAGTGATTTAGGTTTTATTGATGTTCATGTGATTTCTATCTCTTTTGTGGATATTATATGATATGGACTTGGTTTATTGAAAAATAGCCATTACTCACATTCGTGTTCTCAACTAGCAATCCTAGGTAATCAATTATGCTTGACATGAGGTCCGTGTAATCTGAATGATGCAATAGGTGAAGTTAGGATCCCATATCTTTCACATTTGATCCAATCGTTTGTTACTTAGTTAAGTCTAGCTTACAATCATTTTAGATATTAAACCACACTTTGATACTCGTTTGAGGAGCCGAAAATAGCTATAGAATTATTGCATGATAGTTTAAACATAATTGCATTTCTCCATAGGAACGATCTCTACTTATCACATATATTACTTGTTGACCGTGTATGCTTGCACGCGTCTGTGTCCGTTTTGTTAACACCGAAACGGCGCAACACATTTCATGCTTCATAAATGTTTATATTGAAATAAATATTCACACGTTTGTTAATATCAATATTATTATTATTCATAAAATTCATGGTTATTACGGATCGAACACCCTCGATATAAATCTGAAATAATAACAGAAGTCCCCATCGGGGTAGCAATAGACATACAGAATCTAAAGACTGAAATGACACACCAAGGTGCCTAACAAAAGACTGAGCAACGACATAATGAGTCGAACCAGTATCAAATAAAACAGAAGCCTCATGATTGCCAACTAAAAGAGTGCCAGAAACAGTACTTTGCTCACCTGCAACCTAGTTATAAATCAAGGTAAACACCCGACCACCCTGATGTTGACCTCCATTACCACCATTATTGTGACGCCCCCAAATCTGAGTACCTTCAAACCCAGGATATGTTGCTACACGGTGCTACAATCTACACATACATTCAATTGAAGACATCAATAACAATGCATAAGTTTACTAATTGTTACATTCTATTAATCCCTTCCCAGGTTATTTATAACCATTACATTGTTCAGTGTCATAATATAAGTAATTATAATACTAATACTATACTATTACAAAGGTCACTACTTGTTCATCTTGGACTTGTCTTTGTCTTTACTGGATTCTTCGGTCCAATCGCTCTTAGTTGAAATCATTTTAGTTTTAGCCAAGAATGAGCATAAAAAACTCAGCAAGTTAACATTATATCTTGAAACCACAAAATTAAGAATCATATCTTTTGGTCTTCAATAATGTACAATAGTTATGAAGTACTTAAGAATAATCAAAATATCATTTTGATTCCTTTAAAACCATTTCCAAGGACTTTATAGCCTCTTCGGAATCCATATTGGTCAACGATCATGAACCATCATTAAGTTCGTATTCATGAAAGGAACAACCAGGAACGAAGGCTGTAAGTTCGATATAGCTTACGAGCATAACTAGGTGATCAACCTGTAGTACTCTATGTTAATCAACACTCATACATTAAACGTGTTTTCATTTAATTGTTGGCAACTTCAAGTTCCTGTCAATTTAACGACATTTAAAACCTTTATTTTATTCATGCTCAGGTTTACTTGAGAATCCGTACCAATCAATTGGCATCGGATTACCACATTGTAAGTATTTTGGAAAGATTTGTGGAAAACCAACCAAAATATGCTAGGTCTCAGTCTAGCCGAATCAAATGGCATCGACTATTCAATAACAGTTCATGCATAAGATATTATGCACAATGACAACTTGTCCAACCATACCGTATAGACAAGAGTTTAGAAAACTTGCATAACGCAACGTTAATGCAAGAGTTAGAAAACTTGCACCAAGTAGAACTTGAACAAGGTTAGGAAACTTGCCTTTGCGTCTGTTAATCCTTTACACGTAGTCTACTCAGTCTTTACAACGTTTACAAAGCATAACACATAGCATACTAATTAGAATTCATAAATGATACACAATATATAGCCTAACTTCTCCTTCTTGTATAACTTAACAGAAACGTTAAACTAATAACATTCATTCAAGTTGTTTAATGTTTATTATGACTTGTTAACATACCTATGTTATAAACCGAACTCTCATCAATTATCACTAAGATTGATGATAAACGAGATCTTAACTTGTTCCCTAACTTCTTCTTGGTTTACGATTTACGTTTCCAAATCTCAAGTTTTAAGTTCAAGTACGTTCGATTAACGTTTAATTCTTACAACCTCTTGTTAAACATGGTGTTTTAAAGAGTTTCTATTCAAGTCTACTCGTCACTTACTAACCCCTTAATCATTAAGAAAAAGATTAAGTGATTAGCTAACACTGTCAAACTTTTCCCCCATACTGGCGCTGCGGTGCCAGCTTTGCCTTACTGAGCGGCGCTGTGGCGTCCACCATGCAGGGACTCTCCCCCGAACTGGTGCGGCGGAGACGGCCCTGCTCCTCAAAAAAAAATAATTAAGTCTTGAAATTTGTGAGATTCCCAAGCTCGTAACGTAATCGTTACAACTCAGAATTGGCTCGTTCCAAAGCCAATAGTTCATAAACGTTATGTTCTACCATTCCATCTAGTCGGAATTCATTTCTGAATTCGTCAACGAGAAATTAGCTGATTAGTCCATTTTTATGCGTTCGTTAAACGTTCGTGAACGTTCGACGCTCAATTTTTCATTTTTCGCCGGAATTGGTTCGTTCTTGCTCCCACAAGTCTTATTTACCTAATTACACATGTTGCAATCGAAAACCATTGTTTTCGAACCACACGGAGACTTTTGACCTCTATTCCGAGAAATTTACATTTTCGACGATTATCGTCTAATCGCGTAACTTTCACCGAATCTTCGTTCTTTGTTATTTTTACATTAAATCAATTGGAATCAATCCAATGGTTGATTATTAATGATTCCAACCATTTCCAACATTTAAGTTCTAATTTTTTAACATATTCATTAATCCATTTCTCATGAATTCACTAAGTTTTTCATTTGTTCTTAATGAATTCCTATTATTTCATCATGTATGGCTTGTTAGGGTTCTTAGTTGACTATTAAGCCATCCTTATAACTTCTTCTTCTTCATGCTTCCCTTAATCACATCTCTATCAATTTTACTTTTGAAAAAATAGAGATTTTACATAATTTTCTTATGTTAATACCTTAAGTTTTCTTTATTTGATTGAGTATGGAGACTCAAAGGCTTTCTTTCTTCTTGGTTGATGGGAATTCTTAGCAAAGCACAAGCTTACTTCTCTTCTCCTTCTCTCAAGATGTTAGTGGAATTTGAGCAAACAACTAAATGGCTAGCATTTGCCGTATATTTATAGAAATCACAAGACTTGGGGTAGTTTGGTCATTAGACCAAACCTCCTCAACCCCACATCTTGCTTATGTCTCCCCATGTGCTAGCACATGGCCCCCTTGTGCTCCCAAACGCCCCCATGTGGCCATGGATTGCTCCCATAGGTTGCCCCATGGGTTTAACCCACCCGTTTACTAAACGGTTCGACCCACCAGTTAACTTATTAACTTTAATTCAATTTTAATGTTTTTACTCCGTATAAAATTCGCATTATACGTAGTATAAATTCTCGTATCCTCCTCGTATTATACTAATAAAATATCACGAATTATATGCGTATTCTTTTCGTATAATAATCATTTATTATTATACGTAAGCAATTAATCTTTGATTTTCACTTTTCCTAACACTTAATATTTAAGTCCTCACGCGAAAATTTCGTGAGCTATAAGTAAAATATTATTACATATTTCACCTCGCCTTAAAATCCTATCATTAAGCGTTTCTCAGAATTTCAATAATAATTCCCTAGCAGAAACGGATGAATAGTGATTTTCTTCCGAGAAAATATTTCTAGGCTAACTTAACTTTTCACGATATATTAACGTCAAATCTTTCAACAGAATATCATTCTGACATTCTGAACTCTCAAACAGGCTTAGGGTCTCAAACCCTAACCCTTAGGGCCAAACCCTAACCATTAGAGTTTGGTATGTGAATAGTGCCTATTTCATTTTTTCCCATAAATATTTTTATTCTCGGAAATCTTTTATTTTTTTCTTATAAATTCATATCAAGTATTTCTAGCACGTAGCCAGAATCCTCCCCATTTCTCCATTCTCTAAGTCATAGCACAACCTTTGATTTACTTACACAGTTTAATAAACAAATCACCAAATTTTTTTCAATAAATCAAATAAAATTCATTTACATAAACGCTCGATTTTCTTAGACGTTACAATCTCCACTTCTTATAAGAATTTTGTCCCCACAATTACGCTACAAGTTAATCAAACAAATGAGGATAAGCCTTCCTCATCTTGTCCTTGAGTTCCCACGTTGCTTCTTCGGGATTGTGGTTCCTCCATATCACCTTCACCGAAGGTATAACTTTGCTTCTTAACACTTGTTCTTTCCTATCAATGACTTGAATAGGAATCTCCTAATAGGTTAAGTCTTTCTCGACTTGGATTGGTTTATACTCGATTACGTGTTTGTAATCCGGCTTATAGGGATGTAATACCGAAACGTGAAACACGTTATGGAGATGTCCTAACTCAGGAGGTAATGTTATTTCATATGCTACCTCCGCTAACCTTCTCAAAATCTCAAAAGGTCCTATGAACCTAAGACTCAACTTCCCCTTTTTCCCAAAGCGTATCTTCCCCTTCCAAGGTGACACATTCTGAAACACATAAGAACCGTATCTTCCCCAATTCCCCTTGAAATCCATAACGCAAGACCTTAGCATGTCTTCTAACGTTTGAATTGTTCTTTCGCTTTGTCCATCCGTCTCTGGATGCTACGCTGTGATTAACCTCAGTTGTGTTCCCATCTGTTCTTGTAAACTCTTCCAAAAATTAGAGGTGAATTGCGGGTCCCGATTTGACACAATCGAAACTGGCACTATATATCTTGAGACAATCTCTTTGACATAAAGCTTAGCTAACTGATCTAGATTGTATCTAACTCTTATCGTCAAGAAATGAGCTGACTTCGTCAAACGATCGACTATTACCCAAATAGCGTCGTATTCTTTTGGCGTCGTTGGAATTCTCACCACAAATTCCATCGTGATATGCTCCCACTTTCACTCTGAAATTTCCAATGATTATAGCAACCCACTGGGTCATTGATGTTCGGCCTTAACTTTCTGACAAGTTAAACACCTATTGACATACTCTGCTCTCTCTCTCTCTTCATGTTTGGCCACCAAAAATTGGTTTGAAGGTCTTGATATATCTTGGTACTACCAGGATGAATCGAGTACCTCGAGTGATGAGCTTCATTCATGATCTTCTCTTTCAACTCTGGCTCACACGGTACCCAAATTCTTCCTTCAAATCTCAATAACCCTTTGTTATCAAGACTGTACGCATTCTCAGTACCATCTGTAATCTTCTTCCTTATCCTTTCACATTCCCCAGTTCTGAGTTGCACCTCCTTCACCTTCTCCACTATTGTGGGTTGAATTCCTATCGTAAACAACTTCTCCACTTGTTCACTTGGACATTGCACTTCTAGTTCCATTCTTGCCATCTCTGTCACCAACTCATTTTGAGCTGTTAACATTGACAACTTCTCCCGACCCTTTATACTTAAGGCGTCAGCTACCACGTTCGCCTTCTCTGGGTGATACAAGATTTAACAGCCGTAATCCTTTATCAACTCCAGCCACCTCCTTTGCCTCATATTCAACTCCTTTTAAGTGAAGATATACCTCAAACTTTTATGGTCTGTGTAGATCTCACCTTCTCTCCATATAGGTAATGCCTCCAAATCTTTAAGGCGAAAACCACTACGGCAAGTTCAAGGTCATGAGTAGGATAGTTTCCATCATACTCCTTCAACTGTCTAGATGCATATGCAATGACCTTGCCATACTGCATGAGCACGCAACCCAGTCCTTTATGCGAAGCATCACTATACACTATGAAATTCCCTGTCCTATTTGGTAAAGACAATACCGATGCTTGACTCAACCTTTTCTTCAGCTCTTGAAAGCTGTCTTCACACTTCTCTATCCATACGTATTTCACCGTCTTTCTGGTCAAATTTGTTAACGGAGTAGCTATCTTTGAGAAGTCCTGAATGAACCTCCGATAGTAACCCACTAACCCTAGGAGACTCCGCACTTTAGTCGGCATTTCGGTTGTTCCCAGTTAATTACTAATTCCACCTTTGCTGGATCCACTGAAACTCCTTCCTTGTCAATGACGTGCCCCAAAAACTGCACTCTCTCTAGCCAAAATTCACACTTCGTGAATTTCGCATACTGTGACGAACGAGATTTTATAATTTAATTTGAATGTTTATTGAATTAAATAAATATTTTTTGATGATTTAATTATTAAGTCAATTAATTAATTGATAAAATTGTGGTAGATTAATTTAATTATATGTGTTACATTAATTAAATTAATGTGGAAAAATTTTATATTCAAAGTATGAATTTAATTGAGTTCATTTGATTAAATAAATTATTTAAAAAGCATAATATTATTCTAATTAATTTAATAATTAATTAGAGATTTAATAATTTTTTATATATAATAAATAAGAATCTTAATTATGTGATTATGTGATTTAATATGGAATTATTCTATTTTATTCAATTGATTTAAATAAGATATTTTATTAATGGGGTGTGACATTAATTAACTATATAATAGTAAGTTAATCAAAATAAATGGAAATGAAGAATAAAAGACAAATAAACAAAGCCCTAAGGGAGGTTTTAGAAGTTAACCCACTATGAACTAACTGACCACTAACCTTATACGTGATATACTTATAGTTATATTATATATCATATATCAGTCTTCTATTTTCATCAGTTAGAAACTTTAGAGAGAAAACTCAGAGAAGAAAACACAGAGAATTGAGAGATGAATTGATTTGAGATTCTAAGTGTATATCGTCCAACGAGTAGCAAGGGGTAATTCCTTCGTCTTTAATTTTGAATTCAAGTTCTTAAAGTTTTCCATTAACGTATTTTATAAATTCTCTGTGAATAACTAAATTGGTGATTAACGCATGATATGATTATATATGTGTTATTATATGATTATAACATGTTTTATATCTTGTATGAATGATTTAAAGTAATTAAATTCATGCAATTATGCCTTATTTAGAGTTTGGAAAAGTTACAGAGTTTTCATTAACGTGTTTTTAAAATCCTCTGTTAAGAACTATTTTTGATAATTAACTTAAGATATGATCTTATATGTGTTTGTATATGTGAATAACATGTTATATATCATGTATATATGAATTTATAGTGATCATACCATGGAATTTTGATTAAATTGGGATTTCATGGATTACATAGTATAAATGTTGTATGAATAACCCATATGGGTAAATTAAATGCTTTAGTCATATGTTTGAATTAAAATTGACGATTGAGTATAATTATACATATTTAAACGAACAAAACAAAATTTCAACGGACGGATTCGGTGTATTAACGAGCCTGTAACGTTTAAATTCATGTCTTTTCTCAAAGTTTCACAAAATATCAAAAACAGTGAAATCAAATGTTTTAATTGGTGTAATTAAGTGATCTAAAGTGTTAGAATCATGCTAAGAACATTGTATGATGTTTCTGTGAAGTCTATACTTCATGGGTAGCATTAAAAATCATCGTGTTAGTTTGATTTGGGATTTATTGGCTTCGTACTATGTTCTTCGCAAGTTGTAGAAACTCAAATCTGGGAACTTGCGCCCTGGCATAGTTTTCTTAAGAGAAATCACGCCCTCAGCGAAGCGAGGCCCGGCGCAGCTTTTTCTTATATGATACGAGCACCGGCGAACCCTGCCCCGGCGTCGTTTCCTTAAGTAAAGCGCGCTCTGGCTCGAATTGTAGAAAGTAAATTACTTGTTTAAATTAAAGTTTCAATCAAGGCATGCTATCTTAACTTATTTTAACTAACGTGATATGTGTTTAGAATATAACAAGAGGCTATATCAGATTGTTAAACCTATAATGAGATGTTAAACCAGTTTAATAACTTATATCTTGTGATTATTTAATAAGTCAATTTAATGACATAAACTGTTGTTTCTAAAGTCTAATAACTTGTTCGAAGACCGATGTGTGAATCGATAAGTATATCGAACTTATAATTAATTGATGTTATGAATGGATGGTTATGTAGGATTAATTAAAGGACGTGAGTTATAAATTGTAGCTTGTGCAGGAAGCAAGTTTCCTAACTCAAATCTTTATTTGAGCAAGTATGCTATCCCTAACTTCTAGTTGTTAAGCAAGTTTTTAAACCTTACTTTTACATTGAATAAGTCTCTTTAAATTCTAAATTATTTGTTGAGCAAGTCCTACAATTATTTCCATACCGATCAAGTTAAGAACACTTATTTTCCATACCGATCAAGTTCTTGTTCTTAATTGTTCAAGTTCAAGATTTAATATTAGATGTTATAATTTTTCTAACGAATGATTCCAGTTATACAATACTTATTCGATTATATACCTCTTGAGATTTATTATTTGAATTGATTATTAGTTTATTTTTGAACCTTGTAAAACTAGCGAACCCTCATTGATTTGACTAGTCCATAGTTGATGAACGTTCCTAATTCTATACTTATTATTGAGCTTATCCAAACTAAACTCCCTTTGGTGCAGACTCTGATGTCAAACTGAGATGACCAACCCTGTAATGGGATTATTTACGCTTTAGCATTTAGATATTGTGCATAGTATGGTACTAAGGGCTGATCCCCCTAAGTAAGAGAAGTAGAGTACATATTCTTATGACTGTTAAAGGTTTCAAGTATAAACACTTGACAACCTAGGACATAGTTCAAGGTCTTATAACCTTCAGATGTTCTTTTGATTCTTTTTATTCATTCTTGATTCAAAAGTCGAGTTTCTTATTCAGAAGTCTTTGATTCACTCGAATGTTATTATATTGTTGTTATTTTGTTATACTTGTGGGCAATCATGCTCACTCTTGCGTAATAATAACATTGCAGTTAAGAACGAAAGGTCCGAAGAGCCTTCTACTAGCAAAGGCAAGGGCAAGGTCAACAAGTCATGAAGACTTGTTGTTTATTTGATATATTAAAGTTATGTAAGACTATTTATTTGTTTACGTTTATACATTTGAGATTTAAGGTTAGTATGACCTGGGATTTATTTTGTATTTTTATTCAGATGTTGTAACCCCATATCGGGAGATGATGGATTTATTTTTATCTATTGCACGGTTTACTTTTATTATGGGTAGGTAGATAGATGATATTTGTATAGTGAACACCAAATCCCGTGGAATTGAAGTACCCGAATTTGGGGGTGTCATAGGTTGGTATCAAAGCTATAGGTTATGAACCTTAGGTGGTGGAAAACCTTAGGGTAGTAGCCTTTTAAGAGATCGAAAACATACTAATGATAACACTTATCGAGTTCTAAGAAAGAAAATAACTTACCTTATGTGCTATGTGTTTATACTTATGTACTCGCTAATATCGATTAGCATCACATAATAACTAAGACTTAAAATTTGATTTATCAGGATGTCGAATGCTGGAGAACCCAGTCAGTCTAGGGACGTTGTACCCCAAGATTCTAGGGAGGAGGAGCCCCAAGACAATCACACAGTCTGGGAGCAGTTAGTTCGATGAAAGCCATCTCCTTTGATCACAGTCGTTGGTCGGGAGCATGAGCCAGTGTTTGACTCAGACGAGGACTCTGAAGAGATTTGAATTCAGGCTGAGGTAGTCGAAGAGGAGGAGGAAGACCCTAAAGTGTTCCCACCAAACTCTATCAGCGCTGAGATGTACGACGAGCTGTATGACCGTAACATAGAGTTACGGGATACTGTTCAGGAGCTGAGAGAGCAGAAAGTTACTCAACATTCTACCATCGAGCAGAGGGATGGTGAGGTTGAGACTCTTCACACACGTCTTGCAGACGTAGAGTGGGAATTGGTTCATGAGAAGGGCCAAGTTGAGCAGAAGTTTGAGGAGATAGTGAAACTGAAGTGTGAATTGAAAGAGAAATCAGCAAGGCTTGCCATAGCGGAGGAGGCCTGGGTAAGGGATTCACGACGTGCAGATCTTGCAGAAGATAACTGTCGGTCAAAGAAGGCCAAGCTTGAGGAAACTCACTATACACTTCAAAGGGCTATTGATGAGGCCCTGCATCGGGTTATGAGATATCCAGTTCAGTTCAAAGGTCTACCATGGTACATGCTAGATCACAGGACGTTGTCCCATATTATGGAAGAAGAGCGTAGCAAGGCTGCTTCGTCACCTTAGTAAGCAGTGATAGGAACAGTTTGATTATGCACAATCCTATCTGGTAGTTAATAATGCAAATTCTGATGTGGTTATAAATAGAGGAATATTTTGATGATTTAAATCTTGTAGATTCTTTATCGTATTATGTTAAAACTTTTGATTAAATAAAATATCAGAGTTAATTAAGATGTTATGTGTTAAGTGATTATGTTAAAATGTTTGAGTTAAGCCTTAAATATTTAGAGAAATGAATGAAGATCTACTAAACTTATTTCTTAACAGAAATATGCCGCCGAGAAGAAGATCAAACCGTCGACCAGCCCAAGAAGGGTCAACAAACAATAATGACGGTAATGCCAATGCTAACCCCGTTCAGCAGTTGGTGAACTTACTGGCTGGAGTGATTAACAACCAGCCACAAGCTGCACCGACCACCTCGTTCAAAAACTTTAAGGCGGTGGGACCGCCAGAGTTTAAAGGCTCCATGGACTCAATATAAGCTCAAACTTGGGTTATGGAGATGGAAAATGTTTTTGACGTTGCCAGAGTCAGTGAGGACCAGAAGACCACCTACGCAACGTTTATGCTGAAATCAGAGGCCAGCTATTGGTGGTAGGCAAACAAGGTCCGGGGAGGAGAGGGCATCATAACTTGGGAGAGGTTTAAGGAGATGTTCTTTGCGATGTATTTCCCAACAAGGTCACATAATCAAATGGAGGTCCAGTTTCTAGAGCTGAAGCAGGGGAATATGTTCGTACCAGACTATGCGGAGAAATTCAACGAGTTTGCTAGGTTTGCCACATATCAAGTGCAGACCGACGAGAGGAAGGTAAGGAGGTTTGAGCAGGGACTGAAACCCTAGTTATATAGCAAAGTGACAATTTCTAGTTGAACACTTTTGCTAGAGTACTGGAGAAAGCCATCCTCACTGAAGGTGGAAGCGACGTGGTGACCAAGTATAATTAGGATCAGAAGAAGAAGAAGAATGAAAGTGAAGGAAATAATAAAGCTAGTGGCAGCAACACGAGAGGAAGTAACAATTAGAAGAGGAGGTGGACTGACAACTCGTCAACTGGAAATCAGCAAGGAGGTCAGAAGAAGAGAATCGAAGCATGTCCAACCTGCGGGAAAGCTAACCTGGGGGTCTGTATGAAAGGAAAATGGGTGTGCTACAATTGTGGTCAGGAAGGCCACATAGCACCTAACTGTCCTAACCTAAAGAAGGGTGCCTACTTCACTTGTGGGTCGAAGGACCACTTGGCTAGGGACTGTCCCAAGAAAGGATCTGGAGGGGAATGATCAGGAGGGAACAAGGGTAACAGCTGTGGTAATGCTCTAACTATCACGGGACCAACCGCAACCAACCGACTGACCGCAAGGACCTTCAATTTGACAGTGCAGAATGCTGTGTAGTCTCGCGATGTGGTGTCAGGTATCATTCTGATGAATAAAGTTAATGCTTATATAGTTTTTGATTCGGGTGCTACTTGTTCATTTATATCCGATGACTTTGCTAAGAACTTAGAATTGCCTAAGGATGAGTTAGAATACCCTATGAACATAGAAATTGCTAATAAAGAAGTGATCCCTGTTAAGTACATACACAAAAACGTACGGTGGATAGTAAGGGTAACATTTTGAACGTAGATCTTATCCCGATTAGACTTGGGGAGTTCGACGTTATTTTGGGAATGGATTGGCTATTCAGTTATGGGGCTGTAATTGATTACTAGAATAAATGTATTAACCTTATGACTCCGTCAAAGGTTGTGTTATATGGCAGGAAGTCGCCTAGACAAGCGAGTTGTCTGACGATGATGCAGGCCAGGAAGTTGTTAAGACAAGGCTGTGTAGGATATTTAGCCTACATAGTTGATAGTCGTAAAGAGAACCCGAAATTGGACGAGATACCCGTCATGAAGGACTTCATAGACGTATTTTCGAATGATCTTCCAAGATTTCTGCCAGATAGAGAGGTTCAGTTTGTGATCGATTTGGCACCTAGAACGGCTCCAATTTTGAAGGCACCGTATCGGATAGCTCCAGTAAAGATGAAAGAATTAATTATACAACTGCAAGAGCTACTGGACAAGAAGTACATACAACCGAGCGTATCGTCGTGGGGAGTGCCAGTGTTATTTGTGAAGAAGGATGGGACGATGCGGCTCTGCATCGACTATAGAGAATTGAATAAGGTCACGATTAAGAATAGATATCCATTACCGAGGATCAATGACCTGTTTGATCAATTGAAGGGAACAACGTACTTTTTGAAGATTGACCTGAGAAGTGGTTATCATCAGCTGAAGGTGAAGCCAGAAGATGTTCTGAAGATAGCATTCAAGACTCGATATGGTCACTACAAATTTCTGGTGATGTCATTCGGTTTAACGAATGCTCCTGCAACATTTATGGGCCTAATGAACGGAGTGTTCAAGCTATTTTGGGACAAATTTGTGGTGGTGTTTATCGACGATATTTTGGTGTATTCTAAGGCCAAGGAAGAACATGTAGAGCATTTAAAGGTAACATTAGAGGCGTTGAGAAGAGAGAAGTTGTACGCCAAATTTTCAAAATGTGAATTCTGGATTGAAAGGGTGCAATTTCTTTGACATGCGATCGATAAGGACAGAATTTTGGTAGATCCCTCTAAAGTCGAAGCTGTGATGAACTGGGTTCAGCCGAAAATGCCGTCGAAAGTGAGAACTTTTCTTGGATTAGCGAGTTATTATAGAAGATTCATTCAGGACTTTTCAAAGATCGCAACTCTGTTAACGAATTTGATTAGGAAATCGGTGAAATTCGTTTGGACGGAGAAGTGTGAGGAAAGCTTCCAAGAGCTTAAGAAAAGGTTGAGTTCAGCACCTGTGTTATCCCTTCCGGATGACACGGGAAATTTTATGGTTTATAGTGACGCGTCGTATAAAGGACTTGGCTGTGTGCTTATGCCAAACGATAGGGTCATTGCGTATGCGTCACGATAATTGAAGGACTATGAGAAGGGGTATCCAACCCATGACTTGGAGCTAGCTGCAGTGGTATTTTCTTTGAAGATCTGGAGACACTACCTCTATGGGGAGAAGTGTGAAATATATATATACCACAAGAGTCCGAAATATACTTTTACACAGAAGGACTTGAATATGCGCTAGAGATGGTGGCTGAAGTTAATTAAGGATTATGACTGCGAGATTTTATACCATCCGGGTAAAGCAAATGTGGTTGCCGATGCCTTAAGCAGAAAGAGTCGAGAAAAATTGATGATGTTAACAGCTCAGGAGGAGCTAATTTCAGCAATGGAGAAACTGGAATTGGAAGTGAAGTATCCGATGGAGATTGACAAAAAACTATTCCAGATACAGGCTGGTACAACTCTATTCGATAAGGTTAAGGAAGTTCAACTTCAAGACGAAGAATTTGAGATGGTGAAGGAGAAGATATCTGAAGGAACCGAATCGAGATTCAAGATAGACAGTGTGGCACTGCTGAGATTTGAGAGCAGAGTTTGGGTAATGCCAGTGCCAGAGATTAAGGAAGACATTTTGAGCGAGGCTCATAGCTCACGGTATTCGATTCACCCCGGTAAAACCCAAGATGTACCAGGATCTTCGACAGCATTTCTGGAGGCCAAATTTGAAATGAGATGTTGCAAAGTGTGTTGCCAAGTGTCTGACATGTCAGAAAGTAAAAGCAAAACATCAGAGGCCGAGTGGTTTGCTACAACCTCTAGAGATCCCAGAATGGAAATAGGAACATATTACAATGGATTTCGTGGTTGGCCTTCCGACAACTCAGAAAGGCTACGACGCAGTATGGGTTATTGTTGACCGATTGACGAAATCAGCACACTTCCTTCCATTCTAGATCAGATTCAACCTAGACCAGTTAGCAAAGTTGTATGTGAAAGAGATTGTTACGAGGTACGGAGTTCCAGTGTCAATTTTTTTAGATAGGGATCCACGCTTCACATCAAATTTCTGGAAGCGACTACAGGAATGCATTGGGACATAGTTGAGAATGAGTACGACATACCACCCTCAGACCAACGGATAAAGCGAAAGGATAATCCAGACATTGGAAGATATGCTTAGAGCATGCATCATGGATTTCAAAGGCAATTGGGATGACCACCTACCGCTTGTAGAATTCGGTTATAATAACAGTTACCACGTAAGTATTAGCATACCACCTTACGAAGCGTTGTACGACATAAAATGCAGAATTCCACTATACTCGAATAAAGTAGGTGAGAGGAAATTGCTAGGTCCAGAACTGGTACAACAAACAACAGAGATAGTCAAAGTAATCTGGACAATACTGGTAGCAGCTCAGGATAGACAGAAGAAATACGCTGATCCACACCACAAGAAGGTTGAGTTCAAATCGGGTAGCTTTGTGTTTTTGCTAGTCTCTCCCTGGAAGGAAAAGATTAGATTCGAAAAAAAAAGGAAAATTGAGCCTAAGGTTCATTGGACCCTTTGAAGTACTACGAAGGATTGGAGAAGTTGCATATGAGGTAACCTTACCTCCGGTGCTCGAGAATGTCCACAACGTCTTCCATATTTCAATTTTACGACCTCTACAAACTCGATTACAAGTATGTGATTAAATACGAACCCCTACATTTTGAGAAAGACTTATCCTATGAAGAAATTCCTATTCATATTTTTGACAGGAAAGAGCAAGTTCTCAGAAATAAAATTATACCTTCCGTTAAGGTAATATGGAGGAACCACAACGCTGAAAAAGCTACGTGAAAAATCGAAGAGCATATGATAAAGAATTACCCACATTTATTTACTTAATTTATATGTAAGCGATTCCAGGGACAGAATCTTTGTAAGGGGGGAGAATGTAAAGGGACGAAATTTTAATTGAACCGTGATTCTGGGGACAGAATCCTTTTAAGGGGGGAAAGATGTGACGAACGAGATTTTGTAATTTAATTTGAATGGTTATTAAATTCAATAAATATTTTTGATTATTTAATTATTGAGTCAATTAATTAATTGATGAAATTGTGGTAGATTAATTTAATTATATGTGTTACATTGATTAAATTAATGTGGAAAAATTTTATATTCAAAGTATGAATTTAATTGAGCTTATTTGATTAAATGAATTATTTAATAAGCATAATATTATTCTAATTAATTTAATAATTAATTAGAGATTTAATGATTTTTTATAATTAATAAATTAGAATCTTAATTATGTGACTATGTGATTTAATGTGAAATTATTATATTTTATTCAATTGATTTAAATAAGATATTTTATTAATGGGGTGTGACATTAATTAACTATATAATAGTAAGTTAATCAAAATAAATGGAAATGAAGAATAAAAGATAAACAAACAAAGCCCTAAGGGAGGTTTTACCAGTTAACCCATTACGGATTAACTGACCACTAACCTTATACGTGATATACTTATACTTATATTATATATCATATATCAGTCTTCTATTTTCATCAGTTAGAAACTTTAGAGAGAAAACTCAGAGAAGAAATCACATAGAATTGAGAGAGGAATTGATTTGAGATTCTAAGTGTATATCGTCCAACGAGTAGCAAGGGGTAATTCCTTCGTCTTTAATTTTGAATTCAAGTTCTTAAAGTTTTCCATTAACGTATTTTATAAATTCTCTGTGAATAACTAAATTGATGATTAACGCATGATATGATTATATATGTGTTATTATATGACTATAACATGTTTTATATCTTGTATGAACTATTTAAAGCAATGAAATTCATGCAATTATGTCTTAATTAGAGTTGTGAAAAGTAGTTCTGTTAAGAACTATTTTTGATAATTAACTTAAGATGTGATCTTATATGTGTTTGTATATGCGAATAACATGTTATATATCATGTATACATGAATTTATAGTGATCATACCATGGAATTTTGATTAAATTGGGATTTCATAGATTACAGAGTATAAATGTTGTATGAATAACCCATATGGGTAAATTAAATGCTTTAATTATATGTTTGAATTAAAATTGACGATTGAATATAATTATACGTGTTTAAACGAACGAAACGGAATTTCAACGAACGGATTCGGTGTATGAATGACCCTATAATGTTGAAATTCATGTCTTTTCTCAAAGTTTCACAAAATATCAAAAACAGTGAAATCAAATGTTTTAATTGGTGTAATTAAGTGATCTAAAGTGTTAGAATCATGCTAAGAACATTGTATGATGTTTTCTGTGAAGTATATACTTCATTGGTAGCATTAAAAATCATCGTGTTAGTTTGATTTGGGATTTATTGGCTTCGTACTGTGTTCTTCGAGAGTGCAGAAACTAAAATCTAGGAACTTGTGCACCGACGCAGTTTCCTTAAGAGAAATCACGCCCCCGGCGAAGCGAGCCCCGACGCAGCTTTTCCTTATATGATACGTGCCTCCGTGAACCTCGCCCCGGCATCGTTTCCTTAAGTAAAGCGCGCCCCGGCACGAATTGCAGAAAGTAAATTACTTGTTTAAATTAAAGTTTCAATCAAGGCATGCTAGCTTAACTTATTTTAACTAACATGATATGTGTTTAGAATATAACAAGAGGCTATATCAGATTGTTAAACCTATAATCAGATGTTAAACCAGTTTAATAACTTATATCTTATGATTAATTAAGAACTTAATTTAATGACGTAAACCATTGTTTGTAAAGTCTAATAATGTGTTTAAAGACCGATGTGTTATTAGATAAGTATATCGAACTTATAATTAATTGATATTGTGAATGGATGGTTATATAGGATTAATTAAAGGACGTGAGTTATAAATTGTAGCTTGTGCAAAAGGCAAGTTTTCTAACCCAAACCTTTATTTGAGCAAGTATCCTATCCCTAACTTATTGTTGTTAAGCAAGTTTCTAAACCTTACTTTTACATTGAATAAGTCTCTTTAAATTATAAATTATTTGTTGAGCAAGTCCTAGACTTATTTTCCATACCGAGCAAGTTCTTGTTCTTAATTGTTCAAATTCAAGATTTCATATTAGATGTTATAATTTTTCTAACGCATGATTCCAGTTATATAATACTTATTCAATTGTATACCTCTTGAGATTTATTATTTGAATTGATTATCAGTTTATTGTTGAACCTTGTAAGACTAGCGAACCCTCATTGATTCAACTAGTCCATAGTTGATGAACGTTCCAAATTTTATACTTATTATTAAGCTTATCCAAACCAAACTTCCTTTGTTGCGGACTCTGATGTCAAACTGAGATGAACAACCTTGTAAACTGGATTATTTACGTTTTAGCGTTGAGATATTGTGCACACTATGGTACTAAGGGCTGATCCCCCTAACTACGAGAAGTAGAGTCCATAGTTTTATGACTGTTAAAGGTTTCAAGTATAAACACTTGATAACCTAGGACATAGTTCAAGGTCTTATGACCCTCAGATGTTCTTTTTATTCTTGTTATTCATTCTTGATTCAAAAGCCAAGTTTCTTATTTAGAAGTCTTTGATTCACTCACACGTTATTATATTGTTGTTATTTTGTTATACTTGTGGGCAATCGTGCTCACTCTTGTGTAATAATAATATTGTAGTTAAGAACGAAAGGTCCGAAGAGCCTTCTACCAGCAAAGGCAAGGGCAAGGTCAACAAGTGATGAAGACTTGTTGTTTATTTGATATATTAAAGTTGTGTAAGATTATTTATTTATTTACGTTTTTGCATTTGAGATTTAAGGTTAGTATGACCTGGGATTGATTTTGTATTTTTATTCAGATGTTGTAACCCCATAAGGGGAGATGATGGATTTATTTCTATCCATTGCATGGTTTGCATTTATTATGTGTAGGTAGATAGATGATATTTGTATAGTGAACACCAACTCCCATGGAATTGAAGTACCCGAATTTGGGGGTGTCACACATACAACCTCTCTTTTCTTAGTGCTTCCAACACTAACTTTAAATGTTCAGCGTGATCCTCCTTCGTCTTGGAATAACCTAGGATATCATCAATGAACACCACTACGAACTTGTACAAATACTGTTTGAACACTCGGTTCATCATATCCATGAATGCGGCTGGCGCATTTGTTAACCCAAATGACATCACTAAGAACTCATAATGGCAGTAACGAGTTCTAAATGTTGTCTTAGGTACATCCTCCGCCCTAACCTTCAACTTGTGATACCCCGTTCATAAATCTTTCTTTGAAAAATATTTTTCCCCTCTCAACTGATAAAAGAGATCATCGATCCTGGGCAATGGGTACTTATTCTTTATCGTTAGTTTGTTCAACTCTCAGTAGTCGATACAAAGCCTCAACGATCCATCCTTCTTTTTTACAAACAATATCGGTGCTCCCAATAGAGAAACACTTGGTTGAATGTACTTCTTGTCCAACAGTTCCTGTAACTAAATCATCAACTCCTTCAATTCCACTGGCGCTATACGATATGGTGCCATCGAAACTGGTGTCGTCCCTGGCCCAAGGTTTCTAATGAACTCGGTCTCCCTATCGGGTGGAAGACCTAGTAAATCTCTTGGAAAGACGTCTGCATACTTGTTGACTATAGGTATCTGTTCTAATGTTGCTCCCAATCGTTGGGTATCAACAACATAGCACAGGTAGCCTTCACATCCCTTCTTTAACAATATCATGTCTTGAGTCATGGTTAGATAATAAGAGCGTCCCGGTGATTTACTACCGTAGAACACTACCTTGGGTTTCCTAGAAATTCAAAGGTTCACACTCTTATTTTGGCAATCTATCATCACCCCATGGTTAACTAACCAGTCCATCCCAAGAATTACATCTAATTCCCCCAACTTTATCGGTATAAGATCTACCGACAATTTGTTACCTATAATATCCACACAACAACTCTTATGGACCGAATCCATAGGAATTACTTCATCTTTAGCTACCTTAATATTCAAAGGTATTACAAGTTTTTTGGGGAGTAATCTTAATCGTTTAGCAAACTCACATGCTATAAACGAACACGTTGCACCCAAATCAAACAATACATATGCGTTAATGTTGTTGACCGGGATGATACCTGCTACGACGTCGCTCGATGCTACCGCATCCTGGACCGTCATGTTAAACGTGCGGGCAGTCGGTCTACCCTGTGGTACTGAGCCACCAATCGCTAGTTTATTATCGCTAGCTCCTTTCCCACCATCCGAACCCTTCTTCGGACAGTTACGTGCCATTTGGTCTGTAGATCCACACACGAATAAACCGCGGCTCTTGTTTGGACTGGGACAGTTAGGCGAAATATGCCCCTCCTATTCGCAGTTATAGCAAACTGCCTTATCCTTGAGGCAGACTCCCAGATGAGTCTTACCGCAATTCTTGCACACCTCCATCTTCCTCTTGGAAAACTCCTATTTTACTCCGGTATTCCCGAAGCTGAAACCCTTTCTCTTCTGACCACTCCAGCTGGCTCCCTCAATTTTGACTGATACCTAAGTCTTAGCCTTATTCTTCTTCTCCTTGTGCTATAAGGTCAACGCCTCACTACCACCCTCGGCGATAATCACCTTCTTTAACTCCACTCCAAAGGTAACACTTTGGAAAACCAAGATCTGGGTGTAGAGCCAGGGTTTCAATCCCTGCTCGAACCGTCTCGCCTTCCGTAACTCCGTGTCCACTTAGTGTGGAGCAAACCTCGCCAGTTCATTGAACTTGGCTGCGTATTGGGGAACTGTCATGTCCCCCTGCTTCAGTTCAAGTAACTGAATTTCCATCCTCCCCTGCATGCTCGTAGGGAAGTAGTTCTCAAAAAATAACTCCTTGAACCGTTCCCACGTAATAACTTCTGTTTCGGCCCTACCCTGGTTGGCTTCCAACTACTAGTTGGCCTCCTCTTTCATCATATAAGTCTCAAAAGAAGTCTTCTGCGCCTCACCGACATTTGCTATGACAAATGCCTTCTTAATTTCTTTTACCCAACCTTGGGCTGCTATAGGGTCCGTAGTTCTATAGAACTCAGACGAACCTATTAACTTAAACTCCTTGAAGGTAGTTCCACGTCCTACCCTATAATTAGTGCGTACGATATCTCTTGTCCGATTGAGAGTCATAGCTAGTAAATTAATGAATTCTTGCATCGGTTTATTCCCCTGCTCCTCCTATTTACGAGGCTCTTCTTTTTGATTTCTTAGACGTCTCCTTGGTGGCATTTTTCTGTTAATGCGAAAATATTTTTGTTATTATTTATTTCCTCATTCGGTTATTATTAGCAATCAAATAATAACTCAATCACATTGACAAGCATTACCATAAACTTTTATATTAATCTGCTTCTTCGTAGTACTACACTGTACATTACATGGCTTCAGCCATTTACAATACTATCCCGCCATTACTTTTCAAAAGTTGGGATTTACAACAGACTACCCTTGTTATACAAAAGAGGGTTTTACGTCATTATAAACTACACACTATTTACATTGCTAACTTTTCTATACATACTACTGGACTACATCTGCCTCACGGCATTCTCGTAATCCGCATCGGTCATACTGGCCACTATGTTCCGGCTAATCGTATGCTGAGTTTGTCCCTCTTCAACTAGATACTCAACAATCTGATGCTGGTAATCCTCATGCGAACTCCTATGGATATACGACATCCGACCTATTCTCTGCTTCTTATTCAGAAGCTCAGCTTTCACTTCTTAGACCTCTAACTTTAGCTCACAAACTTTATCCTTGGCAAGCACGCTCTCATCGTGCTCGACCTCCCAGAAGACTTCCATGTCTTCCTTATCCTCTTGTATTTTGTGAACCTCTTGCTTGAGGTCACGCACTTCCTTTCTCAGTTGGATGTTTCTGTCCAATATTGCCATAAATAAGGCTTTCATGGACTCCTGCGATGTAGTCTCTTCCTAAACCTCCACAGTAGGCAGTACCGTATTAATCGGCACTGACTCAACCTCTTCCTCCGACACACCGTCAAACAATGATGTGAAGTCAAAGTTATTAGAGTACTCGGACGAATCCTCCTCCTCTGAATCTGTCTCTTCCAGAATTACAATCTGTACCTCTGCTATTGGCATCGGTACAACCTCTACCATGTTAACTGAATCCTCGCTCACGTCATGTATTTCATTATACATGTCCATTATCCTGTTATCTACAATAAAACACACATAACTTAATTAGTACGCAATTTAAAATATTAACAACATATATCACATTTAATATGTTTAAGTTTACTTTCTTCTTTCAAAACTCTACCCAAGTTTGTTTACTTCTAACTTCTACTTCACTTCTCCCAAGTTATAGCCCAAGGTTTTTACCCCTTAAATTTTATAACCTAAGGCTTTGATACCAACCTGTGACGCCCCCAAATCCGGGTACCTTCAAACCCAAGATATGGTGCTACACAGTGCTACAATCTACTCATATATTAAATTGAAGACATCAATAACATTGTATAATTTTACTAATTGTTACATTCTATTAATCCCTTCCCAGGTTATTCGTAACCATTACAATGTTCAGTTTCATAATAGCAATAATTATAATACTAATACTATACTATTACAAAGGTCACTACTTGTCTGTCTTGGACTTATTTTTGTCTTTACTTGATCCTTTGGTCCGATCGCTCTTAGCTGAAATCATTTAGTTTTAAGCAATAATGATCATAAACAGCTCAGCAAGTTAGCATTATATCTTGAAACCACAAAATCAAGAATCATATCTCTTGGTCTTCAATAACTGTACAATAGATATGTAGTACTTAAGAATAATCAAAATAACATTTTGATTCCTTTGAAACCATTCCTAAGGACTTATAGCCTCTTCAGAATCCATATTGGTCAACGACCATAAACCATCATTAAGTTCTCATTCAAGAAAAGAACAACCCTGACACGAAGGCCGTAAGTTCTATATAGCTTACGAGCACATCCAGGTGATCTGCCTGTAGTACTATATGTTGATCAACGCTTATTCATTAAACGTGTTCACGTTTAATTGTTGGCAACTTCAAGTGCCTATCAATTTAACGACATTTAAAACCTTTGTTTTATTCATGCTCAGGTTTACCTGAGAATCCGTAGCAATTAATTGGCATCGGATCACCACACTAGAAGTATTTTGGAAAGATTTGTGGAAAACCAACCAAAATATGCTAAGTCTCAGTCTAGCCGAATCAAATGGCATCGACTATTCAATACCAGTTCATGCATAAGATATTATGCACAATGACAACTTGTCCAACCATAACGTATAGACAAGAGAATAGAAAATTTGCATAACGCAACGTTAATGCAAGAGTTAGAAAACTTGCACCAAGTAGAACTTAAACAAGGTTAGGAAACTTGCCTTTGCATCTCTTAATCCCTTACACGTAGTCTACTCAGTCTTTACAATGTCTACAAAGCATAACACATAGCATACTAATGAGAATTCATAGTTGATATACAATGTATTGCCTTACTTCTTGTATAACTTAACCAAAACGTTAAACTAATAACATTCGTTCAAGTTATTTAACATTTATTACGGCTTGTTAACATACCTATGTTATAAACCGAACTCTCATCAATCATCACTAAGCTTGATGATAAACGAGATCTTAACTTATTCCCTAACTCGATCTTAGTTTACGGTTTACGTTTCCAAATCTCAAGTTTTAAGTTCAAGTACGTTAGATTAACGTTTAATTCCTACAACCTCTTGTTAAACATGTTGTTTTAAAGAGTTTCTATTCAAGTCTACTCAACACTGACTAACCCCTGAATCATTAAGAAAAAGATTAAGTGATTAGTTAACACTGTCAAACGTTTCCCTCACGCTAGCGCTGCAGCGCAGCTTTGCCTTGCGGAGCGGCGCTGCGGTGCCCACCATGCCGGGACACTACCCCGAACAGGCGCGGCGGCGCCGATTTATGCTGCATGGGCGGCGCGGCGGCGCCGGCCTTGCTCCTCAGAAAAAAATTTCTAAGTCTTGAAATTTTCTTAGATTCCCAAGCTCGTAACGTAATCATTCCAACTCAGAATTGGCTCGTTCCAAAGCCAATAGTTCATAAACATTATGTTCTATCATTCCATCAAGTTAGAATTCATTTATGAATTTGTCGGCGAGAAATTAGCCGATTAGTCCATTTTTACGCGTTCGTTAAACGTTCGTGAACGTTCGACGCTCAATTCTTCGTTTTAAGTCGGAATTGGTTTGTTCTTGCTCCCGCAAGTCTTATTTACCTAATTACACGTGTTGCAACAAAAAATTATCATTTTCGAACCGCACGGCGACTTTGACCTCCATTCCAAAAAATTTACGTTTTCGACGATTATCGTCTAATCGCTTAACTTTCGCCGAATCTTCGTTCTTCGTTATTTTTACGTTAAATCAATTGGAATCAATCCAATGGTTGATTATTAATGATTCCAACCATTTCTAACATTTAAGTTCTAATGGTTTAAAATATTCATTAATCTATTTCTCATGAATTCACTGAGTTCTTCATTTGTTCTTAATGAATTCCTATTATTTCATCATGTATGGCTTGTTAGGGTTCTTAGTTCACTATTAAGCCATCCTTATAACTTCTTATTCTTCATGCTTCCCTTAATCACTTCTCTATCAATTTTTCTTTCGAAAGAAGAGAGATTTTACATATTTTTCTTATGTTAATACCTTAAGTGTTCTTTGTTTGATTGAGTATGGAGACTCAAAGGCTTTCTTTCTTCTTTGTTGATGGGAATTCTTAGCAAAGCACAAGCTTACTTCTCTTCTCCCTCTCTCAAGATGTTAGTGGAATTTGAGTAAACAACCAAATGGCTAGCATTTGCCCCATATTTATAGAAATCACAAGACTTGCAGTAGTTTGGTCTTTAGACCAAACCTCCTCAACCCCTCATCTTGCCTATGTCTCCCCATGTGCTAGCATGTGCTAGCACATGGCCCCCTTGTGCTCCCACATGCCCCCATGTGGCCATGGATTGCCCTATGGGTTTAACCCACCCGTTTACCCAACGGTTCGACCCATTGGTTAACTTATTAATTTTAATTCAATTTTAATGTTTTTACTCCGTATAAAATTCGTATTATACCTAGTATAAATTATCGTATCCTCCTCATATTATACTTGTATTATACGCGTATTCTTTTCGTCTAATTATCATTTATTATTATACGTAAGCAATTAATCTTTGATTTTCACTTTCTATAACACTTATGATTTAAGTCCTCACGCGAAAACTTCGTGAGTCATAAGTGAAATATTATTATATATTTCACCTCGCCTTGAAATCCTATCATTACGCATTTCTCAGAATTTCAATAATAATTCCCAAACAGAAAAGGATGAATAGTGATTTTCTCCCGAGAAAACTTTTCTCGGCTAACATAACTTTTAACGCTATATTACCGTCAAATCTTTCGACAGAATATCATTCCGACATTCCGAACTCTCAAATAGGCTTAGGGTCTCAAACCCTAACTGTGACACTCCCAAATCCAGGTACTTCGTTTCCACAAGATTTGGTGCTCACTATCTAAATAAAATACAACTATTACCTAATAATAAAGAATTACAAAATGAATTACAACCTTTATAAATACTTAAATAAAAATCTTCCTTATAAAAGGATCACAACTTTGTCCAAAATAAATCCCAGGGTTATTTAACCTTGACATAAACATTTAATACGGAAAATAAAAACATAACTTAAAGTCTTATTATAATTCAGTCAATAATTAAAACAAGTCTTCACTTATTCAGCTTGCCTTTGCGCTTACTAGTTGACGGAGCGTCAACACTTTCAACTTTAGCTACAATGGTTATTTAATAAGCAAGAGTGAGCAAATAACAGCTCACTGGAATACAACAAGGATAAAGACATAACTTGGATAGCTTCAAAGGATTTGAAAAACTTTACTTTCATCAACAATAAAAAATAATTAATAATAAGAATTACGAATATTGAAATCATCTGAGGGTCATAAGACCTTGAACTTTTTTCCTAGGTTATAAACATTTCTATTTAAAACCTTTAACATTCATTTAGACTATGGACCTTAACTCGTACTTAGGGGGATCAGCCCTTCGTACCATGTATTGTGCACAAATATCTTAACGCTTTTGCATAGAAACCTCCTCTAATAAATAGGGTTGTTCATCTCAGTAATTGAGTACAAGTCCGCACTAAAGAAAGTTTGGTTTGGATAAGCTTACAAGAAAATTTGGAGTTTCAACGTTCATCAACTAAGGAATAGTTTAATCGACTCACACTAATCAAGATTAATTCAATAATAACGAATTATGAAATAACTTATTCTTTAGAATTTAAATTAAAGAATGCGAAAGATAAGACAGACCTTACTTGAACAATTAAGTCAAGGCCACTTTAATTAAATCATTAACTTTAAATAAGTACTTGTCCATTGTAGAAATAAAAGGACAATCTCAAATACAATAAATTTTTGAATTTAAAGCACTTGTATAACAATAAGAAGTTTGAGTTTAGAAAACTTGTCTCAAGCGAAAGCTACAGTTACAACTCACGTTCTTTAACACTTCCTACACATATATATTTAACCATAATAATCTAAATTAGTTATCACATAGCTAATTCACATAATTAGTTAACCCATCTAGGTTAACTCATTCCTCTTTAATTATTAAATAATTAATAATTAATTATCACATAATTAATCACATCACGTGTTCACATAATTAATCAAATAATAATTATGTACTCATATTAATTAAATTATAATTTAAACAAATTATAATTTAAATTAAATAATTCATTTTAATTATAATTAAATCAAATTATAATTACATCTTATATTAATTAAATTATAATTAAACAAATTATAATTTACATTAATCAGTCACTTTAATTATAATTTATCAAATTATAATTATATTTTATATAAATAAAATTATAATTAAACAAATTATAATTTAAATTAAACATGTACTTTGATTAAAATTAATCAAACTAAATTTATGCATTTATATTAATTAAATTATAATTTAAACCAATTATAATTTAAATTAAACAATTACTTTGATTATAATTAATCAATTTCAATTCATGCACTAATTAAATTATAATCAATAATTTATAATTTAAATTACATATTTTCCTTAATTATAATTATGCAAATTATAATTACATATTATATTTTATTAATATAATTCATTACTGTCCATTTAGCATTTTAATTTTATCAACATGCTTTATAATTTATTACATAATAAATCATATAATTTTGTACAATTAAAAATAGTTTTATGCCCGATCTTCATGACCAGCGCGACCGCGCTCCAAATGGCCTTGGGAGCGGCGCGATCGCGCGCACTGTGCAGACTGGTCTGACAGTGTCGCAAACTTTGCAAAGAAAAAACTAATTTGGCTTATTTTTCCACATCAAGTTCCAAATTCAGCCAACATATTTCATATAATTTTTACAGAAAAGATAATTCTAAGTTTCTAACATGTTTATCACATACAGACATCAAATTACATAATTTAAAACACTTAATTTTATAAAAATTGGAGAAAACTATTTTTCCAGTGTTCTTGAAAAAATTGAACACTTTAAGTTTATTTTTCAAGCAAAACACACAATTCAAATCACATTGAATTCGTTTCTTGACAAGTTAACATAATCTAAACTCAATTTGTACAAAAATTAACAATTAAACTTGAATTTCTAATTTTTAAAAGAAAACTATATATTTTCAAAATACTTGACTGCAACTTTTGATGAACAGGAATTCCTCATATTCATCATACATACATGAAGTAAATAACCCAATTAAGCATATAATTCATATATAGACATGATATGAATACAATATACATATATATATATATATAGATACATCATGTCATACAATTCCATGAAAAACTCATATATATACAGAGAATATTAATGAAGAACATAAGACAAAATATTAAAAACTAAAATTTAGAGATTATACCCTTATCGGTGTTAGAAAGAAGAAGATGATGGTGATTTGCTTTTGAATTTACAAGTTTTCTTTTCCTTCTTCTTTCTTCCTTCTCTCTAAACTCTGTATGTTCTTTATTTTCTCTTTTTCTTTTGTTCTAACTCTGACTAACTAACGTAGTTTTAGAATATAACTGATATCATATATATTATATGTATAATTATATAATATATATAACTGCCAAATATTAAATTATCAATAAACACAATAATTATAATTTATATATATAAGTTACAAAATTTAAATTTTAAAAATCATAAGGCTTGTTTGGCAAAACAACTTTATTTTAAAAAACTAGCTTTTTAGTAACTAAGGCCATATTTGGTAAAACATGGTTAAAAGAGGTGCAAGGGCCTTGTTTGGCAAAATCTTTTTAAAAAAGTTTTAAGGGCCTTGTTTGGTAAAACAAATTAAAAACTATTTTTATTCTTTTAATAAATCTTTTAGCACATATTTTTAATGTCACACTTTAATTAATTAAATCTTTAACGTTCTAATTTAAATAATAAAAGCTAACATCAATTAACCACATAAAAATACCACATAACAATTATAATTACTCGCTAATTATAATTTAATGTAACAATTATCACATAAATTTCATCTAATTTAATTATCTCAATTAAATTATAACTATTCCATAAAATCAATATACATCAATTAAAGTAACTATTAAATATTCATTTAATTAATATATAACACTTAATTAAATTACTCCACAACAATCACATAATTCATTTAATTAACGCAATAAATAAATAAATTAAAATATTTATTTAATTCAATAAATATTAAAATTAATATATAAAATTCTCATTCGTTACAATCTTCCCTCCTTCAAAGGATTCTGTCCCCATAATCACAACATAAAAAAAAAACTCATCTATTACATTCTTCCCTCCTTAAAAAGATTTTGTCCCCATAATCAGTATATAAGGGGTTACACAATTAACTAAACAAATAATTGGGGATACGTTTTCTTCATTACATCTTCGAGTTCTCACGTGGCTTCTTCAGCACTGTGGTTCCTCCAGATTACCTTAACAGAAGGTATCACTTTATTTCTATGCACTTGTTCTTTTCTATCGACTATTTGAATAGGTACTTCTTCATATGTTAAGTCTTTATCGAATTGTAAAAGCTCGTATTCTATTACATGTTTGTAGTCGGGTTTGTACGGTCTTAACACAGAAATGTGAAAAACATTGTGCATATTATCTAACTCCGGAGGTAACGCAACCTCGTAAGCCACTTCACCCACCTTTCGCAGTATCTCAAAAGGTTCAATGAATCGGGGACTCAGCTTCCCCTTCTTACCAAATCGAATCTTTCCTTTCCAGGGATATACTTTCAAGAAAATAAAGCTTCCTGGTAAGAATTCTCAATTCTGGCGATGTTGATCGGCATATTTCTTTTGTCTGTCTTGAGCAGCAACTAGTCTCGTTTTGATCAACTTCACTATTTCGGCAGTTTGTTGAACCGGTTTTGGTCCCAACAGTTGACGTTCACCGACTTCATCCCAGGACAAAGGCGTTCTGCATTTCCTATCGTATAACGCTTCGTAAGGCGGCTTGTCGATACTCGCGTGATAGCTATTATTGTAGGCAAACTCCACCAACGGTAGATGATCATCCTAGCTTCCTTTGAAATCTATAACGCAAGCTCTCAGCATATCCTCCAGCATCTGAATCGTTCTCTCGCTCTGGCCGTCGGTCTGAGGATGGTACGCTGTACTTATTCGCAATTATGTTCCCAGACACTCTTGTAAACGCTTCCAGAAATTCGACATAAAATGCGGATATCTGTCGGACATAATTGACACTGGAACACTGTGTCGACAAATGATTTCCTTCACATACAGCTTCGCTAGCTGATCCAAGTTGTACTTAATCCTGATCGGTAGAAAGTGGGCTGACTTCGTCAGTCGATCCACAATCACCCATATTGCATCGAAACCCTTCTGAGTCACTGGAAGACCAACCACGAAATCCATCGTGATGTGCTCCTACTTCCATTCTGTAATCTCCACGGTTGTAGCAATCCGCTAGGTCTCTGATGTTTTGCTTTTACTTTCTGGCACGTTAGACATTTTTTAACGCATTCAGCAACGTCCCTCTTCATATTCGGTCACCAAAAATGGTGTCTTAGATCCTGGTACATCTTTGTACTCCCAGGGTGAATCGAATATCTTAAACTGTGAGATTCGTTCAAAATCTCCTCTTTGACGTCTGGTACTGGCGGTACCCAGATTCTTCCTTTAAGACGTAGCAGTCATTCGCTATCGATCTTGAACTTGATTTTTTCACCATCGACTATTCTTTTTCGGATCTTCTCGCATTCTTCATAGTGAAATTGTGCTTTTTTCACTTTGCCTACCAGAGTAGAACTAGTAGTTACTTGAAACAACATCTCATCCGATTCCTTCAGATACTTCACCTCTAGTTCCAATCTAGCCATATCTTCTATTAACTGGTCCTGATCAGTTAACATATTTAGCTTCTCCCGACCCTTTCTACTCAAGGCGTCGACGACGACGTTAGCTTTACTCGGATGGTAAAGAATCTCGCAGTCGTAGTCCTTGATCAATTCCAACCATCTTCTCTGGCGCATGTTTAAATCCTTCTGGGTAAAGATATACTTCAAACTGTTATGATCCGTGTAAATCTCACACCTTTCTCCATAGAGGTAGTGTCTCCAAATCTTTAGAGCAAACACTACTGCCGCCAATTCTAAATCGTGAGTTGGATACCCTTTCTCGTAATCCTTCAGCTGACGTGATGCATAGGCAATGACTTTGCCACTTTGCATCAGCACACAGCCTAATCCCTTATGTGAGGCATCACTATATACCACGAAATTCCACGTACTATCCGGCAAAGACAATACAGGCGCAGTACTCAACCTCTTCTTCAATTCCTGAAAACTTTCCTCACACTTTTGCATCCAAACAAACTTAACCATTTTACGAGCCAAATTTGTTAACGGAGTTGCGATCTTAGAAAAGTCTTGGATAAATCTCCGGAAATAACCTGCCAATCCCAAGAAACTCCTCACTTTAGACGGTGTCTTCGGCTGTTCCCAATTAATCACGACTTCAACCTTCGACGGATCTACCGAAATCCTATCTTTCTCAATCACGTGGCCAAGAAATTGCACACGTTCTAACCAGAATTCGCACTTTGAGAATTTCGTGTAAAGCTTCTCACGCCTCAGCGATTCCAACATTAGTCTCAAATGTTCGGTGTGTTTTTCTTCAGTCTTGGAATAAACCAGGATGTCATCTATGAACACTACCACAAACTTATCTAGGAATGGCTTAAACACCCTGTTTATTAAGTCCATAAATACAGCTGGGGCATTCGTCAGACCAAATGACATCATCAAGAACTCGTAATGACCATATCGAGTCCTAAAAGCCGCCTTCGGTATATCTTCTCTTCTTACCTTCAACTGATGATACCCACTTCTCAAATCAATTTTTGAGAAGTATCCATCACCCTTTAGTTGATCGAATAAGTCATCGATCCTAGGTAAAGGATACCTATTCTTGATCATAACTTTGTTCAACTCCCTGTAATTAATCCATAGCCGCATCGATCCGTCCTTCTAATTCACGAATAATACTGGCACTCCCCATGGTGAAACGCTCGGCTGGATATACTTCTTGTCCAGTAATTCTTGCAGTTGGACCATTAGTTCCTTTATCTCGACTGGAGCCATTCGGTACGGAGCTTTCAAAATTGGTGCAGTTCCCGGCTCTAAGTCGATCACGAACTCTATCTCCCTATTTAGCAGAAGTCCTGGCAAATCGTCTGGAAACACGTCCACAAACTCCCTAACCACTGATATCTCTTCTAACTTCGGGCTCTCCTTATGCGTATCTACTATGTAGGCTAGATATCCTACACAGCCTTGCGTTAAAAGTTTCTTGGCTTGAATAACCGTCAGACAACTTGCTTGTCTAGGTGATTTGCTACCATAGAACACTAATTTTAATGGAGTCGTAAGGTTTACCAACTTCTTCTGACAGTATATTATCGCCCCATGGTTGAACAACAAGTCCATACCCAGTATGACATCGAATCACCCATGTTTTATCGGAATCAAACCTACCCTTAATTCCTGACCCTTAATATCCAATCTAAAGTTTATGTATACGAACCTAACAGGAATAACCTCCCTATTCACAATCTCTATGTTCACGGGGTAAACTAATTCCTCTTTAGGTAAGTCTAGGGTCTTAGCAAAATCATCAAAAATGAATGAACAAGTAACCCGAATCAAATAATATCTATGCATTTATACTATTAATCGGAATAATACCTGAGACCACATCCTTTGATTGCATAACATCCTGCACCGTCATGTTGAATGTCTGGGCAGTGGGTCGAACAGCCTGTAATGGTGTAGCGATAGTCAAGGTACTGCTGCTCCCATTTCCTCCGCTCCCTGCTGACCCTTCAGCTATCTTTTTAAGGCAACTACGGGCCATGTGATCCTTGGATCCACATGTGTAGCAAGCTCCTTTCTTAGGGTTCAGGCAATTCGGTGTAATGTGGCCTTCCTGACCACAGTTAAAGCACACACGCTTTCCCTTCATGCACACTCTAGTGTGATTCTTCCCGCATGTAGCACATACTTTGAACTTCCTCTTCGTTCCCTGCTGACTCCCAGCAGAGGTGTTGTCATTCCATTTCCTTTTCTGGTTGATAGCCTCGCTACTACCAGCCTTGTTCTCCGTCTAGTTCTTCTTCTACTTGTCTTAATTGAATTTGGTCACCGCGTCACTTCCACCTTCAGCGAGTATAGCCTTTTCCAGCACAGCTGCGAACGTATTCAGCTGGAACATGGAGACCTTAATGTAGAGCCAGGGCTTCAGTCCCCACTCAAACCTCCTCGCCTTCCTAGCGTCAGTACTGACCTGGTATATAGCGAACCTGGCCAGCTCATTCAATTACGTGGCATACTCTGACACCGTCATCCCTCCCTGCTTGAGCTCTAGAAACTGGACCTCCATCTGGTCCTGCGAGCTCACGGGAAAGTACATTTCAAAGAACATCTCTTTAAAATGCTCCCACGGTATCAGTCCTTCACCCTCTCTGGTCTTGTTGGCTTGCCACCAGAAACTAGCATCCGACTTCAACATGAAAGTCGCAAATGCCGTCTTCTGGTCTTTGCTAACTCTAGCCACATCGAAGACTTTCTCCATCTCCATCACCCACGTCTGGACATCTATAGGGTTAACCGATCCCTTGAACTCTGATGGTCCTACTGCCTTAAACTCTTTGAAAGTCGTGCCCTGCACTTGCAGCTAATTCGCAAGCGCTTCCGTCAGCAGATTCACCAACTGCTGAACTGTATTGGGATTCGTCACATCGTTATTGTTGTTCATCAAACCCTCGGGGTTTTAATGTGTAGGTCTTCTTCTAGGAGGCATTTTTTGTTAAGAAAATATTATTATTAGATCCTTTATTCAATTTTTAAGTATTCAAGTTCATACTAGATAAGTGTTTTTTATAGCCACTTATTCAGATATTAACTAGCGTATTTCACATCTTAAACTCAAGTATGTTTTTGCTTTGAATGTGATATTCATGTTTAGGAACTCTCTTGGTGCAAATTGAGCTAAAAAGGATTAAAAAGTGCTAAAGAGGGACCAAGAAAGGAAAATAACTTATGGCATGATGGTGGGCAAAGCAAAGAGGGAACAAAAGGCAATGGCAATGGGTGATTGACAGGACAATGGGCATCATGAAGCAAGCATGGGAGAAGATTCGAAAAGATTAGCAGGAACATGGAGTAGCAGAAGCATGAATCCAGACTCTGGTGCCTGCGCAGCTGCGCCAGAAGCAAGCCTTAAGGCTGCGCAGCTGCGCCTAGCAAGCTTGGCTCGGGCTCCCTATTGCGCAGCTGCGCTGGCTTTACCATTCTCCCCTGCGCAGCTGTGCCAGTCCTGTTTTGCTATTTGACTTAGTTTTAAAGCAGCATTTTTTGGTTTTGGCTTGGGATAGGGCAGACTCGATTTTGGGGGCTACAAAAGGGGCTCATTTGATACATTTTAGAGACACTCCCTTTGGGAGCCCTAGCTTTGTTCTTCCCTTTTCTCTCTACTTTCATTTTGTCTAGAATAGCTTAGAAGTAGATTAAAGTTAGGTTTATGTAATTAGTTTCTAGGGTTTGATTAGACTTGATGGTTGAAACATTTGGAGAACATCAAAGTTTCATATTTTGATTAAGAGGAATCAGATTTGCATTTTCTATCCTTATTTTCTCTTTGATTCTTATTTGTATTCTTATGATGCTTATTTAATATGTGGATGGTATATCTAATTCTAGCATGAGTTAGTTTATATTTTGAGGTTTCAATGGAACCTAATGAGTAGTTTATATTGATATGCTTCTATGTTGTTCTTATTGGTTGTTATGTGATTGTCTATTACGATTCATGCTTTCATTGTTTAATTGATTAGCGACCAATTACCTTGATAATCATAGTAGCGGGTGATTGTACGTTCACATGGCTTTAGACATATTATTTGTGCCTAGGATAGATATATGCTGAAGCGCCGCTCGTAGTCAATTGAGAACGTAGACTTAAACCCTATTTATTTGTAAATCTCATAGATATATAGTGGTTAAGATAATGTGGGTGTTCATGTACGTTCTATTATCTGTGAATTGCATGTGATATGGATTAGGTGCATCGAAAGATGGCCTTCTCTCACTTTCGTGTTCTCGGCTAACAAACTGTGACGATTAATTTGACCTAGTTGGAAGTATATTGAGTTAGATGAATTATTAGGGGAAATTGGGATCTCAAATCTTCATTATCTGGTTTTACTCTGGTGTTAAATATGTTTAACTTACTTGTCTAGTTAATTTAGTTTTTAATTAAAACATTTTATCGCTCGTTTAAACAAGACTGAAATGATTATGTGCTAGTGGTTTGGTGACTTTTATCATTTAATTCTCTGTGGGAACGATATCTGTACTTACACTTTATTACTTGTTCACCGCGTATACTTGCGTGTATTTGTCATTACCTAATCGGGGACAACAAGTTTTTGGCGCTGTTGCCGGGGTGCTAATTGGATAACTGTTTGTCAACATTAGTTTCAATCAAATTAGTCTTAATTTAAACATTTTTTATTTTGTTTAATTCTCTTCCTATATTCTCTTTTCAGGTACAATGGATCTAAATTTTTATCTATGGTGTTACACAAGGAAAGAGCAACCAAGGGAAATAGGGAACGATGGCCTCGACCCAATTGCTATATTATCATCACAGCTAGAGCATCTCTCGAGGAAGTTGGACAGTGTTATAGCCCAACAAAGTCTAGAGATAGTAATTGCTTATGATTATAGTGCTGGGAAACTACATGATCCATCAAGATCCCATCAATTTTGGACAAATGCAGTATGGGGGTGATTACTCCAACCATGAGGCTTATCCCAATTTTTAGCAAGATTGGGGGTATCACCCAAACTCTTCAGCGAGCTATCAAGACCAATACTGCGAGCAAAGTCCATTATACACACCAAAACCCCCATATCAATCTCCGTGTTTACAAGAAGAATAGTCAACTATGAATTTCATGTATAGGAGCTTAGCAAACTATGAGGAGATGTTTAGGAGCCAGGAAATATCGAACTAGAATTTTCAGAACCAGATGGCCCTAATCAACAATACTCCAACCAGTGAGACTCAGTACATGGATCCCAAGGCTGAAATAGAAAAGGTAATATTGGAAAGTTTGAGGGAAAATTCCATAGCATCGACAAAGGAGATCTTGATTGAGAAAACGAAGTCGATTGAGAATCTTCATAATTGGGCGGAGTAAATTAGCATGGCCTTAATGAAAGAGGAATTGATTGAGCATGGGATAAAGATTTAGATTCTTCATAATCAACTATCTCAAGTAGTGAAAGCCGTGAGCAAGGGCCCTCAGAATACTTGGTGCTATGACTTGGATGCTAAAACCGATGGAGAGCCAGAAGTGCATTTGCAACTGGTCGAGCCTAATGTAATGGAAATTGAGGAGACAATTGGGGACGTGAACAATTATGAATGTGAACCGACTGTTATAACACCCCAAGAGCCTTCTCTGCCGAACATAAATAATTAAGTGAAGTTTGCACACCCTTTTCCCCTTGGTAGTCACATCACAAATATGGATCTCGAGGATATGAGAGAGTCCGTATTCTGAAAACCAGGGTGGTCTGAAGAAGAGAGAATTGAAGAAGAGCCCGTTGTGTGGTTTATGCCTCAGTGCCCCGATCATTTTACAAACACAACGGAAGAAATGCCTAGCTCCCCGAACTTCGGCATTGGGAATTTATGTATAGATCAAATGCTAGGTAGTTTAAATCCGAAGCCTCTCGAGAAGGGGAACCTCCAAATATACTCTGTAGTACCAATGGATGGAGGGTATTTCAAATATCGTCGGGGAATCGGATAGCGGTGCGACGAGAAAGTCCAACTGACGGACTGTAAACCAAGCGCTCAATGGGAGGCACCCCATCATTTTCTCTCTTCTCCCTACTTGTTTAATTCTACTTATGTATCTCCATTTCCCTCCCCTTTGTTTAATTCTTAATAGTTTAATTATTAGTGTAAATTTTTGATTACTTTTGGATTTAGGAGCTTAATGCCTTCGTTTTTGGGACTTAGGCAGTTGTGCATCTATTTTTGGGACTTAAAAGTTTGTTGGACATATTTTTGGAAAATGAGCTTGTTGCTTATGCGCACATATAGGAATTTTTGGGACTGAATAAGAATATAATTCCCTTTTTTGATAATCCTCCTAATTGTAAATAATTTCATTATAATTTTTGGTAGTAGTGATTTAATAAAGTTTATGTGCTTTGTCAGGGTAAAAATTGAATGGGTAGCATAGCCCTTGATCAACTGCAATTGGGAAGCTGCAAATCAAAGTAAAAGAAATTTCTGACCCTTGGCGCGCCCGCTTCAACTCAAGCCTGACCATCCGCGCGGCCGCCCCAATTTCCAGACCTAGAGTCTGGACTTCCCAAGCTGCGCAGCTGCGCATCTATTCCTCTTTCTTTCTGCACAGCTGCGCCGGCCTCCCTTTCCCATATTTAAATATAGCCGGCCCACGTCTAACTCCTTATATAATTTCCCCACTTAAACTTATTTTTGGCATCTCTCTTTCTCTCAGACCCAAAAGCCACCGGTTATTCAAGCTATACTTACTGATCAAAACCCTTACTGCATCGTCATCTAGATTCTACACACCCTCCAATCGCCTACCGAAACCCTAGCCTTACTTCTCCTCCTTCCTCACAACAGGTTTTATTTTCGAGTTTGTTCAAGGCAATTAGGAAGGGTACATCAGGAGCAAAGGCCTGAGAGAGCTTTGGATTGGCATTTGTTCGGTAATTCAACTCACCCACCATCTCTTTTCATCTCCTCTTGTATATAAATCTGTATCCCTCCACTTTTCATTCCCAAGCCTAAAGTAGAATTCACCAGACAGTGAAGGGAAGGGTCAGATTTTAGACTGTATCTAAGTAATCATCAATTGTTGATGGAAAGTCTGATTGATTTGGGGTTTCAAGAGTCGACAGTAAGGGTATACAATTGACAAAGTTTGGGGGCATCCTTTGACAGAATTTAGGGTTTATAGAGTGGGAGTGTTCACTTAGATTGCAGAGATTATCAAAGATAGTAGGGTTGATCGCCAACTATTTGATACAAGTCCAGACAAAGTGTGGGGGTAGAATAACTGACAGAGTTGGGCAGATTGCTTAGAGTTTGGGGGATTTAATACATTAGTGCTATCAATTGCAAAGCCAGCATGCCTAAGCGAATTCGCACTCCATCACCTCCTTCTCCTCCTCCCACCAGTGAGCATGGCTAGGGTAGTTCCTATGAGGCTCTTGATGCCTTTAGATTTGTGGATTAGACTTCTTAGCGCTACTACATAAACGTTCTGGACAAAAAGACCTGTGTGAAGGAAACAAGACTAAAATTGGGAAAAGATGACGGACTAATGAGGAAGCAGATTATAGAGCATGGTTGGGCGCTAGTTGTGGCCACACCACTGTCAGCTCCTATACCCCTAGTGAAAGAATTATATGCTAATGCACATTAGACACAGAATAGGGTATCATACGTACTGGGGCAGCAGGCAATTAATGAAATATTTAAAGTGGACACTCTTCCTTCTGGCCCGACAAATTCGTCAAGTCCCAGCGGATGGAGACTGACCTGGACCCACTGATCAAAGAAATGTGCAAGCCAGGGACAAAGTGGACAACTTACTCAGGCACGGACAGAAAAATTGGCTTCCAGCAGACTACCTTGAGTCGCTATGCCAAGGCTTGGTACAGCTTCATATGTGCGAGCATTCTCCCGTCTAGCGATCATACGGAGGTCACCACTGAGAGGGCTACCCTTCTGTATGGCATCATCAAGAACAAAAGGATTAACATAGGACACATTCTCAATCAATCCATGCTGAAGTTCATGAGGGGGAGCACATTAGAAGGGATCCCGTACGCCTCTGTCATTACACGTCTATGTCTTGCTGCTGGAGTGGTCTGGGGCAATGAGGACCTGCAGCGCCCTATGCACGATATAGATCATACAGCCATCTAGCAGTATACCATTTGGGAGGGGGCGGAGTCTCACCCTAGAGGTCTGGGATTCATTGCTGGAGATTCTGATGAGGATGAGGAAGAAGAAGAAGCAGGTGATCAGGCGCAGGCTCAGCAGGTAGCAGGGCCGACTCCCACAGAGTTCACTAGTCAGCAGAGGGAGATCAGGCAGCTGAGGAGACGGATGGATACCACGTACATGGATTTCCGGACCTACACATCCGAGTTCTCCCAGGCTCTATCTCGAGCATTTGGGATGTTGGGTGTGCATGCTGAGTTCCCGACTTTTGGCACAGGCAGCCAGTACTCTCCACCAGACACACCTCTAGAGTAAACTGAAGAGGAGGGCGGCGACGAGTCTGACTAAGGGAGTTTCCTTTTTACCTTTTACCTTCAATGAGGACATTGAACACTTTAAGTTTGGGGGTATTAGGGTTTATTTTGCATGTAGTTTAATTCCTATCATATTGCATTTTATTTAGTTCATTTAATGCATATAGGACGTATTTTGTTAAAATTTGTCAAAAATTTTTAAAAAAATTATTTTTGTTCTAGTCAATTGTGTTAGGACATATTGCATGAATCCAGGTTGAAGTTGGTTTGTTATTTATTTGGCCCATGAGGAAACTAGAATTACTTGATTTTTGAACCGATTTGAGACTTAAGCTTGATTATAAGGTCATATATGTAAATCCTTTTCTGTCAGATACTGTGTAACCAGTTAGCACGATAGAGTAACCATTATGATATGTTTAATTTAAATGTTCACATACTTGTCTTCTTGTGGGAAATCTGTTTTTTAACGAAAGTATTTCAGTAATCTAATAAGAATAACTAGACTGTAAAAAGCTTAAGTTTGGGGGAAACAGGGGGTATGCATGCTAATTGGGGAGATGGAGCGTAAGACACACTCCCCTATGAAAAAGAATAAAAAATCAAAAGAAAAAATGAAAAGAAAAAGATAAAAATAGAATAAACACGTCGGCTACGTCGAGTTCTGTGGCCTTCGATATTCGAGCAAGTAAGCCCTCGGGGTGTCTCTACACCCAGCTCCCTAAGGCTGTCTGGTCTGGAAGTCATTGGTAAAAAGCTCGCTACACGGATATCATTGAAAAGCCTAAGAGGACTAGGAATTGCACAGTCAATTGTGTACATATTAAGTATAATAAATCCCCTGTTGACTCTTAGCTCAAGTAATGCATGGTCTTGGTTAGAACTTATCTGATTTACTATTTTTCTTGAGTTGAAACTTGTTTTTCCCTTAAGAAGCATAGTATATGATTTATTTGTTCTAAAGCATGTCTAATGGTTGCTAGGCACACAACGCACAATACATCAGTGCTGACAGATTTGGATTTGCAAGGATATGCTTTTGATCTTGTCTTGGGTAGCTTATCTGTTTGATTAGCCTGTGATTTTTCTGGGGCATTTCATTTGAATACCAATTCCGACTGATACATGGATTCGCATTCATATTAGTATAGGATGCATTCATCATAATTCTTGCATTGCATCTGTGTTTTGTTTTATTTGTGTTACTTGAGGACAAGCAACGTTGAAGTTTGGGGGTATTTGATAAGTGGTTTTTATAGCCACTTATTCATATATTAACTAGCTTATTTCACTGCTTAAACTCAAGTATATTTTTGCTTCTCATATGTTTTTGCTTTGAATGTGATTTTGATGTTTAGGAACTCTCCGGGTGCAAATTGAGCTAAAAAGGATTAAAAAGTGCTAAAAAGGGACTAAGCAAGGAAATAAGCTTATGGAATAATGGTGGGCATAGCATAGAGGGAACAAAAAGCAATGGCAATGGGTGATTGCCAAGACAATGAGCATCATGAAGCAAGCATGGGTGAAGATCAGAAAAGATTAGCAGGAACATGCAACAGCAGAAGCAAAAATCTAGATTCTGGTGCCTGCGCAGCTGCGCCAGCAGCAAGCCTTAAGGCTGCGCAGCTGTGCCAGCTAGCTTGGCCGGGCTCCCTGCTGCGCAGCTGCACCGGCTTTACCCTTCTTCCCTGCGCAGCTGCGCCAGTCCTCTTTTGCTGTTTGACTTATTTTTAAAGCAGCAGTTTTTGGTTTTGGCTTGGGCTAGGGCATACTCGATTTTTGGGGCTATAAAAGGGGCTCATTTAATACATTTTAGAGACACTCCCTTTGGGAGCCCTAGCTTTGTTCTTCCCTTTTCTCTCTACTTTCATTTTATCTAGAGTAGCTTAGGAGTAGATTAAAGTTAGGTTTATGTAATTAGTTTCTAGTGTTTGATTAGACTTGATGGTTAAAACATTTGGGGAACATCAAAGATTCATATTTTGATAAAGAGGAATCAAATTTCCATTTTCTATCCTTATTTTCTCTTTAATTCTTATTTGTATTCTTATGATGCTTATTCAATATGTGGATAGTATATCTAATTCTAGCATGAGTTAGTTAATATTTTGAGGTTACAATGGAACCTAATGAGTAGTTTATATTGATATGCTTCCATGTTGTTCTTATTGATTGTTATGTGATTGTCTATTACGATTCGTGCTTTCATTGCTTAATTGATTCGCGACCAATTACCGTGATAACCTATATGGACTTGAAAGATGACATGTAAGTTTAGATCTAATCGTAGTAGTGGGCGATTGTACGTTCACACTGGCGTTGGTCGTATGATTTGTGCCTAGGATAGATATATAACGAAGCGACGCTCGTAGTCAATTGAGAACTTGAACTTAAACCCTATTTATTTGTAAATCACATAGACATATAGGGGTTTAAATAATGTGGGTGTTCATGTGCGTTCTATCATCTGTGGATTGCATGTGATATGGATTAGATGCATCGAAAGATGGCCTTCTCTCACTTTCGTGTTCTCGGCTAACAAGCTTTGACGCTTAATTTGACCTAGTTGGAAGTATATCGACTTAGATGAATCATTAGGGGAAATTGGGATCTCAAACCTTCATTATCTGGTTTTACTCTTGTGTTAAATAGGTTTAACTTACTTGTCTAGTTAATTTAGTTTTTAATTAAAACATTTTATCGCTCATTTAAATAAGACTGAAATGATTATGTGCTAGTGGTTTGGTGACTTTTATCATTTAATTCTCTATGGGAACGATATCTGTACTACTCTTTATTACTTGTTGACCTCGTATACTTGTGCGTATTTGTCATTATCTAATTGGGGACAACAATACTTAAACATTTTAAATAATTCAGTTCATATATGAGCACATAGTAGATCAATAACTTCTTTTATTCATTACTCGTAATAAAACATCAAATAAATAGCATTTCTGCAATTCACATCATCTTTTCTGAACTAAAAAAGTTAAAGGATTATATTATTAACTTATCCCATTATTATCTCAAATTATGGGATTTACATTTGTTTATTACAAAAAGAAACACATAATTAAAGACTCTACTGTCTAGGCATGTTAAGACAGTCGTACAGCCTCTCTGCGTTCTTCCTCCATCACCCGAAACACCGTTTTTCGGTCCACCACGTACCATGGTAAACTTTGTAACTGAGCTGGGTAATAGAAGACACGATACTATGTAATGTCTACAGATGCCCCTCTTTATCATGTTTATGTAATGTAATGGAATGAATAAGATAAAGATTGCTAGACACTTGAAATATGACAAAATATTAATGATACAAATCGCAATGCAATGAATGTTAACATATTTTCGCAAATCGCATTTTGCACTTCGCATATAGCATACCGTATAGCAAATAGCATCGCAAATCGCATATCGCTCCTCAAATCGCATATCGCATTGCAAATCGCATCGCATCGCAAATCACTTACCTTTATCGGTGCCTGTGTTGGGGCTGATCTCAACGGTTGACTTTCATCAATGTTGTTGATGTCTATGCTGGTGTTGACTTGAACGGTTGGATTTCCATTGGTGTTGCCAAAGCTTTGTTTGATGAGGATGAACTGACATGTTTCCCACATTTCTGCTAAGGATGACGTTCTTTATGATAGCCTTTGTTGTTATCTTGGTTTTAAGACGAATGGTTTCCCCAATCTGTCGATACTATCAGGGGGCAGATTCTCTCTTGGCTGATGCCGTTGTATATTTTTGAAGGCTCCTCTGATGGGGATATATCTCTTTTATCGAGTTACCTCGGTGGGTGCTCCCGATGCCTATCCTGATGATAACTTACACCGATAATTTGCAACAGTGCCTACTCTGATGGTAGGGACAATGGTTGATCATTGGACTGTCCCGATGCCTACTTGAGCAGTCGCAGACTTTTTCATCGAGTTTGTGTGTTTAGTGTGTATGCATATTTAACTCTAATGGGTATGCATGCCTAACTTTTTAATGGAGATGTGCGCTGATGTACTGCTTGTTGCACATGTGCAGACCAGACATGATATAATGATCTTAATTTGTCATAGGTTGATGCATATGCCTAATTGAATTGATGTAGAACCATACCTTACCCTTTTTGAGGTGATTTAGAGTTTCTTTTCAGGCATGGATTTTGATAGGCTTATCAGCTCTAACTCCCGTATGGCTCCTTTTGTCATTCGTAGAGCAGATTTGGATGTTCCCCTTTCATATTCCATCTCTGATGAGGATCTCGCAGGGGCTGTTATTTTTTGGATCTGGATTTGGTGCTGGTCCCTCTGGTGGTCCAAACACTGATGGCTTTATTAGGAGATATCCTGATATCTTAGCTGAAGTAGCATTCCACGTTCTACATCACCGAATCCTTCTCAACGGCCCTTCTAAGTATTTATATAACAAATTCCATCATCTGCCCTTTGTCGGGATGGATTGATATACTGTTTCCACCATCGGACCATTCCTGATGTTTCGGTGGGTTGTGCCAACGGCTGATCATTGAGTATGAAAAGGGGAAAGCTCTCTATTTGTGGACCTACTGGGTTAAATGCTGGCTTAGATGATGACCCAGGTGATGCTGACGTTCTGGAGGATGTAGCCTGTTCTTTTATTGCTTACATTTGATCTTCAGTGTAGAAGCCTCGACTGATGAGGACTAGGCGCAGGTTGACATGTTTGATAATGCAGATTTCATTTGCCAGTTTTTTTTCATTAAGCATCTGTTCTTCCCGATGTAAGGACTCTGTTGAGGATTTTTCCCTTTTTGTGGAGGGAAAGCTGATGTCGCCTTGATTTCTTTCAGGAACTCTCCCTTTTCTTTTGATGAGGAACTTGGTCCCGCCATAGATCCTTTCCATTTCTTGGAATTGGCAATGCCCAGCCCTTTTGTAGATTGTTACTGGTGTTCACAGAAGAAACTCGCTTTGTTGACCATGTCCATGGTGAGCAATATCCTGCACATTCAGACAAATAACAATATGTGCCGAAAGCTTGATGGCTCGAGTTGTCGAGGTTAGTATAACCTTGTGAATGAGGCATTTGAAGTTAAAGTTTATGAAATTGAATGCTCATATTCACTAAGCTTTTATCACATCGTTAAAGATTTTGAAATTGAGCAAGAAAATGAATTTTTCCTAAGGAAATCAAAATATTCGCTTGACAAGCTATGAAATTGCAAGAAAACTTTTAAGCGGCCATGATCATTTTTCATGGGTAAGATTAGATTCAAAAGACTTATCTCCCTTCATTATAGACACCTCATATTCTCTCTAGACAATGCTCTTCACAAGATTAACATAATATGACATGCGCACTATGTGTGACGCAACCCTTAGCCTCTTCTAT
This sequence comes from Panax stipuleanatus, assembly GCA_020205555.1. Lineage (NCBI taxonomy): Eukaryota > Viridiplantae > Streptophyta > Magnoliopsida > Apiales > Araliaceae > Panax > Panax stipuleanatus. Next base: position 99,478,429 of record CM035125.1, read on the forward strand.
AACTCTAGATGATCTCATTTCTTGCAAAATATTCTGATTTCCTCGCTTAACTTGGTCTCGTTTTCTTTGGCTTTTCAGGGTTACCCATGTAACGAGTTTTGGGCCGGTGGCTCCCAAACCAGATGGCTTTAGGGCACCAGGTGTTAAGACACCCCTTAGTATTTACTGGCTCGAGTAACAAAGGCCACACGTTGAGACAAGTCAGGCGGTCTACTCTTTTTGATCCTTGCCTGAGCTTGCACAAAATTCATTTTCTTAGGCTCTAAATTACTCGTATAGAGAGTGTTGGGCCGGTGACTCCCAAACCAGACGACTTTAGGGCATCAGGTGTAGAGACACCTCTCAGGCTAAATTACTCGAGTAACCTAGGCCACGATTCGGATCTGCTCAGGTTTTAACTTCTTTTAATGCTCGTTTTCTTAGGCATTGAGTTACCCATGTAACGAGCGTTGGGCGGTGGCTCCCAAACCATATGGCTTTAGGGTACCGGGTGTTAAGACACCCTTCAGGCTTAATAACACAAGTAACCTAGGCCACAATTTGAGACATTATGCTGGCTACTAATTGTCATCCTTGTCGTCATAGTTTCATACCAGTAAGAGTCAGGTCAATCGCAAAGTACAGACATGCATATGAGGTCAAGTTTGCTCTAAAAAGTTCTTTAAACTAGGACGTCATGCTTAATCAAAAGGTTGAATAGTCTTAATTCACTAGTCGCTTTCATGATTCTTGCTCCACGGATGCTTATCATAATTAATCCAATTCATAACAAGTTAAGCAAAAATCTTTTTTTTTCTTCATTCTTTTTCGGAGATTCTAATGCAAGATTTATCTATACTTAACGTGTATACCCTTGCTAGTGCATGTAGCTGGAAGTTGAAAGCTCATAAAGAGATGAAAGAGGCGTACCTTATCCGTGGATCGCAGTATTCTAAGAAAATTATTATTGGAAAACACAGATTAATCATACCGGATTGCCAGTGATGGAAGCTTGGATGATGACAGACCTTGTTGATGGTGCCGATTGGTGCATGTTGATCGGATGGTTGATAAATGCCCCAGTGTTGAATTCTTGCAATTTCAAAAATTGGTCCAGTCTTGTTGTAACGGTCCCAACATCTGGTTGTCGTTGACTTTGAACTTTCCCCAGTCTTGCTTGTCATCTAGGAGGATTGCTTGGTTGCATGTTTGACTGATGGGCTAATTAGATGACGAGATCGCAAGAGTCTTTAATCGCATGAACCCCATGGTGAATAGGTAGTGGATTTTGGCTTTAATGCTTGGATTCCCCAGTCATTATTTCTGATTTATAGGGGTATACAGCTTGATGACATTTCGTTTGATTTGATGAAGTTTCAGATTGAGGGTGTCAGCTCTTTGAAGGTCCTTGCTGATGCTTATGCTTCATATATCACTGTGTGGTTGTCTCAACTTTGATGATTGATGTCGAGATGCCTGCAGAATCTAATGAATTGGACTCAAGGGCTTATAATGGTTGGTGATATAATGGCTTTGACTGAATTTGGTTTGATTTGTGAGGTTTAATCCGTGGCCTTTTGTTTAGGGAACAAATCATCGGTCATTAGATAGACTTTTTTCATGACAGTCGCCCCTATTCTTCTATAGGTCAAAAGAGATCAAGTCTTCTCTCACATCAAGAGTGATGAGTTTCTGACAGGTTGCATCCCATGATGACTGCCATTTCATCCTTGTGATTGGTCGCCTTGAGGTATCGATGTCTCTTCTTTTCGAGACTTGCTCTGGATTTGATGGACTAACATTGAGGTGTCGTTGGGTCCTCTCAACATGTGTCATCGATCTTGAGTGTCTTTCTTGGATGTAGGATTTTCAGGTTTGGCCTTTATGAGTTGACTCCTACGTCGGAGGAGTATGAGCGCCTCACGGGTTTGACATTAGATCTGCCATGTGCCAGGACAACCAATAATGACATGAGATGACCGTTTATGACCATAACTGGTCTGAGACGCAGAGTCATCACTAAGGAGATTATTACTAGGTGTGTGGTGTCCTTGGACTCTTTGATCTATCGCTTTGGAAGGCTGGACAGCTACGAGCGATTTTTTGGGGATTTTATTATTCTGGCAGATGAGTGGCAGTTTGCACGAGTGGATGTTCTGTTGATGTGCATCACTGCTTATCTGTACATGTCCCTGTATATGGACCACTTAGATAGTGGCTTGATAGTAGTGGTTCGTGTTCTCCAATAGGGTTGTACGATTTTGTCGATGATATTAGCCGAGACTCTAACGTCGGCTACTTTATGCAGTACCCATCCAGGAGAATTTTTCAGAGGTAGCGTGGTTCTACTGTATGTATAGTTCATGACGCATTCGAGTCTAATCGGCACCTTCATAAATCATGGGTACTGCTTTACCCTTAAGATAGCCCTATCATACTCCTTCTAGCCAGTGGAGTGTTCATATGCGGCATCATAGTCGACCTTTTTATCAGAGATCAAGCACCACTTTTCGATCTTGCCATGCTCAAGGCTGAGTTCCCCCCTACAGCTTTATTACTCATGCAGTTGGCATGGGTTATCTACCCCTGGCGGGTTTGAGAGGGGTGACCACATATCATCCGCTGGCAGTCATGTGCCAGTTTGATTGGTTTCGGAGAATTCAGCAATTTGAGAGGCTATGGATCAGCGGATATCAGCTTTGTCTTTGTCATCAGCTAACCTTACCAGGTCTTATAAGTGTTGACTCGTAGGGATAGGGCTGATTTCTCTACTAGCCATCCAGGTCGTTCTCCAGAGTATTTGGCATGGTTGGAGTCCAATACCGCATTGGCTACGGCTGCCCAGTCATCTCCGAGTATTGATTCTGATGAGGAGGAACCTATGGAGGATCCTGATTCTCCCACTGAGGATGATTTATTTATCGATTTGACAGCAGCTTTAGTTAGTGCCCCTACTAGCATCCTTATCGGGACAGATTCAGCTATTATTGATTCAGTAGCTCAGATGACCTTTGAGAGGGATTAGGTTAAGGTGTTAATGTTGACAGCCCTATCTGGCAGAGATACAGCTTCTGCTGCTAGAGACGAGGCTCAACCTACTCGGGATGCAGTATTGAGAAGAGAGATGAGATCCGTTCTGTCGGAGATGCAGCCTTTGAGGAGATTCAGGAGGTTTCATGTTGCTCAGGATGTCGATTTTGCTGATAGGGACGAGGCTATAGTATGCAGATGGTAGTGGATGTTCTGTCTCGTATGGAGACCGAGGGTTAAAAGCTTGCAGCTGCTCCTCTATTTTTAGAGAGATGCCATATTGGCACTGTTATCCCGCTTATCCACTAGTTAAGAGACTAGCTTTGATTTTCCTCAGCAGGGACTGTTGACCAGGAGGCTCGATAGAATTTGGTTTCGGTGAGTTGGGACTGGTTTTTTTTTTTATTAGGTTTTTGTTTTTTCTTGAAGGTCAAACCGCACCATGAATGGCTGCCTACATACTCCCGAGTGTAGGGAGATCAAGTCGTTCGTAGTTCCTATTTTTTTGTGAGGGGCTTGAGAAGTGTCTCTTTGTTTTGAATTTTTGTGTTGGGATTCGAGGGTTTTTGAATTTGTTTTATTTGGTTTGACCGCACCAAGATGGTTGCCTACGTACTCCCGGGTTGAGGAAGATCAGGTCTTTCGTAGTTCACGTGTTTACCGGCTTGAAAGGCTCAATTTTTGATTATTATTTTTTTATATTTTTTTGATTTTTTGATTATTTTTTTGGTCTTTTGATTTTTTATGCATGGAAAATAAAAAGGCATAATGCTAAGAAAAGGATAACGTCCCAACATCCTCTGGAACTCGCAACTTTCCTCTGGATCTACGTCCTTCAGTCTAGCTGAGGCCTGATAGTCCAATTGCCAGTGGTTGTGTTACCTTCAAGTCTTGTGAAAGAGGTTACCTCTTGGCTCTGAATATCTTTCATCCCGGCCATAACTTAATCGCCCCCTGAATCTGCATATCCCTTAAGGAGGCTCAAACTGGACTAGTCGCAAAAAGGGATGAACTCTGGGTTCCTTGATAGGTTGGCTTCCTTGACAATTTCACCACCTTTCCCTTTATCTGCTCCTTCACCTTCCTCATAGGCTTGAGAGGATTTGAGTATGAAATCCCCCTCACATTGATATTGTATTTCTCGCAAGGAATTTCCTTTTGGGTTTTTTCCATACGGGGACGGATCAGTATCTCCTCCTCATCTTCCAGAAGGATAAATTCAAGAATGTAGTTGTTGACCTTGGGCAATAAGATTTTTGATGATAGGGGACGAACTTCATTGGGAGATTCTTTTGTCTCCTAGGTCATTCCCAGAATTAGGATCCACCCACCTTGTGTTCTGCCAGGATTAGTGCTCATAGCTTCCTTTGAACTGCCCGTTTCGAGTGGACATGTTGAGCTCTTTATTTTCATTTTGCCTTTTCTAGTCATGGGGAATTCTATCGGTAGTTCTCCATTTTCAATGAGGTCCTGGATTTTATGCTTTAGAGACCAGCATTCCTCAATTACATGTCTAGGAGAGTTAGAATGATAGCGACATATCTTGGTAGCATCATAACTTTTCGTTTCGGGCTTGGTAGGAGGCAGCAACTGAGTAATCTTTCTCTGCGCAACCATTAATGCTAACATATTTTCCAATGAGTCCCCCAAAGGTGTGAATACGCTTCTTCGCCGACTCTCCCCAACTCTCGGTGCCGTAGGATTTCGAGGGTTTGCTGGTGCTTGGAATGTCTCTTGGTATGTCCTATTTGGGAATTCGCATTCCTCCGGACTATTTTTCCTTTGTCGAGATCTGCTAGTAATTTTATCATTCCACCTTTCTCGTCCATTCGACCTGCTTTGCTCTTCTTCATTCAGCTGGCTAATCTTGGAGGTAGATCTGCTTACATTCTGAATATCCTCCTCTTTCTCTTGGCTTTCTGATAGTTGAGTGAAATGATGCCTTGTATCCTGATGTTGGAGCATTACCAGATTAGCCAGCAGAGTTACCTGATGTTGGATCCCATCAAATTTTTGCATTATTGTCATACCCTCCTCTGAATTTTTTGACTCTAGGACATTTGTTCTGTTCCTTCGGGGGTAATCCTCTATCCTTCGTATGTATTTATGATTTGGATACATTTCATCGCTTCATGACCCAATCATGTTTACTCCACCAGTATCATGCGGCATCAGAAGGTTGGTGTTGACATTTGGATGGTCAGGTTGTTGGACCACAATATCGTCGTTTTCAATCAGGTTTTGGATTTTATGCTTTAAGAACCAACAATCTTGTGTATCGTGTCCTGGAGATCCTAAATGGTAAGAACATCTCTGGCTAGGATTGTACCTTTTGCTTTTTGGATCCAGAGGAGGAGCCAGTTTGGTAATTTTCTTGTGATCTATTAGCATTACCAACATGTTTTTAAGAGAGTCGCCTAGTGGAGTGAACACCCGATTTTTCGTTCTTTCAAGTTTTCTCTTTCTGTCCTGGTAATTGTTGAATGCAGTTTGTTGTGACGAGAGATTACATTCCCTATTCCAAATGGGGGGCCTATGGTTGGGTCTCCTAGATTGCCCTTGTACAATGAGGGATACATCTTCATCGCCTTCGTTAGGTACCCTTATGGGATCACTCGTATAGTTTCCAGACTGTATATGAGTGGCGAGTACTTTCAAGGCTGTGAGATCTTTGATCTTTCCTGCTTTCAGGACCATCTCTGTCATTTCACCATATTTGATCATCTCTGAGAATGGCTTTCCTATTCCGGCCAAGGTCCTCTCATATTAAGGTGCCTCTTGGATGTCTATGAAAGTCATCACCATTTCAGCTTCGGTCATAGGCGGGCTGACTTGTGCTTCCATACGTCTCCATCTTTGGGCATACTCACGAAAAGACTCGATACTCTGCTTTTTGACTTTGGACACTTGATACCGATCCGGAACCATCTGAGACTGGAAGCTGTATTGAGTTAGGAAGGCATGAGCTAGCTCTTCCCAACTGTGGATTTTTGCATTATCAAGTCGGGCATACCATGTCCTAGCCTCTCCAATGAGACTCTTTTTGAAAAGCTGCATTCTGAGGTTTTCATCTTTAGCATAAGACCCTAGCTCACCAATGTATACTTTTAATTGCATATAGGGATCGCCTGCCTCATTGTACTTTTCAAACTCTGGGACTTGGAATTTGTCATGATATCTAGCCCCTGGGAATATGCATAGATCTGAATATGTGACACTTCCAAGGTTTCCAGTCCCTTTGATTGTTCGGATGGTTTCTTCCATTTGCTGGACTTTTCTTCGGATATCGCCAGTTTCTCGATCTTCTATGAGATTTGTGATTTCAGGGGTTTTGTTGGTTCTTTCGCTGTATCGCAGTTCAGGGATCTACATTTCCCCCTTTTTGTCAACACTTTGATTACCACCTTGTGAGGAGGTATCTGTTTGATTAAGTGTTGGCTGGCCATGAGTGTTTTTACTTTGTTCTCATAGGAGGATAACCAACTCTGCTTTTTGATTCTTAAGTCCTTTGAACTCTTTTCTAGATACAGAATCCGACTCGTATTGGCTACTTTCAGCCATGTCGGTTGGATAGGCTTTGTGCCTTTTCAGATTATGATCTATTAGTGAGACCACATTTTCACCTACAACAAAACTTCGGCGTGTCAATTTCCTGATGTAGGTAAGGATAGGATGCATGATGTGTTTTTTAGATCATATCCTGCAAAACCAAGGTTAGCTGTTTTGATGACATGATGACATGGTATTTATTTGACAGCGAAAGTAAATCTTTCATTATGATATTTACATTGTGCTCCTTGGTAATTGGAGACTTAAAATGGAATTAAAAGTGGAAGGCATGAAGAAGCTTCCCTTCGAATTTGGTTAATTAGAGTCTGACCTATCTTAGGTTACTCTCGCGGCTTTTGTTTCGGCATGAAGGTTCCCAGATCATCGCAATCTATTAAAGGGGAACTTAATCCGATCGTTCAACTGGAGCGAATCTGGGTGGTGCATTTTCATAAGCCCCAGAGACTTAGCCGTCCCCAGAGACATTACTTATCATCGATTGGGTTTTCCTCCTTGTGAGAGGGGCACACAACATACATTCACATACATCGTGCCTTATCGTAGAGCATATGATGACATGGGTACGAAGGACTAAATATAGGTGCGAAGCACTAAAAAGCAAGAAAGCATTCATTCACATTCATTCAATGTAAAGATACAGCATTCACTCATTCATTGACTATGGAGACGCAGAATTTCACGCATTCAATAGTTTTGAAAGGGAAATGTTTGAAAAGATTTGAAAGCGGCCTAAGCCCTCTACTGTGCCCAACAAAGTCGCCACCTGTCGACGTTGGTTTAAAAATTCCGCGGGTCGGGTCACAACCACGATCTTTTAATATCTTTTCCTAAGTTCTCTCTACCCTCACTCTTTTTATTTAGGAAAAAGGTTTTGAAGGGTTTTTTAGGAGAAAGGCCAACATGTATCATGCGGACGATTTGAACGTTTTACAGAGTCGCCAGTTGGTAGATTTGAAATGGTTGTACCAACTCAACTATAATATTCCAAACTTTAAATAGAAATATTAATATAAACAGTAAATATAATATGTTGTGTGATGTGTATTTAACTTTATTATTGGTATATATAATTATATGTCAACACATAAGATATAACTAAGTAAGTAGATGTGTAAGGTTTTATAAATAAAACCCTAATTTAAGAATTTAGTTAAATAAGAAATCCCAACCCTAATTGTTATAATAAATTAAAATTATAACATAATATATTGATAGTATATATGATTGTGAATATATACATATGATAAATCAATATGACGTATTAAATATTTTATAGAAAAAGATTTTAAGAAAACCCTAATTAGGGATTAGAAAACCCTAACCCTAATTATGAAACCCTAAATTCAATTATAAACCCTAATTGGGCAAGCTTATTTTTATTTTTTTTCTAGATGTAATATAAAATGACTAAATTATCCTTGTATTTAAGTGAAAAAATTATTATAATACCCTTAGTACATGCGAAATTACCAAAATACCCTTATTATATGCAAAATGGCCAAAATATCCCTTAGAACTCTCTTATTAGAGAGATAAGACCAAATCAATTGGGCAACAAGCAAAAGATTTCCTATATCTCTATATCTCCTTAGGTATTGACAACACAACCTAAATTATAAGTAACCTAGGCTTATGTGTCAAGAAAAGAGAAAATAAATCTTTTAACCCTACTTGAAGTTTTCATATAAGGGTAGGTTAAGAGAACCCAAGACCACGAAATTTTTACTTGACATACAAAGCCAACTAACTCATAAACCTTTCTCAGCAAGCCAGAAACAGGATCAAGAAGGAAAGAACAAAAATTTGCTCAAAAAGGGTAAAACACTTAACCCTAACTTAATATCTGATTTTTGAATATATGATTGTTGTTGTTATTAGTTAAATATGTTCATTACTAAGTTATTTAGTGATCTGGGTTGCTAAAACACGAATCCATGACGTTTAAAAGCATCAAAATAGAGTTTTAAGTAAAACTGTCAAAGTTGAAAAACTAGGTCTGACAACGAATGTCAGCCCTTGTATCACGCTAATTGTTTGTTGTTTAGATGTTCTGAAAGTTATTAGTTGTAGTATGTAATGTTGTTAGCAGCCTAGAAGTGATAGAATGACAATCGAAACACAGGATTAGGAGTTATAAGCCGTCAAAGGTTGTTGACCGACCATTACCGGCTGCTTTCTGGGTAACCTAGAAAGCTTAAGAACACGATCTGACAGGTGGTTTAACCGCCTGGATCTTTCTCCTACCAGTCTGGTTGGGTGTTAGATGGTAATTAGATTGTACCTTGATATAAGTACTACATAACTAGAGCACTGTCAATCATTAAAAATCATCGACCGAAAAATATAAACGGTCAAACCACGTTGACCGTCCAGATTCAATTTTTGGGTAACCCATAAATTTTGAGCAGCAGCTTGACCAATTATTTGAAGGCTAAGATCTTGCTATCGATTGATATGTAGACTCTGTAACTGCTCGATCAAGGTACTATGGTAGTTAGTCTATAGAGCCCGACGACTAGAACACCAAAACATTAACCGGCCGGAAAGATATAAGACCATAAATGTCATTGACCGGCATTGACTGGGCCTTTCTAAGCAGCCTAGAAAGGAAGAACAGCCTTGGGGTGGTTGCTTTGACCGGCTGTGTGAACTTGTAATGATGTTTTTAAGTAGTAAAATGACCATAGATATGTACTACTACATCAGTACTACACTTCCATTAAATTAGATTGCCCATAAAACAGCTTGATTGCTAGAGAAATTGAGTCAAACCAAGGACCAGAACGTTGACCAACGTGTTCTTGGCTGGGCCAAGAACACCTATAGCCACACTTTTGTCGCTAAAGGTCTTTAGCGACAGACAATATTTGGAAATTAATTTTATTAATTAAAATAATTAAAATAAATACTAAATAATTAATAAAAAATCTTAAAAAATCTTTTTTAATTATAATAAATAATTTTTAATATTTTGACATAAATTTTTTATTAATATTTAATTTATTTAAATATTAATAATAATTAATGTAATTAATAATAAATTACTTAAAAATAATATTATTGATTTAAAAATCATTTTAAATAATAATAAATTATTTAAAAATGTTAATAGTGATTTAAAAATCATTATTAATGGTTATTAAATATTTAAAAATAATATTATTAACTTCAAAATCATTTTAAATGATATTAAATCATTTAAAAATTATTTTGAGCATTTGGAAATTATGATAAATTATATCTGAAGCATATGAATAAGATATTAAAACTTTTCAATAAATTATTAAAAAACTAATTCGATAGCTATTCAATGAAGCTATTAATGACCGAACGGACTCCAAGATCAACCCAGACACTAATAGAAAATAATTATTATCATTTCTAATGACTTTTATAACGTATATAGGTGGTGAATATACTTTCACATAACCTAAGTAACTGATTGTGATAAAGGCAAGTTTTTTAACTGCACTTAATTTCACTATTAAATGTAAGTTTTGTATATTGATATACGAATGTGTGTGTGAATGCTGTTTGAAAATTGGGCCTATGTTTGATGTAAAACATATCTTATGTATCGTTGAACCTATATACGAAGGGTTTGATTTTATTTTTAAAAAGTCTTTGATTTGATTTGCAAAAGTGTTTTGATTTGATTTGCAAAAGCTTATCTTTTCGAAAAGATTATTGAAATGATATTTTGAAAGAAGGTTTTCAAAGCCTTACGCTAACATAGGAATTGAAGCATATCAATACTTCAGTTTTATCTTTTTAGCCTTAAGGCTCAATTTGAATGGTGACTGTCGGGCTACGAAGCATCCTTGACCATAACATATATACAAATGTCGATCTCCTCATGGGCATGATAGACATCGGAGGGACTCTAACACGACAAACCATTATTTTTTCACTATAATGAGACCTTAAATCCAGATAACCGTTTTAAGGTCTTTGATATGTACATTTTTACAGAAAAACTGGCTGGGTACATCTGTAAAGTGAAGTTTGTCCATCGTGGGAATTAGATTCTGATCAGTTTGATCATAAATCCCAAGATTCCTAGGCTCACATATGAGTAGCCAATAAACCTGCACAGCTCAAATTTTGTACAGAAAAAAGAAATATATCCCAAATGTCACCAGAACCGAGGATTCATTTAGTAAATCCTAGTTCGCGCGTGGCCGAAGCATCTCGTTCCCACTAGATAGCAATCTAAGGGCCGCGAGGTTGTTTTTATAACTGAAACTAATAAATGATGGATTTGTTAATGCCGATTCATATCAAATGAATATTTAAAGCAGCAATTTAATAAAAGCGAGTAAAACAATATATATATATATATATATACGAAAGCTGTAAAGGGCGGTGGGTTTTCATACCGGTGCCCGGACTGAAATTGAAATATATATATATATATATATATATATATATATATATATATATATATATATATATATAAAAGCTGTATAAAAGCCTTGAAATGATCCAGGCTAGACAAAATTAAAATATATATATATATATATATAGAAAATAGTAAAAAGGGCAATGAGTTTTCACGCCTGTGCACGAATTGAAATATAAATATATACAAAAACATAGTCAACCAAGACTAGGAAGATAACCAAGTGTGGTGAAGGCTGCTTATATATGCATATATATATATAAAAGCAGTAAAAAGGCCACAGAATAATCCAGGCCAAACTGAAATGTAAATGTACAGAAAAGTAGTCAATCAAAATTGGGAAGATAACCCAGTGGTGGTGAAAGTTGCTTATATATGCATAAATATATATAAAAGCAGTAAAAAAACCCACAGAATAATCCGAGCCGAACTGAAATATATAAATATATATATAAAGACAGAAACGTAGTCAACCAAGACTGGGAAGATAACCTAGTGGTGGTGAAAGCTGCTTATATATGCATATTTATATATAAAAATAGTAAACTACCACGGATTTGACATTCGGGCTTGACAGAATTAAAAAGTTAGTATATATATAGTTAAATATATACAAAAAAAAAAGCCAAACTCGGACTGAGAAGAGAACTCAGTACCTCGAAGTTGCTCACTACAAAGATGCAAGTATATGCAAGCTGTTGGAAGCGACGGATCGTCAATTCGAGTTGTAGAAATGCCAGAAAATACGTTTATGTACAAAAATATACCAAAAGTTGACAAAAACTAGCACGGAACTGAGTTCCGGGCATATTTAGAAAACAAAACTTGATATGCAAGCGTATAAAAGTGCAAAGAAGTAGTATGTACATGCTAATCATAAAAATACTCATAATGGACTGCTACACAGGGTTTTTACCAAATTGTAGGCTTTAAACGTCCAAATGTACCGGTTATTTTTTGATATATGGTAGTATGTTGGTATATCTACGTGTTAGAGTGAAAAAATTTGGATTTAAAAGATAAGAAAATTGACAGAAAATCAAACGGGCAGAGGTTCGGAGCGTTTTTGAATTTTTAAAAATAAGAGGCGGTGGCCTCTTATTTATAGGCCAGGGAGCCTCAACTCTAACAGCTACTACCATAGGTAGAGGTGTGGCTCCCTGTAGTGGGGCCCATGTGGTGCATTTTGTTATCTCGAAGTACGTGTACTCTGAGCAACGCGAGGTCGAATTTGAAACTTTCTAACTTTTGATCGGAGCGTCCGTTTGAGGCGTGCAATACCTTTTTGCAAAGCCCTCGTCGAGAGTGTCACAATAACATGGGATAAAATATTTTTGGGTTCAAGAAGACGGGTTTATAACCAGGTCTTCTATTCCATATAGTTTATCTGTTGAGCTGTCTTGCGCTGTCTGCACTCATGATCATCGTTATGGTTCGTTCTAACCTTGGTGGCATCAATTCAACTTGAGCCTGACTGAATCATCTTAGAGTTTGTAAAATGGTCATTTTTCCCCTTTCGAGGTTACCCTTAGTTTCGGCATATCCTTTGGTTGACTTCTAGGAGTTGTTTCCAAGACTTGGATCCCATTAAAGTCTGTTTGTCCTCAGTGTTGTCTCTGAGGCTGACTTGGTTGCTTCAGGTTTTCCTCTGGAGATGTTGTTAGTGATAGTAGTGTGCATACAAGCCAATCATGTATGATGATAAAGCACGTACTTTGTAAACAATCTTATTTATTTATTAATAAAATATTCATTTATTAAAGGCATTTAATTATCTACATGTTGCTGTTTTTATAATATGTAAATAACCCATAGTTTTAAGCAATGCTTTTAGAATCATGATGATGATCATGCTAATGAGATCTAAATTCTTATAAAGTTTTAAAACTAAAATAGTTCCCAATCGTGGGATTACTAAAAAGGGGATTAGTAAATCCGGATAGATTGGTACATATGTTGCTTGCTCATTGGATGAGGATGATTGATCTCATGATCATTTGTGTGGAGACACTAAAGCAAGTATGTAGGTGCTTATTAGAGAATAAGTTCACTGAACGTGATTCGCTATGGAATACCTAATGGAGATTTACTCGCCTGTCAATAGAAATTCCTAATGTGATAGTAGTACAAGTAATCCTTGGACTTGAGATCATCATAGTATCTTGTATGTAACAAATTATACTTTGACTTATTCCTTAAGACCTTTTAAGGCATATATAGGGTATGCTTGGGTATAATGAGTTACATATGGAGATAATGAATGATCAATAAAGAATCTACCACCTCTAGTAAAAGAGGAGATATGTCCTATGTGATTCGTTAAATGACAACCCAGGAATCCTTGGCCAAGGTGAAATGAAATTAGAAAGGAGTTTCTAATTTGCATTATTTGGAGTTGTGCATTTTCTAATCGAAATACATATAATTAAATAAAATAAGACTTGACAGTAAATCCATGTCTTATATTTAATTGGGACATTGTATGGTGGAAGGATTGAATTGTACGGTAACTATTTACTCACAGGTTCTTTTTGATTAATGTTGAAATCTATATTATCTGGAAAGTCGTTGATCGCTAGGGAGGCTTATCCCTATTGTAGAATAAATATTATTTATTTAAATAAATTATTAGTTTAATTTATTTATTTAAATAATATTAAAATTGTTTTAATTGATTTATTCACAACCGGTTTAATATGGAGAACCTAAAGGGTCACACCATAAAAGGAAGAATAATTATTTAAGAAGGTAATGGCATAATCGTAATAATGCATTAAGTATAATTAATTTAATCTATGGTGATAGAATAAATTAAATAGCTTAATGTTTATTATTTAATATTTTGGAAATATTAAATATAAATTAATAAGAGGAGTCTTATTAATATTATTACAATTATTATTATTTTAATTTCTAAAGGAGTTTAGTAATTAATTTAATATTTAGTACTCTCATTTATTCCTAATAAGATTAGGAGACAAATTAATTAAATGAATTTAATTAATTATTCCCATGTGGTGGGAAGCCTAAATTAATTAAAGGAGTTTAATTAATTAAAAGAAATCCCATGTCTAATAGGATTAGAAGGGTTGACCAATGTCTATATAAGAGAAGTCTTATAATATATATTAGATTGATGTAATTCCAATTGTTGGAGAGTACCCCTTTTTTATAGAGGATAGAAAACTAAGGTTAAGCCAAACACCCTCCTTCTTGATAATTCATCTTCCTTGGTGGATCACCTCTAGAGGCCAAACACTTGGGTGGCTAACGTTGATCAAAGAAAGGAATCTAACCCGAAAATTCAAGGAGATCACGAAGAACAAGGAGTTGAACTAGTACCTGTGGAAGCTTCGTTCTACAATGGTATGATTCCATAACTTCTTATTTATCGTTTTAAATTAATAATTTGCATAAAGGATGATCCGGGTAATGGTTTTGTAGAATTTTTTTTTTAAACTCTGATATACCATGCTTCCGCTAATTTTTGCAATTTGATTGCGTCACGATTTCGTACAAACCCAACAGTAGTATCAGAGCCAAATCTTTATGCAATTATTAATTTATTTTTGATTTCATATACATATGGGTATGTATTTAAAATATTTTATTGGGCATAATTTTATTGTATAAAATGATATATATTTTTTTTTTTAAAAAAAAAAAGAAAAAAAGAAAAAAAAAGACTTTTTTTGGGACGAATCACAATTTTTTTTTGGTGCTAATCTTGAATTCTGCAAAGAAAAGGTGTTGTCTCTTTCTTACTCCAAAAAGAAGGTGACCCATCATGAAAGGACTTTTTTAATAAACCTGCAGGACTCTTTTAATAAAAGAAGGTGACTTCTTTTTAAAAAATAAATATGATATATTTATATATTATATTCTAAATAATTTTATAATTAAAATAAAGAGTTTATTTTAATCTTGAAATTGGATTTCATGCAATTTAAAATTGCCCATTAAATGATACTCATATATATGGAATGTTTTAATTCATGAGATGAATATTTATTTATTGATATATATGGTGATATGTATGAAAATAAATGGGGATTGATTATGGACTATTTGACCAATGTGATTGGATTTTATTTTAGTTGAATGCTTGAATGAATGGGTTTTATTAAATGGGGTCTGCGTACCTCGTCTTCTCTAAATTTTTTTTCTTGATGTAAAATTCTATCTCCTTCCTATGTACTTCCCCTTGACTGTTGATCAAGGTTTCTATTTAAATTAAATAGTTTAATGTAATAAGAATAGTTAGAATTATCTTGAAGAAATTGGAGACCAAGGAGCAAGGAGCGCGTGAAGACCCGTTTGTATGGAGCCCGAGTTTAAATGTAATAGTTATATTTAAATTTAAATTCTTGCACTCCTAGGTTTGACCTTTTGGTTCACTTGGTGGCTCTAGTGAACCCAACTAGAATAAAAGTCCATAATCAATCCGGGTAGAATATAATATTCTATATTGCATGCTAAATATTATATATATTATATTTTATGCAAACATGCTTCGCATGTTTAATAAAATGACGCGTATTTTATATATATATGTGCATGCGCGCTAAACAAGATGAGACAAATAATAACAAACCCCTCAAAGAAATAATATTAAGTCTGAAGCGTTCAATGATATTTGGAATATCGAACGTCGCCTTCTAGCATGATAAATTAATAGAGTATTAAATATTTAATATGAGCTTGTTGTGCTATCCACAAGGCGAGTATTGCGTATTTAAGATGTTAATTAATCACATTTGATGCTTATCAAGAAAATTGAACGATCTAGTCTTGTTGTGCTATCCACAAGGACGAACATTTTTCTTTTTTGAATTTATGGAAGTGCTAGGCTGGACTTAACTTAAATCATTTTAGTTCGGATGTGCACACACTTGACCATTATGATTTAAGAGGCAAAATAAAAGGAGTTATATAGTGTTGTAATTGACAAGAGTTGTCTACCTATTTATTTGTATATCGCTTGTTGTGCTATCCACAAGGTTATAGACATTTGAAATGGGATCCTTATTCTCACTAGCAAATCTTTAATTAGATGTTGCCGAACTATATAAGTGAGGGTAATATAGTTTGATGAAAATAGTGGGAGATACCAATTTAAAATAAAGACCTAAATTTATTTTGGTATGCAAAATTAATAAAATGAATGTTTGCTAAAATGTTATTTTTCACATGCAGAATTTTAAAAATGTCTAAATCACTAATCTCACTACGAAGCATACTTGATGCAAACAAGCTTACCGGGCCGAATTATGAGGACTGGCTAAGAAATCTGAGAATTGTTCTCACTGCTGAAAAGATTTCTTATGTCCTAAATTCAACTGTCCCTGAATCTGTTTCAGAAACAGCCTCTGAGGAAGAGATTGCCACTTTCAATAAGTGGCAAGATGATGCATCTGTGGCTCAATGCATCATGCTCGCATCCATGAATAACGAGCTTCAGCGTCAGCACGAAAAAATGGATGCTCCTGCTATGCTGCTTCACCTCAAGGAGTTGTATGGTGAACAGAGTAGGACTGCTAGATATGAGATATCTAAGGAGCTCTTCCGATCTCGGATGACCGAGGGTACTGCCGTCGAGACTCATGTCCTGAAAGTGATCAATTTGATTGAACGCCTTGGACAGCTTGGGTTCGTCATGGATGGGGAGTTGAGTCAAGACTTGATCTTGCAGTCACTCCCTGAGACCTTCTCGCAGTTTGTGGTTAATTTTCACATGAATAAGCTAGATGTCAGCTTGCCTGAGCTGCTTAACATGCTGAAAACTGCAGAAGGTCACTTCCCATCCAAGAAGAACCATATCTTGATGGTGGATTCTTCCAATAAAAGGAAGAGACCTAAGGTATCTTCTGAAAAGAAGAAATCCAAGAAGGCTAAGGGAAAGGGGAAAGAAAAGGAACAAAAGAAACCTGAACCAGCTAAAGGAATGTGCTTTCATTGCAACAAGCCGGGACATTGGAAAAGGAACTGCAAGAAGTATCTAGCAGAGAAGAAGCTTGGAGAAGCTTCGACTTCCAATCAAGGTTTGTTTATGATTGAAATTAATTTTTCTGAAAGTCATAATTCTACTTGGGTATTGGATACCGGCTGTGGTTCTCACATATGTAATACTGTGCAGGGACTGGTCAGAAGTAGAAAGCTGAACAATGATGAGGTGATCCTACGAGTGGGGAATGGAGCAAAGGTTGCTGCATTAGCTGTAGGAACTTATTATTTAGCAATGCCTTCGGGCAAGTCCATTTATCTTAATAATTGTTATTATGTTCTGAATATTATTAAAAACATTATTTCAATTTCTGTATTGGATATGGAAGGATTTAACGTTGTTATAAAGAACAATAGTTGTTCTATTTATAAAGACGATGTTTTATATGGTATTGGAAATTTGCGAAATGGACTTTATACACTTGACTTACAAGAAAATATATTTCAAATTGAACAAACTAAGAAAAGAAAAAGAGATGATATTAATTATACCTACATGTGGCACTGTAGACTCGGTCATATCAATGAAACAAGATTATCCAAGTTGCATAAAGATGGGCTCCTCGAGCTATCCGATTATGAATCATATCCAGCTTGTGAATCTTGTCTCATGGGTAAAATGACTAAATCTCCTTTTAGTGGAAGAGGAGAAAGAGTTACAGAGTTGTTGGCATTGATTCACACAGACGTTTGTGGGCCTATGACAACAAGTGCACGGGGTGGGTATTCTTATTTTATTACTTTCACTGATGATCACTCAAGATTTGGATATGTGTATTTAATGAAATACAAGTCAGAATCATTTGAAAAGTTCAAAGAGTTCAGAAGTGAAGTAGAGAAACAAACGGGCAAGAGTATAAAGATACTTCGATCAGATTGAGGCGGAGAATACTTAAGCGGTGAGTTTCTCAATTGTCTCAAAGAAAATGGTATAATCTCACAATGGACTCCTCCAGGTACACCACAGTTAAAAGGAGTATCTGAAAGGAGAAATCGAACACTGTTAGACATGGTTCGATCCATGATGAGTTTTACCGACCTTCCAATTTCCTTCTGGGGATATGCCCTAGAAACGGCTGCATACCTACTTAACAAGGTACCTACCAAATCCGTCCCAAAGACTCCATATGAGATGTGGAAGGGGAGGAAACCAAATCTTAAGCATGTTAAGACTTGGGGTTGTCCAGCTTATGTCAAAAAGTTTGAACATGATAAGCTACAGACTAAATCCGAAAAGTGTAGATTTGTGGGATACCCTAAAGAAACTGTAGGGTATTATTTCTATCATCTAACTGATCAAAAGGTGTTTGTTGCGAAACATGCTGCCTTCTTGGAAAAGGAGTTTATCCATGAAGGGGTCAGTGGGAGTAAGATATATCTTGAAGAAGTTCAAGAACCACAAATTACCACGGATCAAAGTCAGGTACCTGACCAAGTAGAAGAACCTACTATACCACACCCTGTTCGTAAATCTTGGAGAGTACCGAAGATACCTGAGAGGTATGGATTCGTTATAGAGGATGACGATGAGGTACACATCATGAATGATGATGATCCATTGAATTACGAACAGGCCATGAGTAATAAAGACTCAGGGAAATGGCTTGAAGCCATGAAATCCGAAATGGACTCCATGTATGAAAACAAAGTATGGACTTTGGTTTCACCACCTTAAGGCATTAAGCCTATTGGGTGTAAATGGGTCTTTAAAAGAAAGACTGGAGCGGACGGCAAGGTGGAGACCTATAAGGCCTGACTGGTTGCAAAAGGTTTCAAACAAAGACAAGGAGTTAATTATGATGAAACCTTTTCACCAGTAGCTATGCTCAAGTCCATTCGGATTTTGCTTGCAATTGCAGCTTATAACGACTATGAGATCTGGCAGATGGACGTGAAAACGGCCTTCCTCAATGGAAAACTTGAGGAGGATGTGTATATGACACAGCCAGAGGGATTTGTTTCAAAGGTTGGAATAAATCAAGTCTGTAAGCTGCAACGATCCATTTATGGATTGAAGCAAGCTTCTCGTAGATGGAACATTCGTTTTGATAAGACAATCAAAGAGTTTGATTTTATCAAAAATGACGATGAACCATGTGTGTACAAGAAGGTTAGTGGGAGCGTAATTTCATTTCTTGTATTATATGTTGATGATATATTACTGATAGGGAATGACATTCCTATGCTACAATCAATTAAAATCTGGTTATCTAAACACTTCTCCATGAAGGACTTGGGAGAAGCATCCTATATTTTGGGGATAAAGATCTATAGAGATAGATCTAAAAGGATGCTTGGTTTATCCCAAGGAACGTACATTGATACGATGCTAAAGAGGTTTAGCATGGAAGATTCCAAAAGAGGTCTCATGCCGATGAGCCATGGAATACATCTCTCCAAGAAACAGGCCCCAAAGACACCTGAGGAGAGAGACCGTATGAGTAAGATCCCTTATGCTTCTGCAATAGGATCTATCATGTACGGTATGATATGTACTAGACCGGATGTTGCTCATGCACTTAGTGTAACGAGCAGATACCAGTCGAATCCTGGAGAAGAGCACTGGAAGGCAGTGAAAAATATCCTAAAGTACTTGAGAAGGACTAAAGATATTTTTCTTGTCTACGGTGGGTCTAAATTAAAACTCGAGGGCTTCATAGACTCAAGTTTTCAAACGGA
This sequence comes from Panax stipuleanatus, assembly GCA_020205555.1. NCBI lineage: Eukaryota > Viridiplantae > Streptophyta > Magnoliopsida > Apiales > Araliaceae > Panax > Panax stipuleanatus. The sequence continues at coordinate 99,498,092 of CM035125.1, forward strand.
CCAAGATGACAGTAAATCTGTTTCGGGGTATGTTTTACCTTGAACGGAGGCACAGTGAGTTGGAAGAGTTCCAAGCAGCAAACAGTTGCTGATTCAGTGACAGAGGCAGAGTATATAGCTGCAAGTGAAGCTGCAAAGGAAGCTGTTTGGATGAAGAAGTTCATAACTGAACTTGGTGTGGTTCCTAGCATTGGAGAAGTTCCCGTTTACTGTGACAACACAGGAGCAGTTGCACAGGCTAAGGAACCCAGGTCTCATCAGAAATCTAAACACGTGTTGCGGCGATTTCACTTGATCAGGGAGATCATTGAAAGAGGAGACGTCACCTTGGAGCGTGTAGACTCTCAAGATAACATTGCAGATCCATTTACTAAAGCTTTAACACAACAGCAGTTTGATCGTCACTTAGAGAAGATGGGTATGAGATACCATGGCGATTGGCTTTAGTGCAAGTGGGAGATTGATAGTAGTGTGCATACAAGCCAATCATGTATGATGATAAAGCACGTACTTTGTAAACAATCTTATTTATTTATTAATAAAATATTCATTTATTAAAGGCATTTAATTATCTACATGTTGCTGTTTTTATAATATGTAAATAATCCATAGTTTTAAGCAATGCTTTTAGAATCATGATGATGATCATGCTAATGAGATCTAAATTCTTAGAAAGTTTTAAAACTAAAATAGTTCCCAATCGTGGGATTACTAAAAAGGGGATTAGTAAATCCGGATAGATTGGTACATATGTTGCTTGCTCATTGGATGAGGACGATTGATCTCATGATCATTTGTGTGGAGACACTAAAGCAAGTATGTAGGTGCTTATTAGAGAATAAGTTCACTGAACGTGATTCGCTATGGAATACCTAATGGAGATTTACTCGCCTGTCAATAGAAATTCCTAATGTGATAGTAGTACAAGTAATCCTTGGACTTGAGATCATCATAGTATCTTATATGTAACAAATTATACTTTGACTTATTCCTTAAGACCTTTTAAGGCATATATAGGGTATGCTTGGGTATAATGAGTTACATATGGAGCTAATGAATGATCAATAAAGAATCTACCACCTCTAGTAAAAGAGGAGATATGTCCTATGTGATTCGTTAAATGACAACCCAGGAATCCTTGGCCAAGGTGAAATGAAATTAGAAAGGAGTTTCTAATTTGCATTATTTGGAGTTGTGCATTTTCTAATCGAAATACATATAATTAAATAAAATAAGACTTGACAGTAAATCCATGTCTTATATTTAATTGGGACATTGTATGGTGGAAGGATTGAATTGTACGGTAACTATTTACTCACAGGTTCTTTTTGATTAATGTTGAAATCTATATTATCTGGAAAGTCGTTGATCGCTAGGGAGGCTTATCCCTATTGTAGAATAAATATTATTTATTTAAATAAATTATTAGTTTAATTTATTTATTTAAATAAGATTAAAATTGTTTTAATTGATTTATTCACAACCGGTTTAATATGGAGAACCTAAAGGGTCACACCATAAAAGGAAGAATAATTATTTAAGAAGGTAATGGCATAATCGTAATAATGCATTAAGTATAATTAATTTAATCTATGGTGATAGAATAAATTAAATAGCTTAATGTTTATTATTTAATATTTTGGAAATATTAAATATAAATTAATAAGAGGAGTCTTATTAATATTATTACAATTATTATTATTTTAATTTCTAAAGGAGTTTAGTAATTAATTTAATATTTAGTACTCTCATTTATTCCTAATAAGATTAGGAGACAAATTAATTAAATGAATTTAATTAATTATTCCCATGTGGTGGGAAGCCTAAATTAATTAAAGGAGTTTAATTAATTAAAAGAAATCCCATGTCTAATAGGATTAGAAGGGTTGACCAATGTCTATATAAGAGAAGTCTTATAATAGATATTAGATTGATGTAATTCCAATTGTTGGAGAGTACTCCTTTTTTATTGAGGATAGAAAACTAAGGTTAAGCCAAACACCCTCCTTCTTGATAATTCATCTTCCTTGGTGGATCACCTCTAGAGGCCAAACACTTGGGTGGCTAACGTTGATCAAAGAAAGGAATCTAACCCGAAAATTCAAGGAGATCACGAAGAACAAGGAGTTGAACTAGTACCTGTGGAAGCTTCGTTCTACAAGGGTATGATTCCACAACTTCTTATTTATCGTTTTAAATTAATAATTTGCATAAAGGATGATCCGGGTAATGGTTTTGTAGAATTTTTTTTTAAAACTCTGATATACCATGCTTCGGCTAATTTTTGCAATTTGATTGCGTCACGATTTCGTACAAACCCAACAGTTAGGCTTCAAGTTTGTTCTTGAAGTTTACCTGACTTCCCGGGTTGAGAACGGGGATGACCTGTACCTCATGGGTTAGGACCGGGGCTGATCTGTACCTCCAGGGTTGAGATCGGGGCTAACCTATACCTGCCGGGTTGAGATCGGGGGTGACCTATACTTCCCAGGTTGAGATCGGGGCCGACCTATACCTCCAGGGTTGAGATCGGGGTTGACCTGTACCTCCCGGGTTGATATCGGGGTTGACCTGTACTTCGTTGAGACCAGTGCTGACCTGTACTTCCTGGGTTGAGACCGGGGCTGACCTGTACTTCCTGGGTTGAGACCGGGGCTGACCTGTACCTCCCGGGTTGAGACCGGGGTTGAACTGATGGCCCGGTATTAAGACCGGAGTTGAACTGATGGCCGAGTATGGAGACCGGGGTTGAACTGATGGCCCGGTATTGAGACCGAGGTTGAACTGGTGACCCGGTATTGAGTCCGGGGTTGAACTGATGGCCTGGTATTAAGACCGATGTTGATTTGATTACCTGGTATTGAGACCGGGGTTGATTTGATGGCCCGGTATTGAGACCAGAGTTAATTTGATGGTCTGGTATTGAGACCAAAATTGATTTGATGGCCCAGTATTGAGACTGGGGTTGATTTGATTGCCTGGTATTGAGATCGGGGTTGATTTAATTGCCCGGTATTAAGACCGCGGTTGATTTGATCACCCGGTATTGAGACCGGGGTTGAACTGATGACCCGACATTGAGACCGGGGTTGAACTGATGGCCCGATATTAAGATCGAGGTTGAACTGATGGCCCGGTATTAAGACCGGGGTTGAAATGATGGCCCGGTATTGAGACCGGGGTTGAACTGATGGCCCGGTATTGAGACCGGGGTTGATTTAATGGCCTGGTATTGAGATCGGGGTTGATTTGATGGCCCGGTATTGAGATCGGGTTTCATTTGATGGCTTGATATTGAGACTAGGGTTGATTTGATGGCCCGGTATTGAGACCGGGGTTGATTTGATGGCCCAGTATTGAGACTGGGGTTGATTTGATGACCCGGTATTGAGACCGGGTTGAAATAATGGCCCAGTATTGAGACCGGGGTTGAACTGATGGCCCGGTATTGAGAATGGGGTTTATTGGATGACATGGTATTGAGACCTGTGTTGATTTGATTTCCCGGTATTGAGATCGAGGTTGATTTGATGGCTCGGTAAAGGGTATGGGGTTAATTAGATGGCCTGGTATTGAGATCGGGGTTTATTTGATTGCCCGGTATTGAGATCGGAGTTGATTTGATGGCCCGGTATTGAGACCGGGGTTAATTTGATGGCCGGGTATTGAGATCGGAATTGATTTGATGACCCGGTATTGAGACCGGGGTTAAGTTGATAAGATAATTTTGCCCTCCTAAAGTGTTAGTAATAGGGAAAGAAAATTTCGAGTGTCTACAGATGCCCCTCTTTATCATGTTCATGCAACATAGTGAAATGGACAGGATAAAGATTAATAGACACTAAAAATACAAATGGAGAGGGGAGGCAATGCATGATATTGTATGTCATGGGTGTCAGATACCTTTGATGGGGTAGGGTTATCACTGATTGATTACGTTAGCTTCTGCTGAGGATAACGTTATTCATGATATCCCTTGGGGCGGCATTGTCAGCCGGTTGCTGGTAGGACATCCACTGACAAGTTATCAAAGTTAGGCTGCTATTGCAGACTGTTCTCATCTCGTTTTGCTGGGGAGGTCACTAATAGGCTACCGCAAATTATTTTCGTCACTTTATGCTGGGGATGACATCATCCATGATAGCTTAGGTGACTCTGATGAGGATGACATTGTTGCCATTGAGTTATTCCAATGAGTTCTCCCGATGCCTATCTTGACGATAATCTACACCGGTAGTTCGCAATAATAAGTTGAATCACCACATCATCTTGGTGCTCCCTCTGAGGATGTGTATAATAGATTCTATCATCGGGGATGGCCTGATATATTTCTTCCGCCACAGGATCTCTCCCGATGCTTCGCTGAGTTGTTCCAATGGCTGAGACGTCGCTGGGGTTGAGCCAACGGCTGTGATAAGTGGTTTTTATGACCACTTATTCAGATATTATCTAACTTGTTTTGTTGCTTAAACTCGGGTATTATTGTGCTTTTCATGTGTTTTTGCTTTATTTTATAGTTTTCTCGAATTGGAACTCTCCAGGTGCACAAGTGGCTAAAAAGGATAAAAGAGTGCTAAAAGGGACGAGGATCATGATGTGATATTATGAGGATCAAATGGGTTAACTTGTCATGAAATGGGAGTGTTGACGGCAGGAGTAGAAACCAAGTGCTGCAGCAGTAGAAGCTAAGCAACAAAAAAGTTTGCAGATGCGCGTGGCCGCGCCCTCCTCAAGGCCTAAAGCCGCGTTGCCGCGCCGGTTCCCAGCTTGACTAGAGTTTGACCTTGCAATTAAACGGGACTTGTCTTGGAGAAAGGCATATAAAGGGCTCATTTTGGCACATATAGATATACTCACCTCTTGGGAGCTGAGCTTAGCCCTAGTTCTTCATTTACCTTCTCTTTAATTTCTTGTCTAGATTAGCTTATGAGTAGATTAAGGTTAGGTTTAATTAGTTAGTTTCTAGGGTTTAATTAGAGAAGAAGATTGAAGCAAGTGGATTTCATTGGATATTCAACAAAGGAGCTTGAGCACTCAGATTTGCATTCTCTATCTTTATAATCTCTTTGTTTCCTATTTGTAATCTTATGATGTGTATTCAACTTGTGGATGATATATATTCTTCATTTATGATATCTTAAACTCTATTTTGAGATTTCAGTGGAACCTTTTGAATAGTTTATATTAATATGCTTCCATATTTGTCTTATTGATTATTTTGGGATTGTCTATTACGATTTGTGCTTTATTTGCTTGATTGATTAGCTACCAATTACTGTGATAACCCATATGAACTTGAAAGATGAAATGTGGGTTTAGAACTAATGGTAGTAGCGGGTGATTGTATGTTCTATATGGCGTTGGGATGTATGATTTGTGCTTAGGATAGACATATACCGAAGCGCCGCTCGTAGTCAATTGAGAACCTGGACTTAAACCTTAATTATTTATAGACCGCATAGACATATAGTGGTTTAGGTAATGTGGGTGTTGATGTGCATTCTATCATCTGTGGATTGTAAGTGATATGGATTAGGTGCATTGAAAGATGGCCTTATCTCACTTTTGTGTTCTCGACTAACATTCTGTGACTATTAATTTGACCTAACTGGGAGTATGTCGATTTAGATGAATCATTAGGGGAAATAGAGATCTCATATCTTCATTATCTGACTTTACTCCTGGGTTAATTAGTTTTAAATTAATTGTTTAGTATCTTGTTGTCCTATTTATATAATGACAAATACGTGCAAGTATACGCAGTCAACAAATAATAAAGAGTAAGTACATATATCGTTCCCACGGAGAATTAATAATAAAAGTTCACCAAACCACTAGCCCATAACCATCTCAGTCTCATTTAAACGAGCGATCAATTGTTGTAATTTAAAACTAAACAATTAATTTAAAACTAATTAACCCTAGAGTAAAGTCAGATAATGAAGATATGAGATCTCAACTTCCCCTAATGATTCATCTAAATCAACATACTCTCAGTTAGCTCAAATTAATTATCACATAATGTTAGTTGAGAACATGAAAGTTAGAGATTATACCTTTCCTTTGCTTAGGAGAATAAGATGAAGATGATGATGTTTGACTCTCTCAGACTTATTCTTCCACCTTCTTCTTTATCCCTTCTTCTCCTCTTTTCCCTTCTAGGTTTTTTGTGTTTTCTTTCTAACACATACTAACCCTTTTGTTCTATCTGACTAACATCTATTCTTCTAACTTCAAAACTAACGTATATACAATACACATATAACTAATATATTATATGTATAATTATATAATATAACTCCCAATATTTAAACCACCATATTTAACACCATAATTGTAATTAGTATAAATAAGCAAAACTCATTATTTAAAAAAATAGGTTTTTAAATAGTTAAGGCCTCATTTGGCAAAACAGATTTAAAACAATGTAAGGGCATTGTTTGGGAAAACGATTTTAAAACACTTTTAATTCTTTTAATAAATTCTTTAACACATATTCTTAATGTTATCCTTTAACTCGTTAAATCATAACATTATAATTTAATTAATTAAAAGTTAACATCAATTAATCATATAAAAATTGTCACATAATTATAATTACTCGCTAATTATAATTGCATGTAACACTCATCACATTACTTATCTAATTTAATTATCTTAATTAAATTAGAACTATAACATAAAATCATTATATCAATTAAATTAAATACTAAATATTCATTTAATTAATATATTACACTTAATTATATTATTCCATAATAATCATATAATTATTTATTTAACTCAATAAATAATTCAATTAAAATATTTATTTATTCCAATAAGTATTAAAATTAATATTTAAATTCTCTTCTACATTAATTCACATATTTCACAATATATTACACGTATACACATACTCAACTCAAAACATCTCGTAATAAGAATTTTATTTATTAAATTTTCATTTATAATTTCTTAAAAATTCGGGATGTCACATTACATCCTCCCCCCTTATAAAAATTCCGTCCTCGGAATTGTTAAATAAGGTTACTCAAATAAAAACAGAGAATTCATTTTCATCTTCTCTTCTAGTTCCCACGTAGCTTCTTCGACTGCGTGATTCCTCCAGAGAACCTTGACGGAATGGATTATCTTGTTCCTCAGCTTCTGTTCCGTCCTATTTAGTATCTAGACAGGAACTTCTTTGTACGATAAGTCCTTCTCAACTTGGATCGGTTCATAGGAGATAACATGCTTGTAATCCGGTTTATACGGCTGCAACACTGACACATGAAACACGTTGTGAATGTGCTCAAGTTCAAGAGGTAACGCTACCTCGCAAGCCACTTCACCGACTCGTCTCAAAATCTCGAACGGTCCTATGAACCTAGGGCTTAACTTTCCCTTCTTGCCAAAATGAATCTTCCCTTTCCGGGGAGATACCTTCAGAAACAAAAATTTACCCACTACGAAGTCCCGCTTTTGACGATGTAGATCAACGTACTTCTTCTGATTGTCTTGGGCTTCTACCAGTCGATTCCTGATCAGGTTCACTGTATCTGCTGTCTGTTGCACAATTTCAGGTCCTATCAATCTTCGTTCTCCAACCTCGTCCCAACACAACGGTGTTCGACACTTTCTCCCATATAGCGCTTCGTACGGTGGCATTCCGATATTAGCGTGATAACTATTGTTTTAAGCGAACTCTACAAGTGGCAAATGGTCATCCCAGCTACCATTTAAATCCATTACGACAGCTCAAAGCATATCTTCTAAGGTTTGAATCATTCGCTCACTCTGGCCGTCAGTTTGAGGATGGTACACCGTACTCAACCTCAACAGCGTTCCCAATCTCTCTTGTAGACTATTCCAAAAATTTGACATGAAGCGCGGATCTTTGTTAGATACAATAGATACCGACACTCCATGTCGTGACACTATCTCTTTCACATAGAGTTTTGCTAATTTCTCCAGATTGTACCGTATCCTGATCAGTAAAAAATGAGCAGATTTGGTCAGATGGTCCACGATTACCCAGATGACGTCTAAACCCTTTTACATCGGTGGCAGGCCCACCACAAAATCCATTGTGATGTGCTCCCACTTCCACTCTAGAATCTCTAGTGGTTGAAGCAGTCCGCTCGGTCGCTAGTGTTCTACTTTAACTCCTTGGCATGTTAGACATCTGCTGACGCACTCTGCTACCTCCCTCTTCATATTCGGCCACCAAAAATACTGTCGCAAATCCTGATACATTTTCGTGCTTCTGGGATGTACCGAGTACCTCGTGTTATGAGCTTCCTAAAGGATTTCTTCCCTCAGTTCCCGATCCAATGGTACCCATACACTCCCTTCAAACCTTAGCAACCCTGTGCTATCAATCTTATACTTAAGCTCCTCGCCTTCGATAATTCTCTTCTTTATTAAATCACAATCCTCATCCTTTTCTTGAGACTCCTTGATTTGATCCAATAGTGTCAGGCTCGCTGTCACTGAAAATAATTTCTTGTCCATCTCTATCGGATATTCAACCTCCAATTCCAGACGTTCAAACTCCTTTATAAACTTTGCTTAAGTTGTCAGCTTCATCCATTTCTCTCTACCTTTTCTGCTCAAGGCATCTGCCACTACATTTGCTTTGCCCGGATGGACAGAATCTCACAATCGTAATCCTTGATCAATTCTAACCATCGGCGCTGCCTCATGTGTAGCTCCTTCTGAGTGAAGATATATTTCAGACTTTTATGATCTGTATATATCTCGCACCTCTCTCCATATAAATAATGCCTCCAAATCTTCAAGGCAAAAACTACCGCGGCCAACTCCAGATCATGAGTCAGGTAACCCTTCTCGTAGTCCTTCAGCTGACGTGACACATACACAATGACCTTGTCGTGCTGCACTAGTACACAACCAAGACTTTTGTGTGATGCATCACTATACACTACAAAACCTCCAGTGTCGTCAGGTAAAGCCAACACCGATGCTTGGCTAAGTCTCTTCTTCAGCTCCATGAAACTTTCCTACCACTTTTCCGTCCAAATGAACTTTACCATCTTTCTGGTTAGATTGGTCAACGGCGATGCTATCTTCAAAAAATCCTAGATGAATCTCCGATTATATCCCGCTAACCCTAGGAAACTCCTCATCTCTGTCGACGTCTTTGGCTACTCCCAATTGATAACGGCTTCCACCTTTGCTGGGTCTACCAACACACCATCTTTTTCAATGACGTGCCCTTGAAACTGCACCCTCTGCAACCAAAATTCACACTTTGAAAATTTTGCATACAACTTCTGCCTTCTTAATGACTCCAAAGTAATCCTTAGATGTTTAGCATGTTCTTCCTCCATTACTGAATATACCAAGATGTCCTCGATGAATACGACTACAAACTTGTCCAAGTACTGCTTGAACACTTTGTTCATCATATCCATGAAGGCTGCTGGTGTATTCGTCAGTCCAAATGACATTACCAGAAACTCGAAATGTCCATAATGAGTTCTGAATGCCGTCTTTGGGATATCCTCCTGTCTCACCATTAGTTGATGATAGCCCGTTCTCAAATCAATCTTTGAAAAGTACTCCGCTCCCTTGAGTTGATCAAGAAGATCGTCTATCCTGGGCAGAGGATACCTATTCTTAATCGTGACTTTGTTCAACTCGCGATAGTCGATACAAAGTCTCGTCGAACCATCCTTCTTCTTTACGAACAGAACTGGCGCTCCCCATGGTGACACGCTCGGTCTGATATAACCTTTGTCTAAGAGTTCCTATAATTGAACCATCAGCTCTTTCATCTCTACTGGTGCCATTCGATATGGTGCCTTGGATATCGATGCTGTTCCCGGTACCAAGTTAATTTTGAATTCTATCTCCCTATCCGGCGGTAATCCCGGAATTTCATCTAGGAAGACATCAATGAATTCCCTAACGACAGGTATTTGACTCCGTTTTCCCTCAACACGTTGAGTATCACCCACGTGAGCCAAATAACCAATATAACCCTTCCTAAGAAATCTCTTTGCTTGCATCAACGTCAGAAAACAAGAGTGCCTCGACGATTTACTGCCATAGAACACCACAATTAACTTATTCAGAGTCTTAAGGTGTACACACTTCTTCTTACAGTCGATGACTGCTCCGTGAATCGATAACCAATCTATTCCAAGGATTACATCGAATTCCCCCAAACGAATAGGTATCAAATCCACTTTGAGCTTAAATCCTCACAATTTGGCATATCAGTTCCTATGAATGCATTCTACGGGGATAATTTCCTTGTTTGCTACTTCTATGTTCATAGACTATTCTAATTTCTCACAAGGTAAGTCTAACCGTTTAGCAAATTCTTCAAAAATAAAAGAGCAGGTAGCACCCGAATCAAATAACACATATGCATTTATATTATTAATTGGGATGATACCTGACACCACGTCCTTGGACTCCACCGCATCCTGTACGGTCATGTTGAACGTGCGTGCCGTTGGTCTGTTGGCTTGATTGGCTGGCCCCTCAATGCTCAGCCCATTGTTGTTGTTGTTGCAATTGGCCCTAGTTGCATCGCCCTTTCTCTTCGGGCAGTCCTTGATCTGGTGATCTGGGGCTCCACACGAGAAACACCCTCCTTTCTGCTTATTCGGACACTGAGGAGCCTGTGCCCCGGTTTTCCACAGCGGTAACAAACGCTTCTCCACTTCATACACTCCCCGGAGTGGTTCCTCCCACAGTTACTGCACTTCGTACTTTTCTTGGCCTCTCCCCCGGACTTGCTGCATTCGAAGGATTGGCTCTCCATCCATTTACGCTGGTTAGGGTCTTCTTTTCTTGTTTAAATCGTGTTATGGCTTCATTGCCTCCTTCTGCAATGTTAGCCCTTTCCAGTAGTTCAGAGAAATTCTTAATCTTCAACACAGCTACTGCTTTATGCACCCATGGCTTCAATCCCAACTCGAACCTTCTTGCCTTCCTAGCCTCCGTGCCCACTTGATGTGGAGCGAATCGGGCCAACTCGTTAAATTTTGCCGCGTAGTCTGCGACCGTCATACCACCCTATTTTATTTCTAGAAACTTACCCTGCTTATCCTGTTGCGTATTTTTTGGGAAGTAATTCTCGAAGAAAAGCTCCTCAAATCTGTCCCATAGAATAACTCCTTCGCCTGCTCGTCCCTTATTGGCTTTCCACCATTAGTTAGCTTCGCCCTTCATCATGAGGGTGGAAGATCCCGTCTTTTGTGCTTCGGCCACCCGTGCGACCTCAAACACTTTCTCCATCTCTTCTACCCATGTTTGGGCTTCGATTGGGTCTAAGGTTCCCCGGAACTCCGTAGGTCCTACCAACTTAAAATCTTTAAAGCTAGCCAAGTGATGCCCTGGCTGCCGTGCTGCTGGCGGGGGTCTGTTTTGCATTGATTCTGCTAACAGGTTAACAAAGTTCTGCATTGGATCAACATTCCCTCCTTCATTGTTAACGGATCCTTCCTCCCTTTAGTTTCGTGGTTGTCTTCTAGGCGGCATGATCTTGAGGAAAGGAAGAAAACTTAGGCTTATCGTTTTTACGTTCTATGCGATATTCTATTCAAGTTAGCATCTAAAAGTTATGACGTCCATCAATCATATTTGATTCAAGTAAAACAACTGCATTTATATTCATATACCACTATTTTAATAGAACATGATTCAACATTTGGCATACTACTATAAACGCTCAATGGCATAAACTACCTACTGCTAACTATCCTCTACTAAGAAAAAAGGTGAGGATTCACTACTATCTGCCCCCCTATATCACAACAAAAGTTGGGGTTGACTACTATCCTATGCATACATCACAGCATAAGGGTTTACAACATGAAACTATCCCTATTAAAACAAAAGTGGGACTATATCTAACGTGAAAACAAATCAACGCTTGCTCCCGCCGCCAGAGGGTAACTCCATCCATTTGGCGTCGAACTACACAAAGGCGCTGTCTAAAGATCGCTCCAAAGTATATTTCCTCACATCTTTGGCTTCCACCTCATCCCTCAACTTTCCTAGCTGTAGCTCTCTCTGCTCCAGCCTCCCTTGCAACTCGGCTAACTCAGCCTGAGCCTGATAAGCAGTGTCCTTGTACTGCTATTTAGTAATCTGAAGGGTGTGGTTCTACGCCTCCACTTGCTCAGCCCTAACCTCTAGCTCGACGTTCCTCGCCAGTAAATCTCCTATCACCTCATGCTCCATGGGCTCCTCACTAGAGTCCCTTGGCTCCTGGTCCACTGAATAGCTATCTTGACTCTCGTCAGCCATCCTATGACCATAATAAATCATCAAAAAAACTTCAGTACCACAATAAAATATATTCATTGATAAAATGAAAGGATATTTTATTCAGTATAACTAAAACTCGATGGATCTCTTCAACCCATCACCTACATACTCTATTTGAGTTTTCTACTAAGGTTATAACCTAGGTTTCGCATTCCTAATATTTATAACCTACAACTCTGATACAAACCAGTGGCACCCCCAAATTCGGGTCTCAAACAACCGGATTCAGTCATCACGATCCAGTACGAGCATTCACCTCTAAATAACATACAATGACTAAATGCGAAAAGAAATAAACGTATGTCGTTCATTTAAAAGGTGTTACTAGTCCCAAGATTCGATAACCTTAATACAACCTTACAATCATACCCTAGAATAACCATTAGGGTTCAAATTACATGAACAGTAATTACACTAAACATAAAACAAAGTCAGCTACTCGAAGTCTATTACTTCAACTTTTCTTTACCCTTGTCCTTCCCTGAATTCTCGGGTTTAACTGCAATAAAAGTTATGATATAGCAAGGGTGAGCAACTAGTTTGCTCAATAAGTTTAAAGACAGCAATAGAGGATATATCATGATTAATAGAATTCAACAATATGAATATCGGAAGCAAGGAGAATAATTGATAGACAAGTAGACTTTGAACTATAAACGTCCAATAGAATCAATAGCTGATTGACCCTTTGGTTATTGGCTACATAATATGTACTTGAGTGGATCAGCCTCGCGTACGCCATGTATATGCATAACATTCAACTCTGCTGTTTGTATCTTATATTAGATACGTGGGGTACTCCCCTACCATATAGGGGTGTTCTCTTCAGTCTTAGAATCCCTACCATCAATTGGCCAGGATAGCTTTTATAAAAATTTCATGCAATTGTCTGACCAAACAAAGGTTCAGACTCTATCTGAAGCAGTTCATGAATTATAGAACTTTTAAATGATGTACAAGTCCAAGACTGTACGAACTTATGTGCACCAAGTGCGAGTATCAATAAAATTGATATGGAATAATTGTAAAGTAATTAAAACACCTAAAGCATACTTGGAGATAAGGTCCAAGCGTAAATAAATAACTTGCAACAAAATAATAACCTGCTCAATACAATATGAGAAGGATAGGAAACTTGCACAATAAAGAGTGTAAGTCAGGGAACTTGCATTCAATATAATAATCAAATGAAGTTTGAAAAGTTGCAATTAATAATACAAGAATGGGTTCAAAGAAACTTACATAATAAAGAGTGAAGTTCAGAAACATGCCTGTTTGCTCAGCTATAAACAATCTAGCTTTAATTAAATTGCGTTGAAATGACCTAACATTAACAAGTCGGTCTCTCAATTAGCATTGTGTAGACTGGCATGAGTTCACACATACAAGAATTTAACCATCAGATAGGTTTATGACATAATTCACGTGAGTCAATTTACTTTGACTGAGTCTATAAACATCAAATCCTGTCTTAGATTAATAACTTTAGAATATCTAGTCTCTATGCATCAACATAGGCTTGAACACATAGCACTTCAATTTAAGCATGCAATATAGTTTAAGATACACATATTGCAAGGTTCTGTTCACAGTTTAAAGCACTTGGCAAGACTGGCAACCTGAGCAGTTGCGCTGGTTCTTGCCTTAGGAGTAGTGCAGTTGCGCCACTCTTTGGTTAGACAAGGAATGATATTTCATTCTGCTGAAATCCTAACCGTACTTTCTAGCATACAGACTACTGATATTAATCAAGTACACACGCTTGTAAGGTTATTAACTTGAGTTCAAAATCTAGCATGCTCATTCTATTTCCACTTCAAAGTTATATGGTTTTCATGCCGGTAACTCTTATACCTTAAGCTAATCAAGTCCATGTTACAAGGGCTCAGCTACTAAAGCCATAACACCTAATAACGAGACTAATCAATACTTAGTATGCATGCTTGTACGTATACTACACATGTATACCTTAATCACATAGTTTACACTTGAAATTTCTTTTTCATGAACATGTGTGTATAGGTAAAATCCATGTTTAACCAAATGATGCTCATGTCAACATGTCTAGAGGCAAAATAAATCCTAGTATTCATGCTTCCATGATCAGAACGTGACTCATACAATAATTGATGATATTAGTTCTCAAACTCTAAGTTTTCTTCGAAAATCACACTAAGTCAACAAAGGCAACTTAGTAAATGCAAAGTGTCTCGAAGTCATAACTCTCATGCATGTGAACATATATCTAAGCCACATATGTATACTCAAAAGGTTAGAACTTAAAAGACACACGTTTTGTCAAGTTCATTTCAAAGTTCACTTCAAAACCATAAGTTCCTTCATGAAACTCATACTTTCTTTCAATAGTGTATACAATCATAGCTATAAACATGCATGTTATATAAAGAGCATATATACAACGGTTAACATATTCCTCATGCTTGTCTAATTAGTACCAACATTCTAGCACATAACAGATATTAGCAGAAGCAGGAAACCAGAACCAGAGCCTGGCGCAGCTGTGCTTCGCCCTAATATAAAATTGTCGCAGCTGCGCCAGGGCTCAGCCAGACCTGAAGCAGTTTCTGCTTGGCAGTTAACAAACCCAAACATCAAAATTTCATACGAATTCGATTGTAAACTAGCTACATTACATTACTATCATGATTGCAAGTTAATATAACAACTAACAACCATTTTTCAGTCCAATTAACATCTAATCCACATAATCAATACTTTAACCATCTTAAAAATGAAGAACAAGAAAGGGAAATATACCTCTGCAATTGCCTAATTGAGTTGCTGCTATATTAATTCTCACTATGATGATGAACTCACACTAGCCTTGCTTAAAAGAATTCTCAGCAACATTGAAATGAGAAGGAAGGCTCTATTTATAGATAAATGTTTACACAGACATTGCAATTATCTCCCAAATCAAACCAATGGATAGAATGAGAGTTTAATGGTTAAGGAGGAGTTGGTGAACTCCATCTTGATGCCCACTCCCCCTATAATCATTTGATAGAATTTGCTGAAATTGAGAAGGAAGGGTAGAGTAGTATAGGCTAGCCTTCATGAGTGATACATGTGAGGAAGAATTGTCTATCATATTGGGACAAGACAATATAATGCTCAGCAACTTGCAAATTGTATATAATGTATGCCAACACTTAGGTTATAAATATATATTCTATATACACTTAAGTCATAATGTAATTTCTAATGAGCAAATAATATTACAATATATCAAGTAGGGGTACATATGGACAACATAATACATAATAGCAAGTTGGGTTATACACATCCATATATAATCCATGTACATTTCATTAATACCGAATATAATTCAATTGGATATTATCATATTACATTCTTCCAACTCTATTATTGTAGAATACATTAACTCCCCAATTCGTGATTAAATTGGTTAAATAATTAAATGATCTAGTCTATTAGTATTTAAATTACTAAATAGACTATTAAATATAAATATAAATATTGCCCACATTTATTAATCAATCTATACCATTAAATCCTATCACTATATTCAAGTAAATTAAATATTTAATTACTAGTCATCCTATCAATTCTTTTGATATAAAAACCTTAAGGCTAGTCCACTAATTTAAATAAACCATTAGTGACTCCCTTTAATTTAATCCTAGCAATTTATCGCATAGGTACTAATTCACATAATCACAAAACCACACAAGGTTTAAATAAGCATATAAACCTAACTCATTAAAAATTAAATCATATATATTTAATTAATAATGGACTTTAGAAATTCACGGTCATTACACATGCCTGATGTCAGCGACTTCGTGTCCACGGAGGAGATGGAGCAGGTTAACCATCTGAGCGTAGATGTTTTGCATCTTTTTGGATAACTATAGTAGCTATATTTTTGGTCGGCCACTGTTTTGGCTGCTTGGGCGGCTGTACCCTATTTTGATAGACCACTGTTAGTAGTTGGGTGATGGTGCCCCATTATCCTGTACTTTTTATACTGTATTATATTTATCAGACAGGGATGATGCTTGTAGTAGATAGTTTATTATAGATATGCATGATATTTTCTATCTATCGCATCATATTTATCATTTTCATTATGCATGTATTATGTCATGTGTATGCATTTAGATAGATGAGTTCAAATTTGACCCCTAGATGTTCTTGTGATACGGTGATACAGATGGCGTCCTCTACCGTTTGCCGTATCGAGCATTTGCCACCATCTGAGGTGGCAACATCATTGAGATCGTGGTATAACAGTCGGCTATTCTCAGCAAGAGGGAAAGTTGATCAGATGGTTGGGCATTCATTGGCCCTCGCAGACTTTCGGGTTCCATATGTGTTCATAGATGGTCTTTTACCCTTCTAGATACCTGAGAGACAGGTCTTCCGTTTTGGACAGCATGAGCTGATGTTGACTCTTGAGGAGTACCAGCGGTTTACTGGTTAAGCCTTAGAGTTGCCCTGCGCTCGAACATCGATTAGCGATAAGAGGAGACCATTTATATGGATGTCAGGTCTTCGCCAGAGCGTGGTGAGGGGCAAGATCATCTCTGGACGGGTGATCTCTATTGAATTCTTGATCGATCACTTCGGTGAGCTCGACAGCTATGATCGACATGTCGGGGATTTTATTGTATCAGCAGAGGTGTGGCATCTGACCAGGATAGACATTTTACTGATGTGTATAGTATCTTACGTCAATATGCCCCTGTGCTTAGACTATTTGGATGTGGGATTGATTATTGTGGTTAGGGCCCTTTGGCAGGGTAGCAGCATTATACCGATGATACTGGCTGAGATGTTGAGGTCCGCAACTCACTGCATTACCCAGCAGGAGGGGTTTTTCAGAGGCAATTCGGTCTTGTTGTATATATAGCTCATGTCCCATATCCGATCGATTGGATTTTTCAGGCATCAGGGGTATTATTTTTACCATGATATAGCTATGTCCAACTCGTTTCAGCCTGCGGAGTGTATTGATGCAGAGGCATAGTCAGTATTTCTGGCTGACATTGTGCATCCGTTTTCGATTCTACCCTGTGCAGGACTAGTCTCCCCCTATAGCTTCATCACCCACGCATCTGGCATGGACTATTTTCCCCCAGCGAGATTGAGGGGAGTGACTACTTATCATCCTCTGGCTGTTATGGGCCAGTTTGATTTCGTTTGAGGGGGCTGCTGATTAGAGGATGTCAGCTTCGTCTATGTTATCTGCTGACTTGATCAGAGTGTATGACTGTTGGACTCATAAGGAGAGGGCTGATTTCTCTAATAGCCATCCGGACCGTTCTCCAGAGTACTCGGTGTGGTTGGAGGCAGATATAGCATCAGTTGCATTCATCCAGTCATCTCCTATAATAGATTTAGACGAGGACGAGCTTATGGAGGATCCTGAGTCTCCCACCGAGGACGAGTTGTTCATGGGTCTGACAGCAGCACTAGTTAGTGATCCACCGATCATTCCTGCAGGGACAGATCTGGCTTTGGCGGACTCATTAGCCCAGATGACCTTTGAGAGGGATCTGGCTAGAGCGCTGATGTTGACCGCCTTGTCTAGCAGAGATATAGCTTTGGCTGAGAGAGATACGGCTCGAGCCGATCAGAATGCATAATTAATTGAGCGAGAGGAGATCTGATCTGCTAAAGACGCAGCTTTTATGGAGATCGATGAGACTTTGATTGCTAGGGATGCAGCTTTTGGGGAGAGGGATGAGGTTATAGCTTCCCGGGATTTCCACATTGTCGACAGTACTGCTCTTCGATCTTATACTCATAGTCTGGTTACCGAGATGAGTGCATATATTGATGACCACAGTGCCACACTTCAGATGACTGTGGATGTTTTGAGCCGTATAGAGGCTGAGGGTGTTACACTTGCAGCTGCTACTCCATCTTCAGAGAGAGATGCCATGTTGGCATTGCTGGCCTGCTTATCCTTGGCTCCATAGACTAGCTTTATTTTTCCTGCACATACTAGATCAGCCATTTTTGTTATGTACAAGGACACTATGTATATATCAAATAGTGTTATATATCAGAGAAATATATTTTTGATTCACTTCCCTGCTTGGATATGTATTGTCACAACTGAGTGATTACCACTTCTTTCATAACTTGCTATTGTTGATGTATCTTGAGCTTCTCTTGGATGGACTGACAGTTGAGATGTCAGAGAATATCTCAGATGGGCCTGTTGATCATGGTAGCTTGATAGGATTTATCTTTTATATGTCTTTGGTGTTTTGAGACTGGTTTTCATTGGTTTTAGTTTTTTCTTGAAGGTCAAACAGCACCGTAAATGGCTGCCTACGTACTCCCGGGTGGAGGGAGATCAGGTCATTTGTAGTTCAATTTTGTATGAGAGAGGTTTGAAAAGTATTTATCTTGGGATTTGAATTTGGTTTGATGAGTTTTAAATTTTTATTTGGTTTGACGGCACCATAAATGGATGCCTACGTACTCCTGGGTGTAGGGAGATCAGGTCATTCGTAGTTCCGGCTTCTATAGAAAATCGAACCTGATTTGATTTGTAAGCCCCGGATGCGGGCATGCATGTGTGCTTCAGATATAGTACCTTTTCACGGTGTCTGAATTGATGAGTTGGGGAAATTCGCTCCCGTCCATCTCTTGTAGTCTGATAGCTCCTCCTGTCAACACCTCCTTGACAATGAAAGGGCCTTCCCAAATAGGGGCGAACTTTCCTTTAGCTTCATATTGATTGGCCATAACTTTCTTTAGTACCAAGTGGTTTTCTTTGAATTACCGTATTCGGACTTTCTTTTTGTAGGATCGAGCAATCCTTTGCTGATATAACTGCCAGTGGAAAATGGCTGTAGCCCTCTTTTCATCTACCATGGGCAGTTGGTGATACCGGTCTTGCAACCACTGATCTTTGTCCATCTGAGCGTCTATTAACACTCGTAAAGTCTCCATCTCTACTTCTATGGGAAGGACTGCTTCCATGCTATAGACCAATAAATAGGGAGTAGCCCCAGTAAAGGTGCGCATTGACGTCCTGTATGCTAACAGGGTTAGAGGCAGTAGGTCAGGCCATTCTTTGTGATTGGCGGACATTTTTTGCATAATCTTCTTGATGTTCTTGTTGGTCGCTTATACAGCACCGTTCATCTTAGGCCGATAAATGACGGAATTAAGATGCTTGATGTGGAACTTAATGCATAGTTCTCTAATCAATTGATTGTTCAGGTTCTTGGCGTTGTCTGATACGATCACCTCCTGTTGTCCATATTGACAGACGACATTATTTCTGATGAAACCAATGATGTTCTCTTTAGTGATTTTGGGAAAAGTGGCTGCTTTAACCCACGTTGTGAAGTAAGCAATAATTGTGAAGATGAATCGATGACCATTGCTGGCTTTTGGTTCCACGGGATCGATCACATCGATTCCCCACATAGAGAAAGGCCATGGTGAACTCATGTTGTGTAACTCATTTGGAGGAGCATGTATGATATTTCCATGTACTTGGCACTGAAAGCATCTCTTGATGTGATCATCACCGTCAGCTTTGAGCGAGATCCAATAATGTCCAGTTCTTAATATCTTTTTAGCCAGCAGATGACCGCTCATGTGTGGACCACAGACTCCACCATCTCTTTTATAAAGTGCATCTCTGTTCAGATTGAACTTCATAACCATTTTGTGAATCCGCTTTCGCTCGGATTGGCTTGCCCCAGCGGGTGTAGATCCATCTCAGAGATATTCCTTGATGTTTTAATACCAAGGCGGATTAACAGGAGGTATTTCCTCTGATACTTCTCCAATGTAATTCCCATATGTCGGGGCTTTCTGAATTTTGAATTTGATGCAGGGAATTCCACTCCTATCGGATATGCGGATTAATGAAGCCACCATTGCCAATGCATCAACGAAGTCATTTCTACCCCGAGGAATATGGCTGATGGTTATGACTTCAAACTCCAGGGATATTTTGATGACCTGACAATGATAAGGCAGCAAATACAGTTATTTGGTGTGATATGCCCTAGTGGTTTGTCTAAACTCAGAGTCTCCAAAGACCAGTAAATGTTTGATGCCCATGGATTGAGCTAGTTTCAACCCGATTATACAGCCTTCATACTCGGCTGTGTTATTGGTGTTGCCAAATTGAAGTTTGGTAGCCAGAGGATATTGTTATCCTGTACCAGAGATAAGGACTGTCCCAGCTCCGGCACCTTCCAAGTTTACTGCTCCATCAAAATACATTTTCCATGGTTGAACTGTATTCTCGTGCTGGAGTTATTGAATTGTCATGATCACATCATCCGGGAAATAAGTCTCCAGGGGCTCGAACCCTCCTGAAGGTGCTTCAGCTAATTGATCTGCAATGCTTTGACCCTTGGTTGACTTCTGAGTCACGTAGATAATGTCGAACTGTTATAAGACCAACTGCAATTTGGATAGTCAACAATTCAACATTAGCTTATTGAATACATATTTTAGAGGATCCATACGGGATATGAGGTAGGTCGTGTGCCCATGTAAATAGTGTTGCAACCTCATGGCGGCCCTATGCTAATGCACATCATGTCTTCTCTATCAGAGTGTACTTTTGTTCACCATTGCTGAATCTTTTACTGATGTAGAAGATGGTTCTTTTCTTGCTACTATCATTATTCTGTCCTAGCATGCTGCCCATTACATTGACATTAACGGACAGGTACATAAACAAGGGAACTCCATTCCTCGGAGGTACCAACACAAGTGCTTCGACCAGCTGTTTCTTGATGGCAAGGAAGGCTTTTTGATAATCCTCATTCCATTTTGTGGAGGAATTCTTCCTTAGTAGCTTGAATATGGGTTCACAGGTTGCTGTGAGCTAGGATATGAATCGGCTTATGAAGTTGATTCTCCCTAAAAACCCACGTATCTCCTTCTCTGTTTGAGGTACTGGCATTTTAGTGATGGCTTTGATCTTGGCAGGGTCTAGTTCGATGCCTCGATTACTCACCAAGAATTCTAACAGCTTGCCTGCTTTGACGCCAAAAGCAAATTTGGCGGGATTTTGCTTGAGGTTGTACTTACGCAACCTGTTGAATAGCTTCCTGAGATGGTCAATGTGATCATCCTCTCTCCGGGATTTGATGATGATGTCATCCACATAAACCTCTATCTCTTTGTGCATCATGCCATGAAACCGGGCCATCATGGGCTCACTGATACATGGCTCCGGCATTAATGAGGTCGAAGGATAGTCGCCTATAAGAAAAGGTTCCCCAGGGAGTGATGAAAGATATATTCTCCCGGTCCTCTTCGGCAGCCATGATTTGATGGTAACCAGCAAAGCAAACTACGAAGGAAAACATATTGTACTGCGCCACATTGTCTATCAGGATGTGGATGAAAGGTACTGAGAAATTATCCTTGAGGCATACTTTGTTCAATTCCTTGTAATCCACGCATACTCGTACCTTCCGTCCAGGCTTAGTCACGAGGACTATGTTCGAAAGCCATTCCAGGTATGTTGATACCATGATGATACCGGCTTTGAATTGTTTAACAACTTCTTCTTTGACTTTCAGACTCCATTCAGGTTTCAATCGCCTGAGCTTTTGTTTGACCGACTTCAATCCATCTTTGATGGGCATTCGATTAATGACAATGTCAGTAGACAGGCCAATCATGTCTTTATGTGACCATGCAAATATGTCCTGGAACTGTGTTAGGAGTTCAATCAGGTCGGCTTTTTGGTCTTGGGTGAGGTCTAAGCCTATCTGGATTTCTTTGATGTTTTCGGAGGTTCCTATGCTGATAGTGGTGGTTTGGTCGAGATTTGGTTTGGGTTTGTCTTTGACCCATTCTTTGATCTCCTCGGGCACCTCATAGTCATTTTCCTCCTCTTGATCAATATCCATCATGTCGAAGTTCAATTCTACATCAAAGTTGTAGTCACTTTGATAGGTTGGCATCTCATCAGCAGAGACAAACACATCCAATGCTTGAGTCCTAAAAACAAAATGCTTTCATTTTAATATATATATAACTGCTTAAATAGACAGAGCATTTGGCAAAGCATGACAAAAGTTACTGTTATAGCTGTGCAATCAAAAGTAAGCAGTAAATGAAAGCATGTTTAAAGGGCAGATGGACTTTTTGCCCCTTTACCCTTTTCGACTGAGGCAAGGGACACTGTTCCAGTTATCCAAGTCTAGATCCTTATAAATAGGGAGGATCACGGATTGGTGATCATCCGCCTCATCTCGGATGATGACTAAGACATCTCTTAAAATAGGGCCGGGGTTTTTCTTTGAGCTGCCCCCTTTTCCCTTCATGATGCGAGGAATTTGAATCTAATCCTCATCGTCGCTGTCGGGGATCTCATCATTCATACCCTCGTAGTTTATGATAACCCGCATGTTAGCAAATGGGTCTCATCCTTTACATAGGATCTTTTCTTTTCCCTTTTTGCTATCCATCTCGGATCTGGGAGTTGTGCTCTCACTTGTTGGTATAATGGGAGGAAATAACATGGTTGATACCACAGCTGGGATTTTCCTTATGGGTTTCACCCATCCGACAACCGCAAGTTTTGCAGCAAAATTGTGGAAGCATGAGCCTTAGGATGCTTGTATGGGTTCGAGCGATTTGACCCAGATGAATATCCCAATCCGGCTTTCCCAATTTGGTTCGGGATTTGTATTGGACTTTTGATACCTTGCTGATTCTTTCCAAACCCTTCTCCAAGTTGGAAACCCAAAGATATCATCTCTTGGCCCACTGTCATCACTTCAGGGGATACTTTAGGCTTCAAGGCTGGTGCTTCGATAGGTAGATACTGAGTATCACTCACCTCCAGAGCTTGAAAACTTGCAGGTTCAATCCCTGCATCCAGGATAATTACTGGTATGTCTCCCTATATGCAGACAGGGTATTCTGGTTCGGTGTTGACCATAATGAGGTTCTCGTTGATGATGTATTTGAACTGTTGATGTAGGGTGGATGACACTACCCCTGCCATGTGGATCCATGGCCTGCCCAACAAGAAGTTGTATCTAGTGGCGATGTTGAGCACCTGAAAGGATATATAAAAAGTGTACGGGCAAATCTCTAAGAGAAGCTCTATTTCTCCCATAGCTTGTCGGCGAGATCCATCGAAAGCCCAGATGACCACATGACTGGTTTTGATCCGATTCAGTTTGATCTTCATTCTTTCCAAGGTATCGTAGGGACAGATGTTGAGGGATGATCCTCCATCTATGAGCACACCTGCGATCACAAACCCGGGAGACATTACAGCTATATGCAGCAACTTACGATGGCCCATCCCTTCTACAGGGATATTATCGTCAGTGAAGGATATCACATTGCTATTGAAAATGTGTTCTACCACGTGACGGAATTTCTCGGCATCCACTGTATTTGGCAGATGGGCTTCTTTCAGTACTTTGACATCTAGGATGGACTCTTGCTTGGGTGCATCTTTCAAGCTTTGCACGATTTTGATTTCATGGTGTCCCATTTTGGTGAGGAACTCTTTGATTTTCTCTTCAGCTACCTTTTTTATGGCTTTGATGACTGGTTTGATCACCCGCTGAGGTAGGTACAAGGAATTATCCTTTGGTACTATGGCAATGTTATTTCAAGTGGAACATCCATCGCTCCCGTAGTTCCATAGGACCCTCTTCAGCATGATAACTGGATACTGAAGTCTGAAGGTAAAGTTTTACGGCTCTGGTGCGGCCACCTTCACTGAATTTTGTGTTTCTTTGACCCCTTTCCCTAGAAGTGCTACAGGTGTGAGGGATGGCTCCTTATCATAGAAAACAATAGCCACTATATCCTGATTCTATGCAGTAGGGATAAAGAGAGTGTCTTCATCTGGGAGGCCATAATCCCGATTCCATTTTATCAAGTCACCATTTTCAATCATGTTCTGAATCAGGTTACGAAGTGCCCAAGCAATCTTCAATATCATGGCCGTGTGCATTGGAGTGGTACTGACAGATTTGGTCAAGTTTGAATTTTTTTATCGTGGGTTTAATGGAGGTAATAAGTCTGCAACGATTCCCTCGTTGATTAGCATCTAGACGATTTCCTCTATCGGCTGGTTCAGGTTGGTGAAATTCCTTTGAAATAAAAATTTCCTTCCATCTCGGAAATTCTCATCTTTTACCGTCTTGTCAGCATAAGGCTCATGGTCATGAAATTGGTATTGATCCCTCCTGGTGATGGGACTGATCTCCGGTGTGGGAGGACGATCAGCGTCAAATTGGTTGGCCTGTTTCATCATCTGTCTGGTGATCTGATGTTGGTAGACGACCAATTCTGCTAACTGTTAAATTGGTTCCTTGATAGACATTATCTCTTGCTCTATCAGGAATCACCTTTCTAAAACTTCCCAACTGTCTAGGTTGTTGTTGTTGGATGGAGTTGATTCTCCGACATATTGGAGGTATTTGGATCCTCCTCCATTTCCTATATTGATCATATTGACACTCTCCACTTTGTACTAAGGGAGGGGATTGTCTTGGACGTGTGGTTGTTCTGGTTTGGTCACCACAATCTCTCCACTGCCAATCAAGTCTTGGATTTTGTGCTTAAGAGACCAATAGTCTTGAGTGTCATGGCCAGGGGATCCAGAATGGTAAGCACACTTCTTGTTTGGGTCAAAATTCCGTCCACCAGTGTTGGTTGGTAGAAGGAGCTGGACAATCTTCTTTTATGCCGTTAACAGCTTTAGCTCATTCTCGAGTGAATCCCCTAGAGGGGTGAAAGTTCTTCGACGCCTGACCTCCATATTTTTTGAAATGGAGGATTTAAAGGCTGTTCTGAAGCTTGGAAAAGGGTATTGTTCCTCCTTTGAATAGGTATACTGTTTGACTCGCCTCTTTGATTCTGTCCTTGTAATACTAAGGACACTTCTTCATCTTTCTTTTTGTGTACCCTCCGGGGATTACTCCCGTAATTTCTGGACTGGATATGCTCAGCAACAGCTTCAAGGGAGGTCAGATCTTTTATCTTCCTGAATTTGAGCCCTATTTTGGCCATTTCACCGTGCTCGATCATTTTAGAGAATGGTTTTCCTATGCTTGCTAGGACCCTCTCGTAATATGGAGCTTCTTGGATGTCAATGAAGGTCATGACTATCTCAGTCTCATTCATGGATACGATGACTTGTGCTGCCACTCGTCTCCATTGTTGAGCATATTCTCTGAACGATTCAGTGTTTCAATTCTTGATTTTGGTTATTTGGTATCTGTTCGGAGCCAACTGAGATTGCAAACTATATCGACTTAGGAAGGCATGGGCTAACTCTTCCCAACTGTGGATTTTGGAGTTGTCCAGACAGGCATACCAGGCTCTGGCCTCTCTGGTCAGACTCTTCTGGAATAACAGCATTCAAAGTTTCTCGTCCTCTACATAGGATCCGAGTTCTCCAATGAATACCTTCAGGTGGGTGTAGGGGTCTCCTAATCAGTCGTATTTCTCAAAATCAGGAGTTCTAAATTTTTTGGGATAACGAGCCCCAAGGAAATATACAGAGGTCAAAGTAATTAACACTGCCGAATGCCCCGGTCCCTTTGATAGACCGGAGAGTTTCTTCCATCTGCTGTACTTTCTTCAGAATGTCACCAACTTCCTATTCTTTGTTGAGGGTTGTGATTTCATGGGTTTTGTTGGCTGGATCCTGGTTTTGTGGTCCAGGAATCTAAGTTTATGCTTTTTCGGTCTCTTAATCGCCACCACTACCACCAGGTGCTCCTGGTTCTGTGTGAGCATGGGCTTGCTTTACTTTAAGAGCCTTGCTCTGTTCTCTCAGGAAACTGGCCAATTCAGCTATCTGATTCTTTAGTCCTTCGAACTCTTCCCTAGATACAGGAATGGATTCTAGTTGAGCACTGGAAGTCATCTCCATGGTTGGACTTAGTGCCTTCTTAGACTTAGATCTAGTGACAGGACCAATTTTTCACCTACAACAAAACGTAGGATTGTCAATTTCCTGATGTAGGTAGGGATAGGATGCATGCCATGATGTGTTTTTAAAGTTTTTTTAATCTTATCCTGCGAAACAGAGGTCAATTGTTTTGATGAAAGGTTAACATGACAAGATGTATATGACAAGGAATGTAAATTTTTCCTTATGATATTTACATTGTGCTCCTTTACATTGGAATTAAAAACTTAACATTGAATTGAAAAAGGAAGGCATGAAGAAGTTTTCCATCGGATTTGGTTTTTTCAGAGGCTGACTTATCTTAGGCTACTATCTCGGCTTTTTGGCATGAAGGTCCCCAGATCATCGCAATCTACTAGAGGGGAAATTAATCCGATCTTTCAACTGGAGCGAATCTGGGTGGTGCTTTTTCATGAGCCCCTAGAGACTTATACGTCCCCAAAGTCACTACTTATCACCGACGGGCCTACTTGCAAAATCAAACAAAACTTGGTTGAGTTGGTACAACCATTTCAGATATACCAACTGGCGACTCTATAAAATCAAACTTTCAAATCGTTGATATTGTATGTTGGCCTTTTCCTAAAAATTCACCCTTCATATCAAAACAAACAAGGGTAGAAAGACATTAGGGAAAGGGGGATCGCCAAAGATTTTTCTCGACGCCGACATATGGCTTGATATGACAGTGATTGACTTTAGTGGTTTGATTGCTTGAATTCGAATAACAGGTTAGTTAGGAATATGAATGCTAACGACATTACGAAAATAATCAATTTTAGCATGATGAGTTATTAACTAGTCGATTCCTAAAATCACATCAAACACAAGTATTTTCAAAGAGATGAGATCAACAAGTAATGTGAGGGTGCCAATTTGAATCAAACAAGATTTGTAAACTTTGGATGTAACGAAGGTTTCTCCCAATGAAGTTTCAACAGATAAGTCAAAGTCTAATTTGTCAGGGGTCAAGTTCAAACGTTGAGCACAAGCAAGTGAAATAAAAGAGTGGGCATAACTGGTATCTAATAAGGTATAGACTTCGCAAGAGTTTATGATTAACTTACCCGTGATAACTTCGTTCAGGTTCCTCGCTTTTTGGGTAGTCAAGATAAAAGCTCTCACTTGAACCACCGATTTTGACTTGTCTGGGACAACCTTTGGTGTCACCATCCCAGCCGTACTTGACTTCGCCATAGGGCACACTAGAGTTATGTGACCTTCCTTTCTGCAACTATAACACACTTTCAGTTGATGTGTACAATTTGGACTGATGTGTCCCTCTTGTCCGCATTTGTAACATACGACCGGTGGTCGTTCTCCTCCCTTAGAAACGGGTGCTGGTGATGGTACCGCTGCTGATGTCTTTCTGTTGTCATTGTTAAATATCCTCTTTTTGAAATTTCCACTAGACTCACTTGTTCTATTATCTTGGCCAGGATTACCACAGAAGTGGTTACCATTTTTGGCATAATAATTTCCTCCATGCTGGTTATCATTGTTCCGATGATTGTTGCGATCGGTATGACAATTATCATATTGTCGATTGTTGTCCTTTGGTTGAACCGTCTCATTATCTCGTTTCAATAATTGAGCCCTATTCACAACATCTGAATACAAACAAAGTTTATGAGAAATGAGGTATTGACGAATTTCAGGTTTCAAACCTCTCAAAAACATTCGAGTCATTTCGTTCCTCATTATCCACCAAATGAGATGCAAACAGGGATAATTCCGCAAACTTGGCCTTGTATTGTGATGCAGTCATATTGTTATATTCCAGTTGTCGACGTTGGAAAATTTAAGAAATATCGCGGGTCAGTTTATAACCCAGTTTTCCTCAAATCGATCTTCCTAAGTTATCTCTACCCTTATTATTTTTATTGCAAAAAAGGTTTTGAAGGGTTTTTTAGGAAAGAGGCCAACATGTGTATATGTCGACGATTTGATTTAAATAGACTCGCCAGTTAGTAGTTTTGAAAATGGTTGTACCAACTCAACCGAATTTGATTTGAAGAGAGGTCCAATTTGCTGGACACTGTCGAAACTTGATCTTTGAAATCAAAGTTTTGAGTACGGGGGCTTGGTTAAGTGTGGGGAAGGTGTTAGGCACCCCACGACTCCCGTGTAAACACGGTACCGCAATCTTTCAAAATATTTCCCTTTAAACTGGAATGCGTGAGTGAATGCTGTTTTAAAATTGGGCCTGTTGATTGATTGAAAGCTTTGACAAGCTTCGTTGAGCATATATACGAAGGGTTTGATTTGATTTTTGAAAATCAGTCTGTGATTTGATTTGCAAGAAACATTTAATTTGATTTGCAAAAGCTTTTGAATTGAATTGACAGTGATGTTTTGAAAGCTGTTTATCAAACCCCTAAGTTGACATAAGAATTGAAGCATATCGCCACTTTCAATTTTATCTTTATAGCCTTAAGGCTGCAGGCAAGTGGTGATTTGTCAGGCTGCGAAGCATCGTCGACCACAAAAATATAAAGTGTCGGTCTCCTCATGGGTATGAAAACCATCGGAGGGACGCTGACACGACAATATATATTTTCACTATGTTGAGACCTTAAATCCGGATAACTGTTTTAAGGTCTGTGCATGTACATTTTACAGAAAAACTGGCAGGGTACATCTGTAAATCGGAGTTTGTCCATTATGGGAATCTGATTCTGATCAGTTTGATCATGAATCCCATGATTCCTAGGCTCACAAATGAGTGGCTAGAAAACCTGCACAATTCAAAATTGTACAGAAATAAATGAATGTGTCATCACGTCGCAATGAAACCAAGGATTTATCAATAAATCATAGTTGCGCGTGGCCAAAGCGTCTCGTTCCCACTAGATAGCGATCTAAGGGATGCGAGGTTGCTTTTGAAGCTGAAACTATAAAAATAACTAGATTTAAAGAAATCTCAGCCATTATAGCTTCCAGGTTCTGTCGAGACCTGTTTGAACCGTTGAAAGCTAGAATTGGTGAGATTTGGATAAATCTAGTCCGCCCGCAGGTATGTCAATGCAAATTCATATACAAATAAATGTTAAATGTAGTAGTTGAATAAAGCAATATATATAGTAAATATCTATAAAAGCTGTAAAGGGCGATGGGTTTTCACTCACAAGCCCGGACTGGAATTAATATATATATATATATATATATATATATATATATATATATATATTTATAAAAACTATAAATAGGCACGAAATAATCCAGGTTGAGACAGAAATGAAATATATATATATATATATATATATATATATATATGAAAGCAGTAAAAAGGGCGATGGGTTTTCACGTCAGTGCCCATACTATAATTGAAATTGACAGAAAAGTAGTCACCTAGTGACTGGGGAGAGCACCCAGTATGCGAAAATGTGCAAAAGCAGTAACATGGCCACGAAATAGTCCAAGCCGACTAAAAATATGTAAATATATATATATATATATATATATTGATAGAAATGTAGTCAACCAGGACTGATAGGAGTACCAGTGATGGTGAAAGTCGCTTATATATGAGTAAATATATATAAAAGCGGTAAACTACCTCGAATTTGATATCCGGGCTTGACTGAATTGAAATGTTAGTACATAAACAGTTAAATATGTACAAAAAAAGGCCAAACCCGGACTAGGAAGATAACCCAGTCCGACGAAGTTGCCAGAATGTGCGTGCTAGTGCATTGAAGCTACTGAAGCTGACGAATCGTCAATCCGAGTTGTAGAAATGTTTAAAACGGAGTTTTATGTACAAACATATATCAATTTTTGACGAAAACGTCCACAGAACTAAGTTCCGGGCATATTTAGAAGATGAAACTTGGTATGCAAGTGTAAAGCAGTGCAAAGTAGTAGTATTGACTAGCTGATCGTAAAAATACTTACAATGGACTGCAATACGGGCTATTTGCCAAATCGTAGGCTTTAAACGTCCAAATCTACCGGTGGTTTTTTGATATGTGGTAGTATATGGGTATATCTATGTGTTGGAGTGAAAATATTTGGGTTTGGATGAGGTGTAAAAGTTGGAAAATCAAACTGATAGAGCTTCGCTGCGTTCTGACTATTTTCAAATGAGCGGGGGGGCCATATTTAATTAAAGGCCAGGGAGCCTCCACTCTACCTGTGCCTCCCCTAAATAGGGCCCACGTACTCGGCTTGGTCATCTCGAAGTACGTGCACTTCGAGCAATGAGATGTTCGGTCAAAAACTTTCTAACTTTTGATCGGAGCGTCCGTTTGAGGCGTGCGATACCTTTCTAAAAAGCTCTCACCGAGAGTGTCGCAATGATATGGGAAAAAACATTTTCTGGATCGAGGAAGACGGGTTCATAACAAGGTCTTCAATTCCCCGAAGTTTATCCGTTGAGATGTCTTGCTTAGTTGCCACTCGGGATCGTCGTTAGGGTTCATTCTGACTTTGGCAGCATCGATTTGGCTTGAGTTTGACCAAGTCGGTTGAGAGTTGATGAAATGACTGTTGTACCCCTCCCGGGGTTGCCTGTAGCGTCGGCATGGTCGCTGGTTGATTTCCGAGAGCTGATTCCAAGACTTGGATCCCAGTCGAGTCTTTTGACCTCAGGGTTATCTCTGAGGCTGATGTGGTTGTTCTAGGTTTTGCTCTGGCATTGTTGTGATTCTTCAGGTTGACGTCTGAAGTTGACCTGACGTCCCGGGTTAAAACAGGGGATGACCTGCACTTCCCGGGTTGAGACCGGGGTTGAGTTTGACTTCCTGGGTTGCTGTCGGGGATGAACTGTTTTTCCTGGATTGAGACCGAAGCTTTCTTGACATGTCCTCGGTTGATGTCGAGGTTGCCTTGACTTCCCAGATTGAGACCAGGGTTGACTTTGACTTCCCGGGTTGAGACCGTGGTTGATCTTGACTTCCCGGGTTGAGACCGGGGTTGACCTGCACTTCCCGGGTTGAGACCAGGGTTGATTTTGACTTCCCTGGTTGAGATCGGGGTTGAGCTTGATGATCCGATTGACTATTAGAACTGGATTGATGGTCCGATTGACTGTCAGAACTCGATTGATGGTTTGATTGACTGTCGAAGCTTGATTGATGGTTCGATTGACTGTCGGAGCTTGATTGATGGTCCGATTGACTGTCGGAACTTGATTGATGGTCCGATTGACTGTCGGAGCTGGATTAATGGTCCGATTGACTGTCGGAGCTTGATTGATGGTCTGATAGAATGTCAGAATTTGATTGATGGTCCGATTGACTGTCGGAGATTGATTGATGGTCCGATTGACTGTCAGAACTTGATTGATGGTCCGATTGACTATCGGAACTTGATTGATGATCCGATTGACTGTTGGAGCTTGATTGGTGGTTCGATTGACTGTCGGAGCTTGATTGATGGTCCGATTGACTGTCAGAGCTTGATTACCGATATTGGGAATCAAATTTAGGTTGAAGGACCGACGTTAGTGGCCGAATTTGGATTGATTGATAATTTTACCCTCCTACCAAGTTAGTATTGGGGCAAGGAAAATTTCGAGTGTCTACAGATGCCCCTCTTTATCATGTCCATGTAACGTAGTGGAATGGACAGGATAAAGATTAGTAGACACTGGAAATAAAGAGTGCCAGAGCCATTTTGAATATGGGCGTCTTGGAGTAGAAGGGGGCTACTTTTGGCTGTGTGTGTTATCACTTCGCTGGGGATGACGCTATCCCGTATAGCCATTGATGGTATTAGGAAGTTATCGCTATCCAGTTTTGTCATTCTTGGCGGTGGATGACATCATTCACAATAATTTATTTGACTCTGATGAGTTCGTTGAAGATGATTTATCACAGATTCTCCCGTCTTGACCTGCTGGGGATGACGTCCTCTCCAATAGCTTCGTAGATTCTTAGGGGGTGAGCTATCACAGATTTTCCCTACTTGATCTGCTGGGGATGATGTCCTTTACTATAGCTTTGTAGGTAATGAGGAAGTGGCCAAGATTGATATTACCTCAATGATCTTCTTTGAGGATGTGTATAACAGATTCCATCATCTGTCCTTTGTGAAGATGGATTATTATATGACTTTCAACCGTAGATCGTCTCCCAACATCTCATGGGACTAGTCTGAAGGTTGAAATTAACTTCGGTCGGCAGCCGAACTTCGTTGGGGTTGCACCAACGGATAAGTTATCATCGGTCAGTACCCGATGCTTCGCTGAACTGGAGCCAAAGACTGAATTGTCATCAGTCAATACCCGATGCTTCGCTAAACTGGAACCAACGGCTGAGTTGTCACCGGTCAGTACCTGATGCTTCGCTGGACTGGAACCAACGGTCGAGTTATCACCGGTCAGTACCCGATTCTTCGCTAGACTGGAACCAACGGCTTAAACTGCTTCGGTCGGAACCCGAACTTCGCTGGGGCTGAGCCAACGGCTGAAAATGTTTCGGTCAGAACCCGAACTTCGCTGGGACTGAGCCAACGGCTAAAACTGCTTCGGTCAGATCCCGAACTTCACTGGGGCTGAGACAACGGCTGAAAATGTTTCGGTCAGAACCCAAACTTCGCTGGGGCTGAGCCAAAGGCTGAAACTGCTTCGGTCAGAACCCGAACTTCGCTGGGGCTGAGCCAACGGCTGAAACTGCTTCGGTCAGAACCCGAACTTCACTAGGGCTAAAGCCAACGGCTGAAACTACTTCGGTCTGTACCCGAACTTCGTTGGGGTTGAGCTAACGGTTGAAACTATTTCGATCAGAACCCAAACTTTGCTAGGGTTGAGCCAATGGCTGAAAATGTTTCGGTCGGAACCCGAACTTCGCAGGGCTGAGCCAACGGCTGAAACTGCTTCGAAAATGGCAGTTTTTGGCAGTTTTACGCAATTTTTGCGCAGTTCTTTCATAGTTTGATCTGTTAATCCCCGAACATGGTTCCGGGATGAATGGAAAGGGTCTCTATGGGTTTTCCCTTTTTGTCAGGATTGCACTGCTTGAACATAGTATTTCAGGACAAACCGCTCAATCGCATAGCGATTTCACTTCAGATTTGAATCGACGGGCTATTTAAACTCCATTTCGACTTAAACTGAACTGGGCTTGGGGCAGGTGGGACCCACCTGGGCTGCCGTAGGTGAAGGTGCGGCAGCTGCAGGTGGAGCTGCGGCCACCTAGGGTACTTAATGTGCTACGGGATTTTAATTTTTCAAGTTTCCCTTTTGAGCAGCGAAAGGATTTTTGATCTTCTTTTTCAGATCTGCGGAGTTCTAGCAGTCAGATTCTGAATCCGTCAGTTCATACTCGTTCAGCGAAGCGCAGGTAACATTTTCCATCCTTATGTTACAGTTTTTGATCGTTAAAAGCATGTGAACCTCCTAGGGTGCTTTTAAACATAATGTATAAAAACTGTATGTCTATATGACTTGTGAACATTTTTCTGTCTACATATGTATGCATATCTTACTGTAATGCACGTTTGGATGTAAGAAAATTTAGGTTCTGAGACGGTCAATTTTTCTACTTTTTGATCAGTTTAGTCATCCTTTTTGAGGCCTAGTGAGCCTGGACTTTCAACTAAAAATGTCTATGGTATTTTGGAGACCATGTGAGGCTAGTTTTTGATTTTTTTTAGTAAATATAAACTGTTTCTATTTTTGGGTAGGTGTGCTACTGAATGGCCACCTAGGCATGCTTGTGTGCATATGGACAGTCCATTTTACAAAGGAGACTCTGGCAAAAAATTTCTAAAATCTTAAGTTTTGAAAAACATGTATTTTGACTCTGTGGGGAGTTTTTTACTGACCCAATGCAGGTTTTGAGCTTTTAGGATTTTGAAAACATGTAGTTTTGACTGTACGAGGTATTTTTGATGGACCCATACATGTTTTAGGACTTAGATATATATGCTGGATTAATTGATTAATAAGCCACAGGTTTTAGGCTTACCACACCCTGTCTGAGGTGATTTTGAGTAATGGTGTAT
This sequence comes from Panax stipuleanatus, assembly GCA_020205555.1. NCBI lineage: Eukaryota > Viridiplantae > Streptophyta > Magnoliopsida > Apiales > Araliaceae > Panax > Panax stipuleanatus. The sequence continues at coordinate 99,532,269 of CM035125.1, forward strand.
GCGATGGATCGCGATAGACCAGACAGCTCTACCGGGGTTTCATCAGGCGTTAGACGGAGGAGGGCTTCTGCCGTCCCATAAGCCCGTCTAGCTAGGGCGACTCACAGATTAATAGAGAGCAGGATACGTCAAGCCCATGACGAGCAGCCCATTGATATTGATGACGAGGAGGCTGCTTTTGTTGCTCCCGTTTCAGCTCAGGTTCCACGTGCGAAAGTCCCGGGCATTGTTGTGTAGTCACAGGAGTTGCTGGGCGACTTGAGTCGCCATCCTTTGAGATATCTTCAGGCCAACAAGTTGACTTGAAGCCTTTCTTCTCTCTGGATTCTTTTCCCATCTTTTGGCCATTATTGGGGCACAGGTTTTTGACATGGGTTAATTTTTGATGCAGGTCCCTGGCTTGACACAGCCTCGAGGGAACTGGTTTAGTGTGCACTCCCTCTATCAGACTCTGCACGAGGATTATAGGGAGATTGTGGATGGCTGGGGATTTCAGGACTTCTTCTCGATCCTGCCTAGCCGTTGCCCTTGGTGGTATATGAGGGCTTTGTCTGAGCGCTGGTTTTACCAAACTCAGTCCCTTCATCTACTTGATTGCGAGGTGATGATGAATCTTGTGGACTGGATATTTATCACCAGCATTGAGTTTGAGGGCGAGACAGTGCCTGTCGTGTCTGACATTTTGCCCACCGTAGTTAGATCCCTGTTGGGAGTCCCTCTGTCGGCATTCAAGGGTCGGGCAGTCCGATCTGGTCCCTTGAGTATAGATGCCCAGGACGGGACTTTGCAGTTGCCTCCACCTAATGATCGGAGGGCTAGAGATCACATTTTGAGGCGATTCTTTTTGTCGATCATCAGGGGTTGTTTTGTGGCGGACAACTCGTCGACGGCGTCCTTTGCTTTGATAAGTGCCACTCAGCATGTAGAGCACCTCAGTAACTTTGATTGGGGCTCCTATACCTTTGCCTATTTTCTCCGGGGCATGCGCCTACTGTCGGAGGGTGTGACGAAGGCTTGGTTAGGATTCCATTAGTTTTTGCTGGTGAGTACATCTTTCTGTACCTTTTTGATTTCTGCACTTACTTTTTGGCAGTCTTGGTCACTGAGGACTTTTAATATTTGTATGCATAGCTTTGGGCATTAGAGAGGCTTCCTTGCCTACGGCCCATTTCAACATTGGGTCTGGAGACCTATCCACGTGGACGGATATGGCACCACTCCATTTTGACGGAGGTCCCTGTTGCTGAGGGATTCATTCATGCCCATCTGCAGTTGGAGCCTTTGATGGCGGGCTCGATCGCATGGACGCCGTACACATCCGAGCATTTAACCGTCGGATTTGATGGAGGTTTCCCCACTGGCTGGGAATTTGGCTTCTCGACCAGCAGAGTCCCTATGTTGACGGAGGGAGGCTAGGAGCTCTATCTTCGAGAGCGTGCCATTCGGAGCATCACAGGGGAGATCCGCATTCCTGTGACACCCCCGAATTCGGGTCCTCTGACCCTGGTCCGGTCGTCACGAAACAATAATAACATCCACCTCTAATCAATATACGATAACTAAAAGTGCGGAAAATAATAAACGTACGTCGTTCATTCAAAAAGGTGTTACTAGTCCCAAGATTCAAAAACCTTAAATAAAATCTTACAAACATACCCTAGAATAAACATTAGGTTTCATATTACATTAACAGTAATTAAATAAATCATAAAGACAAAGTCTGCTCCTTACAAACCATCATATATCTTTCCTTTACCCTTGTCCTTCCTTGAGGGCTTGGGCTTAACTGCAATATAAGTCATGATATAGCAAGAAGGAGCAACAAGTTTGCTCAGCAAGTTTAAATACAATAATAAAGGATATATCATAATGAATGGAAAAATTTCTGACAATGATTTTAACAAAATGAATATCTTAAAGATTAAACAATATGAATGTTAGAATGATTCAACAATCTGTATGATTCAATACTATGAATATCTATATGATTCAACGATATGAATATCTGTAAGGTTCAACAACCTGCATGATTCAACACTATGAATATCTGAAAGATTCAATAATCTGACTATTAAAAGCAAAGATAATAATTGCCTTTAGAATGACTGATAGTCGAGTAGACTTTGAACTATAACTTTTCAATGGGTTCAATAGCTAATTGACCCTTTTTGGATTACTGGCTTCTGGCTACAGAAACTTAGTACCTCGAGGAGATCAGCCTCAGGTACAACGTGAATATGGATAACACTTATATCTACTTACTCGTATCATATATATTAGATACCTGGGCACACTCCTACATATGAGGGGTGTTCTGTTCCGTCTAAGAATCCTTACCATCAATTGGTTTGGATAGCTTTAAAGAAAACTTCATACACTACTCTGACCGAGCAAAGGTTCAGACTTTTACTGACATAGTTCAAGAAATTTAGAACTTTGAATAATATACAAGTCCAAGACTGTACGAGCTCAAATGCACTAGGTGCGGACATCAATAATATCAATGTGGAATAATTGATAAGTAATTAAACCACTAAATAACATGCTTGGAAATAAAGTTCAAGCAATTAAGTAAACAACTTTCGATTCAACAATAACCTACTCAATACAATATGAGAAGGATAGAGAACTAGCACAAAGTGAAGTTTAGAATTTGCACAATATACTAGTTTGTATAAGTTTAAGAGAACTTGTGTAATAAAGAAATGAAGTTCGGGAACTTGCAAAATAACCAAAGTGTGAAGTTCGGGGAACTTTCACAATACTCAAAATGTGAAGTTCGAGGAACTTTCACAATAACCAAAGTGTGAAGTTCGGGGAACTTTCACAATACTCAAAATGTGAAGTTCGGGGAACTTTCACAATAACCAAAGTGTGAAGTTCGGGGAACTTGCACGATAATAGATTCCTTGCATAAAATAAATGCATAGGCTTAGACACTTACAACATCAAAGAGTGAAATTCGTGGAATTTCACCATAATAGATCCCTTGCATAAAGTAAATGCATAGGTTAGGACATTTGCTTACAACGTTCTTTGAGTAAAGTAAACACAAAGATAAGATACTTGCACAATATACTAGTTTGTATAAGTTTAGAGAACTTGCATAATAAAGAAATGAAGTTCGGGAATTTGCAAAATAACCAAAGTGTGAAGTTCGGGGAACTTTCACAATACTCAAAATGTGAAGTTTGGGGAACTTTCACAATAACCAAAGTGTGAAGTTCGGGGAACTTTCACAATAACCAAAGTGTGAAGTTTCGGAAACTTTCACAATACTCAAAGTGTGAAGTTCGGGGAACTTGCACAATACAATAATAACCTACTCAATACAATATGAGAAGGATAGGAAACTTTCACCAAAAACAAGTGAAGTTAGAAACTCGCTTACACGGTTTATTGAATAAGGTAGTACAAGAATTTAGAATACTTGCACAATAGGGTCCGGATACTTGTACAATAAATAAGTATAAGTCAAGAAAAACTTGATCAAATAAAAGAGTAGTTCTGGAAAACTTGCAAAATGATAATACTCTACTCAATATAAATTTGAGTAAAGTTAGGGAGACTTGCAAATAATACAAGAACAGGTTCAAAAGAACTTGCACAATCAAAGAGTGAAGTTCAGGAACTTGAACAATAAAGGTGAAGTTTAGAATCTCGCTTACTCGAGTCATTGAATAAATTAGTGCAAGAATTTAGAATACTTGCACAATAAAAGTAGGGTTCGGATACTTGCTTATAATATCCGTTGAATAAAGTAATACAAGGGTCTAGGATACTTGCATTCAATATAACAATCAACTGAAGTTAGGAAACTTGCATGTTTGCTCAGCTACAAATAATTCTAGCTTTAATTTAAACGGCGTTGGAACGACCTAATATTAACAAGTCGATCTCTGCAATTAGTATAAACTAATATAAGTTCACACATACTAGAATCTAGTTGTTATATAAATCTATCACATAAGATCACGTTCAATATCAAACATACCATTTATAGCATCATAATATGTTAACTGTTAAAATCTGACTTAAGCAAATTGTTCGGGTCTGAAAGTGTCCCGACGTAACTCTAGCATGCAACTATTGCCATTAAACCAATACACATGCTTATCAAGTTATAATCTCCCATTCGAAACTAGCATGCTCATCCTAATCAAATTTTGAAGTCATGTGTTTTCATGCCAGTAAACCTTAAGTTAAACAAGTTCATACTTCAAAGGTTCGCTACTCCGATCATACTATCTCATAACAAGGCTAAACAATACCTAATATGTATGCTTGAGTATACTACACACATATACTTTAATCACGTAGTTCATACTTGAAGTTCATTTTCTATAATTTAGCATGCACATGTGAAATCTGTATATAAACAAATGAGGTTCATGTTAATATGTCTATAGACATAATGAAATCTTAATATTTATACTCGTATGCTCACAACATGTCTCACATGGCATTAGATGTTATTACTCTTCACACTCTGCGTTTTCATCAAAAGTTGCACTAACTCAACAAAGGTATCATAGTACAAGTAAAGCATCTCATAGTCATGACTCACATGTAATAGAGTGTATGTCTAAACCACGTAAACATCCTCATATGGTTAGAATCTAAACGACAAAATTCTTGGTCAAGTTTGTTTTCAAAAGTCTTAAGTTTCTCTTTGAAATCGTTGAAATCTTGCAATCGTGCATGCTAGTGTGTTCAACACTTTAAACGTGCATTTCGTGTCAATATAGACCATACGGTCATGCTCATAAAATCAGAATATGTACATGCTTCTTATATGACAAAGTTCACATTCGAAACTATAATTTTCATTTCCAAAACATACGCTTTCCTTACATAACACATACTATCATGGCTATGACATACATATAGTACCAAGAAGTTTATATTATGAATTAATATCAGTTTTCATGCTTAAACAAAGAGTACCATCAAGATAGCATGGATAGAAAACAAAACAGAAATCAAGTGGTCTGGTGTAGGCCTGGCGCAGCTGTGCAGTTGCCTGGGCCATCCAGGAACTGCCTCTGCTGGGCAGAGACTCAAACCAACTTAGAAAAATTCCAACGAATTCTATTCTAACATGATATTTTGCAATTCTAGTTAACATAACAACTTATATAATACATAGCAAGCATTCTTCAATCAAATGGTCATTCAATTTTGCATAATCAAGAATTAGATAATGAAGAACAAGAATGGAAACTATAGAAATTATACCTCTGCAATTTATATATCCACTTCTCCCTCACTGATATCTCTCTTGCTATCAATTCTATACTTAAAGAAATCTCATCAATGAAATGAAGGAGAAGGGAAGAGTTCTTATATAGCCATTTTCTTACCCGGTTCTTGCCTTTGTTCACCAAATCAAACCATAGGATAACAAGATTACATAATGGTCAAGGATTGGTGGTTGAGTAGTTGGTAAATTAAATTATGAAACCCACTCCCCATCTCATGATTAGCTATAGTTGTGAAGAAAATGATGAGAAGTAGAGTGGTGTAGCCATGTGGGAGTTTACGTATGAAGAATGAAGAGAAGAGGGGCTCTCATATTAACTCAACAACTTGCATTCCATGTACCAATGTTATATATATTTATGCATATAGTATATACTTAAGCTACTTGTATCCATTCCATATACATTTAAATGGGAGCTACAATGTTATTTCTAATGAACAAATAATGATATAATGCATCAAGTAAGGTATATACATATAATCCATGTACATTATATAAATACCGAATATCAAGCACTTGGGTATTATTACTATCACAATGGTTATTATTATAATAACTTATTAAAAAATCATTATCAAATAACAATAGTTAATTGATATTAATATAGTGTAATAGGGTATACATATTAATGTCTTTTCATACATATCATGTAACTCACATAATGTCATTAATCATACTATATAGTCTATATGTATAATATAGAGACATATTAATGTGTCACCTTGCACCTTATACAATATACAGTTGACTACCATATACTAAAGGTTTAATATAACATATACTTGTATATAACAATTAATCAATTACCCAAATAAATTTAATATTATTATATTTATTAATCTCTTACTCATTAATTATTATTTATTCATAATAATAATTAATCATCACATTATCAATTAATTACTCCCAATTGGAATTAATCAAACACAATTAAATCTCTACACTATATTCACGTAATTTGAATATATAATTACTAACACTTTTATCAATATTCTGATATAAAAGTCTTAGGGTTAATTTACTAATTTAAATAACCATTAGTGATTCCCTTTAATAAAAATCCTAGCATTTATTAGCATAGGTTAAATTCAAAGAAACACATAACCACATAACGTTTAAATAAGTTTGAAAAATTAACTCCTAAAAATTTTAAATCACATATAAAATTAATAAGGTGCTTAAATTCCTGGTCGTTTTAATTCCCATTGCTCCTCTTACTTGGCATCATTGGCCATTTTTCGTGCCTTTGACAGACATCCCTTTGGAGGGCTTTGATTTATCAGAGGGCCCATATAGCCAGGCAGTCTTCTATAGTTGGTGGAGTCCTCGCACTATTGGGGCTTAGACTCGTGCCACCCATTTTATGGCAGACATGGTATCGGGGTCCGTGATGATGATGGACTAGATAACTTGTATTAGAGAACCTACTCATGCAGACCAGATAACACATTTGACCATAGAGTTGGACCAGGCTCGTTTCTTTATCAGGCACCTTGCCCGAGTTCCATCAGAGGCATCTTCATTTGACCCATCCAGCTCTGGAGTAGGCCCCTCTTCAGGTGCATTCAGTAGCAGTTATACAAGGGTAGATCCTCCCTTATACCATCCAGATATGCCTGATCCTAGTAGCTTTGTGCAGACAGAGGATATGGAGCAGGTCGATCGATTTGATACCGAGGTCTTCGACTTCCTGTGATAGCTATGGCAACTATATTTTTGGTTAGTCACTATTTTGGCTATTCGTCATCTGTGCCATCATTTTGAGAGACCACTGTATATGCTGGGTGGTGGTGCCCCATTTCCCTGTATTCTTCCTTTCACTTTGTACCAGGATATAGGGATGATGTATGCAGTAGATAGCTTTTTATAGATATTTCTGTCATCCTTATCTGCTGCATTATATTTATATCATTGTTATCATACATGTATCATGTGTATGCATTCAGGCAGCTACGATTTTACTTGACCTCTGGATGGTCTTGTGATACGGTGCTACAGGTGACGACGTCTGCAGTTAGCCGCATAGAGTATTTGCCACGGTCAGATGTGGCGGCATCGTTGCGGTCATGGTATGATAGTCTGCCATTTCCAGCTAGGGGGATAGTTGACCTGATGTTGGGGCATTCGATGGCCCTTGTAGATTTCAGGGTTCTAGACGACTTTATTGATGGCGTCCTACACTTATGGGTACCGGAGAGACAGGCATTCCGCGTTGGGTGGTGTGAGCTTTCACCTACTTTGGAGGAGTACCAGAGATTTACTGGCTTGGATTTAGAGTCATCGTGTGCTCGGACGGCTATCATTGATATGCGGAGATTGTTTACCCGGCTGTGCAGTCTTTGACAGAGCATAGTCATAGCTGAGATCATTTCAGGGAATGTGATCTCCCTAGACTTCTTGATAGAGCTCTATGGTGAGCTTGATAGCTACGACTGTCACGTCAGGGATTTCATCATTTTCACGGAGGATTGGCAGACAGCCAGGATAGACATGTTGTTGATGTGCCATTGCATTTAGATCACCTTTATATGGGATTGGTTGTTGTAGTCAGAGCCCTTAGGCAGGGTAGTACCATTGTCCGTATAATCTTGGCAGAGACTCTGAGGTCGCTCACCTATTGCAGTACCCATCCAGCGGGGTTTTTTTGGGGTAGCTCAGTCGTACTGTATATGTGGTTAATGTCACACATACGACCGATTGGATCATTTAGACCTCATGCCTATTGTTTTAGCCACGAGATATCCTCAGTTAACTCCTTTCGTCCGCCTGATTACGTAGACTCAAGTCCTAGTTAGTATTTTTATTGGATATTGAGCATCCGTTTGCAGTTTTGTTATGCTCATGGATGGTGACCCCGTTCTACTTCATTACTCATGCATCAGGCATGGATTATTTGCCTTTGGCAGGATTGAGAGGTGTGACTACTTATCATCCCTTGGCAGTTATAGAGCAGTTTGATCAGTGGCAGAGTATACACCATTTTGACAATTCTGCTGATCAGAGGATGTCGGCTTAATAAATGTCACCGGCTGACTTGGTTAGAGTCTATGAGTGTTGGACTCATAGGGAGAGGGCTGAGTTCTCCAGTAGACATTCAGGTCGTTCTCCGGAGTATTCTACATGGTTAGAGGCAGAGACCGTAGTCGCAGTAGTAGAGCTTCATTTGCCTCCGCTTGCGGATTCTGACGAGGAGGAGCCCATGGAGGATCCCGATTCTCCTACTGAGGATGAGTTGTTCGCAGATTTGGCGGTAGCTTTGATTAGTGATCCCTCGATTATTCCCACAGGGACAGATCCAGCTTTGTCAGATTCTCTATTCAGGATGACCTTTGAGAGAGATTCAGCTAGAGCCCAGCTGTTGGCTGCCCTGTCTGGCAGAGATTTAGCTTTCGCTGAGAGGGATGGTCTCAGGACTGCTTTGGATACTGGATTGATTGATCAGGAGGAGTTTCGCTCTGCTTTAGATACTGCCATTGTGGAGCGAGACGAGGTGCGCTTAGCCAGAGATGCAGCATATGTTAAGATTGAGGAGACTTTGATTTCTCGGGATGCAGCTTTTGCAGAGAGGGATGAGGCTATAGCTTCCCATGATTTCCACATTGCTGATATTACTGCTCTCCGATCTTACACCAATGGTTTGGTTATTGAGTTGAGTGCTTACATTAATGACCACAGTGCTACCTTGCAGATGATTTTGGATGTCCTTAGCCGTATGGAGGCTGAGTGGACTACTCTTACAGATGCTCCTCCATCTTCAGAGAGACATGCTGTCCCTCTTGTCTTTGGGTCCATAGACTAGCTTCATTTTTCTTGCACAGACTAGATCAGCCATTTTTGTCATGTACAGGGCACTATGTATATAAAGCAGTTTATATATCAGAGAAATATATTTTTGAGATACTTCCCTGCTTAGATATGTATTGTCATCACTGAGTGATTACCACTTCCGTCATGGCTCGCAGTTGTTGATGTATTTTGAGCTTCTCCTTGATGGACTGACAGTTGAGGTGTCAATGAGTTCCTCAAATGGGTCTGGTAGCCAGACAGCTTGACTGCATTTAGCTTTTATTTATCTTTAGTGTCTTGGAACTGGTCTTTCATTTTTTTGTTTTTTCTTGAGGGTCAAATCGCGCAGTAGATGGCTGCCTACGTACTCCCAGATTGAGGGAGATTGGGTCATTCGTAGTTCTGGTTGAAGAGGTTTGAAAAGAGTTTATCTAGGGTTTGAATTTGGTTTAATGAGCTTTGGAATTTGATGCTGGAAATTGTAGGTTCTTTGGATTTGTGCTTGATTTGACCGCACCATAGATGGTTGCCTACGTACTCCTGGGATGAGGGAGATCAGGTCGTTCGTAGTTCATGCTTCCCTAGTGAAAAGTCGAACCTGATTCAATTTCTAGGACCCGGATGCGGGTTTGCATGTGCTTCAGACGTAGTAGTTTTTCACAGTGTCTGAATTAATGATTTGGGGAAATTCGTTCCCATCCATTTCTTGTAGCCTGATGGCTCCCCCTGTCAGCACTTCCTTGATAATGAAAAAGCCTTCCAAGATTGGGGTAAATTTTCCTTTGACTTCATCCTGATTGGCCAAGATTTTCTTTAGCACCAAATCATTTTCTTTGAATTGTCGGACTCGAACTTTCTTGTTGTAGGACCTGGCGATCCTTTGTTGGTATAACCGTCCGTGGAAAATGGTTGTGGCCCTTTTTTCGTCTATCAGGGACAGTTGATGATATCGGTATTGCAACCATTGATCTTCGTCCATCTGAACATCTATTAACACTCGTAAGGACTCCATTTCTACTTCTATAGGGAGGACTGCTTCCATACCATAGACTAGTGAATAGGGGGGTAGCCCCAGTAGAGATGCGCATTGACGTCCTGTAGGATAACAGGGTGAGAGGTAGCAGGTCAGGCCAATCTTTGTGATTGGCAGACATTTTTTGCATGATCTTCTTGATGTTTTTGTTGGCCGCTTCGACAACACCGTTCATCTTGGGTCGATAGATGATGGAGTCGAGATGTTTGATGTGGAACTTGCCACACAGTTCTACCATCATTTAATTGTTCAGGTTTTTGGCGTTGTCTGATATGATCACCTCCGGTTGTCCATATCGACAAACGACATTATTTCTGATGAAACTGATGATGACCTCTTTTGTGACTTTAGCAAAAGAGGCTGCTTCAACCCATTTGGTGAAGTAGTCGATCATGGTGAAAATGAACCAATGACCGTTGTTGGCTTTGGGTTTGACTGGACCTATCATGTCCATTCCCCATATAGAAAAAGGCCATGGTGCACTCATGTTGTGCATCTCATTTGGAGGAGCGTGGATGGCATTTCCATGTATTCTTGACGTGATCATCGCAATCAGCTTTAAGCGAGATCCAGTAATGTCCTGTTTTAATTATCTTTTTGGTTACCAGATAACTGCTCATGTGTGAACCACAAACTCTGCCATGGACTTCATCCATTAGTCTTTGGGCTTGCACCTTGTCGAGGCATCTTCACAGGCCTATTCCAGCATCCCTTTTGTAAAGTGCATCTCTGCTCATATAGAACTTCATGGCCATTTTGAGAATCCATTTCCACTCTGATTGGCTTGCACCAGCGGGTGTAGATCCATCACGGAGAGATACCTTAATGTCTTGAAACCAAGGTTGCTTGACAATAGGTATTTCGTCTGATACTTCTCTAATGTAATTCCCGTATGTTGGGGCTTTTTGATTTGTGAACTGGATGTTGAGAAACCCACTCCTGTTGGATATGCGAATAAATGAAGCCAGCGTTGCCAGTGCATCGACAAAGTCATTTCGACCACGAAGAATGTGGACGAAGGTCCTGGGATAATTTGAGGACATGCCGATGATAGGGCAGAAGATGTAGTTCTTTTATGAGATACTTGTCGACGATTTGTTTGATAACCAACTCAGAATCTCCAAAGACCAGTAAATGTTTGATACCCATGGATTGGGCAAGTTTTAACCCTAGTATATAGCCTTCGTACTCGGCCGCGTTGTTGGTGTTGCCAAATTTAAGTTTGGTAGCCACAGGATATTGATCACCTGTACCAGAGATAAGGACTGCCCCAGCTCCGGAACCTTCCATGTTTATCGCTCTGTCAAAATACATTTTCCATAGTTGGACTGTATTCTCTTACTGGAGTTGTTGAATTGTCATAATCTATTCATCTAGGAAATATGTCTCTAGGGGCTCGAACCCTCTTGAAGGTGCGTCTGCTAATTGATCGGCGATGCCTTGGCCTTTGATAGATTTCTGAGTCACGTAGACAATGTCGAACTGCTGTAAAATCAACTGCCATTTGGACAGTCGGCAATTTAACAATGGTTTGTTGAAGACGTATTTGAGTGGATCCATACGGGATATGAGATACGTCGTGTGCCCATGCAAATAGTGTTGCAACCTCATGGCGGCCCATGCTAATGCACAGCATGTCTTTTTGATCAGGGTGTATTTTTGTTCCCCGCTGCTGAATCTTTTGCTGATGCAGTAGATAGCTCTTTCTTTGCTACTATCATCCTTCTGTCCTAGCATATAGCCCATGACATTGGCATTGACAGACAGGTACATGAATAAGAGGACTCCATCCCTTGGAGGTACCAAAATAGGTGCTTCGACAAGCTGCTTTTTAATGGCAAGGAAGGCTTGCTGACAATCCTCATTCCATTTGATGGAGGAATTCTTCCTTAACAGCTTGACGATGGGCTCACAGGTTGCTGTGAGCTGGGAAATGAACCTACTTATGAAGTTGTTCCTTCCTAGGAATCCTCGTATCTCCTTCCCTGTACGAGGCACGGGCATTTCAAAAATGGCTTTGATCTTGGCAGGGTCTAACTCAATGCCCCGATTGCTCACCAGGAATCCTAGCAGTTTGGCTGCCTTGACGCCAAAAGCGCATTTGGCGGGATTTAACTTGAGGTTGTACTTGTGTAACCTGTTAAACAGTTTCCTGAGATGGTCTATATGATCATTCTCCCTCCGGGATTTGATGATGATGTCGTCAGCATAGATTTCTATTTCTTTGTGCATCATATCATGAAAGAGGGCCATCATGGCTCGCTGATATATTGCTTCGGCATTGATAAGGCCGAAGGATAGTCGTCAGTAGCAAAAAGTCCCCAGGGAGTGATAAAAGCTATTTTCTCCTGGTCTTCTTCAGCAACCAAGATTTGATGGTAACCAGCAAAGCAGTCTACGAAGGAATATATGTCATACTGCGCAGTATTATCAATCAGGATGTGGATAAAAGGTATCGGGAAATTGTCCTTGAGGCAGGCTTTGTTTAGATCCCGATAATCTATGCAAACTCGTACCTTCCCTCCTGGTTTAGGCACGGGGACTATGTTTGATAGCCATTCGGGATATGTTGATACCATGATGATCCTGGCTTTGAATTGCTTATTGATTTCTTCATTAACTTTGAGACTCCACTCAGGTTTCAATCGTCTGAGCTTTTGTTTGACTGGTTTGAACCCTTCTTTGACGGGCATCCGATGGATGACAATGTCTGTGGATAGACCGATCATGCCTTCATGCGACCATTCAAATACATCCTGGTATTGTGTTAGGAGTTCAATCAGGTCGACTTTTTGATCTGAGGTGAGGTCTAAACCTATTTGGATTGCTTTGATGGTTTCAGAGGTTCCTATATTGATGGTGGAGGTTTGGTTGAGATTTGGTTTAGGTTTGTCTTCGACCCATTCCTTGATCTCCTCTGGCACCTCATAGTCGTCTTCCTCCTCTAGATCAAAATCCGTCAAGTTGAAACTCAATCTTGCATCACAGTTGGAGTTATTTTGACAGGTTGGCATCTCATCAGCAGAGACACCCATATCCAATGCTTGGGTCCAAAAAACAAAAATGCTTTCAATAATATATACAACTGCTTAAATACACATGGCATTTGTAAAGCATGACAAAAGTAAATGCTCCAGCTATGCAATGAAAAGTAAGCAGTAAGTGAAAGCATGATTAAGGGCAGATTGACTGTCTGCCCCTTTACCCTTTTCGACTGAGGCAAGGGACACTGCTCCAATTATCAAGGGTTAGATCCTCATGGATAGGGAGGATGCTGGAAGTGTTCTCGTCTATCTCATCTTGAATGACAACTAAGATATCCTTTAGGATATGGTTGCGGCTTTTTTGTGGTTTGTTCCTCGGCTTGCAGCTAAGAAAGTGAGCACAATCCTCGTCGTCACTATCTGGGAGTTCATCATTCATCCCCTCGTAGTTGGTAATGACTTTTATGTTAGCGAATGGGTCTCGTCCTTCGTACAGGATCTTTTCTTTTCCCTTTTCGCTATCGGCCTCAGGCTTGGGGGCTTTCCTTTCATGGACAGGTATGACCGGAGGAAACAGCATGGCTGATACTGCAGTCAGGATTTTTCTCCTAGGTTTCATCCATCCGGCACTCGTGAGTTCTGGGAGCGGAATTGTGGAGGCATAAGCCTTGGGATGTTTGTGTGGATTCTGGTGGTTTGACCAGGAAGAAAATCCCAGTCCTGCTCTTCCTATCTGACTTAGGATTTGGATTGGCATCTTAATATCGTGCTTATTTTTTCCTAACCCTTCTTGGCCCACTGCCATTACTGGAAAACCGTAGCTACCATTTCTTGGCCCACTGCCATTACTTCAATGGAAATTTTAGGCTTCAGGACTGGTGCCCCAATCGGTAGATATTGAATATCGCTCACCTCGAGAGCTTGAAAACTTGTAGGCTCAACCCCGGTGTCCAAGCTAATCACTGGCATGTCCCCATGTATGTGGGCAGGGTATTCCAGTTCGACATTCACTGTGATGAGACTGCCATTGATAATGTACTTGAGTTGCTGATGGAGGGTGGATGGAACAGCCCCGGCCATATGGATCCATGGCTTTCCCAACAACAAGTTGTATCCAGTAGCTACGTTGAGCACTTAGAAAGATACGTAGAAGGTGTGTGGGCCAATTTCTAGAGGAAGCTCGATTTCACCCACAGCTTGGCAGCGAGATCCATCGAAAGCCCAGATAACCATGTGACTGGCTTTGATCCGATTTGGATTGATCTTCATTCTTTCCAACGTGTCGTATGGACAAATGTTGAGGGAAGATCCTTCATCAACAAGCACTCCTCCGATCATGTATTCGGAGGACATAACGGCTATATGTAGGGACTTGTGGTGGCCCTTTCCCTCAGCCGGGATATCATCGTGTGTGAAGGAAATCACATTGTTGTTGAAAATGTGTTCTATCACATGATGGAATTTCTCTATGTCTACCGTGTATGGCAGATGAGCTTCTTCTAGTACCTTCACTAGTATATTGCGGTGATCCTCTGATGATAGGACCAAGTCCAGGATGGATATTTGCTTCGGTGCGTCTTTCAAGCTTTGCACTATCTTGATTTCATTGTGTTCCATCTTTTTGAGGAACTCTTGTATCTTTTCTTCAGCCACCCTTTCATTTGCTTTGGTAACTGGTTTAATCACCCGCTAAGGCAAGTACAATGGATTATCCTTTGACAAGATGGAAATGTTATTTGAAGTAGAGCTTTCAATGTCCTCATAATTCCATAGGACCTTCTTCAGACTGAGGATTGGACACTGAGGCCTGAAGGGTAAAATTAAAGGCTGAGGTGCAACTACCGTCACAAGATTTTGTTTGTCTTGGTCCCCTTTACCTGTCAGTACCAGGGGTGTGATGATTGATTCTTTATCGCAGGATATGACAGCCACTTTGTCCTGATACCATGCATCGGGGATCCAGAGGCTATCTTTATCTGTCATGTCGAGGATTTGATCTCCTCTGATTAGGTCACCTATCTCAATCAGATCTTGAATTAGGTTACGAAGTGCCCAGCATTCTTCTGTATCATGGCCGGGAAGGTTGGAATGGTACTGATATATTTGGTCAAGTTTGAATTTTCTAGATTGAGGGTTCAACGGAGGTAGCAAGTCTGCAACCATTCCCTCATTGATCATCATTTTCAGGATTTCTTCCATTTACTAGTTCTAATTGGTGAAATTCCTTTGAAATATGAACTTCCTACCTGCTTGGACACATGCTTCTTCGATCCCCTTGTCAGTCTAGGGTGTAATCTGACAAATTAGGCTATAATCTTGATTGGAATTGGCTTCCACTGGAGGAGATCGACTGCCAATAGATTGATGGATTTGCTTCAACATCTTTCTGGTGAGTTGATGTTGGTAGACGACCAGTTCAGCCAACTGCTCAATTTCTTCCTTGATACACTTTATTTCTTGCTCTATCAGGAATTATTTTTTAAAAGCTTCCCAACTCATTGGGCTGATGTTGTTGGATTGAGTTGATTCTTCAACATAGCGGAGGTATTTGGATACTTCTCCACTTGAAGTGTTGATCATGTTGACACTCTCCTCTTTCTTCTGTGGGAGAGGGTTGTCTTGGACATGCGGTTGATCGGGCTTTGTGACCACAATCTCTCCATTATCAATCAAATCTTAGATTTTGTTCTTGAGGGACCAATAGTCTTGAGTGTCATGACCCGGTGATCTAGAATTATAAGCATATTTCTTACTAGGGTCGAAGTTCCTGGCATTAGTGTTGGTTGGCAGAAGGAGTTGGCCAATCTTCTTCTGAGTTGTCAGAAGTTCGAAGACGTTCTCGAGTGAATCCCCTAGTGGGATGAAAGTCCTTCTGCGTCTGACATCCATGTTTTTCTAGAATGAAGGATTTGAAGGCTGTGTTGCAGCTTGGAAATGGGTATAGTTCCTCCTTTGAATGGGGATATTGTTTGAATTATCGCTTGAATTTTGTCCTTGTAACACCAAGGAAACTTCTTCATCTTTCTTTTTGTTTACCCTCCAGGGATTACTCCCCTAATTTCCTGATTGGATATGCTCAGCAACGGCTTCGAGTGCTGTTAGGTCTTTTATTTTCCCGGACTTGAGTCCCATTTCGGCCATTTCGCCGTGTTTGATCATTTCAGAGAAAGGTTTTCCTATGCCTGCCAGGACCCTTTCATAATAAGGAGCTTCTTGAATATCGATGAAATTCATGACTATTTCAGATTCTATCATGGTAGAGGTGACTTGTGCTGCGACCCCGTCTCCATCGCTGGGCATATTCTCTGAATGATTCAGTGTTATTCTTCTTGATTTTGGTAATTTGATACCGATCTGGAGCTAGCAGAGATTGGAAACTGTACTAGCTGAGGAAGGCATGGGCCAATTCTTCCCAACTGTGGATTTTGGAGTTATCCAGACGGGCATACCAGGCTCTGGCTTCTCCAGTTAAACTCTTTTAAAATAGCTACATTCGAAGTTTCTCGTCCTCAGCATAGGATCCGAGTTCTCCGATGAAAACTTTCAGATGTGTGTATGGATCTCCCAACCCATCATATTTCTCGAACTCGTGGGTTCTGAATTTCTCAAAATAACGAGCCCCGGGGAATATACAGAGGTCTGAGTAGTTAACACTGCCAAATGCCCAATTCCTTTGATGGACCGGAGAGTTTCTTCTATTTGTTGCATTTTCTTGAGAATGTCACCAGCTTCCTATTCTTTGCTTAGGATGGTGATTTCTGGAGTTTTGTTGATTGTATCCTGGTTCTGGGGTCCAGGGATCTGAGTTTCGTCCTTTTCTGTATCTTGACCGCCAGCACCACTACCAGATGCTCCTGGTCCTGGATGAGTTTGAGATTATTAATCTTTGAAGGCCTTGCTTTGATCTCTAAGGAAACAAGCTAGCTCGGTTATCTAATTTTTCAATCCTTCGAACTCATCCCTAGACACAGGGGTGGATTCTGGTGAAGCACTTGAAGCCATGTCCGTAGATGGACTGTGTGCTTTTCTGGCCTTTGATCTGGTGATAGGACCAATTTTTCCCTACCTACACCAAAACGTAAGAGTGTTAGTTCCCCGTGGTAGGTAATAACTGGATGCATTTATGATGTGTGTTTTTTAAGTTTATCCTGCAAAACCGAGGTTAGTTGTTTTGATGGCAGGATGACGGGATATTTGATAAGAAAGTAAATCTTTCATTACTGTCATTTACATTGTGCTCCTTAGTTTGGAGACTTGACATGGAATTGAAAGAGGAAGGCATGAAGAAGCATCCTGTTGGATTCGGTTGATCAGAAGCTGACCTATCCTAGGTTACTCTCGCGACTTTTATTTCGGCATGAAGGCTCCCAGATCATCGCAATCTACTAGAAGGGAAGTTACTCCGATCATTCAACTGGGGCGAATCTGGGTGGTGCATTTTTAGGAGGTAGCCACAGAGACTTAGTTGTCCCTAGAGTCCTTACTTTTCACCGACCGAGTTGGCCTCCTGGTGGAGGGACTCACAACATACATTCACATACATCGGCCTCACCGCTTATGCATGCAATAATAGTTTGTGCAAAGCACTAATATGGGTGTGAAGCACTAAAGCATTCATTCTCATTCATTCAATGTAAAGGCATAGCATTCATACATTCAATGAAAGACGCAACATTCACTCATCCATTGACTGTGGAGACGCAGGATTTTATGCATTCAATAGTTTTGAAAGGGAAATGTTTGAAAAGATTGAAAGCAGCCTAAGCCCTCTACTGTCCCCATCAGAGTCGTCACATGTCGACGTTGGAAAATTTAAGAAATACCGCGGGTCGATTTATAACCCGGTTTTCCTCAAATCAATCTTCTTAAGTTATCTCTACCCTTATTCTTTTTATTGCAAAAAAGGTTTTGAATGGTTTTTTACGAAAGAGGCCAACATGTGTATATGTCGACGATTTGATTTAAATAGAGTCGCTAGTTGGTAGTTTTGAAAATGGTTGTACCAACTCAACCGAATTTGATTTGAAGAGAGGCCCAATTTGCTAGACACTGTCGAAACTTGATCTTTGAAATCGAAGTTTTGAGTTCGGGGGCTTGGTTAAGTGTGGGGAAGGTGTTAGGCACCCCACGACTCCCGTGTAAACACGGTACCGTAATCTTTTCAATATTTCCCTTTAAACCGGAATGTGTGAGTGAATGCGGTTTTGAAATTGGGCTTGTTGATTGATTGAAAGCTTTGACAAACTTCGTTGAGCCTATATACGAAGGGTTTGATTTGATTTTTGAAAATCAGTCTTTGATTTGATTTGCAAGAAACATTTAATTTGATTTGCAAAAGCTTTTGAATTGAATTGACAGTGATGTTTTGAAAGCTGTTAATCAAACCCCTACGCTGATATAGGAATTGAAGCATATCGCCACTTTCAATTTTATCTTTATAGCCTTAAGGCTGCTGGCAAGTTGTGATTTATCGGGCTGTGAAGCATCCTCGACCACAGAAATATAAAGTGTCGGTCTCCTCATGTGTATGAAAACCATCGGAGGCACGCTGACATGACAATCCATATTTTCACTATGTTGAGACCTTAAATTCAGATAACCGTTTTAAGGTCTGTGCATTAACATTTTACAGAAAATTGGCAGGGTACATCTGTAAATCGGAGTTTGTCCATCATGGGAATCTGATTCTGATCAGTTTGATTATGAATCCCATGATTTCTAGGCTCACAAATGAGTGGCTAGAAAACCTGCACAGTTTTAATTTGTACAAAAATAAATGAATGTGTCATCACGTCGCAATGAAACCAAGGATTTATAAGTAAATCCTGGCTGTGAGTGGCCAAAGCGTCTCGTTCCCACTAGATAACGATCTAAGGGATGCGAGGTTGATTTCGAAGCTGAAACTATAAAAATAACTAGATTTAAAGAAATCTCAGCCATTATAGCTTCCAGGTTTTGTCGGGACCTGTTTGAACCGTTGAAAGCTAGAATTGGCGAGATTTAGATAAATCTAGTCCTCCCGCAAGTATGCCAATGCAAATTCATATGCAAATGAATGTTAAATGCAGCAGTTGAATAAATTAAATAAAGCAATATATATAGTTAAATATATATAAAAGCTGTAAAGGGCGATGAGTTTTCACTTGCAAGCCCTGGACTGGAATTGAAATATATATATATATATATATATATATATATATATATATATATATATTTATAAAAATTGTAAATTGCCACGAAATAATCCAGGTTGTGACAGAAATGAAATATATATATATATATATATATGAAAGCAGTAAAAAGGGCGATGGGTTTTCACGCCGGTGCCCGTACTATAATTGAAATTGATAGAAAAGTAGTCACCCAGTGACTGGGGAGAGCACCCAGTATGGGGAAATGTGCAAAAGTAGTAAAATGGCCACGAAATAGTCCAGGCGGACTAAAAATATATAAATATATATATATATATATATATATATATATATATTGATAGAAATGTAGTCAACTGAGACTGATAGGAGTACCAGTGATGGTGAAAGTCGCTTATATATGCGTAAATATATATTAAAGCGGTAAACAATCTCGGATTTGACATCCGGGCTTGATTGAATTGAAATGTTAGTACATAAACAGTTAAATATGTACAAAAAAGGGCCAAACCCGGAATGGAAAGATAACCCAGTCCGACGAAGTTGCCAGAATGTGCGTGCTAGTGCATTGAAGCTACTGGAGCTAACGGAGCGTCAATCCGAGTTGTAGAAATGTTGAAAACGGAGTTTATGTAAAAAAATATATCTATTTTTGACGAAAACGGCAACAGAACTAAGTTCTGGGCATATTTAGAAGATGAAACTTGGTGTGCAAGTGTAAAGCAGTGCAAAGTATTAGTATTGACTAGTTGATCATAAATATACTTATAATGGACTGCAATACGGGCTTTTTGCCAAATCGTAGGCTTTAAACGTCTAAATCTATCGGTGGGTTTTTGATATGTGGTAGTATATGGGTATATCTACGTGTTGTAGTGAAAATATTTGGGTTTGGAAGAGGTGTAAAAGTCAGAAAATCAAACTGACAGAGCTTCGCTGCGTTCTGACTTTTTTAAATGAGCGGGGGTGGGGCACATTTATTTATAGGCTAGGGAGCCTCCACTCTACCTGTGGCAGTTGCAGGTAGAGCTGTGGCTCCCCTAGGTGGGGCCCACGTGCCCGGCTTGGTCATCTCAAAGTACGTGCACTCCGAGCAATGCGATGTCCAGTCAGAAACTTTCTAACTTCTGATCGGAGCGTTCATTTGAGGCGTGCGATACCTTTCCGAAAAGCTCTCGCCGAGAGTGTCGCAATGACATGGGAACAAACACTTTCTGGATCCAGGAAGATAGGTTCATACCCAGTTCTTTGATTCCCCACAGTTTATCCGTTGAGCTGTCTTGCGTAGTTGCCACTCGGGATAGTCGTTAGGGTTCATTTTGACTTTGCCGGCATCGATTTGTCTTGAGTTTGACCAAGTCAGTTGAGAGTTGATGAAATGACCGTTGTATCCCCCCCAGGGTTGCTTGTAGTGTCGGCATGGTCGCTGGTTGATTTTTGGGAGCTGATTCCAAGACTTAGATCCCAGTCGAGTCTTTTGACCTCAGGGTTATCTTTGAAGCAGACGTGGTCATTCCAGGTTTTTCTCTAGTGTTGTTGTGATACTTCAGGTTGACGTCTGAAGTTTACCTGACGTCCTGGGTTGAAATCGGGGATGACCTGCACTTCCCGGGTTGAGGCCGGGGTTGAGTTTGACTTCCCAGGTTGCTGTCGGGGATGAACTGTGTTTCCCAAATTGAGACCGGAGATGGCTTGACATATCCTCGGTTGATGTTGAGGTAGCCTTGATATCTCGGATTGAAACGAAGGTTGACTTTGACTTCCCGGGTTAAGACCGGGGTTGATCTTGACTTCCCGGGTTGAGATCGGGGATGACCTGCACTTCTCGGGTTGATACCGGGGTTGATTTTGACTTCCTGGGTTGAGGCCAGGGTTGAGCTTGATGATCCAATTGACTTTTGGAATTTGATTGATGGTCCGATTGACTGTCAGAACTCGATTGATGGTCCGATTGACTATCGAAGCTTGATTGATGGTCTGATTGACTGTCGCAGCTTGATTGATGGTCCGATTGACTGTCGGAGTTGATTGATGGTTTGATTGGCTGTCGAAACTTGATTGGTGGTCCGATTGACTGTCGAAGCTTGATTGATGGTCCGATTGACTTTCAAAACTTGATTGATGGTCCGATTGACTGTCAGAGCTGAATTGATGCTCCGATTGACTGTCGGAGCTTGATTAATGGTCTGATTGATTGTCAGAACTTGATTAATGGTCCGATTGACTGTCAAAGCATGATTGATGGTCTGATTGACTGTCAAAAGTTGATTGATGGCCCGATTGACTGTCGAAACTTGATTGATGGTCCGATTAACTGTCGGAGCTTGATTGATGGTTCGATTGACTGTCGGAGCTTAATTGAAGGTGCGATTGACTGTCGGAGCTTGATTACTGATATTGGGAATCAAATTTAGGTTGAAGGACCAACGTTGGTGGCCGAATTTGGATTGATTGACGGTTTTGCCCTCCTACCGGGTTAGTATTGGGGCAAGGAAAATTTTTAGTGTCTACACCAGTACAATGAATTCCACCTCCTTCATATGACGAATACTTTCTGGAAAGTACTTGTCGTTGAACAATTCTAGGAACTTCTCCCAAGACATCTTAAGTGCTAAAAGCTAAGTACATTTCACAGATTCCCACCAGTAATCTACCTCTTCACGCAACATCAAGGTGGCGAAGGGAACCTTTTGCACCTCCGTGCATCCCAAAACATCAAATGTTTTGGTGATCAGCTTAATCCAAGCTTCTGCCTTGAGTGGCTCTGGCTTTCCCAAAAACTCTGGCTGTCCCAACTCCTTCAATTGCTTAACAGTGACCCGCTTTGAGTTACCATTGTTTCCACCTGCATTTTGAATAGGATTCTCTCTCGTCTGGTTTATCATGAATTCTAGAAAGCTCCTAAACACCCAATCGTTCATCGTTTCGTCGGTGGTATTGTTTACAGGAGGATTATTGCCTTCATGATGCCCTTTATCCTGGTTATTGATTAGCGGTGTCTCAATGGTCTCATATGCTCCATTACTTATCTCCCGATTTTCCGATGCCATTCTCAAATACTGCCATAAAACAAGGGTTAATTAACGAAATTGACATGTCACATATTACCCCTATATTCCGACCGACAAATTAAACAACAAATAAGCTTAGCAAAGGATTTTACGCGTTTATCCCCTCCTAGTTCTATTCCAAGATCTCCACCAAAGATCATATCCCTAAGCTCTGATACCAACTGTAACTCACATCCCAACTTTGGATAGCACCTCACAATGATACCTATCAGTTTGCCACCGTTATTCATGGCGTCCCTTACGGAGAGTCTAGCTTTGCTGCATCCCACACAAAGGAGTCACCAGTGAGAGGCTCGGGGCTCTTTACTTATAGCTCTGATACCAACTGAGACGCCCCCAAAATAGGTCCACACAATCCATTTTTAGTTGCCAAAATACATGGGACAGAATTCAAATACAAATCTTTATATTCCAACTATTAAAATTGTCCAACAAAATACGACCACACAAACTATGAGTTTTAATACAAATATTGTCTCGTAGACAATATCCAAACTCAAATAAAGTCCTCATCACAATTATTGTCACACTATTTTACAACATAGTTAAAAATTCTATTATAACTATCTTAGATCATTACTCCACTCCCCGACTAGTCCCAGCTACACTTTTATTTCTTGAGAAGAACAATGGAACCAAAATAAAAATGGTGACCTCAACTAGCCCAGTAAACAATATTTTGACTAAGATAATGAAGAATAATTTATCTTTAGCCTTCAACAATAATAAGTCAGATAAAATATAATGGACAATAAGTTTTAGATCAACAACTGCAGCGGATATAACAATCCATTAGAAGAGTCAAGTAGAGCATGAGGTGTACTATCTTTTTTTATTTAAAAGTCCATCATCAATATTTTATCTCTGTAACATCAATCAATAAATATTTCAAATCAATAATTTTAACTTTGCAATACAGGCCAAAGATATTCATTTGTATCACCAGTGGTCATTATCATGCCAAACACATGTCCATCTTTGCACTACGGTCCAAAGATATTCATCAATCAACAGTTCATCTTTGCACTACGGGCCAAAGATAACTTTCACCATAATTTAAGTCTGAGGATTATAACAGTGATATAAAGAATGAATCTAGTGAGATCAAGGATAAATATTAGAGATTTATAATTCAATTTATCTAGAGTTCAAGAATGTCTAAATTGTCAACATGAATATCAAAATATGGATTCAATTTCAAGAATAAGATTCATAAAAGATAACTTGGACAAAGAAAATGAAATTAAATTCCATTATGAATAGTACTTCATGAATAGTATCGTATGAATAGTATCGTATAAATAGTACCGTATGAATAGTATCCCAAAATGAAAAGATTAAAATTTAATAAGAAAGTTCAGACCAATATTCCAGAGAAATGATATTAGACTGAAGCTCAAACCTTAGGCAATTTCTAATCATTTTAGGAATTATAGAAGCAATACTTACGTAAGTTTAAATTTAGGAATATGAAATGAAATAATATCACATATATAATATAGAATATGAAAGAAAATGATATCCCTTACGAGTATAAAATAATATCCTTCACGAATATTGAAAGAAAATAACATCTGTCAACGCCGGGAAAATTCTTTGAAGTCTTAACAAAGTTTTGAGTTGTTTGTTATACCCTTTTCCGATTCACTATGTCTATGGATTTTATTAAAGGGTGATGTTTTAGGAAAGTGGTAAGTGTCGACGACTTTGAAAATATTGATTTTATTATTTTAATTTTGATGATTGGACCGAATGAGACAGAGTTGCCAGTTGGTATGGTTTAAATTGATGTATCAACTCATCCGAGTTTTAATAGTTTGTGCAATATAGTCCAATGTGTGACTCCTAAATATTGGTCTTAGAACCCGATATTCGTGGAATCCGGGGGCTAGGTTAAGCGGGGGGAAGGTGTTAGGCACTCCCCGACTCCCGTGAAAACACGGCACCGCATCTTATTGATTTTATGTGCATAAAGTGTGTGTGTGCGTGTGAGTGTGTGTGTGGGTGTGTTTTATTTTTGAAAGCTTTATTCACTTTTATTCTAAGTCTTTATTTTGGTTTATTTGAAAGTAGTGTTGTACCTCTTTTGCGCCTAGGTAGGAAGGATTTGATTTGACAAAAAGGCCATCTGGTCTATCAATAAGACCCCCACCAGAAAAAAAAGAGAAAAAAGAAGGAAATAAAGGAAACTCCGCCCATTTCGACTCTTAGCCCTACCTATAGTGCTCCAAAATTCAATTTTATTCTTCCAATACGTTGGTATACACATATATACCTATCAAATTTTAACCGGTGGAAACGGAGTTTTAAAGCCCTCCAAGTGGTTTAAAGCCTTTAGCGCTACACACTATAAGATTTTTTACGATCTGAAGTTTTTTATTGCTTTATCATATATATATATGAGCGTATATATATATATATATATATATATATAGCTTCTGGTTTCACTTGGATTTCAAATTCGTGGCCTTTATAGCTTACTTTTATGTATATATAAGTATATATATACGTTTTTAATTTCTTTTACATCTTGGATTGCTAATTCGTGGCTTTTTATCTCTTTAATATATATATATATAATTATTTATATATATATATATATATATATAAACTTGTTTGGCCTAGATTGCTAATCCGTGGCGTTTTCAGCTTTATTATATATATAACTAACTATATATATATATATATATATATATTAACATTCAATTCAGTCATGCCTGGATTGTAAATCTGTAGCTTTTTACTTCTTTCACATATATATATATATAACTATATATATATATATACTAACTCGTTAGGCCTAGATTGCTAATCCATGTCCTTTTCAGCTTCCACATATATATATATATATATATATATATATATATATTTACATTTATCAGTCACGCGTGGATTGGAAATCTGTGGCTCTGTTCAACTTTAATATATATATAAGTATATATATATTATTCATTCAATGTGATTACATATATGTTCTAACTGTTCATTTGATATGAATTTGTTCTAATGTAAATTTTGTGGACTAGATTCATGTAAATCTAGCCATTTCTAACTTTTAACTGGTTCAAACGTTTTCAAACTTGAACTGTTGAGCTCGAATGGCTATAATTTATTTAAATCTAGCTTTTTTTCTAGTTTTGTAAATATTAAAACGACTACCTATATCCATATCTAGAGGAAACATGAAGCTTTGGCTACGTGGATGCAAGGACTTAACCGATAAATCCTTTGCCTTGCGACGTCTAGATGTTAATCTGCATTTTACTTCAATATCTTTGCTGAGCAGGCTTTTTAATAATATTCTGTGAACCGAGGAATCACGGAATCTACGATTAAACACATGGATCTAGATCTGATTCCCACTATGGACAATTTTGCACTGTAAATACAGCCTGTCTGTCCTTTTGTAAATGTAAATCAGAGGGACCTTAAAACGATTATCCAGATTTAAGGTCTCAGCCTAGTAAACT
Organism: Panax stipuleanatus; assembly: GCA_020205555.1. Lineage (NCBI taxonomy): Eukaryota > Viridiplantae > Streptophyta > Magnoliopsida > Apiales > Araliaceae > Panax > Panax stipuleanatus. The sequence goes on from CM035125.1 coordinate 99,558,025, forward strand.
GTGGTTTGTAGTGCTTGGGGCACTTCGATGGCTTTTATTCCCATAAGGAGCCCGACACTTGTATATACATTCTTTGGTCGAGGATGCTTCGCATTCCGACAATAAAATCAAAAGCAGCCAAAAGGCAGAATAAAAATGGAAGTATCAAAAGGCTTCAATTCCTATATTAGCAAAAGGGTTTGAAAACCATTTTTCAAAACATCATTTTCATATCTTGTCTAAAAATGGATTTTTTTCATTAAATCAAACACTTCGTATATAGGTCTAACGAAGCACAACACTACTTCCAAATAAAACATGTAGGCCCAATTACTTCAAGCACACACACATAGCAAATATAATAGGGAAATTAAAAAGACGCGGTAACTGTGTTTCACGAAATTCGGGGGGTGCCTAACACCTTCCCCCTGCTTAATCAATCCCCCGAACTCTATGAATCTCGGTTTCCAAGGCCAAGTCAACAGAGTATAGTAATTGGGCCTACTTGCAAAATCAAACAAAACTCGGTTGAGTTGGTACATCCATTTAAGATATACCAACTAGCAACTTTGTAAAATCAAACTTTCAAATCGTTGATATTGTATGTCGGCCTTTTCCTAAAAATTCACCCTTCATATCAAAACAAACAAGGGTAGAAACACATTAGGGAAAGAAGGATTGCTAAAATGATAGTAGTGTGCATACAAGCCAATCATGTATGATGATAAAGCACATACTTTGTAAACAATCTTATTTATTTATTAATAAAATATTCATTTATTAAAGGCATTTAATTATCTACATGGTGCTGTTTTTATAATATGTAAATAACCCATAGTTTTAAGCAATGCTTTTAGAATCATGATGTTGATCATGCTAATGAGATTTAAATTCTTAGAAAGCTTAAAACTAAAATAGTTCCCAATCGTGGGATTACTAAAAAGGGGATTAGTAAATCCGGATAGATTGGTACATATGTTGCTTGCTCATTGGATGAGGATGACTGGTCTCATGGTCATTTGTGTGGAGACACTAAAGCAAGTATGTAGGTGCTTATTGGAGAATAAGTTCACTGAACGTGACTCGCTATGGAATACCTAATAGAGTTTTGCTCGCCTGTCAATAGGAATTCCTAATGTGATAGTAATACAAGTGATCCTTGGACTTGAGATCATCATAGTATCTTGTATGTAATGAATTATACTTTGACTTATTCCTTAAAGCCCTTTAGGGTATATAAAAGGGTATGCTTGGGTATAATGAATTACATATGGAGATAAAGAATGATCAATAAAGAATCTACCACCTCTAGTAAAAGAGGAGATATGTCCTATGTGATTCGTTAAATGACATCCCAAGAATCCTTGGCCAAGGTAAAATGAAATTAGAAAGGAGTTTCTAATTTGCATTATTTGGAGTTGTGCATTTTCTAATCGAAATACATATAATTAAATAAAATAAGACTTGACAGTAAATTCATGTCTTATATTTAATTGGGACATTGTATGGTGGAAGGATTGAATTATACGATAACTATTTAGCTCACAGGTTCTTTTATGATTAATGTTGAAATCTATATTATCTGGAAAGTCGTTGATCGCTAGGGAGGCTTATCCCTATTGTAGAATAAATATTATTTATTTAAATAGATTATTAGTTTAATTTATTTATTTAAATAAGATTAGAATTGTTCTAATTGATTTATTCACAACCGGTTTAATATAGAGAACCTAAAGGGTCACCCCATAAAAGGAAGAATAATTATTTAAGAAGGTAATGGCATAATCGTAATAATGCATTAAGTGTAATTAATTTAATCTATAGTGATAGAATAAATTAAATAGCTTAATGTTTATTATTTAATATTTTGGAAATATTAAATATAAATTAATAAGATGAGTCTTATTAATATTATTACAATTATTATTATTTTAATTTCTAAAGGAGTTAAGTAATTAATTTAATATTAGTACTCTCATTTATTCCTAATAAGATTAGGAGACAAATTAATTAAATGAATTTAATTAATTATTCCCCATGTGGTGGGAAGCCTAAATTAATTAAAGGAGTTTAATTAATTAAAAGATATCCCATGTCTAATAGGATTAGAAGGGTTGACCAATATCTATATAAGAGGAGTCTTATAATAGATATCAGTTGAGGCAATTCCAATTGTTGGAGAGTACTCCTTTTCTATAGAAGATAGAAAACTAAGCCAACCACCCTCCTTCTTGATAATTCATCTTCCTTGGTGGATCACCTCTAGAGGCCAAACACTTGGGTGGCTAACGTTGATCAAAGGAAGGAATCTAACCTGGAAATTCAAGGATATCACGAAGAACAAGGAGTTGAACTCGTACCTGTGGAAGCTTCGTTTTACAAGGGTATGATTCCATAACTTCTTATTTATCGTTTTAAATTAATAATTTGCATAAAGGATGATCCGGGTAATGGTTTTGTAGAAATTTTTTAAACTCTGATATACCATGCTTCCGCTAATTTTTGCAATTTGATTCCATCACGATTTTGTACAAACCCAACAAAAGATTTCTCCCAACGTCGACATATGGCTTGATATGACAGTGATTGACTTTAGTGGTTTGGTTGCTTGAATTCGCATAACAGGTTGGTTAGGAATATGAATGCTAACGACCTTACGAAAATAATCAATTTTAGCATGATGAGTGGTTAAACAGTCGATTCCTAAAATCACATCAAACACAAGTATTTTCAAAGAGATGAGATCAATAGGTAATGTGAGGGTTCTAATTTGAATCAAACAAGATTTGTAAACTGTGGATGTAACGAAGGTTTCTCCCAACGGAGTTTCAACAGATAAGTCAAAGTCTAATTTGTCAGGGTCAAGTTCAAACGTTGAGCACAAGCAGGTGAAATAAAAAAGTGGGTAGAACTGGTATCTAATAAGGTATAGACTTCGCAAGAGTTTATGATTAACTTACCCGTGATAACTTCGTTCGGGTTCCTTGCTTTTTTGGGTAGTCACGACAAAAGCTCTGACTTGAACAACCGATTTTGACTTGTCTGGGACAACCTTTGGTGTCACCATCCCAGCTGGACTTGACTTCGCTATAAGGCACACTTCGAGCTATGTGACCTTCGTTTCTGCAATTATAACACACTTTTGGTTGCTGTGTATAATTTGGACTGATGTGCCCCTCTTGTCCGCATTTGTAACATACGACCGGTAGTCGTTCTCTTCCCTTAGAAACGGGTGCTGGTGATGGTACCGCTGCTGATGTCTTTCTATTGTCATTGTTAAATATCCTCTTTTTGAAATTTTCACTAGACTCACTTGTTCTATTATCTTGTCCAGGATTACCACCAAAGTGGTTACCATTTCTGGCATGATAATTTCCTCCATGCTGGTTATCATTGTTCTGATGATTGTTGCCATCGGTATGACAATTATTATGTTGTCGGTTGTTGTCCTTTGGTTGAACCGTCACATTATCTCGTTCCAATAATTGAGCCCTATTCACAATATCTGAATACAAATAAAGTTTATGAGAAATGAGGTATTGACGAATTTCAGGTTTCAAACCTCTCAAAAACATTCGTGTCATTTCATTCTTCATTATCCACTAAATGAGATGCAAACAGGGATAATTCTGTAAACTTGGCCTCGTATTGTGATACAGTCATATTGTTATATTCTAGTTTAATGAATTCCACCTCTTTCATATGACGAATACTTTCTGGAAAGTACTTGTCGTTGAACAATTCCAGGAACTTCTCCCAAGACATCTTAAGTGCAGAAAGCTGAGTACATTTCACAGATTTCCACCTGTAATCTGCCTCTCCACGCAACATAAATGTGGCGAAGAAAACCTTTTGCACCTCCGTGCATCCCAGAACATCAAATATTTTGGTGACCTGCTTAATCCAAGCTTCTGCCTTGAGTGGCTCTGGCTTTCCCAAAAACTCTGGCAATCCTAACTCCTTAAATTGCTTAACAGTGACCGTCTGTGAGTTACCATTGTTTCCACCTACATTTTGAATAAGAGTCTCTCTCGTCTGGTTTTGCATGAATTATAGAAAGCTCCTAAATACCCCATCATTCATCATTTGGTCGGTGGTATTGTTTACAGGAGGATTATTGCCTTCCTGATGCACTTTATCCTAGTTATTGATTGGCGGTGTCTTAATGGTCTCATATGCTCTATTGCTTATCTCCAGATTTTCAGATGTCATTCTCAAATACTGCCATTAAACAAAGGTTAATTAACGAAATTGACATGTCACATATTATCCCTATATTCCGACCGACAAATTAAATAACAAATAAACTTAGGTAGGACACACTAGCAAAGGATTTTACGCGTCGATCCCCTCCTAGTTCTAATCCCAGATCTCCACCAAAGATCATATCCCTAAGCTCTGATACCAACCGTGACTCACATCCCAACCTTGGATAGCACCTCACAATGATACCTATCAGCTTGCCACCATTATTCATGGCATCCCCTATGGAGAGTCTAGCATCGGTGTATCCCACACAAAGGAGTCACCAGCGAGAGGCTCGGGGCTCTTTACTTATAGCTCTGATACCAACTGAGACGCCCCCAAAATTGGTCCACACAACCCATTTTGAGTCGCCAATATACATGGTACATAATTCAAATACAAATCTTCATATTCCAACTATTTAACTGTCCAACAAAATACGACCACACAAACTATGAGTTTTAATACAAATATTGTCTCGTAAACAATATCCAAACTCAAATAAAGTCCTCATCACAATTATTGTCACACTATTTTATAACATAGTGAAAACTTCTATCATAACTATCTCAGATCATTACTCCACTCCCCGACTAGTCCCAACTACACTTTCATTTCCTGAGAAGAACAATGGAACCAAAATAAAAAGGGTGAGCTCAACTAGTCCAGTAAAGAATATTATGACTAAGATAATGAAGAATAATTTATATTTAGCCTTCAACAATAATAAATCAAATAAAATATAATGGACAACAAGTTTTAGATCAACAACTGCAGCGGATATAACAATCCATTAGAAGAGTCAAGTAGATCATTAGGTATACTATCTTCTTTGATTTAAAAGTCCATCATTAATATTTTATCTCTGTAACATCAATCAATAAATATTTCAAATCAATAATTTATCCTTGCACTACAGGCCAAAAATATTCATTTGTATCACCAGTGGTCATGATCATGCCAAACACCTGTCAATATTTGCACTATGGGCTGAAGATATTCATCAATCAACAGTTCATCTTTGCACTACGGGCCAAAGATAACTTTCACCACAATTTAAGTCTGAGGATTATGACAATGATATAAAGAATGAATCTAGTGAGATCATAGATAAATATTAGAGATTTAGAATTCAATTTATCTAGAGTTCAAGAATGTCCAAATTGTCAACATGAAGATCAAAACATGGATTTAATTTTAAGAATAATATTCATAAAAGATAACTTGGACAAAGAAAATGAAATTAAATTCTGTTGTGAATAGTACCTATGAATAGTACCATATGAATAGTACCGTATGAATAGTACCCCAAAATGAAAAGATTTAATAAGAAAGTTCAGAACAATATTTCAGTGAAATGATATTAGATGAAGCGCAAACCCACTTGGTAAAGTAGTCAATCATAGTGAAGATGAATTGGTGACCATTACTGGCTTTAGGTTCAATAGGTCCTATCATGTCCATATCCCACATGGAAAAAGGCCATAGTGATGTCATGTAATGCAGTTGATTTGGTGGTGCATGAATAATGTTGGCATGGATCTGGCATTGATAACAACGCTTGACATGATCGTCGCAATCTGCTTTGAGGGATATCCAGTAATGTATCGTCCTTAGAATTTTCTTGGCAAGCAAGGGTCCACTCATATGTGCTCCACACACCCCACCATGTACTTCATTCATTAGTCGCTGGGCTTGATCTCTGTCCAGACATCTCAGAAGGCCTACACCTGGGTCTCTCTTGTAGAGAGCATCTCCACTTAGGTAGAAATTCATGGCCATTTTCTGTATTTGCTTCTTCGCGGCCTGACTCATTCCTTCAGGGGTTGATTGATCTCGTAAATATTCTTTAATGTGGTGGTACCAAGGTGGTGCAGTAGGTGCTATCTCATCTGATATCTCCCATACATTATTTCCATATGATGGTGCACTTTGTACAAAGAAAGTGATGACAGACATTCTCTTTTTTGCTGATAGGTTCACCAATGAAGCTAATGTAGCCAATGCACCAGCGAAATCATTTCTGGTCGGAGGAATATGCACGAAGGAAATGTCTTCAAATTCTCCTGTCAGTCTGAGAATATGCCGATGGTAAGGCAGTAGATGTAATTCCTTGGTGTTGTAGGCCCCGGTGGACTGTCTAATGACTACCTCCGAATCTCCTATCACCGCTAATCGTTTAACTCCCAGGGACTGAGCCAGTTTTATTCCCATAATGCATCCTTCGTATTCTGCGGTATTGTTGGAATTATTGAAATGCAACTTGGTTTCCACAGGGTATTGATCTCCTGTGATGGATACCAGAACAGCCCCAGCTCATGCGCCTTCAGTGTTTGATGCGCCGTTAAAATATATTTTCAAGAATTGACCTCAGTCCTCCTTACTGGTCAGTTGAATAGTCATCACTTCCTCCTCTGAGAAATAGGTTTCCAAAGGTTCAAAACCTTCTGCTGGTGCCGCCGACAGGTGATCCGCAATCCCTTGCCCTTTGATGGACTTTTGGGTCACATAGACAATATCGAACTGTTGGAGGATTAACTGCCACTTGGATAACCAGCAGTTCAACATCGGCTTGCTGAAGATGTATTTCAAGGGATCCATCCTAGAGATGAGATAAGTTGTATGGCCGTGTGGGTATGTAACCTCGTGGCTGCCCTAGCTAACGCACAGCAGGTTCTTTCTATCAGGGTGTATTTCTGCTTTTCGCAGTTGAAACGTTTACTCAGATAATAAATCTCCCTCTCTTTCCCCATATCATCCTTTTGCCCCAGTAAGCAACCCATAACATTGGAATTGATTGAGATATATATGAATAATGAAATTTCCTCCCTTGGGGGTACCAAGATAGGTGCTTCAATCAACCTCTTCTGGATGGTGCGGAAAGCATTCCGGTAGTCTTCATTTAATTTTCCCGAGGAGTTCTTTCTTAACAATTTGAAAATACGTTCACAGGTTGCTGTCAACTGCGATATGAACCGTCTGATGAAGTTTATTCTTCCCAAGAAGCCTCAGATTTCCTTTTCGGTCTTTGGCTCGGGCATCTCCGTGATCGCTTTGATCTTGGAAGGATCCAACTCAATGCCTCGGTTGCTCACAAGAAATCCCAGGAGTTTATCGCAATTCACACCAAAAGCACACTTCGCTGGATTTAACTTCAAATTGAATTTACGGAGTCGTTCAAACAACTTTCGAAGATGGGTGCAATGGTCATCGGCCTGTCGTGACTTCAGGATGATATCATCCACATATACCTCGATCTCTTTATGCATCATATCGTGAAATAAGGTCATCATGGCCCTCTGATAAGTAGCATCAGCATTGTTAAGGCCAAAAGCTAGTCTTCGATAACATAATGTTCCCTAAGGGGTAATGAAGGCGGTCTTTTCCCTGTCTTCTTCAGCAACCATAATTTGATGATATCCGGCAAAGCAATTGGCGAAAGAATACATTTTGAACCATGTCTTATTATCAATTAACACGTGGATGAACAACATTGAGAAGTCATCTTTAAGGTTGGCCTTGTTAAGATATCGATAATCTACACATACTCACACCTTTACCCCAGATTTCAGCACTGGGACTACATTGGACAACCAATCAGGGTATGTTGACACTATAATGACTCCCTCTTTGAACTGTTTGATAATTTCTTCTTTGACCTCCAGGCTCCATTCGGGTTTTAACCGTCTTAATTTCTGCTTGACCGGTTTGAAGCCTTCCATGATTGGTAGTCAATGGACAACTATATCGGTGGATAGACCTATCATGTCTTCATGAGACTAGGCAAAAACATCCTTGAATTGGGTTAGGAGTTTGATTAGTTCTTTTTATTGGTTTTAGGGGAGGTTGGTTCGGATCTGTATCTCTTGGAGATTGTTAGGGGTTTCGATATTTATGGTGGTGGTTTGATCAAGGTTGGGTTTAGGTTTATCTTCAACCCATGCTTTAATTTCCTCAGGCACCTCGTCATCATCCAATTCCTCTTTCTCGATCCACATCAAGTTAAAGTCCAATTATATATCAAAATCGTAATCATTACTCAAATTTGGGTAGTCATGGACATAGCTAGAAATACTCAAATTTGAAAACCTGAGACAAAAACTTGATTGCTAAATATATACAAACGGTTGTCAATTACAAAAGGATTCAGCAGTTGATATGACAACAGGCAATAACAAGTTGTAGATAAAATAAAACAGACATAAATATATAAAGGTAAAGGTCCCTGTCAACGGATCACTTTCTGGGTTTACCCTTGTCGGATGATCTGTGGGGAGATCGTCCAATTACTGGTAGATAGATCTTGGGGAATCGCTGAGATAGACGTGTTGCTGGAGTTGTCGGTATCTTCCAGGATGACCATAACTAGTTTGGAATAGGTCCCTGGATCCTCCTTCGGGATGTTCACACTTCCCCAATTAAGGACCGGGAGGATGGGTTGATCATTTGACAGTTCTGCCCCTTTAGATTTCTTCAGGTCATCTTTAGGAAGGCAAAAGCTGCTCACAAATTGTAACTGAATCTCATCCAGAAACTTCTTATCATTGGCCATTCGAGCAGCATCCTTGAGAGGCTCTTCATCACCAATATCCTGATGTCCATTTTGATTGACTTTAGGGATCAGGAGGTTTGAGGTAATAATGGGGACCTTCTTCAATGGCTCTTTAAAACTGACTTCACTGAGGTCTAGCTTGAGATGAACCAGATGGTTAAGTGGAATGTGCTTTTGAGGTTTATGATGTTTGTATCCACCAGAGTATCCTAATCTAGCCCTTCCCACCTGCGTGGGTATATGGATCGGGTTCTTGATTCTCTGGCCATTTTTACCCAATCCTCGGCCTAGTCGATGTCCTCTGGAAAACATCTCCTGGCCAACTGCCATCACTTCTTAAGATATCTGAGGAGTTAATACTGGCGCACCCACCGAGTGGTATCGTGGATTGCTTACTTGAAAGGCTTGAAAGCTGGAGGGTTCAACACCCTCCTTCACGCTGATCAGGGCATATCTCCCAGATTGTGGACAGGATAATCAGGTTCTTCACTAACAGTGACCATATTACCGTTGACAATGTACTTCAATTGCTGATGAAGAGTTGAAGGAACAGCACCAGCCATGTGGATCATGGTCGTCCCAGCAATAGATTATATCCAGTAATGATCTTCAGGATTTGGAAAGGTATATTGAAGGTGAACGGGCCAATCTCTACAGGAAGTTCAATTTCCCCAACTGTATCCCTTCTTGATCTGTCGAATGCACGTACCACTACATGGCTTTCCCGAATCCGATTTGGGTTGATCTTCATCCTATCCAGAGTATCCTGTGGATAGATGTTCAAGGATGATCCACCATCGATTAGCACACCTCCTACCACATATCCAGATGATACGACAACGATATGAAATGGTCTACGATGCCTAGTTCCCTCAGCCGGTATATCGTCATCGGTGAATGATATCACATTGATGTCCAATACATGGCTGATCAGGTGCTGGAATTTCCCAGTATCAATGGTTTTGGGCAAGTGTGCCTCCTTCAATACTTTGATTTAAATTTAACGATGGTCGTCAGAAGCCAATACTAAATCCAAAATAGAGATTTGATGTGGTTCCGCTTCCAACTGCTTCACTGTCCTTGCTTCGCCTTGCCCCATCTTAATGAGGAATTTTGTGATTTTTCTTGTTGATACCTTCCCCAATACATTGGTTGTTGGTTTCAATAAATGCCCCGGGAGGTAAAGTGGATTTTCCTTAGGTACAATAGCTGTACAATCAGGTGCCAATTTTATACCTTCTCCGTAATTCCAGGGTACCTTCTTCAGGCTAAGAATTGGGAGTTGCGGCCAAGGACCCAACATCAGGGGTTTTGGCACTGGTATCTCTAGTGTCGTCTTGTTTCTCTGCTCAAATAATCTTTTTATAGTTATAGGTCCGCCCGATGCTCCTTCTATGCAAAGGATAACTGCTACCATTCCCTCCAAATTATTTGCCCCTCTAGGGTAAATTATCTCTTCCTCAGAGAAGATCTCAGATATATTCATAAGTTCGAGCTCTCCTGATTCAATTAGATTCTGAATTAAATATCGCAGGGCCCAGCATTCCTTAGTGGCATATCCAGGGGCATTCAAATGATAGAGGCAGGATCTAAAAGGATAGAAACACTTTGATCGCGGATCCGGGGGTGGTAGAAATTCTATGATCTTTCCCTCCTCAATCAAGGTGCACAAAATTTCCTCCCTGGACTGCCCCAATGGGGCGAATTTCTGTTTGGGGGCAAATTCTCATTGGCTCTGAAGTCTAGATTTCCTGACCATATTTTCTATCCATTTGTTCCCCTTTTGACAGCGAATTTGATCCCTTCTTGAGGTTGGGACATCTTGGACGGATATAGTGTCGGTAGGACTTGGTCGATTACGGCTTCCAGGGTTGTATACCAACTATAATCCTTTTATAGTTGGTATACAACCAAATCTGCTAACTGATCAACTCGTGCTTTAATCGAGGCCAAGTATTTCTCCACCCCATACTTCTCTTCGGGGTATCCCCATATTGCAGGGTCATGTGCAGAGGGTGCCTCTCCCATCTTGCTCAGGTATTTGCGGTTTTCCCTGCTTCTGGCACTGATCATGTTGATTCCTTCCTCGGTATGCTGGGGAAAAGGGTTGTTGTTAGCATTCGGATGCTCTGGCGCTTTGACTATAATCTCCCCATTGTCCATCAAGTTCTAAATCTTGTGTTTTAAAGTCCAACATTCCTAAGTATCATGCCTCGATGAGTTGGAATGGTAAGCGCATTTCTTACTAGGATCAAATTGCCTTCCGTTTGGATCAGAAGGTGGTGCTAGCTCAACGATCTTCTTATAGGCAATCAATAGTGCTAATACATTCTCCAAAGAGTCCCCTAAAGGAGTAAATATCCTTCTTCACTTGTTCTCCCCAACCATCAATGCTGTAGGATTTTAGGAATTCACAAGATGAGAGTTTTGCTTCTGGATAGATGGGTTAGGGCTGTTGTTGGTAGCTTGTCCTTGCAATATCAAAAAGATATCTTTCTTCCTTCCTCTTTGATACTTTTTTGGGAGCGCTTGCATAGTTTCCTGACAATATGTGCTCCGCTACGGCTTCTAGGGTAGTGATATCCTTATTTTTGCCAGACTTCAAAACCATTTTCACCATTTCCCCATTTCCCCATGTTTGATCATTTCGGAGAAGGATTTTCCTAACCGGACGAGGACTCTCTCATAGAAAGGGGCTTCTTGTATGTCAATGAAAGTTGTCACCATCTCACTTTCATCTATTGGTGGGTTAACTTTGGCCGCCTTTCGCCTCCACCGCTGTGCATATTCTCTAAACGACTTATTGTTCAGTTTCTTGACTTTTGTAACCTGATATCTATCAGGTGCCATCTGGGATTGGAAACTATAATGGTTAAGGAACGCATGGGCCAAATCTTCCCAACCTTTGACTTTGGAATTATCTATCCGAGCGTACCAAGTTCAGGCTTCACCAGTACGGCTTTTCTGGAATAATTGCATCCTGAGGTTTTAATCCTCGGCGTAGGTTCCCAGTTCACCTATGTAGACTTTTAAGTGAGTATAGGGTTTCCCTAATCCATTGTATTTCTCAAACTCTGGGATTTGAAACTTATCCTAGTATCTCGCTTTTGGGAAAATACACAGATCCGAATAATTCACGCTCCCGTGGGATCCAGTCCCTTTCATATATCTGATGGCATCCTCCATTTGTCTAACCTTCCTCCTAATATCTCCAATTTCTTTATCTTCTCGGAGGTCTATAATTTCCCGTGTCGTCTTCTGAATCGGGGCCTCCTTAGATACTTCCACATCGAGGGGAGAGATAGGTGTGAAGATCTGGGTATCACCTTTTTTGGTATTTTCTTATCTCCTTGCACATAAGGTTCAATCTTTATCTTATGCGTAGGTTCCTGAGATACTTTGAACTGTTCTCTTAACAGGGTCGTCATTTCGGTCATCTATTTTTTAAACACCTCGAATTCATCTCGAGAGATAGGGATGGGTTCAGATGAGCTTCCTTCAGCCATCTTGAATGGTGGTGAACGGACCTTCTTGGCTCGAAATTGAGTTCTAAGACCAATCTTCACAAAATCGATATCTAGTTTAGACTTGATATTGGTGGACGGGGATGCATGATATGCTATGCATCAGTTTAATGGTTTTTTAATCTTTTCCTGCAACACAATGGGTTAGTCGAATTGATGACAGGATATGAAAGACATACAAATGATACTTTCAGATGATTGCCATTTATATACGCGGAAGAGTAAATAGGGCATAAAGAGGCCTACCACGCATTTGGTTTATCAGAGGCTGACCTATCTTAGGGTTACTCTCACGGGCTTTTTGAAATTGGTTCCCAGATCTTCGCAATTTACTTGATGAAAACATCCATTTTTCAATTGGAGCGGATCTGAGTGGTGCCTTTCCTGAGCCTCACAATGGAAACACCCATAGGAGTCTAGTAATAAACAACCGACGGGATTGCCTCCTAATGGAGGTGCCACACAATATACATTCACATACATTCACGTCCTCACCGTATATAATATGATGACATTGTGTGAAGCACTAATATATTGTGTGAGGCAATAATACAAAAATGCTAAAAGATCGAGACAATTATCACACACAAAGATCATTCACACAAGATGCACATGCCGAATGAAAATTAAAAAGATTGAACGCGGCTTAAGCCCTCTTTAATCACCAGCAGAGTCGCCACCTGTCGACGCAGGGAAAATTCTTTGATGATGTGTCCGTCTTTCCTAAGTTTGTGCTATTTTTGTTTTTACCCTTTTTCGTTTTCTATGTCTTTCTATTTTATTAAGGGGTGATGTTTTAGGAAAGCGGTACCGACATAAGTGTTGACGACTTTGAAAAGATTGATTTTATTATTTTATGATTGGACCGAATGAGACAGAGCCTCCAATTGGTATGGTTTAAATGGATCTACAAACTCATATGAGTTTTAATAGTTTTCGCAAAATGGTCCAATATGTGACTCCGAAAGATTGGTCTTGAAACCCGAGATTCGTGGAATTTGGGGGCCAGATTAAGCGGGGGGGGGGGGGGGGGAAGGTGTTAGGCACCCCTCGACTCCTATAAAAACACGGTACTGCATGTTATTGATTTTCTATGCATAAAATGTTTGTGTGTGTTTTATTTTGAAAGCTTTATTCATTTTTATTCTAAGTCTTTATTTAGGGTTATTTGAAAGTAGTGTTGTACCTTTTTTGCGCCTAGGTACAAAGGATTTGATTTGACAAAAAATTTATTTTTTAACAAAAGGTATGAAATGAACTGATGTTTTGGAAAATAAGGTTTTCAAATCTTTTGCCCGACTAGGAATCGAGGACTTCGATACTTCCTTTTATCTTTACGTTCATAAGGTGATCTACCCCGAATCGCTTTATTATGATTGAAAACTCTTTGTGGTTTTATTAGAAATCATTTTGATGATATGCATGTAAAAATCGTCAAAAAGGGTCGGATCATCATCAGGCATGAAGGCCCTCTCGATGAAACCAAGCACCCACAATTAAAGTTTTCACTATCACGGGATTCCTAGGCTCACATTATTTATGTGGGAATACATATATACAATGTCCTCGGCTTCGATATTAGATGATTTCATCTGTTAAAATAACTGTTTCAAGCCATTTCTGTCCCCTTTCGCCTCTAGATACAAATCTAGGGATATACGGGGTAATCGAAACCATTTAAAGCAAAAAATACGTAGATCTACCATGGATCTAAACCGATCTAGCACACAGGTTAAAGCTTCGTGCTTAATAACCTCTCAAAGGCTAGATTCGGCTTAGATCTAGGTAGATCTAGCCTCCGTACTCAATTTACAACGCAATAAGCACAATATAACCGATAGAAACGTAATATCTATCAACTATTACACAATATTCTTATAAACAACAAGATTAACTAGATTTAAACAATATATATCATCAATCTAGTATATTAAGCAAGATATATAAAGAACGAAGCCGAAAAGAATGTTTTTTCACCTTGGAGGACGCGTGAACAAGCGTTTTAACTCCCGTGGTCAATGTAGAACACTCCCGGGACTTCAAGTAGATGCTAAATGAGATGAATAAGCTTCAAGTTAGTGATTACAAGTTCCACCCGAGTCTTTCTCTCTCTAGAATATCTTTTCTCTCTCTAAAACTATCTTTTCTTTTTTCTACATGAACTAATGTGGGGGAGTTAATCTGGCCGAGCCAGCCGCATACATGTGTCCGGCTATCCGCATAGATGTGTGCGGCTAGCCGCAAATATATGTGCGGTTAGCCACATATATTTATGCGGCTAGGCTAGGTAGGGCCTGCCGTCTCGAAGTGTGCTCCTATGGTCCCAGTTCAGAGGAAGTTGACATGTGCAGTGCGAGCTTTCGAAAAGTCTGTGCGGAATGCGATAAAATCAAATCGAGTTTGACTGAGTCGTGGTCCGAGAAGATGATGCTGATAGCTGAGAAGTATCTTCTGGTTCCCGACGGCAGTTAGCTGGTTTATCGTCGATGGCACGCATTTTTGAGGTTTGCTGAGTTGGTTTTCGGCGGACATTTTCTCAACTTAGCGATCCTTGTTTGGTTCAAGACATGTTCGGACGCCATTGGTCTGTTGAATCTTTCACGGGGTCGTCTCCGGGATGACCTGGCTCTTTTGCCCTACCTCGGGGTTGTCTCCGAAGTAATATTACGCTTTTGCTCTTCTGCAAGGTTACTACAAAGAAAGCGAAATTTCGAGTGTTTACAACATCCTTTACCTTAGTAGAAAACTATATTTGACTGGTATACCGGATATTATTATGGGAAAATCTTGCACTATAAACTACACTCAAAGTATTCTTATACTCAAAAGAAATACTCACAATATTGCAGTAGGAACACTTGTGTTTTTTGGTGGCTTAGGATGAAGGGGTAACCCCCCTTTTATAGTGCAACATGGAGGAAAACATATGCCTTACTTTGTTCTTTCTTTTTATTGGTTGAAGGCCCACACTTTGGAAAAACAAATTGCAGGAGAAATGTTGACATCCAAAAAAAGGGCAAAGACTATGCAGGAAACTTATTCCGTCCACCCATAGGGAAAAAGAGAAGTGCACGTGAAGTTTTGAAAAAAACATAACAATCTGACAAAGTAAATATAATATTATAATATTTTATTATTATAATATTATATTAAAAAACTATACTATTATAATATAATATTGCAATAATATATTTGAATGAATATTTATTGGAGAAGATAATTATAGTTTCATAGAAAAATATGTCAAACTTTCAACAAATGTTTCATGCTAAATTCCTCCATTTATAAAACTAAACTAATATTTACCATTAATTATCATATTTTTATTCATCAATTATTATTCATAATTAATATTACAGAATCACAATATTGGCAACCAGGTTGTTCCTAGGAAAGAGGGTGCTTTTCGATAAGGATTTATTCTTATTGGCGCACAATTATATAACCTAACCCCTTTCCTTGACTGAACTTTCTAGACATTTCCAATAATGCTATCTAATAATATCATTTAAATACTATGAGTTACTATGTTGTGACAATTCTGTAGATGATTCAAAGGGCCAATGACGTCCGAACATGACGCGAGTCGAACGAGGATTGTAAAGCTGAGAAAGTATCCGTAAGAAGTCACCTCCACAAACATTGAACTACGTGCTATCAAGACAAGTCGATCGACGATCCTCGGGAGCCAGAAGATACTTTTTAGATTGCTGCATCATCTTCCCGAACTCCGATTTCGTCAAACTCAGCCTAATTTTAAAGCCTTATGCATAGACTTTTTTGGGATTTTTGGGTACGAAGCTCAACTTTCACCAAATTGAGACCTAAGGCACCCATTTTGAGGCAACCATACACGCAGCCTCAAGTGTACCTACTCCAGCCGCATGTATACATGCGGCTCCCATAATTCATCTATTTTAGTAGCCACCAGCTCATAAACACAAAAAAGAGGAAGAAGTTAGAGAGAGAAAGTCATATTTTAGAGAGAGAACCCCTCGGGTTGGACCTATATACACCAACTTTGAGTTATTTTATATTGTTTAGCATCTACTTGGAGTCCCGAGAGAGTTCTTAGTTGATCCCGTGTGATAAAACGCTTGTTCACGCGTCCCCCAAGGTGAAAAAATACTTTTATTAGCTAAGTTCTTTGTAAACATTGTTCATTATACTAGATTGAAGTTATATATTGCTTAAATCTAGTTAAACTTGTTGTTTATTTAGTATATTGTGGAGTAGTTGGTAGATATTGTGTTTCTACCGATTATATTGTGCATATGTGGTTGTAAATCAAGTCCGGAGGCTAGATCTACCTAGATCTAAGCCGAATCTAGCCTTTTGAGAGGTTATTAAGCATGAAGCTTTCACACGTATGCTAGATCGGTTTAGATCCATGGTAGATCTACGTATTTATTGCTTTTAATCGGTCTCGGTTACCCTGTATAGCCCTAGATCTATATCTAGAGGCGAAAGGGGTCCGAAATAACTTGGAACGGTGATTTTAACCTATGAAATCATCTAATATCAAGTTTAGGACATTGTACATATATATTCGCGCATAATAATGTGAGCCTAGGAATCTCGGTATCGAGATCCCCGATTGGATCCCGACTTGATTCCCACGATGGACCGATTTTTATTATGCAATGTTTAAATAACGCAAAAATCATTGTATATATAATATTTGGATCTTGAAGACGAACTCGAGGGGTTAGTCCCGAGAAGTTGCATTTAAGATCCCGTAATAGTGAAAACTTTGATTTTGGGTGCTCGAATTCATCGAGATGGCTTACATGCCCGATGATGAGCCGACCCTTTTTAACGTTTTTAGCATGCATTTTCACTAAAACTATTTCCAATAAAACCACAAAGAGCTTTTAATAACAATAAAGCGGTTTGGGAATAGACATTAGATCATAAATGGGAGTATCAAAAGTCTTCGATTACTATTCGGGCGAAGGATTTGAAAACTTTGTGTTTTTCCAAAATATCATACGAAATGTATATTTTGTTTAAAAATGAACTTTTGCTAAATCAAACCCTTCGTACATAGGTGCAAAAGAGGAACGACACTACTTCCAAATAACTTAAAATGAGGCTTAGAATAAACCTTTTCAAATAAAACACACACACACACACACACTTTATGCATAGAAAATCAATAAGATGCGGTATCGTATTTTCACGGGAGTCGGGGGGTGCCTAACACCTTCACCTCGCTTAACCTAGCCCACGAATTCCACGAATCTCAGGTTTCAAACCAATCTTTCGGAGTCACGCATTGGACCATATTATGAAAACTATTAAAACTCAGATGAGTAGGTACATCCATTTAAACCATACCAACTGGCGACTCTGTCTCATTCGGTCCAATCATAAAATAAATAAAATCAATCTTTTTAAAGTCGTCGACTGTTACATCCTAGATTTTTAAGAATTTATAAATGAGAATTTAATAAATAAAATTCTTATTTTTAGATGTTTCGAGTATGAGTATGTGTATATGTGAGAAATATTGTGAAATATGTGATTTGGCGTGAAGAGAATTTAAATGTTAATTTAATATTTATTGAAGTATATAAATATTTTAATTGAATTAATTATTGAGATTATGTGATTATTATGGAGTAATATAATTAAGCGTATTATATTAATTAAATGAAGTGAATAAATATTTTATTGAATTTATTTGTTGAGTTAAATAAATTAAGTATGTGATGATGTGGATTGATTTAATTAAGTGCCATATATTTAATTAAATTGATATATTAGCATTGGTGTAGAATAATTCTAATTTAATTAAGAATAATTGAATTAGATTTAATGTTATGTGCTACGTGTTAATAATAATTTGTTACATATATTATGTTTAATAAAGAAATTATAATTGTGTAATAATTTAGTATTGTGTGTTTTTATTATTAAATGGGTGTTAGTTTTATTTAATTAGAATATGGTAATTTAATAAAATATGTGTAGTAATTAAACTATGGAGTAAAAGATTTATTAAAATAATGGAAAAAGATTTTAAATGGTTTTACCAAACAAGACCCTTGTACTTGATTAACCCTATTTCTCCAAACAAGACCTTAGCTAAAAAGTCGTTTTTAAAATAACTTTGTTTTACCAAACATGACCTTAAGCTCAAAAAGTTAGTTTTTAAAAATAATGTGGTTTTGCCAAACATGGCCTTGGGCTTTTCAAATTTTGTAACCTATGTAATAAGTGGTAGTTAGCATAGCAATTAATATATTATTTATTAGCTATATTAATAATATAAGTTACATATATATTATATATGTATATGTATATTGTATATTGTATAATATATGCTAAGTTAAAAGATACATTAGTTTTTAAAAGCCTAAGTCAAAACAAAGAAAGAAAAAGAAAAAGAGAGTTAGAGAGAATTGTTAGAGAAGAAGGAGAGAGAAGAGGAAGAAAAGCTTGAGAATGCAAGAGAGGATCATCATCTTCATCATCTCCTTAATTAAAACTAGTAAGATTATAATCTTAACCCTTGTACTCAATTCATATGTTTTGTATTTAGTCTTTGTCAAATTATGTTTTCATAATCATGAATTTATATGTATCTATGATGTTCATATGTTTTCATAGGTAATTGTATGCCATGAAAGGGTTTTCAAAATACAATTGTTGTAAAAACAAGTTTTAAAATCATGTTTTCTATATTTTCATAGTTTTGGAATTCTATGTAAAAATCTCTTTGTGAAAATTCTTGATTTTGATGTGTGTATGGGATGTGTACATATATATATATATATATATGTGTGTGTGTGTGTGTGTGTGTATATGTTTACATATGATTTTTATAGTTGTATAAGTGTTTTAATTCACAAAAATATGATGAACATGGTGAAATCATGTTCATAGTGTTTTATCATAAAGTTATCTTGAAAATAGTTCTTAAATTATCAAAAGAATTTATGAAAACATGAAGTTATATGTAATATGCGATATAACATGATTATATATGAGTTATATGGTTGTTTTAACAATTTAATTCATGAAATTTTGATAAACATGAAGAACGGGGTTCATAGTGATTTTATGTGAACTAATTTCTGAAAAATAGCTTTTGAAACTATCAAATTGATGTTGATTATGAGTTATTGTTAAAATTGATTAAGTATTATGTTAGTATGTTAAGAATAGAAGTGATTACAATTGGAATCACTTGAATTGGATGAAAAATGAATTCGTAGTAGCAATTTTCGTCAAGAACGCATAAAATTGTATTTTTCTTCGAATTCCATGAAATCTTGGTTGTGGTTATGTGTTTATATGAAAATTTTATGTTATGAGCATATTAATAAGCTTAAAATATTATTTGTCACATGTTTCATGTTTGTCATGTTGGGAAAATTCGAATTCGGTGTGACGGAATAAGCCAAATTGGCTTATTCCTCCACCAGTTCGCGAACCAGCCCCTCCACCAGCCCTTGGACCCGCCCTAGTGGGTGTTTTTGCCCTGTGGGAACCGCCCCAGCCGGTACCCTTGCTGTCCGGGGTGATTTAGTTGTCGTAATGCAAAACTGTTTTGACCTCCGTTACTAAAATGGCCATAACTTTTTCATACGAACTCCGATTGAGGCGATTCAAGATGATCCGGAACGAGCACGACTAGACCTACAACTTTCGTTCTTACTTGTTTTTGATTTGAGGTCGTGAGAAAGGGTTAAAATGGTTATCTTTGTGACTGATGCGTATTCGGAGGCAATCGGAGGGCGTCAGACATGCACATACGCAAGTATAGTGCTATCGACGATATTAGATGTTTTTCTAAGTTATAAACCATGAATGTTAGTAAATATAATGATGTTTAACTTGAAATGTAACTTGATTGACGTAAGGTGGAATTATAATTGGTTAATTATGTGAAATGTAACATGATTACGTGAGGTGATTAAATTATGTGGTGATTAATTATTAACTTATTAGTTAATGAGGAATGAATTAACCTAAATTGGTTAACTAACAATGAAGATTAGCTATGTAATAATTATACATACGATTTGACAGCGAGTGTCAAACGAGTGAATGGAAGAGAATTACGAAGTGTAAATTAGAAAGTGTAAATTAGAATTTACTTAGACGTTTGATAAGTGTTGCTAAGTGACTAATAATTGATGCGTATGGTGATACGTTATGTAGGATCATAAAGCAGATTATATTAAGAAGTTTTTCGGTAATTGGTAATCCACGAGCCAGGCAAGTCTTTCGGTTCCTACTTGTCTACGTGAATTTGATGAACTATTTTAAATTATATGATATGTTATATATGTTGTAAGCGAGCATGATACGTTATACATGTTGTAATCATGAAATGTCAAAGTCAATTTATGACTACACTCTTTGGTCAAATAATGTTGATTGAGTAAGGAACTCAATCTTTATATTTGTTATGTGAATTAAAGCATGTATGCCATGTTACTTTAATTATTATGAGATTTATGTTGAGCATGTTTATTATGTGATACGTGATGCATGAAAACTGTTAGAACTTGCTGAGCTGTCGAGCTCACTCTTGCAAATAACCATTTTTGCAGGTCAAGGATGCAAGGTAAAGATACGTGTTAAGTGATTTATAGAGATCAATGTTCAAGAATATTAGTCATGTTCAATTTCAAATTGTAGTTAATGTTTTGAATGAAATATGTTGCTGAGCTATATGTAGAGTTATCCAATGTAGATGGATATTGTTTTATTATGTAAGAGTTTGTATAGTCATTTTGTTGTAACGATTCATGATATGGATTTGAATCGAAAAGATGTAATGTAAAGGTTGCGATTCAGGGCAATATAGTAAGAAAGCTTATAAAAGTTTTAAATATTCCGCATTTTTAGTGATTTTTAATATCGAATAATGATGTAATGAGAGATTAAAGTTGTATTGTTAACGATCGAGAAGGAGAATATTATTGTATGAATTTTGGGGTCGTTACATCGACACTTATGTTCGTACCGCATTCCTAAAACCTCACCCTTTAATAAAATCCAAAGACATAGCGAATGGAAAAGGGTAAAAATAAAACAACACAAACTTAGAAAGGACGGAGACACATTCAAAAAAAAAATTCCAGGCTTCAACAGGTGGCGACACTGCTGGGGATTAAAGAGGGCTTAAGCCGCGTTCAATCTTTTTTATTTTCATTCTGCATGGGCATCTTCTGTGAATGATCTTTGTGTGTGATGATTTTCTCAATCTTTAAGCATTTTTTGTATTAGTGCTTCGCACAATGTCATCATATTGCATACAATGAGGACGTGAATGTATGTGAATGTATGTTATGTGGTACCTCCATTAGGAGGTAATCCCGTAAGTTATTTATTACTGGACTCCTCTAGGTGTTTCCATTGTGAGGCTCAGGAAATGCACCACTCAGATCCGCTCCAATTGAAAAATGGATGTTTTCATCAAGCAAATTGCGAAGATCTGGGAACCAATTTCAAAAAGCCAGTGAGAGTAACTCTAAGATAGGTCAGCCTCTAATAATCCATACTCGCGGTATGTCTCTTCATGCCATATTTACTCTTTCGCGTATGTAAATGGCAGTCATCTTAAACTGTCATTTGTACATCCTTCTTATCTTGTCATCAAGTCGACTAACCCTTTGTTTCGCAGGAAAAGATTTAAAAACCATTAAATTGATGCATAGCATATCATGCATCTATGTCCACCAATATCCAGTCTAAACTGGATATCGGTTTTGTGCAAATTGGTCCTAGAACTCGATTCTGAGCCAAAAAGGCCCGTTCACCAACAGATAAAATGGCTGAAGGAAGTTCGTCGGAACCTATCCCGGTATCTCGAGAAGAATTCGAGGAGTTTAAGAAACAGATTGCTGAGATGACCACCCTGTTAAGAGAGTAGTGTAAAGTATCTCAAGAATCCAAACTGAAGAATCAGATTGAATCCTCTACTCAGGGAGGAGTCCGAACACTAGGCAAGGATAGTGATACTCGGGCATCTTCCCTAATGTCCCCATTTGACGTTGAAATAGCCAAGGCGGACCCGATCGAAATAGAGGACCTTCGAGAGGACAGAGAAATAAGAGATATCAGAAAGAAGATGCGACAGATGGAGGATGTTATCCGATCTATGAAGGGGACAGGATCCGACGAAAGTGTTGCTTATTCTGATTTATGTATCTTCCCCAAAGCCAGATACCTTGATAAATTTTAAGTCTCAGAATTTGAGAAATACAACGGTTTAGGTGACCCTTACACCCATCTGAAGGTATACATAGGCGAGTTAGGATCCTATATTGAGGATAAGAACCTCCAAATGCAGTTGTTCCAAAAAAGACTTACTGGTGAAGCCTGAACTTGGTACGCCCAGATTGATAACTCCAAGGTCCATGGTTGGGAAGATTTAGCCCATGTTTTCCTCAACTAGTACAGCTTCCAATCCCAAATGGCCCCTGATCACTACCAAGTGACCAAGGTTAAGAAACTAAGCAATGAATCGTTCAAGGATTATGCGCAGAGGTGGAGGCGCATGGCAGCCCAGGTTAACCCATGGATGAATCTGAGATGGTGATGACTTTCATCGACATCCAAGAAGCACCTTATTACGAGAGAGTCCTAGCAGGAATAGGCAAACCCTTATCTGAAATAATAAAATATGGGGAAATAGCATAGATGGGTTTGAAGTCTGGTAAGATCAAAGACCTCACGGCCTTGGAAGCAGTCGCCGAACATATACAGTCTGGCAACTATGTGAGCGCTCCCAAGACGATATAGGAGGAGAGCGATGAAGATGTATCCTTCGTTTCACAAGGGCAATCTAGGAGACCCGACAATAGTCCCTCTACCTTGATAAAGGGAAGCGATCTGCCACAACAACAATAGGCCACATTCAACCAAAGTCAGGATAGACAAAGAAAATTTGAAAGAACAAGAAACAGAGTGTTTACTCCACTAGGAGATTCCCTCGAGAACAAATTGGCCTTATTGATCGACCACAAGAAAATTACTTATTTTTGTCCACCTCTAGATCCAAAGAGTAACCGATATGATCCAAGCGATAGATGTGTTTACCGCTCAGATTCTTCGGGACACGATACACAAGATTGTTTGTCCTTAAAGCATAAAATCCAAAATCTGATCGAAAGTGGCGATATTATAATCAAACAACCTGACCAACTAGATGTCAACATCAGCCTTTTGCAACAATACAATACAAATGGAGTGAACATGATCAGGTAATGAGGCGCTGGAATGGATCCAAATCGTAAGTACATACGGAGGATGGAGGAATACCCCCAAAGGAGCGGATGAAATGTTTTAGGGTGGGAAAGTCCGGAGGAGTGTGTGACAGTAAGATAAAAATTGGAGATGATCCAGCATCAAGTAACTCTGTTAGCCAAGATGGTAGTGAGCCAACATCAAATTACAAGAGAGCTTTTCACTCAATCATCAAGGAACCCAGAGAAGGAAGAAGTTAGCCAGAATGCAAGCCTATATCCCTCCAAGATAATCCACCTGACTGAAGAAGAGTAAAGCGAGCTGAAAGGGCAGGAAAATTGGAATGATAAAATTACAAAAAGATCTCGCCAGCGAAAAAATAGCCCAGAGGAATGTGAATTCTTAAAAAGGAAAGATCAAACAACATTCCAGATACCTGCAAACCCACGAAATCCTACGACACTGAAAGTCGGAAAGAATAGGTGAAGAAGGGTATTCACGCCTCTGGGGGACTCGTTGGAAAATATGTTAGCACTGTTGGTTGAGCAGAAAAAGATCACTGAGCTCGCTCCACCTGCTAATCCTGAAGGAAGATAGTACGATCCCAGTAAGAGATGTGTTTATCATTCCGGAGCACCGAGGCATAACACTAAAAATTGTTGGACCCTTAAGCACAAAATCCAAGATATAATTAAAAATGGAGAGCTGGAGATAGATATTCCCATGACCAGAAAAGGCAAAAGAGAAATAAAGAGCTTGAGATTTTCACTCGAGACAGATGATAAGTAGGTTTTATAACTACTTATTGGCTATCTACTTGCTAGAATTATGGCCTAATCTCAAGTGTTTTAGTGTCTTTTTATACTTTTTATCTTTGTTTTATAGGTTCCATAAAGGAAACTCAAAAGGGCAAGTAAATGGCATTGAAGGGCATGGATATGGCATGATGGCAAGATGGCAAAGCTATAGTGGAATAAAGATGGAGCCTGCATAGGGAACTGGCATCTGAGCATTGGCAAGTGAAACAAGAAAGAAGAGGAAATCAGCAACAAAGGATCAAAAGTGAGCTATCAAGCATCCTGTAGAAACACACAGCAGCGTGACCGCACCAGTAATGGCCATGAATACGGTGCGCCCGCGCCAGAAGAGGATCGGTCTGCATATCAGCCAGCCCGCGCCCTAAATGACCTACGGGGTGGCCCGGCAGCGCCAGTCAAGGAATTCATATATTGACTTTTCACTTAAAATTTGTTGTAGCGTATTTTTCTTAAAAAGGTGTATTTGCTAGTGACGAGACATTCATTCAATCATTTTATTTTCCATTTTTAGGGTTTTGAAGAGCTAGAGAGTTCTTAACTAGAGTTTACTATTTTGTCTTCTTTCTTTGCTGTTAGTAGATTTTACTTACTTAGGGTTTTGAATTGGGTTTAATTGTGATTTTGAACTTGGATCTGAAGGTTTAATTTGGAGGCTGAGTTATCAGATTTGCAATTATTTACTCTCTCTAATTCTCTTTGCTTTCATTTTATACTTTCAATGCTTGAACAAAATCCCATAATGGTTATTGATTCAGAGATGAACTAATCACAATTATGGGATTCTAATAGAGCTTATTGCTTAGTTCAGATCTCTATGCCTCTTTGTTATGTGTGATTGATTATGTATGGATTGCCTAGCATGGTTGTGTTTATTATTTAGATGCTTGATCACCATCTACCTATAGAATTTGTATGGAATTGAAAGAGGAAGTACAAATTCAGATTTAGCCATGTTAGCATATGTTCATGAAATTTGCATATGATATATTTTGTGATTCGTAATCCGGATAGACATATACCGTACTACCATGTGTAGTCAATTGAGAGAGTTTGCACTTAAATTGATATTACTTTTAAGTCACATAGAAATATAGTGAGTTAGGTAATATTGATGTTTATATGAATTCTATCTCTTTTGTGGATTTTATATGATATGGGCATGGTGTATCGAAAGATAGCCATGTTTTACCGTCGTGCTCTCGACTAGCAATTCGGATTAATTAATTAGGATTAACAAGAGGTGTATAATCTGAATGATGCATTAAGTGAAGTTAGTATCCCATATCTTCCCAATTTGAATCAGTTGCTTGTTAATTAGTTATATTTAGTTGATAATCATTATAGTTAGTAATTCACATCTTATTTACTCGTTCAAGCAGCCAAAAATAGCTATAAAGTTGTTGCATGATAGATTAGAAATAATTACTTTTCTCCGTGGGAACGATACTTGACTTATTATATATTACTTGTTGACCGTGTATACTTGCTCGTGTGTGTCTGTTTTGTTAACATCGAAACAAACCAACAAGTTACCGGGGATAAGTTATTATTTTTACTACTATCAACATCAATTTAAGTTAAATTTGTCTAACTTGAACAATTCACATCTTATCTCGTTTTTATTTTACTTTTATTTGTGTTTCAGGTACTTATGGTTAATATATGCACACTCGATCTACAAATTCTGCTTTAGTACATAGACAGGATAATATCAACGGGAAAGCTTGGAGAGCGAATACACGTACTACTAACACACAAGAAGACACTGAAACACCAGTACAAATGGCAGCCGAGGAACATAGAGCGTTAAAGGATTACTCTATGCCAAACATTAATGAGTTACAGTAGAGTATAGTTCGGCCAGCGATAGCGGCGAACACCTTTGAAATCAAACCAGGGACAATTCAGATGGTACAAAACACAGTCCAGTTTGGGGGTTTGGCTACCGATGATCCGAACGAACATCTTCTGAGTTTCATTGAAATTTGCGACAAGTTCAAGTACAACAATGTGTCGGATGATGCGGTGAAGCTTCGGCTCTTCCCATTCACTTTGAGGGACAAAGCGAGGAGCTGACTTCACTCATTACCATCAGGATAAGTGACTACATCAGAGGATTTAGCATAGAAATTTTTAGCAAAGTTCTTTCCTATGGCTAAAACAGCGAAGATGAGGAGTGCTCTGTCTCAGTTTGAGCAACAACAAGGAGAATTGTTGTATGAGGCCTGGGAATGATATAAGGAGATGCTAAGGAAATGTCTTCACCATGGGATGCTAGATTGGATGGTGATTAATACTTTCTATAATGGTTTGGGATGGCAATCTAGGCAGATCATGGATGCCGCTGCAGGAGGAGCTTTATGGGCTAAGAGCTATGAGGAAGCCTATGAATTGAATGAGACCATGGCGACAAATGACTTCCAGAATCCAACAGCTAGAATGCCTCAACCAAGAGTTTTCGGGGTATTGGATGTAAATGCCAGCAAGGCACTATCAGCTCAAATGGCGGCGATGTTGAAGAAAATTGACTCTATGGCTGCAAAGAAAGTTCGGTAAGTTGCCTTCATCAGTGAACTATGTGCGGGATCACACCAGACAGAATAATGTGCTATCACTGCAGAGTCGGTTCAATTCGTAAGCAACTACCAAAAGCCACATAATCAATTTTAGAACTCATACCATCAAAACAACAGAATTCATCCAAACTTCAACTGGAGTAATAATCAAGGTGCTCAACAACACCAACCTCAACAACAACAATACCAACCACAACAATCTCAACCACAACAGTCTCATCAACAGTATGCCCCAAAACCGTCTTACCCTCCCGGATTTCATCAACAGCAACACCAACATCATCCAGCTCCCGCCCCTCAGCCGGAGAAGAAATTTGAAACAGAGGAAATGATGTTGAAGCATATGGCGAATACCGAAGTATTGAT
This sequence comes from Panax stipuleanatus, assembly GCA_020205555.1. Classification (NCBI taxonomy): domain Eukaryota; kingdom Viridiplantae; phylum Streptophyta; class Magnoliopsida; order Apiales; family Araliaceae; genus Panax; species Panax stipuleanatus. Next base: position 99,585,293 of record CM035125.1, read on the forward strand.
AAAGAGCCAAGCGGTGGCAATTAAAAACTTAGAGAATTCGATGGGCCAAATGGCCAATATATTGACCAACAGACCGCAAGGAGCTCTACAAAGCAATACAAAAGCAAATTCGAGAAGGGATGGGAAGGAACAGTGTCAGGCCATCACATTGAGGTCTGGAAAGCAGACTACAGGAATTGAGCCTGGCGCGGCCGTGCCCCAGGAAGAAGAGAACCTAGTGCGGGCGCGCCCATATGTAGAAAAATTTGAAGTGGTTTTGAATGAGGAAAATGATGGGGATAATGCAGTAGACGCAGAGAAGCATGAGAAAGTTGAGAAAATTAATGCTACACCACCAGTTGTGTACCCTCCTGCACCATACCCTCAGAGACTTCAGAAACAAAAATTAGATAAACAGTTCGCTAAGTTCTTGGAGATATTTAAGAAACTACATATTAACATTCCTTTCGAAGAAGCTTTGGAACAAATGCCAAGGTATGCGAAGTTTATGAAAGGCATTCTGTCGAGGAAGAAGAAGCTAGAGGATTATGAAATAGTTGCCTTAATAGAAGAATGCAATGCAGTATTGTAACAAAAACTACCTCCTAAGCTCAAAGATCCATGCAGTTTTACGATACCTTGCTCCATTGGAAGATTGTCCTTCAGTAAGTGTTTATGTGACTTGGGGGCAAGTATAAATCTGATGCCTCTATCGGTATTCACACAGTTGGGATTGCCGGCTCCTAAAATGACAAATTTATTATTGCATCTTACCGTTAGGTCCATCACATATCCAAGGGGTATCGTAGAAGATGTCTTGGTGAAAGTGGAAAAGTTTATCTTCCCTGCCGACTTTATTATTCTGGACTACAAAGATGACAAAGACAAACTGATCATTCTTGGGAGACCTTTTCTAGCTGCCGGGCGAACACTCATAGACGTACAGAAGGGAGAACTGACAATGAGAGTTCAGGACCAAGAGGTCACGTTTAATGTTTTCAAAGCTATGAAGTTCCCCATTGATGAAGAAGAGTGCTTTCGGGTTGATGCTGTCAGCAGGGTGCTGCATGAAGAGGCTGAGTAATTGATGAGCATTGATCCATTAGAGAGTGCATTGCTAGGAGATTCTGACATGGAGGATACAGATGTTGTGGAGTATGTACAAATTCTGAACATAGTATCACGGATGAGAAAATTCAAGATTCCCATTAAACCACTCAGACATACAAGGGAGACATCAGAGCGACTTAAACCTTCTCTTGAGGAGCCTCCCAATCTTGACCTTAAACCTCTTCCAAATCATCTAAGGTATGCATTTTTAGGTGATTCTTCAAAGTTGCTTGCTATAATTGCTACTGCACTAACATCTTGTTAGGAAAGTAAACTGCTACAAGTGCTACGAGAATTCAATTTGGCTATTGGGTGGACCATAGTTGACATTAAGGGGATCAGCCCCTCATTCTGCATACATAAGATACTCCTGGAGGATGACAGTAAGCCAACAGTAAAGCAACAGAGGAGATTGAATCCTATAATGAAAGAGGTTGTCAAGAAAGAAATCTTAAAGTGGTTAGATGCCGGAATCATATATCCAATCTCAGATAGCTAATGGGTGAGCCTGGTGTAATGCGTTCCGAAGAAGGGAGGCATGATAGTAGTGTCCAATGAAAATAATGAACTGATACCTACCAGAACAGTCACAGGGTGGAGGGTCTGTATACATTATCGCAGATTGATCAAGACGACAAGAAAGGACCATTTCCCTCTCCCGTTCATTAACCAAAAGTTGGATAGGTTAGCGGGACATGACTACTACTGCCTTTTGGATGGTTATTCGGGGTATAACTAGATAGTTATAGCCCCGGAAGATCAGGAGAAGACTACCTTCACGTGCCCATATGGTACCATTACATTCAGGAGGATGTCTTTCGGATTATGCAATGCTCCAGCCACATTCCAGAGATGTATGATGGAGATATTCTCCGATATGGTTGAGAAAAATGTGGAAGTTTTCATGGACAACTTCTTAGTCTTTGGAGACTCTTTTGACATATGCTTGGAGAATGTAGTTATGGTATTAAAGAGGTGTGTTAAGACCAATTTAGTGCTGAATTCGAAAAAGTGCCATTTTATAGTACAGGAAGGCATTATTCTAGGGCATAAAGTTTTAGGGAAAGGATTAGAGGTGGACAGAGCAAAGCTGGAGACTATTGAGAGCTTACCGCCACCAACTTCTGTGAAAGGGGTCCGTAGCTTCCTTGGGCATACTGGGTTCTATCACCGATTCATAAAGGACTTCTCAAAGATCATAAAGCCACTATGCAGTTTGCTTGAGAAAGATGTCTCGTTTAGATTCGACGAGGAATGTTTAGCCGCTTTCGAGCACTTGAAGAAAAGATTGACTACGACACCCATTATCACAGCTCCTGACTGGTCTTTTCTATTTGAACAGATGTGTGATACGAGTGATTTTGCTATGGGATTTGTGTTGGGGCAACGCAAGGATAAGGTTTTTCATGTCATCTACTATGCCAATAAAACCCTGACGGATGCCCAACCGAATTACACTACCACAGAGGAGGAGCTTCTAGCGGTGGTATATGCATTTGATAAATTTTGTTCTTATCTGATTGGCCCAAGAGTAGTCGTATACACCGATCATATTGTAATCCGATACCTGATTTCTAAGAAAGATGAAAAGCCTCGTCTTATTCGGTGGATACTTCTCCTACAAGAGTTTAATTTGTAAATCAAAGACAGAAAGGGGACCGAAAACCAAGTGGCTGACCACTTATCCAGATTGGAGAATCCGGGAAAGGACGCGAACGATAAAGTGATGATTAATGAGTCCTTCCCAGATGAACAGTTGTTTGTGGTGCAAGACGAAATGTCATGGTTTGCAAACTTTGCAAACTTTTTAGTGAGCAACATTATCCCTTCTAATTTGACTAGACCCCAGAAGAAGAAGTTTTGACATGATGTTAATGGTATATTTGGGATAAGCCTTATCTGTTTAAGTAGTGCGCAGACAGGATGATAAGGCAATGCATCCAAGAAAGTTAGATGGACAGCATACTTCAGGAGTGTCATTCATCAGTCTACGGAGGACACTACGGGGGTGAAAGGACAGCAGCCAAAGTGCTTCCAGCAGGATTTTATTGGCCAACTCTTTTTAAAGATGCTTACAACTTCGTGCAAAAATGTGACCGGTGTCAGAGGGTAGGTAATATATCCAAACGGAATGAGATACCTTTGAATATGATCCTAGAGGTTGAGATATTTGACGTCTGGGGGATAGACTTCATGGGGCCGTTTGTTTCTTTTTGCAGAAATTTGTATATCCTACTGGCAGTGGACTATGTGTCCAAGTGGGTGGAAGTAGCAGCCTTACCAACTAATGATGCTAAGGTAGTCTTGCAATTTTTACAGAAGAGTATTTTCACAAGATTCGAGACTCTTAGGGCTATCATAAGTGATGAGGGCGCCCATTTTTGCAACCAACAATTTACTGCATTATTGGCCAAGTATGGGGTGAATCACCGTGTCGCCACGGCTTACCATCCCCAAACGAACGGCCAAGCTAAGGCGTCCAATCGTGAGGTGAAAAGGATCTTAGAGAAAATTATCAATCCTACAAGAAAAGATTGGTCCCTTAAGCTCGATGATGCAGTTTGGGCATACAGGACTGCGTACAAGACACCATTGGGTATGTCACTATGACAACCCGAATTTTTAAGAATTAATAAATGAGAATGTAATAAATAAAATTCTTATTTTAAAATGTTTTGAGTTTGAGAATGTGTATATGTGTCATATATTGTGAAATATGTGATTTGGTGTGAAGAGAAGTTTATATATTAATTTTAATATTTATTGAGTTAAAATAAATATTTTAATTTATTTATTTATTGAGTTAAATAAATAATTATGTGACTGTTATGGAGTAATTTAATTAAGTGTGATATATATTATGGAGTAATTTAATTGAGATAATTAAATTAGATGAAGTTGTGTGGTAATTGTTACACGAAATTATAATTAGCAAGTGATTATAATTGATTTATGTGACAATTTTTATGTGATTAATTGATGTTAACTTTTAATTAAATAAATTAGAATGATAAGATTTAATTAATTAAAGTATAACATTAAAATAATGTGTTAAAGGATTTATTAAAAGAATTAAAAGAGTTTTTAAAACAGTTTTCCCAAACAAGGCCCTTGCACAAGTTTTAAATCCGTTTTGCCAAACAGGGCCTAAAATACTAAAAACCTATTTTTTTTTAAAATAAGTTATTTTGCCAAACAAGCCTTAGGGCTTTTAAAATTTAAATTGTAACTTATATATTAATGGTACTTATTATAATTAATAAAGACCATTATGTAGTAGAAGTTATATATCTTATAATTATGTATTATATATGTATATTATATTATATGTATATTACGTTAGATTAAAACAAGAGTTAGAGTTTTATCAGTATCAAAACAAGAAGAGTGAAATACAGAGAGAGAAAAGAGAAGTTAGAGAGAAAAGAGGAAAGAAAAAGGAGAAAGAAAGAGGAAGAGTTGAAGATCAACAAAGAAATCATCATCTCCTTCTTCCTCACAACTCATAAGGGTATAACTCCTAACTTTAGAGTTTTAAAAACTTATTTTACGTTCTTAAAGTTTTAGTTTACTGTAAATATGAGACTTCATGGAAGTTTGTTATTTTGATGTATAGATATGTTATATGGTGTTCATAAGATGATTATACATATATATTGTGTTCATAAATTGTTTAAATATAAATTGTACGATGGTTTAAGTTAGTTAATTCACGTATACATGATGAACATGAGAATTCATGTTCATCAAAAGTTACAGTAAACTAGTTTTGGAAATATATAGTTCCTTTAAAATCAAAATTTATGTTTGATTGTATATTATTGTGTAAATTGATTGTAGAGTATGTTAATATGATGAGAAATGAATTCAATATGTTTAAAATCATGTGAATTGGTTTAAAAACAATTTCACAGTGTTCAATTTTATCAAGAACACTGAAAATGGTCTTTTCTTCAAAATTAATGAAATTTGGTATTTAAATTATGTGTTTTGATGTTATATGTATTAGAATATGATTAGAAACATAAACTGATAATTTTATAAAAGTTTATGTGAATTATATGTGCTAAATTCGAAATTTGGTGTAAAGAAATAAGCCAAATTAGCTTTTTCTCTGCAAAGTTCGCGACTCTGTCAGAACTGTCTGCGCAGTGGCGTGGCCGCGCCGCTCCAAGGCTAATTGGAGCGCGGCCGCGCTGGTCTTGCAGATTGTGCAAAGAGTTATTTTTAAATGTGAAAATTATAAGATTAATGATGTAATAATTTATAAAGAATGTTAATAAAATTAAAATATTAAATAGACAGTAATGAATTATATTAATAAAATATAATATATAATTATAATTAAAGTAAATGTTTAACTTAAATTATAATTTAATATGTAATTATAATTTGAATAATTATAATTAAGATAAATGTGTAGTTTAAATTATAATTCATTTTAATTATAATTTAATGAGTACATGGATTGAAATTGATTAATTATAATCAAAGTAATTGTTTAATTTAAATTATAATTGGTTTAATTATAATTTAATTAATATAAATGCATAAATTGAGTTTGATTAATTTTAATCAAAATAAATGTTTAATTTAAATTATAATTTATTTAATTATAATTTAATTAATATAAAATGCAATTATAATTTGATTAATTATAATTGAGGAGAATGTGTAATTTAAATTATAATTTGTTTAAATTATTATTTAATTAATATGAGTACGTAATTATTAGTTGATTAATTATGTGAAAATATAATATGATTATGTGATGTGATTAATTATGTGATAATTAATTATTATCTTAATAATTAAAGAGGAATGAGTTAACCTAAATGGGTTAACTAATTATGAGAATTAGATATCTGATAATTAATTTATATTATTCATTATACATATAATTTGACAGTATGTTAAACAAATGGGAGAGAATTATGAAATGTAAAGTAGAATTTACTTGGACGATTGCTAAGCGTTGCTATGTGACTAATAGCTGATGTCTATGGTAATACGTTGGGTAGGATTCATGAAGTGCAGATAATTATAAGATGTTTTTCGTTAATTGGTAATCTACGAGCCATACAAGTTTTTCAATTCCTATTTTCTATGTGAACATGATGATGAACTGTTTTAAATTGTGTTGCAAAGAGCATGATATGTTATATATGTTGCAAGCATGAAATGTTAAAGTCAATTTCTGAATATATTGATTGATTAAAGATTGTTGATTGAGTAAGGAACTCAATCTTTATACTTCTTATGTGAATTAAAGTATGTATGCTATGTTACCCTAATGATTATGAGATGTATATTGAGCATGTTATTATTTGCTACGTGATGCATGAAAGCTGTTAGATCTTGCTGAGCTGTCGAGCTCACTCTTGCAAATAACCACTTTTGTAGGTCAAGGATGCAAGGTAATGATACGTGCTAGTTGAATGTTAAGATCAATAGCAAGAAATTATTTATTCTAGATGAGTAATGTATTTGTTTCCTTAATTGTAACATAATTGTTGAGTTGTAAGTTGAGCTATCTTATGTATAGTGGATATTGCTTTGAGATGTAAGACTTTGTATAGTAACTTCGATGAAGCGATTCATGTAATAAATTGAATCAAAGATATGTATTGATAAAGGTTATGATTCAGGGGAATATAGAACGTATATATAAAAGTTTTAATTATTTCGCATTTTTAGTGATTGTATAATCGAATAATGATGTAAAGTTAGAAGTTTGTTGTATTGTTAACGATCGAGAATGAGAATTGTATTGTATGAAATTTGGGGTCGTTACAATTGGTATCAAAGCTGATAGGTTATACACCTTAGGTAAGAGCACCTTAGGCTATGACCTTAGATTATAAGAAGTTAAGTTTAAGTTACGTATGTGAAAAGAATATGTTAAAAAGGTGATTCTTTTCACATACGTAGATGTATAGGATGAGGTAAGTCTTTGAAATGTTATAAGAAGAAGATTAGAATGACGAGGAGTAAACCCGAATAAAATATTAAACTATATGAATGAATTAGAAATTCTTAAAGGAAGAGTTGTTTAATGAACGAGAAGATTCAAAGAAGAATCTTGAAGATATATGAAGATAAGAATCGGGAGTTGCCTTAATCCAATAATCAAGATGACGAATAATGATGAATAGATATAGTCTATAAGATTAAAACCATAAATGAAATCATGATATAAGATGTTGATAGGTAAAGATAAGAAGATTGTAAAACAAAACAATAATGAGATAAGAAAAGAATCATAGGGAGATGATTATAGAATATGATCATAACGTGATCTTTTAAAGTTGTAAAGACAGATGATCTGTAATGATTGAATAGTTATAGTTTGATGCTATAACGAGAATGTGCTATGATATAGTACGAGGTAAACTCACGAGGAGTTATACATGATGAGATACAAAGAAATCTGTATCAAGTATAGAGCGAGAAGTTAATAGTAGGATAGAGTAAGTGGAATTTCAACTGAGGACTCATGTGGTGATTGAGTTGTACAAACCTTTCTATGGGCAGTGGTTTGTGCTTACACTTGGTTTATCACATGAATAATCATTGGAATGTTGGTGTCGCGCTATCGATATATATATCGTGAGAAAGTAATTCTTGTCCCATGTTTATAGTTGATAGTTAGAGGCAATTAAGATTAGTAAGATGTTGTTAGGATTAGGTACGAGTTCTTAAAACTCATATTTATAGTAAGTTCATAACTCATAATCGTATGTATGTTTTGAACCCCTAAGCATATGGACAGTTCTTGATAGGTTCTTGGACTACGTATTGCTAGGACAAGTTCTTAAACTCATATTGTTGTGGTAAGTTCCTGAACTTTTAAAGTGTGGTAAGTTTGATGAACTATATTGGGAATTGAAAGGTTATGGTAAAGAAAGTATTGATGATGCTGAAGATTGATAGAATGTTTAAGTAATGAAACGATGGAGTAAAGATTTAAATTGATGGAGAAAATTTTGATATTCTAAGTCTCCTAGCTTTGCTAGAATTTTGAAATTTATTGACTTCGTGCTGATGTTGCACTCCTGTTATCTTGAAAAACATTGGATCAAATGATTGAACCAATGGATTTTTAAAATAGTGCTATTATTCACATGTCTATGCTAACTACTTCAGCTAACAAAAATGATTTAAAATTTTCAAAATGTATTTTATATATTCTATGCATCATTTGATATGATGTAGAAACAATAATCGAGAAAGTCATCAATGCAGTTGAACATAGTGTTGGATGTGATCGTAGGATCGTTAGCCCACTATGGTATGTTGTAGCATGATAACGTCATATGATGACGAAATTATAAACGTACCATTATTACGGTACGGTATCAGGATATTATAAAAAAAAGATTTATTTCTAGGGTTTTAAAGAGCTAAAGAGAGTTCTTAGCTATAGTTTACTATTTTGGCTTCTCTCTTTGCTCTTAGTAGATTTTACTTACTTAAAGTTTTGAATTGAGTTTGATTGTGATTTTGAACTTGGATCTGAAGGTTTAATTTGGAGGCTGAGTTATCAAATTTGCAATTGTTTACTCTCTCTAATTCTCTTTGCTTTCATTTTATACTTTCAATGCTTGAACAAAATCCCATAATGGTTATTGATTCAGAGATGAACTAATCACCATTATGGGATTCTAATGGAGATTATTGCTTAGTTTAGATCTCTATGCCTATTTCTTATGTGTGATTGATTATGTATGGATTGCCTAGCATGGTTGTGTTTATTATTTAGATGCTTGATCACCATCTACCTGTAGAATTTGTATGGAATTGAAAGAGGAAGTACAAATTCGGATTTAGCCATGTTAGCATATGTTCATGAAATTTGCATGTGATAGATTTTGTGATTCGTAATCCGGATAGACATATACCGTATTACCATGTGTAATCAATTGAGAGAGTTTGCACTTAAATTGATATTACTTGTAAGTCACATAGAAATATAGTGAGTTAGGTAATATTGATGTTTATATGAATTATATCTCTTTTGTGGATTTTATATGATATGGGCACGGTTTATCAAAAGATAGCCATGTTTTACCTTCGTGCTCTCGACTAGCAATTCAGAGTAATTAATTAGGCTTAACAAGAGGTATATAATCTGAATGATACATTAAGTGAAGTTAGTATCCCATATCTTCCCAATTTGAATCAGTTGCTTGTTAATTAGTTATATTTAGTTGATAATCATTATAGTTAGTAATTCACATCTTATTTACTCGTTCAAGCAGCCAAAAATAGCTATAAAGTTATTTTATGATATATTAGAAATAATTACTTTTCTCCGTGGGAACGATACTTGACTTATCATATAGTACTTGTTGACCGTGTATAATTGCACGTGTGTGTCTATTTTTTAACACCAAAACAAGCCAACAACAGATAGTTCAAAGGAAGTGACGGCTATGAACACCAATCATAGCGGAACACCAGGTGGACTGGTCATAATGCAGGGAGTGGTAGAGGAAAGAAGAGAGTCCACTAAGAAAATTCCTCCGCCACCGTCAAACATCCTGTTGCCCGAAGTTAGCAACCACACTCATGATTCTACCCTACTAGATGATGAGGAGGAAATATTGATCCTTTCCAATGAGGAAAAAGCCAAAAGGGAAAGTTTCTGGCGAGAAATGCAACAACAGTTCGAGAGAGCTTTCAAAGTCAAAACCTCCCGGGCCCATGGAAAAGATAGAGGACCAGATCAAGGAAAAGGAGGCGAGGGTATCGGCAAAGTTAACCCATCAAGGAATCAAGAGTTCGTCCCTTTTTTTGACGGGTCTAGTTTGAGCGTCCCCGAGGGATGTGATGAATATAGAGGTTATCAAGTGATGGCGTTATTGAAGATGTTTTAGATAAGGAAGTAACCTCTACTGCCCTCATCAAAAGAAACCTAACCTCTTACAACTGAACTATCCAGCCTCAGCTAACCCGAAATGCGTAGATTCACAGAATAGGATTGCGAGTTCCAGGAGATGTTGGGACGGTATCGTTAGCTTTATGTTTTATTTTATGTTTTATTCATTATTATGTTATGCGTTGTTTATGTAAAAAAAAGAAAAAAGTAAAAAGAAAAAGAAAAAAATCAATATTATGATATCCTTTGCATGAACTACGTAAGACCTGATCTCCTTTTAAAGGAGTACGTAGGCAGTCAGTAATGGCGCGGTCTAACTATTATAAAAGTCACAAAACCCTTTTCAACAATTTAGCGATCCCAAGATGTGACTTTTCAATAACTCATCAAACCCGAAAGTGCGAGAAGACTTGATCTCCTTTTGACCTACAGAAGTGCGTGAGTGGACATCGTGACAAAGTTTATCTCATATCTGATGACTTGTTCTCTAAGATAAAGCCCTAAATCAAGCCTTACAGATTGAACCAAGTCTAGTTGAAACTGTCACATCAGAAACCAAGTCGAGCTCTTAGATCTAATTCAATGGAATCTGAAGGCCTGTCGACATCAATCATCAAAGCCAGAGCGATAGCATGAAATGAGAAACACAATGATATATCAAGCATGATCATCAGCGAGGACAGATACAAACCAGGGTGATGCAAAATACAGGGAAGATTACCATAAATAGTGATCCAACGAGAGGAAGTACTATTTGATGACCTTTAAAGACCTTCAAAGAGCTGACACCCTCAACACAAGCCTTCCTCAAGTCAGAGGAAAAAGGGTCATCAAAATCAAGTGCATCTATAAGTCAGAAGCGAGAATTGGGCACCCGAACGTCAAAGCTCACCCGACCTGTTCACCATGTGGGTCATAAGGTAGAAGATTTTTGCGATCTTGGCATCCTTTCAGCCCATGCGTCAAACACAACAAAGCGACTACTCCAGACGATAAGCAAAACTGGGGCAATTTCAGAATTAATGAAAAGCCGATATTAGGACCCTAACAACAAACGAGACTGGGGTAATGTCAGAGACAACGATAACTCGACACTAGGGCATTCATCGACCATCCCAAAAGGGAAAATGCAAGTCGTCACCTATAGCGCGATCTTTTCAACATGCGACGTCATCATCAGAGCTTATCTCATATCATTTCACTTGCAATCTAGTACGATCATTTGATCTCTTCCAATCATAACTTTCTTAGAATGCAGCGATCCACGTGTGAGGTATGACTCTTTCAACTCTTTATCTATTTTCTGTCTCCGTACTATAGCGATGATAGCCAATTTAAATATAGATAAATCTTGCATTAGAATATTAGAAAAATGTTTTAAAAGGGAAGATTTAGTTTAACTTGTTATGAATAGATTTATTCCGATAAGCATCTGTGGAGCAAGGATCACAAGAATGATTAGAGAATTAAGACTATTCAACCTTTTGATTAGGCATGACATCCTAGTTCTAAGTGCTTTTTGGAGCAGAATCGACCTCATATGCATGCCTGCACTTTACGGTTGCCTTAACTCTTAGTTGTGGGGTATGAAACTATGGTGACATCTATGACAATTAATGCGAAGATAAAAGATAAGTGATGGCGAACCTAATGTCCCGAATCGTGGCCTGGGTTACTCGAGAAATTAAGCCTAAGGGGTGTCTTTACACCTGGTGCCCTAAAGTCGTCTAGTTTGGGAGTCACCGGCCTAACGCTAGCTACATGGGTAACTTAGTGCCTAAGAAAACGAGCATTGTGAGGACATATAAGGCAAGACCTGAGCAGATTCAAATCGTGACCTGGGTTACTCGAGTAATTAAGCCTGAGGGGTGTTTTTACACCTGGTGCCCTAAAGCCGTTTGGGTTGGGAGTCACCGGCCTAACACTCGTTACATGGGTAACTTAAGCCTAAGAAAACGAATCTTACATATGGTCAGGCAAAGAGCAAATAGGTTAGATCACATGAATTATCATGAAGTGTGGCCTTTGTTAATCGAGCAGGTAAACCCAAAGGGGTGTATTTACACCTAGTGCCCTAAAGCCGTTTGGTTTGGGAGTCACTGGTCCAAAACTCATTAAATAGGTAACACTGAATAGCTTAAGAAAACGAGACAAGTTAAGCGAGGGCAGAAAGAAAAAAAAAGAAAATTTGGAGTTCAGAAAAATTTACAAGATCAGAACAAGATCATCTAAAGTTATGGAAGAGAAACCCCTGCTAAAGGTTGCGTCACTCATAGTGAACATGTCATATGATGTTAATTCTATGAAGAACGATACCTAGAGCAAAGACGAAGTATCTTTAATAAAGGGAGATAAGTCTTTTGAATCTAATCTTACTCATGAACAATGACCATGGATGCTTAAAAGTTTTCTTACGATTTTATAACTTGTTAAATGAAAAAATTCCTTAAGATAAACGATATAACAAATAGCCTTGTGGTTAGCGATTCACAACTGCTTAGAGAAAAATTCATTTTTATACTCAATTTTAAGATCTTTAGCGATGAGATAAAAATACAGCGATTACGAGTTAAGTGGCAAACCCGATGAGCATTCAATTTAATGAAATTTAACTTCATATGCCTCATTGATGAGATTATACTAATTTTTATCAAAGTTTACCCCCGACGGCCAAAGCCGTCAAGCTTTTGGAGCATTTTTTTATTCGTCTGATGTGCAGGATATTGCTCACTCTTGACGTGGTCAACAAAGCAAGTTTCTTATATGAATCCCTGGTAACAACATGCGAAAGGGCTGGGGCATTTTTGCTATTCAATGAAAGGGAAGGAGCCTAAGGTAGTACCAAGCTTCTCATCAAAAGAAATGAGAGGACTTCTGAAAGAAATTACAATGACATAAGCTAGCGATGATAAAAGAAAGGAAAAGTTCCTTGAAGGTTATTACCAGAGGAAAAACCCAACGCCTCATCAGTAAAACAATATCAAAAAGACTACCCAGGGGTCAATCCTAACTCACAATTTATAAATGCAAATCCATGACATAAAATGCATGCATCATGACATATGCATTGAATGAAAAGCATTATGCATACATCTCTGCAAAATACATAAAATTGTATACATCAAATATCATCTCTATCCTATAAATATAAGTAAAAAGTACAGGGAAATGGGTCACAAGAGCCCAATGACTAACAAAAGGTCCGACAAATGAAATCTACATAATAAAATATGTTAACCTGTGCCAAGTCCTCCTAAGGCGAGGCCTCTGCACCGAAGTTCAAATCTGCGTAGTGAAAGGACGGGCTGCATCCTCCAGGGATGTCAGCGGCACCCGGGTCATCAGTTAAAGGCAGTATCAAATCCAGCGGAGTCGCAAGTAAAAAACTCTCCCCATTTATCCATTGGCAACAACCCAGTGAAGGCATCGGCTCAACCCCGATGATGTAATCCGTTGGCTACAACCCAATGAAGGCATCGGCACAACCCTGATGATGTAAATCGTTGGCTACAACCCAGTGAAGGCGTCGGCTTAGCCCCGATGGTATAATCCATTGGCAACAACTCAGGGAAGGCATCGGCACAACCCCGATGGTGTAATCCGTTAGCAACAACCCAGTGAAGGCATCGGCACAACCCTGATGGTGTAATCTGTTGGCAACAACCCAGTGAAGGCATCTGCTCAACCCCGATGGTGTAATCCATTGGCAACAAACCAGTGAAGGCATCGGCTCAACCCCAATGGTGTAATCCGTTGGCAACAACCTAGTGAAGGCATCGGCACTATAAGAACTGAGAATTTCATGAATAAATATTATTTTGACAAAATAAGAGAATGAATATTTATTTAAATATAAATATTGATGTGCTGTGAAATGAACAATTTAACTAAGTTATATTGAATTTATACAAATGTGGTTTGTGATGCGAATTGTGATAATGCCTTGTGTGGTATGAGAATAAAGATTTAAGGGATTGGTTTAAATAAGAGATGATTAAATTAGGGAGTGAGGAATTAATTAATATCATATTATTAATTAATTGATGAGCAAAGTAAATTACATAATTAGAGTATGTATTATCTATTTAATTGATGTGTACAAAGTATGTAGTAAGGTCTAGTAACTACATTAAAAAGAATATGTAGTGTGACACCTTGTGGTAACTATATTATATACAGAAACTATATAATAAAGTAAAAAGAATTATAAGTTACATAAATAATTGCATATGTGACAACACAAGGAACTATATAAAATATAAAGTGTAGTGTGACACTTTAGTAAGACTATGAAATATATGGTATATTAAAGTATGTGAATAAGGAATAACAATAATTATTTCAATAAGTACATAATTGAAATAATAATAATAATGAGATTTGTGATAATGTAGTATGTCACCATTTAATTAACTCATAAATTGGCATTATTAAAAATTTACATGGATTACATGATGTGTATAAATATGTACCCCAATGTACTACCATGAAATGTTGTAGTGACCTTCTAGGTCCATGTATGCCCTAAATGAACTTAAGCCATGATATGTATATATGTGTGTTAAGTGTATAATATATGGTATTTCCTTATTGCTAGAATGCTGAGTTTCCTTGTCCCACTTTGATTGCCCAATTACTCCTCACTTCTCATTCACGTGTAACACATAAAGGCTAGAAGCTATTTCACATTCTTCTCCCAAGCTCCTTCTAGCTCATGATTATGGGGGGGGGGGAGTGGTTATCATGATGATCTTCAACAACTAAATTACCTACCCTCTAATAACCTTCATGCAATCCTTCAATCCATGAGTTTAATTTAGTGGAAGATTGTATTGTCTGTGTAATCTTTCTTCTATAAATATGAACTCCTCTTCTCTCATTTTTCTATTGCTGAGATTTGCATAAGTGCTGAGTTGAGAGTTATATATATATTAGTGTTGAGCCTTCTAGAGTTAACAGCAAGTCCAATTAATCTATAGCAAAGGCATAATCACATTCTCTCATTCTATATTTCTTGTTTACTGAGTTTCAAATTCTTGAATTTGGTATGAAGTTCATGATCTTGTGGTTTGATAATGTTAATTAGTTACTTTATAGACTTGTAAGTGTAATAGATATGCAATGTAGTTGTCTGGAAGAGAATTCGTAGAAAATTTCTGTGTTTGGGTTTGTGAATTGTCGTTGCTGGCTGCTCTCTGGTCTGGAACGGGAGTCGCGCGACCGCGCGTCTCCCTAGTACAACTAGCGCGCGGCCGCGCCAATCTGCAGTTTCTGCTTCCTGCTTAAATCTGCTAAGTGTTAGGTTGTTTGCATGGCTTAGATGAGCATGATAATGGGTCTAACATACTTATATAAGTATATGGAGATAGCGTAAACACGCTTTGGCTATGATTACATGCAAGAATTATGAAACGACATATAGTGTTGAAGTAAACTTAAAGTTTCATGAACGAACGTTAACATATATGAAGCATGTTAGTATTCTGACTTTCGAGACATGTTTGTATGACCTAGAAACACATGAAATACGTGTTGACTTGCATATATAAGCTTTATGATGGAATGTGAACATGCAAACCCCACTATTAAATATTTTTAACGAAAATGTAAGTTTTGAAGGTGGATATTGACATGTAAATGCCATATATACATTCTAATTTTATGAGCATGTTTAGATGACTTAGAAATGCATGTCGGACAGGTTAACGTATGTATATAGATAGTATGAACATGTTAGACCTTAGTAGAAAGCTTTACTAATGAAAGTACGAGTTTTGAACGTGAACATTGACATGCTACTTTGAGATTTAAATTCTGAAATTTATGGACATATGTGATAGCACTTTAAGACTCACTCATGTATTATACATGTATATATACCATAGCTAGGTGTCGTGAAACCAAGTTTAGTGTAAACGAAGCATGTTTTCAAACTAATAACTAAGATTGTTACATGTATGTAATATCAATACTCATAAGCATGCCTTATATGAGTTATATGATTTTCTTATGTGTTTAAAATAACATGCATGATAGCTTACATGATTTCATGATATTGTAAAGCCTTAATTTGTTCAAATATAGATCTAGAACCTATATCATGTAAATTGAACGTGAGTAGGTTGAGCAAGCATGAACGCATCCTTTAATATGAAGACATGCTATGTGATATCATATGTTATGTGATACTTGAATCCAATTTGACGGTTAACTTACAACAATGCTATAATGTGGTAGAAAGAGTATGTTTGCTATTTGTTGTGATCTTATGTGATATTAATGATATGAGAATATGTTTAAACTCAAAAAGAGGAGCGTTAAGGATAGAAATTATATTAATATGATACTATATAACTGTGTAGCTAGGTTAAAACTTAGCTTATGTGTTGATCGTATATCCGAAGATAAGATGTGACGTTAAATTATATGACTAATGAATATCATATATATACGTAACTATATTACGATAGGAATTCAAAAGTGTTGATTTGCTTTTCGTGGATAAACTACGCTAAATGCAAGTTTCCTTACTTACACTAATTTATAGTGCAAGTATCCTAACACTTGTATTACTTTATTCAACGAATATTGTAAGCAAGTATCTAAACCTTATCTATTTGAATGCAAGTTGTCTTACTCGTTCATTTGAGCTAGTATGTCTGAACTCTTGTGAAAGCTATTATTCATGTTGAACTTGGTATTGTTCTTGAATATTGTGAAAGTGTCTATGTCACTTGATTCGGCTAGACTATATGCATATTTATAAAACTGTCCAAACCTTTTTATCGATGTGAAAATCTTAAAAACTGAGTTGAACAACCCTTATGGTAAGGGGAGTGTTTATTGTTTGAAGCCCCAACACACGCGTGAATATTACTGTGGTGTTATGCATAACATAGAGTATTGTAGACTGATCATATATCGTACTTGTTTCTTTTGGGTTATCAGTTTAATATTGGTAATTCTAGTAGATGTTCAATAGTCCTTAGTGACTTCTCAGTATAAAATTGTTTTATCCAGTTAGATACGTTGATAGCCTTTGAATTCATATATATATATATATATGTTGATCTATATTGAATTATCGTTTCATACTCCAAAGATTTGATTTGAGAATTGTTGATATTCGTTATTCATGATATTATTCTGAAACCCTGAACTATCTTAGATATGATACTTCGATATTTCAAACTCGAGTTATAAAACTCTTCACCCTTGTTATATATTACTTGCTGGGCAATTTGTGCTCTTTCTTGCTTATTTAAAACCTTTTAGTTAAGGCGGAACAGGGAAGTGTCTCGAGGAAAGACAAGGGCAAGGGCAAGGCTACCGACTAGCTTGTTCCATTATATTTAAAATTGTTATGTTGTATTAAGACTGTCTTCAGACTATGATTAAGCTTAAGTACGATTATGTAAAAAGTCTTTACTTGAACTGTAGGTTACGAGATTTGGGGGAATAATTATAATAAATCATTGTATATTATTCTATATTAGATCTTCTGCTGTGAATGTGTGATTTTAGTTATTATTGTATTACCATGAGCACGTGACGAACCGAATTCGAGTGACCAAGTGGCGGTCCCGAATTTGGGGGCGTCACAGGTTGGTATCAGAACTGTAGTTATAAACCTTAGGAACGAGTGTCCTTAGACTATAACTTAGGAGAATTTAGAGGTTAGGAAGGAGATAAAACTTACGTAGAGTTTTCCTTAAGAGACTTAGTTTGTTATGAAATGTAACTTCATTTTATACAATGAACTTATGTTTTATTTAACATTCTAATGGAGTTGCTGTTTCTTGTCTTGTGTTTATGATTGTAGATGGCAGATATGGGAGTACCCAGCAGAGTGACTGAGGAGGAGCCTAGAGACATACATGTGGTGTATGAGGCACCTGTAGAGGCTGTGTCAGTGCAGGCTGTTATACCATCCGAGTCAGATGATGAAGATGGGATAGAGGTAGAGTTTGACCCCGAAGAGGAGCCGATGGAGGACGAGCCGGTTGAGGACGAGCCTTCAGAGGATGAGCCCATGGAGGACTCCTACGAGCCTAATTGGGAGGAGCATATGCTAGGAGAGTACGAGGAGCGTATTCTGGAGTTGGACTGCAGAGTTCAGGAGTTGGAAGAAGAGGCCCTAGAGAGAGAGTCGGAGTTCTAGAAACTGCGGGACGAAGACCACCAGAGGAAGTTGGACATGCAGGAGCTAGAGGTAGAAATTGCTTATCACAAGGAGGCTGGAATCCAGATGGGGACTTTGTTTCACAAGTCAGTGGCTAGGAATGTAGATCTGGCAGGGAAGCTAGAAGAGGTCGAGCAGAGGGAACTAAGCGAGAAGACTGAGAAGGAAGCACTTTGTACTTAGTTGGAATTAGAGGTGATGGATAGGATACACTTCAAGGAGAAGTGGGAGGCTTCCCATAAGAGAGCAGATGACTTGGAAGATGAGGTCAGATGCAAGAAGAGGAAAATAAACAAGATGGGGTACGTGTTCTGCTCGGCATTTGAGAGGGTGCTTGATGGTGTGTACCACTACCTGGCAGAGAAGGGACAGACTCTAAATACTATGAGTCGAGAGCTGGTAGCTTATATAGCACAGTTAGAGTACAAGAGTGTTGTGGAGCGTGGCATGATGTGATGAGATTTCCTTAGATGGTCTAGTAGTAGTTTAGTAGTGTTTATCTTTATGTGTTGTACATACTATGTTGTAATCCCAATCTTTCGTGTAAGATGTGAGATAGTGATGTAAACCCCATGTAAGTTTTTGTTAGAGGGGTAGTATGGTAGTAGGTTGGTATATTCCCCATCTTTTATGATATTAGGGGATATATGTGATGACAATTATAGCGGTATGCTAATATAATCATGTAATGAATTGGCATATGAATATAAATGGAGTTTATTGAGAAACGTGTTATAAATTTATTCTTTTTGTTTTAAAAGAAACACTTAAGTGACATAACTGAATAATAATAAAATGAAAATTTGTGATGCAGATCATGGCACCAAGACGTAGATTGACTGCACCCGAAGAATCGGTTAATAATGAGAGAGAACAAGTAGATCCCATCCAAAAGCTAGTTGATCTGTTAGGAGAGGCTCTTAGGGGAGAAACAATGAACCTGTTCGCCCAAACCCTCCGGTTGTGCCAGTAAAAACATTTAAAGACTTTAGAAGTGTAGGACTCCCAGAGTTCGAGGGTACTACTGACCTGATAGTGGCGCAAACGTGGATCAAGGAGATCAAGAAAACTTTCACTATAGATCGCATAGGCAAAGATTAGAAGACAGTGTTTGCCACGTATATAATGAGGGGAGAAGCAAACTATTGGTGGGAGGCAAATCAGCAAAGAGCTGGGGAAGGAACAATAGCATGGGAAAGATTCAAGACGATGTTCTTCGAGAACTACTTCCCGAAGAGCATGAAAAATTGAATGGAGGTGAAATTCCTAGAGGTAAAACAAGGGGATATGATGGTGGCACAAAACGCAGCTAAATGTAACGAACTAGCATGATTTGCGGAGCACCAAGTTGGTGATGAAGAGAGGAAGGCTAGACGATTCGAACAAGGACTGAAGCCTTGGCTATTCAATAAGGTGCCAGTTCTTCAGATCGATTCTTTTGCAACACTACTGGAAAAGGCTATTATTATCGAGTGAGGAAGTGAAGCTTTGAGCTTGTATAACAAAGAGAATAAAAACAAGAACAGTAGTAGTGAGAATCGTGGAGGAAGCAGCGGCGGAGGGAGTAACTCCGAAAAAAAAAATGGGACAACAACAGAAACAACAATCAATGTGGGAGTCACCAGGGAAATTCTAAGAAAAGGAGTGAGACTTGTAACAAGTGTGGGAGAAGCCATCAGGGAGAATTCTGGAAGGGGAAAAGCACGTGTTATAATTGCGACCAAGAGGGGCACATATCGCCAAATTGCCCAAAACCGAAGAAGATCAGGGGATGTTTTTCTTGTGGATCAACGGAGCACCAAATAAAGGATTGCCCAAAGAAAGGAAGTGGTGGAACTAGCGGAGGTCAGGGTGGAGGTAGCAAGTTGATGATTGGAGGACCCGCGCAACCCAACCGATCGACCGCCCGAACATTTAACATGACCATCCAAGATGTCATAGCTACAAAGGATGTAGTGTCAAGTATAATCCCAATCAATGATATAAATGCTTACGTATTATTTGATTCGGGTGCCACCTGATCTTTTATATCTGAATAATTTGCTAGTAAACTTAGTACACCCCGAGAACGTTTAGAAGATCCTCTAAACATAGAAGTTGCAAATAAGGAAATAATCTCTGTAGAATACGTTTATCAAAATTATCGTGCCAACATTAGAGAACATGAACTGAGCGTAGACCTGATTCCTATTAGACTGGGAGAATTTGATGTGATACTGGGAATAGATTGGTTGTATAACCATGAAGCGATAATTGATTGTCAGAATAAATGTGTAAACCTTCAGACTCCGAGTAAGTCTAAGGTAGTATTTTATGGTAGCTCATCGCTTAAGCAATCGTGTTACGTTACGTTAATGCAGGCCAAGAAATTGTTAAGAAAAAGATGTGTAGGTTATTTAGCTACATCGTTGATACTCAGAAGAAGGGAGTAGAAATTAAGTATATATCCATAGTGAATAAATTTCAGGATGTGTTTCCAAATGACTTTCCTGGTCTTCCGCCAGACAGGGAAATCGAATTCGTAATAGACTTAGCACCGGGGACGGCACCGATTTTGAAAGCCCCATATCAAATGGCACCAGTAGAGATGAAGGAATTGATGGTAAAATTGTAAGAGTTGTTGGATAAGGGTTACATTTGACCAAGTGTGTCTCTTTGGGGAGCACCAGTGTTATTCGTTAAGAAAAAGGACGGATCGATGAGGCTCTGTATCGATTATCGAGAATTGAACAGAGTAACGATCAAGAACCGATATCCACTACCAACGATAGACGACTTGTTTGA
This sequence comes from Panax stipuleanatus, assembly GCA_020205555.1. Taxonomy (NCBI): domain Eukaryota; kingdom Viridiplantae; phylum Streptophyta; class Magnoliopsida; order Apiales; family Araliaceae; genus Panax; species Panax stipuleanatus. The sequence continues at coordinate 99,606,229 of CM035125.1, forward strand.
TCAACTGAAGGGAGCAAAGTGTTTCTCAAAAATTGACTTACGAACAGGATATCATCAACTGAATGTGAGGGATGAGGACATACCAAAGACTGCATTTCGAACCCGTTATGGACACTACGAGTTTTTGGTAATGTCATTTGGTTTGACTAATGCTCCGGCAACATTTATGGACTTGATGAACTGAGTTTTCAAGTCATACCTGGATAAATTTGTTGTGGTTTTTATCGATGACATTTTGATCTACTCGAAGACAGAGGAAGAACACGCCGAATATCTGAAGATTGTTTTGGAGGCACTAAGGAAAGAGAAGATGTATGCAAAGTTTTCAAAATGTGAATTTTGGATGGAGAAGGTTCAATTCTTAGGGCACGTGGTAGATAAGAATGGAATCTCAGTAGAACCCACAAAGGTCGAAGTAGTAAGTAATTGGGAACAACTGAGAACACCGACGGAGGTGAGAATCTTTTTAGGGTTAGTTGGGTACTATCGAAGATTTATCCAAGATTTTTCTTAGATGGCAACCCCGTTGACCAATTTGACGAGGAAGATAGTGAAATTTGTCTGGACCGACAAATGCGAAGAGAGTTTTCAAGAGTTGTAGAAGAGATTGAGCAAAGCACCTGTGTTGTCATTACCAGATGATGCGGGAAATTTTGTGGTGTACAGTGACGCATCGCACAAGGGACTTGGTTGTGTTCTCATGCAACACGGCAAAGTCATTGCGTATGCATCACGATAATTGAAGGATTACGAAAAACGATACCCTACTCACGACTTGGAGTTAGCGGCAGTAGTTTTTGCATTGAAGATATGGAGGCATTACTTATACGGGGAAAAATGTGAGATATACACGGACCATAAGAGTCTGAAATATATTTTCACACAGAAGGAGCTGAACATGAGGCAGAGAAGGTGGTTAAAATTAATCAAAGACTATGACTGCGATATTCTTTATCACCCGGGGAAGGCAAACGTGGTTGCAGACGTTCTGAGCAGGAAAGGAAGGGAGAAATTGTTTCAACTGATGACTCAGGAAGAATTGATAAGAGAGATGGAGAAATTGGAGATAGAAGTGAAAGGACCAGAAAGGTCTGAAGAGAAATAATTTGTAATGGAAGCTCTTCCGACATTGTTGGATAGAGTAAAAGAAGCACAGGAAAAAGATGAAGAGTGTGAGAAAATTCCAAAGAGGATTACAAAGAATGAAGAAGAGAAATTTCAAATGGATAAAGACGGTATTTTGAGATTTGAAGAAAGAGTATGGGTACCAGCGGTAATCGAGTTGAGGGAAGAGATTTTGCACGAGGCACATAAAATGATATATTCTGTTCATCCGGGAGGCACGAAGATGTACCGAGATTTGAGGCAACTTTTTTGGTGGCCCAATCTAAAACGGGAAGTCGCAGAGTGTGTTAGTAGATGTTTGACTTGCCAACGCGTTAAAGCAGAGCATCAGCGGCAGAATGGGTTATTACAACCATTGGAAATATCGAAGTAGAAATGGGAGCATATTACGATGGACTTCGTGGTAGGACTTCCAGTTACGCAGAAAGGTTATGATGCCATTTGGGTTATCGTGGATCAACTTACCAAGACCGCACATTTTCTACCAATCAAGATCCGCTACAGTTTGAATCAGTTAGCGAGTCTGTACGTAATGGAGATTGTTTCATGACATGGAATACCAGTGTCAATTATCTCTGATCGAGATCCGCTCTTCACGTTAAATTTTTGGAAGAGTTTGCAAGAGAGAATGGGAACGTAGTTAAGGTTGAGTACCGCGTATCATCCTAAGATAAACGGACAGAGAGAGTGAACAATACAAACGCTGGAGGACATGCTTAGGACTTGTGTGATGGACTTCAAGGGGAAATTGGGACGACCACCTACCTTTAGTCGAATTTGCGTATAATAATAGTTACTATATGAGTATCGGCATGCCACCGTACGAAGCCCTTTATGGGAGAAAATGCATAACGCCGTTATGTTGGGACGAAGTCTGAGAGCGACGAATACTCGGACCAGAGTTAGTACAACAAACCGCAGACGTGGTGACAATGATAAGAACCAGATTAGTAGCAGCTCAAGATCGTCAAAAAAAGTACGTAGATTTGCATCGGAAGGATTGAGACTTTAAAGTTGGTAGTTTTGTATTTTTAAAGGTATCTCCATGGAAGGAAAAGATTCATTTCGGCAAGAAAGGAAAACTGAGTCCGAGATTCATAGGACCGTTCGAGATACTGAAGCGAGTGGGCGAAGTGGCATACAAAGTTGCGTTACCACCCGAACTGGAGCACATCCACAACGTGTTCCACATTTCCGTGTTGCGACCGTACAAGAACGACTACAAGCACGTGATTTCTTACCAGCCCATTCAAGTGGAGAAGAACTTGGCGTACGAAGAAATTCATGTCCAAATACTAGATACGAAAGAGCAAGCCTTGAGAAATAAAATTATATCTTCTGTAAAAGTACTTTGGCGTAACCACGATGTCGAGGAAGCAACGTGGGAGTTAGAAGATAAGATGATGAAGTTCTATCCCCATCTATTTGTGTAACCTTGTAGCAATTCCGTGACGAAATTTTTATAAGTGGGGGAGGATGTAAGAACCGAGAATTTCATGAATAAATATTATTTTGACAAAATAAGAGAATGAATATTTATTTAAATATAAATATTAATGTGCTGTGAAATGAATAATTTAACTAAGTTAAATTGAATTTATACGAATGTGGTTTGAGATGAGAATTGTGATAATGCCTTGTGTGGCATGAGAATAAAGATTTAAGGAATTGGTTTAAATAAGAGATAATTAAATTAGGGAGTGAGGAATTAATTAATATCATATTATTAATTAATTGATGAGCACAGTAAATTACATAATTAGAGTATGTATTATCTATTTAATTAATGTGTGCAAAGTATGTAGTAAGGTCTAGTAACTACATTAAAAAGAATATGTAGTGTGACACCTTGTGGTAACTATATTATATACAGAAACTATATAATAAAGTAAAAAGAATTATAAGTTACATAAATAATTGCATATGTGACAACGCAAGGAACTATATAAAATATAAAGTGTAGTGTGACACTTTAGTAAGACTATGAAATATTTGGTATATTAAAGTATGTGAATAAGGAATAACAATAATTATTTCAATAAGTACATAATTGAAATAATAATAATAATGAGATTTGTGATAATGTAGTATGCCACCATTTAATTAACTCATAAATTGGCATTAATAAAAATATACATGGATTACATGACGTGTATAAAATATGTACCCCAATGTACTACCATGAAATGTTGTAGTGACTTTCTAGGTCCATGTATGCCCTAAATGAACTTATGCCATGATATGTATATATGTGTGTTAAGTGTATAATATATGGTATTTCCTTATTTCTAGAATGCTGAGTTTCCTTGTCCCACTTTGATTCCCAATTGCTCCTCACTTCTCATTCACGTGTAACACATAAAGGCTAGAAGCTATTCCACATTCTTCTCCCAAGCTCCTTCTAGCTCATGATTATTGGGGGGGGGGGAGTGGTTATCATGATGATCTTTAATAACTAAATTAACTACCCTCTAATAACCTTCATGCAATCCTTCAATCCATGAGCCTAATTTAGTGGAAGATTGTATTGTCTATGTAATCTTTCTACTATAAATATGAACTCCTCTTCTCTCATTTTTCTATTGCTGAGATTTGCATAAGTGTTGAGTTGAGAGTTATATATATGTATTAGTGTTGAGCCTTCTATAGTTAACAGCAAGTCCAATTAACGTATAGCAAAGGTATAATCACATTGTCTCATTCTACATTTCTTGTTTACTAAGTTTCAAATTCTTGAATTTGGTATGAAGTTCATGATCTTGTGGTTTGATAATGTTAATTAGTTGCTATATAGACTTGTAGGTCTAATAGATATGCAATGTAGTTGTCTGGAAGAGAATTCGTAGAAAATTTCTGTGTTTGGGTTTGTGAATTGCCGTTGCTGGCTGCTCTCTGGTCTGGAACGGGAGTCGCGCCGCCGCACGTCTCCCTAATACAACTAGCTCGCGGTCGCACCAATCTGCAGTTTCTGCTTCCTACTTAAATCTGCTTAGTGTTAGGTTGTTTGCATGGCTTAGATGAGCATGTTAATGGGTCTAACATACTTATATGAGTATATGGAAATAGCGTAAACACGCTTTGGCTATGATTACATGTAATAATTATGAAACGACATATACTGTTGAAGTAAACTTAAAGTTTCATGAATGAACGTTAACATATATGAAGCATGTTAATATCCTGACTTTCGAGACATGTTTGTATGACCTAGAAACACATGAAATACGTGTTGACTTGCATACATAAGCTTTATGATGGAATGTGAACATACAAACCCCACTATTAAACATTTCTAACGGAAATGTAAGTTTTGAAGGTGGATATTGACATGTAAATGCCATATATATATTCTGATTTTATGAGCATGTTTAGATGACTTAGAAATGCATGTCGGACAAGTTAACATATGTATATAGATAGTATGAACATGTTAGACTTTAGTAGTAAGCTTTACTAATGAAAATACGAGTTTTGAACGTGAACATTGACATGCTACTTTAAGATTTAAATTCTAAAATTTATGGACTTATGTGATAGCACTTTAAGACTCACTCATGTATTATACATGTATATATACCATGGCTAGGTGTCGTGAAACCAAGTTTAGCGTAAACGAAGCATGTTTTCAAACTATTAACTAAGATAGTTACATGTATGCAATATGAATACTCATAAGCATGCCTAATATGAGTTATATGATTTTCTTATGTGTTTAAAATAACAAGCATGATAGCTTACATGATTTCATGATATTGTAAAGCCTTTGTAATGATTGAGATTTTTTATAATAATTTTAAATATTTATTGAGTTAAATAAATATTTTTTTGTGATTTATTTATTGAGTTGAATAAATAAATTATGTGATTTTGGTGGGGTGATTTAATTAAGTGTTATACATCAATTAAATGAATATTTAATATTTAATTTAATTGATGTATATTAATTTTTAGTACAGTTCTAATTTAATTGAGATAATTAAATTAGATGAATTATGTGTTAAGTGTTACATGAATTATAATTAGCGAGTAATTATAATTATGCTGCAATTTTTTATGTGATTAATTGATGTTAGATTTTAATTGATTAAATTAGATGAGTAATATTTAATTAATTAAAGTGTAACATTAAAGTATGTGTTAAAAGAATTTATTAAAATAAAGAAAAGAGATTTAAATGATTTTAACCAAACAAGGCCCTTACTTGTGTTTTAAAAGGCTTTTGCCAAATAGGGCCCTTGCATTGTTTTAAACATATTCTACCAAACAATGCCTTAGCACTAATAATCTGTTTTTAAAAAAATAACCTTGTTTTGCCAAACAAGCCCTAGTGGCTTTTGATTTTTGAAATTCTATAATTGATAAAATTTAATAGGTAAATTAATTTTTAGTTAAATATTATATTTATATCCTATATCTATTAGTATACGTATATAGTTTTATGTTAGTTTTATATATCAGTGTTAAAAGAATATCACTATTAGAGAAGAGAGAAAAGAATACAAAGAAAAAGATAGAGAGTTAGAGAGAAGAAGAGAAAAGAAGGAGGGAGAAACCTTATTAACCAAAACAATCATCACCATCTTCATACTCTTCTCCTAATCAACAAATGTATAATCCTAACTTGCAATTTTAAAATTTATGTGTTTATGTTCTTCGTAGTGATAGTTCTCTGTAAATATGAATTTTATGAAAACTTTATAAATATGAATTATATGTGTTTATAGCATGCTTAGATACGAATTCAATGCTTAATTAATTGTTTAATTCATATACATGTGATGAATATGAGGAGTTCATGATCATCACTAAGTTATAGTAAAAGTATTTCAAAAATTATATATATATATATATATATATATATATATATATATATAGTTTTCCCTTTAAATCAATGGAATTCATGTTTGATTGTTCATCTTGGGTTAAATTAAGTATAGATGATGATAGCATGTTTAGAAATTGAATTACTATGCTTGAAATTGGGTGAATTGATTAAAAAACAAAAATTCAGTGTTCAATTTCATGAAAAACACTTAACAATGGTTTTTTTCAAAAAAATCATGAAATTGGTTGTTTGATGATGTGTTATAATGTTTATGTATGTTAGAATCATTTTAGAAGCTTTAAGTTTGTGTTTTCTATTAATTGATATGAATTTCATGAACTGAAATTAGAATTTGGTGTGGAGAAATAAGTCAAATTGACTTTTTCTCTGCACAGTTCGCGAACTTGTCTGCGTTCGCTGGAAGGGGCCCACCCCGACGGGGGGGCAGGGGAAGGGGTGGCAAGGAAAAAAGAATTTTTTTTTCTTTTGTATTTTTCAAAGCTAATTTTATGTAGTAACTTTTATAGCATGATTAAACATATATTAAAATGCTAAATGAATATTAATAAAATTTAATTTGTGAGTATAATTTTGAATAATTATAATTAGAGTAAAGGTTTAATTTAAATTATAATTTTGTTAAATTATAATGATTATAGTTGATTAATTTTAATCAAGTGAATGATAATTTTTAAATTATAATTTATGTAATTATAATAAATGCATGATCAATTATAGATTATAATCTTGTGTATTATAATTTAATATTTGCATGATTAATTATAAATTATAATTTGTGTAATTATAATTTAGTAAATGCATGACGTAGTTAATTAATTATAAATTATAATTTAATTAAATAAGATGTGATTATAATTTGAGTAATTATAATTAGATTAAATATTTAAATTATAATTTATTTAATTATAATTTATTTAATATGAAATAAGTAATTATTAATTGAGTTAATTATGTGAGCATGCCTATGTGATGTAATTAAATTATATGATTATTAATAATTAATTTAATAATTAAATAAGAATGAGTTAACCTAGAAAGGTTAACAAATTATGTAAGTTAGTTACGTGTTAACTAATTTAGATTGTTGTGGTTAAACATATATGTGTAAGAAGTGTTAAAGAACGTGAATTATATTAGTAGCTTGCGCTTGAGGCAAGTCTTCTAAACCATAAACTCGTTTATTTGTTTCAATTCAATTATTCATTGTTTGAGATTGTTCTTTTGTTGGACAAGTAATTATTGAAAGTTCATGATATAATTAAAGTAACCTTGGCTTATTGTTCAAGAAAGGTTTGAATATTCTTTTGAGATGCTTTAAATTTATTTCTAAAGCATATGATAGTTCGTAGTTCTTTCACTTACGAATTATTCCAAGTTATTGAAAGTTGATTCAACTAATCCTTAGTTGATGAACGTGAATTCTAAATTACCCTTGTAAGCTTATCCAAACCAAACTTTCTTTGGTGCGGACTTGAATTCAAATTACTGAGTTGAACAACCCTATTATTAGGGGAGGTTACTACATGTAAGCGTTAAGATGTTTGTGCACAATACATGGTACGAAGGGCTGATCCCCCTAAGTACGAGTTAAGGTCCATAGTCTTATTGACTGTTAAAGGTTTAAATAGAAATGTTTATAACCTAGGACAAAAGTTCAAAGGTCTTATGGCCCTCAGATAAATTCTATATTCGAATTTTAATGTTGATAGAGAATTATTATTCAATTCTTTATTGCTGAAGTAAGCTAAGTTATTCAATTTTTTTTTAAAGATATCCTTTCATGTATTTATTATTGTTAAACTGCAGTGAGCTGTTGTTTGCTCACTCTTTCATTATATAACAATTGCAGCTAAGGTTGATAATGTTGACGCCCCGTCTACGAGTAAGGACAAGGAAAAGCAAAACAAGTGAAGACTTGTTGTTATTATTTGAAATGATTGTAATAGACATTAATGTTATATTTTTATTTTCGCACATTATTATTATGTCAAGGTTAGAGTAACCCTGTGATTGATTTTTAAGAAGGTTGTAAACCTTGTTTTAAGGGAGATTTTATTATTTTGAATAAAGGTTGTATTTTATTTTGAAGTTATATTGGGTAGATGTATGTTATATTAGAAAGTGAACACCAAATCATGTGAAAACGAAGTACCCGAATTTGGGGGTGTCACAGGTTGGTATCAAAACTGTAGGTTATGAACCTTAGATGGGGAAAAACCTTAGGTAGTAGCCTTATGGTAAGATCAAAAAGATAGATGTGATAGGTAAAGATAATAAACTACCTTATGTTTTATGTGTTTACATTTTTGTATTCGATGAGTGACGATTCGATAACACGTAATAACAAACTTTAAAATTCTTTTGTCAGGATGTCGAACGTTGGAGAACCTAGTCAGGCTAGAGATGATGTACCTCAGGTGCCTAGAGAGGAGGAGCCCCGAGACAACCATGTTGTCTGGGAGCAGCTGGTTAGGAGAGAGCCATCTCTAGTGATCACCATAGCTGGTCGGGAGTGTGAGCTGACACCTATTCCAGTGGATGAGGACGAGGACAAGTCTGAAGAGGAGGAAGAGGATCCTGAAGAGGAATTTCCACCTCACTCTACTAGTGCTGACATGTACGAGGCAGTCTACGATAGTAACGTGGAGCTACATGGTCGAGTCGGAGAGCTCGAAAAAACCATCCAGCAGCGGGACGAGACTATCGAAGAGATGGATAGTGAGCTAGGAGAAGCGCAGTGGAAGTTAATCCACGTAGAGAATGATAGAGACGCGGCTCGAGCCGAGATAGTGAAGCTGAAGCAAGACATCCAGGAGGAGTCGAGGAAATGTGCTAGAGCTGAGGAGATAAGCTTAAGGGCTACTCAACGAGCCGATTAAAGCTGAAGACGAGGCTGAAGCCAAGAGGGAAAAGCTGAGGGAGATAGAGTATGCTTTCCACACGGCTATAGATAGGGCCCATGATCGTATTTTCTATTACCCAGCTCAGTTCCAAGGTTTACCGTGGTATGTGGTGGACTGAAGAATGGCATTTCGGGTAATAGAAGAGGAACGCAGAGAGGCTGTGCGACGTATTAATATGCCTAGACAGTAGTAGAGCTTTTGTTTATGTGTTGCTTTTTGTATTAAATAATATAAATTCCATAATTGAGATAAGAATGGGACGAGTTAATAATGTAATCCTGCAACTTTTTCGGTTCAGGAAGGAAGATGTAAATAGCATAAATGCTATCTGATTGATGTTTTTTTTAAAAAAACTACGAGTAATGAATAAAAGAAGTTTATTGATGTCCTATGTGTTCTATGTGAACTGAGTTATTCAAACGTTTAAGTATGAACTTGAATATTTAAAAATTGAATAAAGGATCTAATAATAATATTTTCTTAACAGAAAATGCCTCCTAGAAGAAGACCAACGCGTCAAAACCCTGAGGGTTCGACGAACAACAACAATAACGATGGGACGAATCCTAACTCGATTCAGCAGTTGGTGAACCTGTTAACAGGAGCTCTTGTGAATCAGCAGCAAGTGCAGGGTACTACATTCAAGGAATTCAAGGCAGTAGAACCACCTAAATTCAAGGGATCGACAAACCCTATCGATGCTTAGACATGGGTGATGGAAATGGAGAAGGTCTTTGACGTAGCCAGAGTAGGTGAAGACCAAAAGACAGCGTTCGCGGCTTTCATGTTAAAGTCGGATGCTAGCTTCTGGTGGCAGGCTAATAAGACCCGAGAGGGAGAAGGAGTCATAACATGGGAACGTTTCAAGGAAATGTTCTACGAAATGTACTTTCCAGTGAGTTCGGAGGACCAGATGGAGGCCCAGTTCCTAGAGATTAAGCAGGGGGGATGACGGTATCCGAATACGCAGCGAAGTTCAACGATCTGGCCAGGTTCTCTACTTACAAGGTCAGTACTGACGCTAGATAGGCAAGGAGGTTTGAGCGGGGAATGAAACCCTGGCTCTACAGTAAGGTTTCCATGTTCCAGTTGAACACATTTACAGCTGTGCTGGAGAAGGCTATACTCACTGAGGGAGGAAGCGACGCGGTGACGATGTTCAACCAAGACAAGAAGAAGAAGAATGAGATAGAAACCAGGGCTGGTGGGAGTAGAGCTGTAAACCAGAAGAGGAAATGGAACAACAACAACTCTGCTGGGAGTCAGCAAGGAAGCCAGCAGAAGATGAAGTTTGAATCATGTGCTACATGCGGGAAGAATCACACTAGCGTGTGCATGAAGGGGAAGCGGGTGTGCTTCAACTGTGGTCAGGAAGGCCACATTGTGCCTAATTGCCCAAACCCGAAGAAGGGAGCTTGCTTTACATGTGGATCCAAGGATCACATGGCTCGTAATTGCCCGAAGAAGCTGACGGCAGGGTCAACAGGGAGCGGAGGGAATGGAAGAGGCAGTACCGTTACTATCGCTGCACCATTGCAAGCTGTTCAACCCACTGCACGGACATTCAATATAACAGTGCAAGATGCTGTGCAATCAAAAGACGTGGTGGCAGGTATTATTCTGGTCAATAGTATAAATGCATATGTATTAGTTGATTCGGGTGCTACTTGTTCATTCATATCTGCTAATTTTGCTAAAACCTAGACTTACCTATAGAAGAGTTAGTTTACCCCTTGAACATAGAGATTGCGAATAGGGAGGTTATTCTTGTTAGGTTCGTTTATAAGAACTGTAGACTGGACATTAAGGGTCAGGAGCTGAGAGTAGATTTGATTCTGATAAAACTTGGGAAATTCGATGTCATACTAGGTATTGATTGGTTGTTCAACCATGGGGCGATAATCGACTGTCAGAAGAAGTCGGTAAACCTTATGACTCCGTCAAAGTTAGTGTTCTATGGTAGCAAATCGCCTAGACAAGCGAGTTGTCTGATGGTTATGCAAGCCAAGAAACTTTTGACACAAGGCTGTGTGGGATATATAACCTATATAGTAGATACGCGTAAGGAAAGCCCGAAGGTGGAAGAGATATCAGTAGTTAAGGAGTTTGTGGACGTGTTTCCAAGCAACTTGCCAGGACTACCGCCAGACAGGGAGATAGAGTTCGTGATCGACTTAGCGCTGGGAACTGCTCCAATTTTGAAGGCTCCGTACAGAATGGGTTCAATTGAGATGAAGGAACTGATGGTTCAATTACAAGAATTGTTAGACAAGAAGTATATTCAACAGAGCATTTCATCGTGGGGAGTGCCAGTCTTATTCGTGAAGAATAATGATGGATCAATGCGTCTTTGCATTGATTATAGGGAGTTGAACAAAGTTACTTTCAAGAATAGGTATCCTTTACCTAGGATCGATGACTTATTTGATCAACTGAAGGGTGCAAAGTACATCTCAAAAATTGATTTGAGAAGCGGGTATCATCAATTGAAGGTGAGGAAGGAAGATATACCTAAAACGGCTTTTAGGACTTGATATGGTCATTACGAGTTCTTGGTGATGTCATTCGGTCTCACAAATGCCCCAGCTGAATTTATGGACTTAATGAACAAGGCGTTTAAGCCATTTCTAGACAAGTTCATATTGGTGTTCATAGATGACATCTTGGTTTATTCCAAGACTGAGGAGGAACACGCTGAACACTTACGACTAACCTTAGAATCGCTGAGACGAGAGAAGCTTTACGCTAAATTCTCGAAGTGCAAATTTTGGTTGGAATGTGTGCAATTTCTTGGCCACGTGATTGACAAGGATGGTATTTCGGTAGATCCGTCGAAGGTTGAAGCGGTAATGAATTGGGATCAGCCGAAAACGCCATCTGAGGTGAGGAGTTTCTTGGGATTAGCAGGTTATTATCTGAGATTTGTTCAAGAGTTTTCCAGGATCGCCACTCCGTTGACGAATTTAACTCGTAAAATAGTTAAATTTGTTTGGACAGAAAAGTGTGAGGAATGTTTTCAAGAGCTGAAGAAGAGGTTGAGTATTACGCCTGTGTTATCTTTGCCAGATAGTACGAGGAATTTTGTGGTATATAGCGATGCCTCACATAAAGGATTATGATGTATGTTGATGCAAAACGGCAAAGTGATTGTCTATGCGTCACGTCAGCTGAAGGATTATGAGAAGGGGTATCCGACCCATGACTTAGAATTGGCGGCAGTAGTGTTTGCCCTAAAGATATGGAGACACTACTTATATACAGAAAAGTGTGAGATATATATAAAGATCACAAGAGTCTGAAGTATATCTTTACCCAGAAGGATTTGAACATGCGCCAAAGAAAATGGTTGGAACTGATCAAAGACTACGACTGCGAGATACTTTACCATCCGGGGAAAGCTAACGTTGTCGCCGACGCTTTGAGCAGAAAAGGTCGGGAAAAGCTGAACATGTTAACTGATCAGGATCGGTTAATAGAACAGATGGCTAAGTTAGAGCTGGAAGTGAAGTATCTGAAGGAATCGGATGAGATGTTGTTTCAAGTAACTGCTGGTTCTACTCTAGTAGACAAAGTGAAAGAAGCACAACTTCACGATGAAGAATGTGAGAATATTCTGAAATAGCGGATGGCGAATAGTTCAAGTTCAAGATCGATAACGAGGGACTGTTATGATTTGAAGGGAGAGTCTGGGTACCGCCAGTACCAAAGGTCAAAGAGGAGATTCTGAGCGAAGCTCATAGTTCTAGATGTTCTATTCACCCTAGGAGTATGAAGATGTACCAGGATCTCAGGCAGCATTTCTTGTGGCCGAATATGAAGAGGGACGTTGCCGAATGCATTGTGAAATATCTAACATGCCAGAAAGTTAAGGCAGAACACCAAAGACCAAGTGGGTTGCTACAACCGTTAGAAATTCCAGAGTGAAAGTGGGAGCACATCACGATGGATTTCGTGGTAGGTCTTCCAGCGACTCAGAAGGGATTTGATGCGATATGGGTTATAGTGGATCGACTGACGAAGTCAGCCCACTTTTTACCAATCTGGATAAAGTACAACTTGGATCAGCTAGCAAAGCTGTATGTGACGGAAATTATTTCTCGACATGGTGTTCCGGTGTCGATTGTGTCAGACAGAGATCCACGTTTCACGTCTAATTTCTGGAAGCGATTGCAAGAGTGTCTGGGAACGCAATTGCGAATGAGTACAGCGTACCATCCTCAAACTGATGGCCAGAGCGAATGAACGATTCAGACGCTGGAGGATATGCTGAGATCTTGCATAATGGACTTCAAGGGAAGCTGGGATGATCATCTACCATTGGTGGAGTTCGCCTACAACAATAGTTATCACGCGAGTATCGACATGCAGCCTTACGAAGCGTTATACGGCAGAAAATGCAGAACTCCTTTGTGCTGGGATGAAGTCGGTGAACGTCAACTGTTGGGACCGAAACTGGTATAACAAACCGCCAAAATTGTGAAGTTGATTAGAACGAGATTAGTTGATGTTCAAGACAGACAGAAGAAGTATGCCGATCTACATCGACAGAACCGATAATTCTTACTAGGAAGTTTTGTGTTCCTTAAAGTATCTCCCTGGAAGGGGAAGATTCGATTTGGTAAGAAGGAAAAGCTGAGTCCCCGATTTATTAGACCTTTTGAGGTACTACGAATGTAATACCCGAGAATTTCCATATATTATTAAATAAATATATTAATGGAAATGAGAATTTATTTGAATTTTGTATTATGAGAATGATTAATTCAATTATATTAAATTGAATATTTATGACAATTGAGGAAAATGTAGAGTTTGTGATAAACTCGTTGAGAGCCTAGTGTGGCACAGTGATGGAAAATATTAATAATTATATTAATTGACGAATAATTTTTAAGTGAACAATTAATCTATATTAATTGTTAATTGTTATTAGAGGATATTAATTGATTGTTGTGAGATATTAACTGTGGTTGATTAATAATATGTGATTATTATTATTGCAAGAAATATAATAATAATAAACCACTTGTTTATAATTGTGCTGAGATTAATATTTGTTAATGTGATAATTAATACTATGATTATTAATTTGGTGTAATTAATAATCAATGAGGAATAAATTAATTAATATTATTGTTAATTAATCAACGAGATAAATAGTCTATTTATTTGACATTATGAATAATAAAACAAGTAAGTGAGTGATTAATATAATAAAATTATATTAATTGATATGTGCAAAATGTGCAATACTTGAATATATAAAGTATATGGAATACAACTATATTATATAGTGTAGAGAGACACTTAAGTGTGACCATGCATGTATATACATAAACTATGCTATATAATACAATGCAAATATCTTACACATAGAAACCATATATTACATGAAGCATAATGTGATTATGTTATGTTAAAACTATATGTTAGGAATATATGATAATGCCTATGTGACAAGGTGAGTGTGTATACAGTAAAATAATGTATCATGGATATATTATAAATAATTGTTGATTAATACAATTTAATAATATATGATATAATGTAATGTGGTAGTATCCGATTGTATTATATCAGTAAGATAAATGTACATGGATTATATGTGTGTAAATTACACTTATTACATTATGTGAAGTACATTGTGATTTAAATTATAACCTAAGAGTACATATAATATATAACATAAGTATATGGTGTGTGTATACAAGTGTAGTATTTGCAAATGCTGAGAAGTTAAATCAATTGTCTCATTTTAAGTGTCCCATTTGCTCTTCACGTGAATACACATGAAGCTATCCTACTCCTATATCCTCAAACTCAGCACATTCTAGCTATCATAATGAACAAGGGAGTGGTATTGATAATGAGTTTCACCAACTAATTACCAACTCTCCATTAACCTCTATACAATCCAAATTTACGTTGGTTTGATTTGTGGTATAATCTCATTGCCTGTGTAAGGATTTCTCTACAAATAGGAACTCTTGTTCTTCACATATCAATTGCTGAAAATTGCTAGAGTGTTGAGTGAGAGCCTTATATATCAGTGTTAGTAGAGAATCCTATAGCAGCATTAGCAAGTTTAATTCGTGCTTCGAAGGTATAATTCCATTCCCTGTCTTCATTTTCATTTCTGTCAAAACTCCATTTCTGTTTACTGTCAAAATTTCATTTCTTGATTATGGGTGCAAAACATGCCACATGGATTATAGAAAGCTTGTTTAGTTGTTATAATAGACTTATAAGCATGTTGGAATACAATGTGATTGTTTTCGTGAATGAATTTTATGAATTGGGTTGCTGTCTGCCGAACCAGGAGCTTCTAGCTCTGTACAGGTAACGGCGCAGCTGCGCCCTGGTTATACTAGGGTGCTGCGCAGCTGCGCCAGTGCTAGGCTTGCGTTTTGGTGGATTAGGCCCTGCGCAGCTGCGCCAGTTTTGAACTGGGGCACTGCGCAGCTGCGCCGGTCACTGATTCCAGATTCTGCTTTTGATCCAGACTGTTACATGCTAACTTATAATAACACTTTAGAACAAGTTTAAGAACATAAGTAGCATGCCTATATGAGTACGTGGAGATAGCGCAAACATGTTTTATGCATGATTGGTGAAGACTTATAGTGTTGAAGCAAACTTAGAGTTTATAAATGAACTTTGATATATGTACATGCCATGTTGATATTCTGACCTTGCGAACATAATAGTATGACTTAGAAACACATGAAGTGCATGTTAGCTTGTCTATATTGGTTCCATGATATAATATGGACATGTGAACCTAACTAGTGCTCATTTCTAAAGAAAATATAAGTTTTAAAGGCAAACCTTGACATATAAAGATCATATATATATTCTGATTTTCGAATATGTTTCTATGGCCTTGACATACATATCGGACACATTAACTTACGTATATAAATTTCATAATGTAGCATGAACGTGTTAGAACGTATTAGCAAACTTTATTAATTAAAGTATAAGTGTTGAACGTGAACGTCGGCATGTTACATTGAGATTTGAACTTCGATACTTATGAACATGTTTGATAGAACTTGTAGACTTGCTAAGGTATCATTCATGTTTGCCTACTATGTTACTTGTAATGAAACCAAATTTACGTAAATAAAGTATGCTTTCAAACTAATGATAATGATAGTTGCATATATGTGATATGAAAGCTCATGAACATGTTTACTACAAGTTATGTGAACATTTTAAGTGTTTAAAAAGCGAGCATGATAGACCTTATGAGTTCGTGTCCTTGGATGACTTTTAGTCATTGAAAGTATTGACTTAGAATCTATATCACATATAATTGAAACGAGGAAAGGTTGTACAAACATAAAAGTATCTTTTAATATGTTTATATGCTATGTGGTGTTGTTGGCTTGCATGACCGGACAGAAACCATAAGGCACAGCTCAGCCTTGGCTTGGCCAGAGGGCTGCGCAGCTGCGCTGTACCTAGGCTTAGCCATGGCGCAGCTGCGCCGGCCTGGAATCAGAAGCCATGCAGTTTGACAATCTGATTTTGGACAGATAGCTTATATGATGCCTACATTGCTAGAAATGGTTTACACCCTACTGATATATGTGCATAGGCGATGATTAAGTAACAAGATAATGTTTAACTTATATAATGGAAGCCCATGGGTCAAAGAATCATAGCTACTTGAACATGATGAGTTGGTATAATATCATTTATATTATAACTATGTACTTGATTCGTGATTTGATTTTATACCATATGAGTATAAGTATGACATGTGACTAAGATAGTAACATATATGTATATTGAGTAATAAGTTGTGTAACGGATGTGTTAACTAATGAAAATCTTATGCATGTAATACCCTATATATAGGATTCGAAAGTGTTGGCTAGCTTTACGTGAATAAACTACGCATAAGGCAAGTATCCTAAAACCTTGCACTACTTTATTTAACGGATATCGTAAGCGAGTATCTAAACCTTATCTCTTTGGATACGAATATTCTATCTTTGTATATTGCGAACTAGTTTCCTACTTAATCGTTTGAATTGAATTAGCATACTTGAACTCTTATTTCATTAAAGCTATTATTCATGTTGAACTTAGTGTTGTTCTTGAATATTGTGAAAGTGTCTATGCCATTTGATTCGGCTAGACTTACATTATTGAAAAGCGACCCAAAACCAATTGATTGGTGCGGGATCTTATATATGACTGAGAAGAACAAACTATAACTGTCGGAGAACCGACGCGCGCACTTGAGTATGATTGATTGTTATGCATAACGAGGGTACTTTAGGCTGATCACCTGTTGTATCTGTTTTTGTTGGATTTTCAGTTTATTACTGTCAAATCCTATGGAAGTTCATAGTCCTTAGTGACTGCTCAGTATTCAGTTATCTTGAAATCTTGAATTGATTTATTATTGAATCATATTGATATTATTCTGTCCTTAGTGGCTGTTATTGAGAACTGTTGATATTCTTGCTATCCTTGAACTATCAAACTTTCCTATACCCTTTCGAGAATTGAGAATTATATCATTTACCCTTGTTGTATATTACTTGCTGAGCAATTTGTGCTCATTCTTGCTTTCCTTAAAACATTTCAGTTAAGGCAGAGCATGGTGAACCTTCGGGCATTGATAAGGGCAAGGGCAAGGCTACCAACTAGCTTGTCTCTTTTATGTGTTAATATTTAATGTTGTATTAAGATAATGTAGTAAGACTGGATTTGATTATGTTTAAGCTTAAGTTAGAATATGTAATAAGTCATTTATTGATATTATTATGTTATCTATTAAGTACTGTAGGTTGCGAGACTTGGGGGAATAATTATAATAAATCATTGTAAATTATTCTAGAATAGAATTTCCGCTGTGATTGTGCAATATTTAGTTATTATTATTGTGATGTATTACCATGAGCACGTGATGAACCGAATTCGAGAGACCAAGTGGCGGTCTTAGAATTTGGGGGCGTCACAGGTTGGTATCAAAGCTGTAGTTATAAACCTTAGGAACGAGTGTCCTTGGACTATAGCTTAGGTGAACTTAGAAGTTAGGAAGGAGATAAAACTCATGTAGAGTTTTCCTTGAGAGACTTAGTCTGTTATGAAATGTAACTTCATTCTATACAATGAACTTATGTTTTATTTAACATTCTAATGGAGTTGCTGTTTGTTTGCCTTGTGTTTGTGATTGTAGGATGACAGACACAGGTGTAACTAGTAGAGTAGCAGAGGAGGAGCCCAGAGATATACATGTAGTATACGAGGCACCTCTAGAGGCTGTGCCAGTGCAGGCAGTTGCACCATCCGAGTTTGATGATGAGGATGAGATCGAGATTGAGATAGAGACTGATCCAGAGGAGGAGCCGATGGAGGATGAGCCAGTAGAGGACTCTGATGAGGCTACTATAGAGGAACAGATGTTAGGCGAGTACGAGGAGCGTATTCTAGAGTTAGACTGTAGAGTTCAGGAGCTGGAGGCAGAGGCCCACGAGAGAGAGTCTGAGTTCCAGAAGCTGAGGGACGAGGACCACCAGAGGAAGCTGGCTATGCAAGAGTTAGAGGTGGAGATTGCCTACCGTAGGGAGGCAGGGATCCAGATGGGGACTCTATTTCACAGGTCAGTGGCTAGGAATGTAGATTTGGCAGAGAAGCTAGAAGAGGTTGAGCAGAGGGAGCTGAGTGAGAAGACTGAGAAAGAGGCACTCCGTACTCAGCTAGAGTTGGAGGTGATGGATAGGTTACACTTCGAGGAGAAGTGGGAAGCGTCCAATGAGAGAGCCGACGACCTTGAGGACGAGGTCAGGTGCAAGAAGAGAAAGATGAACAAGATGGGGTATGTGTTCCGTTCAGCTTTTGAGAGGGTGATTGATGGTGTGTACCACTACCCGGCAGAACAGGGACAGACTCTACATACCTTGAGCCGAGAGCTGTTTGCGTATATAGCACAGTTGGAGTACAAGAGCGCAGTGGAGCGCGGGATGATGGGATGAGATTTCCTTAGTCAGTCTAGTGGTAGTACTAGTTGTGTCTTTATGTATTGTATATACTATGTTGTAATTCCGATCTTTTGTGTAAGATGTGGGATGATGATGTAAACCCCGAGTTAGCTTTTTGTTAAGGGGGTAGTATGGTAGTAGGTTGGTATATTCCCCGTCTTTTGTGATATTAGGGGATATATGTGATAACATTTATAGCAGTATGCTAGGGAAATCATGTAATGAAATGAAATGGCATATGAATATAAATGGAGTTGATTTTAGAAACGTGTTATAAATTTATTCTTTTAGTATTAAAAGAAAAATTTAAGTGATATACTTGAATAATAATAAAGTGAAAAATTGTGATGCAGATAATGCCGCCCAGACGAAGATTGACTGCACCCGAAGAATCCGTTAACAATGAGAGAGAACAAGTAGACCCGATCCAGAAACTGGTAGACTTGTTAGGAGAAGCCTTAAGGGGAAGAAACAATGAACCCGTTCGCCCGAACCCTCAAACTGTGCCAGTAACAACCTTTAAAGACTTTAAGAGTGTAGGACCCCCGGAGTTCGAGGGAACTACCGACCCAATCGTCGCACAAACGTGGATCAAAGAGATCGAAAAAGCTTTCATTATAGCTAGCGTAGGCGAAGATCAGAAGACGGTGTTTGCCACGTACATGATGAGGGGAGAAGCGAACTACTGGTGGGAGGCTAATCAACAAAGAGCTGGAGAAGGGATAATAGCTTGGGATAAGTTTAAGACACTGTTCTTCGAGAATTACTTTCCGAAGAGTATGAAGAATAGGATGGAGGTGAAATTCCTAGAGTTAAAACAAGGTGAGATGACGGTGGCGCAGTACGCGGCTAGGTTTAACGAGCTAGCGCGATTTGCGGAGCACCAAGTTGGTGATGAAGAGAGGAAGGCTAGACGCTTTGAACAAGGGTTGAAGCCATGGCTGTTCAATAAGGTATCAGTTCTTCAAATTGATTCCTTTGCAACATTACTGGAGAAGGCAATCATTGCGGAAGGCGGCAGTGAGGCCTTAAGTCTGTATAACAAAGAAAAGAAAGGAAAGAATACTGGAGGAGAGAATCGTACGGGAGGAAGCAGTAGCGGAGGAAGCAACTTGGGAAAGAGAAAGTGGGAGAACAACAACAACAACAAAAACAACAATAATAATCAATCAGGGAATTTTCGTGGAGGTTTCAAGAAGAGGGCTGAAGGATGCCCGAAGTGTGGGAAGAATCACCAGGGCGAGTGCTGGAAGGGACGTGGCACTTGCTACAACTGCGGACAGGAAGGGCACATCTCGCCCAACTGTTTGAAACCGAAAAAGATACAAGGATGCTTTGCGTGTGGCTCGACGGAGCACCGAATTAAGGACTGCCCAAAGAAGGGAAGTGGGGGGGGTAGTAATCAGCAAGGAGGCAACAAGCTGATGATCGGTGGACCGGCACAATCCAACCGCCCAACCGCCAGAACCTTTAACATGACCGTCCAAGACGCAGTGGCTGCGAAGGACGTGGTGTCAGGTATAATCCCAATCAATGATATAAATGCTTATGTATTATTTGATTCGGGTGCCACCTGTTCTTTTGTATCTGAAGAATTTGCTAGTAGACTTAGTACACCCCGTGAACGATTAGAAAATCCTTTGGTCATAGAAGTTGCTAATAAGGAAGTGATCCCTGTAGAATACGTTTATCGAAATTGTCACGCAAATATTAGTAAACATGAACTGAGCGTAGACTTGATTCCTATTAGATTGGGAGAATTTGATGTGATACTAGGAATGGATTGGTTGTATAACCATGCGGCGATAATTGACTGTCAGAACAAATGTGTGAACCTTCAGACTCCGAGTAAGTCTAAGGTAGTGTTTTATGGTAGCTCATCGCTTAAACAATCGTGTTGCGTTACGATGATGCAGGCCAAGAAATTGTTAAGGAAAGGATGTGTAGGATATTTAGCTTACATCGTTGATACTCGGAAAAAGGGAGTAGAAATTAAGGATATATACGTAGTTAATGAATTTCAAGACGTGTTTCCGGACGATCTGCCTGGTCTTCCGCCAGACAGAGAAATCGAATTCGTAATAGACTTAGCACCGGGAACGGCACCGATTTCGAAAGCTCCATATCGTATGGCGCCAGTAGAAATGAAGGAATTAATGATGCAATTGCAAGAGTTGTTGGATAAGGGTTACATTCGACCGAGTGTTTCTCCTTGGGGAGCACCAGTGCTATTCGTTAAGAAGAAGGACGGATCGATGAGACTCTGTATCGATTATCGAGAATTGAACAGAGTAACGATCAAGAACCGATATCCGCTACCGAGGATAGACGACTTGTTTGATCAACTGAAGGGAGCAAAGTGTTTCTCGAAGATCGACCTACGAACAGGATATCATCAACTGAAAGTGAGGGATGAGGACATACCAAAGACTGCGTTTCGAACCCGTTATGGACACTACGAGTTTTTGGTAATGTCATTTGGATTGACTAATGCTCCGGCAGCATTTATGGACTTGATGAACCGAGTTTTCAAGCCATACTTGGATAAATTTGTAGTGGTTTTTATCGACGACATTTTGATCTACTCAAAGACAGAGGAAGAACACGCCGAACATCTAAAGATTATTTTGGAGGCACTAAGGAAGGAGAAGATGTATGCAAAATTTTCTAAGTGCGAATTTTGGATGGAGAAGGTTCAATTCTTAGGCCACGTGGTGGATAAGAATGGAATCTCTGTAGACCCTGCGAAGGTTGAAGCAGTAAGTAATTGGGAACAACCGAAAACACCGACAGAGGTGAGAAGCTTCTTAGGGTTAGCTGGGTACTATCGGAGATTTATCCAAGATTTTTCTAAGATAGCAACCCCGTTGACCAATTTGACTAGAAAGACGGTGAAATTTGTATGGACCGACAAATGCGAAGAAAGTTTTCAAGAACTGAAAAGGAGATTGAGCGAAGCACCTGTGTTATCATTACCAGATGATGCGGGAAATTTTGTGGTGTATAGTGATGCATCGCACAAGGGACTTGGCTGTGTGCTTATGCAGCACGGCAAAGTCATTGCATATGCATCACGACAATTAAAGGATTACGAAAAACGATACCCTACTCACGACTTAGAGTTAGCGGCAGTAGTTTTTGCGTTAAAGATATGGAGACATTATCTATACGGAGAAAAATGTGAGATATACACGGACCACAAGAGTCTGAAATATATCTTCACACAGAAGGAGTTAAACATGCGGCAGAGAAGGTGGTTAGAATTAATCAAAGACTATGACTGCGATATTCTTTATCACCCGGGAAAGGCAAATGTGGTTGCCGACGCTCTGAGCAGGAAAGGAAGGGAGAAGTTGTTTAATTTGACGACTCAGGAGGAATTGATAAGAGAAATGGAGAAATTGGAGATAGAAGTGAAAGGACCAGAAAAGTCTGGTGAGAAGTTAATTGTAATGGAAGCTTGTCCGACGTTGTTGGATAGAGTAAAGGAAGCTCAAGAAAAGGATGAAGAGTGTGAGAAAATCCGAAAGAGGATCACAGAAAATGAGGAAGAAAAATTTCGAATGGATAAAGACGGTATTTTGAGATTTGAAGGGAGAGTGTGGGTACCAGCGGTAACCGAGTTGAGGGAAGAGATTTTGCTTGAGGCACATAATACGACATATTCCGTTCATCCAGGAGGCACAAAGATGTACCAAGATCTAAGGCAACATTTTTGGTGGCCCAATTTGAAACGGGAAGTCGCGGAGTGCGTCAGTAGATGCTTGACTTGCCAACGCGTTAAAGCAGAGCATCAGCGGCCAAGTGGTTTACTACAACCGTTAGAAATACCAGAATGGAAATGGGAGCATATTACCATGGACTTCGTGGTAGGACTTCCAGTTACACAGAAAGGTTATGATGCTATTTGGGTTATCGTGGATCGACTAACGAAGACCGCACACTTTCTACCAATCAAGATCCGCTACAATTTGAACCAATTAGCAAGCCTATATGTAAAAGAAATTATTTCACGACATGGAGTGCCGGTGTCAATTGTCTCTGATCGAGATCCGCGCTTCACGTCCAATTTTTGGAAGAGCTTGCAAGAAAGAATGGGAACGCAGTTGAGGTTGAGTACAGCTTATCATCCTCAAACAGACGGACAAAGTGAGCGAACAATACAAACGCTGGAGGACATGCTTAGGACTTGCGTGATGGATTTTAAGGGAAATTGGGACGACCACCTACCCTTAGTCGAATTTGCGTATAATAATAGTTACCATGCGAGTATCGGCATGCCACCGTATGAAGCTCTTTACGGGAGAAAATGCAGAACGCCATTATGTTGGGACGAAGTCGGAGAACGACGAATACTCGGACCAGAATTAGTTCAACAAACCGCAGACGTGGTGACAGTGATAAGAGCCAGATTATTAGCAGCTCAAGATCGCCAGAAGAAATACGCAGATTTGCATCGGCAGGACCGAGACTTCAAAGTCGGCAGTTTTGTATTCTTGAAAGTATCTCCATGGAAGGGAAAAATCCGTTTCGGCAAGAAAGGAAAATTGAGTCCAAGATTCATAGGACCGTTCGAGATACTGAAGCGAGTGGGCGAAGTGGCATACAAAATTGCGTTGCCACCCGAACTGGAGCACATCCACAACGTGTTTCACATTTCCGTGTTGCGACCGTACAAGGCTGACTACAAGCACATAATTTCTTACGAGCCCATTCAAGTGGAGAAGAACTTGGCGTATGAAGAAATTCCTGTCCAGATATTAGATAGGAAAGAACAAACTTTGAGAAATAAAGTTATTTCGTCTGTAAAGGTACTTTGGCGTAACCACGATGTCGAGGAGGCAACGTGGGAATTAGAAGGTAGGATAATGAGGGATTATCCCCATTTATTTGTGTAACCTTGTAGCAATTCCGGGACGGAATTTTTATAAGGGGGGGAGGATGTAATACCCGAGAATTTCCATATATTATTAAATAAATATATTAATGGAAATGAGAATTTATTTGAATTTTGTATTATGAGAATGATTAATTCAATTATATTAAATTGAATATTTATGACAATTGAGGAAAATGTAGAGTTTGTGATAAACTCGTTGAGAGCCTAGTGTGGCACAGTGATGGAAAATATTAATAATTATATTAATTGACGAATAATTTTTAAGTGAACAATTAATCTATATTAATTGTTAATTGTTATTAGAGGATATTAATTGATTGTTGTGAGATATTAACTGTGGTTGATTAATAATATGTGATTATTATTATTGCAAGAAATATAATAATAATAAACCACTTGTTTATAATTGTGCTGAGATTAATATTTGTTAATGTGATAATTAATACTATGATTATTAATTTGGTGTAATTAATAATCAATGAGGAATAAATTAATTAATATTATTGTTAATTAATCAACGAGATAAATAGTCTATTTATTTGACATTATGAATAATAAAACAAGTAAGTGAGTGATTAATATAATAAAATTATATTAATTGATATGTGCAAAATGTGCAATACTTGAATATATAAAGTATATGGAATACAACTATATTATATAGTGTAGAGAGACACTTAAGTGTGACCATGCATGTATATACATAAACTATGCTATATAATACAATGCAAATATCTTACACATAGAAACCATATATTACATGAAGCATAATGTGATTATGTTATGTTAAAACTATATGTTAGGAATATATGATAATGCCTATGTGACAAGGTGAGTGTGTATACAGTAAAATAATGTATCATGGATATATTATAAATAATTGTTGATTAATACAATTTAATAATATATGATATAATGTAATGTGGTAGTATCCGATTGTATTATATCAGTAAGATAAATGTACATGGATTATATGTGTGTAAATTACACTTATTACATTATGTGAAGTACATTGTGATTTAAATTATAACCTAAGAGTACATATAATATATAACATAAGTATATGGTGTGTGTATACAAGTGTAGTATTTGCAAATGCTGAGAAGTTAAATCAATTGTCTCATTTTAAGTGTCCCATTTGCTCTTCACGTGAATACACATGAAGCTATCCTACTCCTATATCCTCAAACTCAGCACATTCTAGCTATCATAATGAACAAGGGAGTGGTATTGATAATGAGTTTCACCAACTAATTACCAACTCTCCATTAACCTCTATACAATCCAAATTTACGTTGGTTTGATTTGTGGTATAATCTCATTGCCTGTGTAAGGATTTCTCTACAAATAGGAACTCTTGTTCTTCACATATCAATTGCTGAAAATTGCTAGAGTGTTGAGTGAGAGCCTTATATATCAGTGTTAGTAGAGAATCCTATAGCAGCATTAGCAAGTTTAATTCGTGCTTCGAAGGTATAATTCCATTCCCTGTCTTCATTTTCATTTCTGTCAAAACTCCATTTCTGTTTACTGTCAAAATTTCATTTCTTGATTATGGGTGCAAAACATGCCACATGGATTATAGAAAGCTTGTTTAGTTGTTATAATAGACTTATAAGCATGTTGGAATACAATGTGATTGTTTTCGTGAATGAATTTTATGAATTGGGTTGCTGTCTGCCGAACCAGGAGCTTCTAGCTCTGTACAGGTAACGGCGCAGCTGCGCCCTGGTTATACTAGGGTGCTGCGCAGCTGCGCCAGTGCTAGGCTTGCGTTTTGGTGGATTAGGCCCTGCGCAGCTGCGCCAGTTTTGAACTGGGGCACTGCGCAGCTGCGCCGGTCACTGATTCCAGATTCTGCTTTTGATCCAGACTGTTACATGCTAACTTATAATAACACTTTAGAACAAGTTTAAGAACATAAGTAGCATGCCTATATGAGTACGTGGAGATAGCGCAAACATGTTTTATGCATGATTGGTGAAGACTTATAGTGTTGAAGCAAACTTAGAGTTTATAAATGAACTTTGATATATGTACATGCCATGTTGATATTCTGACCTTGCGAACATAATAGTATGACTTAGAAACACATGAAGTGCATGTTAGCTTGTCTATATTGGTTCCATGATATAATATGGACATGTGAACCTAACTAGTGCTCATTTCTAAAGAAAATATAAGTTTTAAAGGCAAACCTTGACATATAAAGATCATATATATATTCTGATTTTCGAATATGTTTCTATGGCCTTGACATACATATCGGACACATTAACTTACGTATATAAATTTCATAATGTAGCATGAACGTGTTAGAACGTATTAGCAAACTTTATTAATTAAAGTATAAGTGTTGAACGTGAACGTCGGCATGTTACATTGAGATTTGAACTTCGATACTTATGAACATGTTTGATAGAACTTGTAGACTTGCTAAGGTATCATTCATGTTTGCCTACTATGTTACTTGTAATGAAACCAAATTTACGTAAATAAAGTATGCTTTCAAACTAATGATAATGATAGTTGCATATATGTGATATGAAAGCTCATGAACATGTTTACTACAAGTTATGTGAACATTTTAAGTGTTTAAAAAGCGAGCATGATAGACCTTATGAGTTCGTGTCCTTGGATGACTTTTAGTCATTGAAAGTATTGACTTAGAATCTATATCACATATAATTGAAACGAGGAAAGGTTGTACAAACATAAAAGTATCTTTTAATATGTTTATATGCTATGTGGTGTTGTTGGCTTGCATGACCGGACAGAAACCATAAGGCACAGCTCAGCCTTGGCTTGGCCAGAGGGCTGCGCAGCTGCGCTGTACCTAGGCTTAGCCATGGCGCAGCTGCGCCGGCCTGGAATCAGAAGCCATGCAGTTTGACAATCTGATTTTGGACAGATAGCTTATATGATGCCTACATTGCTAGAAATGGTTTACACCCTACTGATATATGTGCATAGGCGATGATTAAGTAACAAGATAATGTTTAACTTATATAATGGAAGCCCATGGGTCAAAGAATCATAGCTACTTGAACATGATGAGTTGGTATAATATCATTTATATTATAACTATGTACTTGATTCGTGATTTGATTTTATACCATATGAGTATAAGTATGACATGTGACTAAGATAGTAACATATATGTATATTGAGTAATAAGTTGTGTAACGGATGTGTTAACTAATGAAAATCTTATGCATGTAATACCCTATATATAGGATTCGAAAGTGTTGGCTAGCTTTACGTGAATAAACTACGCATAAGGCAAGTATCCTAAAACCTTGCACTACTTTATTTAACGGATATCGTAAGCGAGTATCTAAACCTTATCTCTTTGGATACGAATATTCTATCTTTGTATATTGCGAACTAGTTTCCTACTTAATCGTTTGAATTGAATTAGCATACTTGAACTCTTATTTCATTAAAGCTATTATTCATGTTGAACTTAGTGTTGTTCTTGAATATTGTGAAAGTGTCTATGCCATTTGATTCGGCTAGACTTACATTATTGAAAAGCGACCCAAAACCAATTGATTGGTGCGGGATCTTATATATGACTGAGAAGAACAAACTATAACTGTCGGAGAACCGACGCGCGCACTTGAGTATGATTGATTGTTATGCATAACGAGGGTACTTTAGGCTGATCACCTGTTGTATCTGTTTTTGTTGGATTTTCAGTTTATTACTGTCAAATCCTATGGAAGTTCATAGTCCTTAGTGACTGCTCAGTATTCAGTTATCTTGAAATCTTGAATTGATTTATTATTGAATCATATTGATATTATTCTGTCCTTAGTGGCTGTTATTGAGAACTGTTGATATTCTTGCTATCCTTGAACTATCAAACTTTCCTATACCCTTTCGAGAATTGAGAATTATATCATTTACCCTTGTTGTATATTACTTGCTGAGCAATTTGTGCTCATTCTTGCTTTCCTTAAAACATTTCAGTTAAGGCAGAGCATGGTGAACCTTCGGGCATTGATAAGGGCAAGGGCAAGGCTACCAACTAGCTTGTCTCTTTTATGTGTTAATATTTAATGTTGTATTAAGATAATGTAGTAAGACTGGATTTGATTATGTTTAAGCTTAAGTTAGAATATGTAATAAGTCATTTATTGATATTATTATGTTATCTATTAAGTACTGTAGGTTGCGAGACTTGGGGGAATAATTATAATAAATCATTGTAAATTATTCTAGAATAGAATTTCCGCTGTGATTGTGCAATATTTAGTTATTATTATTGTGATGTATTACCATGAGCACGTGATGAACCGAATTCGAGAGACCAAGTGGCGGTCTTAGAATTTGGGGGCGTCACAACGAAAGGTGGGCGAGGTACCTTACGAGATTGCATTACCTCCGGAACTCGAGAATATACATAACGTCATTCATATTTCTGTGTTAAGACCTTACAAGCACGATTATAAACATATAATAGAATATGAGCCTTTGCAATTTGATAAGGACTTAACCTATGAAGAAGTGTCTGTTCAAATAGTTGATAGAAAGGAATAAGTACTTATGAATAAAGTGATACCTTCTGTTAAGGTAATCTGGAGGAACCACAGTGCTGAAGAAGCTACGTGGAAACTCGAAGATGTTATGATGAAATCTTACCCACAGTTATTTGCTTAAATTTTCTATGTGTAACCCCTTATGTACTGATTCTGGGGACAGAATCCTTTTAAGGGGGGAAGAATGTAATAGACGAGAATTTTTTTTATGTGTGATTCTGGGGACAGAATCCTTTTAAGGAGGGAAGATTGTAACGATTGAGATTTTATATAATAATTTTAAATATTTATTGAGTTAAATAAAAAAAAATTTGTGATTTATTTATTGAGTTGAATAAATAAATTATGTGATTTTGGTGGAGTGATTTAATTAAGTGTTATACATCAATTAAATGAATATTTAATATTTAATTTAATTGATGTATATTAATTTTTAGTACAGTTCTAATTTAATTGAGATAATTAAATTAGATGAATTATGTGTGAAGTGTTACATGAATTATAATTAGCGAGTAATTATAATTCTGTGATAAATTTTTATGTGATTAATTGATGTTGGATTTTAATTGATTAAATTAGATGAGTAATATTTAATTAATTAAAGTATAACATTATAGTATATGTTAAAAGAATTTATTAAAATAAAGAAAAGAGATTTAAATGATTTTAACCAAACAAGGCCCTTACTTGTGTTTTAAAAGGTATTTGCCAAAC
Organism: Panax stipuleanatus; assembly: GCA_020205555.1. Lineage (NCBI taxonomy): Eukaryota > Viridiplantae > Streptophyta > Magnoliopsida > Apiales > Araliaceae > Panax > Panax stipuleanatus. The sequence goes on from CM035125.1 coordinate 99,635,262, forward strand.
AGGGCCCTTGCATTGTTTTAAGCATATTCTACCAAACAATGCCTTAGCACTAATAGTCTGTTTTTTAAAAAATAACCTTGTTTTGCCAAACAAGCCTTAGTGGCTTTTGATTTTTGAAATTCTATAACTGATGAAATTTAATATGTAAATTAATTTTCAGTTATATATTATATTTATATCCTATATCTATTAGTATACGTATATAGTTTTATGTTAGTTTTATATCAGTGTTAGAAAAATATCACTATTAGAGAAGAGAGAAAAGAATATAGAGAAAAAGATAGAGAGTTAAAGAGAAGAAGTGAAAAGAAGAAGAAGGAGGGAGAAACCTTATTAACCAAAATAATCATCATCATCTTCATACTCTTCTCCTAATCAACAAAGGTATAATCCTAACTTGCAGTTTTAAAAATTATGTGTTTATGTTCTTCGTAGTGATAGTTCTCTATAAATATAAATTTTATGAAAACTTTATAAATACGAATTATATGTGTTTATAACATGCTTAGATATGAATTCTATGCTTAATTAATTGTTTAATTCATATACATGTGATGAATATGAGGAGTTCATGATCATCACTAAGTTAGTAAAAGTATTTTGAAAATTATATATATATATATATATATATATATATATATATAGTTTTCTCTTTAAATCAATAGAATTCATGTTTGATTGTTCATATTGGGTTAAATTAAGTATAGATGATTATAGCATGTTTAGAAATTGAATTACTATGCTTGAAATTGGGTGAATTGATTTAAAAACAAAAATGCAGTGTTCAATTTCATGAAGAATACTTAACAATGGTTTTTCTTCAAAAAAAATCATGAAATTGGTTGTTTGATGATGTGTTATAATGTTTATGTATGTTAGAATAATGTTAGAAGCTTTAAGTTTGTGTTTTCTATTAATTGATAGGAATTTCATGAACTGGAATTAAAATTTGGTGTGGAGAAATAAGTTAAATTGGTTTTTTTCTCTACACAGTTCGTGAACTTATCTGCATTCGCTGGAAGGAGCCTGCCCTGACGGGCCTATCAAGAAGGAAACCCCGCCCCGGCGGGGTGGTGGCAGGGAAAAAAGAAATTTGTTTTTCTTTTGTATTTTGTTAAGCTAATTTTATGTAGTAACTTTTATAGCATGATTTAACATATATTAAAATGCTAAATGAATATTAATAAATTATATTAATAAAATATAATTTGTGATTATAATTTTGAATAATTATAATTAGAGTAAAGGTTTAATTTAAATTATAAACATTATAGTTGATTAATTTTAATCAAGTGAATGATAATTTTTAAATTTTAATTTATGTAATTATAATAAATGCATGATCAATTATAGATTATAATCTTGTGTATTATAATTCAATATTTGCATGATTAATTATAAATGATAATTTATGTAATTATAATTTATTAAATGCATGATGTAGTTAATTAATTATAAATTATAATTTGTTTATAATTTAATTAAATAAGATGTGATTATAATTTGAGTAATTATATTTAGATTAAAATTTTACATTATAATTTAATTAATATGAAATCCATAATTATTAATTGAGTTAATTATGTGAGCATGCCTATGTGATGTAATTAAATTATGTGATTATTAATTATTAATTTAATAATTAATTAAGAATGAGTTAACCTAGAAAGGTTAACCAATTATGTAAGTTAGTTACGTGTTAACTAATTTAGATTGTTGTGATTAAACATATATGTGTAGGAAGTGTTAAAGAACGTGAATTATATTAGTAGCTTGCGCTTGAGACAAGTCTTCTAAACCATAAACTCGTTTATTTGTTTCAATTTAATTATTAATTGTTTGAGATTGTTCTTTTATTGGACAAGAAATTATTGAAAGTTCATGATATAATTAAAATAACCTTGGCTTATTGTTCAAGCAAGGTTTGAATATTCTTTTGAGATGCTTTAAATTTATTTCTAAAGCATATGATAGTTCGTAATTCTTTCACTTACGAATTATTCCAAGTTATTGAAAGTCGATTCAACTAATCCTTAGTTGATGAACGTGATTCTAAATTACCCTTGTAAGTTTATCCAAACCAAACTTTCTTTTGTGTGGACTTAAATTCAAATTACTGAGTTGAACAACCCTATTATTAGGGGAGGTTACTACGCATAAGCGTTAAGATGTTTGTACAAAATATATGGTACGAAGGGCTGATCCCCCTAAGTACGAGTTAAGGTCCATAGTCTTATTGACTGTTAAAAGTTTAAACGAAAATGTTTATAACATAGGACAAAAGTTCAAAGGTCTTATGACCCTCAGATAAATTCTATATTCGAATTTTAATGTTGATAGAGAATTATTATTTAATTCTTTATTGCTGAAGTAAGCTAAGTTATTCAATTTTTTTTTAAAGATATCATTTCATGTATTTATTATTGTTAAACTCTAGTGAGTTGTGGTTTGCTCACTCTTGCATTATATAACAATTACAGCTAAGGTTGATAATGTTGACGCCCCGTCTACGAGTAAAGGCAAGGAAAAACAAAATAAGTGAAGACTTGTTTTCATTATTTGAAATGATTGTAATAGACGTTAATGTTATGTTTTTATTTCCGCACATTATTATTATGTCAAGGTTAGAGTAACCCTAGGATTGATTTTTAAGAAGGTTGTAACCCTTGTTTTAAGGGAGATTTTATTATTTTGAATAAAGTTTATATTTTATTTTGAAGTTATATTGGGTAGATGTATGTTATATTAGAATGTGAACACCAAATCATGTGGAAACGAAGTACCCGGATTTGGGGGTGTCACAGCCTTAATTTGTTCAAACATAGATCTAGAACCTATATCATGTAAATTGAACGTGAGTAGGTTGAGCGAGCATGAACGCATCCTTTAATATGAATACATGCTATGTGATATCATATGTTATGTGATACTTGAATCCAATTTGACGGTTAACTTACAATAATGCTATAATGTGCTAAAAAGAGTATGTTTGCTATTTGTTGTGATCTTATGTGATGTTAATGATATGAGAATATGTTTAAACTCAAAAAGAGGAGCGTTAAGGATAAAAATTATATTAATATGATACTATATAACTGTGTAGCTAGGTTAAAACTTAGCTTATATGTTGATCGTATATCCGACGATAAGATGTGATGTTAAATTATATGACTAATGAATATCATATATATACGTAACTATATTACGATAGGAATTCAAAAGTGTTGATTTGCTTTTCGTGGATAAACTACGCTAAAGGCAAGTTTCCTTACTTGCAATCATTTATAGTGCAAGTATCCTGGCCCTTGTATTACTTTATTCAACAAATATTGTAAGCAAGTATCTAAACCTTATCTATTTGAATGCAAGTTGTCTTACTCGTTCATTTGAGCTAGTATGTTTAAACTCTTGTAAAAGCTATTATTCATGTTGAACTTGGTATTGTTCTTGAATATTGTGAAAGTGTCTATGCCACTTGATTCGGTTAGACTATATGTATGTTTATAAAACTGTCCAAACCTTTTTATCGGTGCGAAAATCTTGAAAACTTAGTTGAACAACCCTTATGGTAAGGGGAGTGTTTATTGTTTGAAGCCCCAACACACGCGTGAATATTACTGTGGTGTTATGCCTAACATAGAGTATTGTAGACTGATCATCTATCGTACTTATTTCTTTTGGGTTATCAGTTTAATATTGGTAATTCTAGTAGATGTTCAATAGTCCTTAGTAACTGCTCAGTATAAAATTATTTTATCCAGTTGGATATGTTGATAGCCTTTGAATTCATATATATATCTGTTGATCTATATTAAATTATCGTTTCATACTCCAAAGATTTGATTTGAGAATTATTGATATTCGTTATTCATGATATTATTCTGAGACCCTGAACTATCTTAGATATGATACTTCGATATTTTAAACTCATGTTATAAAACTCTTCACCCTTGTTATATATTACTTGCGCAATTTGTGCTCATTCTTGCTTATCTAAAACCTTTCAGTAAAGGCGGAACAGGGAAGTGTCTCGGGGAAAGACAAGGGCAAGGACAAGGCTACCGACTAGCTTGTTCCTTTATGTTTAAAATTGTTATGTTGTATTAAGACTGTCTTCAGACTATAATTAAGCTTAAGTAGGATTATGTAAAAAGTCCTTACTTGATATTATTATGTAATCTATTATGTATTGTAGGTTGCGAGATTTGGGAGAATAATTATAATAAATCATTGTATATTATTCTATATAAGATCTTCCGCTGTGAATGTGTGATTTTAGTTATTATTTTATTACCATGAGCACGTGACGAACCGAATTCGAGTGACCAAGTGGCGGTCTCGAATTTGGGGGCGTCACAAGCACAACCCTGATGGTGTAATCCGTTGGCAACAACCCAGTGAAGGCGTCGGCTCAACCTCGATGATGTAATCCATTGGTTATAACCCAATGAAGGTATCGGCACAACCCCGATGGTGTAATCCATTGGCAACGACCCAATGAAGGCATCGACTAGACCCCCGATGATGTAATCCGTTGGCAATAACCTAGTGAAGGCTTCGACTCGACCCCCGATGATGTAATTAGTTGGCAATAAACCGGTGAAGGCATCTGCTCGACCTCCTATAATATAATCCATTGGCAACAAACCAGTGAAGGCATCGGGTCGACCCCCGATGATGTAATCCATTGGCAATAACCCAGTGAAGTTATCGGGTCAACCCCCGATGATGTAATCCATTAGCAACAAACCAGTGAAGGCATCGACTCGACCCCCTATGATGTAATCCGCTGGCAACAACACAGTGAAGGCATCTGCTCAACCCCCGATGATGTAATTCGTTAGCAATAAACCAGTGAAGGCATCGGTTAGACCCCCGATGATGTAATCCGTTAGCAACAACCCAGTGAAGGCATCGGCTCGACCCCCGATGATATAATCTGTTGGCAACAACCCTAGTGAAGGCATCGGCTCAACCCCCGATGATGTAATTCGTTAGCAACAACCCAGTGAAGGCATCGGCTCGACCCTCGATGATGTAATCCATTGATAACAACCTAGTGAAGACATTGGCTCGACCCTGATGGTGTAATCCGTTGGCAAAAACCTAGTGAAGGTATCGGCTCGACCCCCGATGGTGTAATCCATTCGCAATGAACCAGTAAAGGCATCGGCACAACCCCGATTGTGTAATCCATTGGCAACAAACCAGTGAAGGCATCGACACAACCCCGATGGTGTAATCCATTGGCAATAAACCAGTGAAGGCATCGGCACAACCCCGATGGTGTAATCCGTTCGCAATAACCCAATGAAGGCATTGGTACGACCCCGATGGTGCAATCCGTTGACAACAACCTAATGAAGGCATCGGCCCAACCCCGATTGTGTAATTCATTAGCAACAAACCAGTGAAGGCATCGACACAACCCTGATGGTGTAATCCGTTGACAACAAACCAGTGAAGGCATCGGGATAAGCCCAATGGTGTAATCCGTTGGCAACAAACCAGTGAAGGCATCAGCACAACCCAGATGGTGTAATCCATTGGCAACAAACCAGTGAAGGCATCGGCACAACCCTGATGGTATAATCTGTTTGCAACAAACCAGTAATGGCGTCGACTCAATCCCGATGGTGTAATCTGTTACCAACAACCCAATGAAGGCATCGATACAACCCCGATGATGTAATCCGTTGGCTACAACCTAGTGAAACCCCGACGACGTAATCCTTATCTTCCCCAGCAGGGGGGAGTAAACCTTTTATAATCTCACATATCATTACATACTATATACATAACATTGCATCATCAAATATACCTTGTCATGCATTCTCTGTGTCTAGTAAGCTTTGTCGTGTTCATTCCATTACATTGCATAAACATGACAAAGAGGGGCATCTGTAGACACTCAAAATTTTACTTTCTTTATACTAACCTTGCAGAAAGGCTAAAGCATAATTTTACTTCATAGAATAACCCCGAGGTAGGGAAAAAGTATTTGGTCATCCCGGAGACAACCCTGTGGATGATTCAAAGGGCTAATGACGTCCGAATATGACGCGGATCGAACGAGGATCACAAAGTTGAGAAAGTATCCGTAAGAAGTCACCTCCACAACATCGAACTGCGTGCTATCAAGACGAGCTAATCGACGACCCTTGGGAGCCAGAAGATACTTTTCAGATTACTGCATCATCTTCTTGGACTCCGATTTTGTCAAACTTGGCCTAATTTTAAAGCCTTTCGCAAGGACTTTTTTGGGATTTTTGGGTACGGAGATCAACTATCACCAAACTGATGGAGGCAACCGTACACGTGGAGCCCAGCCTCAAGTGTACTTTCTCTTGCCATATGTATACATGCGGCTGCCATAATCAATCTATTTTAGCAGCCAACAGCTCATAAACACAAAAAAGAGGAAGAAGTTAAGAGAGAGAAAGTAACATTTTAGAGAGAACCCTTCGGGTTGGACCTATATACACCAACTTTTAGTTATTTTATCTTGTTTAGCATCTACTTGGAGTCCCTAGAGCCTTTTAGTTGATCTCGGGTGATAAAACGCTTGCTCACGCGTCCCCCAAGGTCAAAAATTTCTCTTTTTAGCTATGTTCTTTGTAAACTTTGTTCAATATACTAGATTGATGTTATATATTGCTTAAATCTAGTTAAACTTGTTGTTTCTTTAGTATATTGTGTAGTAATTGGTAGATATTGTGTTTTTACCGATTATATTGTGCATATTTGGTTGTAAATCAAGTCTGGAGGCTAGATCTACCTATATCTAAGCCGAATGTAGCCTTTTGAGTGGTTATTAAGCATAAAGCTTTTACCAGTATGCTAGATCGGTTTAAATCCATGGTAGATCTGCTTATTTATTATTTTTAATCTGTCCCTGGTTACCACGTATAGCCCTAGATCTATATCTAGAGGCGAAAGGGGTCCGAAATGGCTTGAAACAGTGATTTTAACTGACAAAATCATCTAATATCAAGTTTAGGACATTGTACATATATATTCTCGGATAATAATGTGAGCCTAGGAATCTCAGTATCGAGATCCTCGATTGGATCCCGACTTGATTTCCACGATGGATAGGTTTTTATGATGTAATGTTTAAATAATGCAAAATTCATTATATAGTGAAAACTTTGATTGTGGGTGCTCGAATTTTTTGAGATAACTTACATGACTGATGATGATTAGACCCTTTTTGGCACTTTTAGCATGCATTTTCACTAAAACGATTTCCAATAAAACCACAAAGAGCTTTCAATAACAATAAAGCGGTTCGGGAATAGACATTAGATCATAAATGGAAGTATCAAAAATCCTCGATTACTATTCGGGCGAAGGATTTGAAAACCTTGCATTTTTCCAAAATATCAAAAGAAATGTATATTTTGTCTAAAAATAAACTTTTGCTAAATCAAACCCTTCATACATACGTGCAAAAGAGGAACGACACTACTTCCAAATAACTTACAATGAGGCTTAGAATAAACCTTTTCAAATAAAACACACACACACACACTCAGACACACATACACACACTTTAAGCATAGGAAATCAATAAGATACGGTACCGTGTTTTCACGGAAGTTGGGGGGTGCTTAACACCTTCCCCCCGCTTAACCTAGCCCCCGAATTTCACGAATCTCGGGTTTCAGACCAATCTTTCGGAGTCACGCATTGGACCATATTGCGAAAACTATTAAAACTCGGATGAGTTGGTACATCTATTTAAACCATACCAACTAGTGACTCTGTCTCATTCGGTTCAATCATAAAATAAATAAAATCAATCTTTTCAAAGTCATCGACACTTATGTCGTTACCGCTTTCCTAAAACCTTACCCTTTAATAAAATCCAAAGTCATAACGAATGGAAAAGGGTAAAAACAAAACAACACAAACTTAGGAAGGACGGAGACACATTTAAAAAGAATTTTTTCCCAGCGTCGACATTGATTTAATAATATAAAATATTGTGCAGATGTTACTGTAACAATTATTGAATCAATAATTGAGATACTGTGCAACAACTACTGTGGCAATTATTGAATACTGAGTGACTTCTTACGTAAGAATCAATAATCAGAGATACTATGCAATACCGTATACTACTATAAAATAACGCATATTACTGTACTTTTATCATTGGGTATTTCAACAGTTAACGATAAAGTTCTGCCGTCAATATTTAGAAAACTTTTTTTTATTATTTTCTTCATCTAACAGTTTTCCGTTATGAGGCCGACCAATAATTGCGCCGTCGTACGAATATTCCCCGACAAAAAGAATATTTCCTGACCAAAGGAATATTCCCCGACACAATAAATATTTTATGATAACTTGCTTACTTTATAAATTTTGCATATATCACCCATAACTATCACATTTATCAAATCAACACCTTGCTATTTAAAATAATATATACTAGAAACTAAATATTATTCATAAAAAGTTGGGGTCTTACATTATCAATTCAGATACCGTGAAAAGGTATTATGTCTGAGTTGCATGTAAACCGCCATTCTGGTCCTGTGAAAAAAAAAAATCAATTAAATCAATTTAGGTCTTTATTGCATGGGCCTGAACTACGAAAGACCTGATCTCCCTCCAGCCACAGGAGTACGTAGACAGCCATCTATAGTGTGGTCTAACCCTCAAAAGAAAAAAACCAAACACTTTACCTCTAAACCCAAAATCCAACCCAAATATAACCCCAAAGACCAGTCTCAAAATACTAAAATTAAACATGAAAAGCCTACACCCAAGAAAAAACCATAAGGTCAGCGACCCATGTTGAGAAGACCCAACGACACCTCAATGTCATTCCATCAAATATGGCATAAGTCGCGAAACAGAAGAGACATCGATACAATAAGACAACCATTCACAGGGATGAAATAGCCATCATCCTAAGATGTAACCCTGCAACAACTCAGCACTCCTAAAGTGCGAGAAGACTTGATCTCCTTTGACCTACAGAAGCACATGGGCTACCATCGTGCCAAAGTCTATCTTATACCCGACGACCTGTTCTCTGAGGCAAAGGCCACAGATTAAACCTCATAAATAAAACCAAACCCTGTTTAAGCCATCACATCGCTAACCAAGCTGAGCTCTTAGGTCCAATTCATTGTAGTCCGAAGGCCTCTCGACATCAATCCTCAAAGTTGAAATAACAACACAACGATATATCAAGCATGATCATCATCAAGGACCTTCAAAGAGCTGACACCCTCAATCGAAAACCTTTATCAAATTAGAAGAAGAAAATCATCAAAGACAATGGCGCTTATAAGTCAGAATGAGGATTGGGGCAAACCAAATGTCAAAGCTCCACTACCTGTTCACCATGTGGGTCATGAGGTAAAAGACTCTTGCGATCTCGGCATCTTATCAGCCCTTCTGTCAAACATACAAAGTGATTACCCTAGATGACAAGAAAGAAAAGGGTAATTTCAGAATCAACAACAATCGATATTGGGTCCCTTACAACAAATAAGACTGGGGAAATTTCGGAAAGAAGCGACAACTCAAACACTGGGGCATTTATCGACCATCCTTAAATGGAAAATTCACCAGTCAGCACCATCGGCATGGTCAGTCATCATCAAAGGGACCCTCATATCATTTCACTGGCGATCTAGTATGATTAATCGGTCTTTTCCAACTATAATTTTCATAGAATACATCGATCCACATATGAGGTACGACTCTTTCATCTCTTTATATGTTTTTAATCTCCATTTACATGCATTAGCGATAATATAAATGTTAAGTATAGATAAATCTTACATTAGAATCTTAAAAAAAGTTTTTTTAAAAAAGAGATTTTGTTTAACTTGTTCTGAATTGGATTAATTTCGATAAGCATCTGTGGAGCAAGAATCACGCAAACAATCAGAAAATTAAAAAATTTCAAAATCCTAGTTCAATATGTTGTTTGGAGTAGAATTGACCTCATATGCGTGTCTGCTGTAGACACTCGAAATTTTGCTTTCTTTATACTAACCTTACAAGAGGGCAAAAGCATAATTTTACTTCGGAGACAACCCTGAGATAGGGGAAAAGCATCCGATCACCCCGGAGACAACCCTGTAAATGATTCAAAGGGCCAATGATGTCCAAATAAGATGCAAACTGAACGAGGATCACAAAGCTAAGAAAGTGTCAGCCAAAAGTCACCTCAGCAAATCTCGAATTGCGTGGCATCAAAGATAAGCTATTTAACTGCAGTTTAGAACTAGGTAGATACCTCTCAGCTACCAGCAGCATCTTCCCAGACCCCGATTCAGTCAAACTCGATCTTATCCCGTAGCCTTCCGTAAAGACTTTTCGAGAGTTTGGCCTGCGAAGCTCAACTTTCTTAAAAAATCGAGAACGAAGGAACAAACTTCGAGATGGCAGGATCCATAGGGCCCAACCACAGGTATACAAGCGGCTAGCCGCATGTATGTATGCGGCTGGCTCCGGGATCATAAATTAGCAATATCAGTTCATTTAGAAGAAAAAAAGACGAGTTTTAGAGAGAGAAACATTTTTTTGAGAGAGGTTTGATCATTCTACACACATTTTGTAAGACCCCAACTTTTATGAAGAAAGATTTAGTTTTCTATATATATTATTTCGAAACAGTACGGTGTTGTTTTGATAAATATGAAAGTTATGGGTGAAATGTGCAAACATTTTTAAAATGAGCAAGTGGTTATAAAATATTCTTGTTGTCGGAGAATATTCGTTTGGTCGTGGAATATTCTTGTTGTCGGGGAATATTCGTACGACGGCGCAGCTATTTGTGGGCCCCCACAACGGAATAACTGTCGGATATAGAAAGCGACAGAAATAACTTTTTTACAAGATAACGGCGTAGTTGTTACCGTTAGTACTGTTGAAATACCCGGTGGTTAAAATACAGTGATACACGGTGTTGCATAGTAGCACACGGTATTGTACAGTATTTCGAATTATTGAGTCTTACGTGAGAAGCCATTACTCAATTATTGTTACAGTAATTACTGTTCAATATTTTATATTATTGACTCAATAATTGCTACGTTGATATTTTATATTATTGACTCAATAATTGTTACATTGATATTTTATTGACTCAATAATTGCTACGTTGCCATTTTATATGATTGATTCAATAATGGCTACAGTTGATATTTTGTAGTATTGATTCAATAATTGTCGTTGCACAGTATTTCACATTATCAACTCAATAATTCATATTATTTGAATAATATTATTAGATTGCATTATTAACAATGTCTAAGGAAGTTCTGTCTAGGAGGGGTTATTTAATTGCGCGCCAGTAAGGAAAAGTCCTTATCGGAAGGCCCCCTCTTTCCTAGGAACGACCTGGTTGTCAATATTGTAGTTCTGTAATATTATCTGTGAATAATTAATTATTGATTTATATGATAAGGAAATATTTATTTTGTGGATATTAAAGAAGGAATTGGCGCTGATGAGTTTTTATCAATATTTTGGTGTGAGAAATCATCTGTTTATGGATTTCGGATAATTTATGTTTGGAATTTGGAAAAACTTTCTTCTGCAAAGTTGTAGAGAATTAAATTTCCTATGGAAAGACATAGAATTTGTATTTTTTTGACAAAGGGGCTATTTGTTATGAATTATTGAAGTTTCGGAAAATAAATATTATTTAATGGGTGGGCCCCACTTTTGTTGAAAATTCAAATTTTTGAAAAGCCGCCAGGCGGCGAAATTTTTTTGAAAATAATAATATTTTATTATTTTAGTCTCCTTTGGCATCCTAAGCTTTTCCTATAAATAGGGTGCTTAGGTTAGAATTGAAAATCACACCAGAATCATAAGTTTTCTCTCTCTATAATATCGAGCGTATTTTTGTGAGTATTTCAATACTTTGAGTGTTGCTATTCAGTGCAAGTTTCCTTCGGTATTATATCCGATATTCCAGTCAGAGGTACTATCTTTTTGAGGTAAGGGATGTTATTTTTTTCGTAAATGATGTTATTCTTTTCAATATCATTATACAGAAATATTGTCATGGATTTTATGTTGAAATTCTTATTTTTTCCGTCGGGGTTACTATTCACGTATACGACACTATTCACGTATACGGCACTATTCACGGAAAAATTAAATTTTCTTCTATTTGTCCAAATTGCTTGTTAAGGTTACTATCTTTGATTGTATCCAAGTTTTGAGCTCTATTCTTGAATTTTGCTCCATAATTGATTATTACGAGGTATTTTTGAATTGGATATACTAAAATACGAATCCTTAGTCTTTGTCTTTTATCTCACTGGATTCGTTTTTTTAAAAATGTTTTTCATCATTCTCAGTCCTAAAAGGTGATGTAACTGAATATCTTTGGCCTGTAGAGCAAAGATGAATGATTACTTGATGAATATCTTTGGCCTGTAGAGCAAAGATGAATGATTACCTGATGAATATCTTTGGCCTGTAGTGCAAAGATGACAGGTGTTGAGATGAATATGACCACTGATGATACAAATGAATATCTTTGGCCTGTAGTGCAAAGATGAATATTTGATTCGAGATGTATATTGATTGATGTTACAGGGATAAAATATTGATGATGGACTTTTAAATCATTGAAGATAGTAGACTTAATTCTCTACTTAACTCTTCTAATGAATTGTTATTTCCGCTGCGAATATTGATCTAAGATTGGTTGTCCATTATATTTTATCTGATTTATTGAAGGCTAACGATAATTTATTTTCCATTATCTTAGTCATAATATTCTTTACTGAGCTAGTTGACCTCACCCTTTTCATCTGTTGTCCTCTTTAGGAAATGAGAATGTTGCGGGAACTAGTCGGGGGACAGAGTGATGGTCCGAGTTAGAGCAGTAGTAGTCCTCACTATTTCTGATAAATAGTGTGATAATAATTGTAATGAGGACTTAGTTTGAATCTTAATATTTTCTACATATTTGTATTGACACTCACAGTTGTGTGGTCATATTTTGCACGACCGTATGATATAAAGTTTGTATGGCGACTCAGAATAGGTTGGGTTGACTGGACCTATTCTGGGGGGCGTCACAGTTGGTATCAGAGCTTAGGGATATGATCTCTGGCGGAGATCGGGGAATAGAACTAGGAGGGGAGAGACGAGTAAATCCTTCGCTAGTGTGTCCTACCTAAGCTTATGTGGTATTTAATTGGTCAGTCGGAGCATAGGGTTAATATGTGATATGTTGATTTGTTTAATTAACCCTTGTTTTATGGCAGTATTTGAGAATGGCAGCTGAGAATGTTAACAACGAAGTGAATGAGACCGTGGAGACACCTTTAATCGTTAACTAAGAGAACGTGCAACAAGAAGGCAATGTTCATCCTGAAAATAACGCTGGTCAGACGATAAACGATGAGATGTTTAGAAGTTTTTTGTAGTTTATGCAAAATCAGACGAGGGAGACTCGTGTGCAACATACAGGTGGAGATAATAACAACACACGAGCTGTCACTGCTAAGCAGTTCAAAGAATTGGGACCACCAGAGTTTCTGGGAAAGCCAGATCCGATCAAGGCGGAGACGTGGATTAAACAAATTTCCAAGATATTTGATGTCTTGGGATGTACAGAGGAACAGAAGGTTCCATTCGCCACGTTTATGTTCCGTGGAGAGGCAGATTACTGGTGGGAATCTGTGAAACGTATCCAGCCTGCCGCACTTAAGATGTCTTGGGAAGCGTTCCAGAAACTGTTCAATAACAAGTACTTTCCTGAAAGTATTCGTCATATGAAGGAAGTAGAGTTTATCAGAATCGAGCAAAACAACATGACGGTATCCCAATACGAGGCTAAGTTCGTGTTGCTGTCCAGGTTTGCACCTCATTTGGTGGAGAATGAGGAACGTATGACGCGGATGTTTCTAAGAGGTTTGAAACCCGAAATACGTCAATACCTCATTTCTCATAAATTTTCTTTATATTCGGATGTAGTAAACAGAGCCCAGTTATTAGAACGAGATAATGATTATGTTCAACCGAGGGACCACAACCAAGGTCGTACCGGTGGCAGCAATCATCAGAGCAATGACAACCAACGAGGAGGAAAGTATGACAGAAGCTGGTAACCACTCCGGTAGTTATCGTGGCCATGATAGTAGAAGAAGCGAATCGGGAGGAGATTTCAAGAAGAGAAGGTACAACAATGAGAACGCGAAGATGTCAACATTAGTACCAGCATCAACTGTTTCGAGGGGAGGAGAACGACCACAGGTCGTATGCTTTAAATGCGGGAAAGAGGGACATATCAGCCCAAACTGCCCACAACAGTTCAAAGGATGCTATAACTGTGGAAAAGAAGGACATATAGCTCGAGATTGTCCTGTTGCGAAACCAAGTTCAGCGGGGGTGGTGATTCCAAAGGCGGTTGCAGACAAGTCAAAGTCGGTGATTCCTGGAATAGCGTTTGTCGTGACAGCCCAAAACGCGAGGAATCCATACGAGGTGATTACGGGTAAGCTGATCATAAACTCTTGCGAAGTTTATATCTTGTTAGATACCGGTGCTACCCATTCCTTTATTTCACCTGCTTGTGCTCAACGTTTGAACTTGACTTCTGATAAATTAAACTTTGACTTATCTGTTGAAACTCCGTTAGGAGAAACCTTTGTTACATCTACAGTTTACAAATCTTGCTTGATTCAGATTGGTACCCTTACCTTACCTGTTGATCTTATATCTTTGAAAATACTTGCATTTGACGTGATTTTAGGAATTGACTGGTTAACCACTTACCATGCCAAAATTGATTGTTTTTGTAAGGTTGTTAGTTTTCATATTCCTAATCAACCTGTTGTACGAATTCAAACCACTAAACCACTAAAATCAGTCAATATCATTTCAAATCCCAAGGCTATTCGTTTATTGAAAAACGGATGTCAAGCTTTCTTAGCTCATGTCACTGATCTAAACCAGAATACATCAGATTTGAATAATATTTCCGTTGTTAATGAGTTTCCTAATGTATTTCCCGAAGAACTTCTCGGTCTACCCCCAGAACGTGAAGTTGAATTCTTTATTGACCTTGAGCCCGGTACAAAGCCCATTTCTAAAACCCCATATCGAATGGCTCCTATTGAACTTCAGGAGTTAAAGATCTAATTACAAGAGTTGTTAGACATCGGTTTTATTCGTCCTAGTACGTCTCCTTGGGGTGCTCCTGTTTTATTCGTAAAGAAGAAAGACGGGAGTATGCGACTTTGCATTGACTATCGGGAGTTGATCCATGTCACCATCAAGAATAAGTATCCGTTACCTCGTATTGATGACCTGTTCGACCAGTTGCAAGGAGCGCAATTCTTTTCAAAGATCGATCTTCGTTCTGGATATCATCTGTTGAAGATTAAAACTGAGGATATTCCAAAGACTGCTTTCAGAACACGGTACGGGCATTTTGAGTTCTTAGTCATGTCTTTTGGATTGACTAATGCTCCTGCTGCTTTCATAGATATGATAAAACGTGTATTTAAGGAGTATTTAGATCAATTCGTTGTTGTCTTTATTGATGACATCCTCATCTATTCTAAAAGCCGTGAAAATCATGAACACCATTTGAAGTTAGTACTTCAAAAGCTTCGTGAGAACAAGCTATATGCCAAGCTGAAGAAATGCGAGTTCTGGCTTGAGGAAGTAGCATTTCTTGGGCACGTGGTATCGAAACGTGGAGTATCTATTGACCCGGCGAAGATTGAAGCAATACAAAGCTGGGAGCAACCTAAGTCGGTGACCGAAGTACGAAGCTTTCTGGGCTTAGCTGGTTATTATCGGAGATTCGTAGAGGGATTTTCTCGAATCGCTACTCCATTAACTCAGTTGACCCGGAAAGATACGAAATTCGTTTGGAGAGAGGAATGCGAGAAGAGCTTCCAAGAGCTCAAGAGGAGACTTATTTCGGCACCTGTTCTGACAATACCATCTGGTTCGGATGGATTTGTTATTTACAGCGATGCTTCGGGCAAAGGGTTAGGATGTGTTCTCATGCAACATGGGAAAGTCATAGCCTATGCCTCGCGACAACTCAAAGAATATGAGAGGAATTATCCTACTCATGATCTAGAGTTGGCAGCAGTCGTTTTCGCGTTGAAGATCTGGAGACATTACTTGTACGGAGAGAAAGTGGAGATTTATACGGATCATAAGAGCCTTAAATATTTCTTCACTCAGAAGGAACTCAACATGCGGCAACGACGTTGGCTTGAGCTGTTGAAAGATTACGATCATACTATCCAATACCATCCTGGAAAAGCGAACGTGGTAGCTGACACGTTGAGTATAAGATTATATGTGGGAACGAGTGCAATGATGTCAAGTATACGCGTAGAATCAGCTTTGATTGATAAAGTTAAAGCTGCTCAAGCTACGGATGCGGAGCTGATGAAGATGAAGAAGAAGGTGCAATTCCAAAAGCGAGAATCGATGAAGATGGAATACTTCGACTCAACTCCAGACTTTGTGTTCCTAACATTCCGACTTGAAGTATAGAATCATGATGGAAGCACACAACACACCGTTTGCAATCCATCCTGGGAGTACTAAAATGTATCGTGATCTTCGACATACATTTTGGTGGGGCAATATGAAGAGAGAGATCGCGGAGTTCATCTCGAGATGTTTAACTTGTCAACGTGTAAAGGCGGAGCATCAAGTGCCGAAGGGTCTATTGCAACCATTGGTGATTCCGAAATGGAAGTGGGAACACATTACGATGGATTTCATTACGGGTCTTCCCAAGGTTTCTCAAGGCTTAGATGCGATTTGGGTTATTGTTGATAGATTAACCAAGTCTGCTCATTTCTTGCCGGTACGAGAGACTTATTCCCTTGAACGTCTTGCTCATATGTACGTAAATGAGATTGTGAGATTGCATGGCATGCCAGTATCCATAGTTTCGGATCGTGACCCCAGATTTACTTCACAATTTTGGATCAGTTTGCAGAAAGCTATGGGTACAGATTTACGATTCAGTTCGGCTTATCATCCTCAAACAGACGGACAATCGGAAAGGACTATCCAAACTCTTGAAGATCTATTGAGACTCTGTGTTCTAGACTTCAAAGGGAGTTGGGATAAGTACTTACCATTGGTGGAATTCTCCTACAACAACAGTTATCAGGCAAGTATAGGCGTAGCTCCATTCGAAGCGTTGTATGGGAGAAAGTGTCGCTCTCCAGTATGTTGGAACGAGGTGGGTGAAACAACATTGTTGGGACCGGAGTTGGTACGTATGACTTCAGAAAAAATTCAAATAATCCGACAACGTATACAAACAGCACAAGATCGACAAAAGAGTTATGCGGATCTTCATCGAAAGGACGTGGAATTTAATGTTGGAGACCATGTGTTATTACGTATTGCTCCATGGAAGGGAGTTACGAGGTTTGGGAAGAGAGGAAAGCTCAACCCAAGATTCATTGGTCCATTTGAGATTCTTGACCGAATAGGATATGTGGCTTATAGACTCGCTTTACCTCCAAGCATATCTCGTGTTCATAACGTGTTTCACATATCCGTGTTACGTAAATATGTGAAGGATCCAAACCGCATTATTGAGTTAGAACCAGACGAGATAGCCGAAGATTTAACGTACGAGGAGGTACCTGTCAAAATCTTGGATAGGAAGGAGCATGTCCTACGCTCGAAAATTATACCTCAAGTTAAAGTTTTGTGGAGAAACCATGCAATTGAGGAAATGACCTGGGAGTTGGAATCAGAAATGAAAGCGTGGTATCCTCACCTTTTCGACATACCAGGTACGTACGTCAATTTCGAGGACGAAATTTCATAAGGAGGGGAGGTTGTAAGACCCCAACTTTTATGAATAAAGATTTAGTTTTCCTTATATATTATTTCGAAATAGTAAGGTGTTGTTTTGATAAATATGAAAGTTATGGGTGAAATGTGCAAACATTTTTAAAATGAGCAAGTGGTTATAAAATATTCTTGTTATCGGGGAATATTCGTTTGGTCGTGGAATATTCTTGTTGTCGGGGAATATTCGTACGACGGCGCAGCTATTTATGGGCCCCCACAACGGAATAACTGTCGGATATAGAAAGCGACAGAAATAACTTTTTTACAAGATAACGGCGTAGTTGTTACCGTTAGTACTGTTGAAATACCCGGTGGTTAAAATACAGTGATACACGGTGTTGCATAGTAGCACACGGTATTGCACAGTATTTCGAATTATTGAGTCTTACGTGAGAAGTCATTACTCAATTATTGTTACAGTAATTACTGTTCAATATTTTATATTATTGACTCAATAATTGCTACGTTGATATTTTATATTATTGACTCAATAATTGTTACATTGATATTTTATTGACTCAATAATTGCTACGTTGCCATTTTATATGATTGATTCAATAATGGCTACAGTTGATATTTTGTAGTATTGATTCAATAATTGTCGTTGCACAGTATTTCACATTATCAACTCAATAATTCATATTATTTGAATAATATTATTAGATTGCATTATTGACAATGTCTAAGGAAGTTCTGTCTAGGAGGGGTTATTTAATTGCGCGCCAGTAAGGAGAAGTCCTTATCGGAAGGCCCCCTCTTTCCTAGGAACGACCTGGTTGTCAATATTGTAGTTCTGTAATATTATCTGTGAATAATTAATTATTGATTTATATGATAAGGAAATATTTATTGTGTGGATATTAAAGAAGGAATTGGCGCTGATGAGTTTTTATCAATATTTTGGTGTGAGAAATCATCTGTTTATGGATTTC
This sequence comes from Panax stipuleanatus, assembly GCA_020205555.1. Taxonomy (NCBI): domain Eukaryota; kingdom Viridiplantae; phylum Streptophyta; class Magnoliopsida; order Apiales; family Araliaceae; genus Panax; species Panax stipuleanatus. Next base: position 99,654,044 of record CM035125.1, read on the forward strand.
GGATAATTTATGTTTGGAATTTGGAAAAACTTTCTTCTGCAAAGTTGTAGAGAATTAAATTTCCTATGGAAGGACATAGAATTTGTATTTTTCTGACAAATGGGCTATTTGTTATGAATTATTGAAGTTTCAGAAAATAAATATTATTTAATGGGTGGGCCCCACTTTTGTTGAAAATTCAAATTTTTGAAAAGCCGCCAGGCGGCGAATTTTTTTGAAAATAATAATATTTTATTATTTTAGTCTCCTTTGGCATCCTAAGCTTTTCCTATAAATAGGGTGCTTAGGTTAGAATTGAAAATCACACCAGAATCATAAGTTTTCTCTCTATAATATCGAGCGTATTTTTGTGAGTATTTCAATACTTTGAGTGTTGCTATTCAGTGCAAGTTTCCTTCGGTATTATATCCGATATTCCAGTCAGAGGTACTATCTTTTTGAGGTAAGGGATGTTATTTTTTTCGTAAATGATGTTATTCTTTTCAATATCATTACGCAGAAATATTGTCATGGATTTTATGTTGAAATTCTTACTTTTTCCGTCGGGGTTACTATTCACGTATACGACACTATTCACGAAAAAATTAAATTTTCTTCTATTTGTCCAAATTGCTTGTTAAGGTTACTATCTTTGATTGTATCCAAGTTTTGAGCTCTATTCTTGAATTTTGCTCCATAATTGATTATTACGAGGTATTTTTGAATTGGATATACTAAAATACGAATCCTTAGTCTTTGTCTTTTATCTCACTGGATTTATTTTTTTAAAAATGGTTTTCATCATTCTCAGTCCTAAAAGGTGATGTAACTGAATATCTTTGGCCTGTAGAGCAAAGATGAATGATTACTTGATGAATATCTTTGGCCTGTAGAGCAAAGATGAATGATTACCTGATGAATATCTTTGGCCTGTAGTGCAAAGATGACAGGTGTTGAGATGAATATGACCACTGATGATACAAATGAATATCTTTGGCCTGTAGTGCAAAGATGAATATTTGATTCGAGATGTATATTGATTGATGTTACAGGGATAAAATATTGATGATGGAATTTTAAATCATAGAAGATAGTAGACTTGATTATCTGCTTAACTCTTCTAATGAATTGTTATTTCCGCTGCGAATATTGATCTAAGATTGGTTGTCCATTATATTTTATCTGATTTATTGAAGGCTAACGATAATTTATTTTCCATTATCTTAGTCATAATATTCTTTACTGAGCTAGTTGAGCTCACCCTTTTCATCTGTTGTCCTCTTCAGGAAATGAGAATGTTGCAGGAACTAGTCGGGAGACAGAGTGATGGTCCGAGTTTGAGCAGTAGTAGTCCTCACTATTTCTGATAAATAGTGTGATAATAATTGTAATGAGGACTTAGTTTGAATCTTAATATTTTCTACATATTTGTATTGACACTCACAGTTGTGTGGTCGTATTTTGCACCACCGTATGATATAAAGTTTGTATTTGAATTCTGTACCATGTATTTGGCGACTCAGAATAGGTTATGTTGACTGGACCTATTATGGGGGGCGTCACACATTTTGAGTTGTTTAATATTTTTTAACACATACTTTGAGTCTCGAGAGTGTTCTTAGTTGATCCCGGGTGATAAAACGCTTGTTCACGAGTCCCCCAAGGTGAAAAACGCTCATTTAACAACTTTTTTTGTAACTAGTGTTTAATGTACTAGATTTATGTGATATATTGTGTAAACATTGTTAGACTTGTTGTTATATATATATATTGTTGTGTAGGTGGTAGATTTATAGATCCCATCAAATATTTTTCACATATTTGGTAGTAAATCAAGTCCGGAGGCTAGATCTACCTAGATCTAAGCCGAATCAAGCCTTTTGAGTGGTTATTAAGCATGAAGCTTTAACCTATATACTAGATCGGCTTAGATCCGTGGTAGATCTACGTATTTACTTCTTTTAATCGGTCCCGGTTACCCCGTATAGCCCTAGATCTTTATCAGAGGAAGAAGGGGTCCGAAATGGCTTGAAATGGTGATTTCAACTGATGAAATCATCTAATATCAAAGTCTAGGACATTGTACATATATATTTGCGCATAATAATTTGAGCCTAGGAATCCCGATGTCGAGATCCCATGTTTGGATCCCGACTTGAATCCCACGATGGACCGATTTTTGTGATGTAATGTTTAATTAACGCAAATATCATTCTATATGTAATGTTTGGATCTTGAGGACGAACTCGAGAGGTTAGTCTCAAGAAGTCTGATTCAAGATCCCGTGATAGTGAAAGCTTTGATTATGGGTGCTCGGATTCATCGAGAGGGCTTACATGCTTGATGATGATCCGTCCCTTTTTGGCGCTTTCAAGCATTCATTTTCACCAAAAAAATGATTTCCAAATCAAAAATGGCAAAGAGCTTTTATAATAATCCTAAAACGATTTGGGGGATAGACATTAGATCATAAATGGAAATATCAAAAGACCTCGATTCCTATTTGACGAAGGATTTGAAAACTTTGTTTTGAAAATATCATTGATATATATTGTGTTCTAAAAAATAAAATTTTATATAAATCAAATCCTTTGTGCATAGGGTTAAAGAGGTACATCAATACTTTCGTAATAATTACATATACTTAAAAATCAATAATGGAAGTATCAAAGGTCCTCGATTACTATTAGGGCGAAGGATTTGAAAATCTTATGTTTTTCCCAAAATATCATATGAAATGTATATTTTGTCTAAAAATTAACTTTTGCTAAATCAAACCCTTCATACATAGGTGCAAAAAAGGAACATCCCTACTTCCAAAATAACTCATAAGAAGGCTTACAATAAACTTTCAAAAACACACACACACATAAACAAACACTCACACATACACACACACTTTTATGCATAGGAAATTAATAAGATGCAGTACCGTAATTTCACGGGAGTCGGGGGGTGCCTAACACCTTCCCCCACGCTTAACCTAGCCCCCGAATTCCACGAATCTAGTCTTCAGACCAATCTTACAGAGTCACATATTGGACCATATTGCGAAAACCTTCAAAACTCGGATGAGTTAGTACATCCATTTAAACCATACCAACTGGCGGCTCTGTCTCATTCGGTCTAATCATCAAATTAAATAATAAAATCAATCTTTCCAAAGTCGTCGACACTTATGTTGGTATCGCTTTCCTAAAACCTCACCCTTTAATAGAATCCATAGACATAGCGAATCATGGAAGGGTAAAACAAACAAAATAATCTTAGGAAAGATGGACACAACGCCTAATTTTTCCCGACGTCGACATCTGCACTTTGCAGTTACGTCGACTCTTAGTTGTGGGGTATGAGCTATGACAATAGCAATGACAATTAGTGAGAAGATAAAAGATAAGTGGCGAGCCTAATGTCTCGAATCGTGGCCTGGGTTACTCTGGTTATTAAGCCTGAGTGGTATCTGATAGTAGTGTGCATACAAGCCAATCATGTATGATGATAAAGCACATAGTTTGTAAACAATCTTATTTATTTATTAATAAAATATTTATTTATTAAAGGTATTTAATTATCTACATGGTGCTGTTTTTATAATATGTAAATAACCCATAGTTTTAAGCAATGCTTTTAGAATCATGATGTTGATCATGCTAATGAGATCTAAATTCTTAGAAAGCTTTAAAACTAAAATAGTTCCCAATCGTGGGATTACAAAAAAGGGGATTAGTAAATCCGGATAGATTGGTACATATGTTGCTTGCTCATTGGATGAGGATGACTGATCTCATGGTCATTTGTGTGGAGACACTAAAGCACGTATGTAGGTGCTTATTGGAGAATAAGTTCACTGAACGTGACTTGCTATGGAATACCTAATGGAGTTTTACTCGCCTGTCAATAGGAATTCCTAATGTGATAGTAGTACATGTGATCCTTGGACTTGAGATCATCATAGTATCTTGTATGTAACAAATTATACTTTGACTAATTCCTTAAGGCCTTTTAAGGCATATATAGGGTATGCTTGGGTGTAATGAGTTACATATGGAGATAATGAATGATCAATAAAGAATCTACCACCTCTAGTAAAAGAGGAGATATGTCCTATGTGATTCGTTAAATGACAACCCAGGAATCCTTGGCCAAGGTAGAATGAAATTAGAAAGAGGCTTCTAATTTGCATTATTTGGAGTTGTGCATTTTCTAATCGAAATACATATGATTAAATAAATTAAGACTTGACAGTAAATCCATGTCTTATATTTAATTGGGACATTGTATGGTGGAAGGATTGAATTGTACGGTAACTATTAACTCACAGGTTCTTTTATAATTAATGTTGAAATCTATATTATCTGAAAAGTCGTTGATCGCTAGGGAGGCTTATCCCTATTGTAGAATAAATGTTATTTATTTAAATAGATTATTAGTTTAATTTGTTTATTTAAATAAGATTAGAATTGTTCTAATTGATTTATTCACAACCGGTTTAATATGGAGAACCTAAAGGGTCACGCCATAAAAGGAAGAAGAATTATTTAAGAAGAAAATGGCATGATAGTAATAATGCATTAAGTATAATTAATTTAATCTATGATGATAGAATAAATTAAATAGATTAATGTTTATTATTTAATATTTTAGAAATATTAAATATAAATTAATAAGAGGAGTCTTATTAATATTATTATTTTAATTCTAAAGGAGTTTAGGAATTAATATAATATCAGTACTCTCTCTCAATCCTAATAAAGATTAGGATATAAATTAATTAAAAGTAATTAATTATTAATTAATTAAAACCCTATTCTAATTGGATTAGGAGGGTTAACTTAATATCTATATAAGAGAGTCTTATATCAGAAATAAGGGACGTGAAATTTTCCAAGAGTTGAGAGTACACATATTCTATAGAGATAGAAACAAGGGTTAAGCCAATAACCCATCTTCTTGAGTTCTTCATCTTCCTTGGTGGATCACCGTTAGAGGCCAAACATTTGGGTGGCTGACATTGATCAAGGGAAGGAGCCACTACAGAAGGAATCAAAGGAATAAAAGTAGTAGAACTTGTACCTGAGGAAGCTTAGATCTTCAAATGTATAATTTCATGTTCTCTCTTTTCTGTTATTGATAACAAGCACAAAGCATGATCATGGTTATGGGTTTGTATAAATTTTTGAAAACCTAGTTTTTTACGCTTCCGCCCTATTTATGTAATTTGATTGCATGATTGCGTTACGTACAAACCCAACAGTGGTATCAGAGCCTAACTTTGTGCTAATTATCAATTTTATAATTCCATGTATGAATTGATGTGAGAATTGAATCATTTTTCTGGACAAAAAATCGTTTTCTGGAAGTTTCTGCGGCGAACGGCGCAGCTGCGCAGCTTCCCAGTTCATTACTGGCGCAGCTGCGCTGGTATGCAAAAACTGCTGCTTCCGTCTACCTGCGCAGCTGCCCAGTTCATTACTGGCGCAGCTGCGCCGGTACCTGGACAGACCCTGAAAATTGATTTTAATTAATTAAGTAAACTATTTATTTAATTGATAAAGTTTTAAAATAAAGAAGTTTATTTTATCTGAAATATGATTTCAGAATGCTAAAATTAAAGGAGTTTAATTTGGATTTATTTTTGATTAAAATAAAAGAGTTTATTTTGTTTCAAAAATAAAATTTAGCAAAACTTTTGTCCATTAAATAACATCGATCTATATATGGAATAACATTGTTACTCATGAGATGAATGGATATTTATTGATGCATATGTTGATGTGTATGATAATAAATGGGGTTGATTATGGACTATGACCAATGTGATTGGATTTTATTTTGGATGAATGCTTGAATGTATGGGTTTTATAAAATGCGGTCTGCGTACCTCGTCTTCTCTAGTTTTATTCTCGATGTAAATTCTATCTCCTTTCTATGTACTTCCCCTTGACTGCTGATCAAGGTTTCTATTTAATTTTAAATAGTTAATGTAATAGAGATAGTTAGAATTATTTTGAAGAAATTGGAGACCAAGGAGCAAGGAGCGCGTGAAGACCCGTTTGTATGGAGCCCGGGTTTAAATGTAATAGTTACATTTAAAATTTAAATTATTGCACTCCTAGGTTTGACCTTTTGGTTCACTTAGGTGGCTCTAGTGAACCAAACTAGAATAAAAGTCCATAATCAATCCGGGTAGAATATAGTATTCTATATTGCATGCTAAATATTATATATATTATATTTTATACAAACATGCTTCGCATGTTTAATAAAATGACGTGTATTTTATATATGTATGTGAATGCGCGCTTAAAAAGATGAGACAAATAATAACAAACCCCTCAAAGAAATATTATTAAGTCTGAAGCGTTCAAATGATATTTGGAATATCGAACGTCGCCTTCTAGCATGATTAGTTAATAGAGTATTAAATATTTAATATGAGTTTGTTGTGCTATCCACAAGGCGAGTATTGAATATTTAAGATGGTAATTAATCACATTTGATGCTTATCAAGAAAATTGAACGATCTAGTCTTGTTGTGCTATCCACAAGGACAAAAAATTTTCTTTTTTGAATTTATGGAAGTGCTAGGCTGGACTTAACTTAAATCATTTTAGTTCGGATGTGCACACACATGACCATTATGATTTAAGAGGCAAAATAAAAGGAGTTACATGGTGATGTAATTGACAAGAGTTGTCTACCTATTTATTTGTATATCGCTTGTTGTGTTATCCACAAGGTTATATACATTTGAAATGGGATCCTTAATCTCACTAGCAAATCTTTAATTAGATGTTGCCGAACTATATGAGTGAGGGTAATATAGTTTGATGAAAATAGTGGGAGATACCAATTTAAAATAAAGACCTAAATTTATTTTGGTATGCAAAGTTAATAAAATGAATGTTTGCTAAAATGTTATCTTTTCACATGCAGAATTTTAAAAATGTCAAAATCACTAATCTCACAACGAAGCATACTTGACGCAAATAAGCTTACCGGCCCGAATTATGAGGACTGGCTAAGAAATCTGAGAATTGTTCTCACTGCTGAAAAGATTTCTTATGTCCTAAATTCCACTATCCCTGAATCTGTTTCAGAAACAGCCTCTGAGGAAGAGATTGCCACTTTCAATAAGTGGCAAGATGATGCATCTGTGGCTCAATGCATCATGCTCGCATCCATGAATAACGAGCTTCAGCGTCAGCACGAAAAAATGGATGCTCCTGCTATGCTGCTTCACCTCAAGGAGTTGTATGGTGAACAGAGTAGGACTGCTAGATATGAGATATCTAAGGAGCTCTTCCGATCTCGGATGACTGAGGGCACTGCCGTCGAGACTCATGTTTTGAAGGTAATCAATTTGATTGAATGCCTTGGACAGCTTGGGTTCGTCATGGATGGGCAGTTGAGTCAAGACTTGGTCTTGCAGTCACTCCCTGAGACCTTCTCGCAGTTTGTGGTTAATTTTCACATGAATAAGCTAGATGTCAGCTTACATGAGCTGCTTAACATGCTGAAAAATGCAGAAGGTCACTTCTCATCTAAGAAGAACCATGTCTTGATGGTGGATTCTTCCAATAAAAGGAAGACGCCCAAGGTGTCTTCTGAAAAGAAGAAATCTAAGAAGGCTAAGGGAAAAGGGAAAGAAAAGGAGTAAAAGAAACCTGAACCAGCTAAAGGAATGTGCTTTCATTGCAATGAGCCGGGACATTGGAAGAGGAACTGCAAGAAGTTTCTAGCAGAGAAGAATCTTGGAGAAGCTTCGACTTCCAATCAAGGTTTGTTTATGATTGAAATTAATTTTTCTGAAAGTCATAATTCTACTTGGGTATTGGATACCGGCTGTGGTTCTCATATATGTAATACTGTGCAGGGACTGGTCAGAAGTAGAAAGCTGAACAAAGATGAGGTGATCCTACGAGTGGGAAATGGAGCAAAAGTTGCTGCATTAGCTGTAGGAACTTATTGTTTAGCAATGCCTTTGGGCAAATCCATTTATCTTAATAATTGTTATTATGTTCCGAATATTATTAAAAACATTATTTCAATTTCTGTATTGGATATGGAAGGTTTTGACGTTATTATAAAGAACAATGGTTGTTCTATTTATAAAGACGATGTTTTATATGGTATTGGAAATTTGCAAAATGGACTTTATACACTTGACTTACAAGAAAATATATTTCAAATTGAACAAATTAAGAAAATGAAAAGAGATGATATTAATTATACCTATATGTGGCACTGTAGACTCGGTCATATCAATGAAACAAGATTATCCAAGTTGCATAAAGATGGGCTCCTCGAGCTATCTGATTATGAATCATATCCAACTTGTGAATCTTGTCTCATGGGTAAAATGACTAAATCTCCTTTTAGTGGAAAAGGAGAGAGAGTTACAGAGTTGTTAGCATTGATTCACACAGACGTTTGTGGACCTATGACAACAAGTGCACGGGGTGGGTATTCTTATTTTATTACTTTCACTGATGATCACTCAAGATTTGGATATGTGTATTTAATGAAATACAAATCAGAATCATTTGAAAAGTTTAAAGAATTCAGAAGTGAAGTAGAGAAACAAACGGGCAAGAGTATTAAGATACTTCGATCAGATCGAGGTGGAGAATACTTAAGCAGTGAGTTTCTCAATTGTCTCAGAGAAAATGGTATAATCTCACAATGGACTCCTCCAGGTACACCACAGTTAAATGGAGTATCTGAAAGGAGAAATCGAACACTGTTGGACATGGTTCGATCCATGATGAGTTTTACCGACCTTCCAATTTCCTTCTGGGGTTATGCCCTAGAAACGGCTGCATACCTGCTTAACAAGGTACCTACCAAATTCGCCCCAAAGACTCCATATGAGATGTGGAAAGGGAGGAAACCAAATCTTAAGCATGTTAAGACTTGGGGTTGTCCAGCTTATGTCAAAAAGTTTGAAAATGATAAGCTACAGACTGAATCCGATAAGTGTAGATTTGTGGGATACCCTAAAGAAACCGTAGGGTATTATTTCTATCATCCAACTGATCAAAAGGTGTTTGTTGCGAAACATGCTACCTTCTTGGAGAAAGAGTTTATCCATGAAGGGGTCAGTGGGAGTAAGATATATCTTGAAGAAGTTCAAGAACCACAAGTTACCACGGACCAAAGTCAGGTACCTAACCAAGTAGAAGAACCTACTGTACCACACCATGTTCGTAAATCTGGAAGAGTACCGAAGATACCTGAGAGGTATGGATTCGTTATAGAGGATGACGATGAGGTACACATCATGAATGATGATGATCCATTGAATTACGAACAGGCTATGAGTAATAAAGACTCAGGGAAATGACTTGAAGCCATGAAATTCAAAATGGACTCCATGTATGAAAACAAAGTATGGTCTTTGGTTTCACCACCTGAAGGTATTAAACCTATTGGGTGTAAATGGATTTTTAAGAAAAAGACTGGAGCAGACGGAAAGGTAGAGACCTATAAGGCCCGACTGGTTGCAAAAGGTTTCAAACAAAGACAAGGAGTTAACTATGATGAAACCTTCTCACCAGTAGCCATGCTCAAGTCCATTCGGATTTTGCTTGCGATTGCAGCTTACAACGACTATGAGATCTGGCAGATGGACGTGAAAACGGCCTTCCTCAATGGGAAACTTGAGGAGGATATGTATATGACACAGCCAGAGGGATTTATTTCAAAAGTTGGAACAAATCAAGTCTGTAAGCTACAACGATCCATTTATGGGTTGAAGCAAGCTTCTCGTAGATGGAACATTCGTTTTGATGAGACAATCAAAGAGTTTGATTTTATCAAAAACGAGGATGAACCATGTGTATACAAGAAGGTTAGTGGGAGCGCAGTATCATTCTTTGTATTATATGTTGATGATATATTACTGATAGGGAATGACATTCCTATGTTACAATCCATTAAAATCTGGTTATCTAAAAACTTCTCCACGAAGGACTTGGGTGAAGCATCCTATATTTTGGGGATAAAGATCTATAGAGATAGATCTAAAAGGATGCTCGGCTTATCCCAAGGAACGCACATTGATACGATGCTAAAGAGGTTTAGCATGGAAGATTCCAAAAGAGGTCTCATGCCGATGAGCCATGGAATAAATATCTCCAAGAAACAGGCCCCAAAGACACCTGAGGAGAGAGACCGTATGAGTAAGATCCCTTATGCTTCTGCAATAGGATCTATCATGTACGGTATGATATGTACTAGACCGGATGTTGCTCACGCACTTAGTGTAACAAGCAGATACCAGTCGAATCCAGGAGAAGAGCACTGGAAGGCAGTGAAAAATATCCTAAAGTACTTGAGAAGGACTAAAGATATTTTTCTTGTCTACGGTGGGTCTGAATTAAAACTCGAGGGATTCACGGACTCAAGTTTTCAAACAGACCAAGATGACAGTAAATCTATTTCAGGGTATGTGTTTACCTTGAACAGAGGTGCAGTGAGTTGGAAGAGTTCCAAGCAGCAAACGGTTGCTGATTCAGTGACAGAGGCAGAGTATATAGCTGCAAGTGAAGCTGCAAAGGAAGCTGTTTGGATGAAGAAGTTCATAACTGAACTTGGTGTGGTTCCTAGCATTGGAGAAGCAGTTCTCGTATACTGTGACAACACCGGAGCGGTTGCACAGGCTAAGGAACCCAGGTCTCATCAGAAATCTAAACACGTGTTGCGGCGATTTCACTTAATCAGGGAGATCATTGAAAGAGGAGACGTCACCTTGGAGCGTGTAGACTCTCAAGACAACATTGCAGATCCATTTAGTAAAGCTTTAACACAACAGCAGTTTGATCGTCACTTAGAGAAGATGGGTATGAGATACCATGGCGATTGGCTTTAGTGCAAGTAGGAGATTGACAGTAGTGTGCATACAAGCCAATCATGTATGATGATAAAGCACATACTTTGTAAACAATCTTATTTTTTTATTAATAAAATATTTATTTATTAAAGGCATTTAATTATCTACATGGTGCTGTTTTTATAATATGTAAATAACCCATAGTTTTAAGCAATGCTTTTAGAATCATGATGTTGATCATGCTAATGAGATCTAAATTCTAAGAAAGCTTTAAAACTAAAATAGTTCCCAATCGTGGGATTACTAAAAAGGGGATTAGTAAATCCGGATAGATTGGTACATATGTTGCTTGCTCATTGGATGAGGATGACTAATCTCATGGTCATTTGTGTGGAGACACTAAAGCAAGTATGTAGGTGCTTATTGGAGAATAAGTTCACTGAATGTGACTCGCTATGGAATACCTAATGGAGTTTTACTCGCCTGTCAATAGGAATTCCTAATGTGATAGTAGTACATGTGATCCTTGGACTTGAGATCATCATAGTATCTTGTATGTAACAAATTATACTTTGACTAATTCCTTAAGGCCTTTTAAGGCATATATAGGGTATGCTTGGGTGTAATGAGTTACATATGGAGATAATGAATGATCAATAAAGAATCTACCACCTCTAGTAAAAGAGGAGATATGTCCTATGTGATTCGTTAAATGACAACCCAGGAATCCTTGACCAAGGTAGAATGAAATTAGAAAGAGGTTTATAATTTGCATTATTTGGAGTTGTGCATTTTTTAATCGAAATACATATGATTAAATAAATTAAGACTTGACAGTAAATCCATGTCTTATATTTAATTGTGACATTGTATGGTGGAAAGATTGAATTGTACGGTAACTATTAACTCACAGGTTCTTTTATGATTAATGTTGAAATCTATATTATCTGAAAAGTCGTTGATCGCTAGGGAGGCTTATCCCTATTGTAGAATAAATGTTATTTATTTAAATAGATTATTAGTTTAATTTATTTATTTAAATAAGATTATAATTGTTCTAATTGATTTATTCACAACCGGTTTAATATGGAGAACCTAAAGGGTCACACCATAAAAGGAAGAAGAATTATTTAAGAAGAAAATGACATGATAGTAATAATGCATTAAGTATAATTAATTTAATCTATGATGATAGAATAAATTAAATAGCTTAATATTTATTATTTAATATTTTAGAAATATTAATTATAAATTAATAAGAGGAGTCTTATTAATATTATTATTATTATTATTATTTTAATTCTAAAGGAGTTTAGGAATTAATATAATATCAGTACTCTCTCTCAATCCTAATAAAGATTAGGATATAAATTAATTACAAGTATTTAATTAATTAATTAAATAAAACCATATTCTAATTGGATTAGGAGGGTTAACCTAATATCTATATAAGAGAGTCTTATATCAGAAATAAGGGACGTGAAATTTTCCAAGAGTTGGGAGTACACATATTCTATAGAGATAGAAACAAGGGTTAAGCCAATAACCCATCTTCTTGAGTTCTTCATCTTCCTTGGTGGATCACCGTTAGAGGCCAAACATTTGGGTGGCTGACATTGATCAAGGGAAGGAGCCACTACAGAGGAATCAAAGGAATCAAAGGAGTAGAACTTGTACCTGAGGAAGCTTAGATCTTCAAAGGTATAATTCCATGTTCTCTCTTTTCTGTTATTGATAACAAGCACAAAGCATGATCATGGTTATGGGTTTGTATAAATTTTTAAAAACCTAGTTTTTTACGCTTCCGCCCTATTTATGTGATTTGATTGCATGATTGCGTTACGTACAAACCCAACAGTATCTTTACACCTAGTGCCCTATAGCCATATGGTTTGGGATCCACCGGCCCAACGCTCGCTACATGTGTAACTTAGCGCCTAAGAAAAAGAGAATTAAAGAAGGAGAAGGCGAGACCGGAGCAGATCCCAATCGTGGTCTGGGTTACTCGAGTAATGAAGCCTGAGGGGTGTCTTTACACATGGTGCCCTAAAGCTGTCTAGTTTGGGAATCACTGGCCCAACGCTCGCTACAGGGGTAACTTAGAACCTAAGAAAACAAATCTTGTACAAGCTCAGGCAAGGAGAAATAGAGTAGACCGCTTGACTCGTCCCAAAGTGTGGCCTTTGTTACTCGAGCCTGTAAACCCGGATGGGTTTCTTAACACCTAGTGCCCTAAAGCCGTCTGGTTTAGGAGCCATTAGTCCAAAACTCATTAAATGGGTAACCCTGAATAGCCTAAGAAAATAAGACAAGTTAAGCTGATGAAAGAGGAAAAAAGAATGAATTGTAAGGTGGAAATGAAATAATCTAGAAGTCATAGAAAAGAAACCCCTGCTAAGGGTTGCGTCACTCATAGTGCGCTTATCATATGAAGTCAATTCTGCGAAGAACAGTGCCTAGATCGAAGATGAAATATCTTACCCGTGCACGATGACTATGGATGCTTGAATGTTTTCTTGCGATTTAATAACTTGCCAATTGAAATTTTCAATTTCCTTAAGAAAAATTCATTTTCATACTCAGTTTCAAAATCTTTAATGATAAAATAAAAGATCAATGAATACAAGCATTCAATTTCATAAACTTTAAATGCATCATTCATAAGATTATACTAACCTTGATGGCCAAAGTCGTCAAGCTTTTGCGCATTCTGTTATTCGTTTGATGTGCAGGATATTGCTCACTCTCAACTGGGTCAACAAAGAGAGTTTCTTATATGAATCCCAGTAACAACGTACGCAAGGGTTGGGGCATTTTTTGATTCCAAGAAATGCAAGGGATCTAAGGTGGGATTAAGCCTCTCATCAAAAGAAAAGGGAGAACTCCTCAAAAAAATCACGGCGACATAAGCTTGCCCTGACAAAAGAAAGGAAAAATTCTCAAGAGAGTCCTTAACTCCAAAAATAGACGCCCGATGACAAAAGGTCTAGCAAATGAAATCTACATCGTCAAACATATCAACCTGAACCAATTCCTCATAAGTCGAGGCCTCTACACCGAAGTTCAAATATGGGCAGTGAAAGAACAAGCAACACCTTCCAGGGATGTCAGCGGCACCTAGATCATCAGTCCAGCCGGCTCGAGAATAAAAATCACAAGGAAATGGGACACAAACGCCCAACAGCTAAAAGAAACTCCAAATCGCCTCAGAAAGGGTGAGGTATATTTCTACATCTAGTCAATTCATCTAAGCATGTGCATCAACCTAGGGCAATAGACTCCTAAGGATAAATTTAGATCATCACATCAAGAATGGTCTACACATGTGCAAATGCGCTATATCAGCACACATCTCCTTAAAAGAAATTAGCATGCATCCCCAGTAGAGTTAAATATGTGTGCACATTAAATACCCAAACTCGAGAAAATTTCTCCATTGTCAACTACCAGCAGGGTAGGCACCGTTGTCTGTGACAAACGAGAATTTTATAATTTAATTTAAATATTTATTGAATTAAATAAATATTTCAATGATTTATTTATTGAGTTAAATAATTATTTTATGGAATTGTAGTAGATTAATTTAATTATGTGTGTTACATTGATTAAACTAATGTACAAAATTTTTATAGTTCAAAGTGTGAATTTAATTGAGTTTATGTAATTAAATAAATTATTTAATAAATATAATGTTATTCTAATTAATTTAATAATTAATTAGAGATTTAATGACTTGACATAATTAATAAATGAGAATTTTAAATATGTGATGATGTGATTTAATGTGTAATATTATATTTTATTTAATTGAATGTAAAAAAGATTATTTGATTAATTAAAGTGTGACAAATAAACTATATAATAAATATTTAATTAGAATAATGGGAAAGGAGTTAATAAGTGACCAACCAAACAAGGCCTTAACTTAGTGGGAGCAGTTAAAACCATTATGGGATTAACTAACAACCCACTAAGCCATCAGTTATATTGTATACGTAGTTATATACTTACTCTATATTCATATATCATATATTCATTAGAGAAAAGTTAGAGAGAAAAGAGAGAGTTTGAGAGAGAGTCTATGAATTTAAGAAAGAAGTTGGAGAATCAAATAGAAGTTCATATCACTTTAATCAGAGAAAACATGGTTGAATTCTTAATCCTAGTTTATAATTTATGTTCTTAATATTTTCTCCATGAAAGCATATTTAAGTTCTCTGTAAAAGCCTATTTTGTGATTAGTGCATGAATTAATGATATATGTGTTACTAAATGGTTATAGCATGTTTTCTATCATTTATTTATGCTTTAAAACAATCAAATTCATGAATATATGCTTTAATTATAGATTTAAAAGTTACAGAGTATGAAAAGTATGAATATGGCCCATATGTACAAAATATCATGCTTTAATTATTTATTTAACTTAAAATTGATGGTTGATTATGATTATGCATGTTAAAACGAATAAAATAAACTTTAAACGGACAGATTCGGAGTTATAACGGTTCTGTATAATGAATTTCATGATTTGTCTTGAAATTTAGAAAAATATCAAAAACAGTAAATTTATGTGTTCTAAGTTGAGTGATTATGTAATTTAAGTTGTTAAAATATGCATGTTGTGGGTTCAGTTTTACGTTATGTGGTTACTCAACGAGTTAAGATTATGAACCAAATTGTTAAGTTGTGCTAAAGTGGGAAGTTTAACAGTTAAATGTAGAGGTAATGAAACTAATTGATATTGTAAACATAAAAAAATATGTAGGATTAATTGAAAATCATGAATTATATTTGTAGCTTGCGCACGAGGTAAGTTTCCTAAACTTTACTTTTATTGAACAAGCTTTCTTTCCTTGAAATACAATCATGATGCAAGTTCTTATTCCTGTTTATTCAAGTTGAGATTCCATATGAGATATTATAATTCTTTTAAAGTATTGCTTCAGTTATACAATACTTATTCGATTGTATACTCTTGAGATTTATTATTCTATCTAAATATCAATGTTATTGTTGAACCTTGTAAGACTAGCGAACCCTTATTGATTCGACTAGTCCTTAGTTGATGAAGTTAATGAACGTTCTAAATTCTAGAACTGTTATTGAGCTTATCCAAACCAAACTTTCTTTGGTGCGGACTCTGATGTAAAACTAAGATGAACAACCCTTTTAGAGGGGCTTATTTACGCGTTAGCGTTGAGATGATGTGCACATTATAGTACTAAGGGCTGATCCCCCTAAGTACGAGTAGTAGAGTCCATATAGTCTTATGACTGTTAAAAGTTTAAAGTAGAGATACTTGACAATTTGGGACATAGTTCGTGGTCTTATAACCCTCAGATATACTTTTGATTCTTGTTATTCATTCTTGATTCGAATGCCGAGCTTTCTATTATTCTGAACTATTTAATTTACTCGCATGTTATTATTACTATTACATTGTTATACTTGTGGCCAATCAAGCTCACTATTGCATAATAACATTGCAGTTAAGAACGAAAGGTCCGACGAGCCTTCCACTAGCAAAGGTGAGGGCAAAGCTAACAAGTGCTGAAGACTTGTTATTTATTTGAAAATGTTTATTGTTAAGACTAGCAAATGTTAATGTTTATTGGATAAAATAGACAACTCTAGCCACTATAAGTCCAAAAACAACCCCGGAAGGGCAAAAGTGTAATTTTGCCAACTCAACATCAATGTTGATCATCCGACTGAGGATAGTCTCACAAAGAACCATTACAACAATCCTGAGTGTAAACTACGCAAGACAGCTCAACGGATTACCTGCGGAGACCTAGAGATGCTATTCTGGTTATGGACCCATCTTCCTAGATTCGGAAAAGGGCAAGCCCTATTTCATAGCATAAATCTTGGAAAAATATTTCTGAAATGGTGTCGACGTCGGGAAAAAATCCTGTCGCGTTGGACCGAATCTTTCTCTCTTCCTAAGTCTTTTGTTTTCTACCCTTATTACCTTGTCTTTTTATGAAAAGGTGAAGTTTTTTAGGAAAAGGCCAACATGTATAATGTCGACGATTTGGAATGGTTTACAGAGTCGCCAGTTGGTAGATTTGAAATGGTTGTACCAACTCAACCGAATATTGTTTGACAGTAGGCCCAATTACTGGACACTGTCGAAACTTGATCCTGAAACCAAAGTTCTAAGTTCGGGGCCTTAGTTAAGTGGGGGAAGGTGTTAGGCACCCCTCAACTCCCGTGAAACACGGTAACACATCTTTTCAATATTTCCCTTTTTATTTGCAATGTGTGTGTGTGAATGCTGAAAGTAATTGGGCCTACGTTTGTTTATTTTGAAAGTATTGCTGTGCTTCGTTGAATCTATATATGAAGGGTTTGATTTGATTTGCAAAAGTCCTTTTTAGACAAGATATTAAAATGATGTTTTGAAAGAAAGTTTTCAAACCCTTACACTGACGTAGGAATTGAAGCATGTTGATACTTCCATTTTTTATCTTTTCAGCCTTTTTGCTCAATTTGAATGGTGATTGTCGGGCTGCGAGGCATCCTTGACCAAAAAATATATACGAGTGTCGGTCTTCTCATGGGCATGACAGCCATCGGAGTGACTCTAGCACGACAACCGTTTTAAAGCCTTTCAGATGTACATTTTACAGAAAAACTGACAGGGGTACATTTGTAATGTGGAGTTTATCCATCGTGAGAATCAGATTCTGATCAGTTTGATCATGAATCCCACGATTCCTAGGCTCACATAAGGAGGCCAATAAAACCTGCACAACACAGATATTTTGCAGAAAATGTATATTAACATCTAGACGTAGCAAAAACCAAGGATTAATCAATCAAATCATGGCATGTGCGTAGCCAAAGCTTCTTGTTCCCAATAGATAGTGATCTAAGGATCGCGAGGTTGCTTTAAAATGAATAAAACTAGAAAGAAAGCTAGATTTAAATAAATATTAGCCATTCTAGCTTTTCGGTTCCGATTGAATCTATTTTAAACCGTTTGAAAGGTAGAAAGAGCTAGATTTAAAGAAATCTAACTTGCCAGAATTGATAACAGGGCCAATTCATATCAAATGAATATTTAAAGCATATATTTAATCATAATTAATAAAGAATATATATATATATATATAATTATATATATACGAAAGTTGTAAAGGGAGATGGGTTTTCACTCTCAGGCCCGTACTAGAGTGTAAATATATATATAAAAGTTATGAAGGGCGACGGATTTGCCATCCTATGCCCGGACAAATATGTAAATATATATATATATATATATATATATATATATTTTTATAAAAGCAATAAAGGGCCACGGAAATGATCCAGGCTCAACTGAATGTAAATATATATATAAAAGCTATAAAAAGCCACGGAATGATCCAGGCTTGACTGAATTTAAATATATATATATATATATATATATATATAAGCTGTAAAAAGCCACAGAATAATCCAAGCTTTGACTGAATTAATATATATATATATATATATATATATATATATATATATATATATATAAAAGCTGTAAAAGCCACGAAATATTCCAGGCTTGACAATATGGAAATATATATATATATATATATATATATATATATATATATAAGCGGTAAAAAGGCCACGGATTTCCAATCCAGGCCAAATTGAAATATAAATGTTAATATATATAGTTAGAATATATATATTAAAGCAATAAATGCGACGAATTAGCAATCTAGGCCAAATAAAGTCAGAAAATTTATATATATATAGTTATATATATAAAAGTAGTAACTACCACGGATTTGCAATCCGGGCTTGACAAAATTGAAAATTTAGTATACATATAGTTAAATATATACATAAAAAAGTGAAAAGGCCACGAATCAGCCATCCAGGTCGTGCCAGTTAGTACATATATGTACATATATACATAATAGCGAGTAAAAGCAGCGGATCGTTGATCTGGGCTATGCAAATGCAATAAAACATATATATGTACTAAAATATACTAAAAAGTAAGCAAAAACGGCCACTGAACTGAGTTTCGAACAAAATCAAAAGTTAAAACTTTACGTGCACATGTATAAATACGCAATGAAGTAGGAAACGAGTTCTAATCGTAAAAATACTTACAATGGACTGCTACACGGGCTTTTTGCCACTTGGTAGGCTTCAAATGGACGTTTTCACCGGTTAATTTTTGGTATGTTGTAGTATATGAGTATACCTACGTGTTAGAGTGATAAAATCTAGGTTTGGAGTACTAGAAGTCGGGCTAAGAAACGAAATGGGTGGAGTTTGAGAGCGTTTTCTATTTATTTATTTTTTTTGGCAAGGGGGCACTTGTATTTAAAGACTCGATGAAAAAGGGCCTAACCGTGGCAGCCGCGGGTCCACCTGCGGCTCCACATGGTGGGTCCCGTCGTCTCGAAGTACATGCTCCACAAGATGCCAGGTTTCGAAACTTTTTAACGTTTGATCGGAGCGTCCGTTTGAGGTGTGCTATGCCTTTGCAGAAAGCCCTTGCCGAGAGCGTCACAATGACATGGGACTTAACCTTTTTTGAGTCAAAGAAGACAGGTTCATAACCAAATCTTCTTTTCTTCACAGTTTTTCCATTGAGCTGTATTGTGCTGTTTTCACTCGGGATCAAGATTATGGTTCTTTCTAACCTTGACTGCATCAATTCGGCTTGATTTTAACCAGATTGGCTTCAAGTTGGTAAAATAACCATTTTACCCCTCCAGGGTTGTCTTCTGTACTGGCACGGTCTTCGACTGTTTCCCAGGGGTTGTTTCCGAGGTTTTGATCCTAGTCGACTCTGTTTGTCCTCAAGGTTATCTCCGAGGCTAACTCGGTTTCCCAGGGTTGTCTCTAGGGATGATTTGATGCTTTGGGGTTGTCTCCGAAGGTTAAATTGATCTCCCGGTGTTGTCGCTGGGGCTCCTGTACCTCTTGGTATTGTCATCGGGCTTTACTTAACATCCCGGTGTAGCCGGGGTTTGACTTGACATCCCGGTGTAGTGACCGGGGTTAAGCTTAACATCCCAAGGTTGTCGCCAGGGCTACATGACATCTCGGTATGGTCAGCGGGGCTTTACTTGACATCCCAGTGTTGCCGGGGTTTAACTTGACATCCCGGTGTAGTGATCAAGGTTGAGCTTGACATCCCGAGGTTGTCGCCGGGGCTGCTTGACATCCTGGTATTGTCACTGGGGCTTCACTTGACATCCCGATGTTGCCGAGGTTTGACTTGACATCCTGGTATAGTGACCGGGGTTGAGTTTGATTTCTCGAGGTTGTCGTCAGGGCCTGCTTGACATCCCAATATTGTCACCGGGGCTTCACTTGACATCCCGGTGTTGCCGGGGTTTGACTTGACATCCCGGTATAGTGACCGGGGTTGAGATTGACATCCCAGGGTTATTGTCGGGGCTTCTTGACATCCCAAGTATTATCACAAGGGCTTCACTTGACATTCCGGTAATGACTGTGGTTTGACTTGACATCCCAGTATAGTGACCGAAGTTGACTTTGGTTTGAACTTCCAGTGTTGTCTCTAGAAGATAAAAGATAATTTTTCCCTACTGCAGGGTTAGTAACAGGAATGCAAAATTTTAAGTGTCTACAGATGCCCCTCTTTTTTATGTTTATGCAATGCAATGGAATGAACGTGATAAAGATTGCTAGACACTGGAAATATGATAGATGCTAAAGTAATACAATACATGGCCTGATATGTTATGAATGTTAGATACCTTCATGGTGATGGGGCTACCAATGGCTGTTTACGTCATTTCTTAATGAGGATAACGTTATCCGCGATAGCCCTTGGAGAAGATTTTCTCTCGGCTGATGCCATTGGACATATCTGAACTCGACGTTGGGGCTGTCACCAACAATTTCTGCCTTTAGATGAACCTTTTTATTTTCATCTCCGCTGGGGATATTTCTCCTATGTTGAGTTACCTCATTGGAGAATCCCGATGCCTATCCTGATGATATCTCCCACCGGTTCCGTCATCGGTCCTTTCCCGATGCTATGTTGGAGTTGTCGCCAACGGTTTAAATTATTGTTCAGTTGATGCCAACATTTCTGTTAATGCCTACCCAACTGGTAGCCTACATAGGTCGATTGATCTTGACTCGGTTCATACTCGAACGGTAGTTTGCAGAGTTGACTGTCACATAACTTTCTCTTTGCTCACTCAAACGGTGGTTGCAACGGTCGGTTGAATCACCGATCCTTCTCGGTGCTCCATCTAGGGATTTGTATAACAGATTCCATCATCTGTCCTCTATGGGGATAAATTGATACACTATTTTTGTCACCGACTCATTCACGATGCTACACTGGAGCTGTTGCCAACGGCTGGACTGTCATTTATTCTGACCTTCGCTGAAGTAGCCTTAAACGGCTTCACCACTGATCATTCCCGATGCTTCACTGGATTTGTCGCCAACGGCTGATAGTGTCAGACCCTCTGACCTTCGCTGATGTAGCCTTCAAACTCGATGCTTCATTGGGGTTGTCGCCAACGGCTGCAATGTCAATCCATCTGACCTTCGCTGAAGTAGCCTTCAATGGCGGATATCACCGAATCGTTCCTGATGCTTCGTTGGAGTTATCGCCAATGGTTGAACTGTCAAACATAATCAAGTTTGATGTGGGGGTACTCTTTCAGACAAATTATACCCTCAGATCAATCTGGATGACTTGATAGAGTCAGAACTTGCCGCTCATACCGTCGGACCTTCCCGATGCTCTGACAACGGCAGTTTTCAGCAATTTTTCATACTTTTTTAGCAGTCTTCATCATTAGTCCCCGGATATCTCTTTGGGATGATAACTAATGGCTTATATGAAGTTCTTCTTTCTGTAAGGAATCCGTCGCTCATACGTAGGATTTTAGGCCAATCCGCTCAATGACGTAGAATTTTTTTCCTAGATTTAACTTTTCAGCTTCTGTAAACTCCGTTTCCACTCAAACTGGACTGAGCCTGAGAGGGTGGGACCCACGTTAAGGAGTCGTAAAGTTGGTTAGTGGAGTCCTCGTACCATTGGGGCTCAGACTCGTGCTATCCAGTTTATGGCAAATATGGTACCAGGGTCTGTGATGATGATAGACTGGATAGCTTGCCTCCGAGATCCTACTCATCTGGAACAGATTACCGAATTGACCCAGCAGTTGGAGAGGGCTCATTTGTTCATTAGGTACCTTGGCCGGGAGCCATCCGAGGCAGATTCTTTTAATCCTTCCGGCTCTGGAGCGAGCCCCTCCATCAGGTCCATTTTCTAGCAGCTTTGCAGGTGCTGATCCTCCCTTGTATCGACCAAACATTCCAACTGGCCGAGATTTTGTGACCCTAGGAGGAGCTGGAGCAGGTTAATAGCCTGGAGACTGATATTCTTGATCTCTTCGAATAACTTTTCTGGTTATATCTTCTGATAGGACTCTGTTTAGCTATAGGGCAGCTGTGCCCCATTTCTCGCTATATCTTTTGATATGCCTCTGTTAGTAGTTGGGCGGTTGTGCCCCATTTCCCTGTACTTTTTATTTTATATTGTATGAGCAGACAAAGATGATGCTTGCAGTAGATAGTTTGTTCTAGATATGCATGATATTTCCTATCTATTGCATCATTTTTATCATTGTCATTATGCATATATTATGTCATGGATATGCATTTATATAGGTGAGTTCAGATTTGACCCCTGGATGGTCTTATGATACGGTGATACAGATGTCGTCATCTACTGTCAGCCGTATTGAGCACTGGCCACCATCCTTGGTAGCATCCTCATTGAGGTCTTGGTACGATAGTCTGCCCCATACAGCCAGAGGGACAATAGACCATATGCTGGGGCATTCCTTCGCCCTTCTAGATATCAAGGTTCTGTACAGATTTGTAGATGGCATTTTATCATGCTGGATACCTGTTCCGCTTTGGGCTCCACGAGTTGACTCCTACCTTAGAGGAGTATGAGCATCTGACAGGCTTGGCACTGGATTTGCCTTACGCTCGCATAGCTATCAGTGACATGAGGAGACCGTTTATGACTGTGTCAGGTCTGAGACGTCGAGTTATCACTGAGGAGATCATTTTAGGACATGTGATATCCATCGACTCACTGAGGAGATCATTTCGGCCGGCTAGACTGCTACGATCGACACTCTGGGGATTTTATCATTTCTGTAAATGAGTGGCAGCTTGCCCGTGTAGACGTCTTGTTGATGTGCGTCATGGCTTATGTATACATGCCACTATATTTGGTCTATTTAGATATTGGCTTGATGGTCGTGGTCCGTGCCCTCAGAGAGGGTAGTACTATTCTGCCGATGATACTGGTCGAGACCTTAAGGTCGGTTACCTTTTGCAGTACCCATCCTGAGGGGTTTTTTAGAGGTAGCTCTATCCTGCTGTATGTATGGCTCATGACACATTTGTGTTCGATTGGCACCTTTAGACACCATGTGTGTTGCTTTACCCATGAGATAGCCATGTTTTATTCCTTCCATCCAGCGGAGTGTTCGGATGTAGTGACATGGTCGACCTTTTTATCAGATATTAAGCATCCTTTTTCAATCTTACCATGCTCATAGCTTGTTTCCCCTTACAACTTCATCACTCCTGCAGTCGGCATGGATTATTTGCCCTTAGCAGGATTGAGAGGGGTGACCACTTACCATCCGTTGGCAGTCATGGGTCAGTTCGATCAGTTCTATAGCCGTTGATCAGCGGATATCAGCTACCTCTTTGTCATCAGCTGACCTGATCAGGATTTATAAGTGTTGGACTCATAGGGAGAGGGCTGATTTCTCTACTAGCCATCCAGATCGCTCTCCAAAGTATTCGGCATGGTTAGAGGCTGATATAGCAGCAGCTGCGGTTATCCAGTCAGCTCTGCGTGTTGATTCAGATGAGGAGGAGCCTATGAAGGATCCTGATTCTCCCACTGAGGATGATTTGTTTACTAGCTTAATAGCGGACTTAGTTAGTGACCCTCCAAGCATTCCCGTCGGTACAGATCCAGCTATGGCTGATTCAATATCTTGGGTGACTTTTGAGAGAGATCAAGATAGGGCATTGATGTTGATAGCCCTTTCTAGCAGAAAAAAAGCTTTTTTTGCGAGAGATAAGGCTCGAGCTACTTGGGATGTAGCATTGGTTGAGGGAGACGAGTCTCGATCCACCCGAGATGCATCTCTTGAGGAGAGAGATGAGGTCCGATCTATCAGAGATGCAGCCTTTGAGGAGATTATGGAGGTCTTAGTTGCCCGGGATGCTGCTTATGCTGAGACGGATGATGTGACGCCCCCAAATTCGGACCGCCACTTGGTCACTCGAATTTGGTTTGTCACGTTCTAATATCTAACACCACAATAAATATTACAACTAAATGTTGTATCGCACAACAGAATAATACACAACTATTACCGAATAGATTATATTTAATTAATATAATTTATTCATGTCCCAAGGTCTCGTAACTTAAACATCTATTACATATCTTAAACATAACTTAAGCATGCATAATCATAACTAATACATAATAGCATACGTTCTTATTACAAATTATAAAGTTCTACATAAATAAAGCTACTCAGTAGCCTTTCCCTTACCCTGAGGGTCCGCATTACTCTTCCTTAATTGAAAATGTTTTTAGGGAAAGCAAGAATGAGTACAAATTGCCCAACAAGTAATATACAATAGGGGTGAATAATATAGTTCTCGAATCCCAAAATAGTATAGCAAGGTATAATATTTCAAGGATAGAAAGAATATCAATAGTTCTCAATAACAATCGCTAAGGGCAGAATAATATCAATATGATTCAATACTAAATCAATTTAAGATTTCAAGATAACTGAATACTGAGCAGTCACTAAGGACTATGAACTCTTACTAGAATTATCTGTAATATACTGATAACCCAACAAAACAAGTATAACAGGTGATCAGCCTAAAGTACCCTATGGTATGCATATCGTTCAATCGTACTTAAAGTGTGCTCACGTCAGTCTCCCGATAAATATATTTTCCCTTCGAAGAAGGTTGTTCATCTCAGTCAAAATAAGACTCCGCACCAATCAATTGGTTTGGATAACTTTCTAATCATGGTATAAGTCTAGCCGAATCAAATGGCATAGACAACTCTTTATAAATTCAATATTTAACATTAAAGTTCAAAGAATATAATCGACTTTATCGTAACCATGACGCAATAAGTCAAAATTTGAATATCTCACTTGCACAACAATAACTTAATATGAATTCAATAAGAATAGAGTTCAAGTACTTGCTTACGATATCCGTTGAATAAAGTAATGCAAGGATTTAGGATACTTGCAAATAATACAAGAATGGGTTTAAGGAAACTTGCCTTTAGCGTAGTTTACTCACGTAAAGCTAATCAACATTTTCGAACCCTATTTATAGTATATAATATGTTTAGGATGTTAATTAGTTAAACATATTAGATAAACAAACTTGATATGTGATTCAAGTATACACATATGACTAGTCATACAATCCAATACGTATGCTACTACGTAGTTCAGAACCATCGTTAGACTTTATCATTTATAAAACACCTTGTCAATTTAATATGGTTTCATAACTTAGCATGCTCATAGACATTAGAATATCATTCTGGACATGTATCACAGTATGTAAAGTAACTACACAAGTATGTCTCAAGTTCATGTCATAATAAAATAACTCTGGACATTCAGTACCCTGGCGCGGCCGGGCTTGGTTTGCACTAAGAAGCGGCGCGGCCGCGCGTCTCCTGGTGCAGACCAAAACAGGGCTGCCCTGCAGAACCCAACTCAAAATGCCATGCTCATATATGAAGGACTATGCTAAACACGCATGTTTAAGCCATTCTAATCATGCATCTCATGTTCTTTGTTTCACTCCTTTAAAACTTGTTCTTAATTATGCTCAACTATTTTATCGTACATAAGACTAGCTAGGCATACATGGCAATCATGTTTAGAGGCATATGATATCTTGTCACAATGGTCAAAATTTTCAGAATACTTATAATGTATCTATCAACAAAACTTGTTTTCAAACTATTGAGTCCTTTTTTGAAATTTTATGTTAAACCATTCTATATGCAATGTAGCTTTACATACCACATGTCATGCTTTCATATGCATAAATAGATCACATAGGCATGCTTACAAGTTCATAACTCTAGTGTATATGGTTTACGTTTGTACTGTGAAACTCTAAGTTTCCATTAGCATGTTACCAACATTATCTAGACATGCAAAATTACTTCACTTACTATATATTATGCTAGCGTATATGCATATCAAGAATATGTAATCACGTTCGCAAGTTTATAACTCAAAAGCATTATGGTTTATCAAGTCCATATTAGAAACTCTAAGTAATTCTTTAGAGGGTTCTTAAAGCTATCCAAGCATGTAAATAAATCCACATATCCTATATCATGCCTTATGCTATACTCATGCATGTACCTATCTATATTATTTACACATGTTCACAAAATCAGAATATACATTACTCCAAGTTCAAAGTTTATAGTTTTCAACTTGTTAAGTCTTCTTCGAATATTCTTACTAACTGAATTAAAATGATTTACCATAACCAAGACAACCTCAACACATATTTTAGGGTTATCTTCATGCATAATCAAACTAACATAACCTGCTCAGAATAACATAAGACCAGTAAGATCAGAATCCAAGACTGGCAGCCTGCGCAGCCGCTCGTCATTTGTATTAGGGAGTGGCGCGGCCGTGCCACTCCGGTTCCTGACCACACAATGTTCTGCTTCAGCAAATCCTTACAATACATTTAGCTAGCATGCTTGCATACTACTACCTTGCATTCCTAATATATATATATACTTCACAATTTATGCTAGCACCTTAACACACATTGATTTCAAGTATCTCATCTTCATTTCTATGAATGGAATTTCAAAGTGGGTTTAGAGATTATACCTCTTGAACCTTTGAATTAGCTAAGCTTGCTTCCCAATTCCAAAACTCTCTCTTAACTCACTCTTCCAACACTTGACAATAATTCTAGCAACATTACATAAGAAGAGAGTCTTGGTATTTATAGGAGAATTCAATATCCATGTAAAACCATTGCCCCAAGGCTTGAATCAATAGAGGAAATGAAGAACCAAAGGATAGAGGGAAGTGGGTGGAATAGTGTCCAACAACTACCTCAACCCACACCCTTAGCTATCATGACCATCATTTGATTGAAGGCTATCTAGGAAGAGAAATGAGAGATGAAGTAGAATATGCCATTGGCCCTTACACGTGAAGGAGAAATGGGGGAGAAATGGACACTCAATATGGGACAATACTTATATCTTAGCATTTCAAGAATAGCATTTCATGTACATATAGTATATACTTGAGTTAAATAAGCATGTATATATTTCTTAGGTTTAAATTCATTTAGGGGTATTCATGGACTCTAATTTAGGTAATGATATTACAAAATAGCAAGTTGGGGATATATTTCTATTCACATCATATACTCCATGTACATTTTGATATTACCAAATTATTATATAATTGGGTTGTGACACATCACATTATCATAAGTCTCATTATCCCACCCATGTCACTTATTGAAATAATTATTAATATTAATTATTCATATACTTTAATATTCCATATAGTAGACATTAATGTATTATACCTACCACATGGTGACATAGGCATTATTTATGTAATTCATATGGTGTAGTTTCCATATTGCATATCCTCACTAAAGTGTCACACTACACTTTATATAACATAGTTTGGTCCCATATGGTATAATGTACCTACAACATGTATTCTTATAAGTCTACCCATATGGCTCACTTTCTTTTATAATATAGTTTGTATATTACATAGTTATGTCAAAATGTCATATTATACATTATATTATATAGTTGCAGTTACTATACAATATACGATTACATGACTTTACACTAAACAAATATTAATCCCAATCATTAATTAGCTATTTAATCATGAATATGCTTGTACTCATGATAACCATTAATTAACAATATATTCTTGATTAATCATCCACTCATTAATTCTTTCTATAATTACTTAAATCATCGTAATTCTCATCATTGTGCCACACAAGGCATTTTATGGAGCTTATCATAAACTCCACACTCTTTCTCAATTATTATATATATTCCATTTAATATAATCGAGTTAACTCATCTCACAATACAAAATTATTTATATTCAAATAAATATTTATTTCCATTAATATTCTAATTTAATGATATTCAAAAATTCTCGGGTATTATAGATGAGGTCATAGCTACCCGAGATGTCTATATTACAGACAACACAGCACTACGATCGTATACACACAGTCTGGTGGCAGATATGGGCACTTTCATAGATGGTCACAGTAGCACCATATAGATGGCTGTGGAGGTTCTTGTCCATATGGAGGCTGAGGGTATTGAGCTTGCAGTTGCTCCTCCATCTTCAAAGAGAGATGCCATGTTGGCACTGTTATCCCGCTTGGCCACGGGTTCATAGACTAGCTTTATTTTTCTTGCACATACTAGATCAACCATTTTTATCATGTACATGACACAGTGTATATATCAAACAGTATTATATATCAGAGAAAAATATTTTGATTCACTTCCCGGTTGGATATGTATTGTCGTTGCTGAATGATTACCACTTCTTTCATGACTTGCTGTTGTTGATGCATCACGAGCTTTTCCTTGATGGACGAACAGTGAGATGTCAGAGAATTTCTTAGAAGGGCCTGTTGACCAGGAAGACTTGATAGTATTTGGGTTTTATAAGGTTTCGATGTCTTGGGACTAGTTTTTTTAAATAGTCAAACCGTACCATGAATGGCTGCCTACGTACTCCATGGATGAGGGAGATCAGGGCATTCGTAGTTTGAGTTTGGTGTGAGAGGTTTGAGAAATGTTTCTTTTGAGTTTGGTTTGATGGGTTTTTGAGTTTTTGTTTAGTTTGACCGCACCAGGAATGGCTGCCTACGTACTCCCGGGCGGAAGGAGATCAGGTCATTCGTAGTTCGATCTTCTAGTGAAAATAGAAATGATTTGATTGATTCGCATGGCCAGGATGATGGCTGGCAGGTGTTTTAGATATAGTACCTTTTCACGGTGTCTAAGTTGATAAGCTGGGGAAATTCGCTCCCGTCCATTTCTTGCAATCTGATAGCTCCTCCTGTCAACACTTCTTTGACAATGAAAGGACCCTCCCAATTCTCGGCAAACTTTTCTTTAGCTTCATCTTGATTGGCCAAAACTTTTTTAAATACCAAGTCATTTTCTTTGAATTTTCGGACTCGTACAATCTTGTTGTATGATCGAGCAATCCTTTGCTGATATAACTGCCCGTGGAAAATGGATGTAGCCCTTTATTCATCTATCAAGGACAGCTGGTGGTACCGCTCTTGCAACCACTGATCTTCTTCCATCTTAGCATCTATTAACACTCTTAAGGACTCCATTTCTACTTTTATGGGCAGTACTGCTTCCATACCATAGACTAATGAATAGGTGGTAGCCCCAGTAAAGGTACGCATTAATGTCCTGTATGCTAATAGAGTCAGAGACAACAGGTCAGGCCATCCTTTGTGATTGGCGGACATTTTCTACTTGATCTTCTTGATGTTCTTATTGGCCGCCTCGACAGCACCAATTATCTATGGCCGATAAATGACGGAATTAAGATGCTTGATATGAAACTTGTTGCATAAATCTCTCATCATCTATTGTTTGGATTTTTGGCGTTGTCTGATATGATCACCTCCGGTTGTCCATATCGACAGACGACATTGTTTATGATGAAACTAATGATTACATCCTTGGTGTGTAGCGCCCCCAAATTTGGGTCCCCAGAACTTCGGACCTGGTACGTTACGATACATCATTTGTATAACTATTGCGGAAGATATAAACATAAATTATTTATACAATAACATATTATAACAAAATCTCCAAGGTCTATAACCTTAACTTAATACCTGCCTTCAATATCCTATACGACATACCATGTCATTTGCATTCAATACTATTACAAGTTTAACATGCATGTAAATCTAATTATAGAATTTGTCTTTGCCTTTAACTGTGTCCGAAGTTTCTTCTTTAATCTGAAATGTTTATTATGATATAGCAAGGGTGAGCAACAAGTTTGCCAAGCAAGTTTAAGTTCAAATAAAGATATATCATGATTGAAAAGAATAATAAGCTGACAAACTTTAAACAATATAATAATTGTGGAAGAATGTAAATTAATTTTCATAAATGAATGACCGAGTCAATAATGATCAATGGCCAACAATGAACAATGAACAAATTTAACTGAACCTTAGGGTAATGAAGGTGATCAGCCTTTCATACCTGATGAACATATGCAACATGCACTAAGTGCGAATCAATAATCAGTATAAATGTGAATAATCAACAATGATTAATCACGAACATGCTTTACAATAACAACTCGAGTTCAAGTTAGGAAACTTGCTCAATAAAAGAGTATAGGAACTTGCCTGTACCGTCGATTACTGCTACGCAATCTTATTTAATCGCTTTATTGAAAAGAACTATCAGTTATAAGATTGATCTTTCAATTAGCATAACATACTTTATAAGTAAACTATATAACATTTAAATACATAGTCAAATATTAGATAACCTTAACACTATACATATACACAAGTCTAAACCTAGCACACATCGAGTCTTTAATAATATTCAATATAGTATATTGAGTGGTTTCCTACAAATAACTAACAAATTAGTTTTCGTCTAGTCTACACTATTTTCACAGTGAGTTAGATCGATTACTAATTTCGTAGATCCCTTCCCCATATGAAGGAGTCGTTTAGCCCAGCTACTATACATCAACCATTAAAGAGTACGACTGTACTACCTTAGACTTAACACTACTGTATCATATAACTTGTGAATTAACACTTAGTCTTTCATTTTATAAGTCCCTTATAATTAAGTAAGTCGAATACCTAATCCAGCAACCTGGATTCAGACTGAATTTCAATCCAGCAAGCTTGGTTTCAAACTGACATCCAATCCAGCAAGCCTGGATTAACTAACCTCAAATCCAGCAACCTGGATTCACACAATCCCACAATTCAGCAACCTAGATTCAAACTGACATCCAATCCAGTAACCTGGATTATCCAAACAGACTAATCCAGCATCCTGGATTGTATAAACATCTCATCCAGCAAATTAATGGCCAATCCAGCAAACCAGATTATAATCCAGCAACCTGATGGCCAATCCAGCAAGCTGGATTCCCCTTTTTTTTAATCTAATCATCTAATTATTTTTTTATCTTTTGGCCAAACATATATACACATATTTCATACACAAAAAATAATTTTTTAGGAATTTTTCAATTTCCTTAAGTATTTTTCAAAAATCCATTTCTAGTTAATTCCTTAAAAAAATAACTACCTCATGCTTAACTCCAAAAATTCCCAACTTTTGGCGGGATCTTATACATGTTATCGTGAGTCTCCAGTCTAAATTTCAAGGCCATCGGAGTTATAGAACTCCGATTATAGTGATTTCCGTCAAAAAATTCCAAAAATTGAAATAATCATAACTTGCTCAATTTAAGTCGTAATGCGCTCATTTTTGGATACAAGCTACTTTATCTCATATATTTTAATGTCCCACAAGGCCTTATTTTATTTCACAAGTTAAGTGGCCGAAATAGTCCTTTCAATTTCCGGACAGCTTGCTTTTCGGGATTTTCAGATTTGGCGTCCTTTTCTCAAAACAGTCCACACGGAAATTTACATGGACTTTTTCAGTGGTTCCACTTGGATCTGTTTGAAGATTTCTAGATCTAACTCCAAAAATTGACCACACTCAAAAATTCAAAATACACTAGGAGATATGGTCGGTTTAATTTCGTGTTGCATTTTCTCAAAATCTAATTTTTCAATCTTTGTGTTTTGTAAGAAAACTTTCTTGATCTCTTGATTAACCTAACTTGGCCATCATAAACCATCATAATACATACCCCTACATCATAAACTCATGGATCTACCATGATCCATGATTTATTCCATCAAAACCCACCGAACACAATTAAAACATAATCCATACTACGAAAAAATAGGGTTTTCTAACTTTTAAAACATAGTTTTATTTTTCTTGTTTTTCATCTAACTTTTTGACCATCAAAAGTAATAAATCTACACATAACACACTTATATACATATAGATCCAAGGTTTTGGAGTTCTAAACCATAGATCCATGTTTTGATTCAAACAACTACAAATAACTTTGATAAAAAGTGTTTATACCTTTGCTTTGTGGATATTTTTCCTTGATCTATCAAAGTGGAGGATAATTTTGGGAAAAATAAAGATCAAAGCCCCTTCCTTTCTTTCCCTTACTCCATCCGAAACCTCCCTCTCTCTCTTGTCTCTTTCTAGTTTTCTTTTTGGCTATTTGGAAATGAGAAGAAAGAGAAAGATAATTGGTTTTGTTTGGGAGATTTATTTAGATATAAAAATATGTATGCATATATTAATGCCCAACACTCCACTCTTCTCGTCTTATCCTTAATCATTATGGAGTTTCTTTCACACTTTACCTTACTTGTAGACTTGGTTAAAGTCAGTGGCTCCATTAACAAAGTGACACATGTGAAGAGTTGTTAGGAGTTAGTAAATGAAATCATTATATGCACCTCCCCTCTTCTTCTCCTTAATGGGCCGGCCCTATTGCCTTTATTTACCCCTATTTTATTTCCTTTTTAATGCTTTATTTTACTTATCAAATGTTTAACATGCCCCTTTTAATTGAGCTAAAATCTTGAGCTCCAAATTAATTCTTTGGGCTTGCTCCTTTTTCTTAATTTACTTACCAACTAAAATAAACTTTGGCCTCCACTATAAATTGAATTGGGCCATTATAATATATGTCTCATACATATATATTGGGCTAGCTTAATAACTTGATTGCTATTAAATCAAATTAGCTACAAGTCCAATGCTTAATTAAACAATTGGGCTATTTATTTAATTCCTTGGGCCACAAAATAATCTTAATCCATTAAATCTATTCTCACTAGAAACAATGCTCAATATTTTTGATATTTACATATTCTTAATTATCTTTATATACAAAATAAATGTACACACAATTCACATAAGTCCTCACACATTCTATTAGTTTATTAACTAATTAGCCATACTTGGCTTAATGAGTTATAAACACTCACACTCACATAATCATACACATAATTTACATACCTAATTTATATATTAGGTCACCAAACTTTATAGGTATCGTAGTATCTTATTCTTAATATTTCATCAAACACATATAGATTCCTCTCTAGGGTTTAGAAATTTATAACCCATACTTCCTCTATTCTCAATCAAATAATAACCCATTTAGGTTCTTCCTTAAAAATTTTAAATTATTTCTCAAATTCACATCTAGGTTTTATTCCTTAACCTTTATTTTAATCATTTAAGATCTTGTAAATTCTCGGGTTGTCACATTCACCCCTTCTTCTAAGAATTTCGTCCTCAAAATTATAGTCTACCATTCCCTACTCCTTTTATTCACCAAGACTAGGTTTGCAAGTTAACCTTTACCTGATTTCATTCTCATTTAATGAGTACACACGGCTTTCTTCTATAAGAAATTATTCTATCATCACATTCTACCCAGACTTCTCCCCAAGCAGTTAAAAACTTTTCAAATCATGCTGAGGGGTCATATAGACCATGAACATATAGTTTTAACGATATTTATATTGCAAAACAGTAAATTACTATGTACGTTTACAATCACAAATAAAGTAAACTACATCTGTTAGTACTTTTAGGTTATCAACCTATCTTAGGCTTACATCATGTACGACGTATCAATCATGTCTCGCGAATATTTATGCTACAAATAGATTGGATTATTTTATCCAATCAACATAGTTCACCTCAGTCTTATCATAGGATTTCGCACCAAAATAATTTGGTTCGGGATAATTTCTCAAAGAATACTTTAAATTTTCATGAACATTTGTCTAGCTGAATCAAATAGCTTAGACGTATACCAATAATTCAAATTTTAATCGAAACATATGTCTAGCTAAATTAATTGGCAGCAAATTATCTTTAAAATTCTGAAATCATTTTATGATGTCATGATACCGCACTGTATTTACAGTCCGTTTGAGGATTCCGTCATTGTGTGACTTTGTCATACTATATCATACTATAGTGGGCTGACGATCTTTAGATCACATCCGACACTAAGTAATTCTGCATTGATAACTTCATCATTTTTATCATCTTTGCACCAGGTTACATGATGCATTGATGATATAAAAATACATTTTGATATTTAAAATAATCTTTGTCTAGCTGAAACAATTAGCGTAGACTATTCTTTAAATAGCTCAAAACCATTGAAAATCATTTTTTTGATGTTATCATGCTGCAACTGGTAACGATGTGTTAATGGTACGAAGACCACTTCTACACAATTGTAACCATGTGTTGCTGATACTAACAATTCATTTATATTTTTAAAGGCACATCAGTGCGAATTTAGCTTGATTTCAAAATTTTGAAGCCTAACACAACTAGAAGATTTGGAATACCTATGCTTCCACCATTAATTTCAATTCTTCTAATGATCAATTGCTTAATAATTTATCTATTTCTATTATCCTCAATCCTTTATTCATAATTTTCCTATACCCTCGTATAGTTCATCAAACATACCACACGTTATGAGTTCAGGAACTTACCACAATCATATGGGTTTTGGAACTTATCCTAGTCAAACCAAAATTGTCCATTCGCTGAGGGGTTCCACTATACGATTATGAGTCACGAACTTACCATACGTATGAGTTTAAAGAACTCGCACCTAATCTTAAATTCTCTACCTATCCGTTATACACATGAGAAAAGAATCACCTTCTCATCATACATATAGCGAATAACGTGACACCGATATTTCAATGATTATTAATGTGATAAACTAAGTAGTCGTTAGACCAAGCACAAGACCCCCACCCATACAAAGGTTTGTACAACTCAGCTATCACCTGAGTCCTCAATTGAAATCCCACATAATCTTATCTCCCTTAATACTCGATACGAATTTCATTTAATCCGTATCTATAATTCACAACTCTTTCTTGAGTTTTAATAGTACAATTTCATTGTACCCTATTCATATAGCAATTCTGCTATAAAGTTTTCAATCATTTGATTGATCATCGGTCCTCTTATGACCTCATCAGATCACGTTGTGATCTCATTTTATAATCGTATTATATTACGATTCTTTTCTATGTCCCGATCGTTTTGTTTTACGATCTTCTTTCGCAGTACTTTAAGTCTTTTAGACTTTATCTATTCATTACTACTGTTCATCTTTATTATTAGAGTTAGGAAACTCCGTATCTTTATAACTCGCTGAGATTCTTCTTTGAATCTTACCGACACACTAACTCTATTTGAGTTAGTCCTTATCCTTATCACTGTGGTTATAGCCTAAAGTAACCCTACCTGAGGTTTATAACCTACAGCTCTGATACCAACTGTAGCGCCCCCAAATCCGGTTCCCCAGAACCTCGGACCTGGTACGTTACGATACATCATTTCTATAACTATTACGGAAGATATAAACATAAATTGTTTATACAATAACTTATTACAATATAATCCCCAAGGTCTGTAACCTTAACTTAATACCTGCCTTCAATATCCTATACGACATACCATATCATTTGCATTCAATACTATTACAAGTTTTACCAGCATCCAAATCCAATTATGGAATTTGTACTTTGCCTTTGACTGTGTCCGAAGTTTCTTCTTTAATCTGAAATGTTTATCATGATATAGCAAGGGTGAGCAACAAGTTTGCCCAGCAAGTTTAAGTTCAAATGAATATATATCATGATTGAAAAGAATAATAAGCTGACAAACTTTCAACAATATAATAATTGTTAAAGAATGTAAATCAATTTTTCATAAATGAATGACCGAGTCAATAATGATCAATGGCCAACAATGAACAATGAACAAATTTAACTGAACCTTAGGGTAATGAAGGTGATCAGCCTTTCATACCTGATGAACATATGCATCTTGCACTAAATGAGAATCAATAATCAGTATACATGTGAATAATCAACAATGATTAATCACGAACATGCTTTACAATAACAACTCGAGTTCGAGTTAGAAAACTTGCTCAATAAAAGAGTATAGGAACTTGCCTGTACCGTCGATTACTGCTACACAATCTTATTTAATCGCTTTATTGAAAAGACCTATCAGTTATAAGATTGATCTTTTAATTAGCATAACATACTTTATAAGTAAACTATCTAACATTTAAACAAATAGTCAAATATTAGATAACCTTAACACTATACATATACACAAGTCTAAACCTAGCACACATCGAGTCTTTAATAATATTCAATATAGTATATTGAGTGGTTTCCCACATACAACTAACAAATTAGTTTTCGTCTAGTCTACACTATTTTCACAGTGAGTTAGAGCGGTTACTAATTCGTAGATCCCTTCCCCATATGAAGGAGTCGTTTAGCCCAGCTACTATACATCAACCATTAAAGAGTACGACTGTACTACCTTAGACTTAACACTACTGTATCATATAACTTGTGAATTAACACTTAGTTTTTCATTTTATAAGTTCCTTATAATTAAGTAAGCCGAATACCAAATCCAGCAACCTGGATTCAGACTGAATTTCAATCCAGCAAGCCTGGATTCAAACTAACATCCAATCCAACAAGCCTAGATTCACTAACCTCAAATCCAACAACCTGGATTTACACAGTCCCACAATCTAGCAAGTTGGATACAAACTAACATCCAATCCAGTAACCTGGATTATCCAAACAGACTAATCCAGCATCCTCGATTGTCTAAACATCTCATCCAGCAAATTAATGGCCAATCCAGCAAACCAAATTGCAATCCAGCAACCTGATGGCCAATCCAGCAAGCTGGATTCCCTTTTTTTAATCTAATCATCTTTTTTTTTTATCTTTTGACCAAACATATATACACATATTTCATACAAAAAAATAATTTTTCAGGAATTTTTCATTTTCCTTAAGTATTTTTCAAAAATTCATTTCTAGTTAATTCCTTAAGAAAATAACTAACTCACGCTTAACTTCAAAAATTCCCAACTTTTGGCCGGATCATATACATGTTATCGTCAATCTCCAGTTTAAATTTCAAGACCATCAGAGTTATAAAACTCCGGTTATAGAGATTTCCGTCGGGAAATTCAAAACATTGAAATAATTATAACTTGCTCAATTTAAGTTGGAATGAGCTCATTTTAGAGCACAAGCTACTTTATCTCATATATGTTAATGTCCCAAAAGGCCTGATTTTATTTCATAAGTTAAGTGGCCAAAATAGTCCTTTCAATTTCCAGACAGCTTGCTTTTTAGGATTTTCAGATTTGGCGTCCTTTGCTCAAAACAGTCCACACAGAAATCTACATTGAATTTTTCCGTGATTCCACTTGGATCTGTTAGAAGACTTTTACATCTAACTCCAAAAATTTACCACACTCAAAAAGTCAAAATACACTAGGAGATATGGTCGTTTGAATTTTATGTTGCGTTTTCTCAAAATTTGATTTTTCAATCTTTGTGTTTTGTAAGAAAACTTTCATGATCTCTTGATTAACCTAACTTTGGCCATCATAAACCATCATAATACATACCCTTACATCATAAACTCATGGAGCTACCATGATCCATGATTTATTACATCAAAACCCACCAAACACAATCAAAACACAATCAATACTACGAAAAAAATAGGGTTTTCTAACTTTTAAAACATAGTTTTTTTTTTCTTGCTTTTGATCTAACTTTTTGACCATGAAAAGTAATAAATCTACACATAACAGACTTATATACATATAGATCCAAGGTTTTGGAGTTTTGAACTATAGATCTATGTTTTGATTCAAACATTTACAAATAACTTTGATAAAAAGTGTTTATACCTTTGCTTTGTTGAAATTTTTCCGCTGATCTATCAAAGTGGAGGATAATTTTGGGAATAATGAAGATCAAAGCCCCTTCCTTTCTTTCCCTTACTCCATTCGAAACCTCCCTCTCTCTCTTATATCTTTCTAATTTTCTTTTTGGCTATTTGGAAATGAGAAGAAAGAGAAAGAGAAATTATTTTGTTTGGGAGATTTATTTAGATATAAAAATATGTATGCATATATGAATGTCAAACACTCCACTCTTCTCATCTTATCCTTAATCATTATGGAGTTTCTTGCACACTTTACCTTACTTGTATATTTGGTTAATGTGAGTGGCTCTATTAACAAAGTGACACATGTGAAGAGTTGTTAGGAGTTGGTAAATGAAATCATTATATGCACCTCCCCTCTTCTTCTCCTTAATGGGCCGTCCCTATAGCCTTTATTTACCCCCATTTTATTTCCTTTTTAATGCTTTATTTTACTTATCAAATGTCTAACATACCCCTTTTAATTGGGCTAAAATCTTGAGCTCCAAATTAATTCTTTGGGCTTGCTCCTTTTTCTTAATTTACTTACCAACTAAAATAAACTTGGGCCTCCACTATTAATTGAATTGGGCCATTATAATATATGTCTTATACATATATATTGGGCTAGCTTAATAACTTAATTGCTATTAACTCAAATTAGCTACAAGTCCAATGCTTAATTAAACAATTGGGCTATTTATTTAATTTCTTGGGCCACAAAATCATCTTAATCCATTAAATCTATTCTCACTAGAAATAATGCTCAATATTTTTGATATTTACGTATTCT
This sequence comes from Panax stipuleanatus, assembly GCA_020205555.1. Taxonomy (NCBI): domain Eukaryota; kingdom Viridiplantae; phylum Streptophyta; class Magnoliopsida; order Apiales; family Araliaceae; genus Panax; species Panax stipuleanatus. Next base: position 99,692,729 of record CM035125.1, read on the forward strand.
TAACTATCTTTCTATACAAAATAAATGTATACACAATTCACATAAGTCCTCACACATTCTATTAGTTTATTAACTAATTAGCCATACTTAGCTTAATGAGTTATAAATACTCACACTCACATAATCATACACATAATTCACATACCTAATTTATATATTAGTTCACCAAACTTTATTGGTATCGTAGTACCTTATTCTTAATATTCCATCAAACACATATAGATTCCTCTCTAGGGTTTAGAAATTTGTAACCCATACTTCCTCTATTCTCAATCAAATAATAAACCATTTAGGTTCTTCCTTACAATTTTTAAATTATTCCGCAAATTCACATCTAGGTTTTATTCCTTAACCCTTATTTTAATCATTTAAGATCCTGTAAATTCTCGGGTTGTCACATGGTGACTTTGGGAAAGGAGGCCGATTCAACCCACTTGGTGAAATAATCGATCATGGTGAAGATGAATCGATGTTAGTTACTGGCTTTGGGTTCTATCGTCCCAATCACATCCATTCCCTACATGAAGGAAGGCTATGGCAAACTCATATTGTGCAGCTCATTTGGAGGAGCGTGAATAGCATTTCCGTGGACGTAGTATTGGTAGCATCTCCTAAGGTGATCATCGCAGTCAGCTTTGATTGAGATCCAGTAATACCATATTCTTAATATCTTCTTGGCCAGCAAACTGATCGCTCATGTATAGACCACAGACTCCACCGTGGACTTCATCCATCAGTCTCTGGGCTTGCTCTTTATCAAGGCTTCTTAAAAGGACTATTCCAGCATCCCTTTTGTAGAGTGCATATCCGCTTAGATAAAACTTCATAGCCTCCTTGTGAATCCACTTTCTTTCAGCTTGGCTTGCCCAAGAGGGTATAGATCCATCTCGGAGATATTCCTTGATGTCTCGATACCAAGGCTGATTTATAGGAGATATTTTATCTTATACTTCTCCAATGTGATTCCCGTATGTCGGGGCCTTTTGGTTTGTGAATTTGATGTCGGGAATTCTCCTCCTACCCGATACGTTGATCAGGGAAGCCAATGTCGCCAATGCGTCTACAAAGTCGTTCCTTCCTCGAGGGATGTAGATGAAGGTTATCTCTTTAAAATCCATGGATATGTTGATGACCTGCTGGTGATAAGGCAGCAAATGCAATTCTTTGGTATGATATGCCCTAGTGGTTTGTCTGATAACCAACTCAGAATCCCCAAAAACGAATAGACGCTGGATACCCATGGATTGGGCTAATTTTAACTCTATTATACAGCCCTCATACTCAGCCGTGTTGTTGGTGTTGACAAACTACAACTTGGTAGCCAAAGGATACTGCTCTCCTGTACCAGAGATGAGGACTGCCCCAGTTCCGGCACCTTCCATGTTCACCGCTCTATCGATATACATTTTCCAGGGTTGGACTGTATTCTCTTGTTGGATCTGTTGAATTGTCATGATCCCATTGTCAAGGAAATAAGTTTCCAAAGGTTCAAAATCCCCTGTCAGTGCTTCGGCTAGTTGATCTGCAATGCCCTAAGCTTTGATGGTCTTCTTCGTCACGTAGACAATGTCGAACTGTTGGAGGATTAACTGCCATTGGACAATCTACAATTTAGCATTGGCTTGTTGAATACGTACTACAGTGGATCCATGCGGGATATAAGATAAGTCGTATACCCATGCAGATAATGTTGTAACCTCATGGCAGCCCTATACTAACAGACATTATGTCTTCTCAATCAGTGTGTACTTTTGTTCGCCGCTGCTAAATCTCTTGATAATGTAGTAGATAGCTCTCTCCTTACTACTATTATTTTTCTGTCCCAACATACAGCCCATTGCGTTGGCATTATCGGACAGATACATAAACAGGGGAACTCCATCCCTTGGGGGTACCAAGATAGGTGCTTCAATTAGCTACTTCTTGGTGTCAAGGAAGGCTTTTTGGCAATCCTCATTCCATTTCGCGAAGGAATTCTTCCTTAGTAGCTTGAAGATATGTTCACAAGTTGCTGTGAGCTGGGAAATGAATCGATTTATAAAATTGATCCTTTTCAGGAACTAGCGTATCTCCTTCTCTTCTCGGGGTACGGGCATCTCCGTGATGGCTTTAATATTGGCTGGATCCAGTTCAATGCCTCAATTTCTTACCAGAAATCCCAATAACTTGCCCGATTTGACGCCAAAAGCACATTTGGCTGGATTCAGCTTGAGGTTGTACTTACGCAACCTATTGAACAGCTTCTGAGGTGGTTGATGTGATCGTCCTCTTTTCGAGATTTGATGATGATGTCATCCACATAAACCTCTATGTCCTTATACATCATTTCATAAAATAGGGCCATCATGGTTCGCTGATATGTAGCACCGGTATTGATAAGGCCGAAGGATAGACGTCTATAGCAGAAGGTTCCCCAGGGAGTGATGAAGGCTATCTTCTCCCTTTCCTCTTCAGCGACCATTATTTAATGGTAACCAGCAAAGCAATCCACGAAAGAATACATGCCATACTGCGCGGTATTATTTATCAGGATATGGATGAAAGGTACTGGGAAATTGCCTTTGAGACAAGCTTTGTTCAAATCTCGGTAATCCAAACATACTCATACCTTCTCTCCGGGCTTAGGCACGGGAACTATATTTGGCAGCCACTCCGGGTATGTTGATACCATGATGATACCATCTTTGAATTGTTTAACAACCTCTTCTTTGACTTTTAGACTCCATTCAGGTTTCAATCGCCTGAGCTTCTACTTGACTGGCTTGAATCCATCTTTGATGGGCAGTCGATGGATGATAATGTCAATAGACATGCCAATCATGTCTTTATGTGACTATGCAAACACATCCTAAAATTGAGTGAAGATTTCAATCAGGTCGGTTCATTGGTCTGGGGTGAGGTCTAGGCCTATCTAGATTTCTTTAAGGTTTTTTGAGGTTCTGATATTGACAGTGGTGGTTTGATCAAGGTTTGGTTTTGGTTTGTCTTCGACCCATTCTTTGATCTCCTCGGGCACCTCATTGTCATCTTCCTCCTCTTGATCAATCTCTATTAAGTCAAAGTTCAGTTCTACATCAAAGTTGTAGTCCTTATGAAAGTTTGGCATCTCATCAACAGAGACAAACGAATCCAATTCTGGGGTCCTGAAAACAAAATGCTTTCACTTTAATATATGAAACTGTTTAAACATACAAAGCATTTAGCAAAGCATGACAAAAGTTACTGCTATAGTTGTGCAACCAAAATAAGCAATAAATGAAACCATGTTATAGGGAAGACGAACTCTCTGCCCTTTTACCCTTTTTGAACGAGGCAAAGGAAGCTGCTCCAGTTGTCCAGGTCAAATCCTCATGAATAGGGAGGATCAAGGAATTGTGTTCATCTGCCATATCTCGGATGATGACTGAGACATCCTTCAAATCAGAGCCGGGATTCTTCTTTGAACTGCCTCCCTTCCCCTTCTTGATAGGAAGAATTTGGATCTGATCCTCTTCGTCACTGTCTGGGATATCATCATTCATCCCCTCATATGCATCAGACAATACATGTTAGCAAATGGGTCTCGTCCTTCGTACATGAACTTTTTTTTCCCTTTTTTGCTCCCCTTCAAGCTTTGGGGCTTTTCTCTCACTTATCGGTATGATTGGAGGAAACAACATGGCTGACACAATAGCGGGAATCTTCATCACGGGCTTTACAAATCCGGCATCAGTGAGGTTTGGAAATAGTATAGTGGAAGAAGAAATCTTTGGATGCTTGTGTGGGTTTTGGTGGTTTGATTAGGAGGAATAGCCCAATCCGGCCTTCCCTGATTGGCTCGGGATTTGCACCGGACTTTTGATACCTTTCTTATTCTTTCCCAACCATTCTCCAGGGTGGAAACCACAAGATACCATCTCCTGGCCCACTGTCATCACTTCGGGAGAAACTTTTGGTTTTAGAGTTGGTGCCCCAACAGGTAGGTACCGAGTATTACTCACCTCTAATGCTTGAAAACTAACGGGTTCAATCTCTTCATCAAGATAAATCACCGGCATGTCTTCCTGTATGCAGACAGGGTATTCTGGTTCAGCATTTATCGTGATTAGGTTGCCATTGATAATGTTCTTAAGCTGCTGATGGAGGGTGGATGGAACTGCTCCTGCCATGTGGATCCACAACCTTTCTAGCAACAAGTTGTATCTGGTGGTAATGTTGAGTACCTGGAAGGATACATAGAAAGTGTGGGGACCAATCTCTAGTGGCAGCTCAATCTCTCCCACAGCTTCTCGGCGAGACCCATCGAAAGCCCAGATAACCACATGACTGGTACAGATCCGGTTTGGGTTGATCTTCATTCTTTCCAAGGTATCGTAGGGACAGATGTTCAAAGGCGATCCTCCATCTATAAGCACACCTCCAATCACATACCCTGATGACATCACTGCTATGTGTAGTGACTTGCGATGGCCCGTCCCCTCGGCGGGTATATCATCGTCAGTGAAAGATATCACATTATTGTTGAAGATGTGTTCTATCACATGACGAAATTTCTCAACATCCACTATTTTTGGCAAATGGGCTTCTTCTAGTACTTTCACCAGAATGTTGCGATGATCCACCGAGGATAAAACCAGGTCCAAGATGGACATCTGTTTGGGTTCATCCTTCAACCTTTGAACCACCTTGATCTTGTTATGCCCCATTTTGCTGAGAAATTCTTTAATCGTCTCTTCAGTCACCTTCCCTTTAGCTTTAATGACTGGATTGATCACCCGCTAAGGCAGGTATAATGGATTCTCCTTTGATAGAATGGCAATGTTATTTGAGGTTGAACCTTCATCCTTCCCATAGTTCCATGGGACTCTTTTCAGGCTGATAATAGGATATTGGGGTCTGAAAGGAAATATTAAAGGTTCGGGTGCAGCTACCTTCATGGGATTCTGTGCTTCTTGGACCCCTTTCCCAAGCAGTATTAAGGATGTCCCAATTAGCTCCTTTTCACAGGAAATAACAGCCATTGTTCCCTGATTCCATGCCATGGGAATAAAGAGGGCTTCATCGTCGGGGAGGCCATAATCTTGATTCCCCTTTATCAGCTCACCATTTTCAATCATATTCTCAATCAGGTGACGAAGTTCCCAACAGTCTTTGGTGTCATGACCAGGTGCATTAGAATGATACTAACAAATTCTGTCAGGCTTGAATTTTCTGGATCGAGGGCTCACCGGAGGTAACAAATCTGCAACCATTCACTCGTTGATCAGTATTTAGAGGATTTCGTTCATTGGCTGGTTCAAATTAGTGAAGTTCCTCTGGAAGGTGAACTCCCTATTAGCTTGGAAATTTTCCTCCTTGGCCACCTTGTCGGCCCAGGGTTCATACTCATGAAACCTGTAATGATCCCTCATAGCAATGTGGCTAATTTTCGGTGTAGGAGGACTTGCCTCATGCTGGTTGGTCTGATTTATCAACTACCTGGTTATCTGATGTTGATATATGACCAGATCTGCTAACTGCCTAATCTGTTCTTTAATAAACTTGATTTCCTGTTACATCAGGAACTGTCTCTCCGTGAACTCCCAACTATCTGGGCTTGATTGAGTTGACTCTCCAATATAATGAAGGTATTTGGATCCTTCTCCACTCTTCGTGCTGATCATGTTGACACTCTCCTCTTTGTGCTGAGGGAGGGGATTATCCTGCACATTCGATTGCTCGGGTTTGGTCACCACAATCTCTCCGTTGTCTATTAAGTCTTGGATTTTGTGCTTGAGGGAACAACAATCTTGCATATCATGGCCTGGAGATCCGGAATGGTATGTGCATTTCTTACTTGGATCAAAATTACGTCCACCGATACTGGTTGGTGGAAGGATTTGAACAATCTTCTTGTGTGCTGTCAATAGTTTCAGCACATTCTCGAGTGAATCCCCTAAAAGGGTGAACGTTCTCCGACGTCTAGCCTCTGCAGTTTTTTGAAATGGAGGATTAGAAGGTTGGGCTGGAGTTTGAAAAGGGGAATAGTTCCTCCTTTGAATGGACATATTGCTCGAATCGCCCCTCTAATTCTATCCTTGTAGTACTAAGGACACTTCTTCTTCTTTCTTTTTGAGTACTCTCCGGGGATTACTCCCATAACTCCCAGATTGAATATGCTCGGCAACAGCTTCTAAGGCGGCAAAATCTTTTATCTTCCCAGATTTTAGCCACATTTAAGCCATTTCTCCTTGCTTGATCATCTCCGAGAATGGTTTTCCTATGCCTGCTAGGACCCTTTTGTAATACAGAGCTTCTTCAATGTCGATGAAGGCATGACTATCTCAGACTCAGTCATAGGTAGGGTGACTTGTGCTGCTACCCGCCTCCATCGTTGGGCATATTCTCTGAATGACTCAGTGTTTTGCTTTTTGATTTTTGTGATTTGATATCTGTCCAGAGCTATCTAACACTGGAAGTTGTATTGATTAAGGAAGTCATGTGCCAACTCTTCCTAGCTGTGAATCTTGGAATTATCTAGACGGGCATACTATGCTCTAGCCTCTCCGGTTAAACTCTTGTGTAACAATTGCATTCTGAGCTTCTCATCCTCTATATAGGATCCGAGCTCTCCAATGAATACCTTTAAATGAGTGTAGGGGTCTCCCAATCCATCATATTTCTCAAAATTTGGGACTTGAAATTTTTTTGGATAACGAGCCCTTGGGAATATACATAAGTCTGAATAATTGACACTCCCAAATGCCCCAGTCCCTTTGATGGACCGGATGGTTTCTTCTATCTGTTGGACCTTCTTCAGAATGTCACCAGCTTCCTGCTCTTTGTTGAGGTTGGTGGTTTCAAAGGTTTTGTTGGTCATATCCTGGTTCTGTGGTTCAGGAATCTGAGTGTCTTTCTTTCTGGTCTCTTGACTACCACCAGGTGCAAATGGTTCTGTATGACCGGGTGTTTGTTTCGCTTGAAGGCTTTTGCTTTGTTCCTTCAAGAAAATAGCCAATTCTGTTATCTGGTTCTTTAATCCTTCAAACTCTTCCCTAGAAACAGGGGTGGTTTCAGGTTGAGCACTGGAAGCCATGTCTGGAGATGGACTTAGTGCTTTCTTAGATTTTGACCTGGTGACTGGACCAATTTTTACCTACAACAAACATAGGTGTGTTAATTTCCTGATGTAGGATCGGTCAGATGCATGCTATGCAATGTGTTTATTTTTGAGGTTTTTTAATCTTATCCTGTTAAACAAAGGTCAGTTGTTTTGATGACAGGATTCATATGAAATGGAATGTATATTTATATTGAATTTCTGAAATTTACATTGAAAGTGGAAAATTGACATTTGAATTGAAAGAGGAAGGCATGAAGAAGCTTCCATTCGGATTTTGTTAATCAGAGGATGACCTATCTTAGGCTACTCTCGCAGCTTTTCGCCATGAAGGTCCCCAGATCATCGCAATCTACTAGAGGGGAAATTAATCCGATCTTTCAATTGGAGCAGATCTGAGTGGTGCCTTTCCTAAGCCTCGCATAATTAGTCTTCTTTGAGTCCAGTAATCAAACACCGACGGGTTTGCCTCTTGGTGGAGGAATCACACAACATACATTCACATACATCGCGTCTCACCGTATGAAATGATGATATTGTGCGAAGCACTAATATTAAGTAGTAAAGCATTCATTCACATCCATTCAATGTAAAGACGCATCATCCACATACGTAGATATAAAAGGAAATTTTGAAAAGATTTGAACGCGGCCTATGCCCTCTACTATCCCCAGCAGAGTTGCCACATATGGACGTCGGGAAAAAATCCTGTCGCGTTGGACCGAATCTTTTTCTCTTCCTAAGTCATTTGTTTTCTACCCTTATTACCTTGTTTGTTTTATGAAAGGGTGAAGTTTTTTAGGAAAAGGCCAACCTGTATCATGTCGATGATTTGGAATGGTTTACAGAGTCGCCAATTAGAAGATTTGAAAGTAGGCCCAATTACTTGACACTATCAAAACTTGATCTTGAAATCGAAGGTCTAAGTTCGGGGGCTTGGTTACGTGGGGGGAAGGTGCTAGGCCATTGGAGTGACTCTAGCATGACAAACTATTATTTCATTATGTTTGAGACCTTAAACCCGGATAACCTTTTTAAGGACTTTCGGATGTACATTTTATAGAAAAACTGGCAGGGTACATTTGTAATGTGGAGTTTATCCATCGTGGGAATCAGATTCTGATCAGTTTGATCATGAATCTCACGATTTCTAGGCTCACATAAGAAGGCCAATAAAACCTGCACAACACAGATATTTGCAAAAAATGTATATTTACATCTAGACGTCGCAAAAATCAAGGATTCATCAGTCAAATCCTGGTATGCGCGTAACCAAAGCTTCTCGTTCCAAATAGATAGCGATCTAAGTATCGCGAGGTTACTTTAAAATGAATTAAACTAGAAAGAAAACTATATTTAACTAAATCTTAGCCATTCTAGCTTCTCGGTTCCGGTTTGACCTATTTTAACCCGTTTGAAAGGTAGAAAGGACTATATTTAAAGAAATCTAACTTGCCAGAATTGATAACAGGGCCAATTCATATCAAATTAATATTTGAAACAAATATTTAATCACATTGAATAAGGAATATATATATATATATATATATATATATATATATATATATATATATATATATATATATATATACGAAAGCTATAAAGGGCGATGGGTTTTCACTCTCAGGTCCGTACTGGAATGTAAATATATATATATAAAAGTTGTGAAGGGCGACAGATTTTCCATCCTATCCCCGGACAGAAATGTAAATATATATATATATAAAAGCAATAAAGAGCCACGAAAATGATCCAAGCTCAACTAAATGTAAATATATATATATAAGCTATAACGAGCCACGAAATGATCCAGGCTCAACTAAATGTACATATATATATATATATATATATATATAAGTTGTAAAAAGCCACGAAATGATCTAGGCTTGACTGAATGTGTGTGTGTGTATATATATATATATATATATATATATATATGTATAAAAGCGATAAAAAGGCCACAGATTTCCAATCTATGCCAAACTGAAATATAAATGTTAATATATACAGTTAGTATATATATTAAAGCAATAAAGGCCACGAATTAGCAATCCAGGCCAAATGAAGTCAGAAGAATTTATATATATATATATAGTTATAAATATAAAAGTAGTAACTACCACAGATTTGCAATTTGAGCTTGACAGAATTGAAAAGTTAGTATATATATAGTTAAATATATACATAACAAAGTTAAAAAGGCAACGAATCAGCGATCCACGCCATGCCAGTTAGTACATATATGTATATATATATATGTATATTTATATACATAAAAGCGAGTAAAAGCCGCGAATCGTTGATCCAGGCTGTGGAAATGCAAAAAAACGTATATATGTACTAAAATGTACTAAAAAGTAAGAAAAAAATGTCAATGGAACTGAGTTCCGGGCAAAATCAAAAGATGAAACTTTACGTGCAAGTGTATAAATACGCAATGAAGTAGGAAACGAGTTCTGAACGTAAAAATACATACAATGGACTGCTACACGGGCTTTTTGCCACTGTAGGCTTCAAATGGACGTTTCCACCGGTTAATTTTTGGTATGTTGTAGTATATGAGTATACCTACGTGTTAGAGTGATAAAATCTAGGTTTGGAGTAATAGAATTCGGGCTAGGAAACGAAAAGGGCAGTGTTTTAAAGCGTTTTCTATTTATTTATGTTTTTGGCAAGGGGCACTTGTATTTAAAGACCTGATGGAAGCGGGCCTACCCGCGGCAACCGCAGGTCTACCTGCGGCTCCACGTGGCAAGGCCCACATGGTGGGTTCCATTATCTCAAAGTATGTTCACTCCGAGCAACGCGATGTCAGGTTCAAAACTTTTTAACTTTTGATCGGAGCATCCGTTTGAGGTATGCTATACCTTTTTGGAAAGCCCTCGTCAAGAGCATCACAATGACATGGGGCTTAACCTTTTCCGAGTCTAAGAAGATGGGTTTATAACCGAATCTTTATTTCTTCGTAGTTTGTTTGTTGAGCTGTATTGTGCTGTTTTCACTCGGGATCAAGGTTATGCTTCTTTTTAACCTTGATTGCTTCAATTCAGCTTGAATTTGACCGGATTGGCTTCAAGTTGGTAAAATGACCATTTCCCCTCCAAGGGTTGTCTCATGTACTGGCACGGTCTTCGACTGTTTCTCCGGGGTTGTATCCGAGGTTTTGATCCCAACCAACTCTGTTTGTCCTCAGGGTTATCTCCGAGGCTAACTTGGTTTCCTAGGGTTATCTCTGAGGATGATGTAATGCTTCAAGGTTGTCTCCGAAGGTTGAATTGATCTCCTGGTGTTGTCGTCGGGGCTTTTGTACCTCCCGATATTATCACCGGGGCTTCACTTGACATCCTATGTAGCCAGGGTTTGACTTGACATCCCGGTGTATTGACCGGGGTTGAGCTTAACATCCCGGGGTTGTCGTCGGGGCTGCTTGACATCCCAGTGTTTCCAGGGTTTGACTTGACATCCCGATGTAGTGATCGGGGTTGAGTTTGACATCCTGGGTTATCGTAGGGGCCACTTGACATCTCGGTATTGTCACCGGGGCTTCACTTGACATCCCGGTGTTGCCGGGGTTTGACTTGACATCCCGGTATAGTGACCAGGGTTGAGATTGACATCCTAGGGTTATTGTCGGGGCTGCTTGACATCTCAATATTGTCACCGGGGCTTCACTTGACATCTCGGTGTTGTCGGGGTTTGACTTGACATCTTGGTATAGTGATCGGGATTGAGCTTGACATCCCAGGGTTATCTCCGAGGCTGCTTGACATCCTGGTATTGTCACCGGGGCTTCACTTGACATCCCTGTGTTGCAAGGGTTTGACTTGACATCCCGGTATAGTGACCGGAGTTAAGATTGACATCCCGGGGTTGTTACCGAGACTGCTTGACATCCCAGTATTGTCACTAGGGCTTCACTTGACATCCCGGTAGTGACTGGGGTTTGACTTGACATTCCGGTATGGTGATCGGATGTTGACTTTGGTTTAAACTTCTAGTGTTGTCTTCGGAAGATAAAAGAGGATTTTGTCCTCCTACAGGGTTAGTAACAGGAATGCAAAATTTCAATGTCTATAAATAGTATGGCACACCTCCATAGGATTCCTGGATTGAATGGAGCAAGCTTCCCAACGTAAAGCAAGGCGAATGACTATCTGACATCTACATGGGGGTTGTTTTTCCCTGTTTCTCTATCTTCCCGAACTCAAAATGGGATGCATAATATACCATTACGAAGATATCAGAAAGATCTTTTCGAATTAATATGGCACGTATTCTACCGCCTTATGAATTTATAGTTATGGCCGTTACAGCATGCAGCATGAAAACCTGACCTCCTGAGATGAATACTGAGCAAGTGTGGCCCACTTTTGGGATGCCACAAGTAGATCTACGGCTCCCCCTTTTTCCTCTATAAAAAGCGGATCTTAGCTTGTTTAGGAAGAGAGAAGAGTGTGGGAGAAGCTAGAGAGAGCACAAGTTATAGAGAGATAGAGGCACGTTTTTGCTTCTAATCTTTGTAAATCTCCTTTGTAAACACTTCTATACATATATACTATAACATATCAAGTTTTAACCGGTGGAAATCGAGTCTAAGGGCGCCAAAAGTCATTTGATAGCCATTCTCGTGCCATATTGTAAGATTTCGTCAGATCTGCTTTCTTCGCTTGCTCTAACATATATATAAAAGCTATATATATATAGTTAGTAGTTAATATTAGTCAAATATGACTTTTTAACCGTTCATTTCATGTAAATAGTAAATATTTATGCTTTATTGACTAGATATATACTAGATCTAGCCAGATCTAGCTTTTAACGGGTTTAAAAGTTATAAAACTTGAACCTGGAAGCTAGAATGGCTAAGATATGTATAGATCTAGTTTTCTTTCTAGTTTTTATAAATATTTATCAACCACGTGACCCTAGATATGCATCTAGAGGAAACTGGAAGCTTTGAGCTACTCGCATACAAGGATTTAACTGATGAATCCTTCGTTCAGCGATGTCTAGAATAGATATGTATTTTATTGCAATATATTCATTATGCAGGCTGTTTATGTAATATCATGTGAGCCTAAGAGCCATAGGATCTACAATTCAATCAATGGATCTAGATTCGGCTCCTGTGATGGACCTTTTAAGTTGTACAGATAGCTTGCCAACTCTTGTACTAGTAAATTCAGGGCCTTAAAGCGGGTATCCGGATTTAAGGCCCAAAATAGTGAAAACTGTTGTGGTGCTCGGGCATACTTCGATGGTTTTCATGCCCATAAGGAGCCCAACACTTGTAGATAGTTTTATATATTGTTAAAGATGCTTTGCATCTTAATAAAATCAAATAAAGCCGAATAAGGAATAAAATAGAAGTATCAAAGGGCTTCAATTCCTATGCGAGCAAAAGGGTTAGAAAACCTCTTTTCAAAACATCTCTTTCATATGATTATTTAAAATGAATCTTTCAATAAATCAAAGCCTTCGTATATATGTCCAACGAAGCACAACACTACTTTTAAATAAAGCATTTCAAGCACAATTAACTTCATCACACACACACACAAACACACACACACACATACACACACTTCACTTGTTTAGGGAAATAAAAGACGCGGTAACCGTGTTTCACGGAAGTCGAGGGGTGCCTAACACCTTCCCCTCGCTTAAGCAAGCCCTCAAACTCTACGAATCTCGATTTCAAAGACCAATTAAACAGAGTCACATATTAGGCCATATTGTAAAATCTCTCAAAATTCGGTTGAGTTGGTACAACCATTTAAACTCATACCAACTGGCAGCTCTGTCTAATTCGGCTCAATTGCATTAAAATCAAATCTTTTTCAAATCGCCAACATTATATGTAGGTCTTTTCCTAAAATCTCACCCTTAAAGCAAGATAAGTTAAATAACATAGCGAAATATAAAGGGAAGAGAAATGCGATAGGAAATTTTCCCGTCGTCGACATATATTATCTAATTGCTTTATGCTGCTTGAGCTTGATGTGCAGACTTCTCTTTGTTCTTAGAACACTTTAGCAGCTCTTCTTTACAGAAACTATCTCTAGGATCTGTTTAACTCCCAACTCTTTACATTATCAGCTGCTACATTATGACCTTTTGATTGCTTTGGGAACTGATTTAAGCTTTCTGACCAACCAAAGTATATTTGTAATGTAACCTTTAAAGGGACCTTCTAAAAATTCCTTCTGTGAGGACTATACTCGGATATCTTTAGAGTATATCCTTCTGCTATCAATTTCTTCTTGATTGGCCTTCAAATTATATCCATGGCACGTAGATAAGCTTTACAATCACCTTTAGCTCTATGGTCAGCTTTACAAATAATGTTTTTAATTCTGAGGTTGACTTTATGATCTTAACTTTATTGAACGATCTTGAAGTTACCTTGTGATATGACTTTTATTCAGTATATGCTTGGAGTATTCTACATTTAGCCTTAATTAAACGAGCTGTATTTGACTTTACTATTCACTGATCACAGTGTAAGTTGGTCATTACATTGCAAAATGAAATTTAAGATAAACATAACAGCTCTGCGATTCATCCTAGTGAGCCACGTTTAGTGAACTTATTCTCCAATAAGCACCTACATACTTGCTTTAGTGTCTCCACACAAATAATTATGAGATCAATCATCCTCATCCAATGAGCAAGTCAACGTATGTACCAATCTATCCGGATTCACTAATCCCCTTTTTAGTATTTCAACGATTGGGAAATATTTTAGTTTTAAGCTGTCTAAGAATTTAGATCTCATTAGCATGATCATCATCATGATTCCAAAAGCAATGCTTCAAACTATGGGTTTATCACATATTATAAAAATAGCACTATGTAGATAAATTAAATGCCTTTAATTGAATAACACTTTTATTAATAAATAAATAAGATTGTCTTAAAGTATATGCTTTATTATCATACATGATTGGCTTGTATGCATACTACTTTCAAGCAACCCCTCCTTTAGTAAGAAATCTATTTGGCTATTAAATGAAAAGTCAGCATATTGGTCAACCCGACCCGGGGCGGCCGCGCTAGTCAATAGAGCAAAAGGGACGCGGGCGCGCTGCTTGTTTTGACTGCATGGGTCAGGCGCGGTCGCACTGACCCATAGTTCTTTTAGGGCACGACCGCACTAGTCTTCAAATCTGCATTCTATTGAACTGCTCTTGCTGCTGCTTTCTTCTTTCAAACTCCTTTCATGCCATACTCACTTACTCTCCATCACATGCACTTTGCATCTACTTGAGCCGGTTTCATATCCATTCAAATCACAATGCCACCAAGTTAGCTTTCGAGTATGCTTCCTACAAAATAGAGATGAAATGTGTGAAAAGCTACTAAAACACACAAGACTAAGCATCATTTATGGTAAGTTAATATCCAATAAGTAGGTATAAAACCTACTTATCAATTACTAACTAACATATTAATAATTCTACTTTACCATGCATTTTAAACAACTAATTAAATAATCCTAAAAATAAAAATTCAAACCATCCATGCAGCATATAAATAAAAATAAGTCTTCAACCAAACTAACCAAACCATGAAAATAAGTTGTAAAAACCAACATTCTTGATCAATGCCCCCCAAACTTAAATATTACATTGCCCTCAATGTAATACTTATATACTTCCCTGAATAAATTCAGTCATCCTCATTTCAAAGGCCGTTGCTATCTGTCTCCTCTTCCATCTCGAAAGCCATATCTGGGAACACCGGTGGTGGCAGAAAATGAATAGGATCCGAACCGGTCACGTTGAAGCAATTGGAAAAACTGGTGATGAACTTGTTTGTATAATCCATAAATTTTTCCACCTAACCAACAATCTGGTCTACTCGGCGTGCTTGTTGGCGAGACAACCTCAATAACTGTTGTTAGCCACGTCCCAGGTTGTGTGTGGCACCATGCAAAGCCGTGACCTCCGTACGAAAATGATCTAATGTAGCACCAGTTGGAGAAGCTGAACACGATGTGACACCCCCAAATCCGGGTACTTCGTTTTCCACATAATTTGGTGTTCACTTTCTAATTGAAACATACATCTACCCAAATATAAAGGCTTGCAAAGTAAATTACAACCTTCATAACATCTTAATAAAAATCTTTCTTTAAAAAGGAATACAACTTGTCCAATAAAAATCTCACAGTTAACTAAACCTTAACATCCATCAAATAAATGCAGAATTAAAACATAACCAACTAAGTCTTATTACAAAAGTTACTTGAAACAACAAGCTTTCACTTGTTCGTCTTTCCTTTTCCTTTACTTGTTGACGGTATGTCAACATTCTTGTTCTCAACTGCAAGTGGTGGTAAAACATTCAAGAGTAAGCATGTAACGATTGAGATTTTATATTTAATTTTAAATATTTATTGAATTAAATAAATATTTATGTGAATTATTTATTGAGTTAAATAAATAAATTATGTGATTTTATGGAGTGATTTAATTAAGTGTTATATATTAGTTAAATGAATGTGTAATATTTATTTAATTAATGTATATTAATTTTATGAAATTAGTTCTAATTTAATTGAGATAATTTAATTAGATGAAATTATGTGATGAAGTGTTACATGAATTATAATTAGCGAGTAATTATAATTATGTGGCAGTTTTATGTGATTAATTGATGTTAGATTTTAATTGATTAAATTATATGATTAATATTTAATTAATTAAAGTGTGACATTAAAGTGTATGTATTAAAATGGTTTTTAAATAATTTTACCAAACAAGGCCCTTGCTTTTGTTTTAAAAGACTGTTGCCAAACAGGGCCCTTACACTAGCTTAAACCTAATTTACCTAAACCATGCCTAAGTTAGTAAAACTAGTTTCTAATTTTTTTGTAGCCAAACAAGCCAAGTTGGCTTTTGAATTTTGTAACTTACGTAATTAGTAGTAGTTAGTGTATAATTATGATATGGGAGTTACCTATTCTATTATATGTATATTGTATATACGTTAGTGTTATAATCCTAAGTTTAAACAAATAAAAGAGAAGGAGAGAAAGAGCAGAGAATATCAGAGAAGAAAAGAAGGAGAAAGAATTGGTAGAACTCAAGCTCATAATAATCTTTTCTTTACACTCATAGCTAGAAAGGTTAGAATTCTATATTCTTTATATTTTATTCTCTGTCAAAAATTTAGATTTCATGAAAATTGTAGTCATGAATTTTATATATATGATTGTGTTCATGTGTTATTGGTAGTAATTGTATGAAAGGATTTTCAGAAATCAAATTACTGTAAAAATATATTTTAACAGAGAATTTATATTTATATGAGTTCATATGGAATTTCATGAGTTTGGTTAAATTTAATTGAGAAATTCAGGCAATTGGTATGTGTTAATATGCTTATTAAGTAATTACTTGATGCTATATTCAACGTACGTAATGCATGTATATAAGTTCGAATTGATGGAGAAAAATAGTTACAGTAGATTATTTTTGAGAAAATATTAGTTTTCATGAAAATGGCCAAAATGGATTTTCAAAACTTGTGATTATCATTGTTTAAATGATTTTGTGTTTGGAAGCATGCTTTATATATGTGTAATAGCGTATATATATTTTTACAGAGTCTATAGTACTGTATTTTATGCGTTGTTGGATTGTTTGGGTTGATCGGTTAAACAGAGGGCCGTAGGCTGTCTGTGTCTGGCCGAGCTGATGCGCAGCTGCGCCGGCAACCAGGCCAAGAGCAGCGCAGCTGCGCCACTGGCCTATCCCAGATTCCTTCCCTGCTCAGCTGCGCTGGTTTGAAGGCAGCTGGCTGCGCAGCTGCGCCGGGCACAGTGCTTGGGCAGTGAGTTTTTCTTACTTGTGCAGTTTGATAGCTTATGATAATTGGTTATAATAATGAGCATGAATTCAGTGGCTATAACATGTTGCTAGTATGAGTTGGACAATTTCATAATTAGAGAAAAGAGTTTTGAAAACCTTAATTAAATTATAATTGTTTATTAGTAAAATGAGTTACTTAATTATAATTTGATTAATTATAATTAAGAGTAAATGTTTAATTTAAATTATAATTTTATGAAATTATAATGTATAGAAGTTGATTTATTAGATGTTAATTTAAATTATAATTTATGTAATTATAATTTAATAAATGCATGTTTAATTATGGATTATAAATGGATAAATACATAATTAATTATAAATTATGTAATTATAAATGCATGATGTAGTTTAATTGATTTTAAATTATAATTATTTATAATTTAAATGATAATTATAATTTGATTAAGTGTTTAAATTATAATTGTTTAATTATAATTTAGCAAAATACATAATTTAATTATGTGACTACGAATGTGATGTAATTAACTATGTGATAGTTAATTATTATTATTTATTTAATTAAAGTGAGTTAACCATGAGGGTTAACCACGTATGTAAATTAGTTAGGTGTTAACTAATTTAGGTTATTGTGATTGAATATGTATGTATGTAGAAAGTGTTAAAGTACGTGGTTGAGTTAAGTAGCTTGCGCGTAAGGCAAGTCTTCTAAACTCTAAACTCGTTAATTCTATGCAAGTGTTCTAAACCCTAATCTTGTTATTTCTACGCAAGTTTCTTTGAGTTCATATATTCATTATTGAGAATGTCCTTTCCATTTTAGTATTGGATAATTTTTTATTTAATTGAAACTGGTCTTAACTTATTGTTCAAGTAAGATTCAGTTATTATTTTAAATGCTTTAAGTTTACTTCTAAAGTATATATTAATTCATAATTCTTTTATTATGAATTATTGGAAGTCGATTCAACTAATCCTTAGTTGATGAACTGTGAATTCTAAATTACCTTTGTAAGCTTATCCAAACCAAACTTTCTTTGGTGCGGACTTGAATTCAAATTACTGAGTTGAACAACCCTAATTATTAGGGAAGATGATTACGCATAGCGTTAAGATGTTTGTGCACAATACATGGTACAAAGGGCTGATCCCCCTAAGTACGAGTTAAGGTCCATAGTCTTATTGACTGTTAAAGGTTTAAATAGAAATATTTATAACCTAGGACAAGAAGAGTTCAAAGGTCTTGTGACCCTCAGATAAATTCTGTATTCGAATTTGAATGTTGATAGAGAATTATTATTCAATTCTTTATTGTTGAAGTAAGCTAAATTATTCAGATTCTTTTTAAAAGATATTCTTTCATGAATATATTATTGTTAAACTCCAGTGAGCTGTGGTTTGCTCACTCTTACATTAAATAATAATTTCAGTTAATGTTGATAACGCTGATGCTCCGTCTACAAGTAAGGGCAAAGGAAAGCAAAGCAAGTGAAGACTTGTTTTAATTTAATTGAGAATGATTGTAATGAGACATGAACGTTATGTTTTCGCACTTTATTATTTCATGTCAGGTTTAGAGTAACCCGAGATTATTTTAAAAAGGTTGTAACCCTTGTTGTAAGGGAGATTTATTTATTTTAATTTAAGTTGTAGCTTATTTTGCATTATTCATTGGGTAGATATATGTTATATTAAAAAGTGAACACCAAATCATGTAGAAACGAATTACTTGGATTTGGGGGTGTCACAGAGCAAACAAAAGTTCACTTGAAAATACAACAGTGATATGACATATATGAATATTTTCAAAAGAGTTTGAATAACTTTACTTTCATCAAAATAAAGAATTAAATTATAATTCTTTTATCAATACATAGAATTCAAATATAGAAACATCTGAGGGTCATAAGACCTTGAACTATTGTCCTAGGTTATAAATATTTCTATTTAAACCTTTAACAGTCAATAAGACTATAGACCTTTAACTCGTACTCAGGGGGATCAACCCTTTGTACCATGAATCGTGCACAACCATCTTAACGCTTTCGCATAAATATCCCCTAATAAATAGGGTTGTTCATTCTCAGTAATTGAATAGAAGTCCGCACCAAAGAAAGTTTGGTTAGGATAGATAAGGGAACTTTAGAGTTTCAGCTATCATCAACTAGGAGTAGTTGAATCGACTCACAGTACTTTAACAGTTCAATAATATAAGAATATTTGAATACAACAAAGCTTGTACAATATAAGTAACAAGTTTTGAAATAGAAAACTTACTTAACGTAAGAGAATAAAGATTAGAACACTTGCACAATAATAAGTTTAGAGATAGGAAACTTACCTCAAGCGCAAGCTATACTTTAATAACTATAACCACTTCATAGTTACCCTACACATTCACATTATGTTTAAAACATCTATTAGCATCCAACTACAACGTTCAAACCGTCGAACTTCATATCCAAATCCAATACATAATGTAATTCACCACATTGGTTGCTAACTAGTCAAGTACGTGAGTCTATACTCACGGCATACATTCATAAGCTTATAACTCAAAGAATCGTGTTGTGTACCTTATGAAAGAAACACATCCACACACATATAATACACTCATATACAACTTCAATCCATCTTAAACATATCAAAAACATGTTATCTTATTACCTATTTCACTTTCCAAGTCATAAAAATAAGTTAGCTAAACAAACGAGGCATGAAAACTCAACAAGCAAAAACCAACATTCTCGAACAGCAGCATGACCCGCTGGGGCGGGTCCCCAAGGCCTACCAGCCCCACTGGGGAGGGTCACCCCACTGATGAGGGTCCTGGCTCGCGAACTGGTGGAGAAATAAGCCAATTTGGCTTTATTCATTCACACCCAATTCGATTTTTCTCAACATGATAAACATAAAACTTGATACAAACAAAATTTTAAACTTATTAACATGCTTATAACATTTAAAATCCATATAACACATAATCAAAATTAAGATTTCATGATTTTCGAAGAAAAACACAATTTTAAGCGTTCTTGGCGAAAATTGCTATCACGAACTCGTTTTTCAATCAATTTAAGTAATTCTAATTGTAATCACTTCTATTCTTAACATACTAACATAATACATGATCAATTTCAACAATAAACCATAATCAAACATCAATTTGATAGTTTCAAAAGCCATTTTTCAGAAATTGATTCAAAGAAAATCACCATGAACACAATTCCTATTGTTTATAAAACAAAATTCATGGTTTGAATTGCTAACACAACCATATAACTCATATATAATCATGTTATATCACATATTACATATATCTCATGCTCACATCAAGGATTTAAGAACAATTTTCAACATAACTTCATAATAAAAACACTATGAACATGATTTCTTCATGTTCCTCATATTTTTGTGAATTGAGACAATTAAACAACTTATAAAAATCATATGTAAGCATATATCAATAAATATATATGTACACATCCTATACACATCAAAATCATGAATTTTCACAAAGTGATTTTTACAGAGAAGTTTTAAACCAAGAACATGTAGAAGAACATAACTTTTAAAACTTGTTTTTACAACAATTGAATTTTAAAAATCCTTTCATGGCATACAATTACATATGAAGAATATGAATTCCCTATATATATATAAATTCATGATTATTACAAACCCAATTCGACAAAGAAGAAACACAACACATATGAGTTGATTCTAGGGTTAAGATTATAACCTTACTAGTTTTTGACTTAAGAGAGAGATGGAGATGATGATGTTCTTCTCTTGCTTTTTCAAGCTTTCCATTCTTCTTCTTCTTCCTCTTCTTCTTCTATGTTAACTCTCTCTAACTTTCTTCTTCTTTCTTTCTTTGTAAAACTAACGTACTGACTTATCTAACATAAATTGTATAATATACATATACATATATAATATATATGTAACCTATAAGTAATAAGTATAATACTTATCACCATATTAACTCTTACTAATAGCATAGGTTACAAAATTTGAAAAGCCCAAGACCATATTTGGCAAACCTTTTATCTTTTAAAAACAGATTATTAGCTAAGGCCTTGTTTGGGTAAAATAGATTTAAAAGAGGTGCAAGGGCCCCGTTTGGCCAAGATCTTTTAAAACCCTTTTCTATTCTTTTAATAAATCTTTAATCCATAGATTAAATACTACACTTATTTAATTAAATTACCACATTCTAATTCAATTAAATAAAAACTCACATTCATTAATTAATTAAAATTGCACATAATACCAAATTGTTACACAATTGTAATTCCTTTATTAAACATAATTCATGTAACAAATTATTATCAACACTTAGCACATAACATTAAATCTAATTTAACTATTAGAATTATGCTACACCATTATTAACACATCAATTTAATTAAATATTACTCTTAATTAAATCAGTTCACACAATCACATTATTTATTTATTTATCTCAACAAATAAATTCAATAAAATATTTATTTAATTCAATAAATATTTACAATTAATACATAAAATTCTCAATCGTTACAATCTTCCCTCCTTAAAAGGATTCTGTCCCCATAATCAAAAAACAAATTCTCATTTGTTACATTCTTTTCCCCTTAAAAGGATTTTGTCCCCAGAATCGATATATAAGGGGTTACACAAATCAATTAAGCAAATAATTGAGGATATGATTTCCTCATTACATCTTCGAGTTCCCGCGTGGCTTTTTCAGCACTGTGGTTCCTCCAGATTACCTTAACAGAAGGTATCACTTTATTCCTAAGTACTTGTTCCTTCCTATCAACTATTTGAATAGGAACCTCTTCATAAGTTAAGTCTTTATCAAGTTGTAAAGGCTCGTATTCTATTATATGTCTGTAGTCGTGCTTGTAAGGTCGTAACACCGAAATATGAAATACGTTATGTATATTGTCAAGCTCCGGAGGTAATGCCACCTCGTAAGCAACCTCGCCCACCATTCGTAGTACCTTGAAAGTTCCAATAAATCGGGGACTCAGCTTCCCCTTCTTGCCTAATCGAATCTTCCCCTTCCAGGGAGATACCTTCAGGAAAACGAAGCTTCCTGGTAGGAATTCTCGATTCTGTCGATGTTGATCGGCATATTTCTTTTGTCTGTCTTGAGCAGCAACCTATCTTGTTCTGATCAGCTTCACAATTTCAGCGGTTTGTTGTACCAATTTTGGTCCCAACAGATGACGTTCACCAACTTCATCCCAACACAAAGGAGTTCGGCATTTCCTGCCGTATAACGCTTTGTAAGGCGGCATGCCAATACTTGCATGGTAACTGTTGTTGTAAGTGAACTCCACCAATGGTAAATGATCATCCCAGCTTCCCTTGAAATCCATCACGCAAGCTCTCAGCATATCCTCAAGCGTCTGAATTATTCTCTCGCTCTGACCATCGGTCTGAGGATGGTATGTTATAGTCATTCACATATGCGTTCCAAGACACTCTTGCAAATGCTTCCAGAAATTCGACGTAAAACGCGGATCTCTGTCTGACACAATCGACATTGGAACATCGTATCGAGAAACAATCTCCTTAACGTACAATTTAGCCAATTGCTCCAAGTTGTACTTAATCCTGATCTACAAAAAGTGGGTTGACTTCGTCAGTCGATCCACAATGACCCATATTGCATTAAAACCCTTCTGAGTCGCTGGAGGACTAACCACGAAATCCATCGTGATATGCTCCCACTTCCACTCTGGAATTTCCAACGGTTGTAACAATTCGCTAGGTCTTTGGTGTTCTGCCTTAACGTTTTGGCAAGTTAGACATTTCGCAACACACTCAGCAACATCCCTACTCATATTCGGCCACAAAAATGATGCCTAAGATCCTGGTACATCTTCGTACTCCAAGGGTGAATTGAATATTTTAAACTTTGAGCTTCGCTCAAAATCTCCTCCTTAACTTCTGGTGCTGGCGGTACCCAGATTCTACCTTCAACTCGTAGCAGTCCCTCACTGTCAATCTTGAATTTAAACTCTTCACCATCCGCTAATATTTTTCGAATCTTTTTGCATTCTTCATCGTGAAGTTGTGCTTCTTTCACTTTGTCTACCAGAGTAGAACCAGTAGTTACTTGAAATAACTTCTTATCCGATTCCTTCGGAAACTTCACTTTCAGCTCTAATCTAGCCATTTGTTCTATCAACTGATCCTGATCAGTTAACATATTCAGCTTCTCCCGATCTTTTCTGCTCAGAGCGTCGGCGACGACATTAGCTTTACCCGGATGGTAAAGTATCTCGCAGTCGTAGTCCTTGATTAGTTCCAACCATCTCCTTTGGCGCATGTTCAAATCCTTCTAGGTAAAAATATACTTCAGACTCTTGTGATCTGTATATATTTTACACTTCTCTCCATATAGGTAGTGTCTCCAAATCTTTAGAGGAAACATTACTGCCGCCAATTCCAAGTCATGGGTCGAATACCCCTTCTCGTAATCCTTCAGCTGACGTGATGCATAAGCAATGACCTTGGCGCTCTGCATCAACACACAGCCTAAACCCTTATGTGATGTATCACTATATACCACGAAATTCCCCGTACTATCCGGTAAAGATAACACAGGCGCAGTACTCAACCTCTTCTTCAATTCTTGGAAACTTTTCTCACACTTTTCTGTCCAGACAAACTTAACTTTTTTACGAGTCAAATTCGTTAACAGAGTTGCGATCTTGGAAAAATCTTAGATAAATCTTCGGTAATAACCTGCCAATCCCAAGAAACTCCTCACTTCAGATGGCATTTTCGGCTGATCCCAATTCATTACCGCTTCAACCTCCGACGGATCTATCGAAATACCATCCTTGTCGATCACGTGGCCAAGAAATTGCACACGTTCCAACCAGAATTTGCACTTCAAGAAATTCGCATAAAGCTTCTCTCGTCTCAGCGATTCTAAGGTTAGCCTTAAATGTTCAGCGTGTTCCTCCTCGGTCTTAGAATAAACCAGGATGTCATCTATGAACACCACTATGAAATTATCTAGAAATGGTTTAAACACCCTGTTCATTAGGTCCATAAATGCAGCTGGGGCATTCGTTAACCCAAATGACATCACCAAGAACTCGTAATGACCATATCGAGTCCTAAAAGCCGTTTTTGGTATATCTTCCTTCCTCACCTTCAATTGATGATACCCGCCTCTCAAATTGATTTTCGAGAAGTACTTAGCACCCTTTCGTTGATCAAATAAGTCATCGATCCTAGGTAAGGGATACCTATTCTTGATCGTAACTTTGTTCAACTCTCTATAGTCAATGCAAATACACATTGTTCCATCCTTTTTCTTCATGAATAGCACTGGCGCTCCCCACGGCGAAACGCTCGGTTGAATATACTTCTTGTCTAGAAATTCTTGTATAGCAATTCTTGTAATTGAACCATCAGTTCCTTCATCTCAACTGGAGCCATTCGGTACGGAGCCTTCGAAATTGGAGCAGTTCCCGGCGCTAAGTCGATCACGAACACTATCTCCCTATCTGGCAAAATTCCTGGCAAGTCGCTCGAAAACACGTCCACAAAGTCCTTAACTACTGATATCTCTTCTATCTTCGAGCTCTCCTTACGCGTATCTACTATGTAGGCTAGATATCCTACACAGTCTTGCGTCAAAAGTTTCTTGGCTTGCATCACCGTCAGACAACTTGTTTGTCTAGGCGATTTACTACCATAGAACACTACTTTTGACTGAGTCGTAAGGTTTACCGACTTCCTCTGACAGTCGATTACCGCCCCATGGTTGAACAACCAGTCCATCCCCAATATTACATCGAATTCCCCAAGTTTTATCCGAATCAAATCTACCCTCAGCTCCTGACGCTTAATATCCAATCTACAGTTCTTGTAATACAAACCTAATAGGAATGACTTCCCTATTTGTAATTTCTATGTTCAAGGGGTAGACTAACTCCTTTATAGGTAAGTCTAGGGTTTTAGCAAAATCATCAAATATGAATGAACAAGTAGCACCCGAATCAAATAATACATATGCATTTATACTATTAATTGGAATAATACCTGCCACCACATCCTTTGATTGCACCGCGTCTTGCACCGTCATGTTGAATCTACGGGTAGTGGGTCAAACGGCTTGTAATGGCGACGGTCCGGTAATAGTCAGAGTGCTGCCGCTGCCATTTCCTCCATTCCATGTTGACCCTGTCGCTAGCTTCATAGGGCAGTTGCGAGCCATGTGATCCTTGGATCCACATGTATAGCAAGCTCCCTTCTTCGGGTTTGGGCAATTTGGGGCGATGTGGCCTTCCTGACCACATTTGTAGCACACCCGTTTCCCTTTCATACACACTCCAGTGTGAGTCTTCCCGCATGTAGCACATGCTTCGAGTTTTTTCTTCTGTTGTCCTCCCTATTGACTCCCAGCAGAGGCATTGTCATTCCACTTCCTTTTCTGATGGATAGCCCTGCCACTACCAGCCTTGTTTTTCATCTCAATCTTATTCTTCTTATCTTGGTTGAATTTATTCACGGCTTCGCTCCCTCCTTCAGCTAGAATGGCCTTTTCCAGCACAGCTACAAACGTGTTCAGCTGATACATAAAGACCTTGCTGTAGAGCCAGGGTTTTAGTCCCTGCTCAAACCTCCTCGCCTTCTTAGCGTCCGTGCTGACTTGGTAAGTAGCAAACCTGGCCAACTCGTTGAACTTTGCGGCGTCTTCCAACAGTGTCATCCCTCCTTGCTTCAGCTCTAAGAATTGGACCTCCATTTGGTCCTGCGAACTCACTGGGAAGTATATTTCGTAGAACATTTCCATGAAACGTTCCCATGTTATGACTTCTTCACCCTCTCTGGTCTTATTCGCCTGCCACGAGAAACTAGCATCTGACTTCAACATAAAAGTCACAAATGTCATTTTCTGGTCTTCACCAACCCTAGCCACGTCAAATACTTTCTCTATTTCTATAACCCACGTATGAGCATCTATAGGGTTCGTCGATCCCTTGAATTCTGGCGGTCCTACTGCCTTAAACTCTTTGAACGCCCTGGCCTGCACTTGCGACTGATTGGCCATCGCTCCTGTCAGTAGGTTCACTAACTGCTGAACTGAGTTAGGGTTTGTTCCATCGTTATTGTTGTTGTTCGTCAAACCCTCAGGGTTTTGACGTGTTGGTCTTCTTCTAGGAGGCATTTTCTGTTAAGAAAATATTATTATTAGATCATTTATTCAATTCTTAAGTATTCAAGTTCCACTTTAAACATTTAAATAACTCAGTTCATAAATGAACACATAGCACATCAATAAACTTCTTTTATTCATTACTCGTAGTTTTAAAAACATAGGATAGATAGCATTCCTGCTATTTACATCAACTTTCCTGAACTGGAACAAGTTACAGAATCCTTTTAAGGAGGGAAGATTGTAATGACTGAGAATTTTATATATTAATTGTGAATATTTATTGAATTAAATAAATATTTTATTGAATTTATTTGTGCAGATTAATAAATAAATTGTGTGATTGATGTGGATAATTTAATTAAGTGTCATATATTTAATTAAATTGATATGTTAGCAATGTTGTAGCATAATTCTAATTTAGTTGAGAATAATTCAATTAGATTTAATATTATGTGCTAAGTGTTAAGAATAATTGTTACATGAATTATGTTTAATAAAGGAATTACAATTGTGTAACAATTTGATATTATGTGTTTTATCAATTAATGAATGTTAGCTTTTATTTAATTGAATTAGAATGTGGTAATTTAATTAAATAAGTGTAATATTTAATCTATGGATTTAAAGAGTTATTAAAAGACTAGAAAAGGGTTTTAAAGTGTTTTACCAAACAAGGCCCTTGTACTTGTTTAATCTTATTTTTTCAAACAAGGCCTTAACTAATAATTTGTTTTTTAAAAGATAAAGGGGTTGCCAAACATGGCCTTGGGCATTTCAAATTCTATAACCTATGTAATTAGTAATATTTATTATGGTGATAAGTATTATATTTATTATTTATAGGTTACATATATATTATATATGTATATGTATATTGTATAATATATGTTAGATAAGTTAAAAGATACATTAGTTTATCAAAACAAATAAAAACAAGAGAAGAGAGTTAAAGAGAGTTATCAAAGAAAAAGAAGAAGAAGGGAAAGCAATGAGAAGACAAAACAAGCTCCATCATCATCATCATCATTATCTCCATCTCTCTCTTAAATCAAAAACTAGTAAGGTTATAACCTTAACCCTAGAATCAACTCATATGTGTTGTGTTTCTTCTTTGTCGAATTGGGTTTGTTATAATCATGAAATTATATGTATATATGGTGTTCATATGTTTTCATATGTAATTGTATGCCATGAAAGGGTTTTCAAAATACAATTGTTGTAAAAATAAGTTTTCAAAGCATGTTCTTCTATATTTTCATAGTTTTAGAATTCTTTGTAAAAATCTCTTTGTGAAAGTTATTTATTTTGATATGTAAATGGGATATGTACATATATATGTATATATATATATATATGTTTACATATGATTTTTATAGTTGTTTAAGAGTTTTAATTCATAAGTATATGATGAACACTATGAAATCATGTTCACAATACTCTTTTATGAAGTTATGTTGAAAATTGTTCTTAAATCCTTGATGTGAGCATGAGATATGTGTAATATGTGATATAACATGATTATATATGAGTTATATGGTTGTGTTAGCAATTCAAAACATGAATTTTTTTTTTGGTAAACAATAGGATTGTGTTCATAGTGATTTTATTTGAATCAATTTCTAAAAAATGGCTTTTGAAACTATCAAATTGATGTTTGATTATGGTTTATTGTTGAAATTGATCATGTATTATGTTAGTATGTTAAGAATAGAAATGATTACAATTGGAATTACTTGAATTGATTAAAAAACGAGTTCGTGATAGCAATTTTCGCCAAGAACACTTAAAATTATGTTTTTCTTCGAAAATCATGAAATCTTGATTTTGATTATGTGTTATATGGATTTTAAATGTTATAAGCATGTTAACAAGTTTAAAATATTGTTTGTATCAAGTTTCATGTTTATCATGTTGGAAAAAATCGAATTGGGTGTGAAGGAATAAGCCAAATTGGCTTATTTCTCCACCAGTTGGCGAGCCAGGACCCTCACCAGGGAGGTGTCCCACCCCATCAGGGCTGGTAGGCCTTGGGAACCCGCCCCAGCGGGTCATA
Organism: Panax stipuleanatus; assembly: GCA_020205555.1. Taxonomy (NCBI): domain Eukaryota; kingdom Viridiplantae; phylum Streptophyta; class Magnoliopsida; order Apiales; family Araliaceae; genus Panax; species Panax stipuleanatus. Next base: position 99,720,877 of record CM035125.1, read on the forward strand.
CGGCTGTTCAAAAGTAGTTGGTTTTTACTTGTTGAGTTTTTATGCCCCGTTTATTTAGCTAACTTACTTCTTTGACTTGATAAGTGTAATAGGTAATAAGATAACATGTTTTTGTGCTTGGTTTGAGAACCACTTAGCTTCCTATATTGATATAGTGGTTAAGTTGAACAATTCCTTGTATAGGCAGGGGATTTGTCCTTGGTGTAACAACCGCTTAGCTTCCTATATTGATTAGTGGCCGAGTTGACCAAATCCTTGTATGGGCGGGGGATTGTGTTTGGTTCGACGACCACTTAGTCTATTATATTGATAATCATTAAATGTCGGTGTCACATTATTCGCTATATGTATGTTGAGAAGGTGATTCTTTTCTTATGTGTATAACGGATAGGTAGAGAATATAAGGTTAGGTGCGAGTTCTAAAAACTCATACTTATGGTAAGTTCGTGACTCATAATCGTATGGTATGTTTTTCAACCCCTAAGCGTATGGACAGTTCCTGATTGGTTCTTGATCTACGTATTGCTAGGACAAGTTCCTAAACTCATATTATTATGGTAAGTTCCTGAACTCATATTGTGTGGTATGTTTGATGAACTATACTGGGGTATAGAAAAGTTGTGAATGGAGAATTGGGGATTTTCAGTGTAGTAAGCTTTAAGGATGATAGAAATAGATAGAATTATTAAGCAATGAAGCATTGAAGAAAATTGGAGTTGATGATGGAAGTATAAGTATTCTAAATCATCTAGCTATGCTAGATTTCGAAATTTATTGACATCGTACTGAAATTTGAACTGTTGTGTTTTTTTTTGAAAAAATGTATTGGGTCAAAATATTGAACTAATAAATTTTTAAAAGTTCTATTATTCATATGTCTATGCTAATTGTTTCAGCTAAGATAAAAATAATTTAAAGATATCAAAATGTATTTTTAAATAGTCATCAATGCATCATGAAACCTGGTGTAGAATGATAGATGATAGAGTTATCAATGCAGTCTTACCTAGTGTTGAATGTGATCTAAGGATCGTCAGCCCACTATGGTATGTTGTAGTATGACAAAGTCACAAAATGACGGAATCCTCAAACGGACTGTAAATACAGTGTGGTATCATGACGTCATAAAATAAATTTCAGAATTTGAAAGATAATTTATTGCCAATTGAATTTGGCCAGACACATGTTTCGATTGATGTTCGAATTATTGGTATACGTCTAACCTATTTGATTCAGCTAGACAAATGTTTATGAAAATTCAAGTATCTTTTTGAGAATTTATCCCGAACCAAATTGTTTTAGTACGAAATCTTATGCTAAGTCTGAGGTGAACAACCCCGAATAAGGGGCATATACCGATTGGATAATATAATCAAATCTATGAGCGCAAATAGTCACTAAACAAAATTAATACGTTGCGCACGACGTAAATGTACGATAGGCTGATCATTTAACGTACATGCAGAAGTAGTTTACCTTCTTCGTGATTGTAAACATACTTAGTAGTTACCGTTTTGTGGTGTGAATACCGTTAAAACTATGTCTTCATGGTCTATATGCTCAGCATAATATAAAAAGTTTTAACTCCTTAGAGAGAAGTTATGGAAGAATGTGATGATAGAGGAGATCCTCATAGAAGGAAATAGCATGAACTCATTAATTATGAGTGCAATCAGATGTGATCGGATAAAGGTTAAATTGAAAACTTATTTTTGGTGAGTAAATGGAGCAGAGATTAGTAGACTGTAATCTCGAGAATGAAATTCTTAGAAGAAAGAATTAGATATATGTACTTTTGGTGCATAGTGATTCCGGGGACGAATTCCTTATAAGGGGGGAAGAATGTGATAACCCGAAAGTCTATAAGAATTATAAATAAAATCTTGAATGATTAATTAAAGGTTTAAGTTTTAAACCTAGAGTGGAAATAATGGAATGATTTGCAATTTTCAAGAAGAACCTATATGGTTAGCTATTTGAAAAGGAATAGAGAAAAGATGGGTTATGATGAATCCAAAACCCTAGAAAGGTTTATATAAAGGTATTAAGCTACCTCGATTATTATATAAGGATTAATAGAAAGAGAAGTTATGAAAGTTTACGTTTTGGTACAATCGTACTCTATAATGGTTGATGTATGGTATCTGGGCTAAACAATTCATTCAGTGAGCGGAGGTATATACGAACTAGCTACAGATCTAACTCGCTGTGAAAACAGTGTAGACTTGACGAAAAACTAATTTGTTGATAGTTTGTGGGAAACCACTCAGTTTACCATATTGATAACTATTAGAGACTCGATGTATGCCGAGTATAAGGAGGAGGGCGATGGGAGGCGGAGAGAGGAGAAAGGGGGCGGGAGGAGAGGGAGGGGGTGGGGAGGGGGCGGGTGGAGGAGAAAAGGGGGCGGGAGGAGGGGGATGAGAAAGGGGGGAGGAGGGGATGCGGAGGGAGGGGAGGGGAGGGGAGGGGGTGGGGCGGGGGCGGGAGGAGGAGAAAGGGGGCGGGAGGAGAGGGAGGGCGATGGGAGGCGGAGGGAGAGGGAGAGGGAGAGGGAGAGGGAGGAGGAGGAGGAGGAGGAGGAGGAGGAGAAGGGAGGCGAAAATGGAGTGGGAGAGAATCGTGGGAGAGATAAGGGAGATAATTGTAGCCATAATTAAAGGAATATGATTGCACTCTTTTTGTAATTAAGTATTACATATGCACTAATTTTATAAATATTTTATTTATGCACTTTTTTTATAAATATTTTATTAAAATGTACTATTATATGTAATTGTTCCTTTAATTATTGGTAACTAAATTATTAGCTAGCCCAATATTAGATTATCAAGTATGTTAGTATGCCAAATAAATAAACTAAGGGAGCCCAAGTTGATTGTAGTTAGTAGTTGAGCTAATTTGAAATCAAGCCAAAGTAATTAATGTTGGATTGCCCAAAATATTATATTAAATGGCCCAAACCTTGGTCCATTAAGTGAGGAGACTTGTTAATCCTTTGATAAATATGTAATAGTCCTAGTAATATAAATTATGAGTGGACTAGCCCAATTGGTATTTAATCAAGCTCACTTAATTAATTTATTTTGTGGACTTGAATGATTATTATATAAAGTGGATAATTAGCCATTATAAGTTAATTAACTAACATTTTTGGAAGCCCAAAATTTAGCATATGCTGAAGTTGTATGTAGTTAGAATTGGTTTATGAGCAAAAGAACAAAATATAAATTATGTTAGTATGCTTTAGTTGGCTAAAAGTTATTTTAATTGATTTTTATGCTTGATTTATGGATGAAAACTATGGTCTTAGGGATTTGGTGGATAGGTTTGAGATGTGCGATGCTATAAGGTTGGATTTCATGGAGAAATCGTAAATGAATTGCTAAGAAATCGAACGAAGATTAAAATGCATGCTTTATGGTCGTAAAAAATCCTTAAAGAGCTAAAATGGATAAAAACTTGGAATTTAACGGAGCCGAGACCTTAGACGAGTCTTATTATGTTAAATAAGACTTATTTGTAAAGAAAGTTGGGTTGGATCGAGCCGAGACGAGTTTTGAATGTCAAAACGAGAAGTCTGAAAAACTAGTGGACTACTGAACCAAAAAGGGAAATTCGGGATTAGTTAGATGTTCCAGAAAATTCTGGGCTTTTAGAATGTTATAGTACACTGAATAAGCTTTCCATAGACTCTGAAACTGACTAAATCCGACTTCGTAGCAAAAAGTTATGACATTTCAAAGTAGTAGAGTCGAATCTGTCTAGAAAACTCGGGGCAGTCCCCTTGCACGAAATTTTTGGGCTGATATGTTCAAAATCTGGAAAAATGTCATTAGTCCAAAATTGTAGGCACGAAAGTTAGCTTCGCGTGGGCTCAAGAATCGCCTAAATATGTTTTAAAACGAAAACGTTATGACTGTTTTCGTAACAACTGTCCAAGCTGAAAATATAAAAAATTAGTATAAACCAAGTCCCACATCGACTAAATTGAGAACTTTCCCCTTTTCTTAATCTATAAATAGAAGGGCTTGACCTTTGTTTCATTCACCAACAATAAGGCCTCTAATTTTGAGAAAGGCTTTGTTGTGGGAGGACTTTTTATTAAGACCTCCTTAGTTAAATTTTGGTGTCAAGTGAGTAGGCAGTTTGTAAAACTCGTATTTTCGGGTATGTTTCTTATTTAATTTTGTTAGTATTGTTATTGTTTTTAATGTTGTATTTAGTTTGTTAGTTAAGTTGATATTTTGGAATATTTTGTTAGTTCTTAGAAGATGTTAAATTTTTAGGATAAGTAATTAATTAATTAATTAATATTAAATAATAATTAAAGACAGATAATGATGTGATTAATTAGTATTTAATTAAATATTAAATACTAAGTGGATTTAATTAGTTATTAATTATTTTTAAACAATAACTAAAGGTAATTAATTAATTATTATTTAATTAATATTAAATAATAATCAACCGAAGGTATAGATTATAAGTAAAGTAATTTTGACAATTCATTAATTAAACAATTATAATAAATTATTTAAAGATGTATATCTTTTAAGAAAAGCACTTTTTCATTAATATAAGATTAGTAAAATGATTAATGATAGTGTATTATGTTATGTATAATTTGTAATGAGTGTATCTATTAAATAGATAGCCGAAATGACGTAATAAAATACGTTTATGTGCTAGCGGGATAAAATGTTTATATATGAGACAATGGTTCCAGTTGACTCATGAACAGATAAAGTAATATAAAAATTATTATTATTCAAGAAATAATATAGTACGTTGAATTTTCTATAAAGGCTATATATTAGCTGTTTAAATCCCGAATTAGCAAGTAAAGGCGTAAAATATTCTGAAAAAGGAATATAAATTATTTAAGACCTAATATGTAAAATATTTACATATTAAAAATGTAAGAGACCTTTATTTTGTATTAAAGGGTTGAAATGAGTTATATTTCTGAATAAACCGATAATGGTTTTGAAATAAGAATAAACAATATTATTTTTTATAAACTAATAATTATTAATAATGAATATACATGCACGGTTGTGACATATTTAATTACCTAATATGTGTGTGGATATAAATACGATTGTGTACTATTTGTAGGGAGACTCTAAATTAAGTTATAGGGGTAATCTCCAATCAAGACATGTTTCTCTAACGCAAACTTGAGTTATTATTTTTCAAGCATGTTAATGGATAATTGTTGTTGATTATTCCACATCTATGATTATTGATTCTCACTTAGTGCATGTTGCATATGTTCATCAGGTATGAAAGGCTGATCACCTTCATTACCATAGGGTTCAGTTAAATTTATTCATGGACATTGTTGGCCACCAAATATTATTGATTCAGTCATTCAATTGTTGAAATTATAATTCATGCTCTTTTATAATTATTACATTGTTGAAAACTTGAAAGCTTATTCCTTTTCAATCATGATATATCCATTTTTGTATTTAAACTTGCTGAGCAAAGTAGTTGCTCACTCTTGCTATATCATGATAACAAATTACAGATTAAGACGAATGTTCAAGGAAAGACAGAAGCAAAAGTAAAGGACAAGAGTAGATTGTTATGCCTGTTAACTATTTAGTTACCTGACGTAAGTTATTTATGTAAACCTTTTGAAGATTTTAAAGGTACATATGTAAGTTAAGGTTGTTAGACCTTGGGTTATGTTGTAAAATCTTATTGTATAAATAATTTATGTTTATATCTTCCGCATTAGTTATAGAATATGTTTGAAGATGAAGTACCGTAACGTACCAGGTTCGAGGTTCAAGGAACCTAGATTTGGGGGTGTCACAGGTTGGTATCATTTTAATTAAATAAGTGTAGTATATAATCTATGGATTAAAGATTTATTAAAAAAATAGAAAAGGGTTTTAAAAGATCTTGGCCAAACGAGGCCCTTGCACCTCTTTTAAATCTATTTTACCCAAACAATGCCTTAGCTAATAACCTGTTTTTTAAAAGATAAAGGGTTTGCCAAACATGGCCTTGGGCTTTTCAAATTTTGTTACCTATGCTATTAGTAAGAGTTAATATGATGATAAGTATTATACTTATTACTTATAGGTTAAATATATATATATATATATTATATGTATATGTTTATTATACAATATATGTTAGATAAGTTAGTACGTTAGTTTTACAAAGAAAGAAAGAACAAGAGAGTTAGAGAGAGTTAACAGGGAAGAAGAAGAGGAAGAAGAAGAAGAAGTGAAAGCTTGAGAAAGTAAGAGAAGAACATCATCATCTTCTTCTCTCTAGTAAGTCAAAAACTAGTAAGGTTATAATCTTAACCCTAGAATCAACTCATATGTGTTGTGTTTCTTCTTTGTCGAATTGGGTTTGTTATAATCATGAATTTATATATATATATATATATATATATATATATATGGTATTCATATGTTCTTCATATGTAATTGTATGCCATGAAAGGATTTTCAAAAATCAATTGTTGTAAAAACAAATTTTCAAAGTTATGTTCTTCTACATGTTCTTGGTTTAAAACTTCTCTATAAAAATCTCTTTGTAAAAATTCTTGATTTTGATATGTGTATGGGATGTGTACATATATATTTATAGATATATGCTTACATATGATTTTTATAAGTTGTTTAAGTGTTTCAATTCACAAAGATATGAGGAACATGAAGAAATCATGTTCATAGTGTTATATTATGAAGTTATGTTGAAAATTATTCTTAAATCCTTGATGTGAGCATGAGATATGTGTAATATATGATATAACATGATTATATATGAGTTATATGGTTGTGTTAGTAATTCAAACCATGAATATTTTTTGATAAACAATAGGAATTGTGTTTATAGTGATTTTCTTTGAATCACTTTCTGAAAAATGGCTTTTAAAACTATCAAATTGATGTTTGATTATGGTTTATTATTGAAATTGATCATGTATTATGTTAGTATGTTAAGAATAGAAGTGATTACAATTGAAATTACTTGAATTGATTGAAAAACGAGTTCGTGATAACAATTTTCGCCAAGAACACTTAAAATTATATTTTTCTTCGAAAATCATGAAATCTTGATTTTGATTATGTGTTATATGGATTTTAAATGTTATAAGCATGTTAATAAGTTTAAAATATTATTTGTATCAAGTTTCATGTTTATCATGTTGGGAAAAATTGAATTGGGTGTGAAAGAATAAGCCAAATTGACTTATTTCTCCACTAGTTCGGGAGCCCGGACCCTCACCAGGGTGGTGACCCGCCCCAGTGGGTCATGCTGCTTTTCGGGAATGGTTGTTTTTACTTGTTGAGTTTTCATGTCCTGTTTGTTTAGCTAACTTATTTCTTTGACTTGAAAAGTGAAATAGGTAATAAGATAACATGTTTTTGATGTGTTTAAGATGGATTGAAGTTGTATATGAGTGTGTTATATGTGTGTGAATGTGTTGCTTTCGTAAGGTACACAACATGATTCTTTGAGTTATAAGCTTATGAATGTATGTCGTGAGTATAGACTCACGTACTTGACTAGTTAGCAACCAATGTGATAAATTACATTGTGAGTTGGACTTGGATATGAAGTTCGACGGTTTGAACGTTGTAGTTGGATGCTAATAGATGTTTTAAACATAATGTGAATGTGTAGGGTAACTGTGAAGTGGTTTTAGTTAATAAATTGTAGTTTGCGCTTGAGGCAAGTTTCCTATCTCTAAACTTATTATTGTGCAAGTGTTCTAATCTTTATTCTCTTACGTTAAGCAAGTTTTCTATTTCGAAACATGTTACTTATATTGTACAAGTTTTGTTCTATTCAAATATTCTTATATTATTAAACTATTAAAGTACTCTGAGTCGATTCAACTACTCCTAGTTGATGATAGCTGAAACTCTAAAGTTCCCTTATTTATCCAAACCAAACTTTCTTTGGTGCGGACTTGTATTCAATTACTGAGAATGAACAACCTTATTTATTAAGGGATATTTATGCGAAAGCATTAAGATGGTTGTGCACAATTCATGGTACAAAGGGTTGATCCCCCTGTGTACGAGTTAAAGGTCCATAGTCTTATTGACTATTAAAGGTTTAAATAGAAATATTTATAACCTAGGACAATAGTTCAAGGTCTTATGACCCTCCGATGTTTCTATATTCAAATTCTATGTATTGATGAAAGAATTATAATTCAATTCTTTATTTTGATGAAAGTAAAGTTATTCAAACTCTTTTGAAACTATTCATATATGTCATATTACTGTTGTATTTCCAAGTGAGCTTTTGTTTGCTCACTCTTGCATGTTTTACCACCACTTGCAGTGGAGAACAAGAATGTTGACATACTGTGAAACCCCCAAATCCGGTATCTTACTTTTCACAGGATTTGGTGTTCACTGTTCCAATATCATACAACTATCTATCCATAAATAATGAAATTCATTTATTAGATAAATAAATCATCATCTTACATCATCTGAAATAATAATACATTATAAATCCCAGGTTAGACTTAACCTTAAATCTCTGTTGCAGAAACGTAAATAAATAAGTTTTAAGTCATCACACATAAATCTTGAACTTTAACATTCTTAACATCAACACAAGTCCTCAACACTTGTTAGCTTTTCCTTTGCCCTTGTTACTAGAAGGTACATCACTTCGTTCATTATTAGCTGCAATGTTATTATGCAAGAGTGAGCACGAATGCCCGCAAGTATAAAAATATGACAGAATAATAACATGCGAGTGAAAGAATTCTGAATAACAGAAAGCTCAACATTTGAATCAAGAATATTAATCAAAAGTCAAATTACTTCTCAACTTTTGAATCAATAATATTAATCGAGAGTCAAATTACTTTTGAGGGTCATTAAGACCTTGAACCCAGTCTTAGGTTGTCAAGTATATTAACCTTTCCAACTTTTAACAGTCATAAGACTATAGACTTTACTTCTCGTACTTAGGGAGATCAGCCATTCGTACTGATACTGTGCACATTATCTTAACGCTTAAAGCATCTTCATTAATCCCCTATATTAGGGTTGTTCATCTCAGTTTGACATCAGAATCCGCACCAAATAAAGTTGGTTTGGATAACTCAATAAATGATATTCAAATTGAATATTAACTTCTCAAGGTATACAATCGAATAAGTAGTGTACACTTAAATGATACTTTTAAAAGAATCATGGCATCTCATGTAAAATTCTAAACTTGGATATTCAAGAGTAAAAATTTACTCAACAATAGTAATTAAGCATATCAATTGCTTAATTTAAAGAGTTTAGTTTAGGAAACTTGCCCAACAATAATAGTAAGTTAGGGATAGAAAACTTGCCTCGTGCGCAAGCTACAATTATTACTTACTTCTTTAATTACTCTTACCTATCAATACATTCACAATATCAATTAATCACAAGTTCGATATGATTATTGATTTACAATAGTATTCTTCAAACTCATTATTAGGTTTTCAAATAATGGTTTACGTTGATTAATTAATTGTTAATTAATCACGTAACTTAAGTTATTAACTTGTATTAATAACTCATTACATACATAACATGTCATCATGTTAATTAGATTTAAAATAATGTCTTAATGTTTATAACACATTATTTAACCTTTACAAATAATAATTTAAATCACGTAATTAATTTATTAATTAATCACATAACATAAATTATTAAACTCATATCAATATTTTATTATATTTATACAACATGTGTTCATGTTCATTAAACTCAAAACACATTTCACAAATTTCCAACACTTAGCAATTTTTTTCAAAATTTTCGGGCAGGCGCGGCCGCGCGCCGTTTAGCCTTTCACCCGGCGCGGCCGCGCGGCTGCGCGGCTGCGCGGCTGCGGAAACTCATAATCTGAAGTTCGCGAACGAACACATAATTTGGCCATTTTCTCCAATTTTACACCAATATAATGATTTGTAGTGTTACCCATGAAGTATAAACTTCATAGGAACATTATATAACACTTCTAACACATTCTTAACATTTTAACACATAAAATTATACGAATTAACATCATCAAATTCACTGTTCTTCATAACTTTCAAGAGTTTAATGAAAAACATAAAAATCTCCTTACGAATTCGTTACTACACCGAATCCATTCATTTCAATTCCATTTTCTTTGTTTTAACATATAAATCATATTCATGTATCAATTTAAATATAAACATATGATTCAATCATTAATTTAACCCATATGGGTTATTCACCCATATTCAATACTCTGTAATTTCATCAAACCCATTTATTAACAAAGTTATTTGTTGTGATCAGTGTAAATCATGGATACATGATCCAACACATAATACTAACATATACGGTCACATATATAATAACCTCACACTTCAATTTCCCAAAAATAAGTCTGACAGAGAAATTTTACAACATCGTAGAAAACTCTGTAACTTTTCGAAAAACCAATTAAGGCCAAATTATATAAAATTGATTACTTTAAAACATGTATATACGTTAGAAAACATGTTATAATTACATACCCATATAGATAAAGCCATATCATAACCCAATTGGAAAACCCAATTTTTCACAAACTTTAGAATACGTATATGGAAAACTTTTATTTTGAAAACATAAAGAAGAATTACCATTTAGTTAGTATGAATATAATCAATTGATAGCAACACAATGATCTCTCAATTCTTCTTTTCTCAATTTCTCTTAATGCTTTCTTCTTTTCTCTCTGATTTCTCTCTCAAGTTTCTCTAACTTTTCTCTGATAATGACTTAGAACAACGATTATACGTATTATATAAGTATCCGTTGTATTAACAACAGATAAACTTCACCTAAAGCCCTGTTTGCCTTCCTCTTCTTTTCTTTCCCCATTTATTTTAATAAACTAATTTACTGTATAGTTAATTGTAACCTTACTTATTGATTAATTAATTTTATTTAAATCAATTAAATAAAATAAGATAATTCACATTAAATCACATTGTCACATAATTAATATTTTTATTTATTAATTATGTCAATTTATTAATTCATTAATTAATTATTAAATTAACTAAAGTAACATATGCTTATCTAATTAATTCAATTAATCAAATAAACTCCACTAAATATATTCTTTGAACTATTAAATTACTACATATTAATTTAATTAATGTCACACATATAATTAAATTAATCTACCACAAATTCATGAATTAATTATTTAATTCAATAATTAAATCATTAAAAACATTTATTTATCTCTATAAATATTCAATATCTTTATAAAATTCTCGTTCGTCACATCTTTCCCCCCTTAAAAGGATTCTGTCCTCAGAATCGCGGTTCGATTAATAATTTCGTCCCATCACATTCTCATAACCAAAATATTTATTTATTTCAATAAGTATTCAAAACAACTTTGCAAAACTCTCGTTTGTCACATCTTTCCCCCCTTAAAAGGATTCTGTCCCCAGAATCACGTTCACCTATTCAAGAAAATAAGTGTGGATAATTCTTCATCATATTCTCTTCGAGTTCCCACGTAGTTTCTTCAGCGTTATGGTTCCTCCAAATTACCTTAACAGAAGGTATTACTTTGTTCCTGAGAACTTGTTCTTTCCTGTCAACAATCTGAACAGGAACTTCTTCGTAGGATAAATCTTTCTCAAATTGTAGGGGTTCATATTCGATCACATGTTTGTAATCGGGTTTATAACGTCGTAATACCGACACGTGGAAGACATTGTGGACATGCTCCAGTGCCGGAGGTAAAGCTACCTCATAAGCTACTTCTCCAATTCTTCGGAGTACTTCAAAGGGTCCAATGAACATCGGGCTCAATTTTTCCTTCTTACCAAATCTGATCTTTCCCTTCCAAGGAGAGACCTTAAAAAATACAAAGCTACCCGATTCAAACTCTACATTCTTGCGGTGTGGATCGGCGTATTTATTCTGCCTATCCTGAGCCGCTACTAATCTTGTCCGAATTACTTTAACTATTTCTGCCGTTTATTGGACTAACTCTGGTCCTAGCAATTGTCTTTCACGAACTTCATCCCAGTACAGTGGAGTTCTGCACTTTCTATCGTACAACGCTTCGTAAGGCGGCATACCAATACTAGCGTGGTAACTATTATTATAACTGAATTCTACAAGTGGTAAATGATCATCCCAATTGCCTTTAAAATCCATGATACAGGCTCTCAACATATCCTCTAAGGTCTGGATTGTCCTTTCACTTTGTCCGTCAGTCTGAGGGTGATAAGCAGTGCTCATCCTCAACTGTGTTCCCATGCATTCTTGCAGTTGCTTCAAGAAATTCGATGTGAAGCGCGGATCACGGTCAGAAATAATTGACATTGGCACCCCGTGCCTCGAAACAATCTCTTTTACATATAACTTCGCCAATTGTTCTAGGTTAAATCTGATTTTGATCGGAAGAAAGTGTGCGGATTTCGTTAATCGGTCGACGATAACCCATACTGCCAACAACAAAATCAATTGTAATATGTTCCCATTTCCATTCTGGGATTTCTAAAGGTTGTAACGAACCACTTGGTCTTTGGTGTTCTGCCTTGACCCTTTGGCAAGTCAGACACTTGGCAACACAATTGGCAACATCTCTCTTCAAATTTGGCCACCAAAAGTGTTGTCGTAAATCCTGATACATCTTGGTACTTCCGGGGTGAATGGAATACCTAGAACTATGAGCCTCTCTCAAAATGTCCTCCTTGATTTCTGGTATTGGCGGTACCCAAACTCTACTTTCAAATCTCAACAATCCTTCGCTATCCACTTTAAATCTAAGTTAAGTCCTTTCAGATATCTTTTTCTTTACTTCCTCACATTCCTTATCCAGGATTTGTGCTTCCTTAATCTTATCCAATAAAGTTGTACAAGCTTGCATCTGGAGCAGTTTCTGGTCAGTCTCCATTGGACATCCTACTTCCAATTCCAGCTTTTCCATTGCTGAAATCAATTCTTCCTGTGCTGTCAGCATCATCAACTTTTCCCTACCCTTTCTGCTTAAGGCGTCGGCTACAACATTCGCTTTGCCTGGGTGGTATAAGATATCACAATCATAATCCTTTATTAACTCCAGCCACCTTCTTTGGCGCATATTCAAGTCTTTTGTGTGAAAATATACTTCAGACTCTTATGGTCTGTATATATTTCACACTTCTCCCCATAGAGATAGTGTCTCCAAATCTTTAAAGCGAATACCACCGCAGCCAATTCCAAATCATGGGTTGGATATCCTGTCTCGTAATCTTTTAGTTGTCGTGACGCATACGCAATGACTTTGCCGTTTTGCATAAGCACACAGCCTAGCCCTTTATGCGACGCATCACTATATACCACAAAATTTCCTGTGTCATCCGGAAGGGACAACACAGGTGCTGTACTTAACCTTCTCTTAAGTTCTTGAAAACATTCCTCACACTTCTCCGTCCAAACGAATTTCACAACTTTCCTAGTCAAATTCGTTAATGGAGTGGCGATCTTGGAAAAATCCTGAATGAATCTTCGGTAATAACCGGCTAATCCAAGAAAACTTGTTACTTCCGACGGTGTTTTCGGCTGACCCCAATTCATCACTGCTTCGACTTTGGAGGGATCCACTGAAATTCCATCCTTATCAATCACGTGTCCGAGAAATTACACCCTTTCAATCCAGAATTCACACTTTGAGAATTTGGCATACAACTTCTCTCTTCTTAATACTTCTAACGTCAACTTCAAATGCTCGACATGTTCTTCCTTGGTCTTAGAATAGACCAATATATCATCACTAAAAACCACTATGAATTTGTCCAGAAACGGCTTGAACACTCCATTCATTAGGCCCATAAATGCTGTAGGCGCATTTGTTAGACCAAATGACATAACCAAAAATTCGTAGTGACCATATCGTGTCCTAAACACTGTCTTCAGGACATCTTCTAGCCTTACCTTCAACTGATGATAACCACTTCTAAGGTCTATTTTCGAGAAATATCTCGCTCCTTTTAATTAATCAAACAGATCATCAATCCTTGGCAACGGATACCTATTCTTAATGGTAACCTTGTTCAATTCGCTATAGTCGATGCAGAGTCGCATCGTTCCATCCTTCTTCTTAACAAATAATACCGGCGCTCCCCACGGTGATACGCTCGATTGAATATATTTCTTTTCCAATAGCTCTTATAGCTGTACCATCAATTCCTTCATTTCTACCGGAGCCATCCGGTACGGTGCTTTCGATATTGGAGCCGTTCCTGGCACCAAATCGATAACAAAATCTACTTCCCTGTTAGGCGAAAGTCCTGGCAGATCATCCGGGAAAACATCTACGAAGTTTCTTACGACTGGTATTTCTTCTAACTTTGGATTCTCTATACGACTATCGACTATGTAGGCTAAATACCCCACACAACCCTGTCTTAATAACTTCCTGGCCTGCATCATCGTCAGACAACTCGCTTGTCTAGGCGATTTGCTGCCATAAAACACAACCTTTGACGGAGTCATAAGGTTAATACATTTCTTCTGGCAATCAATTACTGCTCCATAATTGAATAACTAATCCATTCCCAGGATAACGTCAAATTCCCCAAGTTTAATTGGGTTAAGATCTACATTCATAACGTTACCCTTAATATCCACTCTACAGTTCTTGTGTATATACTTAACAAGAATTACTTCCTTGTTCGCAATCTCTATGTTTATAGGGATTTCTAATTCGTCTTTAAGCAATTCTAAATTCTTTGCAATGTTATCGGATATAAATGAACAAGTAGCACCCGAATCAAATAAAATATAAGCATTGACTTTATTGATCGGAATGATACCTGACACCACATCACGAGACTGCACAGCGTCTTGTACGGTCATGTTAAATGTCCTTGCAGTTGGTCGATTTGTCGAAGTCGGTCCGGTAATTGTAAGAGGATTTCCACTATTATTTCCCTTATATCCACCTGACCCTGCCCCACCAAATGCCTTCTTTGGACTTTCTCTAGCCAAGTGATCCTTTGACCTACACGTGTAGCAGCCGCCCTTCTTAGGGTTAGGGCAGTTAGGTGCTATGTGGCCTTCCTGACCACAATTGTAGCAAACTCTTTTTCCTTTCATGCAGACTCCCAAGTGAGTCTTTCCACAGGTTGGGCATGGTTCTAACTTTTTCTTCTGACTACCTTGCTGATCTACAGACGACGGGTTGTCATTCTATTTTCGTTTATGATTATTAGTTCCCTCTGTGTGACTGCCACTAGCCTTATTATTTCCTTCACTATCATTCTTCTTCTTCTTTTGATCCTGATTGTACTTAGACACCGCTTCGCTTCCACCTTCAGCAAAAATGGCCTTCTCCAGAACTCCAGCAAAAGTGTTCAATTGAAACATTGACACCTTGTTATACAACCAGGGTTCCAGTCCCTGTTCAAAATGCCTAGCCTTTCTTTCGTCAGTATGCACCTGATATTAGGAAAACCTAGACAATTCGTTAAACTTTGCCGTGTAGTCGGGCACAGACATATTCCCCTGCTTCAACTCCAGAAACTGCACCTCCATTTGATTCTGGGAGCTGGTCGGGAAATACATCTCGAAAAATATTTCTTTAAACCTTTCCCAGGTTATTACACCTTCTCCTCCCCTGATCTTATTTGCCTGCCACCAGTAGCTGGCTTCTGATTTTAACATAAATGTCGCGTAGGCGGTCTTCTGGTCCTCCCTAACTCGGGCGACCTCAAAAATTTTCTCCATTTCCATAACTCAAGTCTGAGCCTCTATCGGGTTCGTGGAACCCTTAAAATCTGGCGGTCACACATACCGTCAAAAAGTAAAGGAAAAGAAAATACGAACAAGTGAAGGCTTGTTGTTTCAAGTTACTTTTGTAATAAGACTTAGTTGGTTATGTTTTAATTCCGCATTTATTTGATTGATGTTAACGTTTAGTTAACTCTGGGATTTTTATTGGACAAGCTGTATTCCTTTTTAAAGGAAGATTTTTATTAAGATGTTATGAAGGTTGTAATTTACTTTGCAAGTCTTATATTTGGGTAGATGTATGTTTTAATTAGAAAGTGAACACCAAATCATGTGAAAACAACAAGCCTTCACTTGTTCATCTTTCCTTTTCCTTTACTTGTTGACGGTATGTCAACATTCTTGGTTTCAACTGCAAGTGGTGATAAGACATAGTTGGTTATGTTTTATTTCAACATTTATTTGATTAATGTTAAGGTTTAGTTAACCCTGGGATTTTATTTGGACAAGTTGTAATCCTTTATCAAGGAAGATTTTATTTAAGTATGACGAAGGTTGTAATTTACTTTGCAATTCTTTATTATTGGGTAGATGTATGCTTTAGTTAGAAAGTGAACCCCAAATTATGTGGAAACGAAGTACCTAGATTTGGGGGTGTCACACACGATCCTCGACCTGCTCGTCTAGCTAAATGGGATGGTCCTGCACCTCTAGCACGTACTTGTAGCAATAGCAGCCTTAGCCTAGAAAGTAGCATCAACATCATCTTCCTCTGTCCTGTAGCCATCACTTCTCATGTTAGAGAAGCCTCCAGTACATTCCTTAAATCGTTTGATGGTGTTGCTATCTAAAATTGACTTTGGCTACTCAAAAATCTCATCTGGGCCATATAGGACTCCAGCGTTCTTAGACAACCCACATATAAGTGATGGGTGTGGGAGTCCGCCTGTGGAACCGCCTCTTAGTTCTATGAGGATTGATCTATAGATGATTCATCCCGCATCTATGCTTTTTCCAGTAACAATACCAAATAACAATAATACCCTGGACATGATATCATCTGAAACATGCGAAGAAGGCATCAAGTTTTCACATAAAAAAATAAAACCAAGCCTTACTGTATTTGCTTAATTCTCCTCGAGGAAAAGAAACTGCTTTGTTGTCTCTTGTGGTCCATTGTGCTCTAGGTTTGAATAAACGTTGGATAACATCATCCTAATTCAGTTCTTCCTGTGTGTAGTGTGTGAATTCATCCTCTTCAATTGGTGCTAAGTTGTAGTAAGCATTGATCGATATACTATCAAAAGGTACAGACTTTCCTCGCACAATATCAACTTTATCTTTTGCTTCCACCGCATTAGCATAAAATTCTTTCACAATTGACACCACAACAGCCTCAGGTTGAGATGTTAAGATCCCCCAAACATGCTCATTGATAGTAACACGTATACCTAGCCCATTAGTTTCTTGTGGCACCAAGCCACGCTCTTGAATAGAATTTCTGACTAGATATGTGTGGAACCGTTCGAACGCGACTTCGCTCACAAACCTTGTGTGGTCATATATTATTTAAGCCTTTGAGTTTGACCCTTCACCTTTGTGCCTTTTTTAAGCCATTGAATATCAACCATAAATTAAAAATCATGGAATTTATTGAAATTCTTAGTTGAGACTAACTAACAAACACTTGGTGTGCACCTTGAATCGTGCCTAATTTCAAAGCTTTTGAATGTTTAGATTTCTCCCAACCGATGTATCAACCTCAAACAATATGTTCAACTATTGAAAATTAACCCCAAGGATGACGAAGAATGCTTGCATGTAACTGCTACCTCCATAAATTGAAGAAGATGAAATGTTGATGATGTTGAACTTTTATTTATTCTTCACATAAATAACCTTTGAATTCTTCTTGTAATTCTTTAGAGTGATGTTGTGTTTCTGCATTTTGAGTGCTGGACGCGCTAGAGCACCGCGGCTCTATCCCTGGAGCGCCACGACCTAGGTAGAGCACCGCGGCTCTAGCTTGTGGAGTGCTACAACCCAGAATTCCCTGTTTTCCAGGTGTGCTACCCATACGATTATGAATCACGAACTTACCATACGTATGAGTTTAAAGAACTCGCACCTAATCTTATATTCTCTACCTATCCGTTATACACATGAGAAAAGAATTACCTTCTCATCATACATATAGAGAATAGCGCGACACCGACATTTCAATGATTATCAATGTGATAAACTAAGTAGTCGTTAGACCAAGCACAAAACCCCCACCCGTACAAAGATTTGTACAACTCAGCTATCACATAAGTCCTCAATTGAAATCCCACATAATCCTAGCTCGCTCAATACTCAATACGAATTTCATTTAATCCATATCTACAATTCACCACTCTTTCCTGAGTTTTAATAGTACAATTTCATAGTACCGTATTCGTATTGCAATTCTGCTAAAAAGTTTTTAATCATGTGATTGATCATCTGTCCTCTTATGACCTCATCAGATCACGTTGTAATCTGATATTATAATCGTATTATATTACGATTCTTTCATATCTTATGATCGTTTTGTTTTACGATCTTCTTTCCCTTTATACTTTTAGTCTTTTAGACTTTATCTATTCATTACTATGTTCATCTTTATTATCAGAGTTAGGTAACTCTTGATCTTTATTACTTGTCAGGATTCTTCTTTGAATCTTAATGACTTATTAATACTTTGCCCAAATTCATCGCTTAGAACTTAAACTCTATTTGAGTTTATTCCTATTCCTTATCTCTGTGGTTATAGCCTAAGGTACCCCTACCTAAGGTTTATAACCTAAAACTCTGATACCAACTATAACGCCTCCAAATCCGGGTCCCCAGAACCTCGGACCTGGTACGTTACGATACATCATTTCTATAACTATTGTGAAAGATATAAACATAAATTGTTTATACGATAACTTTTATAGCATAATTCCCAAGGTCTGTAACCTTAACTTAATATCTGCATTCAATATCCTACACGACAAACAATGTCATTTGTATCCAATACTATTACCATTTTAACCGTACAATAATCCAATATTGGAACTTATTTTTGCCTTTGCCTATGTCCGAAGTTTCGTTTGAATCTGAAATGTTTATTATGATATAGCAAGGGTGAGCAACAAGTTTGCCCAACAAGTTTAAGTTCAAAAGAAGATATATCATGATTGAAAAGAATAATAATAAGCTGTCAAACTTTCAACAATATAGTGATTGTGAAAGCATATGAATCAATTTCATAACTGAATGACATATTCAATAATGATGAATGGTCAACAATGAACATGAACAAATTCAACTGAATGATATGGTAATGAAGGTGATCAGCCTTTTATACCTGATGAATATATACAATATGCACAACGTGCAAATCAATAATCAGTATAGATGTGAATAATCAACAATAATTATTCACGAACATGCTTTGAAATATAACTCAAGGTTGAGTTAAAGAAAACATGATTGTACTGTTGATTACTGCTACGCAATCTAATTTAATCGTTTTATTGAAAAGACCTAACAGTTATAAGATTGATCTTTCAATTAGTATAACATACCTTATAAGTAAACTATCTAACATTTAAAAACATAGTCAAATATTAGATAACCTTAACACTATACATACACAAGTCTAAACCTAGCACACATCGAGTCTTTAATAATATTCAATATAGTATACTGAGTGGTTTTTCGCAAACAACTAACAAATTAGTTTTCGTCTTGTCTACAATGTTTTCACAGTGAATTAGATCGGTTACTAATTTGTATATATCTCCGCTCCCTGAAGGAATCGTTTAGCCCAGCTACTATACATCAATAATTAAATGGTACGACTATACTACCTTAGACTTAACACTGCTTTATCATATAACTTGTGAATTAACACTTAATCTTTCATTTAATAAGTCTTTCTTTATAATCTAGTAAGCCGAATACCTAATCCAGCAACTTAGATTCAAACAACTTATTGTTTCCCAACACAACAAAACTGACATAACTAATCAACCTGGATTTAAACTAAATTTCAATTTAGTAAACTATTTTCCAATCCAGCAGACTGGATTCAACTGACCTCCAATCCAGCAAGCATGGATTCAAACTGACATCCAATCTAGCAAGCCTGGATTCAACTAACCTATAATCCAACAAGCCTGGATTCAACTTACATCCAATCCAGCAAGCCTGGATTGACAAAACATACTTATCCAGTAACATGGATTATCTAAATAGACCAATCTAGCATTCTGGATTATCCAAACAGACCATTCCAGCAACTTGATGGCTAATCCAACAAACCAGATTGTAATCCAGCAAATTGGATTCCAATCCAACAAACTAGATTCTCCTTTTTTAACTTAATCATCTTATTATTTTTTTTATCTTTTGTCCATACATAAATACATGTATTTCATACACAAAAATCATTTTTCAGGAATTTTTCAATTTCCTTAAGTATTTTTCAAAAATCAGTTTAAAGTTAATTCCTTAAGAAATTTGCTACATCGTGCTTAACTCCAGAAATTCACAACTCTTGGCGGGATCTTACACATGTTATCATGAGCCTCCAGTTTAAATTTCGTGGCCATCGGAGTTATACAACTCTGGTTATAGCGATTTTCGTAGGATAAATAAAAATATTGAAATAGTCATAACTTGCTCAATTTAAGTCAGAATTGGCTCATTTTTGGAAACAAACTAGTTTATAACATACATTTTCCCAAAAGATTGGATTTTTTTTCAAAAACTAAGTGGACGAAACTGCCCTTACAATTTCTGGATAGATTGTTTTTTGAGTTTTTTAGATTTTTCCTACTACGCTAAAAACTTTTCAGACGGAAATCTACATGGAATTTTTCAGTGATTCCACTTGTAAAAGTTAGAAGACTTCTAGATCTAACTCCAAAAATTGACCACACTCAAAAATTCAAAATACACTAGGAGATATGGTCGTTTGAATTTCATGTTGTGTTTTCTCAAAAATCTAATTTTCTAATCTTTGTGTTTTGTAAAAAAACTTTCATGATCTATTGATTTATCAAATATTAACCACCATAAACTATTATAACATATACTAATAGACCTTAAGATCAAGGATCTACCATAATCCATGATCTATTACACCAAACATACACTAAATCCAAGCAAAACATAATTTAGGCTAGGAAAATTAAGATTTTCTAACTTTTAAAACATAGTTTTATTTTTCCTGCTTTTGATCTAATTTTTGATCATCACAAGTAATAAATCTACACATAACATACTTATATATATGTAGATCTAAGGTTTTGGAGTTTTAAAACCTTAGATCCAAGTTTTAATTGAAAATAATCCACACAAATGCATACAATAGTTAGATATTATACCCTTGTTCAAGATCTTCCTTCTTTTTATTCCTAGTTTGATTATGGGACTTAAAATTTTTGCAAAATCTCTCTCTCTCTCTTCCTCATAGCTGCTGAACTCCCCCTATCCCCTCTCTCTCTCTCTCTCTCTCTCTCTTAGTTTTCTTTTGCTTAGCTAATAAGAAAGGAGAGAGAAATGAAATGAAAGATATGAGAGAATGAAATGATAGATAAGAATAAAGTTTTGTTTGTTAGAAGAAATGTATAGATATATTGTATATATCTATAAATATCCACCACATTCTCTTGCCCCTTCTCTCTCTTAATGATTAGAGAATTGCTTGCACACTTGGAGAAAGGAGGTGTTAAAAGGAGAGCTTGACATATAAGGGAGTTGGTGAGGAGTTGGTAAATGTAATAATTACATTCATTCCTTCCTTCCTTTCCTCTTTGCTTGACCGAAATTCTCCTCCCCTTTTATCCCCAACTTTGTTTTCTTTTATTGCAATACTTGCTCACTTAAATATCCAAATAAATCCCTTATAATTGGGCTAAAGTCTTGGGCTCCCACTAAAATAATTTGGGCTTGCTAATAAAATAATTGGGCTATGTAAATTAACATAGTTCACAAATTTTAATTCTATCATACCCTAATTATTTAAGTAGGGTTTTTATTCACTAAATTTATAAATTAAATTCTTACTCATGTACATTTAATTACATAACCCAATTAGACTGACTTTAATAAAATTAATAAATTGAGATAATAAAATTGATCTCTTAGGTTAGTAAAAATTTTAAATACTAACATCCTTACATATTATAACCCTTAAGTTATTAAATTTTCATACCTAATATATATATTAGGTTACAAGACTTTATTCTTACTTCTCTTTATATGTTAAATAAATATATAAACAATACACAAAACCATATAAGTCCTTCACAAAATTTTTAAATCCATACTCTATTTCCAATCTAGGTCTTATTATTTAACCTTTATTTAATCATTTAAGATTTTATAAATTTTATAAAT
Source organism: Panax stipuleanatus (assembly GCA_020205555.1). Taxonomy (NCBI): domain Eukaryota; kingdom Viridiplantae; phylum Streptophyta; class Magnoliopsida; order Apiales; family Araliaceae; genus Panax; species Panax stipuleanatus. The sequence continues at coordinate 99,743,034 of CM035125.1, forward strand.
TCTCGGGTTGTCACAACAACCCTATATATTAGGGTAGGTTACTATGCGAAAGCGTTAAATGTTTGTGCACAGTACATGGTACGAAGGGCTGATCCCCCTAAGTACGAGTTAAAGGTCCATAGTCTCAATGACTATTAAGGGTTTAAATAGAAATATTTATAACCTAGGATATAGTTCAAGGTCGTGTGACCCTCAGATAAATTATATATTCAAATTTTAAATATGATTAAAGAATTATTATTCAATTCTTTATTTTGATGGAAGTAAAGTTATTCAAACTCTCTTGAAGATATTCAGTCACGGCATATCATTTTATATTTCAAGTGAGCTTTTTTTGGCTCACTTTTGCGTATTTTTATAACTCTTGTAGTTAAAGCCGAGAATGTTGATATACCGTCAAATACTAAAGGGAAAGGAAAGATGAGCAAGTGAAGGCTTGTTGTTTTCAATCTTGATTGTAATAAGACTAGTTTATGATATTTTATTTTCGCACTTATTTGTTATGTTAAGGTTAGCAAACTTGGGATAATTATGGACTAAGTTGTAATCCTTTTTCATAAGGAAGATTTTATTTAAGTATTTATAAAGGTTGTAATTTATTTTGTAATTCTTTATTATTGGGTAGATGTATGATTTATTTAGAAAGTGAACACCAAATCTTGTGGAAACGAAGTACCTGGATTTGGGGGTGTCACAGGTTGGTATCAAAGCAGTAGGCTATCTGTTTACGTTTAAGTATTCGGAGAGTGACGACTCGATATCACGTAATAATAAACTTTAAAATTCTTTTGTTAGGATGACGAACGTTGGAGAGTCCTGTCAGGTTAGAGAGGAGTTACCTCAGGTGCCTAGGGAGGAGGAGCCCCGAGACATCCATGTTGTTTGGGAGCAGCTGGTTTGGAGAGAGCCATCTTCAGTGATCACCGTAGCTGGTCAAGAGTATGAGCTGACACCTATTCCCGAGGAGGAGGACAAGGATGAGTCAAAGGAGGAATAAGATCCCGAAGAGGAATTCCCACCTCACTCTACTAGTGCTGAGATGTACGAGGCAGTCTACGACAGTAACATGGAGCTACATGGTCGAGTCAGAGAGCTCGAAGAAACCATCCAGCAGTGGGATGAGATTTTGGAAGAGATGGATAGTGAGCTAGGAGAAGCGCAGTGGAAGCTAATTCACATAAAAAATGATAAAGACGAGGCCCGACCCGAGCTAGCAAAGCTGAAGCAAGACATCCAGGAGGAGTCGACTAAGCGTGCTAGAGCGGAGGAAACAAGCTTGAGGGCTATTCAACGAGCCGATAGAGCTGAAGACGAGGCTGAAGCCAAGAGGGCTAAGCTGAGGGAAACAGAATACGCATTCCATACGGCCATAGATAGGGCCCAGGATCGTGTCTTCTATTACCCAGCTCAGTTCCAAGGTTTACTATGTTATGTGGTGGACTGAAGAACAGTGTTTAGGGTGATGGAGGAAGAACGCAAAGAGGTTGTGCGACTTCTTAATATGCCTAGACATTAGAGCTTTTAAATTAGGTATTTCTTTTTGTAATAAACAAATGTAAATCCCATAATTTGAGATAAGAATGGGATGAGATAATAATGTAATCTTGCAAATTGTTTTAGTTTAGAAAAGATGATGTAAATAGCAGAGATGCTATCTATTCTATATTTTTCAAAAACTACGAGTAATGAATAAAAGAAGTTATTGATGTGCTATGTGTTCAGATACAAACTGAGTTATTTAAATGTTTAGAGTTGAACTTGGATACTTAAGAATTTAGTAGAGGAGATAATAGTAATATTTCTTAGTAGAAAATGCCTCCTAGAAGAAGACCTACATGTCAAAACCTAGAGGGTTCGACGAACAACAACAACAATTATGACAACCCGAGAATTTATAAGATTTTAAATGATTAAATAAAGGTTAAATAATAAGACCTAGACTGGAAATAGAGTATGTATTTAAAAATTTTGTGAAGGACTTATATGGTTTTGTGTATTGTTTGTATATTTATTTAACATATAAAGAGAATTAAGAATAAAGTCTTGTAACCTAATATATATATATATTAGGTATGGAAATTAAATAACTTAAGGGTTATAATATGTAAGGATGTTAGTATTTAAATTTTTTACTAACCTAAGAGATTAAGTTTATTATCTCAATTAATTAATTTTCTTAAAGCAATTCTAATTGGGTTAAGTAATTAAATATATTTGTGTAAGGAATTGAATTATAATTGAGTGAATAGAAATCCTAATTAAATAATTAGGGTAGGATAGAATTAAAATTAGTGGACTATGTTAATTTACATAGCCCAACTATTTTATTAGTAAGCCCAAAAAAATTAAATTCAAAGCCCAATTCTTAGCCCACTAGTTAAGAGACATTTTGGACAATTGATATATTAGATAAAGCAATAAAAATAAAACAAATTTGGGAGAAGAAGGACACATGGGCGGCACATTAAGGAAGAAAATGAAGGGGAATGTATATAATGATTGCACTTACCTACTCCTACCAACTCCCATCAATTGTAAATTATGTGTCACTTGATTATTCACCAACACCTTATACATTCTTGCAAGCAACATTTTACTAAAGCTACAAGTTAGATGAGAGAGGAAAGCAAGCAAGTGTTGGTAGATAATATATAGATATACAAGTTATATGTATATAATTTTTACCCAAAAAATTAAAACCCATTTTATTCTCTCCCATCTTTCATTTCATTTCTCTCTCCTTTCTTATTAGCTAAGCAAAAGAAAACTAAGAGAGAGAGAGAGAGAGAGAGGGAAAGTGGGACTTCGGTAGCCATGAGGAAGAGAGAGAGAGAGAGAGATTTTGGAAAATTTCCAAGTCCCATAATCAAACTAGGAAGAAGAAGAAAGAAGATCTTGAACAAGGGTATAATATCTAACTATTGTATGCATTTGTGTGGATTATTTTCAATTAAAACTTGGATCTAAGGTTTCAAAACTCCAAAACCTTAGATCTATACATATATAAGTATGTTATGTGTAGATTTATTACTTTTGATGATCAAAAGTTAGATCAAACGCAAGAAAAATGAAACTATGTTTTAAAGTTAGAAAATCTTGATTTTCCTAGCCTAAATTATGTTTTCCTTGGATTTAGTGTATGTTTGGTGTAATAGATCATGGATCATGGTAGATCTTTGATCTTAAGGTGTATTAGTATGTGTTATGATAGTTTATGGTGGTTAATGTTTGATAAATTAATAGATCATGAAAGTTTTCTTACAAAACACAAAGATTAGAAAATTAGATTTTTGAAAAAATAGAACATGATATTAAAATGACCATATCTCTCATTGTGTTTTGAATTTTTGAGTGTGGTCAATTTTTGGACTTAGATCTATAAGTCTTCTAACTTTAACAAGTGGAATCACTGAAAAATTCCATGTATATTTCCTTGTGGACTGTTTTGAACAAAGTACGACATATCTGAAAAACCTAAAAAGTAGTTTGTTCGAATTTTTGAAGGGCAGTTTTGTCCACTTATTTTATGAAATAAATTCTAAACTTTTGGGAAATCAAAATATATGTTATAAACTAGCTTGTGTCCAAAAATAAGCTCATTTCGACTTAAATTGAGCAAGTTATGACTATTTCAATATTTGCATTTTTCAAAAATCGTTATAACTGGAGTTTTATAACTCCGATGGCCACGAAATTTAAACTGAAGGCTCACGATAACATGTGTAAGATCTCACCAGGAGTTGGGAATTTTTCGAGTTAAACGTCATGTAGCAAATTTCTTAAGGAATTAACTAGAAATGGATTTTTGGAAAATACTAAAGTAAATTAAAAAATTCCTAAAAAATTATTTTTATATATGGAATACATGAATTTATGTGTGGACAAAAGATAAAAAAAAATAATAAGTTGATTAGGTTAAAAAAGGGGAATCCAAGTTGCTGGATTGGAATCCAGTTTGCTGGATTGCAATCTAGTTTCCTGGATTGCCCACCAGAATGCTGAATTGGATGTCAGTTTGAATCCAGACTTGCTGGATTGGAGGTCAGTTAAATTCAGTCTGCTGGATTGGAAAATAATTTACTAAATTAAAATTCAGTCTGAATCCAGGTTGCTGGATTAGGAATTCGGCTTACTAAATTATAAAGGACTTATAAAATGAAAGACTAAGTATTAATTCATAAGTTATATGATATAGTAGTGGTAAGTTTAAGGTAGTACAGTCGTACCCTTTAATGGTTAATGTATAGTAGCTGGGCTAAACGACTCCTTCATATGGGGAAGGGATCTACGAATTAGTAACCGATCTAACTCACTGTGAAAATAGTGTAGACTAGACGGAAACTAATTTGTTAGTTGTTTGTGAGAAACCACTCAGTATACTATATTGAATATTATTAAAGACTCGATGTGTGCTAGGTTTAGACTTGTGTATATGTATAGTATTAAGGTTATCTAATATTTGACTATGTGTTTAAATGTTAGATAGTTTACTTATAAGGTTTGTTATGCTAATTGAAAGATCAATCTTATAACTGATAGGTCTTTTCAATAAAGCGATTAATTTAAATTGCGTAGCAGTAATCGACGGTATAGGCAAGTTCCTAAACCATACTTTTATTGAGCAAGTTTTCTAACTCGAACTTGAGTTGTTATTGTAAAGCATGTTCGTGATTAATCATTTTTGATTATGTCACATCTATGATTTATTGATTCGCACGTTGTCCATATTGTATATGTTCATCGAGGATGAAAGGCTGATCACCTTCATTACCATATTGTTCAGTTGAATTTATTCATGTTCATTGTTGGCTATTCAGCATTATTGATTCATGTTCTTTCACAATTCTTATATTGTTGAAAGTTTGTCAGCTTATTATTCTTTCTTTCAATCATGATATATCCTTGTTGTATTTAAACTTACTGGGCAAACTTGTTGCTCACCCTTGCTATATCATGATAAACATTTCAGATTAAAGAAGAAACTTCGGACACAGTCAAAGGCAAAGACAAATTCCAAGATGGAATTATTATACGATTAAAATGGTAATAGTATAGGATACAAATGACATTGTATGTCGTGTAGGATATTGAATGCAGGTATTAAGTTAAGGTTACATACCTTGGGAATTATATTGTAAAAGTTATTGTATAAATAATTTATGTTTATATCTTCCACGATAGTTATAGAAATGATGTATCGTAACGTACCAGGTCCGAGGTTATGGGGATCCGGATTTGGGGGCGCTACAATAATAACGATGGGACGAATCCCAACTCGGTTCAACAGTTGGTGAACCTACTGAAAGAAGCCCCTACAAACCAATCACAAGTGCAGGGCAGAACGTTTAAAGAGTTTAAGGCAGTAGGACTGCCGGAGTTCAAGGGATCGGTAAACCTTATAGATGCCCAGACGTGGGTAATGGAAATGTAGAAGGTCTTCGACGTTGCTAGAGTCGGTGAAGACCAGAAAATGGCATTCGCGACTTTCATGTTGAAGTCGGATGTTAGTTTCTGGTGGCAAGCCAACAAGACCAGAGAAGGTGAAGGAGTGATACCGTGGGAGCGTTTCAAAGAGATGTTCTTTGAAATGTACTTTCCCGTTACCTCGCAGGACCTGATGGAGGTCCAATTTCTAGAGCTGAAGCAGGGTGGGATGACGGTGTCGGAATATGCCACAAAGTTTAACGAGTTGGCTAGGTTCACTACTTACCAGGTCAGCACTGAGGCGAGGAAGGCGAGGAGGTTTGAGCGGGGATTGAAACCCTGGCTCTACAACAAGGTCTCCATGTTCCAGCTGAACACGTTTGTAGCTGTGCTGGAAAAGGCCATTCTCGCTGAAGGAGGGAGTGATGCCGTGACTACATTCAACAAGGATAAGAAGAAGAAGATTGAGATGGAAAATAAGGTTGGTGGTAGCGGGGCTATCCATCAAAATAGAAAGTGGAACAACAACACCTCTGCTGGGAGTCAACAGGGAGGCCAGCAGAAGAGGAAGCTTGAAGCATGTGCTACATGCGGGAAGACTCACACTGGAGTGTGAATGAAAGGGAAACGGGTGTGCTACAACTATGGTCAGGAAGGCCACATCACGCCGAATTGCCCAAACCCGAAGAAGGGAGCTTGTTATACATGTGGATCCAAGGATCACATGACTCATAACTTCCCAAAGAAGCCAGCGGCAGGGTCAACAGGGAATGGAGGAAATTGTAGCGGCAGCACTCTGACTATCGCTGGACCACTATAAGACGTTCGACCCACTGCCCGCACATTCAACATGACGGTGTAAGATGCTATGCAATCAAAAGATGTGGTGGCAAGTATTATTCCGATCAATAGTATAAATGCGTATGTATTATTTGATTCAGGTGCTACTTGTTCATTAATATCTGATGATTTTGCTAAGACCCTATACTTACCTAAAGAGGATTTAGTTTAACCCTTAAACATAGAGATTGCAAATAGGGAGATTATTCCTGTTAGGTTTGTTTACAAGAACTGTAGATTGGACATTAAGGGTCAGGATATAAAGGTAGATTTGATTCCGATAAAACTTGGGAAATTTGATGTTATACTGGGTATGGATTGGTTGTTCAACCATGGGGCGGTAATCGATTGTCAAAAGAAGTCGGTGAACCTTACGACTACGTTGAAGTTAGTGTTCTATGGTAGCAAATTGCCTAGACAAGCAAGTTGTCTGACGATCATGCAAGCCAAGAAACTTCTGACGCAAAGGCTGTGTAGGAAATATAGCCTACATAGTAGATACGTGTAAGGAGAGTCCAAAGATAGAAGATATATCAGTGGTTAGGGCATTTGTGGACTTGTTTCCTGACGATTTGCCCTGATATCCACCAGATAGGGAGATAGAGTTCGTGATCGACTTATCGCCGGGAACTGCTGCGATTTCAAAAGCTTCGTACCGAATGGCTCTTGAGATGAAGGAATTGATGGTTCAATTGCAAGAACTGCTGGACAAGAAGTATATTCAACTGAGCGTTTCGCCGTGGGGGGCGCCAGTTTTATTCGTGAAGAAGAAGGATGGATCGATGCGATTTTACATTGATTATAGGGAGTTGAACAAAGTTACGATCAAGAATAGGTATCCTTTACCTAGGATCGATGACTTGTTCGATCAACTGAAGGGTGCTAAATACTTCTCGAAAATTGATTTGAGAAGCGGGTATCATCAATTGAAGGTGAGAAGGGAAGATTTACCGAAGACAGCTTTTAGGACTCGGTATGGTTATTACGAGTTCTTGGGATGTCATTTGGTCTGACTGAAAGCCCCAGCTGCATTTATGGATTTAATGAACAGGGTGTTTAAGCCATTACTGGATAAGTTCATGGTGGTGTTCATAGATGACATCCTTGTTTATTCCAAAATCGAGGAGGAACACACAGAACATTTAAGGCTGACCTTAGAATCGCTGAGACGAGAGAAGCTGTATGCAAAATTCTCGAAATGTAAATTCTGGTTAGAACGTGTGCAATTTCTTGGCCACGTGATCGACAAGGATGGTATTTCGATGGATCCATCGAAGCTTGAAGCGGTAATGAATTGGGATCAGCCGAAGACGCCGTCTGAAGTAAAGAGTTTCTTGGGATTGGCAGGTTATTACCAAAGATTTATCCAAGACTTTTCTAGAATCGCAACTCCATTGACAAATTTGACTAGTAAAACAGTTAAGTTTGTTTGGAAGAAAAAGTGTGAGGAAAGTTTCCAGGAGCTGAAGAAGAGGTTGAGTACTGCGCCTGTGTTGTCCTTGCGGGATAGTACGGGAAATTTCGTAGTCTATAGTGATGCCTCACATAAGGGTTTAGGCTGCGTGCTAATGCAGAATGGAAAGGTCATTACCTACGCATCACGTCAGCTAAAGGATTATGAGAAGGGGTATCCGACCCATGAATTGGAGTTGGCGGCGGTAGTGTTTGGTCTGAAGATATGGAGACACTAGTTATACGGAGAGAAGTGTGAAATATACACAGATCATAAGAGTTTGAAGTATATCTTCACCAAAATGGATTTGAACATGTGCCAGAGAAGATGGTTGGAACTGTTCAAAGACTACGACTGCGAGATACTTTACCATCCGGGTAAAGCTAATGTAGTCGTCGATGCTTTGAGCAGAAAAGGTTGAAAGAAGCTGAACATGTGACGCCCCCAAATCCGTGTAACATCAATTACAGGACCTGGTGCTCATGATACAACAAACATCATCATCTATTTATGTAAACTCTAACATAATAATAACAATATAACTATTACATATTTATTCAAATAAAATCCCAAGTCTTTACAACCTTAAATAAACTGAAACTTAAACTTAGCGTTTATCACTACATAACATCATATGCGAAAATATAAACTTATTACATAAACAACTCTCAACATTTCATCTTAGACTTCCCCTTGTCCTTGCCTGAGCCCTCAGCCTTTTCATCCTTAACTGAAAAGTTTAAGCAAGAATGAGCACAAATTGCCCAGCAAGTATATAAAGAAGTTTGAAAACATACATCAGGATTAAAAACATCTGTATGGCTATATCTCAATAGTTGAAAGAATTATCAAGTGCTAAACAAGAATATCAAAGATAAGAGCTTAGAATTCTCAATAGCATACCAAGGGGTGTGAGATACCCTGAACATTACTTTGTTTCATCAAAAAACCATCAGATGATTTAACAATCAATCAGATTGTAAACGGTCTCTGCAAGTACTCCAGGTGATCAGCCTATCGTACCCTACATTGTGCACAAGTATAAAGTTTAAACTTCATAAGCATAAATGGGACTATATGCCCGACATCTGTTTGCCCGTTTATACGTGTTGTTCATCTTAGTATTCATGCGAGACCGCACCAAAGCAATTTGGATTGGTAAACATTAAATAGCTTCGAAGGATTTGAATTAAACCATTTTTTCATCAATAAAAACTAGCAAAAAACAAAGGCCAGGAAACATACTTAGACACAATTCTTTAAATAAATAGAACTTTAAAGCATAGCAGTTGAAGCAATAACTGAGTAATCAATTATAAAACTGGCAAGATAATTGAGATTGTAGAACATTAAGACAAAGGAACTTGTACGAATGATTAAATAACCACAAGTCCGAACTTACCCTCGCTGCAATCAAATGAGTAAGGATTTAATAATTTCTCAATGGATATAAGGTTAATAAACTTTCCTGATACGTCTGCTATTGTTAAATCTAGCAATTAACCTTCACGTAACCTAATCATATGTGTCACGTTAAGCCATTAGGTTCTCGAACTCTAATTTGAAAGATAATGGTTTCCTTGTATTCTAATATGATTAATAACTAACACGTATTCAAATACAATTCACTTGCACAATACACATCAATTACTTAAGCATGTTGCAACTTATAGGTCCAGGGGTTCAATATTAGAATCTAGGAAAAAATAAGTTTCTGAAAATTTTTCGACCCGACCAGGATGACCCAGACTGACTCGAACCGATGTAGCTGCGTAGGCCTAAGCCTTATGAGCGGCGCAGCTGCACCGCTCATCAGGCCTAGATCCTGATTTTCGTTTTCGAGCAGCCCACTTTGCAATTTTATTTCGATTAAACCATGCATGATATGACCATGAAACTTGGACACAACATACTTCAAATAGCATAGTATTTTACAAAAATAACACATACCAGAAAACAACATGTTAAGACCATCAAACGGCTACCTAGAAAAGCATGCCAAAACTGGTTTTCATACTTAGAAAAATTCTAGAAAACCTAGAATCTGCAGATTTTCCCCTATGAATATGCTTGCTACTGAATTTCATATCTTGCTCATTTTAACTCCGTTTGTTATGAAATTTGGTTAGGATATACATCATACCACATAGTATTTTACAAAATTATTACATACACTAATCGGGTTACAGAAACCATGATTCCAAGGCTCCAAAAAAACCCAAAAATCACAGATTTCACTTTTGAACCAACTTTGACAAAATCATGATTTTGATTCTAGCATGTATAGGGTTGATTCCTACTGTCCAGACCACACATACTAACATATATACATATGTTACAACAATCAAACTCACTAAATTACCAAGATTTGAACAAATTAACATCTAAGAGGCATTTTATCAACTAGTTGGCATGCATACACAAATTCCATTATTCTCAATGTAATTGAAACATGTTAGTCCATAACTTTTGTTCTTAATCATACATATATCATCAACTAGCAGTAGCATGGCATCACAAAGTCTAAAACAAATCGTTTGCAAAGGTCTCATATGCATATTCTCTCATTTTTACTTAAGAACATAGAAAAGAGAGTTCATGGCTTACCTCTTTGATGAATTCTTCTTGTGTTAAACTGATTGAGCCTCACACCTTGCTTGTTAACTGCTATGTACTCTCCAGAAATCTTAGAAAGCCTTGTATCCCTCTCAAACTCTCATTCTCAATTTCTTTTCTCTCTCGGGTGTAACTTTTTGGTGAAAGGAAGAACTAATTTGGGTTAGGTGTATATGTAGAGGTTAGAGTCTTTTGATTTCCCATAACCTCCAGCTCCCAATTGTTTGTTACAAACATTATTCATAATTCATTCGTTTAGTTATAGAGTGGGGAGTTAGAAAAATGAAAATTTGGTTATAAGTTGATATAACCCCATCCTTGCTATATTGCTATATATGTATACTCCCTCCCTCCTTGTCCCAATTCAGATGTCACGTGGGCCCCCTCAAGCTGCTGATTTGCTAAAAATATTATTAATTTAATTAGTTAATCAATTAAATAATCATTTTGACCATTTTGCACTCCGTAGCCGAACGTTGCGATACTTATATCGATTCCTACTAAAATCGACGTCCCGGACGTCATGGGACTAACTGTTTCATCAAATTCATCTCCGAAATTCGTGGTTAATTTTTTACCATAAAAAGTCAACCGGTTGACTTTGACCAAAAAGTCAACCATGACACATTTTTGTGGTAACAGGCTATCCTAACTAATTTCGACGTTCCGGACTCAAATACGCAGTCCGCGTCTCTAAATTCCGTTCTGAACTCAAACTCATACTTTAAAGCCATCCCAAAAAATTAATAGAATTAAATCCATACTAAATCAATTTAAATAGTTGAATTAAACTGAACCAACCATTTAAATACTCCTCATCAGATATCATAAAATAACACATGTATGTATAACACATATACATCTAATAAAAGAAAGCACACAAGAATTACACATAAATTCGTTTATTAAAAATTATTAAATTACACAATAATTCTCGGATATTACATTCACCCTCCCTTATAAGGATTCCGTCCCCGGAATCATTACACATCAAACAAAAAGACTAGGGTAATTTTTCATCATTTTCTCCTCGAGTTCCCACGTAGCCTCTTCGGCGTTGTGGTTCCTCCATACTACCTTAACAGAAGGTATTATCTTATTTCTTAACACTTGTTCTTTTCTATCAATTATCTACACTGGAAACTCTTCATAGGTTAAGTCTTTTTCGAACTGAATGGGTTCATACTCTATGACATGCTTGTAATCCTGTTTATAAGGCCGTAAAACTGATACGTGGAACACGTTGTGTATATATTCTAACTCTGGAGGTAAAGCTATTTCATAAGCCACCCCACCGACTCGCCTTAACACTTCAAAGGGTCCTATGAATCTGGGACTAAGTTTTCCCTTCTTCCCAAATCTCATTTTCCCTTTCCAAGGTGACACCTTCAGAAACACATAAGTGCCGACATCGAAGTCTCGTTGTTGCCGATGTTGATCAGCATATTTCTTCTGTCGATCTTGAGCTGTCACTAATCTCGCTTGTATTATTTTGATCACATTCGCAGTTTGCTACTCCAATTTTAGCCCTAGCAATTTACGTTCTCCTACTTCATCCCAGCACAATGGCGTTCTACATTTCCTTCCATATAAAGCTTCATAAGGTGGCATCCTGATGCTCGCGTGGTAACTGTTGTTATATGCAAATTCTACCAACGGTAGGTGGTCATCCCAGCTTTCTTTGAAGCCCATAACACTTGCTCTCAGCATGTCCTCTGACGTTTGGATAGTTCTTTCGCTCTGCCCGTCTGTTTGAGGATGATACGCAGTGCTCAACCTCAGTTGCGTTCCCATGCGTTCTTGAAAGCTTTTCCAAATATTAGCTGTGAACCGCGGATCGCGATCTGACATAATTGATACCGGTACACCATGCCTGGAAACGATCTCTTTGATGTAAAGCTTTGCCAACTGATCCAAGTTATATCTGATCTTAATTGGTAAGAAATGCGCTGATTTGGTCAATCGATCAACGATCACCCATACTGCATCATAACCCTTCTGTGTCGTTGGAAGTCCTACCACGAAGTCCATCGTGATATACTCCGACTTCCATTCTAGAATTTCTAAAGGTTGAAGTAACTCGCTCGGTCTCTGATGTTCTGCCTTAACTCTCTGGCATGTCAAACACCTGTTGACGCACTCTGCCACTTCTCTCTTCATATTGGGCCACCAATAATGTTGGCGAAGATCCTGATACATCTTTGTGCTTCCCGGGTGGATTGAGTAACTTGAGCTATGAGCTTCCTGCAAGATTTCTTCCTTTAATTCAGATACCGCTGGAACCCAAATTCTCTTCTCAAATCTTAACAGTCCATCACCACCCTAGCTGAATTTAAGCTCCTCTCCATCTAAAATTCTTTTCCTCATCTTCTCACATTCTTCATCGCTGCCTTGCGCTTCCTTGATTTTGTCCAATAGAGTCAGATGAGCCTCCGTTGCGAACAATTTCCCATCTGGCTCCCTCGAACTTTTTATCTCGAGTTCCAATCTCGCCATCTCCCTCATTAACTCCTCTTGAGCTGTTAGCATTGCCAACCGACCACTGCACTTTCTGCTTAGCGCATCAGCTACTACGTTAGCTTTTCCCGGATGATATAAGATATCGCAATCGTAATCCTTTATTAGTTCCAACCATCTTCTCTGTCTCATATTCAACTCCTTCTGCGTGAAGATATACTTCAAACTTTTATGGTCCGTATATATTTCACACTTTACACCATATAAATAGTGCCTCCAAATCCTTAGGGCCAATACTACCGCTGCCAATTCCAGGTCATGGGTAGGATATCCCTTCTCGTAATCCTTTAACTGACGCGATGCGTACGAAATAACTTTACCATGTTTCATAAGCACACAGCTAAGTCCTTTGTGCGACGAATCACTGAAAATTATGAAATCACCAGTATCGTCTGATAAAGACAACATCGGTGCCTCACTAATTATTTTCTTAAGCTCCCGAAAACTTTCTTCACACTTCTCTGTCCAGACAAATTTTACAAACTTCTTCGTTAAATTTGTCAACATTCCTGCTATCTTCGAAAAATCTTGAATGAACCGCCTGTAATAGCCTGCCAGTCCTAAGAAACTTCTTACTTTAGTCAGTGTCTTTGGTTATTCCCAATTTTGTACCGCTTCCACCTTTGCTGGATCCACGGAGATTCCATCCTTGTCGATCACATGACCCAGAAATTGAACTTTCTCCAACCAAAATTCAAAAATTTTGCACATAACTTATCCTTCCTCAATGCCTCCAATACCAACCTTAAGTGTTCAACATGATCCTCCTGAGTCTTGGAATAGATCAGGATATCATCTATGAACACGACTACGAATTTATCGAAGTATTGCTTGAATACCTGGTTTATCATGTCCATAAACGCCGTCGGCGCGTTTGTTAACCCAAATGACATCACCAGAAACTCGTAGTGTCCGTAACGAGTCCTAAATGCTGTCCTAGGTACATCTTTCTTCCTCACCTTCAACTGGTGATATCCCGTCCTCAAGTCTATCTTAGAAAAATATTTCGCTCCCTTCAATTGATCAAACAGATCATCTATCCTAGGTAACGGATACTTGTTCTTAATTGTCACCTTGTTCAACTCTCGATAGTTGATGCAAAGTCTCATCGACCCGTCCTTCTACTTCACAAATAAAACTAGTGCTCCCCAAGGAGACACACTCGGTTGAATATACTTCCTATCCAATAATTCCTGCAACTGTACCATCAGCTCCTTCATCTCTGCCGGTGCCATTCTGTATGGGGCTTTTGAAATCGTGGTCGTTCCCGGTACTACATCTATAACAAATTCGACCTCCCTATCCGGTGGAATACCTGGCAATTCCTCCGGAAATACATCCAAAAATTCATTCACTACTGGTATCTGTCCCATCCCTACCCCTACTTTCTGCGTATCGACGATATGGGCCAAATAACCTATACATCCCTTCCTTAGCAACTTCCTCGCTTGCATCATCGTAAGACAATTCGAGTGTCTCGGCGACTTACTCCCGTAGAACACTACCTTAGACTGATTCGGAGTCTTAAGGTTTATACACTTCTTCTGGCAATCTATCATCGTTCCTTGGTTAAATAACCAATCCATTCCTAGAATTACATCAAATTCCCATAATTGAATAGGAATTATATCCACAGGTAACTTATATCCCCTGATATCTACAACACAATTCCTATGGACATGCCTAAAGAGAATTCTTTCCTTATTAGCAACTTCTATGTTCATCGGATATTCTAATTCTTCATGGGGTAAGTTTAATCGTTGGGAGAATTCATGCGAAACGAAGGAACAAGTAGCACCCGAATCAAATAATACATAAGCAAATATATCATTGATCGGAATGATACCTGAAACCACATCCTTGGATGCGACCGCATCCTGAACTGTCATGTTGAAAGTCCTTGTTGTTGGTCGATTCTGAGTTGGTGGTCCAGTAATTATGAGATTTCCACCGCTTGGTCCCCTTCCTCTATTTCCTCCTGCTGAATTCTTCTTTGAGCAATTCCTTGCCTGATGATCCAATGCTCCACAGTTGAAGCATCTATTCCTCTTTGGTGCAGAGCAATTGGGAGAGATGTGCCCCTCTTGCCCGCAATTGAAACAGACATTCTTCCCCTTTAGATATGCACCCGAGTGATTCCTCCCACACTCCTTGCATGCCTCAGTCCTCTTCTTTGTTTCCCCTGGTTTTCCCCCATAGTTTCCCGAGTTAAAATTGTTATTGCTATGGTTGTTGTTCCACTTCCTCTTGTTTGCACCACTGCTGCTGCTACCTTCCCCGCGATTCCCTCTTTCATTCTTCTTCTTTTTCTCCTTATTAAACTACATTAGGGCTTCACTTCCGCCTTCAGCAATTATAGCCTTCTCCAGGAGAGTCGCGAAGCTGTTCGTCTGCAACACCGAAAGTCTACTGTATAACCATGGTTTGAGACCCTGCTCAAACCTCCTCATTTTTCTCTCCTCAGTGTGGACCTGATGAGGCGCGAACCTCGCCAGTTCGTTGAACTTTACGGCATACTGGGGTACCGTCATGTCGTCTTGCTTCAGCTCTAGGAATCGCATCTCCATGCGACTCTGCATACTCACATGAAAGTAATTCTCGAAAAATATCTTCTTAAACCCTTCCCAATGTATCACCCCTTCTCCAGCCCTGGTCTGGTTTGCCTCCCACCAGTAGTTGGCTTCACCTTTTAGCATATACGTGGCAAAGATTGTTTTCTGATCAACTCCTACCCGGGCGATAGCGAACGCCTTTTTGATTTCCTTAACCCAAGTTTGGGCTTCAATGGGTTCGGTGGTTCCTTTAAATTCTGGGGGTCCCGCGCTCTTGAAGTCCTTAAAGTGTGCCACCTGGCCTGCTGGAGGGTTATTGGTATTCGGGGTTCGATTCTGAAGTGCTCCAACTAACATGTCTACGAATTATTGCATGCGATTCGGTGGACCCCCAGCATTACCGCCTGACCCTTCTGGTACTTGACGACGTCTTCCTCTAGCCATCTATCTGCTTAAATAAACTTAATGTTATCATCTCCTAACTTATTCCTACAGCATATATATTTCATATAAAACTTAGTCATCACATCACATGTTTAAATAAAAGAATTTTTATTTAAAAAAAACCATAATCACAAGGTATCTCATCATCTTATGACATTATGCCATTTACATCTCTTTAACCCAAAACACTTGGAAAAATCGGAAACCAAGTTTTATTTCATAGATCAGCATTCTATATGGTAGTAGTAAAAGTTTAACACGAATAAACTAAAGATCCAGCCTAATGGCGTCTTCATGCTCTTCATCCGCTATCTCCAGCACCAGCCCTAGGCTTATAACATGTCTAGATCGGTGCTCCTCACGCGGAAAGTGATACACCCTATGCTGGAACCTCCCATGTGCTGACTTAAACGCGTACTTCATTCTATCCATCCTAACCTTCTTATCTCTTACTTCTCCTTCTAACTCGCCTGTTAGCTTCTCGGCCCGAACATGGCCTCTCCTCTCATCTCCCCAGAATGTGGTAATAATCTGCTTGTCAGTTTGGAGACTCTGAATCCTCGACTCCAACCCATTGATGGTATGTCCCAAGTGGGTCCTGAGAGCTTCTTTATCATCCTTCAGCATGTCCGCCTTCTGACCTGCTGTTCGCAGCTTGTCAGCCAGATCCCCGTTCCTAATTATCAGGTGGTGCACCAATGCTTCCAGCAATGCTGCAGCTTGCTGCTGCCCCTGATACATCTCCTCTAACTCATGGACCTTGTCATCCAATTCAGTAATCCTATCCATCAGCTCATCCAACATAGTATACTCAGGTGCTTCTTCGGAGTACTCCTCGGCTTCCTCTTCCTCTTCAGGATACTCCTCTTGGTCTGAGCTAGCTGCTGCCTTAGCTATGGGCTCAGGTACAGCTGTCACCAACTGCTCACTCACAACGTGAATATCTCTAACCTCATCTTCTCCTGACATCCTACAATCAAGACAAACAACTCGATTAGTATTTTAAAATAGATATTGATTTTGTTTTTAGAAAAATAGATTTGACACAACCCTTAGAACTCTATGTGAGTTCATCTCCTTATAACCTCCACTTACTTCCCTAAGGTTATAGTCTAAGGTTTCTCACCTTAGGTTTATAACCTACAGCTTTGATACCAACCTGTGATGCCCCCAAATCTGTGTAACATCGATTACAGGACCTGGTGCTCACGATACAAAAAACATCATCATCTATTCATGTAAACTTCAACAATAATAATAATAATATAACTATTACATACTTATTCAAATAAAATCCCAAGTCTTTACAACCTTAAAGAAACTGAAACTTAAACTTAGCGTTTATTGCTACATAACATCATATGCAGAAATATAAACTTATTACATAAACAACTCTCAACATTTCATCTTAGACTTCCCATTGTCCTTGCCCGAGCCCTCAGCCTTTCATCCTTAACTGAAAGGTTTAAGAAAGAATGAGCACAAATTGCCCAACAAGTATATAAAGAAGTTTGAAAACATACAACAGGAGTAAAAACATCTGTATGGCTATATCTCAACAGTTGAAAGAAATATCAAGTGCTAAGCAAGAATATCAAAGATAAGAGTTTAGAATTCTTAATAGCATACTAAGGGGTGTGAGATACCCTGAACATTACTTTGTTTCATCGAAAAACCATCAGACGGCTTAACAATCAATCAAATTGTAAACGGTCTCTGCAAGTACTCCAGGTGATCAGCCTATCGTACCCTACATTGTGCACAAGTATAAAGTTTAAACTTCATAAGCATAAATGGGACTATATGCCCGACATCTATTTTCCCGTTTATACGGGTTGTTCATCTTAGTATTCATGCGAGACCGCACCAAAGCAATTTGGATTGGTAAACATTAAATAGCTTCGAAGGATTTGAATTAAACCATTTTTTCATCAATAAAAACTTGCCAAAAACAAAGGCCAGGAAACATACCTAGACACAATTCTTTAAATAAATAGAACTTTAAAGCATAGCAGTTGAAGCAATAACTGAGTAATCAATTATAAAACTGGCAAGATAATTGAAGTTGTAGAACTTTAAGACAAAGGAACTTGTATGAATGATTAAATAACCACAAGTCCGAACTTACCCTCACTGCAATCAAATGAGTAAGGATTTAATAATTTCTCAATGGATATAAGGTTAAGAAACTTGCCTGATACGTCTGCTATCGTTAAAGCTAGCAATTAACCTTCACGTAACCTAATCATATGTGTCACGTTAAGCCATTAGGTTCTCGAACTCTAATTTGAAAGATAATGGTTTCCTTGTATTCTAATATGATTAATAACTAACACGTATTCAAATACAATTCACTTGCACAATACACATCAATTACTTAAGCATGTTGCATCTTATAGGTCCAGGGGTTCAATATTAGAATCTGGGAAAAAAATAAGTTTCTGAAAATTTTCCAACCCGACCCGACTCGACCAGGATGACCTGGATCGGCACAGCTGCGCAGGTCTAAGCCTTATGAGCGGCGCAGCGCTCATCAGGCCCAGATCCTGATTTTCGTTTTCAAGCAGCCCACTTTGCAATTTAATTTCGATTAAACCATGCATGATATGACCATGAAACTTGGACACAACATACTTCATATAGTATAGTATTTTACAAAAATAACACATACCTGAAAACAACATGTTAAGACCATCAACCGGCTACCTAGAAAAGCATGCCAGAACTGGTTTTCATACTTAGAAAAATTATGGAAAACCCAGAATCTGCAGATTTTCCCCTATGAATATGCTTGCTACTGAATTTCATATCTTGCTCATTTTAACTCCATTTCTTATGAAATTTGGTCAGGCTATACATCATACTACATAGTATTTTACAAAATTATTACATACTCTAATCGGGTCATAGAAACCATGATTCCAAGGCTCCAAAAAAAATCTAAAAATCACAGATTTCACTTTTGAAACAACTTTGACAAAATCATGATTTTGATTCTAGCATGTATGGGGCTGATTCCTAATGTCCAGACCACACATACTAACATATATACACATGTTACAACAATCAAACTCACTAAATTACCAAGATTTGAACAAATTGACATCTAAGAGGCATTTTATCAACTAGTTGGCATGCATACACAAATTCCATGATCCTCAATGTAATTGAAACATGTTAGTCGAGAACTTTTGTTCTTAATCATACATATATCATCAACTAGCAGTAGCATGGCATCACAAAGTCTAAAACAAATCATTTGCAAAGCACTCATACGCATATTTTCTCATTTTTACTTAGGAACATAGAAAAGAGAGTTCATGGCTTACCTCTTTGATGAATTCTTCCTGTGTTAAACTGATTGGGCCTCACACCTTGCTTGTTAACTGTTATGTACTCTCCAGAAATCTTAGAAAGCCTTGTATCCCTCTCAAACTCTCATTCTCAATTTCTTTTCTCTCTCGGGTGTAACTTTTTGGTGAAAGGAAGAATGAATTTGGGTTGGGTGTATATGTAGAGGTTAGAGTCTTTTGATTTCCCATAACCTCCAGCTCCCAATTGTCAGTTACAAACATTATTCATAATTCATTCATTTAGTTATGGAGTGGGGAGTTAGAAAAATGAAATGTTTGGTTATAAGGTGATATAACCCCATCCTTGCTATATTGTTTAATACGTATACTCCCTCCCTGCGTGTCCGAATTCAGATGTCACGTGGCCCCCCTCCAGCTGCTGATTTGCTAAAAATATTATTAATTTAATTAGTTAATCAATTAAATAACCATTTTGACCATTTTGCCCTACGTAGCCGAACGTTGCGATACTTATATCGATTCCTACTAAAATCGACATCTCGGACGTCATAGGACTATCCGTTTCGTCAAATTCATCTCCGAAATTCGTGGTTGACTTTTTTCCCGAAAGAGTCAACCGGTTAACTTTAACCAAAAAGTCAACCGTGACACATTTTTGTGGTTACAGTCTATCCTGACTAATTTCGACGCTCCAGACTGAAATACGCTGTCCGTGTCTCTAAATTCTGCTCCGAACGCAAACTCGTACTTTAAAGTCATCCCACAAAATTAATAGAATTAATTCCATACTTAACCAATTTAAATAGTTGAATTAAACTGAACCAACCATTTAAATACTCCTCATCACATATCATAAAATAACACATTTTTGTATAACACATATACATCTAATAAAAGAAAACACACAAGAATTTCATATAAATTCATTTATTGAAAATTATTAAATTACACAATAATTCTCGAATATTACAGAACATGTTAACTGATCAAGATCAGTTGATAGAACAAATGGCTAGATTAGAGCTGGAAGTGAAGTTTCTTAAGGAGTCGGATGAGAAGTTATTTCAAGTAACTACTGGTTCTACTATGGTAGAAAAGGTGAAAGAAGCACAACTTCACGACGAAGAATGCGAGAAGATTCAGAAGAGAATAGCCAATGGCGAAGAGTTCTAGTTCAAGATCGATAACGAAGGACTGCTACGATTCGAAGGTAGAATATGGGTACTGCCAGTACCAGAAGTCAAAGAAGAGATCTTGAGCGAATCTCATAGTTTAAGATATTCGATTCACCTTGGAAGTACGAAGATGTACCAGGATCTCAGGAACCATTACTGGTGGCCGAATATGAAGAGGGACGTTGCTGAATGCATTGCGAAATGCTTAACGTGCCAGAAAGTCAAAGCAGAACACCAGAGACCTAGCGGATTACTACAACCGTTGGAAATTCCAGAGTGGAAGTTGGAGCATATCAAGATGGATTTCGTGGTTGGTCTTCCAGCAACTAAGAAGGGTTTTAATACGATATGGGTGATAGTGGATGGACTGACAAAGTCAGCCCACTTTCTACCAATCAGAATTAAATACAACCTTGACCAGTTGGCAAAGCTATACGTCAAGGAGATTATATCTCTGCACGGTGTGCCAGTGTCAATTGTATCCGACAGAGATCCGTATTTTACGTCAAATTTTTGAAAACGGTTGCAAGAGTGTCTGGGAACGCAATTGCGAATGAGTACAGCGTACCATCCTCAGACTGATGGCTAAAGTGAGAGAACGATTCAGAATCTAGAGGATATGCTCAGAGCTTGCATGATGGACTTTAAGGGAAGCTAGGATGATCATCTGTCGTTGGTGGAGTTCGCCTAAAACAATAGTTACCATACGAGTATTGACATACCACCTTACAAAGCGTTATACGACAGAAAGTGCCGAACGCCTTTGTGCTGGGATGAAGTCGGAGAACGTCAGCTGTTGGGACCGGAACTAGTACAACAAACTGGCGAAATCGTGAAGCTGATCAGAATGAGACTGGTTGCTGCTCAAGACAGACAGAAGAAATATGTCGATCAACATCGACAGAACCAATAATTCTTACCAGGAAGTTTCGTTTTATTGAAGGTATATCCCTAGAAGGGGAAAATTCGATTTGGCAAAAAGGGGAAGCTGAGTCCCCGATTTATTGGACCTTTTGAGGTAATACGAAAAGTTGGCGAAGTAGCTTACGAGGTGGTAATACCTCCGGAGCTGGACAATATACACAACATTTTTCATATTTTTGTGTTACGACCGTATAAACACGACTACAAACATGTAATACAATAGGAGTCTTTATAGCTTGATAAAGACTTAACTTATGAAGAGGTTCTTATTTAAATAGTTGATAGGAAGGAACAAGTACTTAGAAATAAAGTGATACTTTCTGTTAAGGTAATCTGGAGGAACCACAGTACTGAAGAAGCTACGTGAAAACTCAAAGATGTTATGATGAAATCTTATCTGCAATTATTTGCTTAGTTTTGTGAAACCCCTTATGTACCAATTCTGGGGACAAAATCCTTTTAAGGGGGAAGAATGTAATAGACGAGATTTTTTTTTTTTGTGATTCTGGGGACAGAATCCTTTTAAGGAGGGAAGATTGTAACGATTGAGATTTTATATATTAAATATTTATATTGTTTGAGTAAATAAATATTTTATGTGATTTATTTATTGAGTTGAATAAATAAATTATGTGAATTTGTGGAGTGATTTAATTAAGAGGTATATATTAATTAAGTGAATATTTAATATTTAATTTAATTAATATGTATTGATTTTATGGTATAGTTCTAATTTAATTGAGATAATTAAATTAGATGAGTTATGTGATGAGTGTTACATAAATTATAATTAGCGAGTAATTATAATTGTTATGTGATAAATTTTTTTATGTGATTAATTGATGTTAGATTTTAATTAATTAAATAAGAATCTTAAAGATTTAATTAATTAAAGTGTAATATTTAAAGTATGTGTTAAAAGAATTTATTAAAATAAAGAAAATGACTTTAAAACGTTTTACCAAACAAGGCCCTTACTTTTGTCTTAATCATATTTTACCAAACAGGGCCTTAAGCTCAAAAAGTTAGTTTTTAAAAATAAACAGTTTTTGCCAAACAAGCCTTCTTGTGACACCCCCAAATCCGGTATCTTAATTTTCACAGGATTTAGTGTTCACTGTTCCAATATCATATAACTATCTACCCATAAATAATAAAATTCATTTATTAGATAAATAAATCATCATCTTATATCATCTGACATAATAATAAATCATAAATCCCAGGTTATACTTAACCTTAAATCTCTGTTGCGGAAACGTAAATAAATAAGTTTTAAATTATCACACATAAGTCTTGAACTTTAACATTGTTAACGACAACACAAGTCATCATCACTTGTTAGATTTTCCTTTTCCCTTGCTACTAGAAGGCTCACCAGACTGTTCATTCTTATCTGCAATGTTATTATGCAAGAATGAGCACGAATGCCCGCAAGTATAAAAACACGACAGAATAATAACATGCGAATAAAAGAATTCTGAATAACAGAAAGCTCAACTTTTGAATCAAAAATATTAATTGAGAATCAAATTACTTCTAAGGGTCATTAAGACCTTGAACCGAGTTTTAGGTTGTCAAGTATATTAACCTTTCAAACCTTTAACAGTCATAAGAATATAGACTTTACTTCTCATACTTAGGAAGATCAGCCCTTTGTACTGATATTGTGCACACTATGTTAACGCTAAAAGCATCTTCATTAATCCCCTATATTAGGGTTGTTCATCTCAGTTTGACATCAGAATCTGCACCAAATAAAGTTTGTTTGGATAACTCAATAAAATGATATTCAAATTGAATATTAACTTCTCAAGGTATACAATCGAATAAGTATTGTACACTTAAATGATACTTTTAAAAGAATCATGGCATCTCATGTGAAATTCTAAACTTGGATATTCAAGAGTAAGAATTTGCTCAACAATAGTAATTAAGTATAGCAATTTCTCAATTTAAAGAGTTTAGTTTAGGAAACTTGTCCAACAATAATAGTAAGTTAGGGATAGAAAACTTATCTCGTGCGTAAGCTACAATTATTACTCACTTCTTTAATTACTCTTACCTATCACACATTTACAATATCAATCAATCACAGGTTCGATATGATTATTGATTTACAATAGTATTCTTCAAACTCATTATTAGGTTTTCAAATAATGGTTTACGTTGATTAATTAACAAGTTAATTAATCACGTACCTTAAGTTATTAACCTGTATTAATAACTCATTACCTACATAACATGTCTTCATGTTAATTAGATTTAAAATAATGTCTTAATGTTTATCACACGTTATTTAACCTTTACAAATAATAATTTAAGTCACGTAATTAATTTTTTAATTAATCACATAACATAAATTATTAAACTCATATCAACATTTTATCATATTTATACAACATATGTTCATGTTCATTAGACTCAAAACACATTTCACAAATGTACAACACTTAGCAATTGTTTTAAAAAATTCAGGCATGGCGCGATCGCGCGCCGTTTGGCCTTGCACTCGGCGCGGCAGCGCGGCTGCGGAATCTCAGAATCTGAAGTTCGCGAACGAACATAGATTTTCTTCTATTTTTCCCAATTTACATCATTACCCTGATTTGTAATGTTATCCATGAAGTATAAACTTCACAGAAACATTACATATCATTTATAACATCTTCTTAACATTCCAAGTTATGTAATTACCCAAATAAAGACATTAATTTTCACTGTTTCTTCAAAATTTTACAAAACTTAAGGAAAAATATTAAATTTAACATTACGGATTCGTTACTACACCGAATCCGTTCATTTTAATTTCATTCTCTTTGTTTGAACATATACACTTATAATCAAACATCAATTTTAATCAAAACATATGATTACAACATGTATTTCACCCATATGGGTTATTAACCCATATTCAACACTCTTTATTTTTGAAAAATCCAATTCTTAACAAAATTTCTTAGTGTGATCAGTGTAAATCATACATACATGATTCAACACATAATACCAACATTTATGATTACATTTATAAACATATCTTGGTTTAATTTTCCAGAATAATTCTTAACAGAGAAAATTTGAACATATGTTTAAATAAACTCTATGATTTCCAAAAACCCAATTAAGGCCATCTTAAATAAAATTGATCCTTTTAAATCATAATTATATATTATAAAATACATTATCATCAGCATACCCATATAGATAAAGTTATATCGTAACCCAATTGGGAAACCCAATTTTCACAGAACTTAAAAATATACGTAATGAAGACTTTGAGAAAAACAGATTTTCAAAATTAAAAAAAAAAGATTACCCTTTTGTGTGAAGATAACACAATCACAAATAATACTTAGGATTTCTCAAATTTCTTTCTCTCAATCTCTTCTCAATTCCTTCTTCCCTTTTTCTCTCTAACAATCTCTAAATTTTCTTATGATAAAAATGACTTAGGCAATATAAGATATACGTATATATAATATTACCGTTGTATAACAACTACTAACTCCCACAAGGGCCCTGTTTGGCAACCCTCGTAATTTATTTTCTATTTATTTTAATTAACTAATTTAGTATATAATTAATTGTAACACTTTAATTAACCAATTAATTTTATTTAAATCAATTAACTAAAATAAGATAATTCACATTACATAACATTGTCACATAATTAATACTTTTATTTATTAATTATGTTAATTCATTAATTAATTATTAAATTAATTAAAGTAACATTATGCTTTTTTAATTTATTTATTTAATCAAATAAAGTCAATTAATTAAATACTTTGAACTATTAAATTACTACACATTAATTTAATTAATGTAACATAGATAATTAAATTAATCTACCACAAATTCTTGAATTAATTATTTAACTCAATAATTAAATCATTTAAAATATTTATTCATTTTAATAAATATTTAAATATCTTTGCAAAATTCTCATTCAGTTACATCTTTCCCCCCTTAAAAGGGATTCTGTCCTCAGAATCACGGTTCGATTAATAATTTCATTTTTCGTCACATTCTCCCCCCTTACAGATTCTGTCCCCAGAATCGCATTCACTTATTCAAGAAAATAAGTGTGGATAAGTCTTCATCATATTCTCTTCGAGTTCCCACGTAGCTTCTTCAGCGTTGTGGTTCCTCCAAATTACCTTAACAGAAGGTATTACTTTGTTCCTGAGAACTTGCTCTTTCCTATCAATAATTTGAACAGGAACTTCTTCATAGGATAAATCTTTCTCAAATTGTAGGGGTTCATATTCTATCACATGTTTGTAATCGGTTTTATAACATGCTCCAGTGCCGGAGGTAAAGCTACCTCATAGGCTACTTCTCCAATTCTTCGAAGTACCTCAAAGGGTCCAATGAACCTCGGGCTCAATTTTCCCTTCTTACCAAATCTGATCTTTCCCTTCCAAGGAGAGACCTTCAAAAATATAAAACTACCCGATTCAAACTCTACATTCTTGCGGTGTGGATCAGCGTATTTCTTCTGCCTATCTTGAGCTGCTACTAATCTTGTCCGAATCACTTTAACTATTTCTGCCGTTTGTTGGACCAATTCTGGTCCTAGCAATTGTCTTTCACCTACTTCATCACAGTACAGTGGAGTTCTGCACTTTCTATCGTACAACGCTTTGTAAGGCGGCATACCAATACTGGCGTGGTAACTATTATTCTAACCAAATTCTACAAGCGGCAAATGATCATCCCAATTGCCTTTAAAATCCATTATGCAGGCTCTCAGCATATCCTCTAATGTTTGGATCATTCTTTCACTTTGCCCGTCAGTGTGAGGGTGATAAGCAGTGCTCAACCTCAACTGTGTTCCTATGCATTCTTGCAATCGCTTCAAAAAATTTGATGTGAAGCGCGGATCACGGTAAAAAACAATTAACACTGGCACCCCGTGCCTCGAAACAATCTCTTTTACATATAAGTTCGCCAATTATTCTAGGTTAAATCTGATTTTGATCGGAAGAAAGTGTGCGGATTTCGTTAATCGGTCGACGATAACCCATACTGCGTCATAGCCTTTCTGGGTCGTCGAAAGGCCAACAACAAAATCCATTGTAATATGTTTCCATTTCCATTCTGGGATTTCTAAAGGTTGTAACAAACCACTTGGTCTTTGGTGTTCTGCCTTAACCCTTTGGTAAGTCAAACACTTGGCAACACAATCGGCAACGTCTCTCTTCATATTTGGTCACCAAAAGTGTTGTCGTAAATCCTGATACATCTTGGTACTTCTGGGGTGAATGGAATACCTCGAACTATGAGCCTCGCTCAGAATGTCCTCCTTGATTTCTGATATTGTCGGTACCCAAACTCTACTTTCAAATCTCAACAATCCTTCGTTGTCCATTTTAAATCTAAGTTCAGTCCCTTCAGATATCTTTTTCTTTACTTCCTCACATTCCTTATCTAGTATTTGAGCTTCCTTAATCTATCCAACAAAGTTGTACCAGCTTGCATCTGGAACAGCTTCTCATCAATCTGCATTGGACATCCTACTTCCAATTCTAGCTTTTCCATTGCTGAAATCAATTCTTCCTGTGCTGTCAGCATCATCAACTTTTCTCGACCCTTTCTGCTTAAGGCATCGGCTACAACATTTTCTTTGCCTGGGTGGTATAAGATATCACAATCATAATCCTTTATTAACTCCAGCCACCTTATTTGGCGCATATTCATGTCTTTCTGTGTGAAAATATACTTCAGACTCTTATGGTCTGTATATATTTCACACTTCTACCCTTAGAGATAGTGTCTCCAAATCTTTAAAGCGAATACCACCGCAGCCAATTCCAAATCACGGGTTGGTATCCCTTCTCGTAACCTTTTAGTTGTCGTGACGCATACGTAACGACTCTGCGGTTTTGCATAAGCACACAGCCTAGCCCTTTATGCGACGCATCACTATATACTACAAAATTTCATGTGTCATCCGGAAGGGACAACACAGGTGCTGTACTTAACCTTCTCTTAAGTTCTTGAAAACTTTCCTCACACTTCTCCGTCCAAACGAATTTCATAACTTTCCTAGTCAAATTCGTTAATGGAGTGGCGATCTTGGAAAAATCCTGAATGAATCTTCTATAATAACCGGCTAATCCAAGAAAACTTCTTACTTCCGACGGTGTTTTCGGTTGATCCCAATTCATCACTTCTTCAACTTTGGAGGAATCCACCGAAATTCCGTCCTTATCAATCACGTGTCCGAGAAATTGCACCCTTTTAATCCAGAATTCACACTTTGAGAATTTGGCATACAACTTCTCTCTTTACTAACGTCAACTTCAAATGCTCAGCATGTTCTTCCTTGGTCTTAAAATACACCAATATATCATCAATAAACACCACTACGAATTTGTCCAGAAACAGCATGAACACTCCATTTATTAGGCCCATAAATACTACAGGCACATTTGTTAGACCAAATGACATAACCAAAAATTTGTAGTGACCATATCGTGTCCTAAACGCTGTCTTCGGGACATCTTCTGGCCTCACCTTCAACTGATGATAACCACTTCTCAGGTCTATCTTCGAGAAATATCTCGCTCCTTTTAATTGATCAAACAGATCATCAATCCTTGGCAACAGATACCTATTCTTAATGGTAACCTTGTTCAATTCTCTATAGTTGATGCAGAGTCGTATCGTTCCATACTTCTTCTTAACAAATAATATCGGCGCTCCCCATGGTGATACGCTTGGTTGAATATATTTCTTGTCCAACAGCTCTTGTAACTATACCATCAATTCCTTCATTTCTACCAGAGCCATCCGGTACGGTGCTTTCGATATTGGAGCCCTTCCTGGCACCAAATCGATAACAAAATCTACTTCCCTGTCAGGCGGAAGTCCTGGCAGATCATCCGGGAAAACATCCACGAAGTCTCTTATAACTGGTATTTCTTTTAACTTTGGATTATCTTTACGACTATCGACTATACAGGCTAAATACCCCACACAGCATTGTCTTAAGAATTTCCTGGCCTGCATCATCGTAAGACAACTCGCTTGTCTAGGCTACTTGCTGTCATAAAACACAACCTTTGACGGAGTCATAAGGTTAATACATTTCTTCTGGCAATCAATTACTGCTCCATAATTGAATAACCAATCCATTCCCAGGATAACGTCAAATTCCGCAAGTTTAATCGGGATAAGATCTACATCCATAACGTTATCCTTAATATCTACTCTACAGTTCTTGTGTATATACTTAACATGAATTACTTCCTTGTTCACAATCTCTATATTCATTGGGATTTCTAATTCATCTTTAAGCAATTCTAAATTCTTTGCAAAGTAACCGGATATAAATGAACAAGTAGCACCCGAATCAAATAAAACATAAGCATTGACTTAATTGATCTGGATGATACATGACACCACATCACGAGACTGCACAGCGTTTTGTACGGTCATGTTAAATGTCCTTGCAGTTGGTCGGTTTGTCAAAGTCGGTCCGATAATGGTAAGAGGATTTTCACTATTATTTCCCTTATTTCCACTTGACCCTGCCCCTCCAGATGCCTTCTTTGGACAGTCTCTAGCCTAGTGGTCCTTTGACCCACATGTGTAGCAGGCGCCCTTCTTAGGGTTAGGGCAGTTAGGTGCAATGTGGCCTTCCTGACCACAATTGTAGCAAACTCTTTTTCCTTTAATGCAGACTCCCAAGTGAATCTTCCCACAGGTTGGGCATGGTTCCAACTTTTTCTTTTGACTACCTTGCTGACTTACAGACGACGGGTTGTCATTTCACTTTCGTTTATGATTATTAGTTCCCCCTGTGTGACTGTCACTAGCCTTATTGTTTCCTTCACTATCATTCTTCTTCTTCTTTTGATCCTGAATGTACTTGGACACAACCTCGGTTCCACCTTCAGCGAGGATGGCCTTCTCCAAAACTCCAGCAAAAGTGTTTAATTGAAACATTGACACCTTGCTATACAACCAGGGTTTCAGTCCCTGGTTAAAATGCCTAGCCTTTCTTTCGTCAGTATGCACCTGATATTGGGCAAACCTAGACAATTCGTTAAACTTTACTGCGTAGTCGGGCACAGACATATTCCCCTGCTTCAAATCCAGAAACTGCACCTCCATTTGATTCTGGGAGCTGGTCGGGAAATACATCTCGAAAAATATTTCTTTAAACCTTTCTCAGGTTATTACACCTTCTCCTCCCCTGATTTTATTTGCTTGCCACCAGTAGCTGGCTTCTGATTTTAACATAAATGTCGCGTAGGCGATCTTCTGGTCCTCCCTAACTCGGGCGACCTCAAAAAAAATTTCCATTTCCATAACCCAAGTCTGAGCTTCTATCAGGTTCGTGGAACCCTTCAAATATGGTGGTCCCACTACCTTAAAGCCTTTAAATGAGGTGTTTGGTGGAGCTTGGGCTGATTGTTCATCGCTCCAGTCAACAGATTTACCAACTGCTGAACGGGGTTCGCATTGGCATAATTGTTGTTATTGTTATTGGTTGACCCTTCTTGGGCTTGTCGACGATTTTATCTTCTTCTTGGCAGCATATTTCTGTTAAAAATATACACTCATTAGATCTTTATTTAATCTGTTAAATATTTAGGACTTAACTCAAATATTTAACATAACCACTTTAACTCTTTTCTTTTCAAATAACCTTTGATATTTTATTTAAATCAAAAGTTTTAAACATGGTACTATAGCATCTCTGCCATTTACTTCAACTATCCCAAGATAAAGAATCTTCTAGATTTAGTTTCTCAAAATATTCCTTTATTTTTAATCACATCGGAATTTACATTAACTACTCCAAAGAGTATCACATAATGTTAAATACTTTAACATACTCACTTAACCCATGTCATCTTGAACAAACTTTATTATTTTATTAAAACCAAAAGCTTTTAATACAATACGATAGCATTTCTGCCATTTACATCAACTATCCTGAAATAAAGTTTCTATAGGATTTACATTATCACAATATTCCTTTGTTTATAATCACATCGGAATTTATATTATTTACGATTATTTAAACATTAACAATATCATATTGTCCTATCACGGCCTATTAAGGCGTCAGACAGCTTCACTACGCTCCTCCTCTATAATGCGGGACATAGTCCTGCGATCTAACATATACCCAGGCAGTCCCTCGAACTAAATTGGATATCTCATAACTCGGTCTTGGGCCTCATCCATTGCCCTCAGAAACGTGTAGCACGTCTCTCCAACCTTAACTCTCTTCGCACGCGCATCATCCTCTGCTAGATCTGCACGTCGTGTATTTCTCACCCAAGCTTCTTCCACTATAGCGAGTCTTTCAAATTTCTCTTTTAACTCATTCTTTAAATTTTCTATCTTCTCTAACATCTGCTCAGTTTGGCCCTTCTCATGAACCAAATCCCACTCCACATTGCCAAGACTGATGTGGAGTGTCTCAATCTCACCACCCTGAGCAACTGGCTGCTCCCTCAAGTCCTGAATTGTATCTCGTAACTCTACGTTGCGATCATACAATAAATCATACATATCAGCACTGACAGAGTTCGGTGGGAACTCCTCAGGGTCTTCCTCCTCTTCTTCCTCCTCCTCGGCTGCTTCAGCCAAAATCTCAACCTCCTCAGGGTCCTCCTCTAAGTCGGTCTCCTGGCTCATGCTCCTGACCAAAATCTGGAATCACAGGAGATGGCTCTGGCTGTACTAACTGCTCCCAGACAGTATGTATGTCCCGGGGCTCCTCATCTCTAGTCTCTAGGGGTACAACATCCCTGGGCTGACTATCTCCTCCAGTATCTGACATCCTAAAAAAATAAGTTTTAAGTCTTAGTTTTTACGTGATCCTAATCAATACTCTAACAAGTATGAACACATAAACACATAGCACATAGCATATAAGATAATTTTATTATCTTTCTTAGAACTCAATCAGAGTTATCATTACTATCTTCACGAAGGCTACTATCCTAAGGTTTTCCCCCGACCTAAGGTTCATAACCTACGTCTCTGATACCAACTTATGACACCCCCAAATCCGGTATCTTAATTTTCACAGGATTTAGTGTTTATTGTTCCAATATCATACAACTATCTACCTATAAATAATGAAATTCATTTATTAGATAAATAAATCATCATCTTACATCATCTGACATAATAATACATCATAAATCCAAGGTTATACTTAACCTTAAATCTCTATTGCGAAAACGTAAATAAATAAGTCTTAAATTATCACACATAAGTCTTGAACTTTAACATTGTTAATGACAACACAAGTCTTCATCACTTGTTAGATTTTCCTTTTCCCTTACTACTAGAAGGCTCACCAGACTGTTCATTCTTATCTGCAATGTTATTATGCAAGAGTGAGCACGAATGCCTGCAAGTATAAAAACATGACAGAATAATAACATGCGAATAGAAGAATTCTGGATAACAGAAATCTCAACTTTTGAATCAAAAATATTAATCGAGAATCAAATTACTTCTGAGGGTCATTAAGACCTTGAACCGAGTCTTAGGTTGTCAAGTATATTAACCTTTCAAACCTTGAACAGTCATAAACTATAGACTTTACTTCTCGTACTTAGGGAGATCAGCCCTTTGTACTGATACTGTACACACTATCTTAACGTTTAAAGCATCTTCATTAATCCCTTATATTAGGGTTGTTCATCTCAGTTTGACATCAGAATCCGCACCAAATAAAGTTTGTTTGGATAACTCAATAAAATGATATTCAAATTAAATATTAACTTCTCAAGGTATACAATCGAATAAGTATTGTACACTTAAATGATACTTTTAAAAGAATCATGGCATCTCATGTGAAATTCTAAACTTGGATATTCAAGATTAAGAATTTGCTCAACAATAGTAATTAAGCATAGCAATTTCTCAATTTAAAGAGTTTAGTTTAGGAAACATGTCCAACAATAATAGTAAGTTAGGGATAAAAAACATGCCTCGTGCGTAAGCTACAATTATTACTCACTTCTTTAATTACTCTTACCTATCACACATTTACAATATCAATTAATCACAAGTTCGATATGATTATTGATTTACAATAGTATTCTTCAAACTCATTATTAGGTTTTCAAATAATGATTTACGTTGATTAATTAACTTGTTAATTAATCACGTAACTTAAGTTATTAACTTGTATTAATAACTCATTACATACATAACATGTCTTCTTGTTAATTAGATTTAAAATAATGTCTTAATGTTTATAACACATTATTTAACCTTTATAAATAATAGTTTATGTCACGTAATTAATTTATTAATTAATCACATAACATACATTATTAAACTCATATCAACATTTTATCATATTTATATAAAATGTGTTCTTGTTCATTAGACTCAAAACACATTTCACAAATTGACAAAACTTAGCAATTTTTTTTCAAAAATTCAGGCCTGGCGGGACCGCGTTCCGTTTGGCCTTGCACTCAGCGCGACCACGTGGCTGCGCGGCTGCGAAATCTCAGAATCTGAAGTACGCGAACGAACACAGATTTTCTCCTATTTTTCCCAAATTACATCATTACCCTGTTTTGTAATGTTACCCATGAAGTATAAACTTCACAGAAACATTACATATCACTTATAACATGTTCTTAACATTCCAAGTTATGTAATTACCCAAATCAAAACATTAATTTTCACTGTTTCTTCAAAATTTTACAAAATTTAATGAAAAATATATAGTCTAACATTACGGATTCGTTATTGCACCGAATCCGTTCATTTTAATTCCATTCTCTTTGTTTAAACATATAAACTTATAATCAAACGTCAATTTTAATCAAAACATATGATTACAACATGCATTTCACCCATATGGGTTATTAACCCATATTCAACACTCTATATTTTTGAAAAATCCAATTCTTAACAAAATTTCTTAGTGTGATCAGTGTAAATCATACATACATGATTCAACACATAATACCAACATATATAAACATATCTTGGTTTAATTTTCCAAAATAATTCTTAACAGAGAAAATTTGAACATATGTTTAATTAAACTCTGTGATTTCCAAAAACCCAATTAAGGTCATCTTAAATAAAATTGATCCTTTTAAATCATGATTATATATTATAAAACAAGTTATTATCACATATCAATATAGATAAAGTTATATCGTAACGCAATTGGGAAACCCAATTTTCACAGAACTTAAAAATATACGTAATGAAGACTTTGAGAAAAATAGATTTTCAAAATTAAAAAGAAAGATTACCCTTTTGTGTGAAGATAACATAATCACAGATAATACTTAGGATTTCTCAAATTTCTTTCTCTTAATCTCTTCTCAATTCCTTCTTCCCTTTTTCTCTCTGACAATCTCTAAATTTTCTTCTGATAAAAATGACTTAGGCAATACAAGATATACGTATATATAATATTACCATTGTATAACAACTACTAACTCCCACAAGGGCCCTGTTTGGCAACCCTCTTAATTCCTTTTTCATTTATTTTAATTAACTTATTTAGTATATAGTTAATTGCAACACTTTAATTAATCAATTAATTTTATTTAAATCAATTAAATAAAATAAGATAATTCACATTACATAATATTGTCACATAATTAATACTTTTATTTATTAATTATGTTAATTCATTAATTTTTTAATTAATTAAAGTAACATTATGCTTATTTAATTAATTCTTTTAATCAAATAAACTCAATTAATTAAATACTTTGAACTATTAAATTACTACACATTAATTTAATTAATGTCACACAGATAATTAAATTAATCTACCATAAATTCTTGAATTAATTATTTAACCCAATAATTAAATCATTTAAAATATTTTTTTATTTTAATAAATATTTAAATATCTTTACAAAATTCTCGTTCGTCACACTTATGACTTTTCAAATTTAAATAAGTGTAACCTATGTAATTATTGTAGGAGTTATTATATGCAATTATAATTTGTAAGTTACATATTTATATTTATATGCTATATCTATTATATCTATATTATACTATCAGTTAAGTAATATAAGTATACGTTATGTTAGAATTGGTCAGTGTTAGAACAAAAGAGAGAAAAGTTAGAGAGAATACAGAGTAGTCTAGAGAGAAAAGAAGAGAAAGGAAGAAGAAGAGGAAGAAAATCTTTGAGGTTACCATCATCATCTACATCTCTTCTCCTATCCAAGCTAGAAAAGGGTATAATCTCCATGCTTAAATCTTCTCTATTTTGTGTTTTACATATTCCATATTTCTTCATAAAAGAACTTCTCTGTAAAGCTTTTTGTGTAAATTATGTGATCATAATGTATACGTGTGATGTATATATATATTGATGTTATTATATGAGTTATATAGTTGTTTTAACAATTCAATCCATGTAATTTCGATGAACAAGAAGAAACTATGTTCATAATGATTTAATGTAAACTAATTTTAAAAGAATAGCCTTTGAACTATCAAATTGGTGTTTGATTATGGATTATTATTTAAATTGATCATGGGTTATGTTAATATGTTAAGAATTAGAGTTATTGCAATTGGAATAACATGAATTGATTGAAAAACGAATTCGTAACAGCAAATTTTGTCAAGAACGCTTGATATTGTAGTTTTCTTCAAAAAAAATCAGGAAAACTTGGTTTTGATTATATGTTGTAAGGATTTTATATGTTATAATTATGTTAAAGAGTCCAAAATTTTGTTGTTATCAAGTTTCATGTTTATCATGTTGAGAAAAATCAAACTTTGGTGTGGAGATATAAGTCAAATTGGCTTATTTATTTGCTGTTCGTGAGCTATGGGGTTCCCACAGCAGTGGGCCCCGCCCAACAGGGCTTTAACCCATGGAGGACCTGCCCAAGTGGGGCACCTTGCTTCCCGGGAAATTTGTTTTTGCTTTGTTGAGTTTTCATGCCGCGTTTGTTTAGCTAACTTATTTTCATGACTTGTTAAGTGTAATAGGTAATGAGATAACCTACTTTTGATGTGTTTAAGATAACTTGAAGTCTTATATGAATGTATTACATGTGTATGGGTGTATTACTTTCATAAGGTACACATAATGATTTAAAGCGTTATAAGCTTGTGAAATATATGTCGTGAGTATAGACTCACGTATGTGGCTAGTTAGCAACCTATGTTGCAAACAACGTTGTGAGTTGGACCTAAGTATGAAGTTCGAAGGTTTAAACATTATAGTTGGGTACTAATAGATGTTTTAAACGTAACGTGATATATAGGATAATTGTGGAAGTGGTTTGTAATAGTAAAGTGTAGCTTGCGCTTGAGGCAAGTTTTCTACTCCTTATCTTTTACTTGAGCAAGTTTTCTAATCCTTATTCTTTTACGTTACGCAAGTTTTCTATCTCTAAACTTGTTACTTATATTGTGTAAGTTTTCTAAACCGTTCTTATACGTTATGCAAGCTTTATCATTGTTACTTATATTGTGAAAGTTTTCTAAACCGTTCTTATACGCTATGCAAGCTTTATCATTGTATCTTTTCATTGTGCAAGTTCTCTAACCCTTGCTCATTATATCACGCAAGTTATTTCTGATTCTTAACTTGTTATGTATTGTACAAGTTATATTATATTCTAATGTTCATAATGCGTTATTATTATAATGTTGTGATCTTGACTAAATTGTTCAAGCAAGATCCACCAATCTTTCAAATGCTTTAAGTTATTCCAAAGCATGTCCAGTTATTATGAAATCTATTGTTGTATCATACATTTGGTTCATGATTCTTATATTATCGAACTGTTAAAGTATTGTGAGTCGATTCAAATACTCCTTAGTTGATGATAGTTGAAACTCCAAATTTTCTTTTTAGTTATCCAAACCAAAGTTTCTTTGGTATGAACTTGTACTCAAATACTGAGATGAACAACCCTATTTATTAGGCAAGGTTGCTACGCGAAAGCGTTGAATGTTTGTGCATAATACATGTTACGAAAGGCTGATCCCCCTAAGTACGAGTTAAAGGTCCATAGTCTCAATGACTGTTAAAGGTTTAAATAGAAATATTTATAACCTAGGACATAGTTCAAGGTCATGTGACCCTCAGATAAATTCTATATTCGAATTTTAAATATGATTAAAGAATTATTATTCAATTCTTTATTTTGATGGAAGTGAAGTTATTCAAACTCTCTTGAAGATATTCAGTCATGGCATATGATTGTATATTTCAAGTGAGATTTTGTTCGCTCACTCGTGCGTATTTTTATAACTCTTGCGGATAAAGCCGAGAATGTTGACATACCGTCAACAAGTAAAGGAAAAGAAAAGATGAGCAAGTGAATGCTTGTTGTTTTCAATCTTGATTATAATAAGACTAGTTTATGATATTTTATTTTCGCACTTATTTGTTATGTTAAGGTTAGCAAACCTGAGATTATTTTGGACTTAGTTGTAATCCTTTTTCATAAGGAAGATTTTATTTAAGTATTTATAAAGGTTGTAATTTATTTTACAATTCTTTATTATTGGGTAGATGTATGATTTATTTAGAAAGTGAACACCAAATCTCGTGGAAACGAAGTACCCGGATTTGGGGGTGTCACCAAAACCTTATGTTTCTAAAGGTAACTAAAGAGACACCACGATAGTTGTCTTTGTACCATGATCGTTGTGTGTTGTCGTGCTCATGCATGATTCAGTCTTGATCGTAGAGAACACTAAGATTTCTCTTAAGCTCTGATAGACTACTATCTCTACTTGCTTGATTAGCAGACTCCACATTTTCTGAGAGCTGACTGCGATTCTTGACTTGGCTCGGCAGGCGCTCGGACTGTCTCCACGATTCTGAGTGTGGCTTCCAAGACATACTACGATTCTGAGCAACTTCTGTTATAACCCAAAAATTTATAAGATCTTGAATGATTTAAATAAAGGTTAAAGGATAAAACCTAGATGGAAATTTGAGGAAAAATTTAAGAAAAACCTATATGGTTTACTAATTAAAAGAGAATTGAGAAAATATGGGTTACAAAATTTCAAAACACTATAAATGAATCTATATGTACTTGAAGGAATATTAAGAATAAGGTACTACGATACCTATAAATTTTGGTGACCTAATATATAAATTAGGTATTTGAATTAAATAACCTCAAGTGTTATCTTTATTTAATTGTCCTAGTACTTTAAGTATATACTAGTGACCTAATCTAAGAAGATTTATGAAATATGTCTCGACCTATTATATTATCTTGTATGATTATGTGAGTGTTTATAACTTATTAAGTCAATTAGGGCTATTAAGTTAATATACTTAGTGAAGTATGTTATGACTTATGTGAATTATGTGTATGATTAAATAAATAAACATTATATAATGTGTATACATTTATTTTGTATAAAAAATAACCAAAGATTATGTTGGTTATTATGTGAGAATATGGAATATTTCTTAGAAATCACAAAAGATTAAAAATCAGATTTTTTAAAAACGTAACATAAAATTCAAATGACCATATCTCTCTTTGTGTTATGAATTTTTTAGTGTGGTCAATTTCCGTAGTTAGATATACAAGTCTTCTAACTTTTTCAAGTAGAATCACTAAAAAAGGAGTTGTAGATTTCCATGTGGACTATTTTTAGTAAAGGAGTCAAAAGTTGAAAAATGCTAAAAAGCATTCTGTCCAAAACTGCTAGGGGCAGTTTCATCCACTTAATTACTGAAAAAAATTCCAATATTCTGCGACATGAAAATATATGAGATAAAGTAGCTTGTGTCCAAAAATGAGCTCATTCCGACTTAAATTGACAAAGTTATGACCATTTCAATATTTGCATTTTTTTGACAAAAATCGCTATAACCGGAGTTCTATAACTCCAATAGGCCACGAAATTTAAACTGGAAGCTCATGTTAACACGTGTAAGATCCTTCCAAGAGTCGAGAATTTTTGGAGTTAAACACGATGTAGCAAATTTCTTACGCTACGAACTAGAAATGGATTTTTGAAAAATATTTAAGGGAGTTGAAAAATTCCAGAAAAATTATTTTTGTGGATGGATTATATGTATATATGTTTGGCCAAAGGATAGAAAAATAATAAACTAATTTGATATTTTCGTACAAAGGGTATTTCAGCTTCTTGAAATGAACAATTCAGGGTGCTAAAACGGAAACTAAAATGTCAGGAAGAGAAGTTAGTTTTGTTTCAGCTTGCTGAAATGGAAACTGAAAAGGTTAGGAAGGGAAGACAGTTTGGTTTCAGTTTGCTGAAATGATATATTAAGTCTCCTAAATTCATAAATAGTTTACCGAGTTATAATAAGAACTTATAAATGAACAAGTAAGTGTTAAGTCTAAGGTATTGCAATCGCACCCTTTAATGGTTGATGTATAATAGCTAGACTAAACGATTCCTTCAGGGAGCGGAGGTATATACGAATTAGCAACCGATCTAACTCACTGTGAAAATAGTGTAGACGAGACGGAAACTAATTTGTTGGTTGTTTGTGGGAAACCACTCAGTATACTATACTGAATACTATTAAAGACTCGATGTGTGCTAGATTTAGACTTGTAAATAAGTATGGTGTTAAGGTTATCTAATATTTAACTATGTGGTTAAGTATTAGATGGTTTACTTTTAAAGTAATAGTATTATGAGATAAGTATGTTTTACTAATTGAAAGATCAATCTTATAACTGATAGGCCTTTTCACTAAAGGGATTAAATTAGATTGCGTAGCAGTAATCGACGGTACAGACAAGTTTTCTCTAACTCAAACTTGAGTTATATTTTTAAAGCATGGTAGTGAATAATTATTGTTGATTATTCACATCTATACTGATTATTGATTCGCACTTAGTGCATGTTGCATATGTTCATCAAGTATGAAAGGCTGATCACCTTCATTACCCTAAGAATCAGTTAAAGTTGTTTATGGTCCTTGTTGACATTAAACATTATTGGTTCAGTCATTCATTTATTGAAACTTCGATTTATGTTCTTTCACAATTATTATATTGTTGAAAATTCGAAAGCTTATTCTTTCTTTCAATCATGATATATCCTTGTTGTATTTAAACTTGCTGAGCAAAGTCGTTGCTCACCCTTGCTATATCATGATAACAAATTTTAGATTAAGACGAAGGCTCAAAGAAAGACAGTGGCAAAGGCAAACTCCAAGAGTAGATTATATATATTTATAACTATTAGTTATCTGATGCAAGTAATGTTGTAAACCTTTTTAATTACTTAAGGTATGTATTCAGTTAAGGTTAATAGACCTTGGGATATGTTATAGAATCATGTGAAATAAATAATATATGTTTATATATTCCGCATTAGTTTATAGAATATGTATGAAGATTATGTATAGTTACGCACCATGTCCGAGGTTCAGGGGACCCCGATTTGGAGGCGTTACAACTTCCACGATACTCCACGATTCTGCCTTGGCTTCTGCAATCTCTCGTCTGGCTCGACAGACTACGATTCTGTTGAGGCCTATCTATTACATTTCAAGAGATCAACTTAACAGATTTGATCTTTCTTCTATACATTCATTTACAGAAAGATAAACATTTAGCATAGATCAACCTAACAATTTTGATCTACCATCTAAGTCCTTGTACATATATTCTATTGAAGGACTTTACACATAAGCATATATATTTACTTTCAACATCAAATTTGAATATGCAATTCCCAACAATCTCCCCCTATTTGATGTTGACATAACTAGGGAGATTTGCATCATATCATTAATTTCGAAATGCAGGATGCCAAAAAGTAAATATGACTTAGTGTTTCAGTGAGCAGCTGAAATATTTAGAGAATAAACATGAATTTTTTGATGTTGTGAAGCAGATATTATAATTTAGCACAAATACATCAATAAGAAACAAATTTAAACTTTTCTCTATCTTCTCTGCCTCATAGTCCTCGAAGGATTGGCATGCTCTTCGGCTCTCCTTCTACTTCTAACTTCATCTCGTCATTCAATATCTTCTAGCTCACTTTGACTAAGCTTTTCTCCATGATCATGTCTGTTTATGAAGGTAAGATCTCCAATAGGCATGCTTATGCTAGTGTTGGATACCCTTGGTGAGCTAAAAGATGGTCCTTGACTTCTTATAGGTTGCGCTATGATGATTGGTCGGCGCTGCTGTTCAATTCGTGGAATCTGATAGCGAGGCTGACGAGGCTGATTTCTCGGATTGCTCCTTGATGTAATTTGTTTCCCTTTGCCTTTGCCTTTCTCCCCTTCCTCTTTATTCTTCCCCTTTATGTCAGCATCTAGGGTTCGAATATCTTTTGACAGACGATTGACTTCTTACACTAGCTCATGCATTTGAGAATGATTTTGAGCAATGTCATTGCGATTCTCTTCAACCATGGTTTCAGTATTTCTTCTTTGTTGACGCAATATGGTCATGGCATCTGTAGTCTGTTTTACTTGAGTCATAGAATACTCTTGGAATTCATGCAAGGTGATATGCAGCAGGTGAATCTGATCAGTATGAAGAGCATTTTGAGATTCTTGAGTTTTCTGGAGAAGTTGCATTGCTTCCTTATGCTTGTTAGAATCTTAAAAGTGGATTTCATCCCTTTTGCTAAGACTGTCGCTCATCTCCTTTACAATCTCCTTCAGTCTTTTTGAGAGCTCAGTCACCAACTTTCCAGGCAGAGTATTTACAGACTCGATCATGTGATTAAAGCATTTATGAAGTGTCAGGGAGTGAGCTTCAAGGTTCTCCACTATCTCTAGGACCACTTGGCTTGTGACATCAACGAGCTCCTCTTTGGTGGGGAGGTGGGAAAGTTGATCAATGATTTTCTAGAAATCAGGAGGAGTGGTCATAGGGTGCTCCTTTGGCCTTGACATGCTTGTGAGAGCAAGTGCCATATCAAAATATTCATTGTTGGAGGACGAGGGAATATCTGACTGTGTGATAGGTTGGGTTTGGTGTATGGGAGAGGAGGATGGTTTAGTATATGGGATAATTGGCTCGATGGTTTGGTTTGGTGGCTCAATTGTCATGCTGACGTGTAGTCGTTCGATGATTATAAATCGTTGTTCGACGACAATGGGTTGTTGTTCAACAAGCGTGAATCGTTGCTCGACGACCATGGAGTCACTATCAGTTGGCTCGATGATAATGGAAAGTTGGTTATTTGGTTCATCAGCTACAGAGTTTTGGGACTCTATAACTGGAAACTGGTTCAGTGGGTTAAGAACCACTTCCAACCATCGTATCAGTTCATTAAACTGGTGGAAGTTTGATAGAGGGCAGTGGTTAATTATGAAAGAGATGGGAATAGAATATACCTCATGCTTAGTCTCTGAAGAGGAATGACTAGTTATCAACTTCTGAGCAAAGTTGAGGTTGCTTGGGAATCCCTGGGCTAGCACCAAAATTGCTGGATAAGCTTTGTATGCCCAGAACATGTGATCCCAGGAGTTGAGAATCAGGGCTCTGTGATAGGACATCATGGGCAAGTAGAAGAACAATTGATTATAGTTGGCTTTCCTTTCTCCTCCCCAGCCGACTACAGTAATTGTAACTTCTTCTACCTCTTCTTCTTCTTAGTTTTCATCATCTTCATTTGAAATTTCCACCACATCCATCATCTCAGCATCTCCCCTTTGTTCTTTAGCACTCTCCATCTCTACAGCTTCAACATTTTCCATTTCTACAAGCTTTAAAGACTACTATTTCTTGAGGGGCAGAGGGGGCTTCATGAGCATCTTCTGGTAGCTCCCCCTCAACTATAACATTCTCTGGCTCAGATGCTTTGAGAGACTCCCCCTCAACAATAGTTGCACTCTCCATAATTGCTTCTGGCACCTCCTCCTCAGCATGAACGATAGCTTGATTAGATACAGTAGGGGTTACTGCATTGTTGAGGTTAGTTATCACATCAACAATGATCCTGGTCTCATCTAAGGACTCATTGTGAGTATTCAGATGCTTGAGGCTCAAATCTTGGTTCAGCCTGCTCAATAGTAATTCTTCTTTCTTCCTCCTTTAAGGCCTCTTCATTGACAAGAACATATTTCTTGACAAGATTTCTCTTTGTTCTCCTGGGCTCAGCCACAGCCTCAGCACTTTCTTCAGCTTCAGCTCTGACAGTTTGTTAACGATGAGAGACTGTTGCAGCATCCTTCTCTGGAATGATGGAAAGTCTAGACTCCACAATCGATAATGACTCCACGATCAAGGTGAGTGAAGACTTCTTTGTTCGATGGATGCATTTCTTTTTCTGAGGCTCAGAACTTCCTTTAGCCTTATCATTACTATGATTCTTCTTCTTCTTCTCTTTTAGAACTTCTTCTGGTGATTCGGTCACTTCTAGAGTGAGTTTCCTTTAAGTGACAAATCCTAGAATCCCAATACCAGAACCCCCTTGGGGTACATCAGTGGTTGAGCCTTGGGGCTCTTCTTCCATCTGAACACATTCTTTCAATTTCCTCTTTCCCTTACTCTTTCTGACAAGAGTAAAGGGTTCTTCTTGGTTGACTTCTTCTTCTTCTTCAGCTTCCCTTACCACATACATGTTTCCCTGCAGATCAGGTTTCTTCTTCACATCACCAGTCCTTCCACTAGATTCAAACATCATCTTCACATTTTCTTCAAGGTTCCTCTTCCAGTTTTCAAAAAGCTGCTGGGTCATCCTTCTGTTGGCATTGATGGGTGCTCCTTCCTTGTCTCCAATTTTGTCTCCCAGAGAAGATTGGAGAATTATGCTTATGAATCTCCCATAGAGCATTTTCCAAAGCTCTTCTCCTTCTTTTAGCTGAGCATCCACTTCCCAAACCATTCTACGAGCAAAGCCCCATAGTTTAGTTGAGCTCTAAAGAAGATTGCTGTCATGAGCTTCAGTTGGTTCTCATTCATAGAGTTTTGGCCAGAGCTCTTGCAGTATATGCACTTCCCAACAACATCAGCCAGAAATTCATACTTCTGGGGAAACTCTTTCATCTTGTAGCCCTTGATGCCTTGAAACTTCTTGTGGTGCATCTTCTTCAGACCTTCATGAAAGTCAATGACGCTCAGAGATGGAAGGCCCTTTGATTTAAAACCTAGGTCTAGGTTTATACTTTCAGCATTGAGTGGAATCTGCACACCCTTGACCTTTGTAGTGATGACGTCATTTTCAATGATTCCATTGCAGTATAAATCTTTCACCAGCTTTGGATAAATCTTTGTAATGGTATTCAGAGCTTCTTCGTGACCAGCTTTCTTCAGAAGGGACAAAATTTTGTGAAACTGTGGGTCAGCTGTCTTGAATTCGTCGAAGCATAGTTGGTAACCAGATACAACATTGGAAGCAACCATTAATTTGTTGATTATCCTATGACGAGCAAAATTAGCTGAGCGTTCTAAAACTTAGGGTTTCTTTTAAGAGAGAGAGAGAGAGAAATGAGCTTTTGAAATTTAAAGGTGAACTGACAAAAGATATTTCAAAGTATTTGTAACTTCCCTCCTCACGATCTGCAGAGTGGGGCACGTGTCAAGTTTTGAAGAGCTCCACGATTTTAATTCGTATGAAAAGTACTGATTTTCCCTTAGCTCCCCTTGAGCTAGTGTATCCTTCAGGATGACTATGATTGTCGAGGCTACTCCACTATTGTTGAATTCATTTTTGAGCATACTCTACGACCGTTGTCTCTACTGGTCTTTGTGATGCATTCTGAATCAGCATCCCTTCTGGGTTACGGTTTCTCAGAAAGAGCCAACCTCTTAGTCTAAAATAAAGAGTCAGGTTTATCCCTGAGGCGCTTGTCAGAAGAGCTTCTTAGACTTGGTAGTAATGTTGTCATCGTAGTGGGCTTCTTTGCCATGTCAAGACTACTCCACGATCGTGGTTTCTCTTAGTCATCTTCACGATTTTGACATAGCCTTTTTATCTGTATGGTTAGCACCAACTAGAGCATAGACTTTAAGGTTGTAGATTTAGCA
This sequence comes from Panax stipuleanatus, assembly GCA_020205555.1. Taxonomy (NCBI): domain Eukaryota; kingdom Viridiplantae; phylum Streptophyta; class Magnoliopsida; order Apiales; family Araliaceae; genus Panax; species Panax stipuleanatus. Next base: position 99,787,242 of record CM035125.1, read on the forward strand.
TACCTAACTCACTTATTAATTTATTAAATCTGGATTCATCTAAAGGTTTTGTAAAGACATCATCATGTTGATTTTTAGTAGGGATGTATTGTAAAGATATAGTTCCATTTTGAACATAATCCCTAATAAAATGATATCTTATTTCTATATGCTTAGTCCTATAATGCATGACAAGATTATGTGTAATTGCTATGGCACTTGTGTTATCACAGTGAACAGGTATAGACTTGAAATCAAACCCATAGTCTGCTAGCTGGTTCTTCATCCATAGGATTTGAGCACAGCATCTTCCTGCAACAATGTATTCAGCTTCTGCTGTTGAAGTTGATACTGAGTTTTGCTTCTTGCTAAACCAGGACACAAGTCTGTTTCCTAGAAGTTGACAAGTGCCACTAGTACTTTTTCGATCAATTTTGCAGCCTGCAAAATCAGCATCTGAATATCTTGCCAATTCAAAGGAGGACTCATTGGGATACTAAAGTCCCAAGTGAGGTGTGCCTTTGAGATACCAAAAAATTCTTTTTACAGCAATTAAGTGTGATTCCTTAGGATTAGCTTGAAATCTAGCACATATGCATGTTGCAAACATTATATCTGGTTCTACTGGCAGTTAAGTACAGAAGAGAACCTATCATACCTCTGTATTGAGTAATGTAAATACATTTACCTTTCTCATCTTTGTCAAGCTTAGTTGCTAGAGTAGTTGTTATTTTCATGGGAGAGGTTGATTCCATGCCATACTTCTTAAGTAAGTCTTTGATGTACTTGGCTTGGTTAATGAAGATACTTTCATCAGTCTGCTTCACTTGCAGTCCAAGAAAGAAATTCAGCTCACCCATCAAGCTCATTTCGAACTTACTTTGCATAAGCTTGGCAAATCTCTTCCATAGATTTTCATCAATAGAACCAAAGATAATATCATCTACATATATTTGAACTAGTAACACTTTATCTTTGTGCTTCCTAAAAAATAATGTGGTGTCTATTCTACCTCTAGTGAATCCTTTTTCAATAAGAAAGTTTGTTAGTGTTTCATACCATGCTCTAGGTGCTTGTTTAAGACCATATAAGGCTTTGTCTAATCTATAAACATAATTAGAGAGAGTTAGATTGATGAAACCTGGAGGTTGCTCCACATATACTTCTTCTTGAAGTTCACCATTCAGAAATGCACTATTGACATCCATCTGGAAGACTTTGAACTTCATGTGGGCAACAAAGGCAATGAATATCCTGATAGCTTCGGGTCTAGAAATAGGTACGAAGGTCTCGTCGTAGTCGATGCCTTCTTCTTGAGAATAACCTTTGGCCACTATTCTTACCTTGTACCTTGTGATCACCCCATCTTCATCCATTTTGTTTCTAAAGACCCATTTGGTGCCAATAACTGGGTAATTCCTTGGTCTAGGAACTAATCTCCAGACTTTGCTTCTTTCAAACTGATTCAGCTCCTCTTGCATGGCTTCTATCAAACTCGAATCTTCCATGGCATCTTCTATTTTCTTGGGTTCCATTTGGGACAGAAAGCTCAGATAGAAACACTCATTCTAGGTGGCAGATCTCATCTTGATTCTTGTATTTGGATCTCCAATAATCAGGTCTTGAGTGTGATCTCTTGCCCATCTAATCCCTGTTAGAAAATCTATTCTGGTGCCTTCTTGTGAGGATTCTTCAAGATCAACTTCTGTCTCTTGTTGCAGAGGTTCGTCGTCTGGTGTAGTTCTCTCCACGATCTCTTATTCAGGCTCGACGATTCCAACTTCTGGGTCTGCGATCATGGTGTTGGGATCGACCACCTCATTCGTAGTGTTTGGATCGTCGATCGCAGTGCCTTGTGGTACAGACTTGTCTGAGTCTGTTTCATCAAAGATGATGTGAATTGAGACTTCAACACTTAGCATCTTCTTGTTGAACACTCTATAGGCCTTGCTGTGTGTGGCATATCCGAGAAAGATTTCTTCATCTGGCTTGGGTTGGAACTTAGTTAGATATTATTTTCCATTGTTGAGAATGTAGCATGCATAGCCGAACACATGGAAATAGCCGACGTTTAGCTTTCTTCCTCTCCACAGCTCGTAGGGAGTCTTCTTCAGTGTAGAGTGGACGAGAGACCTGTTCTGAGTGTATCATGTAGTGTTGATAGCTTCTGTCCAAAAATATTCAGGTAGATGAGCTGCTGCTAGTAGAGTTCTTCCTGCTTCGATCAAGGTTCTGTTGTTCCTTTCAGCTACTCCGTTTTGCTATGGAGTTTGAGGAGCTGAGAAGTTGTGATTGATGTCGTTGTCTACACAGAACAGATCCATCTCAGAGAAGTCAAACTCTCTTCCATGATCACTCATTATGGCCTTGATCTTCTCTCCTTTTTTGTTCATCACCAGCTTGAACATCTTGATGAGTTAGGAGCTTGTTTCATCTTTAGAATTTAGAAAGAACAACCATGTGAATCTAGTGTACTCATCCATTATGACCAATGAGTATCTCTTCCCTCTAAGGCTTACAGTCGGAATTGGCCCGAAAAGATCCGTGTGAAGTAACTGTAGGGGCTTATCAATTGAGTTGACTACTTTGCCTTTGAATGTGCTCTTTGTTTGCTTTCCAAGCTGACAGGCATTGCATGGCCTTTCTTTGATGAAGCTGAGCTTGGGTAAGCCTGCTACTAAATCTTTGGAGGCCAGTTTTGACATACTCTTGAAGTTAAGATGAAACAACCTTCTATGCCATAGCCAACTCATTTCTTCAAAGGCTTTAGCAAGAAAGCAGATTGTCTCATCAGAACTCAGTTGAGGAAGATTAACAGTGTAGACGTTTCCTTCTCTTGTTTTTGTCAGCTTTATAGAAGAGGTCTTTAGATCTCTGACTTAACACTGATTATTGAGGAAGGTGACTTGATGACCCTTGTCGCAAAGTTGTCTGATGCTTAGAAGATTGTGTTTTAGTACTTCCACATATGCTACTTTAATGAAGGACACTGCACCATTCCCAGCTGTTGTCCTGTCTTGCCAGAGTCGTTGTCTCCAAAGATGACTATTGGACCCTCCTTCTCTGTGAAGTTAGACAGGAGGGCTTTGTTCCAAGTCATGTGCCTTGAGCATCCAGTGTAAGATACCATGTTGTGATCGTGGAGCTCGGTTCCTGCAGTAAGGTTAAGCTTTCATTTTGGTACCTAGACTTGCATGGGTCCTACCTTGTTAGTATCCTTGGGGACCCAAATCTGTTTGACTTTGGGTCTATTATGAAGAGGAATATAATAGCATATTGCAGCCTTATGACCATATCTATCACATACAAAGCATCTAGCATGATGCATGCTTGTGTGTGTGTGTGGATTCTTTCTCCATTGGGACTTGTGTGGATACTTGGTGGCCTTTTCCTTATATTGATTCTTCTTTTTCCATACAGCTTTGTTATTCAGAGTTTGTGATGAGTGAATCTCAACTCTACGATTCTTTTCTGGTTGGTTCGTGGAGAAGGTTTTGCTTAACTCGACGTCCCTTTGAGGTTAGAGAGTAATGACTGAGTTACTCTTCACCGTTATGAATCCCAGGCCAGCATGGGATCCGTTATGTCTTGGGACATGACTTGGATCAGAAGAGCAAGGATGTATCGGTTCTTCCTTCTTTGTGGATTTCACAAATGTAATGCCTCTATTAAAATTTGAAGCACTACTAATGTTAGTTTTCTTGAGCTTTTCCACACATGGTTTTGAGGTAGATTCCCCAAAACCTAAACCTGTTCTGTCAAATGCACTTCTCTGACTAGAGATCAGGGAGTCCATGGATGAAGAAGACCTATTCCACATTGAGATTGTCTTTTCTAATTCCTCAATCTTAGAGGTTAGTTTTAACTCTCTTTGTGTGATGAGTTCATTGGTCTGTATTAAGAGTTTATTTTCAGCCTCAAGTTTAGAGAGAGAAGTAGTACTAAGTAGAGCTGTCTCCAGTTCTACTTGAATTTTTTCTTTCTCTTTTTGAAGAAGAGAATAATCTTTAAACAGAACTCTGAACCACTTCATGTATTGATGTAGATCAGATGTTATGCCATGCAGTGTAGTTCTTAGATCATCAATGTTTACATCAGGAGAGTTAGAGTCGAATACCTAATCGATACTTACTTCATGATGGTCAGTGCCCTTCTTGTCCTTTGCATCTTTGGCCATTAGACAGAGATTGGCCACTTGAGGTTCTTCATCATCTCCTGACTCGTGGTTTGTGTCGTTGTCTGAGTCACTCCACTATCCTCCGACCAAAGACCTTTGTCTTTCTTCTGAAGCTTTTTGTAGCCTTTGAACTCCTTCTTTGGATTTGTTTTCCTCTTCAGCTCCTCTCTAAGAGGTTTGTTGCAGTTTGCAATGAAATGGCCCGGCTTCTTGCAGTTGTAGCATAAGTCCTTAATCTGCTCCTGGCTGTTGTTGTTGTTGAATCTTTTAGGTCTACTGCTTCTGCCTTTGCGCATGAACCTTTTGAGTCTTCTGACCAACATTGCAATGTCCTCATCATCATCTTCCTCAGAGTCAGATTCATTTTTAGCATGAGCTTTGGAGGTGGCTTCTATTGCCTTGAGAGCAACTCCTTTGTCCTTCTTTCTTCCTTCAGATAGAGTCTCTGCTCGTCGTGACAGCTCTAGTTTGTAGGTAAGAAAGTTGCCATAGAGTTGTTGAAATGTTATTTCATGGAGGTTCTTTGATTCACTGATGGCAGTGATTTTGGCATCCCACTTACTTGGTAAAGACCTCATGAACTTGATGATTAGATCTTTATTTGGATAGATCTTTCCAAAAGCTCGAAGAGAGTTGAGCAGCACATTGAATCTCTCAGAGGTAGAAGTGACATTTTCTCCTGGAACATGGGCGAGCATCTCATACTGTTGAGTCAGAAGAGATTACTTATTTTCTCTGACTTCTTTTGTTCCTTCGTGCATAATGAGCAATGCTTCCCAGACTTCTTTGGCAGTTTTGCTGTTGACCATGTTTTTGAACAGATCATCTTCTAAAGACTGGAACAAAATGTTCTTGGCCTTTTTGTCAAGCTGGACAGCTTTCTTGTCATTATCAGTCCATTCAGATTTGATCTTGATCTGAACTTTGTTTGGATCTTCTGGAGTTGGTGCAAGTTTTGTTAGAACATAGGGCCCATTCATAACTATTTCAAATAGCTCATCATATATTGAATCCTTGTAAGCTTTCATACGAACTTTCCAGTTGGCAAATTTGTCTTTGTTGCACATTGGTGGCTTGCTACCTCCACCGGTCTTGGACTCGCTTACCAGGTGTGCCATCAGATCTACTCAAGCTTTGTAGGCTAGTTGAGAGAACATGCTCTGATACCAATTGTTAGTTCCCAGAGGCACAATAGTTATCTAGAAGGGGGGTTGAATAGATATCTTAAAACTTTTTCTTTTTTCAAAATACTTATAAGATTTGTTAATAAATTAACCACATCGGAATATATGATTTGTTTGTTTCCCTTAAGATAAACCAAGTTTATAGGTGATAAGAAGCTATGGCAGTTATGATAGATATAGGAGTTATATCAGATATATCAGACACAGTGATTTTAAGTGGTTCAGAGCACTCAAGCCTCCTAGTCCACTCTTCTACTCTACGAGTAGGAAATCCACTAAGGATATCTTTACAATCTTTGAATCACTTAGATTCCTTCAAGACCAGCAGTCTTGGAACTTCTTAGTTCAGTTAGAACTCTTCAACTCCAGTAGACTTGGGATACAGTTGATGAGAGTTGAGTTCTTGGGTGTGCTACTCAGTTGTAATTAAGCATACGTTCGAAAGAACTGAGTAGCTGAGCAAGCTTTCTATATGGATCGTAGAGTTTGGACATTGAGTGTTCTTGAGCTTTATCATTCTTGCTTACTTAAATTGAATTTGTAATCTGTTTTGCTTATGAAGGAGCCTTTGAAATCTTTCCGTTGAAGGCATCCATTGTAGCATTTAACGCTCCAGATATTTCTGAGCACTGATGGTGACATCCTGGGAATATGGAGTTTTTCTGTTTGGCCTACCTGACACAGTAGACTGCTTTCTCACCTAACACCTAAAAAGGTGTTTTCAGCAGACAGAAAGTACTCTCCTTAGCTTCTACCATACACTTCTTCGATTGGAACTAAGGATGAATATTAGAATCATTGGGACACCCAAAATGTCAACGTTCATAAGTCATTCTTCATTTATTATACTTCCTCCTTCATCAGATGGGCAAAACCTTATGCTTCTAAAGCTAACTAAAGAGACACCACGATCGTTGTCTTTGTGCCACGATCGTTGTGTGTTGTCGTGCTCATGCATGATTCGGTCTTGATCGTAGAGAACACTACGATTTCTCTTAAGCTCTGATAGAATACGATCTCTACTTTCTTGATTAGCAGACTCCACATTTCCGAGAGCTGACTGCGATTCTTGACTTGGCTCGGCAGGCGCTCAGATTGTCTCCACGATTCTAAGTGTGGCTTCCAAGACAGACTACGATTCTGAGCAACTTCCTCGATACTTCACGATTCTGCCTTGGCTTCTGCAATCTCTCGACTGGCTCAACAAACTACGATTCTGTTGAGGCCTATCTATTACATTTCAAGAGATCAACCTAACAGATTTGATCTTTCTTCTATACATTCATTTACAGAATGATAACCATTTAGCACAGATCAACCTAATAATTTTGATCTACCATCTAAGTCCTTGTATATATGTTCTATTGAAGGACTTTACACATAAGCATATATATTTACTTTCAACATCAAATTTGAATATGCAATTTCCAACAATCTCCCCGTATTTGATGTTGACATAACTAGGGAGATTTGCATCATATCATCAATTTCTAAATGTAGGATGCTAAAAAGTAACTATGACTTAGTGTTTAAGTGAGCAGCTGAAATCTTTAGAGAATAAGCATGATTTTATTGATGTTGTGAAGCAGATATTATAATTTAGCACAGTTACATCAATAAGAAAGAAATTTAAACTTATCTCTATCTTCTCTGCCACTTAGTCCTCGGAGGATTGGCATGCTTTTCAGCTCTCCTTCTTCTGCTAACTTCATCTCGCTATTCAATATCTTCTAGCTCACTTTGACTTAGCCTTTCTCCATGATCATGTTTGTTCATGAAGGAAGGATCTCCAATAGGCATGCTCAAGACAGTGTTGGATACCCCTGGTGAGCTAAAAGATGGGCCCTGACTCCTTATATATTGCGCCATGATGATTAGTTGGCGCTGTTGTTCAATTCGTGGAATCTGATAGCGAGGCTGACGAGGCTGATTTCTCAGATTGCTCCTTGATGCAATTTGTTTTCCTTTACCTTTGCCTTTCTCCTTTTCCTCTTTATTCTCCCCCTTTATGTCAGCATCCAGGGTTCAAATATCTTCTGACAGACGATTGACTCCTTGCACGAGCTCATGCATTTGAGAATGATTTTGAGCAATGTCACTGCGATTCTCTTCAACCAAGGTTTCATTATTTCTTCTTTGTTGATGCAACATGGTCATGGCATCTGCTGTCTGTTTTACTTGAGTCATAGAATAGTCTTAGAATTCGTGCATTGAGATACGCAGCTGGTGAATCTTATCAACAAGAAGAGCATTTTGAGATTCTTGAGTTTTTTGGATAAGTTACACTGTTTCCTTATGCTTGTTAGAAGCTTGAAAGTGGATTTCATCCCTTTTGCTAAGACTGTCGCTCAACTCATTTATAATCTCCTTCAGTCTTTTTTACGCTCAGTCGCTAAATTTTCAGGCAGAGTATTTCCAGACTCGATCATGTGATTGAAGCATTTATGAAGTGCCTGGGAGTGAACTTCAAGGTTCTCTTCTGTCTCTAGGACCACTTTGCTTAAGATATCAACGAGCTTCTCTTTTGTGGGGAGGACGGAAAGATAATTAAAGATTTTCTAGAAATCAGGAGTGGTCGTAGTGTGCTCCCTTGACCTTGACATGCTTGTGAGAGCAAATGTCATATCAAAATATTCATTGTTGGAGGATGAGGGAATATCTGACTGTGTGATAGGTTGGGTTTGGTGTATGGGAGAGGAGGATGGTTCAGTATATGGGATAATTGGCTAGATGGTTTGGTTTGGTGGCTCAATGGTTGTGGTGACGTGTAGTCGTTCGATGATTATGAATCGTTATTCGACGACAATGGGTTGTTGTTTGACAAGTGTGAATCTTTGCTCAACGACAATGGAGTCACTATCAGTTGGCTCGACGATAAGGGAAAGTTGGTTATTTGGTTCATCAGTTACAGAGTTTTGGGACTCTATAACTGGAAACTGGTTCAGTGGGTTAAGAACAACTTCCAACCATCGTATCAGTCATTAAACAGGTGGAAGTTTGATAGAGGGCAGTGGTTAATTATGAAAGAGATGGGAATAGAGTGTACCTCATTCTCAGTCTCTGAAGAGGAATGATTAGTTAGTAGCCTTTGAGCAAAATTAAGGTTGTTTAGGAATCCTTGGGCTAGCACCGAAATTGCTGGATAAGCTCTGTATGCCCAGAACATGTGATCCCAAGAGTTGAGAATCAGGGCTCTGTGATAGGACATCATGGTCAAGTAGAAGAATAATTGATTGTAGTTGGCTCTCCTTTCTCCTCCCCAGCCCACTGCAGTAATCTCAACTTTTTCTTCCTCTTCTTTTTCCTAGTCTTCATCATCTTCATTTGAAATTGCCACCACATCCATCATCTCAGCATCTCCCTTTGTTCTTTAACACTCTCCATCTCCACGGCTTTAACACTTTCCATTTCTACAACTTCAGAGACTACGATTTCTTGAGGGGCAGAGGGGGATTCATGAGCATCTTCTGGTAGCTCCCCCTCAGCTGTAGCATTCTCTGTACTCTCCATAATTACTTCTGGCACCTCCTCCTCAGCATGAACGATAGCTTGATCAGATACAATAGGGGTTACTGCACTGTTGAGGTTGGCTGTCACATCAGCAATGATCCTAGTCTCATCCAAGGACTCATCGTGAGTATCAGATGCTTGAGGGTCAAATCTTGGTTCAGCCTGCTCAGCATCAATTCTTCTTTCTTCCTCCTTCAAGGCTTCTTCATTGACAAGAACATATTTCTTGCCAAGATTTCTCTTTGTTCTCCTGGGCTCAGCCACAGCCTCCGCACTTTTTTTAGCTTCAGCTCTGACAGTTTGTTAAGGATGAGAGACTGTTGTAGCATCCTTCTCTAGAATGATTGTAAGTCTAGACACCATTTTATACGACTATAATTTTATGAATGAATTTTTTTATATATATTAATATTTTATTAACTATTATCATTATTGTTATCCGTAATATTTTGAACATATGCGATATGGATTAAGCAAGTTAGTCAATTGAATGATTAGTAGTTGACTAAGAAAGGAAGCCAAGATGGATAGTTGTTCAAAACCCTAATTTGAATTTCAAATAGGGACTTGAATATTAATACATTTGTTATTTTATTTAAGATGATATGTATGTACATTATGTGATTAATGCTAAGTGATTAATTATTGACATGAATTATATATATAGTGTTTATGTGAGTGGTCATAACTTATTAAGCCAATTAGAGCTAATAAGTTAATAAACTATTGGAATGTGTGATGACTTATGTGGGTTATATAATTTATTAAATAAATACATACTATATAATATGTATACATTTATTTTGTATAAAAAGTTATGTAACCCAACATATATATTAGGTATGGTAATTAAATAACCTAAGAGATTTATTTTATATATCTCAAATAATTAATGTTATAACCTAAGTAAAACAAGTCTAATTGGGTTATGAAATTAAAGATGTATGAGTAAGGAATTCATTTACTAATATGTGTAATGGAACCCTAACTAAATGAGTAGGATAGGATGACAATTAAAAAATATAAACTATGTTGAATTTCAAGCCCAAAAAATTAAAATTGCTAGCCCAAAGAATTAAAAGAGTAGCCCAAACTTAGCCCAAAGAAAAAGGGGACTTATTGGACATTAAGTATGCTAAGTAGGCCTTAAAAAGAAAATAAATTTGAGCCCAAAATGCCTATATTGCCAAAATTTTGGAGAGGAGGGAAGAAAGGGGTGATGTATGCAATTATTTCTTACTTTAGTAGGTGAACCACTCCCTTAGGTGTCACCTACTTAGTTAGCCACCAACTTTAACCAAAGTCAAAAGCAAGCTTTAGCTTGCAAGCAACATCAAGTGATAAGGAAGTGAGAGAAGGAACAAGAGTGATTGGTGGATGATTATAGATATATCAAATATATATATACAAATTTTACTAACAAACAAAACCTTACTCTCATCTCATTTCATTTCATTTTCTTTAGTTATCTTAGCTAAGCAACCAAGAGAGAGAGAGAGAGTGAGGATATTTCGGCCAAGTGAGAGAGAGAGAGAGAGAGATAATTCTTGCAAGCTTCATAGTTCCTTAACTAAAATTAGGGAGAAGAAGGTAGGAAAACAGGCTAAGGTATAAGAAATCCCTACTTATATAGTCTAATTTCTTTTTGGTTTGATTTGAGTTTTGATTTTTATAAAGTTATGATCTTGAGGTTTAAAACCTTAGATCTATGTGTTTAATAGTGTTTCATGTTTAGATCTAACCCTTTTGTAGATCAAAAGTTAGATCTAAAGTGAGAAATAGGAGTTAGGTTTTTCAAAAGTAGAAAACCATAATTTTTCTTAGCCTTGATTGTGTTTAATCTTGTGTTTGTTGATTATTTGGTGAATTAGATCATGGATCATGTTAGATCCATGAGTATATGAGGTTCAAATAGGTAATATGATGAGTTATGTGTTTATTATGTGAGAATATGAAAGATTTCTTAAAAATCACAAAAGGTTAAAAATTAGATTTTGAAAAAACGCAACATAAAATTCAAAAGACCATATCTCCTATTATATTTTGAATTTTGAGTGTGGTTAACTTTTGGACTTATATATATGAGTCTTCTAACTTTTTCAAGTAAAATCACTGAAAAAGGTGTTGTAAATTTTCGTGTCGACTAATTTTACTAAAGCAGACAAAATCTAAAAAACGACAATGAGCAATCTGTTCAGAAATGCCAAGGAAACTTTTGGCAACTTAATTTATTAAATAAATTACAATCTTTTGGAACATGAAAACATATGAGATAAAGTAGCTTGTGTCCAAAAATGAACTTATTCCGACTTAAATTGACAAAGTTATGGTCATTTCAATATTTGGATTTTTTTCGATGAAAATCGCTATAACCGGAGTTTTATAACTCCGACGGCCACGAAATTTAAACTAAAAGTTCACGTTAACACGTATAAGATTCCGCCAAAAGTTGGGAATTTCTGGAGTTTGGCATGATAGGGCTAATTTCTTAAGCTACGAACTAAAAATGAATTTTTGAAAAATACGTAAGGGAGTTGAAAAATTCCAGAAAAATATTTTTTGTGTATGAAATATATGTATATATGATTGGCCAATTGATAGAAAAATAATAAGTTATTTGTTTATTTTCATGAATATGGTATTTCAGCTTCCTGAAATGAACAATTCAGGTTGCTGAACTAGAAACCGAAATGTCAGGAAGAGAAGTCAATTTAATTTCAGCTTGCTGAAATGAAAACTGAAAAGGTTAGGAAGGGAAAATAGTTTGGTTTCAGTATGCTGAAATGATATATCAAGTCTCCTTAATTCATAAATAGTTTACCGAGTTATAATAAGAACTTATAAATGAACGAGTAAGTGTTATATCTAAGGTAGTACAGCTATACTCTTTAATGGTTGATGTATAGTATCTAGGCTAAACATTTACTTCAGGGAGCGGAGGTATATACGAATTAGTAACCGATCTAACTCGCTGTGAAAATAGTGTAGACGAGACGAAAACTAATTTGTTAATTGTTTGTGGGAAACCACTCAGAATACTACATTGAATACTATTAAAGACTCGTTGTGTGCTAGGTTTAGACTTGTGTATTCGTATGGTGTTATCTAATGATTTATTATGTGATTACATGTTAGATAAATATTTTAAGTAAGATAAGTGATGCTAATTAAGAGATTGATCTAATTAATAATAGGTCTTGTAAAAGAAGTTACCTTAAAATTGCGTAGCAGTAATCAACGAATCAGGCAAGTTCTCTAACTCAAACTCGAGTTATTATTTTTCACGCATGGTTGTGGATAATTATTGTTGATTATTCCACATCTAAGATTATTATTGAATATTCGCATTTATTGCAAGTTTCCTAACTCAACTTGAGTTATTAATTTCAAAGCTTGATTAGTGAATAATTATTATTAGTGATTCACATCTATAATGATTATTGTTATTCGCACATAGTACAATTGATTCTTATTATATTATTAGCACTGTTTATGAGCCATGTCTCAGCTATTTGTTTTGGCGAGACTAATATTTGTTAAAACATGAAACGTTCTATTTATTATGAACTGATTTATTGGAAGATCTATGCCATTAATTTCGGCTAGATCAATATTGATATTATATGTTGAAATCATAATATTTCTTTAAAATCCATCCAAACCATATTGTTGTGGTACGGACTCTTGATGTAAGACTGAGATGAACAAACTTTATTGTCGTAAAACGACTCATGCGCTATTATTAAGTATTATGCATAATATAAACGACAATGAAACTGATTACTTTATGTATTGCAGAGAATATGATTTAATCTTTACGGTTAACTTATTTTCCTAGGGTAATTTAGTTTTAATAACTAATGATTCATCTACTAGTTCATGATCCCTGTGTGATCACTCAGCATGAAATCTAGGAATATCTCACTTTATTGAATATTATTGCAGTATTGTTAATTTTTCTTATTCACTTGAATATAATTGAATCTTCGAAAGAATTTTACTCTTTCATTCTTGATTTGTTATTCAGCATGATATTTAAGAAAGTCTTGTTATTGAAAATAAATTATTCTTCAGCCACTTCAAAATCCTTTGATTATTGATGGAGTTCCATAGGAACTAGACTCTTCTATTCATGATATATATCCTTTATTGTATACTTTAACTTGCTGAGCAAACTCGTCGCTCACCCTTGCTTCAATCGAAAACATTTCAGATAAGGACGAGGTAGCAAAAGGTTTTAACAAGGACAAAGACACAAACAAAGCTCAAGAGTAGTTAGTATTGACTTTTAATTGTTAAAGTTACATTATGTAAATTATTTATGTAACCCTTTTAAATAGATAAGGACATGTAAGTTATGTCAAGGTTAGTTAACCTGGGATGACGATATAATTATGTTTTGAAGTATGTTTTTATTAAGGACATGTAATGAAGGATGTCTTTTAATGAATGGGTAGTTAGATGTGATATGTACGATGGATATTGAGCACTAAACCTGAGGTTAGGGAACCCAGATTTGGTGTCACAAGTTGGTATCAAAGCTGCGGGTTATAAACCTTAGGTGGGGGAAAAGCCTTAGGAATATAACCATAAGAAGGATAGAGAAAACTTATTTAGAGTTCTAAGCGATGGATTGGGAAAAATTCATCGATAGTTAGATATATGGACACTTAATGTTTATAGATTTTATTTAATGGTAATGTATTAATTAAGTAGCGAAAACTGATTGTAGGATGTTAGGAGATGATGAGATGGTTACAGAGATGTTAGCAGCTACACCAATGCCATTAGTTGAGGTGCCAGCTCATAGTGAGTCAGTTGAAGAAATTTTAAGAGACGAACCTGTGGTAAATCTAGGAAGCGATCATTACGAGTACTCTGAGATGGAACTGAATGAAGAGGAAGAAACATATTCCAAAGAAACTAAGGTGGAGCCAGAAACAAAGATCGAAGATGGGGAAAAAGGAAAAGTAGTAATCGTAGAAGGTCAAGCATCTGCGGAAGTTCAAGATTTAAGGACTAAAGTGTTTCTCCTGCAGGAATTATGGAAGCCGGAAAGGGCATTGCACGAGATGACAGAAGAACGAAATAATCTGAAGGCACAAGTCGATAGAAGGAGGGTTGAATGCAGTGTATCGTCCGAAGATGTAAGTATAAGAAAAAGAAGGGTAATAAAAGGAAAAGGAACAACGACAGTGACAACAATTCAGGGAATTCGCATTCAAAGAAGAAACAAACATGTGGCAAGTGTGGAAAGAACCATTTGGGGGAATGTATGAGGGGGTAAGAATGTGTGTTACAATTGTGGTCAGGAAGGACACATATCACCAAATTTTCTGAAGCCAAAGAAAGGAGGATGTTTTTCATGTGGTGGAATAGGTCATAGGGTTAAGAATCATTCTAAGGTGAATACAGGTGAAGGAAGTGGACGGAAGAAAGATTAAGTGTGAGGAGCATAATCTTTTGCTGTGAGATAATATGTTAGGAATATAGTATCCTAGACGATGAGTAGGTATATGTAAATATATATATATATATATATATATGAGTATAATATTCGCTTTTATATGAATATCAAGATAACTCTGGTATGTTTCAACTTTTTGTATAAAGTGGTAGTAATGAATCCCGACTTTTGTAACAAAGGGATAGAAAATGTTTGTAGCAGTATGCGCTATGTACTAAAAAATACTATGTACTATTTGCATGACTATGAATATAAATGCAATGATATGATTATATGTTAGATTAAGTAAATAAATTTTGAAATTTAAAATATTAAGATGTTTATCAGATGAATTCGTTGATTCAGCAAACTGAATTCGTTAGTCCAGCAAGATGAATTGGTCTAAGTTTAAAATTTTGTATTAAATACTTATTATACTACTAATAAGATATGGTATAAAGATAAAGGATTAATGTAAGTCTTTGTTTAACCAGATAATGCCGCCTAGGAAGGGAAGTATGCAGAAAAATATGGAAGTACAATTTCAAAATCTGAAGCAGGAACACATGTCAGTATCGGAGTACTTTGTCAAGTTCAATGAGTTAGCAAGATTTGCTCCACATCGAGTGGACACCGAGGAACTCAAGGCACAACATTTTAAAAATAGATTGAAACCATCGATATTCAACAAGATAGATGTACTGCGAATTGATTCATTCCCACTCTATTGGAAAAAGCGATCATCACCGAGGGAGGAAGCGAAGTCGTATCAGAGTAAAATTAAGAACAAACGAATAAGGAGGCTGAAGGAGGTAATGAGGTAAATAGTAGTGAAGGCAGAAACTCTAACAAGCGTAAGTGAAATTACAACACCTAATCTGGAAACAAGTCAGGAGAAAGTAGGAAAAGAGGTGAACCGTGTGCAGTTTGTGGTAAAAATCATCAAGGAATATGTTTGAAGGTAAAGAACGTGTGTTTTAACTGTGGTCAAGAGGGATACATCTCTCCCAACTGTCCAAGTCCGAAGAAATTTCCTGGTTGTTTTTCGTGTAGCTCGTTAGACCACCATGTCCGTAACTGTCCAAAGAAGAATGAAGGGAAAAACAGTGGAACGTTAGCAATAGTTGTTCAAACTACACCAAATAAATCAACTGCAAGGACCTTCAATATGACGATTCAAGATGTAGTAACAGCTGGAGATGGAGTTCCAGGCATGATTCTGATCAATTATATCAATGTATGTACTTGATTTAGATATAACCTATTTTCTTATATACCGTGAGATTGTTAGGATAAGTACGTTTACCCTTGTGAATGTTAGGAACCCTTGAATATAGACATACGAAAGATAGTTTTAGGAAAAGATATATTTTATAATAATAACTCGTTAATAAACGAATTTTGAAGGAGGAATTTGAGTTCCGTTGAGAACTACCATAATTGGTGCAAGTCGACAGCAAGCAATGGATCAAGACGCGCAACAATTCTAAACACGTAATACGGAATCATATAAGGAGGGGAGAATGTAGTAGTTCAATAAAAAATTATAAATAAAATATAAAGATAGACATGAAATTAAGTGTAAGGGAATGGTGATTCTTTGACGCCCCCAAATCCGGGTACCTAGAGCCTCGGAATTAGTACGTTACGGTACTTCATTATCATACATAATCTACCATCTAATGCGGAATAATAAATATATATTTTTTATTTCACATAATTCTATAACATTTTCCCAAGTTTATCAACCTTAACTGAATACATACCTTCAAAATTACAAAAGGTTTACATAAGATAAGTAAATAGTTATTCGCATAACTATCTATTATTGTACTTTGCTCTTGTCTCTGATCTTCTTCAATCCTTCGTCTTAATCTGAAATTTATATCATGATATATCAAGGGTGAGCAACGACTTTGCTCAGCAAGTTTAAATTCAATAAAGATATATCATGATTGAAAGAAAGAATAAACTTTCAAGTTTTCAACAATATAATAATTGTGAAAGAGCATGAATCAAATGTCAATAATTGAATGACTGAATCAATAACGTTTAATGTCAACAAGGACCGTGAACAAATTTTATCTGAACATTATGGTAATGAAGGTGATAAGCCTTTCATACCTGATGAACATATCAAACATGCACTAAGTGCGAATCAATAATTAGTATAGACATGAATAATCATCAATAATCATTCACTAACATACTTTGAAATATAACTCGAGTTTGAGTTAGAGAACTTGCCTACATAGTCGATTACTGCTACGCAATCTAATTTAATCTCCTTAATGAAAAGACCTATCAATTGTAAGATTGATCTTTCAATTAGCATATCATACTTTATCTCGTAATACTAATACATCATAGTAAACTATCTAACATTTAACTACATAGTCAAATACTAGATAATTCCTTAACACCATACACATTTACAAGTCTAAATCTAGCATACATAGAGTCTGTAATAGTATTCAATACAGTATACTGAGTGGTTTCCCACAAACAACCAACAAATTAGTTTTCGTCTCGTCTACACTGTTTTCACAGCGAGTTAGATCGGTTGCAAATTCGTATATACCTCCGCTCACTGAAAGAATTGTTTAGCCCAGATACTATACATCAACTATTGTAGAATACGACTGTACTACTTTAGACTTAATACTTAATCGCTCACTTTATAAGTTCTTATCATCTTATATTAACTTGTCTAACATTCAATCACATAGTTAAGTATTAGACATTACATTATAGTCTTAATATTATCATTATACTTTGATAATCTTTTAATCATGTCATAACTTATACTTATAAGTTTTCTCTTTATATGTTATCTTAGTAAACTAGATAACATTTCAGTAAACTGAAAACACTATTTCAATAAACCAGATTACATTTCAGCATCCTGAAATCACTATTTCAGCAGACCATGATCCACTTCAGCATACTGAAATCATTTCAGTAACCCGAAACCAATTTCAGTACCCTGAATTCTTCTTTCCAACATATCACATACATAATATAGTTCCTTGAATACCAAATTCAACAACTATATTTAAAATAACTTAATTTTTTATTTTTATTTCCCGTCGAATATTATTAATTAAGTAATAATATTTCTAAGTAAATGTTATTAACTTTTTAATCACATTTAAGTCAAGTACTACTAATAATATTTCAATCAAGTATCATTAGTCATGTAAAAATATTTTAAGTCATTTATTGAATTAACAAATAATTTATTTTAATTTTTTTCCTTTCCTCAATTAATTCGTTTAAGCATTTTAAAAAGCCACAAGCATAAAACCTCTTCACACCCGACCAAAAACCTTCCTCCAAATCTGCATAAATAATGCTTAAGGGTCTCAAGTCATAAAATCTTAGTTTCCATATTCTCCACATCATATATTCAATTAAATCCATTTATCTATATAACATCATTTATGTGATAAATACCAAATCAGTCCCAAAAATAATTTTTTCCTGAGATTTGGCAGAATATAGTTCCATATTGAATATATATTTTTCCCGAAATTTTTAAAATATATTTACTATATTTAAATAGTCTATAATAGCAAAATCTTCTCAGATTTATCATAAATTGAGATTAACTCTACAAATTCTAAATTTTACATGGTAAGCTCCGTTATATACATGTACTTCCAGTAAAAATTTTAGAATTTTTGGACTTATACACAGAGAGTTATTTAGGTAGCTTTCTAAAAATAGCCCTTAGCCGTAAAGTCCATAACTCTCAAATCGTATGACCAATAATTTCCAAATTTTTACAGAACCTGCCTAATCTCTGATATTATCACTCCAAATTCTCCTCAAATTTTTAAACCACAAAACGTGGACAAAAATTCTCCCGTTTCAGACTGGTCCAAAATAGTTTATTCTTTTTTCAGATAAACGGGACTGTTTTGGCTAAAACAGCCACTACGACTTGTAAACTTAACATTTTTGAGTGCTACCACTTGGGTTTATTAGTCAACACCTATATCTAGCACCCCTCTTTGACAAATCGCCAAAAGAAGGCGTAGATCAACAACGGTGGACATCCAAAAAACTTAAAAGTTATGATTTTATAAACTAGAAAAATTATTTTTCTTGTCTTTTCTTTCTCAAACAAATCAACACCCAATATGGGTAGATCCATACTTGAATCCATATAAAACACATAGATGAAAGAGTTTAAACATCCAAATCATAAACCCTCTTTTTTCTATTAGATTATTGAAAGAGAAGAAAATAAGAAATAAGTTTATACCTTTGCTTTTTCTTCTTCTTTTCTTCTTCTACATATTCTTTCCCATGGAGATTTCTCTCCTTCTTCTCTCCCAAATAAGGCAGCCGCCCCCTCCTCCTTTCTCTCCCTCTTTTTCCCGTTCTTTCTTTTTTTGTTTACTTCTTTCTCTCTCTTTCTTATCTTATCTTTTTATCTCTAAAAAAATCTATCCAATGTCTTCTCTCCTTCTCATATTCGGCCACATGGCCCATTATCTTCCAATTTTGTTTTATTTTATTAAATACTTACCCAATTAATATAATGCCCCTTCTTTTTAAAATGGGCTTTAACTTGTGCTATCATTTTAAATTTCTTTTGGGCTCGTATTTTCATAACTTGCTTACTAACAAAATAAGCTTAGGCTTCTACGAATAATTAAATTGGGTCATTATTATACTTGCCCTATACATGATACATTGGGCTAATTTAATAATTTAATTGCCCTTAAATCAATTTATCTACAAGTCTCATGCTTAATTAAATAATTGGGCTCCTTTAAATAATTTAACCTCCTTAGTCCATTAAATCTATTATTCATTTGAACTCTATTTAAATTCTTGGGCTATGACATTATTATAGTCCAATACTTTTAATTCTATTATACTCTAATCATTTGATTAGGGTTTTCATTTTCGACCTTTGCAAATAAATTCCTTACTCATGAATATTTAATTTCATAACCCAATTAGACTTGGTTATAAAATTAATTATTTGAGATGAATAAAATAAATCTCTTAGAGTTAGTATATATTTTTATATACTAACATTCTCCTATATTATAATCCCTTAGGTAATTTAATTATCATATCTAATATATATATTAGGTTACATAATTTTATATTTAATTTCCTTTATATACAAAATAATGTATACACATTATATAATGTATATTTATTTAATCAGTTATATAGTTCACATAAATCACAACATATTCCACTTCTAACTCAAATTTTGACTTTTCTCCATAAAAGTCAACTGTTGACTTTGACCAAAAAGTCAACCCTTACACATTTTGTGTTTATTGTCTTTTCTAACTAAACTTGACGTTCTGGATGCAACCGAGCAGTCCGTGCCTCAAAATTCTATCTCTAACTCAAATTTTGAGTTTTTACTTACTCTATTTTTATTGCTAATCATATTAGCTAATGACTTTATACTTATTCATCTTCTTATTTGCCAATCAAGACTAACATTCAAACTATGCTAATTACTAATATAGTTTTATCTTAATTCTCATATCCCTAACGTAATTCATCATTCATCTTGCTAAAATATATAGCACATTACTAAGTATATACATATATATATATATATATATATATTTATACATATACTCATCTTCGTTTAACCTCATAGCATCTCTTTATACGAAATCTTATTTTCTTAATAAAATTTCTCATTTATCAATATAACATTTATTATACTATTCAATTCACATTAACTTTCTAGGTATCGTAATACCTTGTCCTTAACATTCATTCACATCATTTCTAGGGTTTTGAAATTTTGTAACTCATATTTTCTCTATTCTCATTCAAATAGTAAACCATATAGGTTCTACTTAAAAATTTTAAATACATCCTCAAATTTTCGTCTAGGTTTTATTCTTTAACCTTTATTTTAATCATTTAAAATCTTATAGATTTTCGGATTGTCACATTCACCCATTCTTCTAAGAATTTCGTCCTTGAAATTACAGTCTACTATTCCCTACTCCTTTTATTCATCAAAACTAGGTTTTCAACTTAACCTTTACCTGACTTCATGCTTAATTTAATGAGTACGTCTTCCTTCCTTCTATGAGGAGCTCTGCTACCATCACATTCTTCTATGACATCTCTCTAAATTGTTAAAAAAAATTATATCATGCTGAGGGGTCATATAGACCAGGAACAAATAATTTTAACGGTATTCACACCGAAAAATGATAAATTACTAGGTATGTTTACAATCACAAAGAAGGTAAACTACCGATGCTAGTACTTTAGGTAATTAGCCTATCGTACGCTTACGTCATGCATAACATATTAATCTGGTTTTAGCGACTATTTGCGCTACTAGATTGAATTATTTTTTCCAATCGGCATATCTCCCTTATTCGGGGTTATTCACCTCAGTCTTAACATCAGAGTCCGTACCAAAATAATTTGGTACGGGATAAATTCTCAAAAAGATACTTAAATTTTCATAAACATTTGTCTAACTGAATCAATTAGCTTAGACGTATACCAATAATTCGAACATCAATCGAAACATATATCTGACCAAATTTAATTGGCACTAAACTTTTCTTTAAAATTCTAAAAATTATTTTATGACGTTATGATACCGCACTATATTTACAGCCGTTCGAGGATTTCGTCATTTTATGACTTTATCATACTATATCGTACCATAGTGGGCTAACGATCCTTAGATCACATCCAATACTAGATAATTCTGCATTAATAACTCCATCATTTTTATCATCTTTGCATCAGGTTCAATGATGCATTAATGATATATAAAATATATTTTGATATCTCAAATTATTTTTGTCTAGCCGAAACAATTAGCGTAGCCTCTTCTTTAAACAGCTCAAAATCATTGAAAATCATTTTTTGGTGTTATCATGCAGCAACAGGTAACGATGTGTTAGTGGTTCGAAGTCCACTTCTACACAATTGTAACCATGTGTTGCTGATAACAAAAAATTCATTTATATTTTTAAAGGAACATCAGTACGAATTTAGGTTGATGTCAAAAATTTGAAGTCTAGCACAGCTAGAAGATTTGGAATACATATACTTCCATCATCAACTTCAATTGCTCTAATGATCAATTGCTTAATAATTTTATCTATTAAAAATCCTCAATTCTTCATCCTCAACTTTTCTATACCCCAGTATAGTTCATCAAAACATACCACACGTTAGGAGTTCAGGACCTTTCCACAATAATATGAATTAGGAACTTATCCTAGTAATACGTAGTTCAAGAACCAATCAAGAACTGTCCATACGCTTAGGAGTTCAAAAATATACCATAAGATTATGAGTCACAAACTTACCATAAGTATGAGTTTTAAGGACTCGCACCTAATCTTATATTCTCTACCTATTCATTATACACATGAGAAAAGAATCACCTTCTCAACATACATATAACGAATAGCGCGATACCAACATTTCAATGATTATCAATGTGATAAACTAAGTAGTCGTTAGACCAAGCACAAAACCCCTTCCCATACAAAGGTTTGTACAACTCAGCTATCACATGAGTCCTTAATCAAAATCCCACATAATCGTAGCTCTCTCTTTAGTCAATACGAATTTCATTTAATCCGTATTTCATCATTTCCAACTCTTTTGAGTTTAACTCGTACTATTTCATAGTACCATATTCGTATAGCAATTCTGCTATAAAGTCTTCAATCAATAGATTGATCATCTGTCCTCCTATGACCTCATCAGATCACGTTGTGATCTTATATTATAATCGTGTTATATTACAATTCTTTTCCAATCTTAGGGTCGTTTTATTTTACGATCTTTTTTTCCTTTAATCATATTATGATTTTCCATTTTTCATCTTATAGACTTTGTCTATTTATTATCACTTTTCATCTTTATTATTGGAGTCAGGTAACTCCGAATTCTTCTCTTATAATTCTTCAAGATTCTTCTTTGAATCTTATTTATCTTCTCCTTATCTTTAATGATGAATTTCTTGAATTCAATTCTTATCACTTAAACTCTATTTGATTTTATTCCTTATCCTCATCCCTGCAGTTATAGCCTAAGGTAACCCTACCTAAGGTTTATAACCTACAGCTCTGATACCAACCTGTGGACACCCCAAAATCCGGGTCCTTAGAACCTCGAAATTGGTATGTTACGGTACTTCATTATCATATATAATCTATCATCTAATGCGGAATAATAAACATATATTGTTCATTTCACATAATTCTATAATATTTCCCCAGGTTTATCAAACATAACTAAATACATACCTTCAAAATTACAAATGGTTTACATAAGATAACGAAATAGTTATTCGCATAACAATCTATTATTGTACTTTGCTCTTGTCTCTGATCTTCTTCAATCCTTCGTCTTAATCTGAAATTTAATATCATGATATATCAAGGGTGAGCAACGGCTTTGCTCATCAAGTTTAAATTTAATAAAAATATATAATGATTGAAAGAAATAATAACCTTTCAAGTTTTAAACAATATAATAATTGTGAAATAGCATGAATCAAAATGTCAATAATTGAATGACTAAATCAATAACGTTTAATGTCAACAAGGACCGTGAACAAATTTTATCTGAACCTTAAGGTAATGAAGGTGATCAGCCTTTCATACTTTATGAACATATGCAACATACACTAAGTGCGATCAATAATCAATATAGACGTGAATAATCATCAATAATCATTCACTAACATACTTTGAAATATAACTCGAGTTTGAGTTAGGGAACATGCATGTATAGTCGATTACTGCTACACAATCTAATTTAATCTCCTTATTGAAAAGACTTATCAGTTATAAGATTGATCTTTCAATTAGTATATCATACTTTATCTCGTAATACTAATACATCATAGTAAACTATCTAATATTTAACCACATAGTCAACTACAAGATAATTCCTTAACACCATACACATTTACAAGTCTAAACCTAGCATACATAGAGTCTGTAATAGTATTAAATACAGTATACTGAGTGATTTTCCACAAACAACCAACAAATTAGTTTTCGTCTCGTCTACACTGTTTTCACAGCGAGTTAGATCGGTTGCTAATTCGTATATACCTCCGTTCACTGAAGGAATTGTTTAGCCTAGATATTATACATCAACTATTGTAGAATACGACTGTACTACTTTAGACTTAATACTTAATCGCTCACTTTATAAATTATTATCATCTTATATTAACTTATCTAACATTCAATCACATAGTTAAGTATTAGACATTACATTATAGTCTTAATATTATCATTATACTTTGATAATCTTTTAATCATGTCATAACTTATACTTATAAGTTTTCTCTTTATATGTTATCTTAGTAAACTAGATAACATTTCAGTAAACTGAAAATACTATTTCAATAAACCAGATTATATTTTAGTATCCTGAAATCACTATTTCAGCAGACCATAATCCACTTCAACATACTGAAATCATTTCCGTAACCCGAAACCAATTTCAGTACCTTGAATTCTTCTTTCCGACATATCACATAAATAATATAGTTCCTTGAATACCAAATTCAACAACTATATTTAAAATAACTTAATTTCTTATTTTAATTTCCCGTCGAATATTATTAATTAAGTAATAATATTTTCAAGCAAATGTTATTAATTTTTTAATAACATTTAAGTTGAATACTACTAATAATATTTCAATCAAATACCATTAGTCATGTAAAAATATTTTAAGTCATTTATTGAATTAACAAATAATTTATTTTAATATTTTTCATTTCCTTAATTAATTTGTTTAAGCATTTTAAAATGCCATAAGCATAAAAACTCTTCACACCCGACCCAAAACCTTCCTCCAAATCTACATAAACCATGCTTAAAGGTCTCAAGTCGTAAAATCTTAGTTTTCATATTCTCCACATCATATATTCAATTAAATCCATTTATTTATATAACATTATTTATGTGGTAAATACCAAATCAGTCCCAAATATATTTCTTTTCTGGGATTTGGCAGAATATAGTTCCATATTGGACATATATTTTTTTCGGAATTTTTAAAATACATTTGCTATATTTAAATAGTCCATAATAGCCAATTATTCTCACATTTATCATGAATCGAGATGAAATCCACAAATTCTAAAATTTACAGGGTAAGCTCCTGTTATATACATGTACTTCCAGTAAAAAAAAATTTATTTTTGGACTTATACATAGAGAGTTATTTGGGTAGCTTTCTAAAAATAGCTCTTAGCCGTAAAATCTATAACTCTCAAACCGTATGGCCAAAAATTCCCAAATTTTTACAGAACCTGCCTAACGTCTCTTATTATCACTATAAATTTTTCTCAAATTTTTAAAGCATAAAAATGGACGAAAATGCCCCCATTTCAGACTGGTCCAAAATAGTTTATTCCTTTTTTAGAAAAACGGGACTGTTTTGGCTAAAACAGCCACTACAGCTTGTAAACTCAACATTTTTCAGTGCTACCACTTGGGTTTATTAGTCAACACCTATATCTAGCACCCCACTTCAACGAATCACGAAAAGAAGACGTAGATCAAAAACGGTGGACATCCAAAGCACTTAAAAGTTAGGGTTTTATAAACTAGAAACATTATTTTTCTTTTCTTTTCTTTCTCAAACAAATCAACACCCAATATGGGTAGATCCATACTTGAATCCATATAAAACACATAGATGAAAGAGTTTAAACATCCAAATCATAAACTCTCTTTTTTTCATTAGATTATTGAAAGAGAAGAAAATAGAAAATAAGTTTATACCTTTATTTTTTCTTCTTCTTTTCCATGGAGATTTCTCTCCTTCTTCTCTCCCAAATAAGTCAGCCGCCCCCTCCTCCTTTCTCTCCCTCTTTTTCCCGTTATTTCTTTTTTTGTTTACTTCTTTCTCTCTCTTTCTTATCTTATCTGCTTAGATCTAAAAAAATCTATCCAATATCTTCTCTCCCTCTCATATACGGCCACATGGCCCATTATGTTCTAAATTTATTTTATTTTATTAAATACTTACCTAATTACTATAAAGCCCCTTCTTTTTAAAATGGGCTTTAACTTGGGCTATCATTTTAAATTTCTTTTGAACTCGTATTTTCTTAACTTGCTTACTAACAAAATAAGCTTCGGCTTTTACCAATAATTAAATTGGGTCATTATTATACTTTCCCTATACATGATACATTGGGCTAATTTAATAATTTAATTGCCCTTAAATCAATTTATCTACAAGTCCCATGCTAAATTAAATAATTGGGCACGTTTAAATAATTTAACCTCCTTAGTCCATTAAATCTATTATTCACTTGAACTCTATTTAAATTCTTGGGCTATGACATTATTATAGTCCAATACTTTTAATTCTATTATACCCTAATCATTTGATTAAGGTTTTCATTTTCGACCTTTGCAAATAAATTCCTTACTCATGAATATTTAATTTCATAACTCAATTAGACTTAGTTATAAAATTAATTATTTAAGATGAATAAAATAAATCTCTTAGGGTTAGTATATATTTTTATATAATAACATTCTCCCATATTATAACCCCTTAGGTTATTTAATTATCATACCTAATATATATAGTAGGTTACATAATTTTATATTTAATTTCCTTTATATACAAAATAATGTATACACATTATATAATGTATATTTATTTAATCATTTACACAGTTCACATAAATCACAACATATTCCACTTCTAACTCAAATTTTAACTTTTATCTATAAAAGTCAACTATGAACTTTGACCAAAAAGTCAACCCTTACACATTTTGTGTTTATTGTCTTTTCTAACTAAACTTGACGCTCTGGACACATCCGAGCAGTCCGTCCCTCAAAATTCTATCTCTAACTCAAATTTTGAGTTTTAACTTACTCTATTTTTATTGCTAATCATATTAGCTAATGACTTTATACTTATTCATCTTCTTATTTGCCAATCAAGACCAACATTCAAACTATGCTAATTACTAACATAGTTTTATCTTAATTCTCATTTCTCTAATGTAATTCATCATTCATCTTGCTAAAATATATAGCACATTACTAAGTATATATATATATATATATATATATATATATATTTTATACATATACTCATCTTCGTTTAACCTCATAGCATCTCTTCATATGAAATCTTATTTCCTTAATAAAATTTCTTATGTATCAATATAACATTTGTTACACTATTCAATTCACATCAACTTTCTAGGTATCGTAATACCTTATCCTTAATATTCATTCACACCATTTCTAGGGTATTGGAATTTTGTAACCCATATTTTCTTTATTCTCATTCAAATAGTAAACCATATAGGTTCTACTTAAAAATTTTAAATACATCCTTAAATTTCCATCTAGGTTTTATTCTTTAATCTTTATTTTAATCATTTAAAATCTTATAGATTTTTAGGTTGTCATAGATTCCGGAGAGGGAATCCTTATAAGGAGGGAAGAATGTAAGGGCCGAAAATTTTATACGACTATAATTTTACGAATGAATTATATATATATATATATATATATATATATATATATATATATTACTTTATTAACTATTATCATTATTGTTATCACTAATATTTTGAACATATAAGATATGGATTAAGCAAGTTAGTCAATTGAATGATTAGTAGTTGACTATAAAAGGAAGCCAAGATGAATAGTTGTTCAAAACCCTAATTTGAATCTCAAATAGGAACTTGAATATTAATACATTTGTTATTGTATTTAAGATGATATGTATGTACATTATGTGATTAATGCTAAGTGATTAATTATTGATATGAATTATATATATAGTGTTTATGTGAGTGGTCATAACTTATTAAGCCAATTAGAGCTAATAAGTTAATAAACTATTAGAATGTGTAATGACTTATGTGGGTTATATAATTGATTAAATAAATACATACTATAAAATGTGTATACATTTATTTTGTATATAAAGTTATGTAACCCAACATATATATTAGGTATGTTAATTAAATAACCTAAGATATTTATTTAATACATCTCAAATAATTAATTTTATAACTTAAGTAAAGCAAGTCTAATTAGGTTATGAAATTAAAGATGTATGAGTAAGGAATTCATTTACTTATATGTGTAATGGAACCCTATCTAAATGATTAGGATAGGATGAAAATTAAAAAGTATAAACTATGTTGAATTGCAAGCCCAAAAAATTAAAATTGCTAGCCCAAAGAATTAAAAGAGTATCCCAAACTTAGCCCAAAGGGAAAGGGGACTTATTGGACATTAAGTATGCTAAATGGGCCTTAAAAAGAAAATAAATTTGAGCCCAAAAGGCTTATATGGCCGAAATTTTGGAGAGGAGTGAAGAAAGGGGTGATGTATGCAATGATTTCTTACTTTAGTAGGTGAACCACTCCCTTAGGTGTCACCTACTTAGTTAGCCACCAACTTTAACCAAAGTCACAAGCAAGCTTTACATTGCAAGCAACATCAAGTGATAAGGAAGAGAGATAAGGAACAAGAGTGATTGGTGGATGATTATAGATATATCAAATATATCTATACAAATTTTACTAACAAACAAAACCTTACTCTCATCTCATTTCATTTAATTTTCTTTAGTTATCTTAGCAAAGCAACCAAGAGAGAGAGAGAGTGAGGATATTTCAGCCAAGAGAGAGAGAGAGAGAATTCTTGCAAGCTTCATAGTTCCTTAACTAAAATTAGGGAGAAGAAGGAAGGAAAACAAGCTAAGGTATAAGAAATCCCTACTTATATAGTCTAATTTCTTTTTGGTTTTATTTGAGTTTTGATTTTTGCAAAGTTATAATCTTGAGGTTTAAAACCTTAGATCTATGTGTTTAATAGTGTTTCATGTTTAGATTTAACTCTTTTGTGGATTAAAAGTTTGATCTAAAGTGTGAAATATGAGTTAGATTTTTCAAAAGTAGAAAATCATAATTTTTCTTAGCCTTGATTGTGTTTAATCTTGTGTTTGTTGATTATTTGGTGAATTAGATCATGGATCATGTTATATCCATGAGTATATGAGGTTCAAGTAGGTAATATGATGAGTTATGTTGTTTATTATGTGAGAATATGGAAGATTTCTTAAAAATCACAAAAGGTTAAAAATCAGATTTTAAGAAAACGCAACATAAAATTATTCCACATCTAACATTATTATTGAATATTTCACATCTAAGATTATTATTGAATATTCGCATTTATTGCAAGTTTCCTAACTCAACTTGAGTTATTAATTTCAAAGCGTGATTAGTGAATAATTATTATTAGTTATTCACATCTATAATGATTATTGTTATGCGCACATAGTACAGTTAATTCTTGTTCTATTATTAGCACTGTTTATGAGCCATATCTAAGCTATTTGTTTTGGCGAGACTAATATTTGTTAAAACATGAAACGTTCTATTTATTATGAATTGATTTATTGGAAGATCTATGCCATTGATTTTGGCTAGATCAATATTGATATTATATGTTGAAATCATAATATTTCTTTAAAAGCCATCCAAACCATATTGTTGTGGTACGGACTCTTGATGTAAGACTGAGA
This sequence comes from Panax stipuleanatus, assembly GCA_020205555.1. NCBI lineage: Eukaryota > Viridiplantae > Streptophyta > Magnoliopsida > Apiales > Araliaceae > Panax > Panax stipuleanatus. The sequence goes on from CM035125.1 coordinate 99,816,124, forward strand.
TGAACAAACTTTATTGTCGTAAAACGACCCATGCGTTATTATTAAGTACTATGCATAATATAAAGTACAATGAAGCTGATCACTTTATGTACTGCAGAGAATATGATTTAATCTTTACGGTTAACTTATATTCCTGGGGTAATTTAGTTTTAATAACTAATGATTCCTCTATTAGTTCATGATCCCTGTGTGATCACTCAACATGAAATCTGAGAATATCCCACTTTATTGAATATTATTGCAGTATTGCTAATTCTTCTTATTCACTTTAATATAATTGAATCTTCGAAAGAATTTTACTCTTTCATCCTTGATTTGTTATTCAACATGATATTTAAGAAAGTCTTGTTATTGAAAATGAATTATTCTTCAGCTACTTCAAAATCCTTTGATTATTGATGGAGTTCCATATAAACTAGACTCTTCTATTCATGATATATATCCTTTATTGTATACTTTGACTTGCTGAGCAAACTCGTTGCTCACCCTTGCTTCAATCAAAAACATTTCAGCTAAGGACGAGGTAGTAGAAGGTTTTAACAAGGACAAAGACACTGACAAAGCTCAGGAGTAGTTAGTATTGACTTTTAATTGTTAAGTAAAATTATATAAATTATTTATGTAACCATTTTGAATAGATAAGGACATGTAAGTTATGTCAAGGTTAGTTAACCTAGGATGACGATATAATTATGTTTTGAAGTATGTTTTTATTAAGGACATGTAATGAAGGATATCTTTCATTAATGAATTGGTAGTTAGATGTGATATGTACGATCGATCGTGAGCACTAAACCTGAGGTTAGGGAACCCAGATTTGGGGGTGTCACAGACTCCACGATCGTGGTGAGTGAAGGTTTCTTTGTTCGATCGATGCGTTTCTTTTTCTTAGGCTCAGACATTTTGTTTAGCCTTATCCTTACTATGCTTCTTCTTCTTCTTCTCTTTTAGAACTTCTTCTGGTGATTCAGTCACTTCCAGAGTGAGTTCCCTTTAAGTGACAAAACCTAGAATCCCAGTACCAGAACCCCCTTGGGGTACATCAGTGGTTAAGCCTTAGGGCTCTTCTTCCATCTGAACACATTCTTTTAATTTTCTCTTTCCCTTACTCTTTCTGACTAGAGTAGAGGGTTCTTCTTGGTTGACTTCTTCTTCTTCTTCAGCTTCCCTTACCACAGACATGTTTCCCTGCAGATCAGGTTTCTTCTTCACATCACCAGTCCTTCCACTGGATTTAGACATCATCTTCACATTTTTTGCAGGGTTCCTCTTCCAGTTTTCAAATAGTTGCTGGGTCATCCTTCTGTTGGCATTGATCGGTGCTCCTTCCTTGTCTCCAATTTTGTCTCCCAGAGCAGATTGGAGAATTATGCTTATGAATCTTCCATAGAGCATTTTGCCAAAGCTCTTCGCCTTCTTTTAGCTGAGCATCCACTTCCCAAACCATTCTATGAGCAAAGCCCCATAGTTGAGTTAATTTCTGAAGCAGATTGATGTCACGAGCTTCAGTTGGTTCTCATTCACAGAGTCGTGGCCAGAGCTCTTGCAACATATGCACTTCCCAACAACATCAGTCAGAAATTCATACTTCTAGGGAAACTCTTTCTTCTTGTAGCCCTTGATGCCTTGAAACTTCTTGTGGTGCATCTTCTTTAGACCTTCATGAAAGTCAATGACGCTCAAAGATGGAAGGCCCTTTGATTTAAAACCTAGGGCTAGGTTTATACTTTCAGCATTGAGTTGAATCTACAGACCCTTGACCTTTATAGTGATGACGTCATTTTCAATGATTCCATTGCAGTATAACTCTTTCACCAGCTTTGGATAAATCTTTGTACTGGTACTCAGAACTTCTTTGAGACCAGCTTTCTTTAGAAGGGACAAAATTTTGTGAAACTGTGGGTCAGTTGTCTTGAATTCATCGAAGCATAGTTGGTAACCAGATATAACATTGGAAGCAACCATTAATTTGTTGATTATCCTGTGACGAGCAAAATTAGCTGAGCGTTTTGAAAGTTAGGGTTTCTTTTAAGAGAGAGAGAGAGAGAAATGAGCTTTTAAAATTCAAAGGTGAACTGACAAAAGATATTTTAAAGTATTTATAACTTCCCTCCTCACGATCTGCAGAGTGGGGCACGTGTCAAGTTTTGAAGAGCTCCACGATTTTAAGTCGTATGAAAAGTACTGATTTTCCTTTAGCTCCCTTTGAGCTAGTGTATCCTTCAGGATGACTACGATTGTCGAGGCTACTCCACAATTATTAAATTTATTTCTGAATCTGCTCCACGACCGTTGTCTCTACTTGTCCTTGTGATGCATTCTGAATCAGCATCCCTTCTAGGTTAAGGTTACTCAGGAAGGGCCAACCTCTTAGTCTAAAACTAAGGGTCAGGCTTATCCCTGAGGCCCTTGTCAGAAGAGCTTCTTTGACTTGGTAGTAGTGTTGTTATCACAGTGGGCTTCTTTGCCATGTCAAGACTACTCCACGATCGTGGTTTCTCTTAGTCATCTCCACGATTTTGACATAGCCTTTTTATCTGTATGGTTAGCACCAACTAGAGCATAGAATTTATGGTTGTAGATTTAGCATACCTAACTCACTTATTAGTTTATTAAATCTGGATTCATCTAAGAGTTTTGTAAAGACATCAAGAAGTTGATTTTCAGTAGGGATGTATTGTAAAGATATAGTTCCATTTTGAACATGATCCCTAATAAAAGGATATCTTATTTCTATATGCTTAGTCCTAGAATGCATGACAGGATTATGTGTAATTGCTATGGCACTTGTGTTATCACAGTGAACAGGTATAGACTTGAAATCAAACCCATAGTCTGCTGCTGGTTCTTCATACATAGGATTTGAGCACAGCAGCTGCCTGCAGCAATGTATTCAGCTTCTGCTGTTGAAGTTGATACTGAATTTTGCTTCTTGCTAAACCAGAACACAAGTCTGCTTCCTAGCAGTTGACAAGTGCCACTGGTGCTTTTTCTATCAATTTTACAGCCTGTAAAATCAGCATCTAAATATCTTGTCAGTTCAAAGGAAGACTCCTTGGGATACCAAAGTCTCAAGTGAGGTGTGCCTTTGAGATACCTGAAAATTCTTTTTACAGCAGTTAAGTGTGATTCCTTAGGATTAGCTTGAAATCTAGCACATATGCATGTTGCAAATAGTATATATCTGGTCTACTAGGCAGTTAAGTACAGAAGAGAACCTATCATACCTCTGTATTGAGTAATGTCAATACATTTACCTTTCTCATTTTTGTCAAGCTTAGTTGCTGGAACAGTTGGTGTTTTCATGGGAGAGGCTGATTCCATGTCATACTTCTTAAGTAAGTCTTTGATGTACTTGACTTGGTTAATGAAGATACCTTCATCAGTCTGCTTCACTTGCAGTCCAAGAAAGAAATTTAGCTCACCCATCATGCTCATTTCGAACTTGCTTTGCATAAGCTTGGCAAATCTCTTGCACTGATTTTCATCAGTAGAACCAAAGATAATATCATCTACATAGATTTGAACTAGTAAAACTTTATCTTTGTGCTTCCTAAGAAATAATGTGGTGTCTACTCTACCTCTAGTGAATCCTTTTTCAATAAGAAAGTTTGTTAATGTTTTATACCATGCTCTAGGTGCTTGTTTAAGTCCATATAAGGCTTTGTCTAATCTATAGACATAATTAGAGAGAGTTGGATTGATGAAACCTGGAGGTTACACTTGTAATATTGTAGAATTTCTGAATATTATTAAGTGAATATATTAATAAAAATGAATATTTATTTGAATATAAATGATTATATGTTATGAGATGGGTTAACTCGATTGTTTCGAATTGAATATATATAATAATTGAGGAAAGTATTGAGTTTATGATAAGCTCGATGAAATGCCTTGTGTGGCACGAGAATAGATTCGATGATGAATTAATTAATTCGAGGATGAAGGAATTATTAAGTGAGCAATTAATCTATATTAATTGTTAATTGTTATTATGAGAAATATAGTAATAGTATGTCGACTTATTATTATTGCTAGTAATAGTATAATAATAAGTACATTGTTTATAAATACTATAAGATTTATATTTATTAAATTGTTGAGGAATGTGATAATTTATCGTATAGAATGTTGGTAATTGTTGTTAAAGGTAAATTAATGAGGGATAGATTAATTAATATTATTGATTAATTAATTGACAAGGTGAGTAATTAATTATTAGTGATTAATTGACATTGTGAATACTAAAACAAACGAGAAGGTCATTAATATAATAAAATTTTATTAATTGCGTTGTGCAATGTTATGAGATATTAAACATATAATATATTGAAGCTATAACTATATTATATAGTGCAACGTGACGCATTAATGTGATTATATTATATATATAAACTATATAGTAAAGTTTATTGAGTGGTGAAAGCTACATGATTAATGCCTATGTGACAATTGTGTGTGTGTGGACATTAAATTAGTATCTCTTGAATATATAATAAATAATTGTTGATTAATGATTACTTCAATATTTACTATAATTGAATAATAGAATTGGAATAGTATGATGTGATAATACTCAATTGAATTATATTTGGTGTTAGTGAAATGTACATAGATTATATATGTACAAATTAAATTTACTACATTGTGATAGTATATAATTATTGAAATTACATTGAGAAACTAATGGAAATTATGAACTAAGCATATATTATATGCACATGAATACAACCTAAAGTATATAGTATGTGTAAAATGGCTTAAGTGTTGTATGTTACCCAATTGCTGAGCATTGTAGCTTTGTCTCATAATTAGAGTCATCCTCATTCTCTCCCTCACGTGTATAGCTTGCAAGCCTAAGCCTATTACTTCTCCTTAAACTCAGCAATGTTCTAGCAAATGATGAACAAAGGAGTGGCTTTCATGATGCATTTCACCATTTACCCACCAACTTCTCCTTAACCTTCAAACAATTCTACAATTTATTGGTTTGAAATGGTGGAAGTTAGCATTACCTGGATACTAACTTCTCTATAAATATAGTCTCTACTCCTTCAATTTCATTTGCTGAGATATTGAGAGCATATAGAGAGTGAGCATTTATATATATCAGTAGAGGGAGAAGTGTGATTTAGCAGCAAGCCCAAATTGCATTGCAAAGGTATTAATTATTTCCTTAGTCTTCATTTCTTAAAGACTTCTAAATTTCTTAATATTGAGCATGATTTTTGAGATGATATGATTGGATAATGTTGGTTAGTTGATATATAAGCTAAGACATGCGTTAGTAAGGCAATGTAGATGGTTTCAACTGAATTCATAGGGGATTTTTGTGTTTGAGTTATCCTTCTGCCGAAGCAGAACCTGTTCAATATTGGCCGAGACCCTGCGCAGCTGCACCAGTTTTGTACTAGGGCGCAGCGCAGCTGCGCCATTCCCCTATACCAGTTTTCTGACTTCTGCTAAAATTTGTTAAAGTGTAGTTAGTTAATATGGTTCAAACAAGTATGCTAATAAGTTTCACATGCCTATATGAGTACATTAACATAACATGAACATATTTTACTATGTTTGCATGCACAATTGATGAAATGACCTATAGTTTTCAAAATGAGCTTAGAGTTTAAAAAGGGTCTTTGACATGTTATATCCATATTGATATTCTGACTTGTTAAGCATGAGTATATGGTTTAAGAATGCATGAAAAACATGTTAACTTGCGTATATATGTTTCATAATATAACATGAGCATGTTGAACCTCATTAGTGAATATTACTGAGAAAATATATGTTTTGAAGGCGAACTTTGACATGTAGGCATCATATCTACGTTCTGATTTTCGCGAGCATGATTATATGGTTTGTTAAGCATGAAAAGTTAGTTTAAGGTGTTGTAATTTCACTAGCGTACATGGTTTGCGTTTAAAACTATTTCATAGGCTAAAATTGAAAGTTTTGGAAAACTAAAGTGGTATGAACCGAGGTATTAGTGTTCTGATATTTGAATATGAGTGAGAGTGCTCTTAACCTCACTAATCTATCTTACGTGTATACATACCATGTTAGATACCATGAAAACTAGTTAGACATGAATAAGATATGATTTAAGCTTGTAACGATGTTAGTTGTGCATATATGATGAAAATATTTATGAGCATGCCTAACACGGGTTGTATGATCACCTCATATGTTTAGATGACAAGCATGATAGCTTATATGAATTCATGGCGTTGTATGACCCTAAGTCGTTAGAAACTGTGATTTAGAACTATATCATGTATGATTGAACTTGGAAAGGTTGAACAAGCATGGAAAGACCCTTTAACATGTGTATATGCTATGTGATATCGTATGTTGATGCTTGAATCCGATTCTTGACAGTTAACTTATAGCAATGCTATAACTTACTAAATAGAATATGTTTGGTATTGGTTGTGGTCTTATGTGTTAGTGATGATTTATGAAGATGTTTAACTTGAAAAGAGTAACTTTAAAGATAAAAGACGATGAAAGTTATATCTATCTAGAATCGTGAATTGGTATGATCCTATGCGTCTTATAAACTGTGTAGCTAAGTTAAGACCCAACTTATGTGTTGATTAATAAAGTATGATGTTAAACTATATAGCTAATGAATATCCTATACATGTAAATATATGATAATAGGATTCAAAAGTGTTGATTAACTTTACGTGGATAGACTACGCTTAAGGCAAGTATCCTAAACCCTTGCATTACTTTATTCAACGAATATTGTAAGCAAGTATTTGAACTCTATTCTTATTGAATACGTATTAAGTTTATTGTTGTGCAAGTGAGTTATTCAAATTATAACTTATTGTGTCATAGTTACGACAAAGTCGATTATATTCTTTGAACTTTAATATCAAGTATCGAACTTATAAAGAGTAGTCTATGCCATTTGATTCGGCTAGACTTATATCATGATTAGAAAGCTATCCAAACCAATTGAATGGTGTAGAATTCTTATATTGACTGAGATGAACAATCCTTCTTGAAGAGAAAATATAATTGTCGGGAGACCGACGTGCGCACTTGACTATGATTAAATGTTATGCATAATGTAGGGTACTTTAGGCTGATCACCTATTGTACTTGTTTTTATTGGATTATCAGTATATTTCTATTAATCCTAGTAAGAGTTCATAGTCCTTAGTGACTGCTCAGTATTCAATTATCTTAAAATCTTGAATTAATTTAGTATTGAATCTTATTGATATTCTGCTGTCCTTAGCGACTATTATGGAGAACTGTTGATATTTCTTGCTATCCTTGAACTATCATACCTTCCTATACCCTTTTGATTCGAGAACTATATTATTCACCCCTGTTGTTATATTATTTGCTGAGCAAACTTGTTGCTCATTCTTGCTTTCCCTACAAACATTTAAGGCAGAGCAGGGTGGACCTTCGAGAGTCGATAAGGGCAAGGGCAAGGCTACCGACTAGCTAGCTATTTTTATGTTCTAAATATTATAATGTTGTATTATGTCTATTAAGATGATGTATTAAGACTGATTTTGAACTATGTTTAAGCTTAAGTTAGATTATATAATAAGTCGTTATTTGATATTATTATATAATCTATTAAGTTCTGTAGGTTACGAGACTTGGGGGAATAAATATAATAAATCATTGTATATTATTCTAGATTATCCTCTTTGATGCTATGATTTTAGTTATTATTGTATTATCGTGAGAACGTGACGAACCGAATTCGAGAGACTAGTGGCGATCCGAATTTGGGGGCGTCACAGCTCCACATATACTTCTTCTAGAAGTTCACCATTTAGAAATGATTCTTGGCATTCATATGGAAGACTTTGAACTTCATGTGGGCAACAAAGGCAAGGAATATTCTGATAGCTTCTAGTCTGGAAACAGGTGCGAAGGTCTCGTCGTAGTCGATGCCTTCTTCTTGGGAATAATCTTTGGCCACTAGTCTTGCCTTGTTCCTTGTGATCACCCCATCTTCATCCATTTTATTTCTGAAGACCCATTTGTGCCAATAATTGGGTGATTCCTTGGTCTAGGAACTAATCTCCAGACTTTGTTTCTTTCAAACTGATTTAGCTCCTCTTGCATTGCTTCTATCCAACTCGAATCTTCCATGGCATCTTCTATCTTCTTGGGTTCCATTTGGGACAGAAAGCTCAGATAAAAACACTTATTTTGGGTGGCAGATCTCATCTTGATTCTTGCATTTGGATCTCCAATAATCAGGTCTTGAGTGTGATCTCTTGCCCATCTGCTCCCTGTTAGAACATCTGTTCTGGTGCCTTATTGTCTGAATTCTATAAGATCAACTTCTGTCTCTTGTTGCAGAGGTTCGTCGTCTGGTGTAGCTCTCTCCACGATTTCTTCTGCAGGCTTGACGATTCCATCTTCTTGGGCTGCTATCGTGGTGTTGGGATCGACCACCTCATTCGTAGTGTCTGGATCGTCGATCGCAGTGCCTTGTGGTATAGACTTGTCTGAGTCTGTTTCATCAAAGATAATGTGAATCGAGACTTCAACACTTTAGCGCCTTCTTGTTGAACACTCTATAGGCCTTGCTGTGTGTGGCATATCCAAGAAAGATTCCTTCGTCTGACTTGGGTTGGAACGTAGTCAGATATTATTTTCCATTATTTAGAATGTAGCATGCACAGTCGAACATATGGAAATAGCTGTCATTTGGCTTTTTTCCTCTCCACAGCTCATAGGGAGTCTTCTTCAGTGTAGAGTGGACGAGAGACCTGTTCTGAGTGTATCATGTAGTGTTGATAGCTTCTGCCCAAAAATATTCAGGTAGATGAGCTGCTGCTAGTAAAGTTCTTCATGCTTCGATCAAGGTTCTGTTCTTCCTTTCAGCTACTCCGTTTTTTTGTGGAGTTCGAGGAGCTGAGAAGTTGTTGATGTCGTTGTCTGCACAGAACAGATCTTTCTCGGAGAAGTCAAACTCTCTTCTATGATCACTCATTATGGCCTTGATCTTCTCTACTTTTTTGCTCATCACCAGCTTGAACATCTTGATGAGTTGGGAGCTTGTTTCATCTTTAGAATTTAGAAAGAACACCCATGTGAATCTGGTGTACTCATTTATTACGGCCAGTGAGTATCTCTTCCCTCCAAGGCTTACAGTCGAAATTGGCCCGAAAAGATCCATGTGAAATAACTGTAGGGCTTATCAATTGAGTTGACTGCTTTGCCTTTGAATGAGCTCTTTGTTTGCTTTCCAAACTGACAGGCATTGCATAACCTTTCTTTGATGAAGCTGAGCTTGGGTAAGCCTGCTACTAAATCTTTGGAGGCCGATTTTGAAATACTCTTGAAGTTGAGATGAGACAACCTTCTATGCCATAGCCAGCTCATTTCTTCAGAGGCTTTAGCAAGAAAGCAGATTGTCTCATCAAAACTCAGTTGAGCAAGATGAACAGTGTAGACGTTTTCTTCTCTTGTTCCGTTCAGCTTTATAGAAGAGGTCTTCAGATCTCTGACTTGACACTGATTGTTGAGGAAGGTGACTTGATGACCCTTGTCGCAAAGTTGGCTGATGCTCAGAAAATTATGCTTTAGTCCTTCCACATATGCTACTTTGCTGAAGGACACTGCACCATTCCCAGCTGAGTTGTAACAATTGTGATTTTATAGTTAATTTTAATATTTGTTGAATTAAATAAATATTTTATGTGATGTATTTATTGAATTAAATAAATAAATTATGTGATTTATGGAGTGATTTAATTAAGTGTTATATATTAATTAAATGAATATGTAATATTTATTTAATTAATGTATATTAATTTTATATTATAGTTATAATTTAATTGAGATAATTGAATTAGAGGAATTATGTGATGAAGCGTTACATGAATTATAATTAGCGAGTAATTATAATTATGTGACAAGTTTATGTGATTAATTGATGTTGGATTTTAATTGATTAAATTAGTTGATTAATATTTAATTGATTAAAATATGACATAAAGGTATGTGTTAAAATGATTTGTTAAAATAAAGAAAAAGGATTTTAAATCTATTTTCCAAACAAGGCCTTAGCTAATAAACTGCTTTTAAAAATAATTCTGTTTTGGCCAAACAAGCCTTGTGGATATTTAAATTCAAAATTTTTGTAACCTATGTATTAATTAGTAATTAGTATATGTAATTATATTACGAGTTACATATTCTATAATTATATGTGTTATATGTATATTGTATATACACTAAGTTACGTTAGTTTAGAGTTAGTCAGTTAGAGAAACTAAGAAAAGAAAGAGAGAAAGAGAAGAGAAAATAACAGAGAAGAAGATAGAGAGAAGAGGAAGAGAAAGAAAAGATAAAGCATGAGAAGCTTGAAGGGAATCACTATCATCTTCTTCTTCAATCATCTAAGCAAAAAGGGTATTATTTCAATTTCTTTATAGTTCTATGTGTTTTCTTTATAATATTCATGAATATGAGTTCTCTGTGTATATGATTTAGCATGAAAGTTATACAAATATGATGTACATATATAAATTGTGTTTATAATGGTGATTATATGAATTATATGTCATGATCAAGGATTTTCAGAAATTAAATTTTTGTCAGAACATGTTTTAATGGAAAAATTGATGTTCTTATGATTTTGTATGTTATTAGCCAATTTTAGAGTAAAAGTTATGATTTGATTGTGTGTTAATATGCCTATTTAGAATTGTTGTGATAATATCTTCAATTTCAAACATAATGCATGTTTTATAAGTTGAATTGGTAAGAAAATTTTATTACAAGAAATTGCTTTATGAAAATATGAGTTTTCATGAAAATGGCCAAAATGGATTTTCAAAACTTGTGATTATCATTGTTTAAATGATTTTATGTTTTGGAAGCATGCTTTATATATGTGTAATAACGTATATATATTTTTACAGAGTCTATAGTACTGGATTTTTGGCGTTGTTGGCTTGTTTGGGTTGTTCGGTTAAATAGAGAGCCGTGGCTGTCTGCGTCTGGCCGAGCTGCTGCGCAGCTGCGCCGGCAGCATGGCCAGGAGCAGCGCAGCTGCGCCACTGGCCGATCCCAGATTCCTTCCCTGCGCAGTTGCGCCGGTTATAAGGCAGCTGGCTGCGCAGCTGCGCCGGGCACAGTGCTTGGGCAGTGAGTTTTGCTTACTTGTGTAGTCTTACTTGATGGCTTAAGATAAAATGTTTATGATGATGAGCATGTAATCAGTTGCTATAACATGTGGTTAATATGGATGTGACAATTTCATATTTGAGAAAAAGGAAGTTTTGAAAACCTAATATAGTATTTAAATTATAAACTATAATTGTTTAATTGTACAATAAGTTACTTCATTATAATTTAATTAATTATAATTAAGAGTAAATATTTAATTTAAATTATAATTCTGTAAAATTATAATGTATAGAAGTTGATTTATTTTAACCAATTAGATGTTAATTTAAATTATAATTTATGTAATTATAATTTAATAAATGCATGTTTAATTATGGATTATAAATTGATAATTGCATGATTAATTATAATTTGTGTAATTATAAGGTATGATATATTTTAATTGATTATAAAGTATAATTTGTTTATACTTTAAAAGGTAATTATAATTTAAGTAATTATAATTTGATTAAGTGTGTGAATTAAAATGGTTTAATTATAATTTAGCTAAATACATAATTAATTTAATTATGTGAGTATGTGTGTGATGTAATTAATTATGTGATAGTTGATTATTTATTTAATTAGAGTGAGTTAACCATGAAGGTTAACCACTTATGTGAATTAGTTATGTGTTAACTAATTTAGGTTTTGTGACTTAATATAAATATGTAGGAAGTATTAAAGTACGTGAATTGTGTTAAGTAGCTTGTGCTTAAGGCAAGTTCTCTAAACCCTAATCTTGTATTGATTTTATGCAAGTGCTCTAAACCCTAATCTTGTATTCATTTTATGCAAGTTTTCTAAACCCTAATTTTGTATTAATTCTATACAATTTCTTTGAGTTCATATATTCATTGTTGAGAATGTCCTTTCTATTTCTGTATTGGACAATTGTTTATTTAATTGAAATGATCTTAACTTATTGTTCAAGTAAGATCCAGTTTATCATTTTAAATGCTTTAAGTTTACTTCTAAAGCATACGTTAATTCATAATTCTTTTACTTATGAATTATTGAAAGTCGATTCAACTAATCCTTAGTTGATGAACGTGAATTCTAAATTACCTTTGTAAGCTTATCCAAACCAAACTTTCTTTGGTGCGGACTTGAATTCAAATTACTGAGTTAAACAACCCTAATTATTAGGGAAGATGATTACGCATAGCGTTAAGATGTTTGTGCACAATACATGGTATGAGGGGGCTGATCCCCCTAAGTACGAGTTAAGGTCCATAGTCTTATTGACTGTTAAAGGTTTAAATAGAAATATTTATAACCTAGGACAAGAAGAGTTCAAAGGTCTTATGACCCTCAAATAAATTCTATATTCGAATTTGAATGATGATAGAGAATTATTATTCAATTCTTTATTGTTGAAGTAAGCTAACTTATTCAGATCATTTTAAAAGATATCCTTTCATGTATCTATTGTTGTTAAACTTTAGTGAGCTGTTGTTTGCTCACTCTTGCATTAAATAACAATTGCAGTTAAAGTTGATAACGTTGATGCCCCGTCTACGAGTAAAGGCAAGGGAAAGATGAGCAAGCGAAGCTTTGTTTAATTATTTTGAAAGGATTGTAATAATTTTATGTCATATTTTTATTCCGCACTTTGTGATTATGTCAAGATTAGAGTAACCCTGGGATTGGGTTTGAGAAGGTTGTAACCCTTGTTTTAAGGGAGATTTTATTATTTTGAATAAAGATTGTAATTTTTTTTGTGATATATTGGGTAGATATTTGTTATAGTTAGAAAGTGAACACCAAATCATGTGGAAACGAAGTACCCGGATTTGGGAGTGTTACATGAGTCATATCCTCTTGTCTTGCCAGAGTCGTTGTCTCCAAAGATGACTATTGGACCCTCCTTCTCTGTGAAGTTAGACAGGAGGGCTTTGTTCCAGGTCATGTGCCTTGAGCATCCACTGTCTAGATACCATGTTGTTATCGTGGAGCTCGGTTCCTATAGTAAGGTTAAGCTTTCATTTTGGTACCCAAACTTGCATGGGTCCTACCTTGTTAGTACCCTTGGGGACCCAAATTTGCTTGACTTTGGGTCTATTATGAAGAGGATTATAATAGCATACTGCAGCCTTATGACCATATCTATCACATACAAAGCATCTAGCATAATGCATACTTGTGTGTGTGTGTGGATTCTTTCTATATTGGGACTTGTGTGGATACTTGGTGGCCTTTTCCTTATACTGATTCTTGTTTTTCCATGCAGCCTTGTTATTTAGAGTTTGTGATGAGTGAATCTCAACTCTACGATTCCTTCCTGGTTGGTTCGTGGAGCCAGTTTTGCTTGACCCCACGACCCTTCGAGGTTGGAGAGTAGTGACTGAGTTACTCTTCACCTTTATGAATCCCAGGCCAGCATGGGATCCATTATGTCTTGGGATATGAATTCGATTAGAAGAGCTAGGATGTATTGGTTTTTCCTTCTTTGTGGATTTCTCAAATGTAATGCATCTATTAAAATTTAAAACACTACTAATGTTAGTTTCCTTCAGCTTTTTCACATATGGTTCTGAGGTAGATTCCCCAAAACCTAAACATGTTCTGTCAGATGCACTTCTCTAACTAGAGATCAGGGACACCATAGATGAAGAAGACCTATTCTACATTGAGATTGTCTTTTCTAATTCCTCAATCTTAGAGGTTAGTTTTAACTCTCTTTGTGTGATAAGTTCATTGGTCTATATTAAGAGTTTATTTTTAGCCTCAAGTTTAGAGAGAGAGGTAGTACTGAGTAGAGCTGTCTCCAATTCTACTTTCTCTTTCTCTTTCTCTTTTTGAAGAAGAGAATAATCTTTAGACAGAACTCTGAACCAATTCATATATTAATACAGATCAGATGTTATGCCATGTAGTGCAATTCTTAGATCATCAATGTCTACATTAGGAGAGTTAAAGTCGAATACCTCATCGATACTTACTTCATGATGGTCAGTTCTCTTCCTGTCCTTTGCATCTTTGGCCATTAGACAGAGATTGGCCACTTGTGGTTCTTCATCATCTCCTGACTCAGGGTTTGTGTCGTTTTCTATGTCACTCCATGATCCTCCGAGCAAAAGACCTTTGTCTTTCTTCTGAAGCTTTTTGTATCCTTTGAACTCCTTCTTTGGATTTGTTTTCCTCTTCTACTCCACTCTAAGAGGTTTGTTGTAGTTTGCAATGAAATGGCCCAGCTTCTTGCAGTTGTAGCATAAGTCGTTGATCTGCTCCTGGATGCTGTTGTTGTTGAATCTCTTAGGTCTACGGCTTCTTCCTTTGTACATGAACCTTTTGAGTCTTCTGACCAGCATTGCAATGTCCTCATCATCATCTTCCTCAGAGTCAGATTCATTTTCAGCATGAGCTTTGGAGGTGGCTTCTGTTGCCTTGAAAGCAACTCCTTTGTCCTTATTTTTTCCTTCAGATAGAGTCTTTGCTCGTCGGGTCAGCTCTAGTTCGTAGGTAAGAAGGTTGCCATAGAGTTATTGAACTGTCATTTCATGGAGGTTCTTTTGTTCTCTGATGGCAGTGGTTTTGGCATCCCACTTGATCGGTAAAGACCTCATGAACTTGATGATTAGATCTTTGTTTGGATAGATCTTTCCAAAAGCTCGAAGGGAGTTGAGCAGCACATTGAATCTCTAGTTGGTAGAAGTGGTGTTTTCTCCTAGAACATGGGCGAACATCTCATACTGTTGAGTCAGAAGAGATTGCTAATTTTCTCTGACTTCTTTTGTTCCTTCATGCATAATGGTCAATGCTTCCCAGACTTTTTTGGCAGTTTTGCTGTTGACCACATTTTCGAACAGATCATCCTCTAAAGACTGGAACAAAGTGTTCTTAGCTTTTTTGTCTAGCTGGACAGCTTTCTTGTCATTGTCAGTCCATTCTGATTTGATCTTGATCTGAACTTTGTTTGGATCTTCTGGAGTTGGTGCAAGCTTTGTTGGAACATAGGGCCTATTCATAACAGGTTTCAAATAGCTCGTCATCTATTGAATCCTTGTAGGCTTGCACATGAACTTTCCAGTTGGCAAATTTGTCTTTGTTGCACATTGGTGGCTTGCTACCTCCACCGATCTTGGACTCGCTTATCAGGTGTGCCATCAGATCTACTCAAGCTTTGTAGGCTAGTTGAGAGAACCTGCTCTGGTACCAATTGTTAGTTCCCTAGAGGCACAATAGTTATCTAGAAGAGGGTTGAATAGATATTTTAAAACTTTTTCTCTATCCAAAATACTTATCAGATTTGTTAATAAATTAACTACATCGGAATATATGATTTATTTGTTTCCCTTAAGATAAACCAAGTTTATAGGTGATAAGAAGTTATAGCAGTTATGACAGATATAGCAGATATATCAGACACAATAATTTTAAGTGGTTCAGAGCACTCAAGGCTCCTAGTCCACTCTTCTACTCCACGAGTAGGAAATCCACTAAGAATATCTTTACAATCTTTGAATCACTTAGATTCCTTCAAGACCAGCAGTCTTGGAACTTCTTAATTCACTTAGAACTCTTCAAGTCTATTAGACTTGGAATACACTTGATGAGAGTTGAGTTCTTGGTTGTGCTACTCAGTTGCAGTTTAGCATACGTTCGAAAGAACTGAGTAGCTGAGCAAGATTTCTATATGGATCGTAGAGTTTGGACGTTGAGTGTTCTTGAGCTTTATCATTTTTGCTTGCTTAGACTGAATCTGCAATCTGTTTTACTTATGAAGGAGCCTTTGAAATCTTTCTGTTAAAGGCATCCGTTGTAGCATTTAATGCTCCAGACATTTCTGAGCATTGATGGAGACATCTTGGGAATATGGAGTTCTGTTGTCTGGCCCACCTGACACAGCAGATTGCTTTCTCACCTAACACCTAAAAAGGTGTTTTCAGCAGACAGAAAGGACTCTCCTTAGCTTCTACCATACGCTTCTTCGATTTGAACTAAAGATGAATATTAGAATCATTGGGACTCCCAAAATGTTAATGTTCATAAGCCATTCTTCATTTGTTATACTTCCTCCTTCATCAGATGGGCAAAACCTTATGCTTCTGAAGCTAACTGAAGAGACACCACGATCGTTGTCTTTGTACCACGATCGTTATGTGTTGTCGTGCTCATGCATGATTCGCTCTTGATCGTAGAGAACACTATGATTTCTCTTAAGCTCTGATAGATTATGATCTTTACTTGCTTGATTAGCAGACTCCACATTTTCGAGAGCTGACTACGATTCTTAACTTGGCTCGACAGGCGCTCTAACTTTCTCCACGATTCTGAATGTGGCTTTCGAGACAGACTACGATTCTGAATAACTTCCTCGATACTCCACGATTCTGCATTGGCTTCTGCAATCTCTCGGCTGGCTCGATAGACTATAATTCTGTTGAGGCCAATCTATTACATTTCAAGAGATCAACCTAACAGATTTGATCTTTCTTCTATACATTCATTACAGAATGATAAACATTTAGCACAGATCAACCTAACAATTTTGATCTACCATCTAAGTTATTGTACATATGTTCTATTGAAGGACTTTACATATAAGCATATATATTTACTTTCAACATCAAATTTGAATATGCAATTCCCAACAAGATATTATAGATTTCTTCTGATAGCTTTTCTCGCTATATCTTTTAATAGGCCTCTGTTAGATATTAGGCGGCTATGCCCCATTTCTCGTTATATCTTTTAATAGGCCTCTATTAGTTGTCGGGCGGTTGTGCCCCATTTCCCTGTACTTTTTATTTTTGCATTTTATGAGTAGACAGAGATAATGCTTTCAAGAGATGATGCTTTTAGTATTTAATGTATTTTAGAAATGAATGATTTTTTCTATCTATTGCATCCTATTGTCATTTATCATTGTCATTATGCATATATTATATCATGGATATGCACTTAGACAGGTGAGTTTAGATTTGACCCCTGGATGGTCTTATGATACGGTTCTACAGATGTCTTCATCTACTGTCATCCGTATTGAGCACTTGCCACCTTCTTTGATAGCATCGTCGTTGAGATCTTGGTATGACAGTCTGCCCCCCACAGCCAGAGGGACCGTTGATCAGATACTGAGGCATTCTTTGGCCATTTTATATTTTTAGGTTCCACTGGGCTTCATGGACAGCATGTTGTCCCGTTGGATACCCGAGCGCCAGGTTTTCAAGTTTGGCCTTCATGAGTTGACTCATACGGTGGAGGAGTATGAGTTCCTCATGGGTTTGGCCTTAGATCTGCCATGTACCAGGACAACCATTAGTGACATGAGACGTCCATTCATAACCATAACTGGTCTGAGATGCAGAGTCGTCACTGAGGAGATTACTACCGGACATGTGGTGTCCCTGGAGTTTTTAATCGATCGCTTTGGTCGATTGGACAGATACGAGCGATATTCAGGAGACTTCATCATCCCTGTAGATGAGTGGCAGTTTGCATGTGTTGACGTTCTATTGATGTGCGTCACGGCTTATTTGTACATGCCACTATATATGGACCACCTAGATACTGGCTAGATGGTAGTGGTTCGTGCTCTCAGATAGGGTTGTACTATCCTGCCATTGATATTAGCCAAGACCTTAAGGTCGGCTACATTCTGAAATACCTATACAGAGGGGTTTTTCAGGGGTAGCGTCATTTTGCTGTTCGTGTGGTTCATGACACACTTGAGTCCTATCGGCACTTTCAAACATCATGGGTATTGCTTTACCCATGAGATAGACATGTCTTACTCTTTTAGCCGGCAGAGTGTACGGACGCGGCATCCTGGTTGACCTTTTTGATGGCGATTGATCATCCATTTTCGATCTTGCCCTTCTCAGGGTTTAGCTCCCCTTACAGCTTCATCACTCATGTAGACAGTATGGATTACCTGCCCTTGGTGTGTTTGAGAGGGGTGACCACATATCATCCGCTGGAAGTCATGGGCCAGTTTGATCAGTTTTAGAGCCTCCACCATTTTGAGGGGGCTATGGATCAGTAGATATCAACTTCATCTTTGTCGTCAGCTGACCTTGTCAGGACTTATGAGTGTTGGACTCGTAGGGAGAGGGCTGGTTTTTCTACTAGCCATCCAGATCGTTCTCCAGAGTATTCTGCATGGTTGGAGGCAGATATTGCATTGGCTGCGGTTATCCTTTCAGCTCTGAGCATTGATTCAGATGATGAGGAACCTATGGAGGATTCTGATTCTCCCACAGAGGATGATTTATTTACTGGTTTTACAGCATCCTTGGTTAGTGACCCCCCGAGCATTCCAACTGGGACATATCTAACTCTTATTGATTCACTAGCTTGGATGACCTTTGAGAGGGATCCTGCTATAGCACTGATGTTGACAGCCCTTTCTAGTAGGGATGCAGCTTTTGTTGATAGAGACAAGGCTCAAGCTACCCGGGATGCAGCATTTGTTGAGATTGAGGAGGCTTTAGTCGCCCAGGATGTTGCTTATATTGAGAGGGATGAGGACATAGCTACCCAGGATGTTTATATTGCTGACAACACTACACTCAGATCATATACACAGCCTCGTTGCAGATATGAGTGCCTTCATAGATGGTCACAGTAGTACTATACAGATGGCCGTGGATATTCTAGCCCGTATGGAGACCGTGGGACAAGAGCTTACAGCTGCTTCTTCATCTTCTGAGAGGGATGCCATGTTGGCACTGCTATCCCGTTTATCCACGGGTTAATAGACTAGTTTTGATTTTCCTGCACATACTAGATCAACCATTTTTTTGTTATGTACAGGACGCAATGTATATATCAAATAGTATTATATATCAGATAAATATATTTTGATTCACTTTCATGTTGGATATGTATTTTTATTGCTGAGTGATTATCACCTTTTTATAACTTGCTGTTTTGATGTATCGTGAGCTTTTCCTTTATGGATTGACATTGAAATGTTGGAGAATACCTCAGCAGGGCCTGTTGACCAGGGAGGCTTAATAGTATTTGGGTTTTATAGGGTTTCGGTGTCTTGGGATCGGTTTTTATTAGTTTTTGTTTTTTCCTTGAAGGACAGACCGCACCATGAATGGCTGCCTACGTACTCCAGGGTTGAGGGAGATCAGGTCATTCGTAGTTCAGTCTTCGCCTAAAAGTTTTTAAAAGTGTTTACTTTTGGGTTTGAACTTGGGTTTGATGGGTTTTTAAAATTTTTGTTTGGTTTAACCACATCGTAAATGGCTGCCTACCTCCCGGGTTTAGGGAGATCAGGTCATTCGTAGTTCAAGCTTCTGTGGAAACCCGAAATTATTTGATTGATTCACAGGACCAGGATGATGGCTTGCAGGTGTTTCAGACATAGCACCTTTTCACGGTGTCTGAATTGATGAGCTGGGGAAATTATTTTCCATCCATTTCTTGTAATCTGATTGATCCTCCTGTCAACACTTCGTTGACAATGAAAGAGCCTTCCCAATATGGGTCAAACTTTCCTTTGACTTCATCTTGATTAGCCAGAACTTTCTTCAGTACCAAGTCATTCTTTTTGAATTGTCGGAGTCGAACTTTCTTGTTATAGGACCGAGCAATTCTTTGCTGATATAACCGCTCGTGGAATATGGATGTAGCCCTATTTTCATCGATCAGGGAAAACTGGTGATACCGCTCTTGCAACCACTGTTCTTTTTCCATCTGAGCGTCTATTAACACTCTCAAGGACTCCATTTCTACTTCTATGGGAAGTACTGCTTCCATGCCATTGACAAATGAGTAGGGGTTAGCCCCAGTAGAAGTACGCATTGAGGTTTTGTATGCTTGCAAAGTTAGAGGCAACAAGTCAGGCAATCCTTTGTGATTGGCAGACATTTTCTGCATGATCTTCTTGATTTTTTTTGCTGGCCGCTTCAACAACACCATTCATCTTGCGCCGGTATATTACGAAATTGAGATGCTTGATATAGGACTTGCTGCATAACTCCCTTATCATCTGGTTGTTTAGATTTTTTGCGTTATTTGATACAATCACCTCCAGTTGTCCATATCGACTGACGACATTATTTCTGATGAAACCAATGATTACCTCTTTGGTGACTTTGGAAATAGAGGCAGCTTCAACCTATTTGGTGAAGTAATCGATCATGGTGAAGGTGAATCGATGAGCATTGCTGACTTTGGGTTCTATTGGCCCAATAACATCCATTCCCCACATGGAAAAAGGCCATGACGAACTAATATTGTGCATTTCATTTGGACGAGCGTGTATGGCATTTCCATGGACTTGGCACTGGTAACATTTTCTGGCGTGATCATCATAGTCAGCTTTGAGAGAGATCCAGTAAGGCCAGGTTCTCAATATTTTCTTGGCCAGAAAATGACCGCTCGTGTGTGGACCACAGACTTCGCTGTGTACTTCATCCATCAGTCTCTAGGCTTGATCCTTATCGAGGCATCTTAAAAGGCATACTCGAGCATCCCTTTTATAGAGTGCATCTCCGCTAAGATAGAACATCATGGCCATCTTATGATTCCCCTTTCTTCCAATTTGGCTTGCTCCAGCGGGTGCAGATCCATCTCGAAGATATTCTTTTATATCTTGATTCCAAGGCTGTTTGATAGGAGGTATTTCATCTGATACTTCTCCAATGTAATTTCCATATGATAGGGCCTTTTGGCTTGTGAATTTTTTGTCGGGAATTCCCCTTCTATTAGATATGTGGATCAAGGAAGCCATCGTTGCCAATGCATCAGCAAAGTCATTCCTACCTCAAGGGATGTGGAGGAAGGTTATATCTTCAAACACCATGGGTATCTTGGTAACTTGTCGATGATACGACAACAAATGCAATTCTTTGGTGTAATACGCCTCGATGGTTTGTCTAATAACCAGCTTAGAATCCCCAAAGACTAGTAAACGCTTAATACCCATGGACTGGGCTAGTTTGAACCCCATTATGCATCCGTCATACTCAGCCGTGTTATTGGTGTTGGCAAACTGTAACTTGGTAGCCACATGATACTGCTCTCCTATAACAGAGACAAGGACTGCCCCAGCTCTAGCACTTTCCATGTTCACTGCTCCATCAAAATACATTCTCCAATACTGGATTCTATTTTCTTAAGGGATTTGTTGAATTTTCATGATCCCGTCGTCCGGTAAATAAGTTTCCAAGGGTTCAAAATCCCCTGATGGTGCTTCAGCCAGTTGATCTACAATCCACTGACCTTTGATGGACTTCTGAGTCACGTAGATAATGTCAAGCTGTTGGAGGATCAACTACTATTTGGACAGTCGATAATTCAATATTGGTTTGCTGAATACGTACTTTAGTGGATCCATGCGTGGTATGAGGTAGGTCGTGTGCCCATGCAGATAATGTTGTAATCTCATAGCGGCCCATGCTAATGCACAACATGTCCTTTCAATCTGGGTGTACTTCTGCTCGCCGCTGCTGAATCTTTTGATGAGGTAATAGATAGCTCTTTCCTTGCTTCTATCGTCTTTCTGTCCCAGCATACAACCCATTGTGTTGGCATTGACAGACAGGTACATAAATAGGGGAGCATTGTCCCTTTGGGGTTCCAAGACAGGTGCTTCGATCAACTGCCTCTCGATGGAAAGGAAGGCTTTTTGACAATCTCCATTCCATTTCATAGAGGAATTCTTCCTTAGCAGTTTGAAGATGGGTTCACACATTGCTGTGAACTAGGAAATGAACCTGCTTATGAAATTAATTCTTCCCAAGAACCCCCACATTTCCTTTTTTGTTCGGGGCACGGGCATCTCGGTGATGGCTTTAATCTTTGCGAGATCAGCTCAATGCCTCTGTTGCTTACTAGAAATCCCAACAACTTGCCTGATTTGACACCAAAAGCACATTTAGCTGGATTCAGCTTTAGGTTATACTTGCACAACCTGTTGAAAAGCTTTTTGAGATGGCTGATGTGGTCATCCTCCTTCTGGGATTTAACGATGATGTCATCCATGTAGATCTCTATCTCTTTGTGCATTATGTCATGAAAAAGGGCCATCATGGTTCGCTGATACGTGGCACCAATATTGATACGGCCGAAAGACAATTGTCTATAACAGAAGGTTCCCCAGAGAGTGATGAAGGTTGTCTTCTCCTTGTTCTCTTCAGCGACCATGATTTTGATGGTATCTAGCAAAGCAATCCACAAAAGAATACATGTCATATTGTTCCGTATTGTCTATTAGGAGGTGGATGAAAGGTACTGGGAACTTGACTTTTAGACAAGCTTTGTTCAAATCCCGATAATCCACGCATACTGGTACCTTCCCTCCGGGCTTAGGTACAAGAACTATGTTTGACAGCCACTCCGGGTATGTTGATACCATGATGATACCGGCTTTGAATTGCTTGACAACCTCTTCTTTAACTTTCAGACTCCATTCGGGTTTCAATCGTCTGAGCTTTTGCTTGACTAGGCTTGAATCCATCTTTATTGGGCAGCCGATGGATGACAATGTCAGTGGACAAGCCAATCATTTCTTCATGTGACCATGCAAACACATCATGGAACTGGGTTAAGAGTTCAATTAGGTCGACTTTTTGGTCTTTGGTGAGGTCTAGGCCTACCTAGATTTCTTTAAGGTTTTTTGAGGTTCCTGATATTGACAGTGGTGGTTTGATCGAGGTTTGGTTTAGTTTTGTCTTCGACCCATTCTTTGATCTCCTCGAGAACCTCATAGTCATCTATCTCTACTTGATCTATCTCCATCAAGTTGAAGTCTAGTTCTACATCAAAGTTGTAGTCACTGTGAAAATTTGGCATCTCATCAGCAGGGACAAACAAATCCATTTTTGGAGTCTTGAAAACAAAATGTTTTCACTTTAATATATGAGACTGTTTAAATATACAAAGCATTTAGCAAAATCATGACAAAAGAAACTGCTATAGATGTGCAACAAAAATAAGCAGTAAATGAAACCATGCTCCAAGGCAGATGGACTTTCTGCCCTTTTACCCTTTTTGAATGAGGCATGGGGTACTGCTCCAATTGTCCAATGTCAAATCCTCATAAATAGGGACGATATAGGGGTTGTGCTCGTCTGCCTCATCTTTGATGATGATTGAGATATCCTTCAGATCAGGGTCGGTTCTTCTTTGAGCTGTTACCCCTATCCCTTTTGATGCGAGGGATTCAGATCTGATCTTCTTCATCACTGTCTAGGATATCTTCGTTCATACCTTCGTAGTGCATCAAAAAATACATGTTGGCAAATGGGTCTCGTCCATCGTGCAAGAACTTTTCTTTTCCCTTTTTGCTCTCTCCCTCAAGCTTGGGGGCTTTTCTCTCACTCATTGGTATGACTGGAGGAAACAGTATGGCTGACATAGCAGCAGGAATCTTCCTCATTGGTTTCATAAACCAGGCATCAGTGATGTTTGGCAGCAGGATAGTGGAAGCTAGAACCGTTGGACGCTTGTGTGGGTTCCGATGGTTCGCTACGGATGAATAGCCCAATTCGGGTTTCCCTGACTGGCTAGGAATTTGCACTGGATTCTTGATTCCTTATTGATTTTTCCTTAACCCTTTTCCAGGGCAGAATCATAGGGATATCATTTCCTGATCGACTGTTATTACTTCGGGGGAAACTTTTGGTTTTAAGGCTGGTGCCCCAACAGGTAAGTATTGAGTATTACTCACCTCCAAGGCTTGAAAACTAACAAGCTCAACCCCCTCGCTGAGACTGATTACTGGCATATCGCTCTGTGTGCAGGCCGGATATCCTGGCTTGACATTTACGGTGATCAGACTTCCATTAATAATGTACTTGAGTTGCTGATGAAGGATGGAGCTGCTCATGTCATATGGATCCACGGTCTTCCCTACAACAAATTATATCCAGTGGTAATATTGAGTACCTGAAAGGATATATAGAAAGTATGGGGACCAATTTCCAGTGGAAGCTCAATCTCTCCCACAGCCACTCGGCGAGATCCATCGAAAGCCCGGATAACTACATGAATGGTACGAATCCAGTTTGGGTTGATCTTCATTATTCCAAGGTGTTGTAGGAACAGATGTTCAGAGACGATCCTCCATCTATCAGCACACCCCCGATTACATACCCTGATGGCATCACTGCAATGTGCAGTGACTTGCAATGACCCGTCCCCTTTGCAGGTATATCATCGTCAGTGAAGGATATCACATTGATGTTAAAGATGTGCTCTATCACATGATGAAACTTCTCAATATCTACCGTCTTTGGCAGATGTGCTTCCTCCAGTACGTTCACCAGAGTTTTGCGATGATCCTCCGACGATAAGACCAGATCCAGGATGGATATCTTTTTGGGTGCCTCCTTCAAACTTTGCACCACCTTGATTTCATTATGCCCCATTTTGATGAGGAATTCTTTAATTTTCTCTTCAGCCACTTTCCCTTTAACTTTAATGACTGGATTGATCACCCGCTAAGGCAGGTACAGCGGGTTTTTCTTTGATACACTGGCAATATTATTTGAGGTTGAACCTTCATCCTTCCCATAGTTCTATGGGACTCTTTTCAGGCTGATGGCGTGGTATTGTGGTCTGAATGGCAATATTAGAGGCTCGGGCGCAGCCACTTTCACAGGATTCTGTACTTCTTGGACACCTTTCCCTTACAGTATCAGATCTGTGACGGCTATATCCTTCTCATAGGAAATTATAGCTACTACTTCCTGATTCCATGCTATGAGAATAAAGACTGCTTCCTCATTGGGATAACCATAATCTTGATTTGCCTTCATCAGCACACCACTTTCAATCAAGTTCTGAATCAGGTGACAAAGTCCCCAACAATCCTCGGTGTCATGATCGGGCGCGTTGAAATGATACTGACAGATCTGGTTAGGCTTGAATTTTCTGGATCGATGGTTCACCAGGGGTAACAAATCCGTAACCATCCCCTCATTGATCAACATTTGGAGGATTTCTTTCTTAGGCTGATTCAAATTAGTGAAATTCCTCTGGAAGGCGAATTCCTTATCAACTTAGAACTTCTCTTCCTTGGCCACCTTGTCGGCCCAGGGCTCACGCTCATGAAATCGGTAATGATCTCTCATAGAAATGGGACTAATTTTCAGTGTAAGAGGACTTGCTTCATATTGGTTGGTCTGATTTATCAGCTGTCTGGTTATCTGATGTTGATACATGACCAGCTCTGCCAACTGTCCAATATGTTCCTTAATGGACTTGATTTCCTGTTCCATCAGGAACTTCTTCTATGAGAACTCCCAACTGTCTGGGCTATTGATACTTGATTGGGTTGACTTTCCAACATACCAGAGGTATTTTTATCCTTCTTCGTTCTTTGTGCTAATCATATTGACACTCTTTTCATTGTGTTGAGGGAGAGGATTATCTTGCACATGTGGTTGCTCATGCTTTGTGACTACAATCTCTCTGTTGTCTCTCAAGTCTTGGATTTTGTGCTTGATAGACCAACAGTCTTGTGTATCATGGCCTGGTGCTCCGGAATGGTATGCACACTTTTTACTCGGGTCAAAATTTCGTCCGCTGGAATTAGCTGGCGAAAGGAGCTGAACAATCTTCTTCTGTGCGGTCAGCAGTTTCAGCACATTTTCTAGTGAATCTCCCAAGGGGGTGAACGTTCTTCGACATCTGAGCTCTCCCGCTCTTTGAAATGGAGGGTTAGAAGGTTGTACAGGAGCTTGGAAAGGGGGATAGTTTCTCCTTTGAATAGGCAAACTGCTCGAATTGCCTCTCTGATTTTGTCCATGAAGTATAAAGGACACCTCCTCTTCTTTCTTCTTGTGTACTCTCCGGGGATTACTCCCATAGCTTCCAAATTAAATATGTTCGGCCACGGCTTCCAAGGAGGTAAGATCTTTTATCTTCCGAGACTTTAGCCCCATTTTGGCCATCTCTCCGTGTTTGATCATCTCCGAGAATGGTTTTCCTATACCTGCTAGAACCCTCTCGTAATACGGAGCTTCTTGAATGTCGATGAAGGACAGGACTATCTCTGTCTCTGTCATAGGCGGAGTAACTTGTGCAGCCATTCGTCTCCATCGTTGAGCATATTCTCGGAATGACTCGGTGTTTTGCTTCTTGACTTTGGTGTTTTTATATCTATCTGGAGCCATCTGAGTCTGGAAGATGTATTGATTGAGGAAGGCATGTGCTAACTCTTCCCAGCTGTGAATTTTTGAATTGTCCAGTCGGGCATACAAGGCTCTAGCCTCTCCGGTTAGACTTTTCTAGAATAATTGCATCTTGAGCTTCTCGTCCTCTGCATAGGATCTGAGCTCTCCGATGAATACTTTCAAATGGGTGTAGGGATCTCCTAATCCATCATAGTTCTCAAAATCAGTGATATGAAACTTGTCTAGATAACGAGCCCTTGGGAATATTCATAAATCTGAGTATTTGACACTCCCAAATGCCCCAGTCCCTTTGATGGACCGGATTATTACTTCCATTTTTTGGACCTTTTTCATAATATCATCAGCCTCCTATTTTTTGCCGAGGTTGATGATTTTTGGGGTTTTGTTGGTAAGGTCCTTTTTTTTAAGACTCATAGGTCTGTCTATCTTTCTTGTCGGCATTTTGATTACTACCGGGTGTAGACGATTTTGTCTAACCGGGGGTTTGTTTTCCCTGAAGACCTTTGCTTTGTTCTTTCAAGAAAATAGCCAATTCGGCTGTCTGGTTCTTTAATCCTTCAAACTCTTCCCTAGAGACAGGGGTGGATTCAGGTTGAGCACTTGTAGCCATGTTTGGAGATGGGCTTAGTGCTTTCTTAGATTTGAATCTGGTGACGGGACCAATTTTTTCCTATAAGAAAAGTAGTCGTGTCAATTTCGATGTACATATCACCAGGATGCATGCCATGAAAAGTAGGTTTTTTAAACTTATCCTGTAAAACATAGGTCAGTTGTTTTGATGACAGGATTTACAAGACATGGAATGTATATTCACATTGAATCTTAAAATTTACATTTGAATTGGACAATTTACATTGAATTGAAAGAGGAAGGCATGAAGAAGCTTCCTTTCGGATTTGGTTAATTAGAGGCTGACCTATCTTAGGCTACCCTCGCTGTTTTTTAGCTTGAAGGTCCCCAGATTATGGCAATCTACTAGAGGGAAAATTAATCTGATGTTTCAATTGGAGCGGATCTGAGTGGTGCCTTTCCCTAGCCTCGCAGGATTAATCTCCTTTGAGTCCAGTAATCAAACATCGACGGGTTCGCCTCCTGGTGGAGGAATCACATAACATATATTCACATACATCGTGTCTCACCGTATGAAATGATGACATTTGTGCGAAGCACTAACATAAAGCAGTAAAGAATTTATTCACATCCATTCAATGTAAAACACAGCATCCACACACACGAAGATTTAAAATGGAAATTTTGAAAAGATTTGAGCGCGGCCTAAGCCCTCTACTGTCCCTAGCAGAATCGCCACCTGTCGACGTCGGAAAAAAATATTCTCTTTGGACAAATCTTCCTCTTCCTAAATTCTGATGTTTTCTACCCTTGTTTGTCTTATTTGTTTTATGAAGGGTGAAATTTTTAGGAAAATGCCAATATGTATCATGTCGACGATTTTGAAAGGTTTACTGTAACGCCCAAGAAAATCGAATGTTTATGTAAATGAACTTTATTTGATTTATTGAATAAAATTTGATTATTTATTTATTAAACTGAGTAAGCTAATCAAAAGTCGTTCTATGACCTAGAGATTTCAGAAATGGTTAGGATTCTAGCTACGTGCTAGAAATAATTGATGTGAATTTATAAGACAGAAATAAAATAATTCTGAGAAAAAGACGAAATAGGCACTATTCATGTGTTGAAACTGTAAGGGTTAGGGTTTGACCCTAAGGGTTAGGGTTTGAGACCCTAAGCCTTTTTAGGAGATCGAAATGTCGGAATGACGTTCTGTCAAAAGATTTGACGGTAATATACCGTGAAAATTTAAGTTAGCCGAGAAAAGTTTTCTATGGAGGAAATCCTTATTCATCAGTTTATGTTTCATAATTATTATTGAAATTACAAGAAACGCGTAATGATAGGATTTTATAACGAGATGGAATATGTAATAATATTTCATTTATGGCTCGCGAATTTTTTCTTTCGGACTTAAAAACCTAAGTATTAGGGAAAGTGAAACCTAATGGTAATTGTTTAAGTATTTATAAATGATTATTATACGGACTGAATACGAGTATAATACGAGATATTGTACAAGTGTAATACGAGGAGGACAAGGGAATTAGTACGATGTATAATACGAATTTTATACGAAGTAAATACATTCAATTTGAATTAAATTTAATAATTAAACCTGTGGGTCAAACCAATGGGTTAACGGGTGGGTTAAACCCATGGGCCAACCCATGGGCACATGGGATGACAGGAGTGGCAAGTGGGGTGCATATGCTAGCACATGTTAGCACATGGCAAGACATGGGGACTAAGGAGGTTTGGTCCTAATGACCAAACTACCCTAAGCTTGCAAAGTCTATAAATAAGAGCCTTTGCTAGCCATTTTGTTAGTTAATCAAAATTGAACACATATTGAGAGAGAGAGAGAGAAAGAGAAGTATAAGCTCGCTTATTTCCATTGCTGAGAATCAAGCAAACATGAAGCAAGAAGTCCACTAACCTCTTGATCACTCAAAAACTACCAAGAACACAAAGAAGTATACATATCTAAACCTTAAAATTCCACTTCCTTCAATACCAAATTTGATAGAGAAGTGAATTGGTGGAGCATGAATAATGAGAAGTAATAAGGTTTGCCTTATAGTGGACCTAGAACACTAATAAGCCATTAAGAAATGAAATTATAATAATTGATTGAAAACTGATTAAGAACTTATCAAAGTTATGAGAATTTGAATGATAAGCATGTAAAACCATTAAAACATAAATGTCTACAATGGTTAGAATCATTAATAATCAACCAATGGGTTAAATCCAATTGGTTTGAAGTAAAACTATCGAAGAGTGAAAGCTAGGTTAAGAAATATTCATGTCGAGAAGTTTTTTGTTAAGGGCGCTGCAGCACCAGCCAAAGGCTTAGAGGCAGCGCTGCAGCGCCCTTAACAAAAAAAAATCCTAACGTAAATATTTCTTAACCTAGCTTTCTACATGGTAATTAAGGGGCAACTAAATGGTTAATATTCATGAAGAGAAATCATTTAAACAACATGTTTAAGAATGGTTTTATGAATTAAACGTTAACAAAACGTATTTAAATTTAAAACTCGAAATCCGATAATATGAACTATGAATCGTAATCGAGTTGTGAGCGTGCCTTAAGGTTATATAACATATAATAAAGGTGCATGATGCATGAATGACGTCGAATGAAGTTAAAACACATGTAAATTCCTTACGGAGTCCGATGACGGGAATCCGATGAGAATGTGATTGATGTAACGAACCGATTAGGGTTTCGTCGATCGTTGTGCATAACGAGGATCGACGAGGGTCAGCTTATGACTAATGTATGTTATCAAGCCGTGACGAATGATAAAAAAACTTAAACGGATGTTATTAGTTTAATAATTCAACTAAGTTATACAAGAAGGAGAAGGTAGTTACACAATGTATATCAGTTATGATAACCTAATTGGTATTCTATATGTTTATATCTTGTAGAGGTTGTAAAGACAGAGTAGCATACACTTATAAGGTTTAAAGATGCGAAGGCAAGTTTCCTAACTCTTGTATTAACGTTATGTTATGCAAGCGTTCTGAACTCTTGTCTATACGTAATGTCGGACAAGTTGTCAATATGCATGGTTGCCTATGCATGAACTGTTATTGAATAATCAATGCCATTTGCTTCGGCTAGACGTATATGTAAAGTATTTTAATTGATGTGTCATAAATCTTTTAAAGTATTCTTGATGTGCTATACTATGCCAATTGCTTTGGTAAGGATTCTGAGGTAAACCTGAGTATGAATACCCAAAGGTTTTAACGTCGTTAAATCAACGGGCACTTGAAGTTGCCAAAAAGCTTAAACATACATACGTTTAACGAATGAGTGTTGATCAACATAGAGTACTACAGACTGATCACATGGATGTGCTCGTAAGATATATCGGGCTTACAGTCTTGTACCGGGTTGTCCTTTTATGAATGGAAATGGAAAAGAATGTTCATAGTCTTTGACCAGCTTAGATTCTTAAGTGACTATATGTCCTTGAGAATGATTTCAAAGGAATTCAAAACATTATCTTGATTATTCCTACTACTTCATAACTATTGTACAGTTGTTGAAGATGAAGTCATATGATTCTTGATTTTGTGGTTGCAAAGTAAAATATTAAACTTGTTGAGCTAGTTATGCTCATTCTTGCTTAAAATCATATGTTTCAGCTAAAGGCCATAGGACTGAAGGATCCGATATGGACAAGGGCAAGTCCAAGATGGATACTTAGTTATCCTTGTAATAGCGTAGTATTATTGTTGTAATAAATGATACGATGACACCAAATGTATGTAAAGGTTATGAATAACTTGGGAAGGAATTATTATAATGAAATGTTTAGTAAACTTATACAGGTTGTTGAAGTATTCAATTGAATGTATGTGTAGATAGTAGTACCATGTAGCACCATATCCAGGGTTTGAAGGTACCCATATTTGGGGGAGTCGCTGGTTGGTATCAAAGCTTTAGGTTATAAAATTTATGGGGTAAAAACTTTAGGCTATAACCTTAAGAAGAGAAGTAGAAGTTAGAAGTGAATAAACTCGGGTGGAGTTTCAAACAAGAAAGTAACCTTAAACATATTAAATGTGATACATGTTTATATCATTTTGATTGTATAGTAATCAAGTCAATTATGTTTTATTGTAGATGTCAGGAGATATGGCTTTCTATAGCGATAAAGAATCTATCAACATCGTAGAGAATGCACCAATGCCAGTAGCAGAGGTGTCGATAGTGAACATAGAAGAGACTATTCTGGAAGAGGAGGATCCGTCGGAGGATGTGGATAATTTTGACTATGCCACACTATTTGATGGTATGTCAGAATAGGAAATGGAGGTGGTGTCTTTTACTTCGATACTACCTATGGAAGAGGAGGTGATGTCACAGGAAGAGTCTATGAAGGCTCTGTTCATGGCAGTATTGGACAAAAATGTCCAACTGAGTAAAGAGGTCCGTGACCAGAAACAAGAGGTTCACGACGTCTAGGAAGACAAGGAAGACACGGAGGTCTTCTAGGAAGTTGAGCACGATGAGAGAGTGCTGGCGAAAAATAAAGTCCGGGACCTAAAGCTAGAGGTCCAGGAACTAAAAGCCGAGCTTCTGAATAAGAAGGAAAAGATTAGCCGAATATCCTATATACATAGGAGTTCGCATGAGGATTACCAGCACCATATTGCTGAGTATCCTGTGGAGGAGGGACAGACTCGGCATACCAGTAGCCGGGATATAGTGGCCAGTATGGCGAATGAGGATTACGAGAATGCCGTGAGGCAGATGTAGTCCGGTAGTATGTATAGAAGGAATAGCTTTGTAAATATTTGTGCAGCTAGTATGGACGTAAAACCCTCTTTTGTATAATCAAAGGGTAGTCTTTTGTTAATCCAATTTTTGGCAAGCAATCGAGGGATAGTATTGTAAATGGCTAAGGCCATGTAATGAAGAACAGTTGTAGTTTTAATACTACAAGAAGAAGTATTTTAATATTAGAAGTATATTGAATTGTTTGGCAATGTGTTTGTGTTATTTTTACTTGTAAATAATAACAAACAGAAAGAAGTAAATAATAACAAAACTTTATTTACATTAACAGGAAAATGCCGCCGAAAAGACAACTAGAGAACTCGACAAGCAGAGCCACTTAATGTGGAGGAAGAAGGGGTTCCGAATACCCCGATGCAGGAATTTGTTACCTTTATGACTGCAGCCTTTAAAGAGGCTAGAGGGGGTGTAAGAATAAATCTTAGGGTAGTAGTTGGTACTACCTTTAAGGATTTCAAATGCGTAGGTCCTCCGGAGTTCAGAGGAACTACGGATCCTATCACTGCCCAAGCTTGGGTGAAGGAAATCGAGAACGTATTTGTGATAACAAATGTCAGAGAAGAGCAGAAGATTACTTTTGCCACGTATAGGATGAAAGGAGAGGCTAACTTCTGGTGGGAGGCGAACCAGAGTAGAGCCGAGTTGGTAAATGCTACGTGGGAACAATTTAAGAAGACGTTCTTTGAGAACTATTTCCCCACTAGCATGCAAAGTAAGATGGAGGTCCAGTTTTTGGAGTTGAAACAGGGGGATATAACTATTCCCCAATATACTGCTAGGTTCAATTAACTGGCAAGATTTGCGCCACATCAAATGGACACCGAAGCGAGGAAGGCGAAGAGGATTGAGCTAGGGTTAAAACCTTGGCTCTATAATCGAGTTTTCGTGTTCCAAAGTGAAATCTTTGGAGCGGTATTGGAGAAGGACATAATAGCCAAGGATGGTAGTGTGAGCCTATACCAAAATGAAAGGAAGAATAAGAATAAATTTGACGAAGGCGTCAAACAAGAGGGAGCAAGCGGGGGCTTTAGTGCGCCGAAGATAAAAGCGTTTAACGGAGGAAATATCAGGGCGAGGCAGGGAGATCCTAAGAGAAGGATTGAGCCATGCAAGATATGTGGGAAGGCTCATTTGGGAGTCTGCCTCAAGGGCAAGACGGTATGTTACAACTGCGGATAGAAAGGGCCTATTTCGCCTTACTGTCCCAGCCCAAAAAAGAATTGAGTGTGCTTTGTGTGTGGATCTATGGACCACATGTTACGAAACTGTCCGAATAAGGGTTTCGAATGGTGGGGAAGGAGCTAGCGGTAATAAGATAGCGATTGGTGGCGCAGTACCAAAGGTTAGACCGACTGCCCGCACCTTTAATATGACGGTCCAAGATGCGGTTGCATCGAGCGACGTCGTAGCATGTATTATCCCGGTCAACAACGAGAATGCTTATGTGCTTTTTGATTCGGGTGCTACTTGTTCATTTATAACATGTGAATTTGCTAAAAGATTAAGGTTACTCCCTAAAAAACTTGTAATACCTTTGAATGTGAAGGTAGCAAATGAGGAAATAACTCCTATTGACTTTATTCATAGGAATTATTATGTAGAGATAAGAGGTAACAAGTTATCGGTAGACCTTATACCGATAAAGTTGGGGGAATTCGATGTAATTCTCGGTATGGATTGGTTAGTGAACCATGGGGCGATTATCGATTGCCAAAATAAAAGTTTGGACCTTTGGATTTCTAAGAAACCCAAGGTAGTGTTTTATGGTAGTAAATCACCGGGACGCCCTTATTGTCTAACCATGACACAAGTCAGAAAATTATTAAGGAATGGATATGAAGGTTACGTGTGCCATGTTGTGGACACTCAGCGATTTGGAGCAACCTTGGAACAGATACCTATCGTCAATGAATATGTGGATGTATTTTGGAGCGATTTTCCAGGTATTCCACCCAATAGGGAGACCAAATTCGTTATAGACCTTTTGCCAGGAACGACACCAGTTTCAAAGGCACCATATCATATGGCGCCAGTGGAATTGAAGGAGTTGATGATTCAGTTGCAAGAACTGTTGGACAAGAAGTACATCCAACCGAGTGTTTCTCCATGGGGAGCACCGATATTGTTTGAAAAGAAAAAGCATGGATCGTTGAGGCTTTGTATCGACTACCGAGAGTTGAACAAACTAACGATAAAGAATAAGTACTCACTTACCAGGATCGATGATCTCTTTGATCAGTTGAATGGGGAAAAATATTTTTCAAAGATAGATTTGCGGACGGGGTATCACCAGTTGAAGGCTAGAGCGGAAGATGTACCTAAGACAGCATTTAGGACTCGTTACGGTTATTACGAGTTCCTGATGATGTCGTTTGGGTTAACAAATGTGCCAGCCGCATTCATGGATATGATTAATAGAGTGTTCAAACAATATTTGGACAAGTTCGTCATAGTGTTTATTGATGATATTCTAGTCTATTCAAAGACGAAAGAAGATCACGCTAAACATTTGAGATTAGTGTTGGAAGCACTAAGAAAAGAGAGGTTGTACGCAAAATTCACTAAGTGTTAATTTTGGTTAGAGAGGGTGCAGTTTTTGGGGCATGTCATCGACAAGGAAGGGATTTCAGTGGATCCAGCGAAGGTGGAATCAGTGATTAACTGGGAACAATTAAAAACACCGATGGAGGTGCAGAGTTTCCTAGGGTTAGCGAGTTATTATCAGAGGTTCATTAAGGACTTCTCGAAGATAGTTACTCCATTAACAAATTTGACAAGGAAGACCGTGAAGTTCGTGCGAACAGAGAAATGTGAAGATAACTTTCAAGAGCAGAAGAAGAGGTTAAGTCAAGCACCGGTATTGTCTCTACCAAATGAGACGGGGAATTTTGTATTGTCTAGTAATGTGTTGCATAAAGGACTGGGTTGCGTGCTTATGCAGCATGGCAAGGTCATTACGTATGTATCTATTCAATTGAAGGAATATGAGAAAGGTTATCCTACTCATGACCTTGAACTTGCAGCAGTGGTTTTTGCCTTAAAAATTTGGAGGCATTACCTATATGGGGAGAAATGTGATATCTACACAGACCATAAAAATCTAAAGTATATATTCACCCAGAAGGAGTTAAATATGAGGCAGAGAAGATGGTTGGAGCTGATAAAGGATTACGACTATGAAATCATGTATCACCCAGAGAAAGCGAATGTGGTGGCCGATGCCTTAAGTAGAAAGGGTCGGGAGAAGTTGCCGATGTTAACAACTAAAGATGAGTTGATAATAGAGATGGCAAGAATGGATTTAGAAGTGAGATGTCCAAATGATGAAGGGAGAAGCTGTTTGCAATGGAGGTTCAACCTACTATCGTAGAAAAGGTAAAGAAAGTGCAACTCAGAACTGATGAGTGCGAACGGATAAAGAAAAAGATTGCAGATGGTACCGAGGATACGTACAGTCTTGATAATGAAGGGTTATTGAGATTTGAAGGAAGAATTTGGGTTCCGTGTGAGCCGGAGTTGAATGAAGAGATAATGGATGAAGCTCATCACTCGAGGTACTCGATTCATCCTGGTAGTACTAAGATGTATCAAGACCTTTGAACAAATTTTTGGTGGACAAACATGAAGAGGGAGATAGCAGAGTATGTGAGTAAGTGCTTAACTTGTCAAAAGGTTAAGGCCGAACATCAAAGACCCAGTGGTTTGCTACAATCATTGGAGATTCCGGAATGGAAGTGGGAGCATATCACGATGGACTTTGTGGTGGGACTTCCAATGACACAGAAAGGATACGACGTTATTTGGGTAATAGTGGATCGTTTGACGAAGTCAGCTCATTTCTTGCCGATAAGAGTCAAGTACAATTTCGACCAGTTAGCTAAGCTTTATGTCAAGGAGATTGTCTCAAGACATGGAGTGCCAGTTTCGATAGTGTCAGATCGCGACCCGCGATTCACATCGAATTTCTTGAAGAGTTTGCAAGAGCAGATGGGAACACAACTGAGGTTGAGCACGGACGTATCATCCACAGACGAATGGACAAAGTGAGAGGACAATTCAAGTGCTAGAAGATATGTTAAGGTCTTGCGTTATGGATTTCAAGGGTAGTTTGGATGATCATCTACCGTTGGTGGAGTTCACCTACAACAATAGTTATCATGCAAGTATAGGCATGCTCCTTACGAAGCATTGTATGGACGGAAGTGCAGAACGCCACTGTGTTGGGATAAAGTTGGAACGTCAAATGTTGGGACCTGAAATGGTGCAACAAATGGCGGAAGTGGTTAAGTTGATACGAACGCGGCTAGTAGCAGCTCAAGACAGATAGAAAAAGTATGACGATCCACATCGAATGAACAAAGAGTTCGAAGTCGGTTCGTACGCATTCTTGAAGGTGTCACCTTGGAAAGGGAATATACGCTTCGGGAAGAAGGGGAAGTTAAGTCCTAGGTTTATAGGACCTTTTCAGATTTCGAGAAGGGTAGTAGATAGCATATGCGATAGCATTACCTCCAGAGTTAGGACATATCTATAACGTGTTTCACGTGTCGGTATTGTGTCCCTAAAAGCCCGATTGCAAGCACATAATTGAGTATGAACCGATCCAAGTCGAGAAAGACTTAACATATGAAGAGATTCCTATTCAAGTCATTGATAGGAAAGAACAAGTTTTGAGAAGTAAAGTCATACCTTCTGTGAAGGTGATATGGAGGAACCACAATGCCGAAGAAGCAACGTGGGAACTCGAACACAAGATGAGGATGGCTTATCCACATTTATTTGACTAACTTGTATTGAAATTCTAGGGACAGAATTCTTATAAGGGGGAGAATGTAACGCCCGAGAAAATAGAACGTTTATGGAAATGAACTTTATTTGATTTATTGAATAAAATTTGATTATTTGTTTATTAAACTGAGTAAGCTAATCAAAGGTCGTTCTATGACCTAGAGATTTCAGAAAAGGTTAAGATTCTGGCTACGTGATAGAAATAATTGATGTGAATTTATAAGATAAAAATAAAATAATTCTGAGAAAAAAGATGAAATAGGCATTATTCACGTGTTAAAACCCTAAGGGCTTAGGGTTTGACCTTAAGGGTTAGGGTTTAAGACCCTAAGCCTTTCTGGGAGATCGGAATATCGAAATGACGTTCTGTCAAAAGATTTGACGGTAATATATCGTGAAAAGTTAAGTTAACCAAGAAAAGTTTTCACATGAGAAAATCACTATTCATTCATTTCTGCTCGTGAATTATTATTGAAATTCTGAGAAACGCATAATGATAGGATTTTAAGACGAATGGAATATGTAATAATATTTCATTTATAGCTCGCAAGGTTTTCGCTTGCGGACTTAAAAACCTAAGTGTTAGGGAAAGTGAAACCTAATGATAATTATTTAAGTAAAATAATAAATGGTTATTATACTGAAATGAATACGAGTATAATACGAGATATTTTACAAGTATAATACGAGGATGACACGATAATTAATATGATGTATAATACAAAATTTATACGAAGTAAATACGTTCAATTTGAATTAAATTTAATAATCAAACCCGTGAGTCGAACCAATGGATTAACGGGTGGGTTAAACCCATGGGCCAACCCATGGGCACATGGGATGACAAGAGTGACAAATAGGGTGCATGTGCTAGCACATAGCTTCACATGGCAAGACATGGGGGCTAAAGGGGTTTGGTCTTAATGACCAAACTACCCTAAGCTTGCAAAGTGTATAAATTGAACACATATTGAGAGAGGGAGAGAGAGAGAGAGAGAGAATGAGAAGCTAGCTTATTTCTATTGTTAAGAATCAAGCAAACAAGAAGCAAGAAGTCTACTAACCTCTTGATCACTCAAGAACAACCAAGAACACAAAGAGCTATACATATCACAACCTTAAAATTCCACTTCCTTCAATACCAAATTTGATAGAGAAGTGAATTGGTGGAACATGAAAAAGGAAAAGTAATAAGGTTGGCCTTATAGTGGACCTAGAACACTAATACGCCATGAAGAAATGAAATTATAATAATTGATTGAAGACTAATGAAGAACTTATCAAATTTATGAGAATTTGAATGATAAGCATGTAAAACCATTAAAACATAGATGTTTACAATGGTTTGAATCATTAATAATCAACCAATGGATTGAATCCAATTACTTTGAAGTAAAAATATCGAAGAACGAAGATTCGACGAAAGTTATGCGATTAGACGTTAATCGTCGAAACCGTAAATTTTCTTAGAATACAAGTCAAAAGTCGTCGTGTGATTTGGAAATAATGGCTTTTGATTACATCACGTGTAATTAGGTAAATAAGACTTGCGAGAGCAAGAACGAACCAATTCGAACTTAAAACGAAGAATTGAGCGTCGAACATTTAACGAATGCGTAAAAATGGACTAATCGGCTAAATTATCACCGTCAGATTCAAAAATGAATTCCGACTTAATGAAATGATAGAACATAGAATTTATGAACCATTGGCTTTGGAACGAGCCAATTCCGAGTTGTAACGATCATGTTACGAGCTCGTGGAAATTCAAAACTTTCAAGATCTGGGGGTCCCATGCTTCCCAGCGCCGCAGCGCCCAGGCAGGGGAAAAGTTATACGAGACAGCGCTGCCTCTAGGCCTTTAGCTGGCGCTGCAGCGCCCTTAACAAAAAACTTCCCGACGTGACTATTTCTTAACCTAGCTTTCTACGTGGTAATTATGGGGCAACTAAATGGTTAATATTCATGAAGAGAAATCACTTAAACAACATGTTTAAGAATGTTTTTATGAATTAAACGTTGACAAAACGTATTTAAATTTAAAACTCGAAATCCGATATTGAGAACTATGAATCGTAATCGAGTTGTGAGCGTGCCTTAAGGTTATATAACATATAATAAAGGTGCGTGATGCATGAATGACGTCGAATGAAGTTAAAACTCATGAAAATTCCATAAGGAGTCTGAAGACGGGAATCCGATGAGAATGTGATTGATGTAACGAACCGATTAGGGTTTCATCAATCGTTGTGCATAACGATGATTGATGAGGGTCGACTTATGACTAATGTATGTTATCAAGCCGTGATGAATGATAAATAACTTAAACGGATGGTATTAGTTTAATAATTTGGCTAAGTTATACAAGAAGGAGAAGATAGTTACACAATGTATATCAGTTATGATAACCTAATTGGTATGCTATATGTTTATATCTTGTAGAGGTTGTAAAGACTGAGTAGCATACACTTGTATGGTTTAAAGACGTGAAGGTAAGTTTTCTAACTCTTGTATTAACGTTACGTTATGCAAGCTTTCTGAACTCTTGTCTATACGTAATGTCGGACA
The DNA here is from genome assembly GCA_020205555.1 of Panax stipuleanatus. Taxonomy (NCBI): domain Eukaryota; kingdom Viridiplantae; phylum Streptophyta; class Magnoliopsida; order Apiales; family Araliaceae; genus Panax; species Panax stipuleanatus. Next base: position 99,855,148 of record CM035125.1, read on the forward strand.
AGTTGTCAATATGCATGGTTGCCTATGCATGAACTGTTATTGAATAATCAATCCCATTTGCTTCGGCTAGACGTATATGTAAAGTATTTTGAATTGATGTGTCATAAATCTTTTCAAAGTATTCTTGATGTGCTATCCTATGCCAATTGCTTTGGTATGGATTCCGAGGTAAACCTGAGTATGAATACATAAAGGTTTTAACGTCGTTAAATCAACGGGCAGTTGAAGTTGCCAAAAAGCTTAAACGTATATATGTTTAAGGAATGAGTGTTGATCAACATAGAGTACTACAGACTGATCACCTGGACGTGCTCGTAAGATATATCGGGCTTACGGTCTTGTACCAGGTTGTCCTTTTATGAATGGAAATGGAAAAGAATGTTCATGGTCTTTGACCAGCTTAGATTCTTAAGTGACTATATGTCCTTGAGAATGATTTCAAAGGAATTCAAAACATTATCTTGATTATTCCTACTACTTTTTAACTATTGTACAGCTGTTGAAGATGAAGTCATATGATTCTTGATTTTGTGGTTGCAAAGTAAAATATTAAACTTGTTGAGCTAGTTATGCTCATTCTTGCTTAAAATCATATGTTTCAGCTAAAGGCCATAGGACTGAAGGATCCGATATGGACAAGGGCAAGTCCAAGATGGATACTTAGTTATCCTTGTAATAGCGTAGTATTATTGTTGTAATAAATGATACTATGACACCGAATGTATGTAAAGGTTATGAAGAACTTGGGAAGGAATTATTATGATGAAATGTTTAGTAAAATTATACAGGTTGTTGAAGTATTGAATTAAATGCTTGAGTAGATAGTAGTGTAACGACCAAGAATTTTAAACTCATTATTAATTAAAGATGTGATTTAATTTTAACGAGTTAGTTTTGTGAGCTAATTTAAACCATATGTGGTTATGTGAGTTTGTGAAATAATTAAAGGAAGTCACTAATGGTTTATTTAACCTAGTGGACTAGCCCTGAGACTTTAATATCATAGAATTGATAAGATTATTAATAACTAAATATTCAACTTATTTGAATATCGTGGCAGGATTTGAACGTGTTTAATAAATTTCAATTATGAGTAATTAATTGATAATGTGTTGATTAATAATTATTATGAATAAATAATAATTAATGAGTAAGAGATTAATAAATACAATAATATTATATTTACTTGATTAATTATTTCATACAAGCATGTGATATGTTAAACCTTTAATATAAGGTAGTTATCTATATTGTATATACTACAATGTGACTTTTGATATGGTTATGTATATTATATATAGACTATATAGTAAGATTTATTTGCATTAGTAGAGTTACACAATAATATTGTTTATGTGACATGAAGTGTGTGAGTACACATTCATGTATACCTCATCAACATATAGTAATATCAATAAATAATTGATCTCAGTAAGTTATTATAATGATAACAGTTATAATAATGAGTAATAATAATACCCAATTGCTTTACATTCGATATTAAGGAAAATGTATATGGATTATACGTTGTGTACCTATTCATTATTAATTGCTATTTGAAATAACGTGGTAACACCCATTTAAATATATATGGAATGGATACATGTAGTTTAAGTATATACTATGTGTATATATATATATATATCATATAACCTAAGTGTATTATATTATATAGCCTAAGTATGGGACATATATTATACACACATTGCAATATTACTGAGTAAGTGATTGTCCCATAATAAGAGCTTAGTTCCTCTTATTTCTTCCCACATAAACAAACAAGAAGCTAGCTACTCTATATATTTCTCTCAAATTCAACAAACATAGCCATAATCATGAGATGGGGAGTGGGATTCATGAGTGGAATTGTAATAGCCGAGAATTTCCATATATTATTAAATAAATATATTAATGGAAATGAGAATTTATTTGAATATACATGATTTTGTGTTATGAGATGAATTAATTCAATTATATATAATTGAATAATTATAATAATTGAGAAATTGGTGGAGTTTGTGATAAACTCGTTGATTGCCTTGTGTGGCACAGTGACGTAATATAAGAATGATTATATTAATTTAAGCGAACAATTAATCTATATTAATTGTTAATCGAAGAATATTAATTAACTGTTATAAAACACTAATGAGTATTGATTAATAATATGTGATTATTATTGCAAGAAATATAATAATAATAAACCACTTGTTTATAATTGTGCTGAGATTTATACTTGTTAATGTGATAATGAATCCTATGATTATTAATTAGGTGTTATTAATAATCGATGAGGAATGGATTAATTAATATTATTGTTAATTAATTGATAAGATAAATAATTTATTTATTTGACATTATGAATAATAAAACAAATAAGTAAGTTATTAATATAATAAGATTATATTGATTGATATAGGATATATGTATATTATTAATTAATATTCAATTTATAAGATGAGAAATTATATGTGCAAGCATGCGAATTAAATGTATAGTAACTATATGTTATGATATGTGTAGGAGGCAAATGATGTGTGGATATACATTAAAATAATGTATCATGGATCTATTATAAATAATTGTTGAGTAATACAATTTAATAATATATGATATAATGTAATGTGGTAGTATCCGATTGTATTATATCGGTAAGATAAAATGTACATAGATTATATGTATTCAAATTGCATTTATTACATTATGGGGAGAACATTGTAATTATAACCTAAGAGTACATATAATATATAACATAAGGGTAGCATATAGTCCATTTGTAAGAATGCTGAGATTTGCTTGGCTTGTCCCAATATGATAGTCACTATCTCTTCACACGTGAAATGCATCATGAAGCTAGCCTACTCCTACCTTCTCAAACTCAGCAAAATAGCAATGATCATTGCAAGGGGAGTGGCCTCAATAGTGTAAGCCAACTGCTAAATACCAACTCTCCCATAACCACCATGCAATCCTCTCTTCCGTTAGTTCAAAATGATGAGCAAAGCTATGGACTGAATAATGGATTCTCTATAAATAAGCTCTCCTCATTCTTCAGTTCCTTTGGTGAGCATTTTGGCTAAGTGAGACTAGAGAGCATATATATATATATATCAGTGTTATTGAGATAGCAGCAAGCTTAAATCATTTACAGAGGTATAAATCCTCTTCGTGTCTTCATTTTCATTTTCTGTCAAAAGAACTCCTTTGTTGTACTCTGAGTTTTGTTGAAATTCTTGATTATGCCAAATTGGTTCATGATTGGGTTGTAGAACCCTTATATTATTGTTATATGAACATACACACATGATGGAACCACTGAATAGTCTTTCATTTCCATTGTTCCTCTTCAATTTCTGTAAATACATGAAATTCGTAAATTAGTTAGAGTTCATGAAATTGGGAATTGATAATTGCTATTGGCTGTTATATAAGCATATATGTATGTGTTAGTAAGTTAAACAAGTCTAATATCTGGGTATGGTATGTTGAAATCGATGAAATGGGAGGTTTTGGGTCGTTTTTCGCTGCCGTCTGAACCGCAGAAAACGGCCTCGCAGCCGCAGCGCCGTAGCGCCACACGCGCCGCAGCCTGCGCCGCAGCGCCACACGCAGCGCCACTCGCGCCGCAGCGCCAGTAGTGAGCTACTGTGTCGCGCCGCAGTGCCAGCCTCTGTGTTCAGTTTTTTGTATTCTGCAACAAAACTGTTATGAACTAATTGTTTGATTTTTGTTTAAACAAGCATGAAAGAATGATTAATACTTATATATAAACCTATTGAGGCAATGTGAGCATGTTTTAGTATATTAGCATGCATGATTAACCAAACGACATATAGTTTGGAAACGAATTTAAAGTTTCATAAACGACGTTAACATATATGAAGCATGTTTACATACTGACCTTGCAAGCACGTTAGTACCACCTAGAGACACATGAAGTACATGTTAGCTTATCTATATTGGTTCCGTAATAAAATATGAACATGTGAACCTAACTAGTGCTCATTCCTAACAAGAATAGAAGTTTGAAGGTGGATATGATCATGTAAATGCTATATAGTCATTTTGATGTTATGAGCATGTTTAGATAGCCTTGAAATACATGAAAAGCATGTTAACTTACATATATAGGTTTCATAAGGAAGCATGAACATGATAGACCTTATTAATGAACTATACTAACAAAGTATAAGCTTTGAACGTGAATGTTGATATGTTATGACGAGAATTAGAATTTGACATTTATGGACACATGTGATAGTACTCTTAGACTCATTCATGTGTCATGCATATATATATACCATGATTAGTTGCCATGATTAAAGTTTAGCATGAACAAAGCATGTTTTCAAGATAATAACAATGCTAGCTACATATATGCAATACGAGTACTCATGAGCATGACTAATACAAGTTATATGAATATCTTATGTGTTTAAAAGCGACCATGTTAGACCATATGAGTTCGTGTCCTTTAATGGCTTTAAGTATTAACTTAAGAACCTATACCATGTACGATTGGATTTGGAAAAGTTATACAAGCATGAAAGTATCCTTTAAATATGAATACATGCTACGTGATATTATATGATGTTACTTGAACCCGATTTTGACGGTTAACTTAAGGAGATGCCGTAACTTGCTAAAATGAAATATATTTAGTATTGATTGTGGTCTTATGTGATATTAATAATATGCAAGCATGTTTGCAAATTGTTGAGATCTTATATAATATGAGAATGCGTTTAAACTCTAAAGAAGGAACGTTAAGGATAGAAATTATATTCTATATAACTGTGTAGCTAGGTAAAACTTAGCTTATGTATTGATCGTATATTCAAAGAGAAAATGTGAAGTTAAATTATATGACTAATGAATATCATATATATACGTAACTGTATTACGATAGGAATTCGAAAGTGTTGATTTGCTTTTCGTGGATAAACTACGCTAAAGGCAAGTTCTCTTACTTACACTCTTTTAAAGTGCAAGTATCCTAACCGACGCATTTACTTTATGCAAGGAAATCTATAATTGTGAAAGTTTCCTAACTTATACTCTTTTACTATGCAAGTATCCTATCTTGTGTATTGCGAACTAGTTTCCTATTTAATCGGTTGAATCGAATTAGCATACTTGAACTCTTATTTCATTAAAGCTATTATTCATGTTGAACTTAGTATTGTTCTTGAATATTGTGAAAGTGTCTATGCCATTTGATTCGGCTGGACTTATGTTATTGAAAAGCAACCCAAACTAATTGATTGGTGCGGGATCTTGTATTTGACTGAGAAGAACAACCTTCTTTGAAGGGAATATATAATTGTCGGAGAACCGACGTGCACACTTGAGTATGATTGATTGTTATGCATAACAAGGGTACTTTAGGCTGATCACCTGTTGTACCTGTTTTTGTTGGATTTTCAGTTTATTACTGTCAATTCTAGTAGAAGTTCATAGTCCGTAGTGACTACTCAGTATTCAATTATTTGAAATCTTGAATTAACTTATTATTGAATCATATTGATATTATCCTGTCCTTAGCGACTGATATTGAGAACTGTGGATATTCTTGTTATTCTTGAACTATCAAATCTTGTTATACCCTTTCGAGAATTGAGAATCTTATTACTCACCCTTATTGTATATTACTTGCTGGGCAATTTGTGCTCATTCTTGCTTTCCCTAAAACATTTCAGTTAAGGCAGAGCATGGTGAACCTTCGGGCGTTGATAAGGGCAAGGGCAAAGCTACCAACTAGCTTATGTCTGTTATGTTTTAAATATATTAATATTGTATGATGATGATGTAGTAAGACTGGATTTGATTATGTTTAAGCTTAAGTTAGATTATGTAATAAGTCGTTAACTGATATTATTATGTAATCTATTAAGTACTGTAGGTTGCGAGACTTGGGGGAATAATTATAATAAATCATTGTAAATTATTCTAGAATAGATTTTCCGTTGTGGTTGTGTGATATTTAGTTATCATTATTGCGATGTATTACCATGAGCACGTGATGAACCGAATTCGAGAGACCAAGTGGCGGTCCTGGAATTTGGGGGCGTCACAGGTTGGTATCAAAGCGGTAGTTATAAACCTTAGGAACGAGTGTCCTTGGACTATAGCTTAGGTGAACTTAGAAGTTAGGAAGGAGATAAAACTCATGTAGAGTTTTCCTTGAGAGACTTAGTCTGTTATGAAATGTAACTTCATTCTATACAATGAACTTATGTTTTATTTAACATTCTAATGGAGTTGCTGTTTGTTTGCCTTGTGTTTGTGATTGTAGGATGACAGACACAGGTGTAACTAGTAGAGTGGCCGAGGAGGAGCCCAGGGATATACATGTAGTGTACGAGGCACCTCTAGAGGCTACACCAGTGCAGGCTGTTGCACCGATCGAGTCTGACGATGAGGACGAGATTGAGATAGAGACTGATCCAGAGGAGGAGCCGATGGAGGATGAGCCAGTAGAGGACTCTGATGAGGCTACTATAGAGGAGCAGATGCTAGGAGAGTATGAGGAGCGGATCCTAGAGTTAGACTGTAGAGTTCAGGAGCTGGAGGCAGAGGCCCACGAGAGAGAGTCTGAGTTCCAGAAGCTGAGGGACGAGGACCACCAGAGGAAGCTGGCTATGCAAGAGTTAGAGGTGGAGATTGCCTACCGTAGGGAGGCAGGGATCCAGATGGGGACTCTATTTCACAGGTCAGTGGCTAGGAATGCAGATTTGGCAGAGAAGCTAGAAGAGGTTGAGCAGAGGGAACTGAGTGAGAAGACTGAGAAAGAGGCACTCCGTACTCAGCTAGAGTTGGAGGTGATGGATAGGTTACACTTCGAGGAGAAGTGGGAAGCGTCCAATGAGAGAGCTGACGACCTTGAGGATGAGGTCAGGTGCAAAAAGAGAAAGATGAACAAGATGGGGTATGTGTTCCGTTCAGCTTTTGAAAGGGTGATTGATGGTGTGTACCACTACCCGGCAGAACAGGGACAGACTCTACATACCTTGAGCCGAGAGCTGTTTGCGTATATAGCACAGTTGGAGTACAAGAGCGCAGTGGAACGCGGGATGATGGGATGAGATTTCCTTAGTCAGTCTAGTGGTAGTACTAGTTGTGTCTTTATGTATTGTATATACTATGTTGTAATTCCGATCTTTTGTGTAAGATGTGGGATGATGATGTAAACCCCGAGTTAGCTTTTGTTAGAGGGGTAGTATGGTAGTAGGTTGGTATATTCCCCGTCTTTTGTGATATTAGGGGATATATGTGATAACATTTATAGCAGTATGCTAGGAAAATCATGTAATGAAATGAAATGGCATATGAATATAAATGGAGTTGATTTTAGAAATGTGTTATAAATTTATTCTTTTAGTATTAAAAGAAATACTTAAGTGATATACTTGAATAATAATAAAATGAAAAATTATGATGCAGATAATGCCGCCCAGACGTAGATTGACTGCACCCGAAGAATCCGTTAACAATGAGAGAGAACAAGTAGACCCGATCCAGAAACTGGTAGACTTGTTAGGAGAAGCCTTAAGGGGAAGGAACAATGAACCCGTTCGCCCGAACCCTCAAACTGTGTCAGTAACAACCTTTAAAGACTTTAAGAGTGTAGGACCCCCGGAGTTCGAGGGAACTACCGACCCAATCGTCGCACAAACGTGGATCAAAGAGATCGAAAAAAGCTTTCACTATAGCTAGCGTAGGCGAAGATCAGAAGACGGTGTTTGCCACGTACATGATGAGGGGAGAAGCGAACTACTGGTGGGAGGCTAATCAACAAAGAGCTGGAGAAGGGATAATAGCTTGGGATAAGTTTAAGACACTGTTCTTCGAGAATTACTTTCCGAAAAGTATGAAGAATAGGATGGAGGCGAAATTCCTAGAGTTAAAACAAGGTGAAATGACGGTGGCGCAATACGCGGCTAGGTTTAACGAACTAGCACGATTTGCGGAGCACCAAGTTGGTGATGAAGAGAGGAAGGCTAGACGCTTTGAACAAGGGTTGAAGCCATGGCTATTCAATAAGGTATCAGTTCTTCAAATTGATTCCTTTGCAACATTACTGGAGAAGGCAATCATTGCGGAAGGCGGCAGTGAGGCCTTAAGTCTGTATAACAAAGAAAAGAAAGGAAAGAATACTGGAGGAGAGAATCGTACGGGAGGAAGCAGTAGCGGAGGAAGCAACTTGGGAAAGAGAAAGTGGGAGAACAACAACAACAACAAAAACAACAATAATAATCAATCAGGGAATTTTCGTGGAGGTTTCAAGAAGAGGGCTGAAGGATGCCCGAAGTGTGGGAAGAATCACCAGGGCGAGTGCTGGAAGGGACGTGGCACTTGCTACAACTGCGGACAGGAAGGGCACATCTCGCCCAACTGTTTGAAACCGAAAAAGATACAAGGATGCTTTGCTTGTGGCTCGGCGGAGCACCGAATTTAGGACTGCCCAAAGAAGGGAAGTGGCGGGGGTAGTAATCAGCAAGGAGGCAACAAGCTGATGATCGGTGGACCGGCACAATCCAACCGCCCAACCGCCAGAACCTTTAACATGACCGTCCAAGACGCAGTGGCTGCGAAGGATGTGGTGTCAGGTATAATCCCAATCAATGATATAAATGCTTATGTATTATTTGATTCGGGTGCCACCTGTTCTTTTATATCTGAAGAATTTTCTAGTAAACTTAGTACACCCCGAGAACGATTAGAAAATCCTTTGATCATAGAAGTTGCTAATAAGGAAGTGATCCCTGTAGAATACGTTTATCGAAATTGTCGCGCAAATATTAGTAAACATGAACTGAGCATAGACTTGATTCCTATTAGACTGGGAGAATTTGACGTAATACTGGGAATGGATTGGTTGTATAACTATGCTGCGATAATTGACTGTCAGAACAAATGTGTGAACCTTCAGACTCCGAGTAAGTCTAAGGTAGTGTTTTATGGTAGCTCATCGCTTAAGCAATCGTGTTGCGTTACGATGATGCAGGCCAAGAAATTGTTAAGGAAAGGATGTGTAGGATATTTAGCTTACATCATTGATACTCGGAAGAAGGGAGTAGAAATTAAGGATATATACGTAGTTAATGAATTCCAAGATGTGTTTCCGGACGATCTGCCTGGTCTTCCGCCAGACAGAGAAATCAAATTCGTAATAGACTTAGCACCGGGAACGGCACCGATTTCGAAAGCTCCATATCGTATGGCGCCAGTAGAAATGAAGGAATTGATGATACAATTGCAAGAATTATTGGATAAGGGTTACATTCGACCGAGTGTTTCTCCTTGGGGAGCACCAGTGCTATTCGTTAAGAAGAAGGACGGATCGATGAGACTCTGTATCGATTATCGAGAATTGAACAGAGTAACGATCAAGAACCGATATCCGCTACCGAGGATAGACGACTTATTTGATCAGCTGAAGGGAGCAAAGTGTTTCTCAAAGATCGACCTACGAACAGGATATCATCAACTGAAGGTACGGGATGAGGACATACCAAAGGCTGCGTTTCGAACCCGTTATGGACACTACGAGTTTTTGGTAATGTCATTCGGATTGACTAATGCTCCGGCAGCATTTATGGACTTGATGAACCGAGTTTTCAAGCCATACTTGGATAAATTTGTAGTGGTTTTTATCGTAGACATTTTGATCTACTCAAAGACAGAGGAAGAACACGCCGAACATCTAAAGATTATTTTGGAGGCACTAAGGAAGGAGAAGATGTATGCAAAATTTTCTAAGTGCGAATTTTAGATGGAGAAGGTTCAATTCTTAGGCCACGTGGTGGATAAGAATGGAATCTCTGTAGACCCTGCGAAGGTTGAAGCAGTAAGTAATTGGGAACAACCGAGAACACCGACGGAGGTGAGAAGCTTTCTAGGGTTAGCTGGGTACTATCGAAGATTCATCCAAGATTTTTCTAAGATAGCAACCCCGTTGACCAATTTGACTAGAAAGACGGTGAAATTTGTATGGACCGACAAATGCGAAGAAAGTTTTCAAGAACTGAAAAGGAGATTGAGCGAAGCACCTGTGTTATCATTACCAGATGATGCGGGAAATTTTGTGGTGTATAGTGATGCATCGCACAAGGGACTTGGCTGTGTGCTTATGCAGCACGGCAAGGTCATTGCATATGCATCACGACAATTAAAGGATTACGAAAAACGATACCCTACTCACGACTTAGAGTTAGCGGCAGTAGTTTTTGCGTTAAAGATATGGAGGCATTATCTATACGGAGAAAAATGTGAGATATACACGGACCACAAAAGTCTGAAATATATCTTCACACAGAAGGAGTTAAACATGCGGCAGAGAAGGTGGTTAGAATTAATCAAAGACTATGACTGCGATATTCTTTATCACCCGGGAAAGGCAAATGTGGTTGCCGACGCTCTGAGCAGGAAAGGAAGGGAGAAGTTGTTTAATTTGACGACTCAGGAAGAGTTGATAAGAGAGATGGAGAAATTGGAGATAGAAGTGAAAGGACCAGAAAAGTCTGGTGAGAAGTTGTTTGTAATGGAAGCTCATCCGATATTGTTGGATAAAGTAAAGGAAGCCCAAGAAAAGGATGAAGAGTGTGAGAAAATTCGAAAGAGGATCACGGAAAATGAGGAAGAAAAATTTCGAATGGATAAAGATGGTATTTTGAGATTTGAAGGAAGAGTGTGGGTACCAGCGGTAACCGAGTTGAGGGAAGAGATTTTGCACGAGGCACACAATACGACATATTCCGTTCATCCGGGAGGCACAAAGATGTACCGAGATCTAAGGCAACATTTTTGGTGGCCTAATTTGAAACGGGAAGTCGCAGAGTGCGTCAGTAAATGCTTGACTTGCCAAAGCGTTAAAGCAGAGCATCAGCGGCCAAGTGGTTTACTACAACCGTTAGAAATACCAGAGTGGAAATGGGAGCATATTACCATGGACTTCGTGGTAGGACTTCCAGTTACACAGAAAGGTTATGATGCTATTTGGGTTATCGTGGATCGACTAACGAAGACCGTACACTTTCTACCAATCAAGATCCGCTACAGTTTGAACCAATTAGCAAGCCTATATGTAAAAGAAATTATTTCACGACATGGAGTGCCGGTGTCAATTGTCTCTGATCGAGATCCGCGCTTCACGTCCAATTTTTGGAAGAGTTTGCAAAAAAGAATGGGAACACAGTTGAGGTTGAGTACAGCTTATCATCCTCAAACAGACGGACAAAGTGAGCGAACAATACAAACGCTAGAAGACATGCTTAGGACTTGCGTAATGGATTTTAAGGGAAATTGGGACGACCACCTACCCTTAGTAGAATTCGCATATAATAATAGCTACCATGCGAGTATTGGCATGCCACCGTACGAAGCTCTTTACGGGAGAAAGTGTAGAACGCCGTTATGTTGGGACGAAGTCGGAGAACGACGAATACTCGGACCAGAGTTAGTTCAACAAACCGCAGACGTGGTGACAGTGATAAGAGCCAGACTTGTAGCAGCTCAAGATCGCCAGAAGAAATACGCATATTTGCATCGGCAGGACCGAGACTTCAAAGTCGGCAGTTTCGTATTCTTGAAGGTATCTCCATGGAAGGGAAAAATCCGTTTCGGCAAGAAAGGAAAATTGAGTCCAAGATTTATAGGACCATTTGAGATACTAAAGCGAGTGGGCGAAGTGGCATACAAAGTTGCGTTACCACCCGAGTTGGAGCATATCCACAACGTGTTCCACATTTCCGTGTTGCGACCGTACAAGGCCGACTACAAGCACGTGATTTCTTACGAGCCCATTCAAGTGGAGAAGAACTTGGCGTATGAAGAAATTCCTGTCCAAATATTAGATAGGAAAGAACAAACTTTGAGAAATAAAGTTATTTCATCTGTAAAAGTACTTTGGCGTAACCACGATGTCGAGGAGGCAACGTGGGAGTTAGAAGATAGGATGATGAGGGACTATCCCCATCTATTTGTGTAACCTTGTAGCAATTCCGGGACGGAATTTTTATAAGGGGGGGAGGATGTAATAGCCGAGAATTTCCATATATTATTAAATAAATATATTAATGGAAATGAGAATTTATTTGAATATACATGATTTTGTGTTATGAGATGAATTAATTCAATTATATATAATTGAATAATTATAATAATTGAGAAATTGGTGGAGTTTGTGATAAACTCGTTGATTGCCTTGTGCGGCACAGTGACCTAATATAAGAATAATTATATTAATTTAAGCGAACAATTAATCTATATTAATTGTTAATCGAAGAATATTAATTAACTGTTATAAAACACTAATGAGTATTGATTAATAATATGTGATTATTATTGCAAGAAATATAATAATAATAAACCACTTGTTTATAATTGTGCTGAGATTTATACTTGTTAATGTGATAATGAATCCTATGATTATTAATTAGGTGTTATTAATAATCGATGAGGAATGGATTAATTAATATTATTGTTAATTAATTGATAAGATAAATAATTTATTTATTTGACATTATGAATAATAAAACAAATAAGTAAGTTATTAATATAATAAGATTATATTGATTGATGTAGGATATGTGTATATTATTAATTAATATTCAATTTATAAGATGAGAAATTATATGTGCAAGCATGCGAATTAAATGTATAGTAACTATATGTTATGATATGTGTAGGAGGCAAATGATGTGTGGATATACATTAAAATAATGTATCATGGATCTATTATAAATAATTGTTGAGTAATACAATTTAATAATATATGATATAATGTAATGTGGTAGTATCCGATTGTATTATATCGGTAAGATAAAATGTACATAGATTATATGTATTCAAATTGCATTTATTACATTATGGGGAGAACATTGTAATTATAACCTAAGAGTACATATAATATATAACATAAGGGTAGCATATAGTCCATTTGTAAGAATGCTGAGATTTGCTTGGCTTGTCCCAATATGATAGTCACTATCTCTTCACACGTGAAATGCATCATGAAGCTAGCCTACTCCTACCTTCTCAAACTCAGCTAAATAGCAATGATCATTGCAAGGGGAGTGGCCTCAATAGTGTAAGCCAACTGCTAAATACCAACTCTCCCATAACCACCATGCAATCCTCTCTTCCGTTAGTTCAAAATGATGAGCAAAGCTATGGACTGAATAATGGATTCTCTATAAATAAGCTCTCCTCATTCTTCAGTTCTTTTGCTGAGCATTTTGGCTAAGTGAGACTAGAGAGCATATATATATATATCAGTGTTATTGAGATAGCAGCAAGCTTAAATCATTTACAGAGGTATAAATCCTCTTCGTGTCTTCATTTTCATTTTCTGTCAAAAGAACTCCTTTGTTGTTCTCTGAGTTTTGTTGAAATTCTTGATTATGCCAAATTGGTTCATGATTGGGTTGTAGAACCCTTATATTATTGTTATATGAACATACACACATGATGGAACCACTGAATAGTCTTTCATTTCCATTGTTCCTCTTCAATTTCTGTAAATACATGAAATTCGTAAATTAGTTAGAGTTCATGAAATTGGGAATTGATAATTGCTATTGGCTGTTATATAAGCATATATGTATGTGTTAGTAAGTTAAACAAGTCTAATATCTGGGTATGGTATGTTGAAATCGATGAAATGGGAGGTTTTGGGTCGTTTTTCGCTGCCGTCTGAACCGCAGAAAACTGCCTCGCAGCCGCAGCGCCGCAGCGCCACACGCGCCGCAGCCCGCGCCACAGCGCCACACGCAGCGTCACTCGCACCGCAGCGCCAGTAGTGAACTACTGTGTCGCGCCGCAGCGCCAGCCTCTGTGTTCAGTTTTTTGTATTCTGCAACAAAACTGTTATGAACTAATTGTTTGATTTTTGTTTAAACAAGCATGAAAGCATGATTAATACTTATATATAAACCTATTGAGGCAATGTGAGCATGTTTTAGTATATTAGCATGCATGATTAACCAAACGACATATAGTTTGGAAACGAATTTAAAGTTTCATAAACGACGTTAACATATATGAAGCATGTTTACATACTGACCTTGCAATCACGTTAGTACCACCTAGAGACACATGAAGTACATGTTAGCTTATCTATATTGGTTCCGTAATAAAATATGAACATGTGAACCTAACTAGTGCTCATTCCTAACAAGAATAGAAGTTTGAAGGTGGATATGATCATGTAAATGCTATATAGTCATTTTGATGTTATGAGCATGTTTAGATAGCCTTGAAATACATGAAAAGCATGTTAACTTACATATATAGGTTTCATAAGGAAGCATGAACATGATAGACCTTATTAATGAACTATACTAACAAAGTATAAGCTTTGAACGTGAACGTTGGTATGTTATGACGAGAATTAGAATTTGACATTTATGGACACATGTGATAGTACTCTTAGACTCATTCATGTGTCATGCATATATATATATACCATGATTAGTTGCCATGATTAAAGTTTAGCATGAACAAAGCATGTTTTCAAGATAATAACAATGCTAGCTACATATATGCAATACGAGTACTCATGAGCATGACTAATACAAGTTATATGAATATCTTATGTGTTTAAAAGCGACCATGTTAGACCATATGAGTTCGTGTCCTTTAATGGCTTTAAGTATTAACTTAAGAACCTATACCATGTACGATTGGATTTGGAAAAGTTATACAAGCATGAAAGTATCCTTTAAATATGAATACATGCTACGTGATATTATATGATGTTACTTGAACCCGATTTTGACGGTTAACTTAAGGAGATGCCGTAACTTGCTAAAATGAAATATATTTAGTATTGATTGTGGTCTTATGTGATATTAATAATATGCAAGCATGTTTGCAAATTGTTGAGATCTTATATAATATGAGAATGCGTTTAAACTCTAAAGAAGGAACGTTAAGGATAGAAATTATATTCTATATAACTGTGTAGCTAGGTAAAACTTAGCTTATGTATTGATCGTATATTCAAAGAGAAAATGTGAAGTTAAATTATATGACTAATGAATATCATATATATACGTAACTGTATTACGATAGGAATTCGAAAGTGTTGATTTGCTTTTCGTGGATAAACTACGCTAAAGGCAAGTTCTCTTACTTACACTCTTTTAAAGTGCAAGTATCCTAACCGACGCATTTACTTTATGCAAGGAAATCTATAATTGTGAAAGTTTCCTAACTTATACTCTTTTACTATGCAAGTATCCTATCTTGTGTATTGCGAACTAGTTTCCTATTTAATCGGTTGAATCGAATTAGCATACTTGAACTCTTATTTCATTAAAGCTATTATTCATGTTGAACTTAGTATTGTTCTTGAATATTGTGAAAGTGTCTATGCCATTTGATTCGGCTGGACTTATGTTATTGAAAAGCAACCCAAACTAATTGATTGGTGCGGGATCTTGTATTTGACTGAGAAGAACAACCTTCTTTGAAGGGAATATATAATTGTCGGAGAACCGACGTGCACACTTGAGTATGATTGATTGTTATGCATAACAAGGGTACTTTAGGCTGATCACCTGTTGTACCTGTTTTTGTTGGATTTTCAGTTTATTACTGTCAATTCTAGTAGAAGTTCATAGTCCGTAGTGACTACTCAGTATTCAATTATTTGAAATCTTGAATTAACTTATTATTGAATCATATTGATATTATCCTGTCCTTAGCGACTGATATTGAGAACTGTGGATATTCTTGTTATTCTTGAACTATCAAATCTTGTTATACCCTTTCGAGAATTGAGAATCTTATTACTCACCCTTATTGTATATTACTTGCTGGGCAATTTGTGCTCATTCTTGCTTTCCCTAAAACATTTCAGTTAAGGTAGAGCATGGTGAACCTTCGGGCGTTGATAAGGGCAAGGGCAAAGCTACCAACTAGCTTATGTCTGTTATGTTTTAAATATATTAATATTGTATGATGATGATGTAGTAAGACTGGATTTGATTATGTTTAAGCTTAAGTTAGATTATGTAATAAGTCGTTAACTGATATTATTATGTAATCTATTAAGTACTGTAGGTTGCGAGACTTGGGGAAATAATTATAATAAATCATTGTAAATTATTCTAGAATAGATTTTTCGTTGTGGTTGTGTGATATTTAGTTATCATTATTGCGATGTATTACCATGAGCACGTGATGAACCGAATTCGAGAGACCAAGTGGCGGTCCTGGAATTTGGGGGCGTCACAGGAATCACCAACCCTCATCAACTCTTTCTTATCTATTGAACATACTTGCAATCCTATGGTTTAATTTGAGGTGGAATGGAAATGTCTGGATATCCATTTTGCTAAAAGTAAAGCTCCCCTTCTTCTCATTTCATTTGCTGAGGATTTCAATTGAGTTAGGAAGGAGTATTAGAGTAACATTGTGAGTATCATAGTAGCATATTGTAGAATCTGTTTAGCAGCAAAGCCATATAGCAAAGGTATAACTTCATTTTTGTTTCTGTAAAATTTATAAGTCTTGATTATAGAATTGATCATTGGTTGATTAATTAATGGATTGGAATATGTTGGTTAAGTGTTATACAAGATGTTAAACATGTTAGAATTGCAATGTGTTATGTTAGAATCAAATTTTCGTGGGAAAATTTTTGAGTTGGGCTAAGTTCTACCGTTGCTGGGCAGCTACTGTCTCTGGCCGACAGCCTGCGCAGCTGCGCTAGTTATGTACTGACCAGCTGCGCCGGGCCTGAACCAGAGTTTTTGATTTATGTTGCTAAACTGTTATGTGCTAACTTATAGTACCTTATTTGGCAAGCATGTAAACTGATTCAGCACACACATATAATATATTCATGTAGAATGAGCATGTATAACGACGTTAGTACGCACGATTGATGAAAAATCTTATGATTTTGAAATGAAACTTGTAGTTCCGAAAGTGAACCTTGTCACGAACACATCATGTGAGCATTCTGACTTTATGAACATGATAGTATAGTTTATATTAACATGAAATGCATGTTTAAAGTGTTAATCATACACTAGCATACTTGATTGAAAGATTCAAGAGGTTTTCAAGAAAAACTTAAAGAACTTTGAAAATGAACTTGACCAAGGTTAATGTCTTGAGATTTCTGACCGTATGAGAACGTTTATGTGACTCAGTTATGTGTTCAAAGACATGTGAGTTATGATCACGAGACACTTAACATGTACTATGATGCCTTTATTGACTTAGTGTGATTTTTTAACGAAAAGCTTAGAACGTGAACAATTATATCATCGATCACAATATGAATTACGTATTGATCATGCAAGCATGTATATTAGAGTTCATTATGCTTATACACATATTAACATGGACCTCATTTGTTTATACATGGATTTTGCATGTGCACACATATTTATAGAAAATAAATTTCGAAGGCATAACCTATGTGATTTAAGTATATATGAGAAATATACGCACAAGCATGCTTACTAAGTATGGTTAGTCCATGATGTGGTAATATGACTATGTAGCTAATCATTGAGATATGAAATTGATTAACTTAAGGTATATGAATTACCGGCATGAAGACATATGATTTTGAACTGAAAAGGGTGAGCATACTAGGATTCAAACTTGAAAGTATATTCTTGTAGCATGATTACTTGAAATGCTAAATGTTCAAACCTATATTGTTGTATAGAAACTAGATATTATAGTACTATTAAATCAAGGACATAGTTAATTGTTTATAAACCCAGTCAAAGTGATTGACTTACGTGAATTACATGATAAATTTATATGATGATTAGATTCTTGTAAGTGTAGACTCGTATTAGTTTACACGTACTAATTGAGAGACCGACTTATTAATGTTAGATAGTTTCAACGCAGTTTAATTAAAGCTAGAACTTATTCGTAGCTGAACAAACAGGCAAGTATCCTAAATTCTTGCACTACTTTATTCAATGAATCGTGTAAGCGAGTTTCTTAACTTCACTTGATTTGTATGCAAGTTCCCTTACACTCTTTATTGTGCAAGTTCCTATCCTTCTCATATTGTATTGAGCAGGTTATTATCGTATTAACGGTTAATTATTTAAAGCTTGAACTTTATTTCCAAGCATGCTAATAGGTGGTTTAATTACTTTACAATTATTCCACATCGATTTTATTGATATTCGCACTTGGTGCACTTGTGTTCGTACAGTCTTGGACTTGTACCTTATTTAAAAGTTCTATAATTCTTGAACTGCGAAAGATAGAGTCTGAACCCTTGTTCGGTCAGACAATTGTATGAAGTTTTATAAAAGCTATCCAGACCAATTGATGGTATGGATTCTTAGACTGAAAAGAACACCCCTTATATATAGGGGAGTACCCCATGTATCTAATATAAGATACAAACAGCAGTGTTGAATGTTATGCATATACATGGCGTACGCGAGGCTGATCCCCTCAAGTACTATTCTGTAGCCAGTAACCAAAGGGTCAATCAGCTATTGATTTCGTTGGAGTTTTATAGTTCGAAGTCTACTTGACTATCATTTATTCTAAAAGCAATCATTATTCTTGCTTTCGATATTCATATTGTTGAATTCATTATCAGATATTTTCTATTCATCATGATATATCTTTTATTGTTATATTTAAACTTGCTAAGCAAACTTGTTGCTCATTCTTGCTATATCATGACTTATATTGCAGTTAAGCCCGAGACTTCAGGGAAGGACAAGGGTAAAGGGAAGATGTAGGATTAGTTTGCAAGGAGCAGACTTTATCTTTATGTTTAATTAAATTACTGTTATGTAATATGAACCCTAATGACTATTCTAGGGTATGTTTGTATGACTATTTTAAGATTATCGAATCTTGGGACTAGTAACACCTTTTGAATGAACGACGTACGTTTATTATATTCCGCATTTAGTTATCGTATGTTGTTTAGAGGTGGATGTTTGTATTGTATCGTGACGACAGGACCGAGGTCAAAGGACCTGGATTCGGGGGTGTCACAGGTTGGTATCAAAGCCTTAGGTTATAAACGTTAGAAATGCGAAACGTAAGTTATAACCTTAGTATAAAACTCAAGTAGAGTATGTAAGTGATGGGTTAAGGAGATCCATCGGGTTTTATTGTGATACTGAAGTTGTTTATTTGAATAAAATATGATTGATAGACGTCTTAAACTTCTTAATGCTAACATTAATAGCATATCATGTAAAGCCTAATGTTTTCTTCCTTTCCTCAGGATCATACCGCCTAGGAGACTACTGCGAAACTAGAGGGAGGAAGGATCCGTTAATAATGGCGGAGGGGAAAATGTCGACCCTATGCAGAACTTCGTTAACTGAGGCAATGCAGAACAGACCCCAGCCAGCAGCAGGGCAACCAGGACATCACTTGGCGAGCTTTAAGGACTTTAAATTGGGAGGACCACCGGAGTTCCGGGGAACCTTGGACCCAATCGAAGCCCAAACCTGGATAGAAGTGATGGAGAAAGTGTTTGAGGTCGCACGAGTGGCCGAAGCACAGAAAACGAGTTTTGCCACTTTCATGATGAATGGCGAAGCTAACTATTGGTGGAAAGCCAATAAGGGACGGGCAGGCGAAAGAGTTATTCCTTGGGATAAATTTAAGGAGCTATTTCTCGAGAATTACTTCTCGGAGAATACCCAACATGATATGGAAGTTAAGTTTCTAGAACTGAAACAAGGTAGTATGACTGTCGCAGAGTACGCGGCAAGATTTAACGAGTTGGCCCGATTCGCTTCACATCAGGTTGACACAAAAGCCAGGTAGGCAAGGAGGTTTGAATTAGGACTGAAACTATAGGTGCGGAAAGCAGTCGCAGTATTGAAGATTAAGACTTACTCTGATCTACTGGAAAGGGCTATCACTGTCGAAGGAGGCAATGAAGCCATTGCTCGATTCAAACAAGAAAAGAAGACCGGTCAGGAGGGACAAAAAGTGGGAAGCAGCGGAGACAGCAATCCCAACAAGCGTAAATGGACGGAGAGCCAATCCTCTGGAGGTAACAAGTTCGGGGGAGAGCCAAGATAAGTGTGAAGTGCAGTAACTGCGGGAGGAATCACTCAGGGGAGTTCATGAAGGGAAAGAGTGTTTGTTACCGTTGTGGACAACCGGGGCACATGGCTCCTCAGTGTCCGAATAAGCAGAAAGGAGGGTGTTTCTCGTGTGGATCCCCATACCACCAAATTAAGGACTGCCCAAAGAAAAAGGGCGATGCAGCTAGCGGCAACAGCAACAACAATAACAGACTGAGCATCGGAGGGCCAGCCAGTCAAGCCAATAGAGTAACGACACGCACATTCAACATGACCGTTTAGGATGCGGTGGAGTCTAAGGACGTGGTGTCAAGTATCATCCCGATCAATGATATTGATGCTTATGTGTTATTTGATTCGGGTGCTACCTGCTCTTTTGTTTTTGAAGAATTTGCTAAACGGTTAGACTTACCCCGTGAAAGATTAGAACACCCTATGAACGTAGAAGTAGCGAACAAAGAAATTATCCCCGTAGAATACATTCATAGGAACTGTTATACTAAATTGCGAGGATTTAAGCTCAACGTGGATTTGATACCGATTCGTTTGGGGGAGTTTGATGTAATCCTTGGAATGGATTGGTTATCGAATCACGGAGCAGTTATCGACTGTAAGAAGAAGTGCGTACACCTTAAGACTCCGAACAAGTCGAAGGTGGTATTTTATGGTAGTAAATCGCCGAGACAATCTCATTGTCTGACGATGATGCAAGCGCAGAGATTGGTTAGGAAGGGTTCTGTAGGTTATTTGGCTCACGTGGTTGATACTCGACGAGTCGAGGGTGAACTAGGTCAGATACCTATTGTAAGGGATTTCGTTGATGTCTTCTCAGACGAGATTTCGGGATTGGCATCGGATAGAGAAATTAAGTTTGTCATTGATTTGGCACCAGGGACAGCACCGGTATACAAAGCGCCGTATCGTATGGCACCGGTAGAGATGAAAGAACTGATGGCTCAATTACAAGAGTTGTTGGATAAGGGATACATTCGACCGAGCGTATCATTATGGGGAGCACCAGTCTTATTCGTGAAGAAGAAAGATGGATCGCTCAAACTTTGTATCGACTACCGAGAGTTAAATAAGGTCACCATTAAGAACAAGTACCCATTGCCTAGGATCGACGATTTGTTTGATCAGTTAAAGGGGGCGAAGTACTTTTTAAAGATTGACTTGAGGACCGGTTATCATCAACTGAAGGTGAGGCCGGAGGATATTCCAAAGACAGCATTCAGAACTCGGTATGGACACTTTGATTTTCTGGTAATGTCATTCGGATTGACAAAAGCGCCGGCAGCATTTATGGACTTGATGAATAGGGTGTTCAAATAATATTTGGATAAGTTTGTTGTCGTGTTCATCGATGACATTCTGGTGTATTCGGAGATGGAGGAAGAGCACGCCGAGCATCTAAGGATAGTATTGGAGACTCTAAGAAGGGAGAAGTTGTATGCAAAATTTTTCTAAGTGTGAGTTTTGGTTGCAGAGAGTGCATTTTTTGGGGCACGTTATCGATAAGAATGGTGTTTCGGTGGATCCAGCAAAAGTAGAAGCGATTATCAATTGGGAACAGCCGAAGACGGACAGAAATCAGGAGTTTCTTAGGATTAAGCAGGATACTATCGAAGATTCATCCAGGATTTTTTCGAAATTAGCATCGTCGTTGACCAATCTTACTAGAAAGACAGTTAAGTTCATTTGGATGGAGAAGTGTGAAGAGAGTTTCCTAGAGTTGAAGAAGAGGCATAGTCAAGCACCTGTGTTAGCTTTACCAGGATAACACGGGAGGGTTTGTAGTGTATAGCGATTCTTCACACAAGGGTCTTGGCTGTGTACTAATGCAACACGGCAGGGTCATTGCGTACGCTTCATGTCAGCTGAAAGATTATGAGAAAGGTTATCCGACTCATAATCTGGAATTAGCAGCATTAGTTTTTGCCTTGAAGATTTGGAGGCATTATTTGTATGGTGAGAAGTGTAATACCCGAGAATTTCCTATTATTATTAAATATTATATTAATGGAAATGAGAATTTATTTGAATATAAATGATTTTGTGTTATGAGAATGATTAAATTTAATTATATTAAATTGAATATCTATGACAATTGAGAAAAATGTGGAGTTTACGATAAACTCGTTGAGAGCCTAGTGTGACACAGTGATGGGAAATATTAATAATTGTATTAATTAACGAATGAATTATTAAGTAAACAATTAATCTATATTAAATTATTAATTGCTATTGTAAAATATTAGTTGATGGTTATGGAATATTAATGTTGATTAATTCATAATATGTGATTATTATTATTGTACCAAATATGATAATATAATGAGCAACGCGTCTATAATATAATAAGATTTATATTTATATATTGTGCGTGATAAATGAGCAATGGTTGTGGAAGTTAATAATTTCAATAAGGAATGGATTAATTAATATTATTGTTAATTAATCAATGAGATAAATAAATTATTTATTTGACATTACGGATAATAAAATAAATAAATAAGTTATAAGAGTATATTAATTGTTATGTACAAGTATGTTTAAACTATAATATTTGATTGTACATAGTAAAATTATGTGTTTTGATACTTGAGGTGTAAACATACATTATAATGCTACTTTTGTGACATTAGCATGTGTGGGTATTTATACAGTAAAGTTCCTTATTAAGATATGAAACGTAGTGTGACACTAGTATATAAATAATGTGATGTGATTATATCCGGTATTAATAAATGTACATGGATGATATGTATGTTACATTACCATATCACATCTACTACCTTGAAATATTAAGCATGTGACTTACATTATAATGTTAATTATAAAATATAGTATGAATAAATATATAATAGCCTAAGTGTATGATATATGTATATATGGCCTTAGTGTTAATACACTTCATGTTGCAAATGCTGAGTTTCATATTGCCTTGTCCCTAAATGATAGTCACTATCTCTTCTCCCACGTGAAAGGCCAAAGGCCTAAGCTACTCCCTCATGTCAACTTCCTAGCTAGCCAATGATGCTCATGATGAAGAAGGATGTGGGTGATGGGGGTGGTTGGACAGTATTCCATCAACTCCCCTCAATCCTCTAGTTCTTCATTTCCCCCATTGTTTCAAACCTTGGGGCAATTGCTTTGTATGGATATTGAATTCTCCTATAAATACCAAGCCTCTCTTCATTTTCTATGTTGCTAAAATTTGTGCTAAGTTGATATAGAGAGAGTATTGTGAGTTTATAATCTGAATTTGAGAACAAGTCTTGTGCAAGTTTGAGCTCAAGAGGTATAACCTCTAAACCCATTTAAATTTCAATTCATAGAGATTGCATGATATTGTTGAAATTAGTTTGTGATAAGGTGCTAGCATAAGTTGTTAAGTATATCTATGTGTCAGGAATGTAAAGTGATGGTAGGCAAGCATGCTAGCTAAGTACATTATGAGAAATTCTGAAGCTCTGCAATAACAGAACATCTTCTGGTCTAGAACGGGAGCCGCGCGGCCGCGCGTCTCCCTAGTACAATTTGGGCGCGGCCGCGCGCCACTGCAGAATTTGTTGATGATTTCTTTTATATCTTCTGATGTGTTGAGCATGATGTATTGTTAGGATATGCATATAACTCACATTAACATATGGAATAAGGTTACTAGGTTATAGCAATCTATGCTAGTTGTTTTAGTTGAATATTTCAAAGAAAACTTAAAGTTATGAAAAGAGGAACTTGGATATATAAATACCATAATAGTATTCTGACTTTTGAGGCACGTTTGTATGACCTAGAAACACATGGAATGCATATTGACTTAAGTATATATGTATCGTGATATAATATGAACATGTGAACCCAACTAGTGCACCTTTCTAACAAAAATACAGGTTTTGAAGGTTGATATTGACATGTAAAGACCATGTATACATTCTGACTTTTCAAGCATGTTATGTGACCTTGAAATGCGGCTCAAATATGTTAACATATGAATCTAGATAGCATGAGCATGTTAGGCCTTATTAGCAAGCTTTACTAATGACAACATAAGCTTTAAATGTGGACTTTGACATGTTATATTAGGACTCTACATTCTGATATTTTCAACACGATTGAATGTAGTTTGAAGGCATCATATATGTACGTACTTGTTAGATGTAATGCAAGTTAATCAATCATGAGTTTGATTAAGTCACGAACTAGTAATAGTGCTAGAATCACATATCCATGACATAAGAAACATATGAACATGCGTATCAATAAAATATATGACTACTTTATATGTCTAAATGATAAGCATGACAATTTATGTGAATTCATGGCATTGTATAACCCTAAGTCGTTAGGGATCGTGAATTAAAACAAAATCATAAATGATTAGAACGAGGAAAGATTGTATACAAACATAAAAGTATCCTTTAAAAATGTATACATGCTACGTGATATTATATGATGTCACTTGAACCCGATTTTGACGGTTAACTTATGAGAATGCCATAACTTGCTAAAATGAAATATATTTAGTATTGATTGTAGTCTTATGTGATATTAATAATATGCGAATATGTTTGCTAATTGTGGTAGTCTCACATGATAGTAACGATGTATGAATATGATCAACTTGAGAAAAGAGAAAGTTAAGAATAGAAATTAGATACTAAATAATTGTGTAGCTAGGGTAAAACTTAGCTTGTGTGTTGATCGTATATTCGAAGATATAATGTGAAGTTAAATTATATGACTAATGACTATCATTACGATAGGAATTCAAAAGTGTTTACTAGCTTTACGTGAGTAAACTACGCATAAGGCAAGTATCCTAAACCCTTGCATTACTTTATGCAACGGATATCGTAAGCGAGTATCTAAAACTTATCTCTTTGGATACAAGTATTCTATCTTTGTATATTGCGAACTAGTTTCCTACTTAATTGTTTGAATTGAATTAGCATACTTGAACTCTTATTTCATTAAAGCTATTATTCATGTTGAACTTAGTATTGTTCTTGAATATTGTGAAAGTGTCTATGCCATTTGATTCGGCTAGACTTATGTTATTGAAAAATGACCCAAACTAATTGATTGTTGCGGGATCTTGTATTTGACTGAGAAGAACAACCTTCTTTGAAGGGAATATATAATTGTCGGAGAACCGACGTGCACACTTGAGTATGATTGATTGTTATGCATAACGAGGGTACTTTAGGCTGATCACCTGCTGTATCTATTTTTATTGGATTTTCAGTTTATTACTGTCAATTCTAGTAGAAGTTCATAGTCCTTAGTGACTGCTCAGTATTCAATTATTTAAAATCTTGAATTGACGTATTATTGAATCATATTCATATTATTCTGTCCTTAGCGACTGTTATTGAGAACTGTTGATATTCTTGTTATCCTTGAACTATCAAACCTTGTTATACCTTTTCGAGAATTAAGAATCCTATTACTCACCCTTATTGTATATTACTTGCTGGGCCATTTGTGCTCATTCTTTCTTTCCCCTAAAACATTTCAGTTAAGGCAGAGCATGGCGAACCTTCGGGCGTTGATAAGGGCAAGGGCAAGGCTACCAACTAGCTTGTCTCTTTTACGTTTTTAAATATTTTAATGTTGTATTAAGATGATGTAGTAAGACTAGTTTTTATTATGTCTAAGCTTAAGACAGGTTATGTAATAAGTCGTTAATTGATATTATTATGTAATCTATTAAGTACTGTAGGTTGCGAGACTTGGGGGAATAATTATAATAAATCATTGTAAATTATTCTAGAATAGATTTTCTGCTGTGATCGTGTGATATTTTGTTATTATTATCGTGATGTATTACCATGAGCACGTGATGAACCAAATTCGAGAGACCAAGAGGAGGTCCTGGAATTTGGGGGCGTCACAGGTTGGTATCAAAGCTGTAGTTATAAACCTTAGGAACGAGTGTCCTTGGACTATAGCTTAGGTGAACTTAGAAGTTAGGAAGGAGATAAAACTCATGTAGAGTTTTCCTTGAGAGACTTAGTCTGTTATGAAATGTAACTTCATTCTATACAATGAACTTATGTTTTATTTAACATTCTAATGGAGTTGCTGTTTGTTTGCCTTGTGTTTGTGATTATAGGATGACAGACACATGTGTAACTAGTAGAGTAGCAGAGGGGGAGCCCAGAGATATACATGTAGTATACGAGGCACCTCTAGAGGCTGTGCCAGTGCAGGCAGTTGCACCATCCGAGTTTGATGACGAGGATGAGATCAAGATTGAGATAGAGACTGATCCAGAGGAGGAGCCGATGGAGGATGAGCCAGTAGAGGAATCTGATGAGGCTACTATAGAGGAGCAGATGTTATGAGAATACGAGGAGCGGATCCTAGAGTTAGACTGCAGGGTCCAAGAGCTGGAGGCAGAGGCCCACGAGAGAGAGTCTGAGTTCCAGAAGCTAAGGGAAGAGGACCACCAGAGGAAGCTGGCTATGCAAGAGTTAGAGGTGGAGATTGCCTACCGTAGGGAGGCAGGGATCCAGATGGGGACTCTGTTTCACAGGTCAGTGGCTAGGAATGTAGATTTGGCAGAGAAGCTAGAAGAGGTTGAGCAAAGGGAGCTGAGTGAGAAGACTGAGAAAGAGGCACTCCGTACTCAGCTAGAGTTGGAGGTGATGGATAGGTTACACTTCGAGGAGAAGTGGGAAGCGTCCAATGAGAAAGCTGACGACCTTGAGGACGAGGTCAGGTGCAAGAAGAGAAAGATGAACAAGATTGGGTATGTGTTCCGTTCAGCTTTTGAAAGGGTGATTGATGGTGTGTACCACTACCCGGCAGAACAGGGACAGACTCTACATACCTTGAGCCGAGAGCTGGTTGCGTATATAGCATAGTTGGAGTACAAGAGCGCAGTGAAGCGCGGGATGATGGGATGAGATTTCCTTAGTCAGTCTAGTGGTAGTACTAGTTGTGTCCTTATGTATTATATATACTATGATGCAATCCCGATCTTTTGTGTAAGATGTGGGATGATGATGTAAACCCCGAGTTAGTTTTTGTTAGAGGGGTAGTATGGTAGTAGGTTGGTATATTCCCCGTCTTTTGTGATATTAGGGGATATATGTGATAACATTTATAGCAGTATGCTAGGGAAATCATGTAATGAAACGATTTGGCATATGAATATAAATGAAGTTTATTTCAAAAATATGTTACAATTTTTTTTTTTTAGTATTAAAAAAGAAATACTTAAGTAATATACTTGAATAATAATAAAATGAAAACTTGTGATGCAGATAATGCCGCCCAGACGTAGATTGACAGCACCCGAAGAATCTGTTAACAACGAGAGGGAACAAGTAGACCCGATCCAGAAACTGGTAGACTTGTTAGGAGAAGCCTTAAGGGGAAGGAACAATGAACCCGTTCGCCCGAACCCTCAGACTGTGCCAGTAACAACCTTTAAAGACTTTAAGAGTGTAGGACCCCCAGAGTTCGAGGGAACTACCGACCCAATCGTCGCACAAACGTGGATCAAGGAAATCGAAAAATCTTTCACTATAGCTAGCGTAGGCGAAGATCAGAAGACGGTGTTTGCCACGTACATGATGAGGGGAGAAGCGAACTACTGGTGGGAGGCTAATCAACAAAGAGCTGGAGAAGGGATAATAGCTTGGGACAAGTTTAAGACGCTGTTCTTCGAGAATTACTTCCCGAAGAGTATGAAGAATAGGATGGAGGTGAAATTCCTGGAGTTAAAACAAGGTGAGATGACGGTGGCGCAATACGCGGCTAGGTTTAACGAACTAGCACGATTTGCGGAGCACCAAGTTGGTGATGAAGAAAGAAAGGCTAGACGCTTCGAACAAGGGTTGAAGCCGTGGCTGTTCAATAAGGTATCAGTTCTTCAAATTGATTCCTTTGCAACATTACTGGAAACGGCAATCATTGCGGAAGGTGGCAGTGAGGCCTTAAGCCTGTATAACAAAGAGAAGAAAGGAAAGAATGCTGGAGGAGAGAATCGTACCGGAGGAAGCAGCAGTGGAGGAAGTAATTTGAGAAAGAGAAAGTGGGAGAATAACAACAAAAACAACAATAATCAATCAGGGAATTTTCGTGGAGGTTTCAAGAAGAGGGCTGAAGGATGCCCAAAGTGTGGGAAGAATCACCAGGGTGAGTGCTGGAAGGGACGTGGCACTTGCTACAACTGCGGACAGGAAGGGCACATCTCGCCCAACTGTCCGAAACCAAAGAAGATACAAGGATGCTTTCCGTGTGGCTCGACGGAGCACCGGATTAAGGACTGCCCAAAGAAGGGAAGTGGCGGGGGTCGTAATCAGCAAGGAGGCAACAAGCTGATGATCAGTGGACCGGCACAATCCAACCGCCCAACCGCCAGAACCTTTAACATGACCGTCCAGGACGCCGTGGCTGCGAAGGACGTGGTGTCAGGTATAATCCCAATCAATGATATAAATGCTTATGTATTATTTGATTCGGGTGCCACCTATTCTTTTATATCTGAAGAATTTGCTAGTAAACTTAGTACACCCCGAGAACGATTAGAAAATCCTTTGATCATAGAAGTTGCTAATAAGGAAGTGATCCCTGTAGAATACATTTATCGAGATTGTCACGCAAACATTAGAGAATATAAACTGAGCGTAGACTTGATTCCTATTAGATTGGGAGAATTTGATGTGATACTAGGAATGGATTGGTTGTATAACCATGCGGCGATAATTGACTGTCAGAACAAATGTGTGAACCTTCAGACTCCGAGTAAGTCTAAGGTAGTATTTTATGGTAGCTCATCGCTTAAGCAATCGTGTTGCGTTACGATGATGCAGGCCAAGAAATTGTTAAGGAAAGGATGTGTAGGTTATTTAGCTTACATCGTTGATACTAGAAAAAAGGGAGTAGAAATTAAGGATATATCCGTAGTGAATGAATTTCAAGATGTATTTCCAGACGATCTGCCTGGTCTTCCGCCAGACAGAGAAATCGAATTCGTAATAGACTTAGCACCGGGAACGGCACCGATTTCAAAAGCTCCATATCGTATGGCGCTAGTAGAAATGAAGGAATTGATGATACAATTGCAAGAGTTGTTGGATAAGGGTTACATTCGACCGAGTGTTTCTCCTTGGGGAGCACCAGTGCTATTCGTTAAGAAGAAGGACGGATCGATGAGACTCTGTATCGATTATCGAGAATTGAACAGAGTAACGATCAAGAACCGATATCCGCTACCGAGGATAGACGACTTGTTTGATCAACTGAAGGGAGCAAAGTGTTTCTCGAAGATCAACCTACGAACATGATATCATCAACTGAAAGTGAGGGATGAGGACATACCAAAGACTGCGTTTCGAACCCGTTATGGACACTACGAGTTTTTGGTAATGTCATTTGGATTGACTAATGCTCCGGCAGCATTTATGGACTTGATGAACCGAGTTTTCAAGCCATACTTGGATAAATTTGTAGTGGTCTTTATCGACGACATTTTGATCTACTCGAAGACAGAGGAAGAACACGCCGAACATCTAAAGATTATTTTGGAGGCACTAAGGAAGGAGAAGATGTATGCAAAATTTTCTAAGTGCGAATTTTGGATGGAGAAGGTTCAATTCTTAGGCCACGTGGTGGATAAGAATGGAATCTCTGTAGACCCTGCGAAGGTTGAAGCAGTAAGTAATTGGGAACAACCGAGAACACCGACGGAGGTAAGAAGTTTTTTAGGGTTAGCTGGGTACTATCGAAGATTCATCCAAGATTTTTCTAAGATAGCAACCCCGCTGACCAATTTGACTAGAAAGACGGTGAAATTTGTATGGACCGACAAATGTGAAGAGAGATTTCAGGAGTTGAAGAAGAGATTGAGCGAAGCACCTGTATTATCATTACCAGATGATGCAGGAAATTTTGTGGTGTATAGTGATGCATCTCACAAGGGACTTGGCTATGTGCTTATACAGCATGGCAAGGTCATTGCATATGCATCACGACAATTAAAGGATTACGGAAAACGATATCCCACTCACGACTTAGAGTTAGCGGCAGTAGTTTTTGCATTAAAGATATTGAGACATTATTTGTACGGAGAAAAATGTGAGATATACACGGACCACAAAAGTCTGAAGTATATCTTCACACAGAAGGAGTTGAACATACGGCAGAGAAGGTGGTTAGAATTAATCAAAGACTATGACTGCGATATTCTTTATCACCCGGGGAAGGCAAACGTGCTTGCCGATGCTCTGAGCAGAAAAGGAAGGGAGAAGTTGTTTAAATTGACGACTCAGGAATAGTTGATAAGAGAGATGGAGAAATTGGAGATAGAAGTGAAAGGACCAGAAAAGTCTGGTGAGAAGTTGTTTGTAATGGAAGCTCATCCGATATTGTTGGATAAAGTAAAGGAATCCCAAGAAAAGGATGAAGAGTGTGAGAAAATCCAAAAGAGGATCACGGAAAATGAGGAAGAAAAATTTCGAATGGATAAAGATGGTATTTTGAGATTTGAAGGAAGAGTGTGGGTACCAGCGGTAACCGAGTTGAGGGAAGAGATTTTGGACGAGGCACATAATACGACATATTCCGTTCATCTGGGAGGCACAAAGATGTACCGAGATCTAAGGCAACATTTTTGGTGGCCCAATTTGAAACGGGAAGTCGCAGAGTGCGTCAGTAGATGTTTGACTTGCCAACGCGTTAAAGCAGAGCATCAACAGCCGAGTGGTTTACTACAACCGTTAGAAATACCAGAGTGGAAATGGGAGCATATTACCATGGACTTCGTGGTAGGACTTCCAGTTACACAGAAAGGTTATGATGCCATTTGGGTTATCGTGGATCGACTAACGAAGACCGCACATTTCTACCAATCAAGATCCGCTACAGTTTGAACCAATTAGCAAGCCGATATGTAAAAGAAATTGTCTCACGACATGGAGTGCCGGTATCTATTGTCTCTGATCGAGATCCGCGCTTCACGTCCAATATTTGGAAGAGTTTGAAAGAAAGAATAGGAACGCAGTTGAGGTTGAGTACTGCTTACCATCCTCAGACAGACGGACAGAGTGAGCGAACAATACAAACGCTGGAGGACATGCTTAGGACTTGCGTGATGGATTTTAAAGGAAATTGGGACGACCATCTATCCTTAGTTGAATTTGCATATAACAATAGTTACCATGCGAGTATCGGCATGCCACCGTTTGAAGCTCTTTACGGAAGAAAGTGCAGAACGCCATTATGTTGGGACGAAGTCGGAGAACGACAAATACTCGGACCAGAGTTAGTATCACAAACCGCAGACATGGTGACAGTGATAAGAGCCCGATTAGTAGCAGCTCAAGATCGCCAGAAGAAATACGCAGATTTGCATCGACAGGACCGAAACTTCAAAGTCGGCAGTTTCGTATTCTTGAAAGTATCTCCATGGAAAGGAAAGATCCGTTTCGGCAAGAAAGGAAAATTGAGTCCAAGATTTATAGGACCGTTCGAAATACTGAAGCGAGTGGGCGAACTGGCATACAAAGTTGCGTTGCCACCCGAGTTGGAGCACATCCACAATGTATTTCACATTTCCGTGTTGTGACCGTACATGGCCGACTACAAACATGTGATTTCTTACGAGCCCATTCAAGTGGAGAAGAACTTGGCGTATGAAGAAATTCCTGTCCAGATATTAGATAGGAAAGAGCAAACTTTGAGAAACAAAATTATTTCGTCTGTAAAAGTACTTTGGCGTAACCACGATGTCGAGGAGGTAACGTGGGAATTAGAAGATAGGATAATGAGGGATTATCCCCATTTGTTTGTGTAACCTTGTAGCAATTCCGGGACGGAATTTTTATAAGGGGGGGAGGATGTAATACCCGAGAATTTCCTATTATTATTAAATAATTATATTAATGGAAATGAGAATTTATTTGAATATAAATGATTTTGTGTTATGAGAATGATTAAATTCAATTATATTAAATTGAATATCTATGACAATTGAGAAAAATGTGGAGTTTACGATAAACTCGTTGAGAGCCTAGTGTGGCACAGTGATGGGAAATATTAATAATTATATTAATTAACGAATGAATTATTAAGTAAACAATTAATCTATATTAAATTGTTAATTGCTATTGTAAAATATTAGTTGATGGTTATGGAATATTAATGTTGATTAATTCATAATATGTGATTATTATTATTGTACGAAATATGATAATATAATGAGCAACGCGTCTATAATATAATAAGATTTATATTTATATATTGTGCGTGATAAATGAGCAATGGTTGTGGAAGTTAATAATTTCAATAAGGAATGGATTAATTAATATTATTGTTAATTAATCAATGAGATAAATAAATTATTTATTTGACATTACGGATAATAAAATAAATAAATAAGTTATAAGAGTATATTAATTGTTATGTACAAGTATGTTTAAACTATAATATTTGATTGTACATAGTAAAACTATGTGTTTTGATACTTGAGGTGTAAACATACATTATAATGCTACTTTTGTGACATTAGCATGTGTGGGTATTTATACAATAAAGTTCCTTATTAAGATATGAAACGTAGTGTGACACTAGTATATAAATAATGTGATGTGATTATATCCGGTATTAATAAATGTACATGGATGATATGTATGTTACATTGCCATATCACATCTACTACCTTGAAATATTAAGCATGTGACTTACATTATAATGTTAATTATAAAATATAGTATGAATAAATATATAATAGCCTAAGTGTATGATATATGTATATATGTCCTTAGTGTTAATACACTTCATGTTGCAAATGCTGAGTTTCATATTGCCTTGTCCCTAAATGATAGTCACTATCTCTTCTCCCACGTGAAAGGCCAAAGGCCTAAGCTACTCCCTCATGTCAACTTCCTAGCTAGCCAATGATGCTCATGATGAAGAAGGATGTGGGTGATGGGGGTGGTTGGACACTATTCCATCAACTCCCCTCAATCCTCTAGTTCTTCATTTCCCCCATTGTTTCAAACCTTGGGGCAATTGCTTTGTATGGATATTGAATTCTCCTATAAATACCAAGCCTCTCTTCATTTTCTATGTTGCTAAAATTTGTGCTAAGTTGATATAGAGAGAGTATTGTGAGTTTATAATCTGAATTTGAGAACAAGTCTTGTGCAAGTTTGAGCTCAAGAGGTATAACCTCTAAACCCATTTAAATTTCAATTCATAGAGATTGCATGATATTGTTGAAATTAGTGTGTGATAAGGTGCTAGCATAAGTTGTTAAGTATATCTATGTGTCAGGAATGTAAAGTGATGGTAGGCAAGCATGCTAGCTAAGTACATTATGAGAAATTCTGAAGCTCTGCAATAACAGAACATCTTCTGGTCTAGAACGGGAGCCGCGTGGCCGCGCGCCACTGCAGAATTTGTTGATGATTTCGTTTATATCTTCTGATGTGTTGAGCATGATGTATTGTTAGGATATGCATATAACTCACATTAACATATGGAATAAGGTTACTAGGTTATAGCAATCTATGCTAGTTGTTTTAGTTGAATATTTCAAAGAAAACTTAAAGTTATGAAAAGAGGAACTTGGATATATAAATACCATAATAGTATTCTGACTTTTGAGACACTTTTGTATGACCTAGAAACACATGGAATGCATATTGACTTAAGTATATATGTATCGTGATATAATATGAACATGTGAACCCAACTAGTGCACCTTTCTAACAAAAATACAGGTTTTGAAGGTTGATATTGACATGTAAAGACCATGTATACATTCTGACTTTTCAAGCATGTTATGTGACCTTGAAATGCGGGTCAAATATATTAACATATGAATCTAGATAGCATGAGCATGTTAGGCCTTATTAGCAAGCTTTACTAATGACAACATAAGCTTTAAATGTGGACTTTGATATGTTATATTAGGACTCTACATTCTGATATTTTCAACACGATTGAATGTAGTTTGAAGGCATCATATATGTACGTACTTGTTAGATGTAATGCAAGTTAATCAATCATGAGTTTGATTAAGTCACGAACTAGTAATAGTGCTAGAATCACATATCCATGACATAAGAAACATATGAACATGCGTATCAATAAAATATATGACTACTTTATATGTCTAAATGATAAGCATGACAATTTATGTGAATTCATGGCATTGTATAACCCTAAGTCGTTAGGGATCGTGAATTAAAACAAAATCATAAATGATTAGAACGAGGAAAGATTGTATACAAACATAAAAGTATCCTTTAAAAATGTATGCATGCTACGTGATATTATATGATGTCACTTGAACCCGATTTTGACGGTTAACTTATGAGAATGCCATAACTTGCTAAAATGAAATATATTTAGTATTGATTGTAGTCTTATGTGATATTAATAATATGCGAATATGTTTGCTAATTGTGGTAGTCTCACATGATAGTAACGATGTATGAATATGATCAACTTGAGAAAAGAGAAAGTTAAGAATAGAAATGAGATACTAAATAATTGTGTAGCTAGGGTAAAACTTAGCTTGTGTGTTGATCGTATATTCGAAGATATAATGTGAAGTTAAATTATATGACTAATGACTATCATTACGATAGGAATTCAAAAGTGTTTACTAGCTTTACGTGAGTAAACTACGCATAAGGCAAGTATCCTAAACCCTTGCATTACTTTATTCAACGGATATCGTAAGCGAGTATCTAAAACTTATCTCTTTGGATACAAGTATTCTATCTTTGTATATTGCGAACTAGTTTCCTACTTAATTATTTGAATTGAATTAGCATACTTGAACTCTTATTTCATTAAAGCTATTATTCATGTTGAACTTAGTATTGTTCTTGAATATTGTGAAAGTGTCTATGCCATTTGATTCGGCTAGACTTATGTTATTGAAAAATGACCCAAACTAATTGATTGGTGCGGGATCTTGTATTTGACTGAGAAGAACAACCTTCTTTGAAGGGAATATATAATTGTCGGAGAACCGACGTGCACACTTGAGTATGATTGATTGTTATGCATAACGAGGGTACTTTAGGCTGATCACCTGCTGTATCTGTTTTTATTGGATTTTTAGTTTATTACTGTCAATTCTAGTAGAAGTTCATAGTCCTTAGTGACTGCTCAGTATTCAATTATTTAAAATCTTGAATTGACGTATTATTGAATCATATTCATATTATTCTGTCCTTAGCTACTGTTATTGAGAACTGTTGATATTCTTGTTATCCTTGAACTATCAAACCTTGTTATACCTTTTCGAGAATTAAGAATCTTATTACTCACCCTTATTGTATATTACTTGCTGGGCCATTTGTGCTCATTCTTGCTTTCCCCTAAAACATTTCAGTTAAGGCAGAGCATGGCGAACCTTCGGGCGTTGATAAGGGCAAGGGCAAGGCTACCAACTAGCTTGCCTCTTTTACGTTTTTAAATATTTTAATGTTGTATTAAGATGATGTAGTAAGACTAGTTTTTATTATGTCTAAGCTTAAGACAGGTTATGTAATAAGTCGTTAATTGATATTATTATGTAATCTATTAAGTACTGTAGGTTGCGAGACTTGGGGGAATAATTATAATAAATCATTGTAAATTATTCTAGAATAGATTTTCCGCTGTGATCGTGTGATATTTTGTTATTATTATCGTGATGTATTACCATGAGCACGTGATGAACCGAATTCGAGAGACCAAGTGGCGGTCCTGGAATTTAGGGGCGTCACAAGAAGTGTGAGATATATACGGATCACAAGAATCTGAAGTATATCTTCTCGCAGAAAGAATTAAACATGAGGCAGCGCCGATGGCTAGAATTGATCAAAGATTATGATTGTGAGATTATGTACCATCCAGGAAAAGTAAATGTAGTGG
This sequence comes from Panax stipuleanatus, assembly GCA_020205555.1. Taxonomy (NCBI): domain Eukaryota; kingdom Viridiplantae; phylum Streptophyta; class Magnoliopsida; order Apiales; family Araliaceae; genus Panax; species Panax stipuleanatus. The sequence continues at coordinate 99,891,096 of CM035125.1, forward strand.
CAGATGCCTGTAGCAGAAGAGGCGGAGAGAAGTTATCGAAGTTAACCGTTCAAGAAGAGTTAGTGAAAGATATCGAATGACTAGATTTGGAGGTTAAGTATCCCATGGAGACCAACGAGAAATTATTTACAGTGACAGCGAGCCAGACTTTATTAGATAAGGTTAAGGAGGCACAAGAGAAGGACGCAGATTGTGATATTATCAAGAAGCGGATTGTTGAAGGTGATGATTTGAAATTCGAGATTGATAGCACTTGACTGCTAAGGTTTGAAGGACGAATTTGGGTACCATTAGTACCAGAATTAAGGGAAGAAATTTTGCAAGAAGTGCACAGTACGAGATACTCGATACACCCAGGATGCTCGAAAATGTACCAAGACTTGCGTCATCACTTTTGGTGGCCAAACATAAAGAGGGAGGTTGCAGAATGTGTAAGTATGTGTTTAACTTGTCAGAGAGTCAAGGCAGAGCACCAACGACCAAGCGGGTCCGTTAGAGATTCCAGAATGGAAATGGGAGCACATCACGATGGATTTTGTTGTGGGACTTCCGGCAACGCAGAAAGGGCACGATGCCATATGGGTAATTGTAGATCGTCTTACGAAGTCAGCTCACTTTGTACCAATTAAGATTAAGTATAGTTTGGACCAGCTAGCCAGATTATATGTCAAGGAAATTATCTCGAGATATGGGGTTTCGGTATCTATTGTATCTGATAGAGATCCGCGATTCGCGTTGAATTTCTGGAAGAGTCTTCAAAAGAGATTGGGGGCACAGTTACGAATGAGTACCGCGTATCATCCGCAGACCAATGGGCAAAGCGAAAGAACAATTCAAACACTTGAAGACATGCTTCGAGCTTGTGTAATGAACTTCAAGGGTAGTTGGGAGGATCAGCTTCCATTAGTAGAGTTTGCGTACAACAATAGTTATCACGCTAGTATCGGAATGCCACCGTATGAAGCGCTATATGGGAGAAAATGTCGAACACCGTTGTGTTGGGACGAAGTTGGAGAACGTCGACTATTGGGACCAGAATTGGTACAGCAGACTGTAGAGATTATCAAGGTGATAAGAGCATGGTTGATAGCGGCTCAAGATCGCCAGAAGAAGTATGCAGACTTGCATCGCAAGAAGAAAGAATTTGAATTAGGAAGCTATGCTTTTCTAAAAGTATCTCCCTATAAAGGGAAGATTCATTTTGGGAAGAAGGGCAAGTTGAGCCCTAGGTTCATAGGACCGTTTGAGATTCTAAGGCGAGTCGATGAAGTGGTGTACGAGGTGGCGTTACCTCCTGAACTTGAGCACATTCACAACGTGTTTCATGTGTCAGTATTACGACCATATAAACCGGACCACAAGCACGTTATCTCCTATGAACCGATCCAAGTCGAGAAAGACTTATCATACGAGGAAGTTCCTGTCCAGATACTAGATAGGAAGGAACAGAAGCAGAGGAATAAGATCATTCATTTCGTTAAGATTCTTTGGAGGAATCATGCAGTTGAAGAAGCTACTTGGGAGCTAGAAGAGAAGATGAGAGCGATTATCCGTTTTTATTTGAGTAACCTTATTTTTACAATTCTGATGACGGAATTTTTATAAGTGGGAATGGATGTAACGACCATGAATTTTAAACTCCTTATTAATTAAAGATGTGATTTAATTTTAACGAGTTAGTTTTGTGAGCTTATTTAAACCTTATGTGGTTATGTGAGTTTGTGAAATGATTAAAGAAAGTCACGAATGGTTTATTTAACCTAGTGGACTAGCCCAGAGACTTTAATATCAGAGAATTGATAAGATTATTTATAACTAAATATTCAACTTATTTGAATATCGTGGCAGGATTTGAACGTGTTTGATGAATTTCAATTATGAGTAATTAATTGATAATGTGTTGATTAATAATTATTATGAATAAATAATAATTAATGAGTAAGAGATTAATAAATATAATAATATTGTATTTACTTGATTAATTATTTCATACAAGCATGTGATATGTTAAACCTTTAATATAAGGTAGTTATCTATATTGTATATAATACAATGTGACTTTTGATATGGCTATGTATAAATATATAGACTATATAGTAAGATTTATTTGCATTAGTAGAGTTACACAATAATATTGTTTATGTGACATGAAGTGTGTGAGTAAATATTCATGTATACCTCATCAACATATAGTAATATCAATAAATAATTGATCTTAGTAAGTTATTATAATGATAACAGTTATAATAATAAGTAATAATAAAACCCAATTGCTTTATATTCGGTATTAAGGAAAATGTATATGGATTACATGTTGTGTACCTATTCATTATTAATTGCTATTTGAAATAATGTGGTAACACCCATTTAAATATATATGGAATGGATACATGTAGTTTAAGTATATACTATATGTGTGTGTGTATATATATATATATATATATATATATCGTATAACCTAAGTGTATTATATTATATAGCCTAAGTATGGGCATATATTATACACACATTGCAAGATTGCTGAGTAAGTGATTGTCCTATAATAAGAGCCTATTTCCTCTATTTCTTCCCATGTGAACAAGCAAGAAGCTAGCTACTCTATCTCTTTTTCTCAAATTCAACAAACATAGCCATAATCATGAGATGGGGAGTGGGATTCATTAGTGGAATCACCAACCCTCACCAACTCTTTCTTATCTATTGGACATACGTGCAATCCTATGGTTTAATTTGAGGTGGAATGGAAATGTCTGGATATCCATTTTGCTATAAGTAAAGCTCCCCTTCTTCTCATTTCATTTGCTGAGGATTTCAATTGAGTTAGGAAGGAGTATTAGAGTAACATTGTGAGTATCATAGTAGCATTTTATAGAATCTGTTTAGCAGCAAAGCCATATAGCAAAGGTATAACTTCATTTTTGTTTATGTAAAATTTATAAGTCTTGATTATTGAATTGATCATGGGTTGATTAATTAATGGATTGGAATATGTTGGTTAAGTGTTATACAAGATGTTAAACATGTTAGAATTGCAATGTGTTATGTTAGAATCAAATTTTCGTAGGAAAATTTCTGAGTTGGGCTAAGTTCTGCCATTGCTGGCCAGCTACTGTCTCTGGCCGACAGCCTGCGCAGCTGCGCTAGTTATGTACTGGCCAACTGTGCCGGGCCTGAACCAGAGTTTTTGATTTCTGTTGCTAAGATTTTATGTGCTAACCTATAGTACCTTATTTGGCAAGCATGTAAACTGATTTAGCACACACATAAAAGTATATTCATGTAGTATGAGCATGTATAATGACGTTAGTACGCACGATTGATTAAAAACCTTATGATTTTAAAATGAAACTTGTAGTTCCGATAGTGAACCTTGTCACGAACACATCATGTGAGCATTCTGACTTTATTAACATGATAGTATAGTTTATATTAACATGAAATGCATGTTTAAAGTGTTAATCATACACTAGCATACTTGATTGAAAGATTCAAGAGGTTTTCAAGAAAAACTTAAAGAACTTTGAAAACGAACTTGACCAAGGTTAATGTCTTGAGATTTCTGACCATATGAGAACGTTTATGTGACTTAGTTATGTGTTTAAAGACATGTGAGTTATGATCACGAGACACGTAACATGTACTATGATGCCTTTATTGACTTAGTGTGATTTTTCAATAAAAAGCTTAGAACGTGAAAGATTATATCATCGATCACCATATGAATTACGTATTGATCATGCAAGCATGTATATTAGAGTTCATTATGCTTATACACATATTAACATGGACCTCATTTGTTTATACATGGATTTCGCATGTGCACGCATATTCATAGAAAATAAATTTCGAAGGCATAACCTATGTGATTTAAGTATATATGAGTCATGTACGCACAAGCATGCTTACTATGTATGGTTAGTCCGTGATGTGGTAATATGACTATGTAGCTAATCCTTGAGACATGAAATTGATTAACTTAAGGTATGTGAATTACCGGCATGAAGACATATGATTTTGAACTGAAAAGGGTGAGCATGCTAGGATTCAAACTTGAAAGTATATTCTTGAAGCATGATTACTTGAAATGCTAAATGTTCAAACCTATATTGTTGTATAGAAACTAGATATTCTAGTACTATTAAATCAAGGACAGAGTTAATTGTTTATAAACCCAGTCAAAGTGATTGACTTACGTGAATTACATGATAAATTTATATGATGATTAGATTCTTGTAAGTGTAGACTCGTATTAGTTTACACATACTAATTAAGAGACCGACTTATTAATGTTAGATAGTTTCAACGCAGTTTAATTATAGCTAAAACTTATTCGTAGCTGAACAAACAGGCAAGTATCCTAAATTCTTGCACTACTTTATTCAATGAATCGTGTAAGCGAGTTTCTTAACTTCACTTGATTTGTATGCAAGTTCCCTTACACTCTTTATTGTGCAAGTTCCTATCCTTCTCATATTGTATTGAGCAGGTTATTATCGTATTAACGGTTTATTATTTAAAGCTTGAACTTTATTTCTAAGCATGCTAATAGGTGGTTTAATTACTTTACAATTATTCCACATCGATTTTATTGATATTCGCACTTGGTGCACTTGAGTTCGTACAGTCTTGGACTTGTACCTTATTTAAAAGTTCTATAATTCTTGAACTGCGTCAGATAGAGTTTGAACCCTTGTTCGGTCAGACAATTGTATGAAGTTTTATAAAAGCTATCCAGACCAATTGATGGTATGGATTCTTAGACTGAAAAAAACACCCCTTATATATAAGGGAGTACCCCAGGTATCTAATATAAGATACAAACAGCAGAGTTGAATGTTATGCATATACATGGCGTACGCGAGGCTGATCCCCTCAACTACTACTCTGTAGCCAGTAACCAAAGGGTCAATCAGCTATTGATTTCGTTGGAGTTTTATAGTTCGAAGTCTACTTGACTATCAGTTATTCTAAAAGCAATCATTATTCTTGCTTCCGATATTCATATTGTTGAATTCATTGTCAGATATTTTCTATTCATCATGATATATCCTTTATTGTTGTATTTAAACTTGCTGAGCAAACTTGTTGCTCATTCTTGCTATATCATGACTTATATTGTAGTTAAGCCCGAGACTTCAGGGAAGGATAAGGGTAAAGGGAAGATGTACGATTAGTTTGCAAGGAGCAGACTTTATCTTTATGTTTAAGTAAATTACTGTTATAAAATATGAACCCTAATGACTATTCTAGGGTATGTTTGTATGACTATTTTAAGGTTATCGAATCTTGGGACTAGTAACACCTTTTGAATGAACGACATACATTTATTATATTCCGCATTTAGTTATCGTATGTTGTTTAGAGGTGGATGTTTGTATTGTTTTCGTGACGACCGGACCGGGGTCAGAGGACCCGAATTCGGGGGTGTCACAAGTAGTACCGTGTAGCACCATATCCAGGGTTTGAATGTACCCTAATTTTGGGGTGTCACATTTACAGAGTCGCCAGTTGGTATATTTCAAAATGGTTGTACCAACTCAACCGAGTTTTGTTTGAATTTTGCATGTAGGCCCAATTACTGGACGCCTGTCAAAACGTGGCCTTGGAAATCGAGATTCTTAAAGTTCTAGGCTTGGTTAAGCGGGGGGAAGGTGTTAGGCACCCCGCGACTTCCGTGAAACAAGGTTACCACATCTTTTCAATATTTTCCTTTTTATTTGAAAATGTGTGTGTGTGTGTGCTGGAAGTAATTGAGCCTACATTTGTTTGATTTGAAAGTAGTGTCGTGCTTCGTTAGACCTATATACGAAGGGTTTAATTTGTTTGAAAAGTCCATTTTTAGACAAGATATAAAAATAACATTTTGAAAGGTTCGCTCGCATAGGAATTGAAGCATATTGATACTTCCATTTTATTATCTTCAGCCTTTGGCTTGATTTGGATGTTTATTGTAAGGATACAAAGCATCCTCGACCACAAAATGCATATACAAGTGATGGTCTTCTTATGGGTATGACAGCCATTAAAGTGACTCTAGCACTACAAACCATATTTCAATATGTTTGAGACCTTAAATCTGGATAACCGTTTTAAGGTCCCTCGGATGTACATTTTACAGAAAAACTAGCATGATATGTTTACAACATGGAGTTGTCCATCGTGGGAATCTGATTCAGATCAGTGCGTTTGATCATTAATCCCATGATTCCTAGGCTCCTATAAAATAGCCAAGAAAACCTGCACAGCACAGATATTCACAGAAAATGCAAAATGTACTCTTGACGTCGCAAAATAAAGGATTCGTCAGTTAAATCCTTGATTGTGCATAGCCAAAGCTTTCCGTTTTCACTAGATATGGATCTAGGGTCACCTAGTAGCTTTAATATTTACAAAGCTAAAAAAATACTAGATTTAAATAAATCTCAGCCATTTTAGCTTCCCGGTTCTAGTTGGACCAATTTTTGAGCAGTTTGAAAGTTAAAAACGGCTAGATTGTGATAAATCTAATCCACAATATTTACATCAAGGTAGATTCATATCAAATGAATATTTAAAGTAAATATTTAATCACATTGAATAAAATATATATATATATACATACTTATATATATATATAAGCTGTAAAGGGTCACGGATTTTCAATCCAGGCCCGACAAAGAAATATAAATATATATATATATATATAAAAGTGGTAAAGGGTCACGGATTTCCAATCCAGGCCCGACGAAGAAATGCAAATATATATATATATATATATATATGTGTGTGTGTGTGTATAAAAGTTGTAAAGAGCCACGAATTTCTAATCTAGGCTCAATTAAAATGTAAATATATATATATTTATAAAAGCTGTAAAGAGCCACTAATTTGCAATCTAGGCTCGACTTAAATGAAAATATATATATATATATATATATATATATATATATATATACAAATAAGTATATATATATATATACACACACACAAGCTGTAAAAAGGCCACGAATTAGCAATCTAGGCCCAATGAAGTCAGAAAAATTATATATATATATATATAGTTATATATAAAAAAGCAATAAAAGGGCCACTAATTAGCAATCCAGGCCCGACATAATTAAAAGTTAGTATATATATATAGTCAGTTATATATATATATATATATATATATAATAAAGCTGAAAAAGGCCACGAATCACCGATCCAGGCCAAACAAAATAGTACAAATATATATATATATATTTATATATATATATAAGCAGTAAAAAATCACGGATTAGCAATCCAGGTGGTGTAAACAAAGAAAAACCTATATATATACTTAAATATACTAAAAAGTACGTGCACTCTAACCAACGCTTGGTATGCTTCGAATCTTCATAACTTTTTATATGGGCGTCCGTTTGAGGCGTGTTATACCTTTCCGAAATGCCATTTCTGAAAGCTACACAATGGTATGAGATTTGACCATTTTTGAATCCAAGAAGAAGGGTTTATAACTAGATCTTCATTTTTTTCCGGTCCGTCCGTTGAGCTGTCTTGTGCTGCTTTCACTCGGGATCAATGTTATGGCTCTTTCTGACCCTCTTTGTGTCAATTCGGCTTAATTTTGACTTAATTTGGCTTTAAATTAGTAAAATGACATTTTTGCCGTTCCAGGGGTTGTCTCTTGTATTGGCAAGGTTTTCGACTGTTTTCTCCGAGTTGTCTCTAAGATTTGATCCCAGCCGACTCTGGCCTTCCTCAGGGTTGTCTCTGAGGTTGATTTGGTCTCCTAGGGTTGTCTCTGGGGATGATTTGATACTTAGGGGCTGTCTTTGAAGGTTGAAATGGTTTTTCGGGGTTGTCACCGGTATTGCTGTATCTCCCGAGGTTGTCGTCGGGGCTTCACTTGACATCCCGGTGTTGTCGAGATTTGACTTGTTATCCTGGTGTTGTGGCCGGAGTTGAGTTTGATCTCCCGGTGTTGTCGTTGGGGCTTCTATACCTCCCAGGGTTGTCGCTGGGGCATGACTTGACATCTCGGTGCTATCAAGACTTGACTGACATCCCGATGTCGTGGCCGAGGTTGAGTCTGATCTCCTGGTGTTGTCTCCAGCATTTTTGTACCCCCCAGGGTTGTCACCATGGTTTGACTTGACATCCCGGTGCTGCCGGGACTTGACTTGACATCCCAGTGTCGTGGCCGGGGTTAAAAGACAATTTTGCCCTTCTGCAAGGTTAGTAACAGGAATGCAAAATTTTAAGTGTCTACAGTAGCAAAAGCCGTCTTTTGGTCATTGTTGACCCTGGCAACATCGAAGACCTTTTCCATTTCCATTACCCACGTCTGGGCCTCAATCAGATTCACGGATCCCTTGAACTTCAGCAGTCCGATCGCTTTAAACTCCTTAAACTTTGCAGCTGGAACTTGCGGCTGATTCGCAAGTGCTCGCTTTAGTAAATTCACCAGTTGTTGAACTGGATTGACATTAACCTCATCGTTGTTATTGTTCGTAGACCCCTTTTGTTGCTGACGTGCTGGTCTTCTTCTAGGAGGCATCTTTCTGTTAAGATATACGCTTATTAGATCCCTACTCAACTCTTAAATATTTAAGATCAACTTAAACATTTAAAATTCACACTTAATTACATAACACTTCAATAAACTTCAGTATTTTATTCATTCATAGTTTTAAAACATAGAAAAGATAGCATCTCTGCTATTTACATCATATTTCTTGAACTGGAAAAAGTTACAGGATTACATCATCATCTTATCCCATTATTTATCACAAACTCTAGGACTAACATTTATTTAATACAAAAATAACGACATATTTTATTACTCTTCTATCTAGGCATATTAAGACGTCGCACAGCCTCTCTACGTTCCTCTTCCATAACCCAAAACACTGTTCTACAATCCACCATATACCACGATAAATCCTCGAACTGAGCTGGGTAATAAAAGACTCGATCCTGAGCCCTATCTATAACCGAATGAGAAGCATAGTCCGTCTCCTTCATCTTGGCCTTCTTTACTTGAACCTCATCTTCTACACGATCTGTACGCTGAATAGCCTTCATACAAACATCCACCGCTCTAGCGCGCTGTAACGATTGAGATTTTATATGATAATTTTTAATATTTATTGAGTTAAATAAATATTTTATGTGATTTATTTATTGAGTTAAATAAATAAATTATGTAATTTTATGGAGGTGATTTAATTAAGTGTTATAAATTATTAAATGAATGTTTAATAATTTATTTAAATTAATGTATATTAATTTTATAGTATAGTTCTAGTTTAATTGAGATAATTAAATTAGATGAATTATGTGATGAAGTGTTACATGAATTATAATTAGTGAGTAATTATAATTATGTGATAATTTTTATGTGAATTAATTGATGTTGGATTTTAATTGATTAAATTAGATGTTAAAGGATTTAATTAATTAAAGTGTGACATTAAAGGGTATGTGTTAAAATGGTTTATTAAAATAAAGAAAAAGATTTTAAATTATTTTGCCAAACAAGGCCCTTGTATTTGGTTTAAACCTATTTCTACCAAACGGGGCCTTAGTTACAAAAATCTATTTTTTTAAATAAAGGGTTTGCCAAACATGGCCTTATGGCTATTCAAATTCAAATTTTATAACTGTTAATTTAATTAAGTTATTAAGTATTAGTTAATAAGTATATTATTGATACATCAGTTATATATCTATATACTACGTAAGGAAAAACTACGTTAGTTTAAGCCTAAGTCTAAGAACTAAGAAGAAAAGAGAGAGCAGAGAGGAGTTCGAGAAGAAGAGAAAAGAGGAGGAAGAATTACTAGAATCAAACTCACATCATCTTCTCTGTCAACCTATTAGCAAAAGGTACCATCTACAATATTTAAATTGTTATAGAACTCAGGTTATATGTTTCATATTCAGTCTCTGTTAAAAAATCAAGTTTTCGTGGAATTGTATAATCATGGATTGTTGATATAGAATGGATTCATGTGGTTTATATATGAAGTGTATGCCATAAACAATGATTTTCAGAAATTAAATTGATTGTATAAACATGTTCTAATGGAGGATATGTGTTCTTATGAAATCTATATATTTGGTTGAGTTTTAGAGTAAAAGTTATGATTCAATTGTGTGTCAATATGTCTATTTGGAATATTTTCGTCATGCTATCTTCAGTCATGATAATAATACATGTATTGTAATTTAAATTGGTGAAGAATTTGAATTATAGAGAATTATTTTGAGGAAATATGAGTTTTATGAAAAATATCAAATTTGATTTCTAAAACTTTTGATTATTATTGTTTAGATGGTTTTTGTGTTTGGAAACATGTTATATATGTGAATTGTCTCAAGTATGTGCTATACATTGTTCCAATAGCTTGTACTTATCGTTTGTTGGCGTGTATGGGTTAATCGGTGAAGAAGGGTGTCGTTGCTGTCTGCTTTTGTCCGTGTTCCTGCGTAGGTGCGCCGGTAACACAGCCAGAAGTAGCGTAGCTGTGCCGACTGCCTTTCACAGACTTAACACCTGCGCAGCTGCGCCGGTGCCAAGGTCTGTGGCTACGCAGCTGCGCCGCTGGCCGTGCAGAGACAGTGAGTTAGTTCGATTGGATTGTGCAGTTTTTATTCTAGCTTAAGTTAAATGGTTTATGATGATGAGCATGTATCCAGTTAATATAACATGTGTTGGCATGAATTCGATAGTTTCATATTTGGAAAATAAAAGAGTTTTGAAAACCTAATAGAATATCTAAATTATAACTCTATAATTGTGATATGAATTACTTAATTATAATTTGATTAATTATAATTAAGAGCAACTGATTAACTTAAATTATGATTTTGTTAAATTATAATGTATAGAAATTGATTTATTAGATGTTAATTATAATTAATGTAATTGTAATTTAATAAATATATGTTTAATTGTGGATTATAAATTGATAAATACATGATTAATTATAATTTGTGTAATTATAATGCATGAAGTAGTTTAATTGATTTTAAATTAGAATTGTTTATAATTTAAGAGGTAATTATAATTTAAGTAATTATAATTAGATTAAGTGTTTAAATTATAATTTAGCTAAATATATAATTGATTTAATTATGCGAGTATGTTTATGTGATGTAATTAACTATAAGAGGGTTGATTATTATTTTTTAAGTTGAGTGAGTTAACCATGAGGGTTAACCACTTATGTGAATTAGTTATGTGTTAACTAATTTAGGTTGTTATGATTGAATGTATATAGGAAGTGTTAAAATACGTGATTGTGTTAAGTAGCTTGCGCTTAAGGCAAGTCTTCTAAATCCTAAACTCGTTTATTTATTTAAATTCAATTATTCATTGTTTGAGATTGTTCTTTTATTGGACAAGTAATTATTGAAAGTTCATAATGTAATTAAAGTAACCTTGGCTTATTTTTCAAGCAAGGTCTGTATATTCTTTTGAGATGCTTTAAATTTACTTCTAAAGCATATGTTAGTTTGTAATTCTTTCACTTACGAATTATTCTAAGTTATTGGAAGTCGATCCAACTAATCCTTAGTTGATGAACGTGAACTCTAAATTACCGTATAAGCTTATCCAAACCAAACTTTCTTTGGTTCGGACTTGAATTCAAATTACTGAGTTGACCAACCCTATTTACTAGGGGAGGTTATTACGCGAAAGCGTTAAGATGTTTGTGCACAATACATGGTACGAAGGGCTGATCCCCCTAAGTACGAGTTAAGGTCCATAGTCTTATTGACTGTTAAAGGTTTAAATAGAAATGTTTATAACCTAGGACAAGAGTTCAAAGGTCAGACGACCCTCAGATGTATTCTTTATTTGAATTTTAATGTTGATAGAGAATTATTACTCAATTCTTTATGGTTGAAGTAAGCTAAGTTATTCAAAACTTTTTAAAGATATTCTTTCATGTATCTATTGTTGTTAAACTCCAGTGAGCTGTTGTTTGCTCACTCTTGCATTAAATAATAATTGCAGTTAAGGCTGATAATGTTGATGCTCCGTCTACGAGTAAAGGCAAAGGAAAGCAAAATAAGTGAAGACTTATTTTTATTATTTGAAATGATTGTAATAAGACTTTGATGTTATGTTTTTATTTCTGCACTTTATTATTATGTCAAGGTTAGAGTAACCTGGGATTGATTTTAAGAAGGTTGTAACCCTTGTTTTAAGGGAGATTTTATTATTTATACAAAGGTTGTAATTTATTTTGATTTTATAATGGGTAGATGTTGTTATAGTTAGAAAGTGAACACCAAATCATGTGAAAACGAAGTACCCGGATTTGGGGGTGTCACAGGTTGGTATCAAAGCCGTAGGTTATGAAACCTTAGGTGGGGAAAAACCTTAGGTAGTAGCCTTATGGTAAGATCGAAAAGATAGATGTGATAGGTAAAGATAATAAACTACCTTATGTGTTATGTGTTTACATTTTTGTATTCGAAGAGTGACGATTCGATATCACGTAATAATAAACTTTAAAATTCTTTTATCAGGATGTCGAACGTTGGAGAACCTAGTCAGGCTAGAGAGGATGTACCTCAAGTGCCTAGAGAGGAGGAGCCCCATGACATACATGTTGTTTGGGAGCAGCTGGTTAGGAGAGAGCCATCTCCAGTGATCACCGTAGCTGGTCGGGAGCGTGAGCTGACACATATTCAAGAGGAAGAGGATGAGGACGAGTCTGAAGAGGAGGAAGAGGATCTCGAAGAGAAATTCCCACCTCACTCTACTAGTGCTGAAATGTACGAGGCAGTCTACGACAGTAACGTGGAGCTTCATGGACGAGTCGGAGAGCTCGAGAAAACTATCCAACAGCGAGATGAGACGATCGAGGATATGGAAAGTGACCTAGGAGATGCACAGTGGAACCTGATACACATGGAGAATGATAGAGATGCTGCTCGAGCTGAACTGGCGAAGTTGAAGCAGGACATCCAGGAGGAGTCGAGGAAGCGAGCCAGAGCTGAAGAGATAAGCTTGAGGGCTACTCAACGAGCCGATCGAGCTGAAGATGAAGCTGAAGCCAAGAGGGCCAAGCTGAGGGAAATAGAGTATGCTTTCCACACAGCTATAGAAAGAGCCCAGGACCGTGTTTTCTACTACCCAGCTCAGTTCCAAGATTTATCGTGGTATGTGGTGGACCGAAGGACGGCATTTCGGGTAATGGAAGAAGAACGCAGAGAGGCTGTGCGACGTATCAATATGCCTAGGCAATAGTAGAGCTCTTGTTTATGTGTTACTTTTATAGTAAATAATGTAAATCTCGTAATTGAGATAAGAATGGGATGAGTTAACAATGTAATCCTACAACTTTTCCAGTTCAGGAAGGATGATGTAAATAGCAGAAATGCTATCTATTTGATTGTTTTTTTAAAAAAAACTTCGAGTGATGAATAAAAGAAGTTTATTTGACGTGCTATGTGTTCTATGTGAACTGAATTGTTTAAAACGTTTAAGTATGAACTTGAATACTTAATAGTTTAATAAAGAGTCTAATAATAACATTTTCTTAACAAAAAATACCTCCTAGAAAAAGACGAACATGTCAAAACTGCGAGGGTTCGACGAACAACAACAACAACAATAATGATGGGACGAATCCCAACTCGGTTCAGCAGTTGGTGAACCTGTAAACAGGAGGTCTTGCGAATCAACCGCAAGTGCAGGGTACAACGTTCAAGGAATTCAAGGCAGTAGGACCGCCTGAATTCAAGGGATCGACCAACCCTATCGAGGCTCAGACGTGGGTTATGGAAATGGAGAAGGTCTTTATCGTAGCCTGAGTAGGTGAAGACCAGAAGACAGCATTTGCAGCTTTCATGTAAAACTCGGATGCTAGCTTTTGGTGGCAGGCTAATAAGACCCGGGAGGGAGAAGAAGTCATAACGTGGGAATGTTTTAAGGAAATATTCTACGAGATGTACCTCCCAGTGAGTTAGCAGGACCAGATGGAGGTCCAATTACTAGAGCTTAAGCAGGGAGGGATGACGATGTCTGAGTATGTCGCTAAGTTCAACGAACTGGCCAGGTTCGCTACTTACCAAGTCAGTACTGACGCTAGGAAGGCGAGGAGGTTTTAGCGGGGACTAAAGCCCTGGCTCTACAATAAGGTTTCCATGTTCCAGCTGAGCACATTTGAGGCTGTGCTGAAAAAGGCCATACTTGCTGAGGGAGGAAGCAAAGTGGTGACGAAGTTCAACTAGGATAAGAAGAAGAAGAACGAAGTGGAGACCAAGGCAGGTGGTAGCAGCGCTATTTACCAGAAGAGAAAATGGAACAACAACACTTCTACTGGGAGTCAGCAAGGAAGCCAGCAGAAGAGGAAGTTTAAAGCATGTGCTACATGTGGTAAGAATCACACTGGCGTGTGCATGAAGGGAAAGAGGGTGTGCTTCAACTGTGGTCAGGAAGCCACATTGCGCTAAATTGCCCAAACCCGAAGAAGGGAGCTTGCTTTACATGTGGATCCAAGGATCACATGGCTCACAATTGCCCGAAGAAGCTGACGGCAGGGTCAACAGGGAACGGATGGGAATGGAAGCGACAGTACCGTTACTATCGCTGCACCATTGCAAGCTATTCGACCCACTGCACGGACATTTAATATGACGGTGCAGGATGCTGTGCAATCAAAAGACGTGGTGTCAGGTATTACTTCGGTCAATAATATAAATGAATATGTATTATTTTATTCGGGTCCTACTTATTCTTTCATATCTGATGATTTTACTAAAACCCTAGACTTACTTGTAGAGGAGTTAGTTTACCCTTTGAACATAGAGATTGCGAATAGGGAGGTTATTCCTGTTAAGAGCGTTTATAAGAACTATAGATTGGACATTAAGGGTCAGGAGCTGAGGGTAGATTTAATTCCGATAAAACTTGGGGAATTCGATGTTATACTGGGTATGGATTGGTTGTTCAACCATGGGGCGATAATTCGACTGTCAGAAGAAGTCAGTAAACTTTACGACTCCATCAAAGTTAGTGTTTTGTGGTAGCAAATCACCTAGATAAGCGAGTTATCTGACGGTTATGCAAACCAAGAAACTTCTGACGCAAGGCTGTGTAGGATATCTAGCCTACATAGTAGATACGCATAAGGAAAGCCCGAAGGTGGAGGAGATATCGGTGGTTAAGGAGTTTGTGGACGTTTTTTCGAGCAATTTTCTAGGACTTTCGCCAAATAGGGAGATAGAGTTCGTGATCGATTTAGCGCCAGTGAACTGCTCCAATTTCGAAGGCTCCGTACCGAATAGCTCCAGTCGAGATGAAGGAACTGATGGTTCAACTACAAGAATTTTTAGATAAGAAGTATATTCAACCAAGCGTTTCGCAGTTGGGAGCGCCTGTGTTATTCGTGAAGAAGAAGGATGGATCGATGCGTCTTTGCATTGATTATAGAGAATTGAACAAGGTTACGATCAAGAATAGGTATCATTTACATAGGATCGATGACTTGTTTGATCAATTGAATGGTGCTAGATACTTCTCGAAAATCAATTTGAGAAGCGGGTATCATCAGTTGAAGGTGAGAAGAGAAGATATACTGAAAATGGCTTTTAGGACTCGATAGGGTCATTACGAGTTCTTGGTGATATCATTTGGTTTCACGAATGCCCCAACTGTATTTATGGACTTAATGAATAGGGTGTTCAAGCCATATCTGGACAAGTTCGTGGTAGTGTTCATAGATGACATCTTGGTTTATGCCAAGACCAAGGAGGAACATGCTGAACACTTACGACTAACCTTAGAAGTGTTGAGACGAGAGAAGCTTTACGCTAAATTCTCGAAATGCAAATTCTGGTTGGAACGTGTGCAATTTCTTGGCCACTTGATCGACAAGGATGGTATTTCTGTGGATCCGTAGAAGGTTGAGGCCGTAATGAATTGGGATCAGCCGAAGACGCCATCTGAAGTGAGGAGTTTCTTGGGATTGGCAAATTATTAACGAAGATTTATCCAAGACTTTTCTAGAATCGCAATTCGTTGACGAATTTGACTCGTAAAACGGTTAAATTTGTTTGGATGGAAAAGTGTGAGGAAAGTTTTCAGGAGCTGAAGAAGAGGTTGAGTACTGCGCATGTGTTATCTTTACTGGATAGTACGGGGAATTTTGTGGTATATAGCGAGGCCTCACATAAAGAATTAGGCAGTGTGTTGATGCAGAGCGGCAAAGTCATTGCCTATGCGTCACGCCAGCTGAAGGATTATGAGAAAGGGGTATCCGACCCATGATTTAGAGTTGGCAGCAGTAGTGTTTGCTCTTAAGATTTGGAGGCACTACTTTTATGGAGAAAAGTGTGAGATATACACAGATCACAAGAGTCTGAAGTATATTTTCACCCAGAAGGATTTGAACATGCGCCAAAGAAGATGGTTGGAACTGATTAAAGACTACGACTACGAGATACTTTACCATCCGAGTAAAGCTAACGTTGTCGCCGATGCTTTGAGCAGAAAAGGTCGGGAGAAGCTAAACGTGTTAACTGATCAGGATCAATTGATTGAGCAGATGGCTAGATTGGAGTTGGAAGTGAAGTTTTCGAAGGAATCGGATGAGATGTTGTTTCAAGTAACCACTAGTTCTACTCTAGTAGACAAGGTGAAAGAAGCACAACTTCACAATTAAGAATGCGAAAAGATTATGAAGAGGATAACTGATGGCGAATAATTTAAGTTCACGATCGATAATGAAGGTCTGTTACAGTTTGAAGGTAGAATCTGGGTACCGCCAATACCAGAGGTCAAAGAGGAGATTCTAAGCGAAGCTCATAGTTTTAGATATTCTATTCACCCCGGGAGTACGAAGATGTATCAGGATCTCAGACATCATTTCTGGTGGCCGAATATGAAGAAGGATGTTGCTGAATGTGTTGCAAAATGCTTGACGTGCCAGAAAGTCAAGGCAGAACACCAGAGACCAAGTGGATTGCTACAATCGTTAAAAATTCTAAAGTGGAAGTGGAAGCACATCACGATGGATTTCGTGGTGGGTCTTCCACCAACTAAGAAGGGATTTAATGCGATATGGGTTATAGTGGATCGACTGACGAAGTCAGCCCACTTTCTACCGATCAGGGTTAGGTATAGCTTGGATTAGTTAGCCAAGCTATATGTGAAGGAAATTATTTCTCGACACGGTGTTCCGGTGTCGATTGTGTCGAACAGAGATCCGCGTTTCACGTCGAATTTCTGAAAGTGTTTGCAAGAATGTTTGGGAACACAATTGCGAATAGGTACATCATATCATCCTCAAACTGATGGCCAGAGCGAAAGAACGATTCAGACGCTTGAGGATATACTGAGAGCTTGTGTGATGGACTTCAAGGGAAGTTGGGAGGATCATCTACCGTTGGTGGAGTTTGCCTACAACAATAGTCACCATGTAAGTACCGGCATGCCGCCTTACGAAGCATTATACGGCAGAAAATGCAGAACTCCCTTGTGCTGGGATGAAGTCGGTGAACGTCAGCTGTTGGGACCGGATTTGGTACAACAAACCGCCGAAATTGTGAAGCTAATCAAAACAAGATTGGTTGCTGCTCAAGACAGATAGAAGAAGTATGCCGATTTACATCGACAGACCCAAGAATTCTTACCAAGGAGTTTCGTTTTCCTGAAAGTATCTCCCTGGAAGGGGAAGATTTGATTTGGTAAGAAGGGAAATTGAGTCCCCGATTTATTGGACCTTTCGAGGTACTATGAAAGGTGGGCGAGGTTGCTTACGAGATTGCATTACCTCCAGAGCTAGTGAATATACATAATGTCTTTCATATTTATGTGTTAAGACCTTACAAGCACGATTATAAACATGTAATAGAATATGAACTTTTAAAGTTTGATAAAGACTTAACATATGAAGAAGTGCCTATTTAAATAGTTGATAGAAAAGAACAAGTATTTAGGAATAAAGTGATACCTTCTGTTAAGGTAATCTGGAGGAATCACAGTGCTGAAGAAGCCACGTGGGAACTCGAAGATGTTATAATGAAATCTTATCCGCAGTTATTTGCTTAACTTTCTGTGTGTAACCCCTTATGTACCGATTATGGGGACAAAATCCTTTTAAGGGGGGAAGAATGTAATAGACAGAATTTTTTTTGATGTGTGATTCTGGGGATAGAATCCTTTTAAGGAGGGAAGATTGTAACGATCGAGATTTTATATGATAATTTTTAATATTTATTGAGTTAAATAAATATTTTATGTGATTTATTTATTGAGTTAAATAAATAAATTATGTGATTTTGTGGAAGTGATTTAATTAAGTGTTATAAATTATTAAATGAATGTTTAATAATTTATTTAAATTGATGTATATTTATTTATTTGAATGACAATAAGGCCATGTTTAGCAAACCCTTTATTTTAAAAAAAATAGATTTTTGTAACTAAGGCCACATTTGTTAGAAATAGGTTTAAACCAAATACAAGAGCCCTGTTTTGCAAAATAATTTAAAATCCTTTTCTTTATTTTAATAAACCATTTTAACATATACTCTTTAATGTCACACTTTAATTAATTAAATCCTTTAACATCTAATTTAATCAATTAAAATCCAACATCAATTAATTCACATAAAAATTATCACATAATTATAATTACTCACTAATTATAATTCTTGTAACACTTCATCACATAATCCATCTAATTTAATTATCTCAATTAAAGTAGAACTATACTATAAAATTAATATACATCAATTTAAATAAATTATTAAACATTCATTTAATAATTTATAACACTTACTTAAATCACTTCCACAAAATCACATAATTTATTTATTTAACTCAATAAATAAATCACATAAAATATTTGCTGACTCCTCTTTCATGTCGCCCTTCAATTTCTCAAGCTAAGCTAGTGCATCATCCCTCTCACGCTCTACGTGAACTAGATCCTGTGATACCCCCGAATCCGGGTCCTCTGACCCCGGTCCGATCGTCACGATCTAACATAAACATCCACCTCTAAACAACATACGATAACTAGAATGCGGAATATAATAAACGTACGTCGTTCATTTAAAAGGTGTTACTAATCCCAAGATTCGATAACCTTAATACAACATACAAACATACCCTAGAATAGTCAATAGGGTTCATATTACATAACAGTAAATTAATTAAACATAAATATAAAGTCTGCTCCTTGCAAACTAATCCTACATCTTCCCTTTACCCTTGTCCTTCACTGAAGTCTCTAGCTTAACTGCAATATAAGTCATGATATAGCAAAAATGAGCAACAAGTTTGCTCAGCAAGTTTAAATACAACAATAAAGGATATATCATGATGAAAGGAATAAATCTAAAAATGAATTCAACAATATAAATATCGAAAGCAAGAATAACAATTGCTTTTAGAATAACTGATAGTCAAGTAGACTTTTGAACTATAAAACTCCAACGGACTCAATAGCTGATTGACCCTCTGGTTACTAGCTACAGAATACGTACTTGAGGGGATCAGCCTCGCGTACGCCATGTATATGCATAACATTCAACTCTGCTGTTTGTATCTTTATATTAGATACCTGGGGTACCCCCCTATCATATAAGGGGTGTTCTTTCAGTCTAAGAATCCTTACCATTAATTGGTTTGGATAGCTTTTATAAAATTTCATATACTTGTCTGACCGAACAAAGGTTCAGACTCTATCTAACACATCACAAGAATTATTGAACTTTACAAAATGAACAAGTCCAAAACTGTACGAACTCAAATGCACTAAGTGCGAATATGAATAATATCGATGTGGAATAATTGTAAAGTAATTAAACCACCTAATAGCATGCTTGTAAATAAAGGTCAAGCTTTAAATAATGAACTTTCAATACGTTAGTAACCTGCTCAATACAATATGAGAAGGATAGGAACTTGCACATTAAAGAGTGTAAGAGAACTTGAATTCAAATCAAATGAAGTTAAGAAACTCGCTTACACGATTCATTGAATAAGGTAGTGAAAGAATTTAGAATACTTCCCTGTTTACTCAGCTACGATTAAGTTCTAGCTTTAATTAACTTGCGTCGAAACGACCTAACATTAATAAGTCGGCCTTTTAATTATCATTTATAAACTAATATATATCTATACTTATAATAATCCACTTATCGTATAAGTTAACCACATAAAATCACGTTCAATATCCAACATACCATTTATAGCATCATAATATGTTAACTGTTAAAATCAGGCTTTAAGTAAATTGTCCGGACCTAAAAGTGTCCCGGTGCAACTCTAGCATGCAACTACTAACATTAAATCAATACACATGCTTATCAAGTTATAATTTCTCATTCGAAACTAGCATGCTCTTTCTATATTCAATTCGAAGTCATGTTTTCATGCCGGTAATTCACATACTTTAACTAATACATGTTCATGCTTCAAGATCGGTTACTAAGGTCATGTTATCACATAACAAGGCTAAACAATAATTAATATGTATGCTCGAGTATACTACACATATACTTTAATCACGTAGTTCATACTTAAAATTAATTTTCTATGATTTAGCATGCACATGTGAAATTTGTATATAAACAAATGATGGTCATGTTAATATGTCTATAGGTATAATGGACTTTAATACACATGCTCTCATGATCATAATATCATTCACATGGTAATCGATGCTATTTAGTTTTCTCATTCCAAGTTTTCTTTGAAAAGTATACTAAGTCCACTAAGTACATGCAAGGCACCTTGACATATAACTCATATGTATTTGAAACACATATCAAAGCCACATAAATGTTCTCATATGGTCAGGATCTAAGAGACTCAACCTTGGTCAAGTTCGCTTTCAAAGTCATTTAGTTTCTCTTTTGAAATCACTAGAATCTTGCAATCACGTATGCTAGTGTGTGAACACACTTTAAACTCATTTTTTATGACAATATAAACCACACTATTGTGTTTATAAAATCAAAAAACACACATGTTATGTTCGTGACAAGGTTCACTTTTTAAAACTACAAGTTCCCTTTTTAAAACATATGTTTTTCTTACGTAAAACATGGCAATGACATATATGTGTAGCATCAAGGAATACCTACTTATACCATGTCATTGTACTGATATTTATAGTTTAATCATGTTCACATACTTGTTTCAATGGTATATCACATGTTAGTATAACACAGCAGCTTAACAGAAGCAGAAAGCAAAACTGGCCACAGGAACCTGCGCAGTTGCGCAGGCACCAGGTATAAACCCGGCACAGCTGCGCCGGTGTCCGGCCAATCCAAGAGTAGGCTGTGGCGCAGCTGCGCCGCTGGCCAGTATAATACTGGCGCAGCTGTGCAGGCTATCGGCCAAACCAGAAGCTAAATTGCTTTGGCAGTTCTGCAAACCCAACTTAGAAAACAATTACGAAATTTGTTTCTATCATGACATATTGCAATTCTAACATTTTAAGAAGTTTGTATAACACTTAACAAGTATCTCTTTAACCAATAACATCCAATCCAAAGGAAATCAAGAATTAAGAACTTAGAAATTTTATAGAATATAAGAACATGACATAATTGATTATACCTCTTGCTCCTAAACAATTCTCCCTTATTGATAATCTCTCTCAAAACTTATACTTATGAAAATCTCAGCAATGTTAACAATGAAGGAGGAATGTCATATATACAGGCAATTGGATATCCAGACAACTCAATTACCTTCCAAATTAAATCAAAGGAATGCGAGATTGCACAATGGATAAGAGAGGGTGGTTGAGAGTTGGTGATTCTCATCATGGATTCCACACCCCTTGAAATCATTGGCTAGTTTTGTGAAGAAATTGAGGAGAAGTAGAGTGATGTAGCCATGTGGGAGTTCACGTGTGAAATGGCCACTCAATGTTGGACAAACAAATACTCAGCAACTTGCATTTCAACATACTAATGTTATATATGTATACATATAGTATATACTTGGGCTATATGTATTACTTCCATATATATTTAAATGAGTGTTACAATGTTATTTCAAATTAGTCATTAACAATACAATGTATCAAATAGGTACTTATACCCCAATCATATAATCCATGTACATTTTCTATTAACACCAAATATAATACAATTGTGTATTTATTCATTACCATAACTATTATTATTGTAATAATAATTTAATGAAATCATTATCAATTAATAATGTTTATTGATATAAGGTAATGGGTATACATATTAATATCTATCCATACATTGTCACATGCTCTTATGTATGTATTTTTATCAATCTTACATAATACAATTAAGGTTACTATATAGTCTATATATAATATATATAGTCATGTGTCACCTTGTACTATATATAATATATAGTTAACTATCATATCTTAAAGGTTTAATATCGCATGCTTGTATGAAATAATTAATCAAGTAAATATAATATTAAATATATT
This sequence comes from Panax stipuleanatus, assembly GCA_020205555.1. Lineage (NCBI taxonomy): Eukaryota > Viridiplantae > Streptophyta > Magnoliopsida > Apiales > Araliaceae > Panax > Panax stipuleanatus. Next base: position 99,913,523 of record CM035125.1, read on the forward strand.
TATTAATCTCTCATTTATTAATTATTATTTATTCAAAATAATTGTTAAATCAACACATTATCAAATATTTACTCATAATTGCAATTAATCAATATGATCAACTCTTGCCACTATATCCAAATAATTTGAATATTTAATTATTAATAATCTCATACATTCTCTAATACTAAATCCTTAAGGTTAGTCCACTAATTTAAATAACTCATTAGTGACTTCCTTTAATCATTTCACAAATTCACATAACCACATAAGGTTTAAATAAACTCACAAAACTAACTCGTTAAAATTAAATCACATATTTAATAAATAAGGAGTTTAAAATTCATGGTCGTTACATCCCTCCCCCCTTATAAAAATTCCGTCCCCAGAATTGTAAAAATAAGGTTACTCAAATAAAAACGGATAATTTGCTCTCATTTTCTCTTCTAGCTCCCATGTAGCTTCTTTAACTGCGTGATTCCTCCAAAGAATCTTAACGGAATGAATGATCTTATTCCTCAGCTTCTGTTCCTTCCTATCTAGTATCTGGACAGGAACTTCCTCGTATGATAAGTTTTTCTCGACTTAGATTGGTTCATAGGAGATAACGTGCTTGTAGTCTGATTTATACGGCCGTAATACTGACACATGAAACACATTGTGAATGTGCTCAAGTTCAGTAGGTAACGCCACCTCGTACGCCACTTCACCGACTCGCCTCAGAATCTCAAACGGTCCTATGAACCTAGGGCTCAACTTGCCCTTCTTCCCAAAACAAATCTTCCCCTTCCAGGGAGATACTTTTAAAAAAGCATAGCTTTCTAATTCAAATTCTTTCTTCTTATGATACAAGTCCGCATACTTCTTCTGGCGATCTTGAGCAGCTACCAGCCGTGCTCTTATCACCTTGATAATCTCTACAGTCTACTGTACCAATTCTGGTCCCAACAGTAGACGTTCTCCAACTTCATCCCAACACAACGGTGTTCGACATTTTCTCCCATATAGTGCCTCGTACGGTGGCATTCCGATACTAGCGTGAAAACTATTGTTGTACGCAAATTCTACTAATGGTAGGTGATCCTCCCAACTACCCTTGAAGTCCATCACACAAGCTCGGAGCATGTCTTCAAGTGTTTGAATTGTTCTTTCGCTTTGCCCATCGGTCTGCGGATGATACGCGGTACTCATTCGTAATTGTGTCCCCAATCTCTCTTGAAGACTCTTCCAGAAATTCGACATGAATTGCGGATCTCTATCTGATACAATAGATACCGGCACCTCATGTCTCGAGATAATTTCCTTGACATATAATCTGGCTAACTGATCCAAACTATACTTAATCCTAATCGGCAAAAAGTGAGTTGACTTCGTAAGACGATCTACAATTACCCATATGGCGTCGTGCCCTTTCTGCGTTGCCGGAAGTCCTACCACGAAGTCCATCGTGATGTGTTCCCATTTTTATTCTGGAATTTCTAACGGTTTTAATAACCCGCTTGGTCGTTGGTGCTCTGCCTTGACTCTCTGACAAGTTAAACACCTACTTACGCATTCTGCAACCTCCCTCTTCATGTTTGGCCACCAAAAGTGATGATGCAAGTCTTGGTACATCTTCGTGCTTCCTGGGTGTATCGAGTATCTCGTATTGTGCGCTTCTTGCAAAATTTTTTCTCTTGGTTTCGGTACTAACGGTACCCAAATTCGTCCTTCTAACCTTAGCAGTCCAGTGCTATCAATCTTGAATTTCAAATCATCACCCTCAACAATCCACTTCTTGATAATATCACAATCTTCGTCCTTCTCTTGTGCCTCCTTAACCTTATCTAATAAAGTCGGGCTCGCTGTCACTGTAAATAATTTTTCGTTAGTCTCCATCGGATACTTAACCTCCAAATCTAGTCGTTCGAAATCTTTCACTAACTCTTCTTGAAAGGTTAACTTCAATAACTTCTCTCTGCCTTTTCTGCTCAAGACATCTACCACTACATTTGCTTTGCCTGGATGGTACAGAATCTCACAATCATAATCTTTGATCAATTCTAGCCATCGGCGCTGCCTCGTGTTTAGCTCTTTCTGCGTGAAAATATACTTCAGACTCTTGTGGTCCGTATATATCTCACACTTCTCACCATATAAATAATGCCTCCAAATCTTCAAGGCAAAAACTACTACTGCTACTTCCAGGTCATGAGTCGGATAACCCTTCTCATAATCTTTCAGCTGACGTGAAGCGTACGCAATGACCCTGCCGTGTTGCATTAGTACACAGCCAAGACCCTTGTGGGACGCATCACTATACACTACGAACCCTCCTGTGTTATCTGGTAAAGCTAACACAGGTGCTTGACTAAGCCTCTTCTTCAACTCTAGGAAACTCTCTTCACACTTCTCCGTCCAAACGAACTTAATTGTCTTTCTAGTAAGATTGGTCAACGGCGATGCTATTTTTGAAAAATCCTGGATGAATCTCCGATAGTATCCCGCTAACCCTAAGAAACTCTTGATTTCTGTTGGCATCTTCGGCTGCTCCCAATTGATAACCGCTTCTACCTTTTCTGGATCCACCGAAACACCATTTTTGTCGATAACGTGCCCCAAAAACTGCACTCTCTGCAACCAAAACTCACACTTGGAGAATTTTGCATACAACTTCTCTCTCCTTAATGTCTCCAACACTATTCGAAGATGCTCAGCATGTTCTTCCTCCGTCTCGAATACACCAGAATGTAATCGATGAATACGACAACGAACTTATCCAAATACTATTTGAATACTCTGTTCATCAAGTCCATAAATGCTGCCGGCGCGTTCGTCAATCCGAATGACATTACCAGAAAATCAAAGTGTCCATACCGAGTTCTGAATGCCGTCTTTGGAATATCCTCCGGCCTCACCTTCAGTTGATGATAACCGGTCCTCAAGTCAATCTTTGAAAAGTACTTCGCCCCCTTCAACTGATCAAACAAATTGTCGATCCTAGGCAATGGGTACTTGTTCTTAATGGTGACCTTGTTCAACTCTCGGTAGTCGATACAAAGTCTGAGCGATCCATATTTCTTCTTCACAAATAACACTGGCGCTCCCCAGGGTTATACGCTCGGTCGAATGTATCCCTTAACCAACAATTCTTATAATTGAGCCATCAGTTCCTTCATCTCTACCGGTGCCATACGATACGACGCTTTGTATACCGGTGCTGTCCCCGGTGCCAAATCAATAACAAACTCAAATTTTCTATCCGGTGGCAATCCCAGAATCTCGTTTGGGAAGACATCGGCGAATTCCCTTACCATAAGTATCTGACCCAGTTCACCCTCGACTCGTCTAGTATCAACCACGTGAGCCAAATAACCTACACAACCCTTCCTAAGCAATCTCTGTGCTTGCATCATCGTCAGACAATGAGATTGTCTCGGCGATTTACTACCATAAAATACCACCTTTGACTTATTCGGAGTCTTAAGGTGTACGCACTTCTTCTTACAGTCGATAACTGCTCCGTGATTCGATAACCAATCCATTCCAAGGATTACATCGAACTCCCCCAAACGAATCGGTATCAAATCCACATTGAGCTTAAATCCTCGCAATTCAGTATAACAGTTCCTATGAATGTATTCTACCTGGATAATTTCCTTTTTTGCTACTTCTACGTTCATAGGGTGTTCTAATCTTTCACGGGGTAAGTCTAACCGTTTAGCAAATTCTTCGGAAACAAAAGAGCAGGTAGCACCCGAATCAAATAACACATAAGCATCAATATCATTGATCGGGATGATACCTGACACTACGTCCTTAGACTCCACCGCATCCTGAACGGTCATGTTGGACGTGTGTGCCGTTGGTCTGTTGGCTTGACTGGCTGGCCCTCCGATGCTCAGTCCATTGTTGTTGTTATTATTACAATTGCCGCTAGATGCGTCGCCCTTTCTCTTTAGGCAGTCCTTAATTTGATGGTCTAGGGCTCCACACGAGAAACACCCTTCTTTCTTCTTATTCGGACACTAAGGAGCCATGTGCCCCGGTTGTCCACAACGGTAACAAGCGTTCTTTCCCTTCATGCACTCCCCCGAGTGATTTTTCCCACAGTTGTTTCACTTTCCACTTTTCTTGGCCTCTCCCCCGGACTTGTTGCCTCCAGAGGATTGGCTCTCTGTCCATTTACGCTTATTGGGGTTGCTGCCTCCGCTGCTTCCCCCTTTCTGTCCCTCCTGACCAGTCTTCTTTTCTTGCTTGAATAGAGCAATGGCTTCATTACCTCCTTCGGCAATGATAGCCCTTTCTAGTAGATCAAAGTAAGTCTTAATCTTCAATACCGTGACTGCTTTCTGCACCCATGGTTTCAGTCCTAATTCGAACCTCCTTGCCTTCCTGGCTTCCGTGTCAACCTGATGTGAAGCGAATCGGGCCAACTAGTTAAATCTTGTCGCGTACTTTGCGACAGACATACTACCTTGTTTAAGTTCCAAAAACTTAACTTCTATATCCTGTTGCGTATTCTCCGAGAAGTAATTCTCGAGAAATAGCTCCTTAAATTTATCCCAAGGAATAACTCCTTCGCCTGCTCGTCCCTTATTGGCTTTCCACCAATAGTTAGCTTCGCCCTTCATCATGAAAGTGGCAAAACTCGTCTTCTGTGCTTCGGCCACTCGTGCGACCTCAAACACTTTCTCCATCTCTTCTATCCAGGTTTGGGCTTCGATTGGGTCCAAGGTTCCCCGGAACTCTGGTGGTTCTACCAATTTAAAATCTTTGAAGCTAGCCAAGTGATGACCTGGTTGCCCTGCTGCTGGCTGGGGTCTGTTATGCATTGCCTCAGTTAACAAGTTAATGAAGTTCTGCATAGGGTCGATATTTTCCCCTCCGCCATTATTAACGGATCCTTCCTCCCTCTGGCTCCGCGGTAGTCTCCTAGGCGGCATGATCCTGAGGAAGGGAAGAAAACATTAAACTTTATGTGATATGCTATTTATGTAAGCATTAAGAAGTTTAGGATGTCTATCAATCATACCTGATTCAAATAAACAACTTCAGTATCACAATAAGACTCGATGGATATCCTCAACCCATCACTTACACACTCTACTTGAGTTTTCTACTAAGGTTATAACTTAGGTTTCGCATTTCTAAGGTTTATAACCTAAGGCTTTGATACCAACCTGTGACACCCCCGAATCCGGGTCCTCTGACCCCAGTCCGGTCGTCACGATCTAACATAAACATCCACCTCTAAACAACATGTGATAACTAAAATGCGAAATATAATAAACGTACGTCGTTCATTCAAAAAGTGTTACTAGTCCCAAGATTCGATAACCTTAATACAATATACAAACATACCCGAGAATAGTCAATAGGGTTCATATTACATAACAGTAAATTAATTAAACATAAATATAAAGTCTGCTCCTTGCAAACTAATCCTACATCTTCCCTTTACCCTTGTCCTTCCCTGAAGTCTCGGGCTTAACTGCAATAGAAGTCATGATATAGCAAAAAAGAGCAACAAGTTTGCTCAGCAAGTTTAAAAATAACAATAAACGATATATCATGATGAAAGGAATAAATCTGAAAATGAATTCAACAATATGAATATCGGAAGCAAGAATAATAATTGCTTTTAGAATAACTGATAGTCAAGTAGACTTTTGAACTATAAAACTCCAATGGACTCAATAGCTGATTGACCCTCTGGTTACTAGCTATAGAATAAGTACTTGAGGGGATCAGCCTCGCGTACGCCATGTATATGCATAACATTCAACTCTGCTGTTTGTATCTTTATATTAGATACCTGGGGTACCCCCCTATCATATAAGGGGTGTTCTTTCAGTCTAAGAATCCTTACCATTAATTGGTTTGGATAACTTTTATAAAATTTCATATACTTGTCTGATCGAACAAAGGTTCAGACTCTATCTAACACATCTTAAGAATTATTGAACTTTACAAAATGAGCAAGTCCAAAACTGTACGAACTCAAATGCACTAAGTGCGAATATGAATAATATCGATGTGGAATAATTGTAAAGTAATTAAACCACCTAATAGCATGCTTGTAAATAAAGTTCAAGCTTTAAATAATTAACTGTCAATACGTTAGTAACCTGCTCAATACAATATGAGAAGGATAGGAACTTGCACATTAAAGAGTGTAAGAGAACTTGCATACAAATCAAATGAAGTTAAGAAACTCGCTTACACGATTCAGTGAATAAGGTAGTGCAAGAATTTTGAATACTTGCCTGTTTGCTCAGCTACGATTAAGTTCTAGCTTTAATTAACTTGCGTCGAAACGACCTAACATTAATAAGTCGGCCTTTAAATTATCATTTATAAACTAATATATATCTATACTTATAATAATCCACTTATCGTATAAGTTTACCACATAAAATCACGTTCAATAGCCAACATACCATTTATAGCATTATAATATGTTAACTGTTAAAATCAGGCTTTAAGTAAATTGTCCGGACCTAAAAGTGTCCCGGTGCAACTCTAGCATGCAACTACTAACATTAAATCAATACACATACTAATCAAGTTATAATTTCTCATTCGAAACTAGCATGCTCTTTCTATATTCAATTCGAAGTCATGTTTTCATGCCGGTAATTCACATACTTTAACTAATACATGTTCATGCTTCAAGATCGGTTACTAAGGTCATGTTATCACATAACAAGGCTAAACAATAATTAATATGTATGCTCGAGTATACTACACATATACTTTAATCACGTAGTTCGTACTTGAAATTCATTTTCTATGATTTAGCATACACATGTGAAATTTGTATATAAACAAATGATGGTCATGTTAATATGTCTATAGGTATAATGGACTTTAATACACATGCTCGCATGATCATAATATCATTCACATGGTAATCAATGCTATTTAGTTTTCTCATTCCAAGTTTTCTTTGAAAAGTATACTAAGTCCACTAAGTACATGCAAGGCACCTTGACATATAACTCATATGTATTTGAAACACATATCAAAGCCACATAAATATTCTCATATGGTCAGAATCTAAGAGACTCAACCTTGGTCAAGTTCGCTTTCAAAGTCCTTAAGTTTCACTTTTGAAATCACTAGAATCTTGCAATCACGTATGCTAGTGTGTGAACACACTTTAAACTCATTTTTTATGACAATATAAACCACACTATTATGTTTACAAAATCAGAAAACACACATGTTATGTTCGTGACAAGGTTCACTTTTTAAAACTACAAGTTCCCTTTTTAAAACATATGTTTTTCTTACGTAAAACATGGCAATGACATATATGTGTAGCATTAAGGAATACCTACTTATACCATGTCATTGTACTGATATTTATAGTTTAATCATGTTCACATACTTGTTTCAATGGTATATCACATGTTAGTATAACACAGCAGCTTAACAGAAGCAGAAAGCAAAACTGGCCACAGGAACCTGCGCAGCTGCGCAGGCACCAGGTATAAACCCGGCGCAGCTGCACCGATGTTCGGCCAATCCAAGAGCAGGCTATGGCACAGCTGCGCCGCTGGCCAGTATAATACTGGCGCAGCTGCGCAGGCTGTCGGCCAGACCAGAAGCTAAACTGCTTTGGCAGTTCTGCAAACCCAACTTAGAAAACAATTACGAAATTTGTTTCTATCATGACATATTGCAATTCTAACATTTTAAGAAGTTTGTATAACACTTAACAAGTATCTCTTTAACCAATAACATCCAATCCAAAGGAAATCAAGAATCAAGAACTTAGAAATTTTATAGAATATAAGAACATGACATAATTGATTATACCTCTTGCTCCTAAACAATTCTCCCTTATTGATAATCTCTCTCAAAACTTATACTTATGAAAATCTCAGCAATGTTAACAATGAAGGAGGAATGTCATATATATAGGCAATTGGATATCCAGACAACTCATTTACCTTCCAAATTGAATCAAAGGAATGCAAGATTGTACAATGGATAAGAGAGGGTGGTTGAGAGTTGGTGATTCTCATCATGGATTCCACACCCCTTGAAATCATTGGCTAGTTTTGTGAAGAAATTGAGGAGAAGTAGAGTGGTGTAGCCATGTGGGAGTTCACGTGTGAAATGGCCACTCAATGTTGGACAAATAAATACTCAGCAACTTGCATTTCAACATACTAATGTTATATATGTGTACATATAGTATATACTTGGGCTATATGTATTACTTCCATATATATTTAAATGAGTGTTACAATGTTATTTCAAATTAGTCATTAACAATACAATGTATCAAATAGGTACTTATACCCCAATCATATAATCCATGTACATTTTCTATTAACACCAAATATAATACAATTGTGTATTTATTCATTACCATAACTATTATTATTGTAATAATAATTTAATGAAATCATTATCAATTAATAATATTTATTGATATAAGGTAATGGGTGTACATATTAATGTCTATCCATACATTGTCACATGCTCTTATGTACGTATTTTTATCAATCTTACATAATACAATTAAGGTTACTATATAGTCTATATATAATATATATAGTCATGTGTCACCTTATACTATATATAATATATAGTTAACTACCATATCTTAAAGGTTTAATATCGCATGCTTGTATGAAATAGTTAATCAAGTCAATATAATATTATTATATTTATTAATCTCTCATTCATTAATTATTATTTATTCATAATAATTGTTAAATCAACACATTATCAAATATTTACTCATAATTGCAATTAATCAATATGATCAACTCTTGCCACTATATCCAAATAATTTGAATATTTAATTATTAATAATCTCATACATTCTCTGATATTAAATCCTTAAGGTTAGTCCACTAATTTAAATAACTCATTAGTGACTTCCTTTAATCATTTCACATATTCACATAACCACATAAGGTTTAAATAAACTCACAAAACTAACTCGTTAAAATTAAATCACATATTTAATAAATAAAGAGTTTAAAATTCATGGTCGTTACAGATCCCACTCCAGTTTCCAAGACGCTCATCCAGATCTTGAATCGTCTCATCCTTCTGCTGTATGGTGGTCTGACGCACATCCACTACTTCCTCCAGCTCCCCGACTCTACCCTATATCTCAATGTTGCGATCATAAACCTCCTCGTACATCGCAGCACAAATATAGTTAGGTGGAAACTCCTCGAGATCCTCCTCCTCTTCCTCTGACTCATCCACATCATCTCGGTCAAAGACAGGCTCATGCTTCTGACCCACTACTGTGATCAGTGGAGATGACTCTCTCTGAACCAACTGCTCCCAGAAAGTATGGATGTCTCAGGGCTCCTCATCCCTAGGCATCTAAGGTAACTCCTCCCTAGCCTGACTAGACTCTTTAACAATCGTCATCCTTACAACAAAATTTTAAGGTTTAATTATTACGTGATGCAGATCGATCCATACTTGCGAGTACATAAATATAAGCACATAGCACATAAGGTAGTTTATTATCTTGACTATCACCACTATGTTTTTCGATCTCTTATAAGGCTACTACCTAAGGTTTCCACACCTAAAGTTCATAACCTAAAGCACTGATACCAACTTGTGACACCCCCAAATCTAGGTACTTCATTTCCACAGGATTTGGTGTTCACCATCTAAATAAAACATAACTAACTTCCCATAAATAAAGGATTGCAAAATAAATTACAACCTTAAAACAAAATCTTCCTTATAAAAGGATTACATAAAACGTCAAAAAGTTCCTACGTTTCTAACCTTAAACAATCATCATAAAGTGCGGAAATAAATCATCGCATAAGTAAATTAAGTCTTATTACAAAACCACATAATAAATTTGAACAAGTCTTCACTACTTGTTCATCTTGCCCTTGCCCTTACTGGTTGACAGCTCGTCAACTTTTGCTGCAATGGTTATATATGCAAGAGTGAGCAAACAAAAGCTCACTTGAAATAATAATCAATAAGGATAACATAATATTGTCACTGAATAAGTTCAATCGAATTGAATAACATTCTCTATCATCGATAATCAAGAATTGAAAATAAGATTTAGAATTCATCTGAGGGTCACAAGACCTTGAACTATGTCCTAGGTTATAGGTATTTCTACTTAAACCTTTAACCGTCGTTAGACTATATGGACCTTCTAACTCGTACTTACGGGGATCAGCTCTTCGTACCATGTATTGTGCACAAACATCTTAACGCTTTCGCATAATAATCCCCTATAATAGGGTTGTTCATCTCAGCTTTAACTAACGAGTACCGCACCAAAGAAAGTTTGGTTTGGATAACTCACTGGGTAATTTAGAGTTCAACAATCATCAACTAAGGAGTAATTGAATCAACTTAACAATAAATTAAGAGTTCTATAACAAAAAAGTTATGATATAATTATGAATCACAAACGAATAGATGTTATACTTAGAAGTCATGCTTTTAGAAGTAAACTTAAAAGAATTTGAAAGATACAATAAACCTTGCTTGAACAATAATAATAAGCCAAGGTTGCAATCTCTTTCAATAAGGAAATTAAATAAGATACTTATCCAATATAGAATTAAAGGGATAGAATTAAAGAACATACTTAAACGTAAACAAGAAAGGATAGAATAACTTGCTCAATTAAAAAGTGAAGTTATGAAACTTGTGTAATCGTAATCGAGATAGGGTAAGAAAACTTGCCTCGTGCGTAAGCTAGCAAATTAATAATTCGTTCTGCAATTATCCTACACACACGTTATTAACAATAGCAACACGAATTTGTTATCACATAGCCAAGTCACATAATTAGCTAACCAATCTAAGTTAACTTACAACTTCTAGTCATTAGGTTTAATCATTGGTTAGTTCATAACATGATCAAAACATACTTCCACGTCAAACATAAACTTGGTAATAATTAATCAAGTTACAAATAAAAATCATCATTCTCATATTACACATATGATTACATACTGTTTAATCAATATATAATTTCATTAACATGCTTTTATAATCATTAGATTAACATTCCCAAACTTTCGTACAGTTAAATAACCATCTCTGGCTAAATTGCTCAAGTGGCACTGCAGCACCACATAATGAACTATAAACGGCGCTGTAGCGCAGCCTCGGCGCTGCAGCAAGAGTGAAATGGCATGGAACCAGCGATGATGCGCCATGCCACGTCATCAAGCTCTACAGTCCTGTCTCGACGCTTCAGCGCTGCAGTTAACAAACATAACCGGCGCTGCGGCGCTGTGACACGTCACCAAATACTATTGTGGCGCTGAAGCGCTCTATTTACTCACAGAACAGGTCCTGCGGCGCCACGACACAGTGGGACGCAAACAGCCTCGCGAAAATTACAGGAAAAGCCAATTTGGCTTATTAACTTTTCTCAAACAATAAATTTTAACTCACATAATTATACAAAACTTAATAGAAACACAAAATAATGTTTCTAATATGATTTTACCCATATAAACAACACAACAATCAACTTGAAACCTTTTAATTTCATGTTTTTGAAAAAAAACTCTATTGTTAAGCGTTCTTGACAAAAACAAACACTGTGACTTTGTTTTTAAACCAAATTACTTTGTTTAAATCATGTTGTTTTTGTTTCTTAACACATTGTCACATTCTATAATCAATTTACATATAATAGCATGAATTAGACATCAATTTTTGTATCAAATAAACTATTTTTCAAAATACTTCACTGTAAATTACTATGAACATGATTTCTTCATATTTATTATGTTTACATGAATTAAACAACTTAAATTCTCATACAAATCATATATAAACAATTTATATATACAAATTAACATATACAAATAATATTTTCACAAAACATCATGACAATCAAATTACAGAGAAGTGAAAATATATTTTTTTGTGAAGAACAATAATCGACAATTCTAGAGTTAGATTACTACTGTTGATTTGCTTGTTATCTTAGAAAAAGATGATGAATTTCTTCTTGTTTTCACAGAAGAGTCCTTCTCTCTTCTCTTCTTCCTTCTCTCTTTTTTCTCTGATATTCTCTGTTCTTTCTAACTCTGTTTTTCTAAACTTAACAGTAATATAATATAACATCTATAGATATAATACGTATAATAACTGACAAAAACTTAATCTCCTTATTAAATATATATCAGCTACTTATTTTTAAAAATCAAAAGCTATTAAGGCTTGTTTGGCAAAACTAGATTAAAATAAGAACTTTAAAAGCCTTAAGCCTTGTTTGGTAAAACTAATTTAAAACTCTTTTAATTTATTTTAATAACTCATTTACTACATAGTTTTAATTGTCACACTTTATTCAATTAAATTCTAATTTTCAAATTCAATTAAATCAAAGTTAATATCAACTTATTAAATCAAATTTTCACATAAATCAAATTGCTACACAATTATAATTTATTTATTTAATCGTAATTTTATGTAACAAATTAGTAAATCTTTAATTTAATTATTTAAATTAAATTTGACACCACTATAACTATATATCAATTCATTAAATCATTACTACCAAATTAAAACTTAATAATTCATTTAATTTAATTATCTCAATTAAATTAAAACTCCAACCACAAAATTATTAAACATCAATTTAATTAATATATTACACTTAATTAAATTACTCCACCACATCAATTATTTATTCAACTCAATAAATAAATCAACTAAAATATTTATTTAATTCAATAAATATTTAAAAATAAAATACAAAAATCTCGTTTGTTACAACTTTAATTTAAATAAAATCTTTTGTGCATAGGTCCAAAGAGGTACAGTAGTACCTTCAAACAAATTAAAAAATAAGGCTTAGAATAAAACTTAAAATCAAAGCGTACAAGTCAAATAAAGGCTTTCTCAAAAGCACACACACACACACACACACTTACTTAATGCTTTATAAATCAATAAGATGCGATAACCGTGTTTTCACGGAAGTTGGGGGGTGACTAACACCTTCCCCCCCCCCCCCCCCCCCCGCTTAAATAAGCCCTCGAACTCTATGAATCTCGGGTTCCAGACCAATGTTACGGAGTCACATATTTGGCCATATTGCTAAAACTTTCAACATTCGGATGAGTTGGTACATCCATTTGAACTTATAACAATTGGAAACTCTATCTCATTCGACCAAATCTTTAAAATTAATCTTTTCAAAGTCGTCGACATTTATGTCGATCCTGTTTTCCTAAAAGTTCTCATCTTTTAAATAACTTAATAAATATAGTCTAAAGGGCAAAAGGGTATGAAAGAGCTAAGAATTCAATTTCGTTCTCCCCTTAGGAAAAGAGGCTTATAATTCCCCCTGACGTCAACAGGTGGCGACTGAAAGTAGTATGCATACAAGCCAATCATGTATGATGATAAAACATATACTTTGTAAACGATCTTATTTATTTATTAATAAAATTATTCATTTATTAAAAGCATTTAATTATCTACATGATGCTATTTTATAATATGTAAATAACCCATAGTTTTAAACAATGCTTTTAAAATCATGATGTTGATCATGCTAATGAGATCTAAATTCTTAGAAAGCTTAAAACTAAAATAGTTCCCCCAATCGTTGGATTACTAAAAAGGAGATTAGTAAATCCGGATATATTAGTACATATGTTGCTTGCTCATTGGATGAGGATGATTGATCTCATGATCATTTGTGTGGAGACACTAAAGCAAGTTTGTAGGTGTTTATTGGAGAATAAGTTTACTGAACGTGACTCGCTATGGAATACCTAATGGTGTTTTACTTGCCTGTCAATAGGAATTTCCAATGTGATAGTAGTACAAGTGATCCTTGGACTTGAGAGCATCATAGTATCTTGTATGTAATAAATTATACTTTGACTTATTCCTTAAGACCCCTAGGGTATATCAAAGGGATTGGGTATAATGAGTTACATATGAAAATAATGAATGATCAATAAAGAATCTACGACTTCTAGAAGAAAAAAAGATATGTCATATGTGATTCGTTAAATGACAACCCAGTAGTCCTTGGCCAAGGCAGAATGAAATTAGAATGGAGTTTCTAATTTGCATTATTTGGAGTTGTGTATTTTCTAATCGAAATACATATAATTAAATAAAATACGACTTAACAGTAATTTCATATCTTATATTTAATTGGGACATTGTATAGTAGAAGGATTGAATTGTACGGTAACTATTTACTCACAGGTTCTTTTATGAGTAATGTTAAAATATATATTATCTGGAGAGTCGTTGATCAATAGGGAGGCTTATCCCTATTGTAGAATAAATATTATTTATTTAAATAGATTATTAGTTTAATTTATTTATTTAAATAAGATTAGAATTGTTCGAATTGATTTATTCACAACCGCTTTAATATGGAGAACCTAAAGGGTCACACCATAAAAGGAACAATAATTATTTAAGAAGGTAATGGCATAATCGTAATATTGTATTAAGTGTAATTAATTTAATCTATGGTGATAGAATAAATTAAATAGCTTAGTGTTTATTATTTAATATTTTGAAAATATTCAATATAAATTAATATGAGGAGTCTTATTAATATTATTACAATTATTATTATTTTAATTTCTAAAGGAGTTTAGGAATTAATTTAATATTAGTACTCTCATTTATTCCTAATAAGATTAGGAGGCAAATTAATTAAAGAAGTTTAATTAATCAAATCTCAATATGTTGGGAAGCCTAATTAATTAAAGGAGTTTAATTAATTAAATGAAAACTTATGTCTAGTAGGATTAGAAGGGTTGACCAATATCTATATAAGATGAGTCTTATGTTAGATATCTGTTGAATCAATTCCAATTGTTGGAGAGTACTCCTTTTCTATAGAGAATAAAAAATTAGGGTTTAGCCAACCATCCTCCTTCTTGAATAATTCATATTCCTTTGTGGATCACCTCTAGAGGCCAAACACTTGGGTGGCTAACGTTGATCAAAGGAAGGAATCTAACCCGAAAATTCAAGCAGATCACGAAGAACAAGTAGTTGAACTTGTACCTGTGGAAGCTTCGTTCTACAAGGGTATAGTTCCATAACTTTTTATTTATCATTTTAAATTAATAATTTGCATAAAGAATGATCCGGGTAATGGTTTTGTAGAAATTTTTTAAACAATGATATACCATGCTTCCGCTAATTTTTACAATTTGATTGTGTCACGATTTCGTACAAATCCAACAGTGGCATCAGAGCCAAACATTTATGCAATTGTTAATTGTTTTAATTCCTTATATGTATGGGTATGTATTTAGAATAATTTATTGGGCATAATTAATTGTATAAAAATATTTTTTTTTGAAAAAAAAATCGAAAAGTAATCCTTTGTTTTTCCCATTCGCTGCTATGAATATTAATCCGTGTTATTAAAAGACTAGGTGTTTCCTAAGTTTCCTAAAAGTGATTACATGCAACATGATTCAAAAGGGAGGTATATACATAATATATATATAGTTACTATATACATAATATATATATATATATATATATTATGTATATAGTAACTATATATATATATATATAATATTTTTAATAATTTTATAATTAAAATAAAGAGTTTATTTTAATTTTGAAATTGGATTTCATGCAATTTAAAATTGTCTATTAAATGATACTCATATATATATGGAATGTTTTAATTTATGAGATGAATATTTATTTATTGATGCATGTGGTGATATGTATGATAATAAATGAGATTGATCATGGGACTATTGATCAATGTGATTGTATTTTATTTTAGTTGAATACTTGAATGAATGAGTTTTATTAAATAGGGTCTGCGTACCTCGTCTTCTCTGGTTTTTTCTTGATGTAAAATTCTATCTCCCTCCTATGTACTTCCCATTGACTGTTGATTAAGGTTTCTATTTAATTTAAATAGTTTAATCTATTAAAAATAGTTAGAATTATCTTGAAAAAATTAGAGACCAATGAACAAGGATCGCGTGAAGACCCGTTTGTATGAAGCCCGGGTTTAAATGCAATAGTTATGTTTAAATTTAAATTCTTGCACTCCTAGATTTGACCTTTTGGTTCACTTGGTGGCTCTAGTGAACCAAACTAGAATAAAAGTCCATAATCAATCCGGGTAGAATATAGTATTCTATATGTGCATGCTAAGTATTATATATATTATATTTTATGCAGACATGTTTCGCATGTTTAATAAAATAACGTGTAGTATATATATTATATATATATATATGTATATATATGTATATATATGTGTGTATGCGCGCAAAACAAGATGAGACAAATAATAACAAACCCTTCAAATAAATCATATTAAGTCTAAAGCGTTCAATGATATTTGAAATATCGAACGTCGCCTTCTAGCATGATAAATTAATAGAGTATTAAATATTTAATATGAGTTTGTTGTGCACACACAAAATAAGTATTAATTATTTAAGATATTAATTTAATCACATTTGATGCTTATAAAGTTAATTGAACAATATTGTTTTGTTGTGCACACACAAGGATAATATTTTTCTTTTTTGAATATATGGAGTGCTATGATGGACTTAACTTAAATCATTTTAGTTCTGATGTGCACACACTTGACCATTATGATCTAAGAGTCAGAATACAAGGAGTTATATGTCGATGTAATTGACAAGAGTTGTCTACCTATTTATTTATACTATCGTTTGTTGTGCACACACAAGGATATATACATTTGAAATGGGATCCTCATTCTCACTAGCGAATCTTTAATTAGATGTTGCTGAACTATATCAGTGAGGATAATATAGTTTGAAGAAAATAGTGGGAGATACCAACTTAAAATAAGACCTAATTTATTTTTGTATATAACATTAATTAAATGAATGTTTGCTAAAATATTGTCTCTTCACATACAAAAATTTAAAAATGTCGAAATCATTAATTTCACTGCGTAGCATACTTGATGCTAACAAACTGACCGGACCAAACTACACGGACTGGTTAAGGAATCTGAGAATAGTTCTCATTGCTGAAAAGATTTCTTATGTCTTAAATTCACCTGTCCCTAGAATTGTTCTAGAAACAGCCTTTGAGGAAGAGATTGCCACCATTGTAAACTGGCAAGATGATGCATCTATAGTTCAATGCATCATGCTCGCATCCATGAATAACGAGCTTCAGCGTCAGCATAAAAACATGGATGCTCCTACTATGTTGCTTCATCTCAAGGAGTTGTATGGTGAACAACGTAGGATTGCAAGATATGAGATATCTAAAGAGCTCTTCCGATCTAGGATGACCGAGGGCACTGCTGTAACGAATGAGAATTTTATATATTAATTGTAAATATTTATTGAATTAAATAAATATATTATTTGATTTATTTATTAAGCAAAATAAATAAATTATGTGATTGTTGTGGAGTAATTTAATTAAGTGCAATAGAATTAATTAAATTGATGTGTAAGTAATGGTGTAGCATAATTCTAATTTAATTGAGAATAATTAAATTAGAGCAATATTATGTGCTAAGTGTTTATAATGATTACTAATTTGTTACATGAATTATGATTAATAAGGGAACTACAATTGTGTAGCAAGTTGGCATTATGTGAAATTTTAATTAATTAATAAATGTTAGCTTTTATTTAATTGAATTAGAAGGTTGCAATTTAATTAAATAAAGTGTAGCATTTAAACTATGGGGTAAAAGATTTATTAAAAGAATTGAAAAGGGTTTTAAATTGATTTTACCAAACAAGACCCTTACTTTTGTTTTAAACCCGTTTTACCAAACATGGCCTTAGTTACTATTAATCTGTTTTCGAAATAATGTTGTTTTGCCAAACATGGCCTTAGGGCTTTTGAAATTCAAAATTTTATAATTTAAATAATTAAGTAGTAGTTAGTATATGTAATTAGTATAATACGTATTAGCTACATTAATATTATAAGTTACATATATGTTATATATGTTATATGTATATTATATATCTATAATATACATTAGTTTAGAAAAGTTAGTCTGTTAGAGAAAGAATGAACAAAATAGAGAGAAAAGATAGAGAGGAAAGGAAGAAGAGAGAAGAAGAAGAAGGTTTTGAGAAAGCAAAAGGAAGCAAATACACTATCATTATCTTCATCTTTCCTCCTAATCCAAGCTAGAAAGGGTATAATCTCTATGTTAAATCTTTTCTATATTGTGTTTTACGTACTCCATGTTTTGTATAAATAGAACTTCTCTGTAAAAAAAAAACCTTTTTATGTAAATTACTTGATCATGATGTATATATATATATATATATATATGTATATATATATATATATGCTTATATATGAATTATATAGTTGTTTTAGCGATTCAGTCCACGTAATTACGATGAACGTGAAGAAAACATGTTCATAGTAATTTACTATGAGCTTATTTTGAAAATAGTCTTTAAATTATCAAAATTAATATGTGTTTGTCAATTGTTGTTTAAATTGATCATGGATTATGTTAATATGTTAAGAATTAGAGTTAGTACAATTGGAATTTCATGAATTGGTTTAAAAACGAATTCGCAATAGCAATTTTCGTCAAGAACGCTTGATATTGTCGTTTTCTTCAAAAATCATGAAAACTGTATTTTGATTATGTGTTGTAATGATTTTGTATGTTATAATCATGTTAAGAGTCTAAAATTTTGTTTTCATTAAGTTTCATGTACATCATGTTGAGAAAAATTGGACTTTGATGTGAAGAAATAAGCCAAATTGGCTTAATTCTCTGCCGTTCGCGAGGCCACCAGTATTGGGGTCCGCCGCAGCAGAGCTGTTAGCCTTGGGGGACCCGCCCCAGCGGGGCAACCTGCTGTCCGAGAATTTTGTTTGTGCTTCGTTGTGTTTTTGTGCAGTGTTTGTTTAGCTAACGTATATTGATGACTTGTTAAGTGTAATAGACAATGAGATAACATACTTTTGATATGTTTAAGATGACTTGAAGTCTTATATGAATATATTATATGTGTACGTGTGTATTACTTTCATAAGGTACGCCTGATAGTTTAAAGCGTTATAAGCTTGTGAAGTGTATGTTGTGAGTATAGACTCACGTATGTGGCTAGTTAGCAACTTATGTTGTAAACCATGTTGTGAGTTGAACTTAAGTAAGAAGTTCAACGATGCTAACGTAACAATCGTGTACTAATTGATATTATAAAAACAATGTAATATGTAGGGTAATTGTGGAAGTGGTTTGTAATTATAAAGTGTAGCTTGCGCTTGAGACAAGTTTTCTAATCCTTATTCTTTTACGTTAAGCAAGTTTCCTAAGACCTTTCTTTTACGTTTATGCGAGCTTTCTCATTGTATCTTTTCATTATGCAAGCTCTCTAACCCTTGCTCATTATATCATGCAAGTTTATTTTCGATTCTTAACTTGCTATGTATTGTACAAGTTATGTTGTATTCTAATATTCATAATGCACAAGTATTGAAATATTATTGAAGTATTGTGATCTTGACTTAATTATTCAAATAAGATCTACTTAATCTTTCAATTGCTTTAAGTTATTTATAAAGCATGCCTACTTATTATGAAGTCTATTGTTATATCTTACAATTGGTTCATAGTTCTTATGTTATCAAACTGATAAAGTTTTGTGAGTCGATTCTGTTGGATTTGTACGAAATCGTGACACAATCAAATTGCAAAAATTAGCAGAAGCATGGTATATAAGAGTTTAAAAATTTCTACAAAACCATTACCCGGATCATCCTTTATGCAAATTATTAATTTAAAACGATAAATAAGAAGTTATGGAATTATACCCTTGTAGAACTAAGCTTCCACTGGTACGAGTTCAACTCCTTGTTCTTCGTGATCTCTTTGAATTTCTAGGTTAGATTCCTTCCTTTGATCAACGTTAGCTACCCAAGTGTTTGGCCTCTAGAGGTGATCCACCAAGGAAGATGAATTATCAAGAAGGAGGGTGGTTGACTTAGTTTTCTATCCTCTATAGAAAATGAGTACTCTCCAACAATTGGAATTGCATCAATTGATATCTATTTTAAGACTCATCTTATATAGATATTGGTCAACCCTTCTAATCCTATTAGATATGGGATTTCATTTAATTAATTAAACTCATTTAATTAATTTAGGCTTCCCACCATATGGGGAATAATTAATTAAATTCATTTAATTAATTTGTCTCCTAATCTTATTAAGAATAAATGAGAGTACTAATATTAAATTAATTACTAAACTCCTTTAGAAATTAAAATAATAATAATTAAAATAATATTAATATGACATCTCTTACTAATTTATATTTAATATGTCCAAAATATTAAATAATAAACATTAAGCTATTTAATTTATTCTATCACCATAGATTAAATTAATTACACTTAATGCATTATTACGATTATGCCATTATCTTTTTAAATAATTATTCTTCCTTTTATGGTGTGACCCTTTAGGTTCTCCATATTAAACCGCTTGTGAATAAATCAATTAGAACAATTCTAATCTTATTTAAATAAATAAATTAAACTAATAATCTATTTAAATAAATAATATTTATTCTACAATAGGGATAAGCCTCCCTAGCGATCAACGACTTTTCAGATAATATAGATTTCAACATTAATCATAAAAGAACTTGTGAGTAAATAGTTACCGTACAATTCAATCCTTCCACCATATAATGTCCCAATTAAATATAAGACATGGATTTATTGTCAAGTCTTATTTTATTTAATTATATGTATTTCGATTAGAAAATTCACAACTCCAAATAATGCAAATTAGAAACTTCTTTCTAATTTCATTCCACCTTGGCCAAGGATTCCTGGGTTGTCATTTAACGAATCACATAGGACATATCTCCTCTTTTACTAGAGGTGGTAGATTCTTTATTGATCATTTATTTTTTACATATGTAACTCATTATACCTAAGCATACTCTTTTATATACCCTAAAGGGCTTTAAGGAATAAGTCAAAGTATAATTCATTACATACAAGATACTATGATGATCTCAAGTCCAAGGATCACTTGTACTACTATCACATTAGGAATTCCTATTGACAGGCTAGTAAAACTCTATTAGGTATTCCATAGCAAGTCACGTTCAGTGAACTTATTCTCCAATAAGCACCAACATACTTGCTTTAATGTCTCCACACAAATGATCATGAGATCAATCATCCTCATTCAATGAGCAAACAACATATGTACTAATCTATCCGGATTTACTAATCCCCTTTTTAGTAATCCCATGATTGGGAACTATTTTAGTTTTATGATTTCTTAGAATTTTAATCTCATTAGCATGATCAACATTATGATTCTAAAAAGCATTGTTTAAAACTATGGGTTATTTACATATTATAAAAACAGCACCATATAGATAATTAAATGCCTTTAATAAATGAATATTTTTATTAATAAATAAATAAGATTGTCTCCAAAGTATATGTTTTATCATCATACATGATTGGCTTGTATGCATACTACTTTCAATCTTCCACTTGCACTAAAGCCAATCGCCTTGGTATCTCATACCCATCTTCTTTAAGTGACGATCAAACTGCTGTTATGTTAAAGCTTTAGTAAATGGATCTGTAATGTTGTCTTGAGAGTCTATATGCTCTTCTTTCAATGATTTCTTTAATCAAGGTGCCGCAACACATGTTTAGATTCAAGATGAGACTTAGGAACTATTCCTAGTTCTGTAATAACTTTTAATCCGAAACATCAACTTGCAGCTTCACTTACAGTTATATACTTTGTCTTTGTCACTAAAGCAACAACCTTTTGTTGTTTGGAACCTTTCCAATTCATTGCACCATCTTTTAAGGTAACGACTTACCCTAAAGTGGATTTGCTATCGTCTTGGTCAGTCTGAAAACTTGAGTCTGTTTAGTACTCTAGTTTAATTCAGATCCATCATGTGTCATGATGACATCCTTAGTGTCAGTTAAGTACTTTGAGATGTTTATCACTGTCTCACAGTGATCTTCTCCAGAATATGACTGATCAACATCAAGTCTCGTATATTTCATTACATACATGACAGTAACTCATGCGATCTCTCTCTTTTACTGAGGATAATTTTAGAGAGATACACTCTATGGCTTATCATCATGAGGCACCTTTTGGAGTTTGCCATGCTAAACGCCTTTAGCATCTAATGAATATACGTTTCCTTGGGTTAAGCCAAACATCCTTTTAAATCTATTAATACAGATTTATATCCCCAATGCGGGATGTTCTACTCAAATTATTCATGGAGGAATGTTTAGACAACTTTATTTTGATCAATTTTAGCATAAAAATTTTATTTTCTATCAGTAATATATCATCAACATATAATACATGGAATGAAACAACGCTCCCACTAACCTTCTTGTACACACATGGTTCATCCTCATTTTTGATAAAATCAAACTCTTTGATTGTCTCATCAAAGCGAATGTTCCATCTACGAGAATCTTGCTTCAATCCATGAATGGATTATTGTAGCTCATATACATGATTTGCTTCAACTATTGAAACAAAAAACCATCTGGCTATATCATACATATATTCTCCTCTAATAATGTATATTTGAGGAAGGGCGTCTCCATGTCCATTTTGCCAGATTAAGTAAAAATAAGTTGCAAGAAAAATCCAAATGGACTTGAGCATAGCTTCAAAATCCATTTTAGATTTTATGGTCATTTAACATTTCTCTAAGTCTTTATTACTCATAGTCTGTTTGTAATTCAATGGATCATCATCATCCATGATGTGTACCTCATCGTCATCCTCTATGACGAATCCATACCTTTTAGGTATCTTCGGTACTTTTCCAGATTTACGAATAAGGTGTTGTACAGTAGGTGATTCTACTTGGACAGGTTCATCCACTTTATCTGTAGTGGTTTGTGCTTCTTGAATTTCTTCAAAATTTATTTTTTTCCCACTAGCCCCTTCAAGGATAAACTCCTTTGCCAAGAAGGCAGTGTGTTTCACAACAAACACCTTTTGCTCAGTAAGATTGTAAAAATAGTATCCCAAACTTTCTTTAGGATATCCCACAAACGTGCACTTATCAGATATTATCCCTAGCTTATCATTTTGAAATTTTTTCACATAAGCTGGACATCCTCAGATCTTAACATGCTTAGGACCAAGTTTCCTCCCTGTCCACATCTCATATGGAGTCTTGGGAACGGATTTCGAGGGGACCTTATTTAGTAGATATGAGCCGTTTCTAGGGCATGACCCCAAAATGAAATTAGAAGATCGGTAAAACTCATCATGGATCGAACCATATCCAACAATGTTCGATTTCTCCTTTCTGATACTCCATTTAACTGTGGTGTACCTGGTGGAGTCCATTGTGAGATTATACCATTTTCTTTGAGACAATTGAGAAACTCACTACTTAAGTATTCTCCATCTCGATCTGATCGAACAGTCTTAATACTCTTTCCTGTTTGTTTCTCTACTTCACTTCTGAACTCTTTGAACTTTTCGAATGATTCTGATTTGTATTTCATTAAATACACATATCAAAATCTTGAGTGATCATCAGTGAAAGTAATAAAATAAGAATACCCATCCCGTGCAATCGCTGTCATAGGTCCATAAACGTCTGTGTGAACCAACGCTTACAACTCTGTAACTCCTTCTCCTTTTCCACTAAAAGGGGATTTAGTCATTTACCCATGACACAAGATTCACAAGTTGGATATGATTCATAATCATATAGCTCTAAGAGCCCATCCTTATGCAACTTGGATAATCTCGTCTCATTGATATGACCGAGTATATAGTGCCACATATAGGTATAATTAATATCATCTCTTTTTCTGTTCTTAGTTTGTTCTATTTGAAGTATATTTTCTTGCAAGTCAAGTATATAAAGTCCATTTCGCAAATTTCCAATACTATATAAAACATCGTCTTTATAAATAGAACAACCATTGTTCTTTATAATAACGTTAAATCCTTCCATATCCAATACAGAAATAAAAATAATGTTTCTAATAATATTCAGAATAAAATAATAATTATTTAGATAAATGGACTTGTCCGAAGGCATCGCTAAACAATAAGTCCCTACAGCTAATGCAGCAACCTTTGCTCTATTCCCCACTCGTAGGATGACCTCATCATTGCTCAGCTTCCTACTTCTGACCAGTCCCTGCACAGTATTACATATGTGAGAACCATAGCCGGTATCCAATACCCAAGTAGAATTATAACTTTCAGAAAAATTAACTTTAATCATAAACAAACCTTGATTGGAAGTCGAAGCTTCTCCAAGCTTCTTCTATGCTAGAAACTTCTTGCAGTTCCTTTTTCAATGTCCCGGCTCGTTGCAATAGAAGCACATTCCTTTGCTAGCTGGATCAGGTTTCTTTTGCTCCTTTTCTTTCCCCTTTCCCTTAGCCTTCTTGGATTTCTTCTTTTCAGAAGATACCTTGGGCCTCTTCCTTTTATTAGAAGAATCCACCATCAAGATATGGTTCTTCTTTGATGGGAAGTGACCTTCTGCAGTTTTCAGCTTGTTAAGCAGCTCAGGCAAGCTGACATCTAGCTTATTCATGTGAAAATTAACCCCAAACTGCGAGAAGGTCTTAGGGAGTGACTGCAAGACCAAGTCTTGACTCAACTCCCCATCCATGACGAACCAAAGCTGTCCAAGGCGTTCAATCAAATTAATCACCTTTAGGACATGAGTCTCGACGACAGTGCCCTCGGTCATCCGAGATCGGAAGAGCTCTTTAGATATCTCATAGCTAGCAGTCCTACTCTGTTCACCATACAACTCCTTGAGGTGAAGCAGCATAGCAGGAGCATCCATTTTTTTGTGCTGACGCTGAAGCTCGTTATTCATAGATACGAGCATGACGCATTGAGCCACAGATGCATCATCTTGCCACTTATTGAAAGTGGAAATCTCTTCCTCAGAAGCTGTTTCCAAAATAGATTCAAGGATAGTTGAATTTAGGACATAAAAAATCTTTTCAGCAGTGAGAACAATTCTCAGATTTCTTAGCCAGTCCTCATAATTCGAGCCAATAAGCTTATTTTCATCAAGTATGCTTCGTAGTGAGATTAGTGATTTTGACATTTTTAAAATTTTGCATGTGAAACGACAACATTTTAGCAAACGTTCATTTTTATTAATTTTTGTATACCAAAATAAATTTAGGCCTTTATTTTAAAACCCTCACTTATATAGTTCGGCAACATCTAATTAAAGATTTGCTAGTGAGAATAAGTATCCCATTTCAAATATATATAACCTTGTGGATAGCACAACAAGCGATATACAAATAAACAGGTAGACAACTCTTGTCAATTACATCACCATGTAACTCCTTTTATTTTGCCTCTTAAATCATAATGGTCAAGTGTATGCACATCCGAATTAAAATGATTTAAGTTAAGTCCAGCCTAGCACTTCCATAAATTCAAAAAAAAAAATGTTCGTCCTTGTGGATAGTACAACAAGACTAGATCGTTTAATTTTCTTGATAAGTATCAAATGTGATTATTTAATATCTTAAATACGCAATACTCGCCTTGTGGATAGCACAACAAGCTCATATTAAATATTTAATACTCTATTAATTTATCATGCTAGAAGGCGACGTTCGATATTCCAAATATCATTTGAACGCTTCGGACTTAATATAATTTCTTTGAGGGGTTTGTTATTATTTGTCTCATCTTGTTTAGCGCGTATGCACATATATATATAAAATACGCGTCATTTTAATAAACATGCGAAGCATGTTTGCATAAAATATAATATATATAATACTTAACATGCAAATATAGAATACTATATTGTACCCGGATTGATTATGGACTTTTATTCTAGTTTGGTTCACTAGAGCCACCAAGTGAACCAAAAGGTCAAACCTAGGAGTGCAAGAATTTAAATTTAAACGTAACTATTACATTTAAACCCGGGCTCCATACAAATGGGTCTTCACGCGCTCCTTGCTCCTTAGTCTCCAATTTCTTCAAAATAATTCTAACTATTTCTATTACATTAAACTATTTAATTTAAATAGAAACCTTGATCAGCAGTCAAGGGGAAGTACATAGGAGGGAGTTAGAATTTTACATCAAGAAAAAATCAGAGAAGACGAGATACGCAGACCCCATTTAATAAAACCCATTCATTCAAGCATTCAACTAAAAATAAAGTCCAATCACATTGGTCAATAGTCCATAATCAACCCCATTTATTTTTTATACATATGAAATATGCATCAATAAATAAATATTCATCTCATGATTTAAAACATTGCATATATATATGAGTATCATTTAATGGGCAATTTTAAATTGCATGAAATCCAATTTCAAGATTAAAATAAACTCTTTATTTTAATTATAAAATTATTTAAAATAATATATATATATATATATATATATATATATATATATATATTATAACGTGGCAATATCTCCTGATGCAAGCAATCCTGCAGGAACTAATCAAGGTGACTTTTTAGGAAATCCTTTAGTTACTAAATAATATATATATATACTACTTAACTTCCTTGTAAACCATGATACTGCTAGTGACCTTTTGGAAAACAAAAAGGAAATAATCAATCTCAATCACTTTTAAAAGCAACGTGAGAAACTCTTTAAAAAAAATAAAAAATTTCGCCAGGTTCCTTTTAAACAAAAAAAAAAACGTCAGGTCGTCAGGTTCCTTTTTTGTTTTTTTGAAATAATTTTATACAATAAATTATTCTAAATACATATCCATATATATATATATATATATATATATATATATATATATATATGAAATCAAAACAATTAATAATTGCATAAAGGTTTGGCTCTGATGCCACTGTTGGGTTTGTACGAAATCGTGACGCAATCAAATTGTAAAAATTAGCAGAAGTATGGTATATCAGAGTTTAAAAGTTTCTACAAAATCATTACTCGGATCATCCTTTATGCAAATTATTAATTTAAAACGATAAATAAGAAGTTATGGAATCATACCCTTGTAGAACGAAGCTTCCACAGGTACGAGTTCAACTCCTTATTCTTCGTGATCTCCTTGAATTTTAGGGTGAGATTCCTTCCTTTGATCAACGTTAACCACTCAAGTGTTTGACCTCTAGTGGTGATCCACCAAGGAAGATAAATTATCAAGAAGGAGGGGGGTTGGCTTAGTTTTCTATCCTCTATAGAAAAGGAATACTCTTCAATAATTGGAATTGCATCAACTGATATCTATTTTATGACTCATCTTATATAGATATTGGTCAACCCTTCTAATCCTATTAGACATGAGATTTTATTTAATTAATTAAACTTCTTTAATGAATTTAGGCTTCCCACCATATAGGGAATAATTAATTAAATTTATTTAATTAATTTGTCTCCTAATCTTATTAGGAATAAATGAGAGTACTATTATAAAATTAATTACTAAACTCCTTTAAAAATTAAAATAATATTAATTGTAATAATATTAATAAGACATCTCTTATTAATTTATATTTAATATTTCCAAAATATTAAATAATAAATATTAAGCTATTTAATTTATTCTATCACCATAGATTAAATTAATTACATTTAATGTATTAATACGATTATAACATTACCTTTTTAAATAATTATTCTTCCTTTTATGGTGTGACCCTTTAGGTTCCCCATATTAAACCGATTGTGAATAAATCAATTAGAACAATTCTAATCTTATTTAAATAAATGAATTAAACTAATAATCTTTTTAAATAAATAATATTTATTCTACAATAGGGATAAGCCTCCCTAGCGATCAACGACTTTTCAGATAATATAGATTTCAACATTAATCATAAAAGAACCTGTGTGTAAATAGTTACCGTACAATTCAATCCTTCCACCATACAATGTCCCAATTAAATATAAGACATAGATTTATTGTCAAGTCTTATTTTATTTAATTATATGTATTTCGATTAGAAAATTCAAAACTCCAAATAATGCAAATTAGAAACTCCTTTCTAATTCATTCCACCTTGGCCAAGGATTCCTGGGTTGTCATTTAACGAATCACATAGGACATATCTCCTCAATTACTAGATGTGGTAGATTATTTATTGATAATTTATTATCTCCATATGTAACTCATTATACCTTAGCATACCCATTTATATACCCTAAAGGGCTTTAAGGAATAAGTCAAATTATAATTCATTACATACAAGATACTATGATGATCTCAAGTCCAAGGATCACTTGTACTACTATCACATTAGGAATTCCTATTGACTGGCGAGTAAAACTCCATTAGGTATTCCATAGCGAGTCACGTTCAGTGAACTTATTCTCTAATAAGCACCTACATACTTGCTTTAATGTCTCCACACAAATGATCATGAGATCAATCATCCTCATCGAATGAGCAAGAAACATATGTACCAATCTATCCGGATTTACTAATCCTTTTTTTAGTAATCCCACGATTGGAAACTATTTTAGTTTTAATCTTTCTAAGAATTTAAATCTCATTAGCATGATCAACATCATGATTCTAAAAGCATTGCTTAAAACTATGGGTTATTTACATATTATAAAAATAGCACCATGTAGATAATTAAATGCCTTTAATAAATGAATATTTTTATTAATAAATAAATAAGATTGTCTCCAAATTATATGCTTTATCATCATACATGATTGGCCTGTATACATACTACTTTCAGATTCAACTACTCCTTAGTTGATGATAGTTGAAACTCCAAATTTTCTTTAAGTTTATCTAAACCAAACTTTTTTTGGTGAAGACTTGTATTCAAATACTAAGATGAACAACCCTATTTATTAGGGGAGGTTACTACGCGAAAGCGTTGAATGTTTGTGCACAATACATGGTACGAAGGGATGATTCCCCTAAGTACGAGTGAAAGGTCCATAGTCTCAATGACTGTTAAAGGTTTTAAATAGAAATATTTATAACCTAGGACCTAGTTCAAGGTCGTATGACCCTCAGATAAATTCTATATTTGAATTTTAAATATGATGAAAGAATTATTATTCAATTCTTTATTTTGACGAAAGTAAAGTTATTCAAACCCTTTTTGAAGTTATTCAGTTATGTCATATCATTGTTATATTTCAAGTGAGCTTTTGTTTGCTCACTCTTGCACATTTTATAACCCCTTGTAGTTAAAATCGAGAATGTTGACGTACCGTCAACCAATAAAGGGAAAAGAAAGATGAGCAAGTGAAGACTTGTTGTCTTCAATCTTGATTGTAATAAGACTAGTTTATGATATTTCATTTCTGCACTTAATTGTTATGTTAAGGTTAGATAACCCTGGGATTTATTTTGGACAAGGTTGTAATCCTTTTATAAGGAAGATGATTTTTATTTAAGTAATTATGAAGGTTGTAATCTACTTTGCAATTCTTTATTATTGGGTAGATACATGTTTTATTTAGAAAGTGAACACCAAATCTTGTGGAAACGAAGTACCCGGATTTGGGGGTGTCACAGGTTGGTATCAAAGCAGTAGGTTATGAACCTTAGGTGGGGACAAAAACCTTAGGTAGTAGCCTTATAGGAAGATCGAAAAGATAGTGGTGATAGGTAAAGATAATAAACTATCTTATGTTCTATATGTTTACGTTTAAGTATTCGAAGAGTGACGACTCGATATCACGTAATAATAAACTTTAAAATTCTTTTGTCAGGATGAAGAACGTTGGAGAGTCCAGTCAGGCTAGAGAGGAGTTACCTTAGGTTCCTAGAGAGGAGGTGACCCGAGACATCCATGTTATCTGGGAGCAGTTGGTTAGGAGAGAGCCATCTCCAGTGATCACCGTAGCTAGTCGGGAGTATGAGCTGACACCTATTCCAGAGGAGGAGGACGACGATGAGTCAGAGGAGTCAGAGGAGTCAGAGGATCCCGAGGAGGAATTCCCACCTCACACTACTAGTGCTGAGATGTTCGAGGCAGTCTACGATCGCAACGTAGAGCTTCAGGAATTGTTGGACGAGATTCGGACTACTATACAGCAGCGGGACGAGACTATCGAGGAGATGGATAGTGAGCTAGGAGAAGTGCAGTGGAAGCTAGTCCACGTAGAGTATGATAGAGACGAGGCACGGGCCGAGCTAGCGAAGCTGAAGCAAGACATCCAGGAAGAGTCAACAAAGCGTGCTAGATCAGAGGAAACAAACTTAAGGGCTACTCAACGAGCCGATCGAGCTGAAGACGAGGCTGAAGCCAAGAGGGCCAAGCTGAGGGAAACAGAATACGCATTTCATATGGCCATAGATAAGGCCCAGGATCATGTCTTCTATTACCCAGCTCAGTTCCAAGGTTTACCATGGTATGTGGTGGACCGAAGGACAGTGTTTCGGGTGATGGAAGAAGAACGCAGAGAGGCTGTGCGACGTCTTAACATGCCTAGACAGTAGACTCCATAACTATGTGTTTCTTTATATAATAAATAAATGTAAATCCCATAATTTGAGATAATAATGGGATAAAGTGATGATGTAGTCCTGTAACTTGTTCCAGTTTAGGAAAGATGATGTAAATAGCAGAGATGCTATCTATTTTATGTTTTTGCAAAACTACGAGTAATGAATAAAAGAAGTTATTGATGTGCTATGTGTTCATATACGAACTGAATTATTTAAATGTTTAAGTATAAACTTGAATACTTAAGAATTTAGTAAAGGATCTAATAAGAGTATTTCTTAACAGAAAATGCCTCCTAGAAGAAGACCTACATGTCAAAACCCCGAGGGTTTGACAAACAACAATAACAATAACGATGGGACAAATCTTAACTCGGTTGAATAGTTGGTGAACCTACTAACAGGAGCACTTGTGAATCAGCCGCAAGTGCTGGGCACGATGTTTAAAGAATTGAAGGCAGTAGGACAGCCGGAGTTCAAGGGATCGGTAAACCCGATAGATGCCCAGACGTGGGTAATTGAGATGGAGAAGGTCTTTGATGTGGCTAGGGTTAGCGAAGACCAGAAGATAGCTTTCGTGACTTTTATGTTAAAGTCGGATGCTAGCTTCTGGTGGCAGGCCAATAAGACCAGAGAGGGTGAAGTAGTGATACCGTGGGAACGTTTCAAAGAGATGTTCTTTGAAATGTACTTTCCCATAAGCTCGCAGGACCAGATGGAGGTCCAATTTCTAGAGCTGAAGCAGGAGGGATGACGGTGTCGAAATATGCCGCAAAGTTTAACGAGTTGGCCAGGTTCGCTACTTACCAGGTCAGTGATAGTAGTGTGCATACAAGCCAATCATGTATGATGATAAAGCACGTACTTTGTAAACAATCTTATTTATTTATTAATGAAATATTCATTTATTAAAGGCATTTAATTATCTACATGTTGCTGTTTTTATAATATGTAAATAACCTATAGTTTTAAGCAATGCTTTTAGAATCATGATGATGATCATGCTAATGAGATCTAAATTCTTAGAAAGTTTTAAAACTTAAATAGTTCCCAATCGTGGGATTACTAAAAAGGGGATTAGTAAATCCGGATAGATTGGTACATATGTTGCTTGCTCATTGGATGAGGATGATTGATCTCATGATCATTTGTGTGGAGACACTAAAGCAAGTATGTAGGTGCTTATTGGAGAATAAGTTCACTGAACGTGATTCGCTATGGAATACCTAATGGAGTTTTACTCGCATGTCAATAGGAATTCCTAATGTGATAGTAGTACAAGTGATCCTTGGACTTGAGATCATCATAGTATCTTGTATGTAACAAATTATACTTTGACTTATTCCTTAAGACCTTTTAAGGCATATATAGGGTATGCTTGGGTATAATGAGTTACATATGGAGATAATGAATGATCAATAAAGAATCTACCACCTCTAGTAAAAGAGGAGATATGTCCTATGTGATTCGTTAAATGACAACCCAGGAATCCTTGGCCAAGGTGAAATGAAATTAGAAAGGAGTTTCTAATTTGCATTATTTGGAGTTGTGCATTTTCTAATCGAAATACATATAATTAAATAAAATAAGACTTGACAGTAAATCCATGTCTTATATTTAATTGGGACATTGTATGGTGGAAGGATTGAATTGTACGGTAACTATTTACTCACAGGTTCTTTTTGATTAATGTTGAAATCTATATTATCTGGAAAGTCGTTGATCGCTAGGGAGGCTTATCCCTATTGTAGAATAAATATTATTTATTTAAATAAATTATTAGTTTAATTTATTTATTTAAATAAGATTAAAATTGTTTTAATTGATTTATTCACAACCGGTTTAATATGGAGAACCTAAAGGGTCACACCATAAAAGGAAGAATAATTATTTAAGAAGGTAATGGCATAATCGTAATAATGCATTAAGTATAATTAATTTAATCTATGGTGATAGAATAAATTAAATAGCTTAATGTTTATTATTTAATATTTTGGAAATATTAAATATAAATTAATAAGAGGAGTCTTATTAATATTATTACAATTATTATTATTTTAATTTCTAAAGGAGTTTAGTAATTAATTTAATATTTAGTACTCTCATTTATTCCTAATAAGATTAGGAGACAAATTAATTAAATGAATTTAATTAATTATTCCCATGTGGTGGGAAGCCTAAATTAATTAAAGGAGTTTAATTAATTAAAAGAAATCCCATGTCTAATAGGATTAGAAGGGTTGACCAATGTCTATATAAGAGAAGTCTTATAATAGATATTAGATTGATGCAATTCCAATTGTTGGAGAGTACTCCTTTTCTATAGAGAATAGAAAACTAAGCCAAACACCCTCCTTCTTGATAATTCATCTTCCTTGGTGGATCACCTCTAGAGGCCAAACACTTGGGTGGCTAACGTTGATCAAAGGAAAGAATCTAACCCGAAAATTCAAGGAGATCACGAAGAACAAGGAGTTGAACTAGTACCTGTGGAAGCTTCGTTCTACAAGGGTATGATTCCATAACTTCTTATTTATCGTTTTAAATTAATAATTTGCATAAAGGATGATCCGGGTAATGGTTTTGTAGAAATTTTTTAAACTCTGATATATCATGCTTCCGCTAATTTTTGCAATTTGATTGCATCACGATTTCGTACAAACCCAACAGTGGCATCAGAGCCAAATCTTTATGCAATTATTAATTTATTTTTGATTTCATATACATATGGGTATGTATTTAAAATAATTTATTGGGCATAATTTTATTGTATAAAATTATATTTTTTAAGAAAAAAAAAAGAAAAAAAAAAGACTTTTTTTGGGAAGAATCACAATTTTTTTTTTTGGTGCTAATCTTGAATTCTGCAAAGAAAAGGTGTTGTCTCTTTCTTACTCCAAAAAGAATGTGACCCATCAAGAAAGGACTTTTTTAATAAACCTGCAGGACTCTTTTAATAAAAGAAGGTGACTTTTAAAAAATAAAAATAAATATGATATATTTATATATTATATTCTAAATAATTTTATAATTAAAATAAAGAGTTTATTTTAATCTTGAAATTGGATTTCATGCAATTTAAAATTGCCCATTAAATGATACTCATATATATATGGAATGTTTTAATTCATGAGATGAATATTTATTTATTAATATATATGGTGATATGTATGAAAATAAATGGGGATTGATTATGGACTATTTGACCAATGTGATTGGATTTTATTTTAGTTGAATGCTTGAATGAATGGGTTTTATTAAATGGGGTCTGCGTACCTCGTCTTCTCTAAATTTTTTTTCTTGATGTAAAATTCTATCTCCCTCCTATGTACTTCCCCTTGACTGTTGATCAAGGTTTCTATTTAAATTAAATAGTTTAATGTAATAGAAATAGTTAGAATTATCTTTAAAAATTAGAGACCAAGGAGCAAGGAGCGCGTGAAGACCCGTTTGTATGGAGCCCGGGTTTAAATGTAATAGTTACGTTTAAATTTAAATTCTTGCACCCCTAGGTTTGACCTTTTGGTTCACTTGGTGGCTCTAGTGAACCAAACTAGAATAAAAGTCCATAATCAATCCGGGTAGAATATAGTATTCTATATTGCATGCTAAATATTATATATATTATATTTTATGCAAACATGCTTCGCATGTTTAATAAAATGACGCGTATTTTATATATATATGTGCATGCGCGCTAAACAAAGATGAGACTAATAATAACAAATCCCTCAAAGAAATAATATTAAGTCCGAAGTGTTCAAATGATATTTGGAATATCGAACGTCGCCTTCTAGCATGATAAATTAATAGAGTATTAAATATTTAATATGAGCTTGTTGTGCTATCCACAAGGCGAGTATTGCGTATTTAAGATGTTAATTAATCACATTTGATGCTTATCAAGAAAATTGAACGATCTAGTCTTGTTGTGCTATCCACAAGGACGAACATTTTTCTTTTTTGAATTTATGGAAGTGCTAGGCTGGACTTAACTTAAATCATTTTAGTTCGGATGTGCACACACTTGACCATTATGATTTAAGAGGCAAAATAAAAGGAGTTATATAGTGTTGTAATTGACAAGAGTTGTCTACCTATTTATTTGTATATCGCTTGTTGTGCTATCCACAAGGTTATATACATTTGAAATGGGATCCTTATTCTCACTAGCAAATCTTTAATTAGATGTTGCCGAACTATATAAGTGAGGGTAATATAGTTTGATGAAAATAGTGGGAGATACCAATTTAAAATAAAGACCTAAATTTATTTTGGTATGCAAAATTAATAAAATGAATGTTTGCTAAAATGTTGTTTTTCACATGCAGAATTTTAAAAATGTCAAAATCACTAATTTCACTGCGAAGCATACTTGATGCTAATAAGCTTACCGGGCCGAATTATACGGACTGGCTAAGAAATCTGAGAATAGTTCTCACTGCTGAAAAGATTTCTTATGTCCTAAACTCACATGTCCCTGGAACTGTTCCAGAAACAACCTCTGAGGAAGAGATTGCCACCATTGTAAAGTGGCAAGATGATGTATCTGTAGCTCAATGCATCATGCTCGCATCCATGAATAACGAGCTTCAGCGTCAGCAAGAAAACATGGATGCTCCTACTATGTTGATTCACCTCAAGGAGTTGTATGGTGAACAAAGTAGGACTGCTAGATATGAGATATCTAAGGAGCTCTTCCGATCTCGGATGACCAAGGGCAAGGTGAACATAAAGGAACAAAAGAAATCTGATCCAGCTAGCAAAGGAATGTGCTTCCATTGCAACGAGCCGGGTCATTGGAAGAAAAACTGCAAGAAGTTTCTGGCAGACAAGAAGCTTGGAGAAGCTTCGACTTCCAATCAAGGTTTGTTCATGATTGAAATTAATTTTTCAGAAAGTCAAAATTCTACTTGGGTATTGGATACCGGCTGTGGTTCTCACATATGTAATAATGTGAAGGGACTGGTCAGAAGTAGAAAGCTGAACAATGATGAGGTGATCCTACGAGTAGGGAATGGAGCAAAGGTTGCTGCATTAGCTGTAGGAACTTATTATTTAGCAATGCCTTCAGGCAAGTCCATTTATCTTAATAATTGTTATTATGTTCCGAATATTATTAAAAACATTATTTCAATTTCTGTATTGGATATGGAAGGATTTAACGTTGTTATAAAGAACAATAGTTGTTCTATTTATAAAGACAATGTTTTATATGGTATTGGAAATTTGCGAAATGGACTTTATACACTTGACTTACAAGAAAATATATTTCAAATTGAACAAACTAAGAAAAGGAAAAGAGATGATATTAATTATACCTACATGTGGCACTGTAGACTCGGTCATGTCAATGAAACAAGATTATCCAAGTTGCATAAAGATGGGCTCCTCGAGCTATCCGATTATGAATCATATCCAACTTGTGAATCTTGTCTCATGGGTAAAATGACTAAATCTCCTTTTAGTGGAAGAGGAGAAAGAGTTACAGAGTTGTTGACATTGATTCACACAGACGTTTGTGGGCCTATGACAACAAGTGCACGGGGTGGGTATTCTTATTTTATTACTTTCACTGATGATCACTCAAGATTTGGATATGTGTATTTAATGAAATACAAGTCAGAATCATTTGAAAAGTTCAAAGAGTTCAGAAGTGAAGTAGAGAAACAAACGGGCAAGAGTATAAAGATACTTCGATCAGATCGAGGCGGAGAATACTTAAGCGGTGAGTTTCTCAATTGTCTCAAAGAAAATGGTATAATCTCACAATGGACTCCTCCAGGTACACCACAGTTAAATGGAGTATCTGAAAGGAGAAATCGAACACTGTTAGACATGGTTCGATCCATGATGAGTTTTACCGACCTTCCAATTTCCTTCTGGGGATATGCCCTAGAAACGGCTGCATACCTACTTAACAAGGTACCTACCAAATCCGCCCCAAAGACTCCATATGAGATGTGGAAGGGGAGGAAACCAAATCTTAAGCATGTTAAGACTTGGGGTTGTCCAGCTTATGTCAAAAAGTTTGAACATGATAAGCTACAAACTAAATCCGAAAAGTGTAGATTTGTGGGATACCCTAAAGAAACTGTAGGGTATTATTTCTATCATCCAACTGATCAGAAGGTGTTTGTTGCGAAACATGCTGCCTTCTTGGAAAAGGAGTTTATCCATGAAGGGGTCATGGGGAGTAAGATATATCTTGAAGAAGCTCAAGAACCACAAATTACCACGGATCAAAGTCAGGTACCTGACCAAGTAGAAGAACCTACTATACCACACCCTGTTCGTAAATCTGGAAGAGTACCGAAGATACCTGAGAGGTATGGATTCGTTGTAGAGGATGACGATGAGGTACGCATCATGAATGATGATGATCCATTGAATTACGAACAGGCCATGAGTAATAAAGACTCAGGGAAATGGCTTGAAGCCATGAAATCCGAAATGGACTCCATGTATGAAAACAAAGTATGGACTTTGGTTTCACCACCTGAAGGCATTAAGCCTATTGGGTGTAAATGGGTCTTTAAAAGAAAGACTGGAGCGGACGGCAAGGTGGAGACCTATAAGGCCCGACTGGTTGCAAAAGGTTTCAAACAAAGACAAGGAGTTGATTATGATGAAACCTTTTCACCAGTAGCTACGCTCAAGTCCATTCTGATTTTGCTTGCGATTGCAGCTTATAACGACTATGAGATATGGCAGATGGACGTGAAAACGGCCTTCCTCAATGGGAAACTTGAGGAGGATGTGTATATGACAGCCAGAGGGATTTGTTTCAAAGGTTGGAATAAATCAAGTCTGTAAGCTGCAACGATCCATTTATGGATTGAAGCAAGCTTCTCGTAGATGGAACATTCGTTTTGATAATCAAAGAGTTTGATTTTATCAAAAATGACGGTGAACCATGTGTGTACAAGAAGGTTAGTGGGAGCGCAATTTCATTCCTTGTATTATATGTTGATGATATATTACTGATAGGGAATGACATTCCTATGCTACAATCGATTAAAATCTGGTTATCTAAACACTTCTCCATGAAGGACTTGGGAGAAGCATCCTATATTTCGGAGATAAAGATCTATAGAGATAGATCTAAAAGGATGCTTGGTTTATCCCAAGAAACGTACATTGATGCAATGCTAAAGAGGTTTAGCATGGAAGATTCCAAAAGAGGTCTCATGCCGATGAGCCATGGAATACATCTCTCCAAGAAACAGGCCCCAAAGACACCTGAGGAGAGAGACCGTATGAGTAAGATCCCTTATGCTTCTGCAATAGGATCTATCATGTACGGTATGATATGTACTAGACCGGATGTTGCTCATGCACTTAGTGTAACGAGCAGATACCAGTCGAATCCTGGAGAAGAGCACTGGAAGGCAGTGAAGAATATCCTAAAGTACTTGAGAAGGACTAAAGATATTTTTCTTGTCTACGGTGGATCTGAATTAAAACTCGAGGGCTTCACAGACTCAAGTTTTCAAACGGACCAAGATGACAGTAAATCTGTTTCGGGGTATGTTTTTACCTTGAACGGAGGCGTAGTGAGTTGGAAGAGTTCCAAGCAGCAAACAGTTGCTGATTCAGTGACAGAGGCAGAGTATATAACTGTAAGTGAAGCTGCAAGTTGATGTTTTAGATGAAAAGTTCATTACAGAACTAAGAATAGTTCCTAAGTCTCATCTTGAATCTAAACATGTGTTGCGGCACTTTGATTAAAGAAATCATTGAAAGAGGAGAGTGTAGACTCTCAAGATAACATTGCAGATCCATTAACTAAAGCTTTAACACAACAGCAGTTTAATCGTCACTTAGAGAAGTTGGGTATGAGATACCATGGCGATTGGCTTTAGTGCAAGTGGGAGATTGATAGTAGTGTGCATACAAGCCAATCATGTATGATGATAAAGCACGTACTTTGTAAACAATCTTATTTATTTATTAATGAAATATTCATTTATTAAAGGCATTTAATTATCTACATGTTGCTGTTTTTATAATATGTAAATAACCCATAGTTTTAAGCAATGCTTTTAGAATCATGATGATGATCATGCTAATGAGATCTAAATTCTTAGAAAGTTTTAAAACTTAAATAGTTCCCAATCGTGGGATTACTAAAAAGGGGATTAGTAAATCGGATAGATTGGTACATATGTTGCTTGCTCATTGGATGAGGATGATTGATCTCATGATCATTTGTGTGGAGACACTAAAGCAAGTATGTAGGTGCTTATTGGAGAATAAGTTCACTGAACGTGATTCGCTATGGAATACCTAATGGAGTTTTACTCGCATGTCAATAGGAATTCCTAATGTGATAGTAGTACAAGTGATCCTTGGACTTGAGATCATCATAGTATCTTGTATGTAACAAATTATACTTTGACTTATTCCTTAAGACCTTTTAAGGCATATATAGGGTATGCTTGGGTATAATGAGTTACATATGGAGATAATGAATGATCAATAAAGAATCTACCACCTCTAGTAAAAGAGGAGATATGTCCTATGTGATTCGTTAAATGACAACCCAGGAATCCTTGGCCAAGGTGAAATGAAATTAGAAAGGAGTTTCTAATTTGCATTATTTGGAGTTGTGCATTTTCTAATCGAAATACATATAATTAAATAAAATAAGACTTGACAGTAAATCCATGTCTTATATTTAATTGGGACATTGTATGGTGGAAGGATTGAATTGTACGGTAACTATTTACTCACAGGTTCTTTTTGATTAATGTTGAAATCTATATTATTTGGAAAGTCGTTGATCGCTAGGGAGGCTTATCCCTATTGTAGAATAAATATTATTTATTTAAATAAATTATTAGTTTAATTTATTTATTTAAATAAGATTAAAATTGTTTTAATTGATTTATTCACAACCGGTTTAATATGGAGAACCTAAAGGGTCACACCATAAAAGGAAGAATAATTATTTAAGAAGGTAATGGCATAATCGTAATAATGCATTAAGTATAATTAATTTAATCTATGGTGATAGAATAAATTAAATAGCTTAATGTTTATTATTTAATATTTTGGAAATATTAAATATAAATTAATAAGAGGAGTCTTATTAATATTATTACAATTATTATTATTTTAATTTCTAAAGGAGTTTAGTAATTAATTTAATATTTAGTACTCTCATTTATTCCTAATAAGATTAGGAGACAAATTAATTAAATGAATTTAATTAATTATTCCCATGTGGTGGGAAGCCTAAATTAATTAAAGGAGTTTAATTAATTAAAAGAAATCCCATGTCTAATAGGATTAGAAGGGTTGACCAATGTCTATATAAGAGAAGTCTTATAATAGATATTAGATTGATGCAATTCCAATTGTTGGAGAGTACTCCTTTTCTATAGAGAATAGAAAACTAAGCCAAACACCCTCCTTCTTGATAATTCATCTTCCTTGGTGGATCACCTCTAGAGGCCAAACACTTGGGTGGCTAACGTTGATCAAAGGAAAGAATCTAACCCGAAAATTCAAGGAGATCACGAAGAACAAGGAGTTGAACTAGTACCTGTGGAAGCTTCGTTCTACAAGGGTATGATTCCATAACTTCTTATTTATCGTTTTAAATTAATAATTTGCATAAAGGATGATCCGGGTAATGGTTTTGTAGAAATTTTTTAAACTCTGATATATCATGCTTCCGCTAATTTTTGCAATTTGATTGCATCACGATTTCGTACAAACCCAACAGTCAGCACTGACGCTAGGAAGGCGAGAAGGTTTGAGCGGGGACTGAAACCCAGGCTCTACAACAAGGTCTCCATGTTCCATCTAAACACGTTTGCAGCTGTGCTGGAAAAGGACATTCTCGCTGAAGGAGGGAGCGACGCCGTGACTAAATTCAATCAAGACAAGAAGAAGAATAATGAGACGGCAAACAAGGTTGGTGGTAGCGGGGCTATCCATCAGAAAAAAAAGTGGAACGACAACACCTCTGTTGGGAGTCAACAGGGAGGCCAGCTGAAGAGGAAGCTCAAAGCATGTGCTACATACGGGAAGACTCACACTGGAGTGTGCATGAAAGGGAAACTGGTGTGCTACAACCGTGCTCAGGAAGGCCACATCACGCCGAATTGCCCAAACCTGAAGAAGGGAGCTTGCTATACATGTAGATCCAAGGATCACATGGCTCGTAACTGCCCAACGAAGCCAGCGGCAGGGTCAACAGGGAATGGAGGAAATGGTAGCGGCAGCACTCTGACTATCGCTGGACCACTGCAAGCCGTTCAACCCACTGCCCGAACATTCAACATGACGGTGCAGGACGCTGTGCAGTCAAAAGATATAGTGGCATGTATTATTCCGGTCAATAGTATAAATGCATATGTATTATTTGATTCGGGTGCTACTTGTTCATTCATATCTGATGATTTTGCTAAGACCTTAGACTTACCTAAAGAGGAATTAGTTTATCCCTTGAACATAGAAATTGCGAATAGGGAAGTTATTCCTGTTTGGTTTGTTTACAAGAACTGTAGATTGAACATTAAGGGTCAGGAATTAAGGGTAGATTTGATTCCGATTAAACTTGGGAAATTCGATGTCATACTGGGTATGGATTGGTTGTTCAACCATGGGGCGGTAATCGACTGTCAGAAGAAGTCGGTAAACCTTACGACTCCATCGAAGGTAGTGTTATATGGTAGTAAATCACCTAGACAAGCGAGTTGTCTGACGGTTATGCAAGCCAATAAATTTTTGACGCAAGACTGTGTAGGATATCTAGCCTACATAATAGATACGCGTAAGGAGAGCCCGAAGATAGAAGAGATATCTGTTGTTAGGGAGTTTGTGGACGTGTTTCCAAATAATTTACCAAGACTTTCACCAAATAAGGAGATAGAGTTCGTGATCGACTTAGCGTCGGGGACTGCTCCGATTTCGAAAGCTCCGTACTGAATGGCTCCGATCGAGATGAAGGAACTGATGGTTCAATTGCAAGAATTACTGGACAAGAAATATATTCAACCGAGCGTTTCGCCATGGGGAGCGCCAGTTTTATTCGTGAAGAAGAAGGATGGATCGATGAAGCTTTGCATTGATTATAGGGAGTTGAACAAAGTTATGATCAAGAATAGGTATCCTTTACCTAGAATCGATGACTTGTTCGATCAACTGAAGGGAGCTAGATACTTCTCGAAAATTGATTTGAGAAGTGGGTATCATTAGTTGAAGGTGAGGAGAGAAGATATACCAAAGAGAGCTTTTTTGACTAGGTATGGTCATTACGAGTTCTTGGTAGTGTCATTTGGTCTAACAAATGCCCCAGCTGCATTTATGGACTTAATGAATAGTGTTTAAGCCATTCCTAGATAAGTTCGTGGTGGTGTTCATAGATGACATCCTGGTTAATTCCAAGATCAAGGAGGAATACACAGAACATTTAAGACTAACCTTAGAATACCTGAGACGAGAGAAGCTTTATGCAAAATTCTAGAAGTGCCAATTCTGGTTAGAACGTGTGCATTTTCTTGGCCACGTGATTGACAAAGATGGAATTTCGGTAGATCTGTCGAAGGTTGAAGCTGTAATGAATTGGGATCAGTCGAAGACGCCGTCTGAATTAAGGAATTTCTTTGTATTGGCGGGTTATTACCGGAGATTTATCCAAGACTTTTCTAAAATCGCAACTCCGTTGACGAATTTGACTCGTAAAACAGTTAAGTTTGTTTGGACGGAAAAGTGTGAGAAAAGTTTTCAGGAGCTGAAGAAGAGGTTGAGTACTGCGCCTGTTTTGTCTTTACCGGATAGTACAAAAATTTTATAGTATATAGTGATGCCTCACATAAAGGATTAGGCTGCGTGCTAATGCATAGCGGCAAGGTCATTGCGTATGCATCAAGACAGCTGAAAGATTATGAGAAAGGGTATTCGACCCATGATTTAGAATTGGTGGCAGTAGTGTTTTCCCCGAAGATTTGGAGACACTACTTATATGGAGAAAGGTGTGAGATATACACAGATCATAAGAGTCTGAAGTATATCTTTACACAAAAAGATTTAAACATACGCCGAAGGAGATGGTTGGAACTGATCAAAGGCTACAACTGCGAGATACTTTACTATCCGGGTTAAGCTAACGTTGTCACCGACGCCTTGAGCAGAAAAGGTCGGGAGAAGCTGAACATGTTAACTGATCAGGACCAGTTAATAGAACAGATGACTAGATTGGAATTGGAGTGCAGTTTCCGAAGGAATCGGATGAGAAGTTATTTCAAGTAACTACTGGTTCTACTCTGGTAGACAAAGTCAAAGAAGCACAACTTCACGACGAAGAGTGCGAAAAGATCCAAAAGAGAATAGACAATGGTGAAGAAATCAAGTTCAAGATCGATAATGAATGTCTGCTACGATTTGAAGGAAGAATCTGGGTACCGCCAGTACCAGAAGTCAAAGAGGAGATTTTGAGCGAATCTTAAAGCTCGAGATATTCTATTCACCCTGGGACTACGAAGATGTGCCATGGTTCTAGACACCATTTTTGGTGGCCGAATATAAGAAGGACGTTGTTGAATGCGTTGCGAAATGCTTAACATGCCAGAAAGTCAAAGCAGAACACCAGAGACCTAGCGGATTGCTACAACCGTTGAAAATTCCAGAGTGGAAGTGGGAGCATATCACGATGGATTTTGTAGTGGGTCTTCCAGCGACTTAGAAGGGTTTCGACGTGATTTGGGTGATTATGGATCGACTGACAAAGTCAGCCCACTTTCTACCGATCAAGATTAAGTACAACTTGGATCAGTTAGCGAAGCTGTACGTTAGGGAAATCATTTCTCGACACGGGGTTCCAGTGTCGATTGTGTCTGACAGTGATCAGCGTTTTACGTCAAATTTCAGGAAGCGATTACAAGAATGTCTGGGAGCATAATTACGAATGAGTACGGCATACCATCCTCAGACTGATGGCCAGAGTGAGAGAACGATTTAGACACTAGAGGATATGCTGAGAGCTTGCATTATGGACTTCAAGGGAAGTTGGGACGGTCATCTACCATTGTTGGAGTTCGCCTACAACAATAGTTATCATGCAAGTATTGGCGTGCCGCCTTACGAAGCGTTATACGGCAGGAAATGCAGAACACCTTTGTGCTGGGATGAAGTCGGTGAACGTCAACTGTTGGGACCGGAACTGGTACAATAAATTGCCAAAATCGTGAAGCTGATCAGAATAAGATTGGTTGCTGCTCAAGACAGACAAAAGAAATATGATGATCAACATTGACAGAACAGAGAATTCTTACCGGGAAGCTTCGTTTTCCTAAAGGTATCTCCCTGGAAGGGAAAGATTCGATTTGGTAAGAAGGGGAAGTTGAGCACCCGATTTATTGGACCTTTTGAGGTATTACAAAAAGTTGGCGAAGTGGCTTACGAGGTGGCGTTACATCCGGAGCTAGATAATATACACAATATATTCTATATTTCAGTGTTACGACTGTACAAACACGACTACAAACATGTAATAGAATACAAGCCTTTACAGTTTGATAAAGACTTAATTTATGAAGAGGTTCCTGTTCAAATAGTTGATAGGAAGGAACAAGTACTTAGAAAAAAAGTGATACCGTCTATTTAGGTAATCTAGAGGAACCATAATGCTGAAGAAGCCATGTAGGAACTCGAAGATGTAATGAGGAAATCGTATCCTCAATTATTTGCTTAGCCTTTGTGTAACCATTTATATATCGATTCTGGGGACAGAATCTTTTTAAGGGGGGAAGAATGTAACAGATGAGATTTTTTTTATGTTATTCTGGGGTCAGAATCCTTTTAAGGAGGGAAGATTGTAACAAATAAGAACTTTATATATTAATTGTAAATATTTATTAACTTAAATAAATATTTTATTTGATTTATTTATTAAGCTAAATAAATAAATTATGTGATTGT
Source organism: Panax stipuleanatus (assembly GCA_020205555.1). Taxonomy (NCBI): domain Eukaryota; kingdom Viridiplantae; phylum Streptophyta; class Magnoliopsida; order Apiales; family Araliaceae; genus Panax; species Panax stipuleanatus. The sequence continues at coordinate 99,957,850 of CM035125.1, forward strand.
TGTGGATAATTTAATTAAGCGCAATAGAATTAATTAAATTGATACGTAAGTAATGGTGTAGCATAATTTTAATTTAATTGAGAATAATTAAATTAGAGCAATATAATGTGCTAAGTGTTTATAATGATTTACTAATTTGTTACATGAATTATGATTAATAAGGGAACTACAATTGTGTAGCAAGTTGGTATTATGTGCAATTTTAATTAATTAATAAATGTTAGCTTTTATTTAATTGAATTAGAAGGTTTCAATTTAATTAAATAAAGTGTAGCATTTAAACTATGGGGTAAAAGATTTATTAAAAGAATTGAAAAGGGTTTTAAATTTATTTTACCAAACAAGGACCTTACTTTTGTTTTAAACCCGTTTTACCAAACATGACCTTAGTTACTATTAATCTATTTTAAAAATAATGTTGTTTTGCCAAACATGGCCTTAGGGCTTTTTAAATTCAAAACTTTGTAACATATATAATTAATTAGTAGTTAGTATATGTAATTAGTATAATACTTATTAGCTACATTAATATTGTAAGTTACATATATGTTATATGTATATTATATATCTATAATATACATTAGTTTAGAAAAGTTGGTCTGTTAGAGAAAGAAAGAACAAAACAGAGAGAAAAGAAAGAACAGAGAAAAGATAAAGAGGAAAGGAAGAAGAGATAAGAATAAGAAGGCTTTGAGAAAGCAAAAGGAAGCAAACACACCATCATCTTCTTCATCTTTCCTCCTAATCCAAGCTAGAAAGGGTATAATCTCTATGTTAAATGTTTTCTATATTGTGTTTTACGTACTCCATGTTTTTCATAAATAGAACTTCTTTGTAAAAAAAAACTTTTTGTGTAAATTACTTAATCATGATGTATATATGTGATGTATATATATATATATATATATATATATATATTTATGCTTATATATGAATTATATAGTTGTTTTAGCGCTTTAGTCCACGTAATTACGATGAACGTGAAGAAATCATGTTCATTATAATTTATTATTATCTTATTTTGAAAATAGTCTTTAAATCATCAAAATTGGTATGTGTTTGTCAATTGTTGTTCAAATTGATCATGGATTATTTTAATATGTTAAGAATTAGAGTTAGTACGATTGGAATTTCATGAATTGGTTTAAAAACGAATTCGCAATAGCAATTTTCGTCAAGAACACTTGATATTGTCGTTTTCTTCAAAAATCATGAAACCTATGTTTTGATTATGTGTTGTAATGATTTTGTATGTTATAATCATGTTAAGAGTCTAAAATTATGTTTTCATTATGTTTCATGTACATCATGTTGAGAAAAATCGGATTTTGGTTTGAAGAAATAAGCCAAATTAGTTTATTTCTCTGTCGTTCGCGAGCTTGGGGAACCCACCAATAGTGGGCCCCGCCCCAACAAGGCTGTTACCCTTGGGGGACCCGCCCCAGAGGGGCAACCTGCTGTCCAGGAATTTTGTTTGTGCTACGTTGAGTTTTTGTGCAGTGTTTGTTTAGCTAACGTATATTGATGACTTGTTAAGTGTAATAGACAATGAGATAACATACTTTTGATATGTTTAAAATGATTTGAAGTCTTATATGAATATATTATATATGTACATGTGCATTATTTTCATAAGGCACGCCTGATAGTGTAAAGCATTATAAGCTTGTGAAGTGTATGTTGTGAGTATAGACTCACGTATGTGGATAGTTAGCAACTTATGTTGTAAACCATGTTGTGAGTTGAACTTAAGTAAAAAGTTCAACGATATTAACGTAACAATCGTGTACTAATTGATATTATAAAAATAATGTAATATGTAGGGTAATTGTGAAAGTGGTTTGTAATTATAAAGTGTAGCTTACGCTTGAGGCAAGTTTTCTAATCCTTATTCTTTTACGTTGCGCAAGTTTCCAAAGACCTTTCTATTACGTTTATGCGAGCTTTCTCATTGGATCTTTTCATTGTGCAAGTTCTCTAACCCTTGCTGATTATATCATGCAAGTTTATTATCGATTCTTAACTTGTTATATATTGTACAAGTTATGTTGTATTCTAATATCATAATGCACAAGTATTGAATTATTATTGAAGTATTGCGATCTTGACTTAATTGTTCAAGCAAGATCTACTTAATCTTTCAATTGCTTTAAGTTATTTCTAAAGCATGCCTACTTATTATGAAGTCTATTGTTATATCTTACAATTGGTTCATAGTTCTTATATTATCGAACTGGTAAAGTATTGTGAGTCGATTCAACTACTCCTTAGTTGATGATAGTTGAAACTCCAAATTTCCTTTAAACTTCTCCAAACAAAACTTTCTTTGGTGCGGACTTGTAATCAAATACTGAGATGAACAACCCTATTTATTAGGGGAGGTTACTACGCGAAAGCGTTGAATGTTTGTGCACAATACATAGTACGAAGGGCTGATCTAAGTACGAGTTAAAGGTTCATAGTCTCAATGACTGTTAAAGGTTTTAAATATAAATATTTATAACCTAAGACCTAGTTCAAGGTCGTATGACCCTCAGATAAATTCTATATTCGAATTTTAAATATGATTAAAGAATTATTATTCAATTCTTTATTTTGACGAAAGTAAAGTTATTCAAACACTTTTTGAAGTTATTCAATTATGTCATATCATTGTTATATTTCAAGTGAGCTTTTGTTTGCTCACTCTTGCACATTTTATAACCCCTTGCAGTTAAAACCAAGAATGTTGACGTATTGTCAACCAGTAAAGGGAAAGGAAAGATGAGCAAGTGAAGACTTGTTGTCTTCAATCTTGATTGTAATAAGACTAGTTTATGATATTTCATTTCCGCACTTAATTGTTATGTTAAGGTTAGATAACCCTGGGATTTATTTTGGACAAGGTTGTAATCCTTTTATAAGGAAGATGATTTTTATTTAAGTAATTATGAAGGTTGTAATCTACTTTGCAATTCTTTATTATTGGGTAGATACATGTTTTATTTAGAAAGTGAACACCAAATCTTGTGGAAACAAAGTACCCGGATTTGGGGGTATCACAACTGCAGTCGAGACTCATGTCCTAAGTGTGATCAATCTGATTGAACGCCTTGGACAACTTGGGTTCGTTATGGATGAGAAGTTGAGTCAAGACTTGGTCTTATAGTCACTCTTTGAGACCTTCTCGCAGTTCGTTGTTAATTTCTATATGAATAAGTTAGATGTCATCTTTCCTGAATTACTTAACATGTTGAAAACTGCAGAAGGTCACTTCACATCCAAGAAGAACCATGTCTTAATAGTGGATTCTTCCAAGAAATGGAAGAGGCCCAAGGTATATTCTAAAAAGAGAAATCTAAGAAGGCTAAGGGCAAGGTGAACACAAAGGAACAAAAGAAACTGATCCAGCTAACAAAGGAATGTGCTTCCATTGCAACGAGTCGGGTCATTGGAAGAGGAACTGCAAGAAGTTTCTTGCAGAGAAGAATCTTGGAGAAGCTTCGACTTCCAATCAAAGTTTGTTCATAATTGAAATTAATTTTTTAGAAAGTCAAAATTTTACTTGGGTATTGGATACTGGCTGTGGTTCTCACATATGTAATACTTTGTAGGGACTAGTCAGAAGTAGAAAGTTGAACAAGGATGAGGTTGTCCTACGAATGGGAAATGAAGCAAAGGTTGTTGCATTAGCTGTAGGCACTTATTGTTTAGCACTGCCAACGGGCAAGTCCATTTATTTAAATAAATATTATTTTGTTCCGAATATCATTAGAAATATTATTTCTATTTTCGTATTAGATATGGATGGATTTGACATTATAATAAAGAACAACAGTTGTTCTATTTAGAAAGAAAATATTTTATATGGTGTTGGTAATTTGTGAAATGGACTTTATATACTTGACTTGCATGAAAATATATTTCAAATTGAACAAACTAAGAAAAGGAAAAAAGATGATGTTAATTATACCTATATGTGGCACTGTAGACTTGGTCATATCAATTAAACAATATTATCCAAGTTGCATAAGGATGGGCTCTTTTAGAGCTATTTGATTATGAATCATATCCAACTTGTGAATCTTGTCTCATGGGTAAAATGACTAAATCTCCTTTTAGTGGAAAAAGGAGAAAGAGTTATAGAGTTGTTAGCGTTGGTTCACACAGACGTTTGTGGACCTATAACAACGAATGCACGTGGAGGGTATTCTTATTTTTTAACTTTCACTGATAATCACTCAAGATTTGGATATGTGTATTTAATGAAATACAAATCTGAATCATTTGAAAAGTTCAAAGAGTTCAGAAGTGAAGTAGAGAAATAAACTGGCAAAAGTATTAAGATTCTTCGATCAGATCGAGGTGGTGAATACTTAAGCGGTGAGTTTCTCGATTATCTCAAAGAAAATGGTATAATCTCACAATAGACTCCACCAGGTACACCTCAGTAAAATGGAGTATCTAAAAGGAGAAATCGAACATTGTTAGATATAGTTCGTTCTATGATGAGTTTTACCGATATTCCAGTATTATTCGAGGGTTATGCCCTAGAAGCGGCTGCATAGCTACTAAATAAGGTCCCCTCAAAATCCATCCCCAAGACTCTATATGAGATGTGGACAGGGAGGAAACCTGATCTTAAGCATGTTAAGATTTGGGGATGTGCAGCTTATGTGAAAAGGTTTCAAAATGATAAGTTTGGGACAAGATCTGATAAGTGCACATTTGTGGGATATCTTAAAGAATGTTTGGGATACTATTTCTACAATCATACTGAGCAAAAGGTGTTTGTTGCGAAACACGTTGCCTTCTTGGAAAAGGAGTTTACCCTTAAAGGGGCTAGTGAGAGGAAAATAGATTTTGAAGAAATTTAAGAACCACAAACCAGTACAGATCAATTGGATGAACTTGTACAAGTAGAGACACCTACTGTACAATACCCTATTCGTAAATCTGGAAGAGTACCAAAGATACCTGAAAGGTATGGATTCGTCATAGAGGATGACGATGAGGTACACATAATGGAAGATGATGATCCATTGAATTACGAACAGGCTATGAGTATAAAAGACTAAGAGAAATGGTAGATGACCATAAAATCTAAAATGGATCTTTGAAGCAATGCTCAAGACCATTCGAATTTTACTTACGATTGCAGCTTATTATTACTAGATCTGGCAAAATGGACGTGGAGACTCCCTTCCTCAAATATACTTATTAGAGGAGGATGTATGTATGATACAGCCAGATGGATTTGTTTTAATGGTTGAAGCAAATCATGTATATGAGCTGCAACGATCCATTTATGGATTGAAGCAAGCTTCTCGTAGATGGAACATCTGTTTTGATGAGACAATCAAAGAGTTTGATTTTATCAAAAACGAGGATGAACCATGTGTGTACAAAAGGGTTAGTCGGAGCACTGTTTCATTCCTTATATTATATGTTGATGATATATTACTGATAGGGAATGACAATCCTATGCTAAAATCGATCAAAATTGTCTAAACATTCCTCCATGAATGATTTGGGTAGAGCATCCTATATTGGGGATATAAATCTGTATAATAGATTTAAAAGGATGTTCGGGCTTAACCCAAGGAACGTATATTCATTAGATGCTAAAGGCGTTTAGCATGACAAACTCCAAAAGACATCTCATGATGATGAGCCATGGAGTGAATCTCTCAAAAATTGTCCTCAATTAAAGAGAGATCGCATGAGTTACTACCATGTATGCAATGAAATATATGAGACTTGATGTTGATTAGTCATATTCTGGAGAAAATCACTGAAAGACAGTGATAAACATCTTAAAGTACTTAACTGACACTAAGGATGTCATCATGACACATGATGGGTCTGAATTAAACTAGAGGACTAAATAGACTCAAGTTTTCAGACTAACCAAGACGATAGTAAATCCACTATAGGGTAAGTCGTTACCTTGAAAGGTGGTGCAGTGAATTAGAAAGGTTCCAAACATCAAAAGGTTGCTAGTCTAATGATAAAGACAAAGTATATAACTGTAAGTGAAGCTACAAATTGATGTTTCAGATGAAAATTTCATTACAGAACTAGGAATAGTTCCTAAGTCTCATCTTAAATCCAAACATGTGTTGCGGCACTTTGATAAAAGAAATCATTGAAAGAGGAGACGTCACCTTGGAGCGTGTAGACTCTCAAGACAACATTGCAGATCCATTTATTAAAGCTTTAACATAACAGCAGTTTGATCGTCACTTAAAGAAGATGGGTATTGTGACGCCTCCAAATCCGGGTCCATTCGAAACCTCGGATATGGTCCGCCACGATACTACTATCGTCAAACTTTTACATCTTTTATTCATTATTTAAAGAATATAACTTTGCTTTATTACAATTTAGAATATAAATTCTTTCCATTTCTAGGATCCGTATAATGACTCCAAACTTTTATAAGTTCCGATCTTGGTCATTTACCATTCCTGTCTTACATCATATTCGATGTTATAAAAATACGGAATAATTTAAACTTTTTCAATTTCCTTTGAATAAAATCTTTTTATTGATTTCATAACTTTGAATCAATTACAAATCCCTGAATCAACTATATGATATGATTCATTCTATTTGAGTTATTGTATAAACGTTTACATCTTAATACGCTGTCTTCTATGTATCATATAGTACAACTTTTCAACACAGCAAGTGTTATACATCATAAGCAACTATCAAGTACATCGTATAAAACATAAACATTGTTCAAGATCGTATCACTAGATAACTACGTCAATCTCCTTACGAAACTATGAAACTCTATCAATCAAGTGGCATAATACTTTAATCGTGAGTCCTTAACCTGCAAAAATGGTTATTTGCAAGAGAGAGCTCGACAGCTCAGCAATTCTAACAGTTTTCATGCATCACATAACATATAATATCATACTCAGTTCATGCATTCATAATCAATTAATATTTCCTACGCATGTTACTTCTCACATAACAGGCATAGAGATTCACTTCACAAGTATATCATCAAAGATCAACTTTCAATCTCATACATATCTCATATACATTTCACATATATACATGAACATTCTCACAACATAATATAACTCAATTAACAGTTATAGAATTCATATATCAAATAAGAACTGAAAGACTTGCCTGGCTCGTAGTTTAACAACTACGACTTAACTGCTTATAGATATCTGCACTTCGTGTAATCCTACTCAATAATATTAATCATAGAGTTCACACTCGTCAGTTATACACTTCCATACATTTCATATGCTCTAAGTATAAGAACAATTGTATATTGTTTTCTACCTAGGTTTGTATAACCTTCTTTTCACTTTCTCATCATGTTCTTAGAATAACTAAGTATGTATAGGTATACCTTAACCACTCGTACTTGACATCAATATTTATATACATTTATCACAAACTTGACTCGCTATGTGTTCGACACATATTTAAAGTTTATAGATGCGTGATCTACCTCGTTCTTACATTTCTCATAACTTAATAGAATTATCAATTTGGGTTCTATATAACCATTACATGCTTGTATAATTAAAACATCACTTAAGTCTAGTATTATATCTTAAGACATTCATATACACATGCTTTAAGGTTCAAATCATATTTAAAATAATCAGGCAACACTGCACTGTAGCGCAGCTGCGCTTCAGTTGGCCTTGGGATTGGCGCAGCTGCGCTATTCCCTGATCAGTCCAAAATTAGATTTTTCTTTTTGGTTCTATTTTGGTTTTCTAGCATGTATGGATACTAATACATCTCATACGCATATGGTAAGAGATCTAGCATTCTTCTAAGGTCAACTCAAGTTTTACTTTTCTCATGTTATGACTTCAGTTTAGAATTTCAAATTAACTAAGGTCAAACGAAATCACGAGGCCAACTATATTAACCATCTATCCATATGTAATATGCATGCTTATATGTATTCAATTTATTTACGCATGTCCAGTTCACTACTTGGAACTTATTTAAAATCATGCTCTAATGACTTTTGTTGTGTCAAACTAGATAAGTGCACTTATAGGCCATGTTTAATGACATAAATAGTCCTAGCATACCATCCTACAAGTTCAGACGGTAGGCAACACAATGCTCATAGGTATTAGTTTGCAAGGTGTCTAAGTTTGCCTTTAAAAGTCATTCTAGGCCATATTAAAGCAACTTAGTGCAACTTTAAATCTCATTTCATAGTTAACTAAACCATGTACGTATGTTATCATGTTCAGAACTTTAAGTACACAAGTTCCTTTAAGTTCATTCTGTGACGCCCCCAAATTCCAGGACCGCCACTTGGTCTCTCGAATTTGGTTCATCACGTGCTCATGGTAATACATCACGATAATAATAACTAAATGTCACACGATCACAGCGGAAAATCTATTCTAGAATAATTTACAATGATTTATTATAATTATTCCCCCAAGTCTCGCAACCTACAGTACTTAATAGATTACATAATAATATCAGTTAACGACTTATTACATAATCTAACTTAAGCTTAAACATAATCAAATCCAGTCTTACTACATCATCTTCATACAATATTAATATATTTAAAACATAACAGACATAAGCTAGTTGGTAGCTTTGCCCTTGCCCTTATCAACGCCCGAAGGTTCACCATGCTCTGCCTTAACTGAAATGTTTTAGGGAAAGCAAGAATGAGCACAAATTGCCCAGCAAGTAATATATAATAAGGGTGAGTAATAAGATTCCCAATTCTTGAAAAGGTATAACAAGGTTTGATAGTTCAAGGATAACAAGAATATCAACAGTTCTCAATAACAGTCGCTAAGGACAGAATAATATCAATATGATTCAATAATACGTCAATTCAAGATTTTAAATAATTGAATACTGAGCAGTCACTAAGGACTATGAACTTCTACTAGAATTGACAGTAATAAACTGAAAATCCAACAAAAACAGGTACAACAGGTGATCAGCCTAAAGTACCCTTGTTATGCATATCAATCAACCATACTCAAGTGTGCACGTCGGTTCTCCGACAATTATATATTCCCTTCAAAGAAGGTTGTTCTTCTCAGTCAAATACAAGATCCCGCACCAATCAATTAGTTTGGGTTGCTTTTCAATAACATAAGTCCAGCCGAATCAAATGGCATAGACACTTTCACAATATTCAAGAACAATACTAAGTTCAACATGAATAATAGCTTTAATGAAATAAGAGTTCAAGTATGCTAATTCGATTCAACCGATTAAATAGGAAACTAGTTCGCAATACACAAGATAGGATACTTGCATAGTAAAAGAGTATAAGTTAGGAAACTTTCACAATTATAGATTTCCTTGCATAAAGTAAATGCGTCGGTTAGGATACTTGCACTTTAAAAGAGTGTAAGTAAGAGAACTTGCCTTTAGCGTAGTTTATCCACGAAAAGCAATTCAACACTTTCGAATTCCTATCGTAATACAGTTACGTATATATATGATATTCATTAGTCATATAATTTAACTTCACATTTTCTCTTTGAATATACGATCAACACATAAGCTAAGTTTTACCTAGCTACACAGTTATATAGAATATAATTTCTATCCTTAACGTTCCTTCTTTAGAGTTTAAACGCATTCTCATATTATATAAGATCTCAACAATTTGCAAACATGCTTGCATATTATTAATATCACATAAGACCACAATCAATACTAAATATATTTTATTTTAGCAAGTTACGGCATCTCCTTAAGTTAACCGTCAAAATCGGGTTCAAGTAACATCATATAATATCACGTAGCATGTATTCATATTTAAAGGATACTTTCATGCTTGTATAACATTTCCAAATCCAATCGTACATGGTATAGGTTCTTAAGTTAATACTTAAAGCCATTCAAGGACACGAACTCATATGGTCTAACATGGTTGCTTTTAAACACATAAGATATTCATATAACTTATATTAGTCATGCTCATGAGTACTCGTATTGCATATATGTAGCTAGCATTGTTATTATCTTGAAAACATGCTTTGTTCATGCTAAACTTTAATCATGGCAACTAATCATGGTATATATATATGCATGACACATGAATGAGTCTAAGAGTACTATCACATGTGTCCATAAATGTCAAATTCTAATTCTCGTCATAACATACCAACGTTCACGTTCAAAGCTTATACTTTGTTAGTATAGTTCATTAATAAGGTCTATCATGTTCATGCTTCCTTATGAAACCTATATATGTAAGTTAAGGCTTCATTCATATATTTCAAAGTTATCTAAACATGCTCATAACCTCAAAATGACTATATAGCATTTACATGATCATATCCACCTTCAAACTTCTATTCTTGTTAGGAATGAGCACTAGTTAGGTTCACATGTTCATATTTTATTACGAAACCAATATAGATAAGTTAACATGCACTTCATGTGTCTCTAGGTGGTACTAACGTGCTTGCAAGGTCAGTAGCTTAATACTGGCGCTGCGGTGCGAGTGGCGCTGCGTGCGGCGCGGGCTGCGGCGCGTGTGGCGCTGCGGCGCGGGCTGCGGCGCTGCGGCGTCGAGGCAGTTTTCTGCGGTTCAGACGGCAGCGAAAACCGACCCAAAACCTCTCATTTCATCGATTTCAACATACCCAGACGCTATTAGACTTGTTTAACTTACTAACACATACATATATGCTTATATAACAGTCAATAGCAATTATCAATTCCCAATTTCATGAACACCAACTAATTTCACGATATTTGATGTTTTTACAGAAATCTCAGAAATGGAAACACCAAAAATGAAATTGAAGAGCAATGAAGCATATATAGTAATTCTAATCACATATATAAGTCCTTTAAACAACTAATTATTATTCTCAATTCACAAAACCATAACTTCCAACTGAAATCAAGAATTCACGAATAGAAATTTTGACAGAAAATGACAATGAAGACACGAAGAGGATTTATACCTCTGTAAATGATTTAAGCTTGCTGCTATCTCAATAACACTGATATATATATATATGCTCTCTAGTCTCACTTAGCCAAAATGCTCAGCAAAAGAACTGAAGAATGAGGAGAGCTTATTTATAGAGAATCCATTATTCAGTCCATAGCTTTGCTCATCATTTTGAACTAACGGAAGAGAGGATTGCATGGTGGTTATGGGAGAGTTGGTATTTAGCAGTTGGCTTACACTATTGAGGCCACTCCCCTTGCAATGATCATTGCTATTTTGCTGAGTTTGAGAAGGTAGGAGTAGGCTAGCTTCATGATGCATTTCACGTGTGAAGAGATAGTGACTATCATATTGGGACAAGCCAAGAAAATCTCAGCATTCTTACAAATGGACTATATGCTACACTTATGTTATATATTATATGTACTCTTAGGTTATAATTACAATGTTCTCCCCATAATGTAATAAATGCAATTTGAATACATATAATCTATGTACATTTTATCTTACCAATATAATACAATCGGATACTACCACATTACATTATATCATATATTATTAAATTGTATTACTCAACAATTATTTATAATAGATCCATGACACATTATTTTAATGTATATCCACACATCATTTGCCACCTACACATATCATAACATATAGTTACTATACATTTAATTCGCATGCTTGCACATATAATTTCTCATCTTATAAATTGAATATTAATTAATAATATACACATATCCTACATCAATCAATATAATTGTTAACCTCCATAACAATTTAATTAACCCTTATATGATTAATTATCACTTTGATATAAATCTTATTATATTTATAAACACGTTGCTCATTATTATTATGTTTCTTGCAATAATAATAATCACATATTACTAATCAATCCCCATTAGTATTTTATCATAGTTAATTAATATTCTTCGATTAACAATTAATATAGATTAATTGTTCGCTTAAATTAATATAATCATTCTTATATTACGTCACTGTGCCACACAAGGCAATCAACGAGTTTATCACAAACTCCACCAATTTCTCAATTATTATAATTATTCAATTATATATAATTGAATTAATTCATCTCATAACACAAAATCATTTATATTCAAATAAATTCTCATTTCCATTAATATATTTATTTAATAATATATGGAAATTCTCGGGTATTACATCCTCCCCCCCTTATAAAAATTCCGTCCCGGAATTGCTACAAGGTTACACAAATAGATGGGGATAGTCCCTCATCATCCTATCTTCTAACTCCCACGTTGCCTCCTCGACATCGTGGTTACGCCAAAGTACTTTTACAGATGAAATAACTTTATTTCTCAAAGTTTGTTCTTTCCTATCTAATATTTGGACAGGAATTTCTTCATACGCCAAGCTCTTCTCCACTTGAATGGGCTCGTAAGAAATCACGTGCTTGTAGTCGGCCTTGTACGGTCGCAACACGGAAATGTGAAACACGTTGTGGATGTGCTCCAACTCGGGTGGTAACGCAACTTTGTATGCCACTTCGCCCACTCGCTTCAGTATCTCAAATGGTCCTATAAATCTCGGACTCAATTTTCCTTTCTTGCCGAAACGGATTTTTCCCTTCCATGGAGATACCTTCAAGAATACGAAACTGCCGACTTTGAAGTCTCGGTCCTGCCGATGCAAATCTGCGTATTTCTTCTGGCGATCTTGAGCTGCTACAAGTCTGGCTCTTATCACTGTCACCACGTCTGCGATTTGTTGAACTAACTCTGGTCCGAGTATTTGTCGTTCTCCGACTTCGTCCCAACATAACGGCGTTCTGCACTTTCTCCCGTAAAGAGCTTCGTACGGTGGCATGCCAATACTCGCATGGTAGCTATTATTATATGTGAATTCTACTATAGGTGGTCTTCCCAATTTCCCTTAAAATCCATCACACAAGTCCTAAGCATGTCTTCTAGCGTTTGTATTGCTCGCTCACTTTGTCCGTCTGTTTGAGGATGATAAGCTGTACTCAACCTCAACTGCATTCCCATTCTTTCCTGCAAACTCTTCCAAAAATTGGACGTGAAGCGCGGATCTCGATCAGAGACAATTGACACCGGCACTCCATGTCGTGAAATAATTTCTTTTACATATAGGCTTGCTAATTGGTTCAAGCTGTAGCGGATCTTGATTGGTAGAAAGTGTGCGGTCTTCGTTAGTCGATCCATGATAACCCAAATAGCATCATAACCTTTCTGTGTAACTGGAAGTCCTACCACGAAGTCCATGGTAATATGCTCCCATTTCCACTCTGGTATTTCTAACGGTTGTAGTAAACCACTTGGCCGCTGATGCTCTGCTTTAACGCGTTGGCAAGTCAAGCATCTACTGACGCACTCTGAGACTTCCCGTTTCAAATTGGGCCACCAAAAATGTTGCCTTAGATCTCGGTACATCTTTGTGCCTCCCGGAAGAACGGAATATGTCGTATTATGTGCCTCGTGCAAAATCTCTTCCCTCAACTCGGTTACCGCTGGTACCCACACTCTTCTTTCAAATCTCAAAATACCATCTTTATCCATTCGAAATTTTTCTTCCTCATTTTCCGTGATCCTCTTTCGGATTTTCTCACACTCTTCATCCTTTTCTTGGGCTTCCTTTACTTTATCCAACAATATCGGATGAGCTTCCATTACAAACAACTTCTCACCAGACTTTTCTGGTCCTTTCACTTCTATCTCCAATTTCTCCATCTCTCTTATCAACTCTTCCTGAGTCGTCAAATTAAACAACTTCTCCCTTCCTTTCCTGCTCAGAGCGTCGGCAACCACATTTGCCTTTCCCGGGTGATAAAGAATATCGCAGTCATAGTCTTTGATTAATTCTAACCACCTTCTCTGCCGCATGTTTAACTCCTTCTGTGTGAAGATATATTTCAGACTTTTGTGGTCCTTGTATATCTCACATTTTTCTCCAGTATTGATAATGCCTCCATATCTTTAACGCAAAAACTACTGCCGCTAACTCTAAGTCGTGAGTAGGGTATCATTTTTCGTAATCCTTTAATTGTCGTGATGCATATGCAATGACCTTGTCGTGCTGCATAAGCACACAGCCAAGTCCCTTGTGCGATGCATCACTATACACCACAAAATTTCCCGCATCATCTGGTAATGATAACACAGGTGCTTCGCTCAATCTCCTTTTTAGTTCTTGAAAACTTTCTTCGCATTTGTCGGTCCATGTAATACCCGAGAATTTCCATATATTATTAAATAAATATATTAATGGAAATGAGAATTTATTTGAATATAAATGATTTTGTGTTATGAGATGAATTAATTCAATTATATATAATTGAATAATTATAATAATTGAGAAATTGGTGGAGTTTGTGATAAACTCGTTGATTGCCTTGTGTGGCACAGTGACGTAATATAAGAATGATTATATTAATTTAAGCAAATAATTAATCTATATTAATTGTTAATTGAAGAATATTAATTAACTGTTATAAAATACTAATGAGGATTGATTAATAATATGTGATTATTATTATATAATAATAATAAACCACTTGTTTATAATTGTGCTGAGATTTATACTTGTTAATGTGATAATGAAACCTATGATTATCAATTAGGTGTTATTAATAATCGATGAGGAATGGATTAATTAATATTATTGTTAATTAATTGATAAGATAAATAATTTATTTATTTGACATTATGAATAATAAAACAAATAAGTAAGTTATTAATATAATAAGATTATATTGATTGATGTAGGATATGTGTATATTATTAATTAATATTCAATTTATAAGATGAGAAATTATATGTGCAAGCATGCGAATTAAATGTATAGTAACTATATGTTATGATATGTGTAGGTGGCAAATGATGTGTGGATATACATTAAAATAATGTGTCATGGATCTATTATAAATAATTGTTGAGTAATACAATTTAATAATATATGATATAATGTAATGTGGTAGTATCCGATTGTATTATATTGGTAAGATAAAATGTACATAGATTATATGTATTCAAATTGCATTTATTACATTATGGGGAGAACATTGTAATTATAACCTAAGAGTACATATAATATATAACATAAGTGTAGCATATAGTCCATTTGTAAGAATGCTGAGATTTGCTTGGCTTGTCCCAATATGATAGTCACTATCTCTTCACACGTGAAATGCATCATGAAGCTAGCCTACTCCTACCTTCTCAAACTCAGCAAAATAGCAATGATCATTGCAAGGGGAGTGGCCTCAATAGTGTAAGCCAACTGCTAAATACCAACTCTCCCATAACCACCATGCAATCCTCTCTTCCGTTAGTTCAAAATGATGAGCAAAGCTATGGACTGAATAATGGATTCTCTATAAATAAGCTCTCCTCATTCTTCAGTTCTTTTGCTGAGCATTTTGGCTAAGTGAGACTAGAGAGCATATATATATATATATATTAGTGTTATTGAGATAGCAGCAAGCTTAAATCATTTACAGAGGTATAAATCCTCTTCGTGTCTTCATTGTCATTTTCTGTCAAAATTTCTATTCGTGAATTCTTGATTTCAGTTGGAAGTTATGGTTTTGTGAATTGAGAATAATAATTAGTTGTTTAAAGGACTTATATATGTGATTAGAATTACTATATATGCTTCATTGCTCTTCAATTTCATTTTTGGTGTTTCCATTTCTGAGATTTCTGTAAAAACATCAAATATCGTGAAATTAGTTGGTGTTCATGAAATTGGGAATTGATAATTGCTAGTGACTGTTATATAAGCATATATGTATGTGTTAGTAAGTTAAACAAGTCTAATAGCGTCTGGGTATGTTGAAATCGATGAAATGGGAGGTTTTGGGTCGGTTTTCGCTGCCGTCTGAACCGCAGAAAACTGCCTCGACGCCGCAGCCCGCGCCGCAGCGCCACACGCGCCGCAGCCCGCGCCGTAGCGCCGCACGCAGTGCCACTCGCGCCGCAGCGCCAGTATTAAGCTACTGGTGCCGCGCCGCAGCGCCAGCCTCTGTGTTCAGTTTTTTGTATTCTGCAACAAAACTGTTATGAACTAATTGTTTGATTTTTGTTTAAACAAGCATGGAAGCATGATTAATACATATATATAAACCTAATGAGGCAATGTGAGCATGTTTTAGTATATTAGCATGCATGATTAACCAAACTGACATATAGTTTGGAAACGAATTTAAAGTTTCATAAACGACGTTAACATATATGAAGCATGTTTACATACTGACCTTGCAAGCACGTTAGTACCACCTAGAGACACATGAAGTGCATGTTAACTTATCTATATTGGTTCCGTAATAAAATATGAACATGTGAACCTAACTAGTGCTCATTCCTAACAAGAATAGAAGTTTGAAGGTGGATATGATCATGTAAATGCTATATAGTCATTTTGATGTTATGAGCATGTTTAGATAACTTTGAAATATATGAATGAAGCCTTAACTTACATATATAGGTTTCATAAGGAAGCATGAACATGATAGACCTTATTAATGAACTATACTAACAAAGTATAAGCTTTGAACGTGAACGTTGGTATGTTATGACGAGAATTAGAATTTGACATTTATGGACACATGTGATAGTACTCTTAGACTCATTCATGTGTCATGCATATATATATACCCTGATTAGTTGCCATGATTAAAGTTTAGCATGAACAAAGCATGTTTTCAAGATAATAACAATGCTAGCTACATATATGCAATACGAGTACTCATGAGCATGACTAATACAAGTTATATGAATATCTTATGTGTTTAAAAGCAACCATGTTAGACCATATGAGTTCGTGTCCTTGAATGGCTTTAAGTATTAACTTAAGAACCTATACCATGTACGATTAGATTTGGAAAAGTTATACAAGCATGAAAGTATCCTTTAAATATGAATACATGCTACGTGATATTATATGATGTTACTTGAACCCGATTTTGACGGTTAACTTAAGGAGATGCCGTAACTTGCTAAAATGAAATATATTTAGTATTGATTATGGTCTTATGTGATACTAATAATATGCAAGCATGTTTGCAAATTGTTGAGATCTTATATAATATAAGAATGCGTTTAAACTCTAAAGAAGGAACGTTAAGGATAGAAATTATATAACTGTGTAGCTAGGTAAAACTTAGCTTATGTGTTGATCGTATATTCAAAGAGAAAATGTGAAGTTAAATTATATGACTAATGAATATCATATATATATACGTAACTGTATTACGATAGGAATTCGAAAGTGTTGAATTGCTTTTCGTGGATAAACTACGCTAAAGGCAAGTTCTCTTACTTACACTCTTTTAAAGTGCAAGTATCCTAACCGACGCATTTACTTTATGCAAGGAAATCTATAATTGTGAAAGTTTCCTAACTTATACTCTTTTACTATGCAAGTATCCTATCTTGTGTATTGCGAACTAGTTTCCTATTTAATCGGTTGAATCGAATTAGCATACTTGAACTCTTATTTCATTAAAGCTATTATTCATGTTGAACTTAGTATTGTTCTTGAATATTGTGAAGTGTCTATGCCATTTGATTCGGCTGGACTTATGTTATTGAAAAGCAACCCAAACTAATTGATTGGTGCGGGATCTTGTATTTGACTGAGAAGAACAACCTTCTTTTAAGGGAATATATAATTGTCGGAGAACCGACGTGCACACTTGAGTATGGTTGATTGTTATGCATAACAAGGGTACTTTAGGCTGATCACCTACTGTATCTGTTTTTGTTGGATTTTCAGTTTATTACTGTCAATTCTAGTAGAAGTTCATAGTCCTTAGTGACTGCTCAGTATTCAATTATTTAAAATCTTGAATTGACGTATTATTGAATCATATTGATATTATTCTGTCCTTAGCGACTGATATTGAGAACTGTTGATATTCTTGTTATTCTTGAACTATCAAATCTTGTTATACCCTTTCGAGAATTGAGAATCTTATTACTCACCCTTATTGTATATTACTTGCTGGGCAATTTGTGCTCATTCTTGCTTTCCCTAAAACATTTCAGTTAAGGCAGAGCATGGTGAACCTTCGGGCGTTGATAAGGGCAAGGGCAAAGCTACCAACTAGCTTATGTCTGTTATGTTTTAAATATATTAATATTGTGTGAAGATGATGTAGTAAGACTGGTTTTGATTATGTTTAAGCTTAAGTTAGATTATGTAATAAGTCGTTAACTGATATTATTATGTAATCTATTAAGTACTGTAGGTTGCGAGACTTGGGGGAATAATTATAATAAATCATTGTAAATTATTCTAGAATAAATTTTCCGCTGTGATCGTGTGATATTTAATTATTATTATTGTGATGTATTACCATGAGCACGTGATGAGCCGAATTCGAGAGACCAAGTGGCGGTCCTGGAATTTGGGGGCGTCACAGTCCATACAAATTTCACCGTCTTTCTAGTCAAATTGGTCAACGGGGTTGCTATCTTAGAAAAATCTTGGATAAATCTCCGATAGTACCCAGCTAACCCTAAAAAGCTTCTCACCTCCGTCGGTGTTTTTGGTTGTTCCCAATTACTTACTGCTTTAACCTTCGCAGGGTCTACAGAGATTCCATTCTTATCCACCACGTGGCCTAAGAATTGAACCTTCTCCATCCAAAATTCGCACTTAGAAAATTTTGCATACATCTTCTCCTTCCTTAGTGCCTCCAAAATAATCTTTAGATGTTTGGCGTGTTCTTCCTCTGTCTTCGAGTAGATCAAAATGTCGTCGATAAAGACCACTACAAATTTATCCAAGTATGGCTTGAAAACTCGGTTCATCAAGTCCATAAATGCTGCCGGAGCATTAGTCAATCCAAATGACATTACCAAAAACTCGTAGTGTCCATAACGGGTTCGAAACGCAGTCTTTGGTATGTCCTCATACCTAACTTTCAGTTGATGATATCCTGTTCGTAGGTCGATCTTCGAGAAACACTTTGCTCCCTTCAGTTGATCAAACAAGTCGTCTATCCTCGGTAGCGGATATCGGTTCTTGATCGTTACTCTATTCAATTCTCGATAATCGATACAGAGTCCTCATCGATCTGTCCTTCTTCTTAACGAATTGCACTGGTGCTCCCCAAGGAGAAACACTCGGTCGAATGTAACCCTTATCCAACAAGCTCTTTCAATTGTATCATCAATTCCTTCATTTCTACTGGCGCCATACGATATGGAGCTTTCGAAATCGGTGCCGTTCCCGGTGCTAAGTCTATTACGAATTCGATTTCTCTGTCTGGCGGAAGACCAGGCAGATCGTCTGGAAATACATCTTGAAATTCATTCACTACGGATATATCCTTAATTTCTACTCCCTTTTTTCGAGTATCAACGATGTAAGCTAAATATCCTACACATCCTTTCCTTAACAATTTCTTGGCCTGCATCATCGTAACGCAACACGATTGCTTAAGCGATGAGCTACCATAAAACACTACCTTAGACTTACTCGGAGTTTGAAGGTTCACACATTTATTCTGACAGTCAATTATCGCCGCATGGTTATACAACCAATCCATTCCTAGTATCACATCAAATTCTCCCAATCTAATAGGAATCAAGTCTACGCTCAGTTTATATTCTCTAATGTTTGCGCTGATAATCTCGATAAATGTATTCTACAGGGATCACTTCCTTATTAGCAACTTCTATGATCAAAGGATTTTCTAATAGTTCTCGAGGGTGTACTAAGTCTACTAGCAAATTCTTCAGATACAAAAGAATAGGTGGCACCCGAATCAAATAATACATAAGCATTTATATCACTGATTGGGATTATACCTGACACCACATCCTTCGCAGCCACTGCGTCTTGGACGGTCATGTTAAAGGTTCTGGCGGTTGGGCGGTTGGATTGTGCCGGTCCACCGATCATCAGCTTGTTGCCTCCTTGCTGATTACTACCCCCGCCACTTCCCTTCTTTGGGCAGTCCTTAATTCGGTGCTCCGTCGAGCCACAAGCAAAGCATCCTTGTATCTTTTTCGGTTTCAAACAGTTGGGCGAGATGTGCCCTTCCTGTCCGCAGTTGTAGCAAGTGCCACGTCCCTTCCAGCACTCGCCCTGGTGATTCTTCCCACACTTCGGGCATCCTTCAGCCCTCTTCTTGAAACCTCCACGAAAATTCCCTGATTGATTATTGTTGTTTTGTTGTTGTTGTTATTCTCCCACTTTCTCTTTCCCAAATTACTTCCTCCACTGCTGCTTCCTCCGGTACGATTCTCTCCTCCAGCATTCTTTCCTTTCTTCTCTTTGTTATACAGGCTTAAGGCCTCACTGCCACCTTCCGCAATGATTTCCTTTTCCAGTAATGTTGCAAAGGAATCAATTTGAAGAACTGATACCTTATTGAACAGCCATGGCTTCAACCCTTGTTCAAAGCGTCTAGCCTTTCTCTCTTCATCACCAACTTGGTGCTCCGCAAATCGCGCTAGTTCGTTAAACCTAGCCGCGTATTGCGCCACCGTCATCTCACCTTGTTTTAACTCTAGGAATTTCACCTCCATCCTATTCTTCATACTTTTCGGAAAGTAATTCTCGAAGAACAGTGTCTTAAACTTATCCCAAGCTATTATCCCTTCTCCAGCTCTTTGTTGATTAGCCTCCCACCAGTAGTTCGCTTCTCCCCTCATCATGTACGTGGCAAACACCGTCTTCTGATCTTCGCCTACGCTAGCTATAGTGAAAGCTTTTTCGATCTCTTTGATCCACGTTTGTGCGACGATTGGGTCGGTAGTTCCCTCGAACTCCGGGGGTCCTACACTCTTAAAGTCTATAAAGGTTGTTACTGGCACAGTTTGAGGGTTCGGGCGAACAGGTTCATTGTTCCTTCCCCTTAAGGCTTCTCCTAACAAGTCTACCAGTTTCTGGATCGGGTCTACTTGTTCCCTCTCGTTGTTAACAGATTCTTCGGGTGCTGTCAATCTACGTCTGGGCGGCATTATCTGCATCACAATTTTTCATTTTATTATTATTCAAGTATATCACTTAAGTATTTCTTTTAATACTAAAAGAATAAATTTATGACACGTTTCTAAAATCAACTCCATTTATATTCATATGCCATTTCATTTCATTACATGATTGTCCTAGCATACTGCTATAAATGTTATCACATATATCCCCTAATATCACAAAAGACGGGGAATGTACCAACCTACTACCATACTACCCCTCTAACAAAAGCTAACTCGGGGTTTACATCATCATCCCACATCTTACACAAAAGATCGGGATTACAACATAGTATATACAATACATAAAGACACAACTAGTACTACCACTAGACTGGCTAAGGAAATCTCATCCCATCATCCCGCGCTCCACTGCGCTCTTGTACTCCAACTGTGCTATATACGCGACCAGTTCTCGGCTTAAGGTATGTAGAGTCTGTCCCTGTTCTGCCGGGTAGTGGTACACACCATCAATCACCCTTTCAAAAGCTGAACGGAACACATACCCCATCTTGTTCATCTTTCTCTTCTTGCACCTGACCTCGTCCTCAAGGTCGTCAGCTCTCTCATTGGACACTTCCCACTTCTCCTCGAAGTGTAACCTATCCATCACCTCCAACTCTAGCTGAGTACGGAGTGCATCTTTCTCAGTCTTCTCACTCAGCTCCCTCTGCTCAACCTCTTCTAGCTTCTCTGCCAAATCTGCATTCCTAGCCACTGACCTGTGAAATAGAGTCCCCATCTGGATCTCTGCCTCCCTACGGTAGGCAATCTCCACCTCTAACTCTTGCATAGCCAGCTTCCTCTGGTGGTCCTCGTCCCTCAGCTTCTGGAACTTAGACTCTCTCTCGTGGGCCTCTGCCTCCAGCTCCTGGACTCTGCAGTCTAACTCTAGAATACGCTCCTCGTACTCGCCTAACATCTGTTCCTCTATAGTAGCCTCATCAGAGTCCTCTACTGGCTCATCCTCCATCGGCTCCTCCTCTGGATCAGTCTCTATCTCAATCTCGATCTCATCCTCGTCATCAAACTCGGATGGTGCAACTGCCTGCACTGGCACAGCCTCTAGAGGTGCCTCGTATACTACATGTATATCTCTGGGCTCCTCCTCTGCTACTCTACTAGTTACACCTGTGTCTGTCATCCTACAATCACAAACACAAGGTAAACAAACAGCAACTCCATTAAAATGTTAAATAAAACATAAGTTCATTGTATAGAATGAAGTTACATTTCATAACAGACTAAGTCTCTCAAGGAAAACTCTACATGAGTTTTATCCCTTCCTAACTTCTAAGTTCACCTAAGCTATAGTCCAAGGACACTCGTTCCTAAGGTTTATAACTACAGCTTTGATACCAACTTGTGACGCCCCCAAATTCCAGGACCGCCACTTGGTCTCTCGAATTTGGTTCATCACGTGCTCATGGTAATACATCACGATAATAATAACTAAATATCACACGATCACAGCGGAAAATCTATTCTAGAATAATTTACAATGATTTATTATAATTATTCCCCCAAGTCTCGCAACCTACAGTACTTAATAGATTACATAATAATATCAGTTAACGACTTATTACATAATCTAACTTAAGCTTAAACATAATCAAATCCAGTCTTACTACATCATCTTCATACAATATTAATATATTTAAAACATAACAGACATAAGCTAGTTGGTAGCTTTGCCCTTGCCCTTATCAACGCCCGAAGGTTCACCATGCTCTGCCTTAACTGAAATATTTTAGGGAAAGCAAGAATGAGCACAAATTGCCCAGCAAGTAATATATAATAAGGGTGAGTAATAAGATTCCCAATTCTTGAAAAGGTATAACAAGGTTTGATAGTTCAAGGATAACAAGAATATCAACAGTTCTCAATAACAGTCGCTAAGGACAGAATAATATCAATATGATTCAATAATACGTCAATTCAAGATTTTAAATAATTGAATACTGAGCAGTCACTAAGGTCTATGAACTTCTACTAGAATTGACAGTAATAAACTGAAAATCCAACAAAAACAGGTACAACAGGTGATCAGCCTAAAGTACCCTTGTTATGCATAACAATCAACCATACTCAAGTGTGCACGTCGGTTCTCCGACAATTATATATTCCCTTCAAAGAAGGTTGTTCTTCTCAGTCAAATACAAGATCCCGCACCAATCAATTAGTTTGGGTTGCTTTTCAATAACATAAGTCCAGCCGAATCAAATGGCATAGACACTTTCACAATATTCAAGAACAATACTAAGTTCAACATGAATAATAGCTTTAATGAAATAAGAGTTCAAGTATGCTAATTCGATTCAACCGATTAAATAGGAAACTAGTTCGCAATACACAAGATAGGATACTTGCATAGTAAAAGAGTATAAGTTAGGAAACTTTCACAATTATAGATTTCCTTGCATAAAGTAAATGCGTCGGTTAGGATACTTGCACTTTAAAAGAGTGTAAGTAAGAGAACTTGCCTTTAGCGTAGTTTATCCACGAAAAGCAATTCAACACTTTCGAATTCCTATCGTAATACAGTTATGTATATATATGATATTCATTAGTCATATAATTTAACTTCACATTTTCTCTTTGAATATACGATCAACACATAAGCTAAGTTTTACCTAGCTACACAGTTATATAGAATATAATTTCTATCCTTAACGTTCCTTCTTTAGAGTTTAAACGCATTCTCATATTATATAAGATCTCAACAATTTGCAAACATGCTTGCATATTATTAATATCACATAAGACCACAATCAATACTAAATATATTTCATTTTAGCAAGTTACGGCATCTCCTTAAGTTAACCGTCAAAATCGGGTTCAAGTAACATCATATAATATCACGTAGCATGTATTCATATTTAAAGGATACTTTCATGCTTGTATAACTTTTCCAAATCCAATCGTACATGGTATAGGTTCTTAAGTTAATACTTAAAGCCATTCAAGGACACGAACTCATATGGTCTAACATGGTCTCTTTTAAACACATAAGATATTCATATAACTTGTATTAGTCATGCTCATGAGTACTCGTATTGCATATATGTAGCTAGCATTGTTATTATCTTGAAAACATGCTTTGTTCATGCTAAACTTTAATCATGACAACTAATCATGGTATATATATATGCATGACACATGAATGAGTCTAAGAGTACTATCACATGTGTCCATAAATGTCAAATTCTAATTCTCGTCATAACATACCAACGTTCACGTTTAAAGCTTATACTTTGTTAGTATAGTTCATTAATAAGGTCTATCATGTTCATGCTTCCTTATGAAACCTATATATGTAAGTTAAGGCTTCATTCATATATTTCAAAGTTATCTAAACATGCTCATAACATCAAAATGACTATATAGCATTTACATGATCATATCCACCTTCAAACTTCTATTCTTGTTAGGAATGAGCACTAGTTAGGTTCACATGTTCATATTTTATTACGGAACCAATATAGATAAGTTAACATGCACTTCATGTGTCTCTAGGTGGTACTAACGTGCTTGCAAGGTTAGTATGTAAACATGCTTCATATATGTTAACGTCGTTTATGAAACTTTAAATTCGTTTCCAAACTATATGTCGTTTGGTTAATCATGCATGCTAATATACTAAAACATGCTCACATTGCCTCATTAGGTTTATATATATGTATTAATCATGCTTCCATGCTTGTTTAAACAAAAATCAAACAATTAGTTTATAACAGTTTTGTTGCAGAATACAAAAAGCTGAACACAGAGGCTGGCGCTGCGGCGCTGCACCAGTAGCTTAATACTGGCGCTGCGGTGCGAGTGGCGCTGCGTGCGGCGCTGCGGCGCGGGCTGCGGCGCGTGTGGCGCTGCGGCGCGGGCTGCGGCGCTGCGGCGTCGAGGCAGTTTTCTGCGGTTCAGACGGCAGCGAAAACCGACCCAAAACCTCCCATTTCATCGATTTCAACATACCCAGACGCTATTAGACTTGTTTAACTTACTAACACATACATATATACTTATATAACAGTCAATAGCAATTATCAATTCCCAATTTCATGAACACCAACTAATTTCACGATATTTGATGTTTTTACAGAAACCTTAGAAATGGAAACACCAAAAATGAAATTGAAGAGCAATGAAGCATATATAGCAATTCTAATCACATATATAAGTCCTTTAAACAACTAATTATTATTCTCAATTCACAAAACCATAACTTCCAACTGAAATCAAGAATTCACGAATAGAAATTTTGACAGAAAATGACAATGAAGACACGAAGAGGATTTATACCTCTGTAAATGATTTAAGCTTGCTGCTATCTCAATAACACTGATATATATATATATATGCTCTCTAGTCTCACTTAGCCAAAATGCTCAGCAAAAGAACTGAAGAATGAGGAGAGCTTATTTATAGAGAATCCATTATTCAGTCCATAGCTTTGCTCATCATTTTGAACTAACGGAAGAGAGGATTGCATGGTGGTTATGGGAGAGTTGGTATTTAGCAGTTGGCTTACACTATTGAGGCCACTCCCCTTGCAATGATCATTGCTATTTTGCTGAGTTTGAGAAGGTAGGAGTAGGCTAGCTTCATGATGCATTTCACGTGTGAAGAGATAGTGACTATCATATTGGGACAAGCCAAGCAAATCTCAGCATTCTTACAAATGGACTATATGCTACACTTATGTTATATATTATATGTACTCTTAGGTTATAATTACAATGTTCTCCCCATAATGTAATAAATG
This sequence comes from Panax stipuleanatus, assembly GCA_020205555.1. Lineage (NCBI taxonomy): Eukaryota > Viridiplantae > Streptophyta > Magnoliopsida > Apiales > Araliaceae > Panax > Panax stipuleanatus. The sequence continues at coordinate 99,983,534 of CM035125.1, forward strand.
CAATTTGAATACATATAATCTATGTACATTTTATCTTACCGATATAATACAATCGGATACTATTATATTATATCATATATTATTAAATTGTATTACTCAACAATTATTTATAATAGATCCATGATGCATTATTTTAATGTATATCCACACATCATTTGTCACCTACACATATCATAACATATAGTTACTATACATTTAATTCGCATGCTTGCACATATAATTTCTCATCTTATAAATTGAATATTAATTAATAATATACACATATCCTACATCAATCAATAGAATTGTTAACCTCCATAACAATTTAATTAACCCTTATATGATTAATTATCACTTTGATATAAATCTTATTATATTTATAAACACGTTGCTCATTATTATTATGTTTCTTGCAATAATAATAATCACATATTACTAATCAATCCCCATTAGTATTTTATCACAGTTAATTAATATTCTTCGATTAACAATTAATATAGATTAATTGTTCGCTTAAATTAATATAATCATTCTTATATTACGTCACTGTGCCACACAAGGCAATCAACGAGTTTATCACAAACTCCACCAATTTCTCAATTATTATAATTATTCAATTATATATAATTGAATTAATTCATCTCATAACACAAAATCATTTATATTCAAATAAATTCTCATTTCCATTAATATATTTATTTAATAATATATGAAAATTCTCGGGTATTACACATTCTCAAAGTTTCATGTTTTCTTTAGAAATTATTTTCAACTAAGCTATTGAAAGTTGATAATAAGTAAAGCAACTTTAAATCACTACTCATGCTCATTTGTATGCATACTTAGTTATATCAATATGCTAAAAGGTCAGAACTTAAACGACTCAAGGTTCGTCAAGATTTGTTTTCAAAACTCGTACTAAATCATGCTAACGAAATCCATTATGATTAACGTAAACTTAACTATATGTTATGTCTATTATCATGCATGTTTATGTTTTATCACTTAGAATAACAATTTTTATTGTCGGAAGCACTACAATTGCGTAAGTGCATGTCCAATACCCTTCGATTGCTTCTGAATACGTAGCAGTCACAAAGGTGGACATTTTTACCCCTCTTAACAACTTCAAATCAAAAAACTTAAAGAATAAAAGTTGTAGGTCTACTCGTTATCTTTCCGAATCATCCTGAACCGCCTCAATCGAAGTTCGTGTCAAGAAGTTATGCCTAATTTACTACAGCAGGTTAAAATAGTGTGTATTTTTTTTCTAACCCTGCTCCGGCGCAGCTGCGCCCCAAATGGCCTTAGGGGCAGCGCAACTGCGCCACATGAGGAAGAAGGTGGTTCCATACTTGGTTCTTCGCAAATTTTCATACCATTTCTCCTTTCGATCATCATAACGAGAGTTATACTCATCCAAATTAGTTCGTTTTTGATTCTATGGATTCGTAATTCATAGAACTACAACATACCAAAGAATCAACAATTAACATAAATATTAACTAACCCAAATATTAATCCAAAACTTATGTTCATACTAAATTTTCATGTTTTGACAAGTTTGGCAAATTCGATTCTAAACTACTACATTGCATTACAATCATGATTGTAAGCTAGTGTAACAACTAATAAGCATTCTCCAACTACTTAACATCTAATTCATGCCTAATTAAGAATGTAAGACTTCAAGGATGAAGAACAAGGAAAATTATAAATTATACCTCTGCAAATAAATTTGATCTAGATGCTAAACCCACAATGTTGCTATATTAACCTCCCTTATCACAATAGAATTTCTTAGCAAAAGAAATGTTAGAAGGAGGGAAGCTACATATATAAGCAATTGCATGCCCAGTCAATAAGTTCTTCCACTAGTTCAAACCAAGGGATTGAGCAAGAATATGATGGTTAACAAGGAGTGGGTGAGGAGTTGGTGAAACCCATCATAATGCCCACTCGCTTATCATCATTAGCTACACTTTGTTGAATTTGGAAGAAGAGTAGAGTAGCTAGCTTTCATGAGTTCACGTGAGGAAGAAATTGGGTCACTCAAATTGCGACAAGTAATAGGAACTCAGCAACATAGCAATACAACACTTAAGCTATTTATTTTATGTTTACTATGCAAACATAGGTTATATAATATATACACCTTAGATACACTTAGGTTTTAATTACATTTGAACAATGTAAGTCACACTATGATAACTTAATAATGTCATATTAATATAAGTTATGTCATGTATACCCACTCATAAAAGTATACCCACATATATAATAATGTACTTTATGTACATAATTCAATTAATATCGAATATAATACAATCGGGTATCATCATATTACATTATCTCATCTCTATCATTTTAATTATATTAAATTATTGAAATCCTTATCCATTAACAATTGTTTACTTATTACAATATTTATGAGGTACTTATTTAATGTTTCCTCCCACACATTGTCACATACCCTTGTGTATACACTTAATGTCCTTAAACCCATATACTGTCACATAAACATTAATTATGTAACTTACATTATTCATTCAATCATAATATATAGCTCTTATATATTATATAGTCACATTACAGTTGCACAAAGCAATTAGCTTCCATAATACATTAATTAATCTCTTTAATTATTCATTCATTAAATTATTTAATGAATGTCTATTTCATCGATTTGCCACGCTAGGCATACCTCACAAGCTTAATCTTAAGCATATTATCACTTCCACCACACTTAATATTCCTTTAATATAAGGTCTATGTGGCACATGCACTTTAATGCTAAGCTACCTCAAATAATTATACACTTAGAATATGTATAACCTTTATGCTTAGAATAATTAAGATTTACTCTATTAAATTATACAATCTATGTATAATTATTCGATTGTCCTAAGACGACCATCTTCAAGCTTTACATTTAGTCATATCTTAAATGTTAATAAAATATCTTCACCTCTAATTAATATTTATTCCGGATTACTAATTTTCGTAATTAATATTAATTCAATTCACACTTTGCTACCTTAATCCATTATCGGACGACTTGATCACTGATTAAGACACGGATTAATCGTTATTATTCATATCCTAATGTTTAGATTTCATAACTTTATCAAGCTTATAATCTCAACAATAAAATACTAGGGGTCTAGGCCACGTTTGGCTTTTCCCCAATTCTCCATCATTTTAATATTCATTTAATATAAAGTATGGGTGACACATTGTACTGAATTATTTACCCACCTTAAATAATTATACGTTATGAAATTATAATCATGACACCCTTATTTAAAAAAATAATCACTTTCCTTAAAATAATTAGTATGTAAAATACCAATTATTATACTCTAATTCTTTAATTCCTTTTCTTCCATAAATTGTCCCAACACATTTTCAGTTGGCCATAACTTAAATATTAACTTAATGCATAAATTTCTAACCAATATTTATTTATAATTATATTGGTTCTCTTCTTTTATTAATCACTTACCTTTCAAATATTAACCCTTTTATATATTACAATACTATGTAATATATTTAAAACTTCAAATTAACATATTCCTTTTATCCTCTTATGCTAAACATATATATTAATTCACCGTCTTATGTAAGTGAATCAACTCTTTCTCATTCCACACTACTGCCACACATTTCTAAATACTTTGAACATGTTTCTTTAAGTGTTAACTCGTCTAACATCAATTCCCTCTTTGATTTCACATCATCAATTACTATTTTCTTTAATAATTTAAAAATTAACTTTAAGTTTCAAAACTCTATCTTTCCTTAATAGTTTATCCAACTATAAAATCTCATTTGTGGGTTTCTTTCAACCAATAACACAAAATTCAAAATATAACACATATATATATATATTTGAACCCAATACATGCCTTAAGAATTTTATTTATTAAATTCTCATTATTGATAATTCTTCAAAATTCGGGTTCTCACATCCTCTCCCCCTTATAAGGATTCCGTCCTCGGAATCACCGAAACCTCCTCTACTCGGTGCTATTCCGAATATTACATATTTTCTTGAATAATTTTATTCAACCTCTTTTCGGAAGTTTTATTATTATAACCTTCTCAATCGCATTCTACCATTGTCTCCTTTCTAAGGAACATTCTACTTACTACATTCATCTTTCAGAAGAATAAGAATCTTCCACGATTTTTTAATAATTAGGAAGTAGTATGAATAACTCAGATTCCAAATTTTGCTGAGGGGTCACAAGACCGTGAACTTTTCTTCATGTTTACAAAGGCCTCAACACGAGTCTCCACACTGTAAACCAGAGTGTTTATCAATCACAAAGACTGAAAATACCCTCTACGCGTACTCTAGGTGGCTGGCCTATTGTACCACTATGTTGAGCCACAACGTAGTGTTTTGTAACGACTACATGCGTTACGTTCGGAACCATTGTCCCCAAAAATATTTCCCCTTTATAGGGTTGTTCACCTCAGCTTTTCAACATCTAAATCTGCACCAGAGCAATCTGGTTTGGCATAAATACACAAGAATGCTTGAATTCTATAATCACTTCTCAACAGTCGCCTAGCCGAATCGAATAGCTTAGACTCTTATCAACAATTTAGACATCAATCGAAATAATTTAGTCAACTTTTCATAATTTGAAAGAAAACAAAAAATCATTTTATGACGTCAAAATGCCGCACCAACGTAGTAGTACGTTGAAGATTCTGTCATTTTATGACTTTGCCATATTACATCATACCATAATGGGCTGACGATCTTACGATCACTTCCGACACTAGGTTCGTTTGTATTGATGACTCCATCGTTTACCATCCTACACCATATCAAATGATGCACATGGTCAAAATACATTTTGAAAGATTTTCAAATTATTTTTGTCTTAGCCGAAATAAATAGCTTAGACATACGAATAACGGTGTTGTTTTTTAAAATTCTTTGGTTCAATCACCCGACCCAATGTTTTCTCAAGAAAATTGAAGTGCAAACACTAGCACGAAGTCAATAAATTTTAAAAATCTAGCATAGCTAGAAGATTTAGAAAAATCCAAATTTCTCCATCAACTACAATCTCTTACTCCATTGCTTCATCATTTTATCAATCTTTTATACCATCAATGCTTACTATATCAAAACTCTTAATACTAGATATATAATATATCTATTCCCAGTATAGTTCATCGAACTTACCACACCATGGAAGTTCAGGAACTTACCACAATAATACGATTTTAGGAACTTGTCCTAGCAATACGTAGTCCAAGAACCAATCAGGGACTGTCCATATGCTTAGGGGCTCAAAAATACATATGATTATGAGTCACAAACTTATCATAGGCATGAGTCTTAAGAACTCGCACCTAATCTTAGTATTATCTAATTTAATCTTAGAAACCTCTATCTATCAGAATAAACATGAGAAAATAATCACCTTTTCGCCATATGTATAACGATAGCGTGACACTAACATTTCAACGATTATCAATGTGATACACTCAGCGCAAGCACAAAACCTTCGCCTACACAAAGGTTTGTACAACTAAGCCGTCACATGAGTCCTCAATGGAAATCCAACACTTAACTCTATCTTACTCTTCACTTGCTCTTTACTCATTACGAACTTTCTATGTTTTATCACATACAACTCCTTATGAGTTCATCTCGTACTATTTTATAGTACATTCTCTCATAGCATCAAGCTATAACCACTTAGTCATTACAGACCATCTATCATTTCATAGTTCAATCCGATCACGTCGTGATCATCAGTTTACCTTTAGGGTTCTTTCCCTATTATCAACTAAACTCCTTTCGAGTTCATTCTTATTATCTTTGTCATATTCATCTTATAGACATTGTCTGAACATTTTCATTACCGGAGTTAGGAAACTCCTGATTCTCATTCTCTAGATACTTCAAGATTCTTCTTTGAATCTTTACGTATATATTTTAATCTTCATCTTTCCTTCTCTCAAGTTATAGTCTAAGGTACACTTACCTAAGGTTTATAACCTACAGCTTTGATACCAACCTGTGACGCCCCCAAATCCGGGACCCTTCGAAACCTCGGATCCGGTCCGCCATGATACTACTATCGTCAAACTTTTACATCTTTTATTCATTATTTAAAGAATATAACTTTGCTTTATTATAATTTAGAATATAAATTCTTTTCATTTCCAGGATCTGTATAGTGACTCCAAAAATTTATAAGTTCCGATCTTAGTCATTTTCCATTCCTGTCTTACATCATATTCGATGTTATAAAAATACGGAATAATTTAAACTTTTTCAACTTCCTTTGAATAAAATCTTTTTATTGATTTCATAACTTTGAATCAATTACAAATCCCTGAATCAACTATATGATATGAATCATTCTAATTGGGTTATTGTATAAACGTTTAGATCTTAATACGATGTCTTCTATGTATCACATAGTACAACTTTTCAACACAACAAGTGTTATACATCATAAGCAACTATCAAGTACATCGTATAAAACTTAAACATTGTTCAAAACCGTATCTGTGACGCCCCCAAATCCGTGTAATATCGATTACAGGACCTGGTGCTCACTATATAACAAACATCATCATCTATCTATGTAAACTCCAAAAATAATAATAATAATATAACTATTACATACTTATTCAAATAAAATCCCAAGTCTTTACAACCTTAAATAAACTAAAACTGAAACTTAGCGTTTATCGCTACATTACATCATATGCGGAAATATAAACTTATTACATAAGGTAACTAGCATCATTTCATCTTAGATTATCCCTTGTCCTTGCCCGAGCCCTCAGCCAGTTCATCCTTAACTGAAAGGTTTAAGCAAGAGTGAGCACAAATTGCCCAGCAAGTATATAAAGAAGTTTGGAAACATACATCAGGAGTAAAAACATCTGAATGGCTATAACAGTTGAAAGAATTATCAAGTGTTAAACAAGAATATCAAAGATAAGAGTGTAGAATTCTCAATAGCATACTAAGGGGTGTTAAATACCCTGAACGTTACTTTGTTTCATCGAAAACCATCAGACGATTTAACAATCAAATAGATTGTAAACGGTCTCTGCAAGTACTCCAGGTGATCAGCCTATCGTACCCTACATTGTGCACAAGTATAAAGTTTAAACTACATAAGCATAAATGGGACTATATGCCCGACATCTGTTTGCCCGTTTATTCGGGTTGTTCATCTTAGTATTCATGCGAGACCGCAACAAAGCAATTTGGATTGGTAATCATTAAATAGCTTCAACGGATTTGAATTGTTCAAATGTTATATCATTTATCATCAATAATATCTAGCCGAGATAAAAAGCCAAAAAGCATACTAAGAAACAGTTCGATAATGACATGAAACTTATAAGCATAGCAGTTAGAAGAATAACTGAGTAATCATCGATAAGCTTGCAAGATAATTAAAGTTGTATAACGTCACAACAAAGGAAGTTGCACAAATAAATAGCTAGCACAAGTTCAATACTTACCCTTACTGCGATAAAAATGAGTAAGGATTGAATAAATGCCTAATAGAAATTAGGGTTAGAAAACTTGCATAATCAAATCTGAGTAAGGAAACTTGCCTGATATGTCTGCTATTGTTAAAGCTAGTAATTAACCTTCACGTAACCTAATCATATGTGTCACGTTAAGCCATTAGGTTCTCGAACTCTAATTCGAAAGAAAAGGATTTCCTTTCATTTTCATTTCATTATTAAACTACCACGTATGCTATCATCAAGCTAATTCAATCATATAACATGTTGCGTCATAAATATAAAGTGGTTCAATATGAGAATCTAATTAAAAATAAGTTTCTGGAATTTTTTCCCGGCCCGACCCGATCCGGATCAAACCCGACCTGGACCAACCCGGACCGGCGCAACTGCAAAGGCACAAGCCTGATGAGCGGCGCAGCTGCGTTGCTCTTGTTGCCCAGAAAATTTTTGGCATCTTGAGCAGCCCACTTTTCAATTTAATTCCGAATAAACCATACATGATAAGACTATGAAACTTGGACACAACATACTTCATATAGCATAGTATTTTACAAAAATAACACATACCAGAAACTAACATGTTAAGACCACAAACCGGCTACCTAGAAAATCATGCCAGACCGCGTTCTATACTTAGAAAAATTCTGGAAAACCTAGAATCTGCAGATTTTTCTTCTGAACATGCTTGCTTCCGATTTTTATATCTATCTCAATTTAACTCTGTTTGTTATGAAATTTTGTCAGGTTGTACATGATACAACATACTATTTTATAAAATTATTACTTACCATAAACGAGTCACAGAACCCATGATTCCAAAGCTCCAAAAAACACAGATTTCACTTTCAAACCAACTTTGACAAAATCATGATTTTGATTCTAGCATGCAAGGACTTGACTCCTACTGTTCAGACCACCCCCACTAACATATATACACATGTTACAACACTTAAACACACTAACTTTATATGTTTTGATGAATTTAGCATGTTAGTGGCATTTAATCAAACATATAGCATGCATACCCGAATTTCATGATTCTCAATGTACTTGAAACATGATTAAGTCTAGAACTTTCGTTCTCTACATCCACATATCAGTAACCAACATGACCATAGCCTCACAAAATCAAAACAAATCATTTACCCTGGCTATTCATGCTTTTTCTTAACATGTTCTTAAGAACATATGAAATGGGTCATGAATTACCTCTTGGTGCGAATTTCTCCTTGTTTTGATTATGATATTCCTTCCTCCTTGCTTGTTTAGACTCTCCAAATCTCCAGAATTCTCAAGAGCTCTCACACTCTCATTCTCTCAAGTTTATTTTGGTGAAGTTTCTAAGAAAAAGAAAAATACTATAGGAGAGAGATGCTCTTATAGAGCATGAATTCTCATGTAACGTGAATATGAATTCATCAGTTGAGAGGCCCTTGGTGTATCCCATGACCAATTGTGTTAATGAATGAAAATAATGTGGGAGTTGTGAAAATGAAAAGATTTTGGGTTTAAGGAATAAAACCAACTCCCTCCTCCTTCTATATTACTACATACGTATATACTCCCTCCCTTGTCCCAATATGTTGGTCACGTGGGCCCCCTCCAGCTGCTAATCCATTACAAAAATATTATTATAATTAATTTAATCACTTAAATAACCATTTTGACCATTTTGCCCTCCGTAGCCGAACGTTGCGATACTTATATCGATTCCTACTAAAGTCAACGTTCCGGACGTCATGGAACTATCCGTTACGTCAAATTCGTCTCCAAAATTCATGGTTGACATTTTACCCAAAAAAGTCAACCGGTTGACTTTGACCAAAAAGTCAACCGTGACACATTTTTGTGGTTACAGTCTATCCTGACTAATTTCGACGTTCTGAACTCAAATACACAGTCCGCATCTCTAAATTCCTCTTTGAACTTAAACTCATACTTTAATACCATCCAACGAAATTAATAGAATTAATTCCATAACCAAATCAAATAGTTAAATTAATCCAACCCAACTTATTTAAATCCCTCACATCCCATAACTTAAAATACACATACATGTATAACACATATACATCTATTAAAAGAAATCCCACCAAGTTTCACATAAATTCGTTTATTGATACTTAGTAAATTACATAATAATCTCAGATATTACATTCACCCTCCCTTAAAAGGATTCCGTCCCCGGAATCATTACACATCAAACAAAAAGATTATGGTAATTTTTCATCATTTTCTCCTCGAGTTCCCATGTAGCCTCTTCGGTATTGTGGTTCCTCCATACTACCTTAACAGAAGGTATTATCTTATATCTTAACACTTGTTCTTTTCTATCAATTATCTGCACTGGAAACTCTTCATAGGTTAAGTCTTTTTCGAACTGAATGGGTTCATACTCTATGACATGCTTGTAATCCTATTTATAAGGCAGTAAAACTGATACGTGGAACGCGTTGTGTATATATTCTAACTCCGGAGGTAAAGTTATTTCATAAGCCACCCCACCGACTCGCCTTAACACTTCAAAGGGTCCTATGAATCTGGGACTAAGTTTTCCCTTCTTCCCAAATCTCATTTTCCCTTTCCAAGGTGACACCTTCAGAAACACATAAGTGCAGACATCGAAGTCTCGTTGTTGCCGATGTTGATCAGCATATTTCTTCTGTCGATCCTGAGCTGTCACTAATCTCGCTCGTATTGTTTTGATCACATCATTTGCTGCACCAATTCTGGTCATAGCAATTTACGTTCTCCTACTTCATCCCAGCATAATGGCATTCTATATTTCCTTCCATATAAAGCTTCATAAGGTGGCATCCCGATGCTCGTGTGGTAACTGTTGTTGTATGCAAATTCCACCAATGGTAGATAGTCATCCCAACTTCCTTTGAAGTTCATAACATATGCTCTCAGCATGTCCTCCAATGTTTAAATAGTTCTCTCGCTCTGGCCATCTGTTTGAGGATGATACGCCGTGCTCAACCTCAGTTTCGTTCCTATGCGTTCTTGAAAGCTTTTCCAAAAATTTGTTGTGAACTGCGGATCGCGATCTGACACAATTAATACCGGTACACCATGCCTGGAAACGATCTCTTTGATGTACAGCTTTGCCAACTGATCCAAGTTATATCTGATCTTAATTAGCAAGAAATGTGTTGATTTGGTCAATCGATCAACGATCACCCATACTGCATCGTAACCCTTCTGTGTCGTTGGAAGTCCTACCACGAAGTCCATCGTGATATGCTCCCACTTCCATTTCAGAATTTCTAGAGGTTGAAGTAACCCGCTCGGTCTCTGATGTTCCGCCTTAACTCTTTGGCATGTCAAACACCTGCTGACGCACTCTGCCATTTCTCTCTTCATATTGGGCCACTAATAATGTTGGCGAAGATCCTGATACATCGTTGTGCTTCCCGGGTGGATTGAGTAACTTGAGCTATAAGCTTCCTGCAAGATTTCTTCCTTTAATTCAGATACGGCTGGCACCCAAATTCTCCTCTCAAATTTTAATAATCCATCACCACCCACATTGAACTTAAACTTCGCTCCATCTGAAATTCTTTTCCTCACCTTCTCGCATTCTTCATCGCTGCTTTGTTCTTCTTTGATTTTGTCCAATAGAGTCGGTCGAACCTCCATTGCAAACAACTTCTCATCTGACTCACTTGAACTCTTTACCTCGAGTTCCAAACTGGCCATTTCCTTAGTCAACTCCTCTTGAGCCGTTAGCATTGCCAGCCTACCACTGCCCTTTCTGCTTAGCGCATCTGCGACCACGTTAGCTTTCCCCGGATGATACAAGATGTCGTAATCGTAATCCTTTATTAGTTCTAACCATCTTCTCTGTCTCATATTCAACTCCTTCTGCGTGAAGATATACTTCAGACTGTTATGGTCCGTATATATTTCACACTTTACACCATATAAATAGTGCCTCCAAATCTTTAGGACAAATACTACCGCTGCCAATTCCAGGTCATGGGTAGGATATCCCTTCTCATAATCCTTCAACTGACGTGATGCGTACACAATAACTTTACTATGTTGCATAAGCACACAGCCAAGTCCTTTGTGCGACACATCACTGAAAATTACAAAATCACCAGTATCGTCTAGTAAAGACAACACCGGTGCCTCACTCAATCTTTTCTTAAGCTCCCGAAAACTTTCTTCACACATCCTTGTCCAGACAAATTTTACAGACTTCTTCGTTAAATTCGTCAACGTTCCTGCTATCTTCGAAAAATCTTGAATGAACCGTCTGTAATAGCCTGCCAGTCCTAATAAACTTCTTACTTCAGTGGGCGTCTTTGGTTGTTCCCAAATTTGTACCGCTTCCACCTTTGCTGGATCCACGGAGATTCCGTCCTTGTCGATCACGTGACCCAGAAATTGAACTTTCTCCAACCAAAACTCGCACTTTGAAAATTTTGCGTATAACTTATCCTTCCTCAATGCCTCCAATACCAACCTTAAGTGTTCAGCATGATCCTCCTGAGTCTTGGAATAGATCAGGATATCATCTATGAACACGACTACGAATTTATCTAAGTATTGCTTGAATACCCGGTTCATCATGTCCATAAACGCCGCCGGCACATTCGTTAACCCAAATGACATCACCAGAAACTCGTAGTGTCTGTAACGAGTCCTGAATGCTGTCTTAGGTACATCTTCCTTCCTCACCTTCAACTGGTGATATCCCGTCCTCAAGTCTATCTTAGAAAAATATTTCACTCCCTTCAATTGATCAAACAGATCATCTATCCAGGTAACGGATACTTGTTCTTGATCGTCACCTTGTTCAACTCTCGATAGTCGATGCAAAGTCTCATCGACCCATCCTTCTTCTGCACAAATAAAACTGGTGCTCCCCAAGGAGACACTCGGTTGAATATACTTCCTACCCAATAATTCCTGCAACTGTACCATCAGCTCCTTCATCTCTGTCGGTGCCATTCTAAATGGGGCTTTTGAAATCGGGGCCGTTCCCGGTACTAAATCTAGAACAAATTCGACCTCCTTATCCGGTGGAATACCTGGTAATTCCTCCAAAAATACATCCGAAAATTCATTCACTACTGGTATCTGTCCCATCCCTATCCCTACCTTCTGCATATTAACGATATGAGCCAAATAACCTATACATCCCTTCCTTAGCAACTTCCTCACTTGCATCATCGTCAGACAATTAAAGTGTCTCAGCGACTTACTCCCGTAGAACACTACCTTAGACTGATTCGGAGTCTTAAGGTTTATACACTTCTTCTGGCAATCTATCATCGTTCAATGGTTAAATAACTAATTCATTCCTAGAATTAAATCAAATTCCCCTAATTTAATCAGAATTAAATCCACAAGTGACTTTTATCCCCTGATATCTACAACACAATTCCTATAGACATGGCTAACGGGAATTCTTTCCTTATTAGCAACTTCTATGTTCATCGGATATTTTAATTCCTCCTGGGGGTAAGTTTAATCGTTGGGAGAATTCATGCGACACGAAGGAACAAGTAGCACCCGAATCGAATAATACATAAGCAGATATATCATTGATCGGAATGACATCTGAAACCACATCCTTGGATGCGACCACATCCGGAACTGTCATGTTAAAAGTCCTTATTAGCAACCTATGACGCCCCCAAATCCGTGTAACATCGATTACAGGACCTAGTGCTCACGATACAACAAACATCATCATCTATCTATGTAAACTTCAACAATAATAATAATAATATAACTATTACATACTTATTCAAATAAAATCCCAAGCCTTTATAACCTTAAATAAACGAAACTTAAACTTAGTGTTTATCACTACATTACATCATATGCGGAAATATAAACTTATTACATAAGGTAACTAGCATCGTTTCATCTTAGATTTTCCCTTGTTCTTGCCCGAGCCCTCAGCCTGTTCATCCTTAACTGAAAGGTTTAAGCAAGAGTGAGCACAAATTGCCCAGCAAGTATATAAAGAAGTTTGGAAACATACATCAGGAGTAAAAACATCTGAATGGCTATAACAGTTGAAAGAATTATCAAGTGTTAAACAAGAATATCAAAGATAAGAGTGTAGAATTCTCAATAGTATACTAAGGGGTGTTAAATACCCTGAACGTTACTTTGTTTCATCGAAAACCATCAGACGGTTTAACAATCAAATAGATTGTAAACGGTCTCTGTAAGTACTCTAGATGATCAGTCTATCGTACCCTACATTGGGCACAAGTATAAAGTTTAAACTGCATAAGCATAAATGGGACTATATGCCCGACATCTGTTTGCCCGTTTATTCGGGTTGTTCATCTTAGTATTCATGAGAGACCGCACCAAAGCAATTTAGATTGGTAAACATTAAATAGCTTCAACGGATTTGAATTGTTCAAATATTATATCATTTATCATCAATAATATCTAGCCGAGATAAAAAGCCAGAAAGCATACTTAGAAATAGTTCGATAATGACATGAAACTTATAAGCATAGCAGTTAGAAGAATAACTGAGTAATCATCGATAAGCTTGCAAGATAATTGAAGTTGTATAACGTCACAACAAAGGAACTTGCACAAATAAATAGCTACCACAAGTCCAATACTTACCCTTACTACGATAAAAATGAGTAAGGATTGAATAAATGTCCAATAGAAATTAGGGTTAGAAAACTTGCATAATCAAATCTGAGTAAGGAAACTTGCCTGATATGTCTTCTAATGTTAAAGCTAGCAATTAACCTTCACGTAACCTAATCATATGTGTCACGTTAAGCCATTAGGTTCTCGAACTCTAGATCGAAAGAAAAGGATTTCCTTTCATTTTAATTTCATTATTAAACTACCACGTATGCTATCATCAAGCTAATTCAATCATATAACATGTTGCGTCATATATATAAAGTGGTTCAATATGAGAATCTAAGTAAAAATAAGTTTCTGAATTTTTTCCCGGCCCGACCCGACTCGGATCAAACCCTACCCGGACCGACCCGGACCGGCGCAGCTGCGCAGGCACAAGCCTGATGGGCGGCGCAGCTGCGTTGCTCTTGGTGCCCAGAAAATTTTTGGCATCTTGAGCAGCCCACTTTGAAATTTAATTCCGAATAAACCATACATTATATGACCATGAAACTTGGAGACAACATACTTTATATAGCATAGCATTTTACAAAAATAACACATACCAGAAACTAACATGTTAAGACCACAAATCGGCTGCCTAAAAAATCGTGCCAGACAGTGTTCTATACTTAGAAAAATTCTGGAAAACCCAGAATCTACAGATTTTTCTTATGAACATACTTGCTTCCGATTTTTATATCTCTCTCAATTTAACTCCGTTTCTTATGAAATTTGGTCAGGTTGTACATGATACTACATACTATTTTATAAAATTATTACTTACCATAAACGAGTAACAGAAACCATGATTCCAAGGCTCCGAAAAACCCAAAAATTACAAATTTCACTTTTAAACCAACTTTGACAAAATCATGATTTTGATTCTAGCATGCAAGGACTTGACTCCTACTGTTCAGACCACCCCCACTAACATATATACACATGTTACAACACTTAAACACACTAACTTTACATGTTTTGATGAATTTAACATATTAGTGGCATTTAATCAAACATATAGCATGCATACCCGAATTTCATGATTCTTAATGTACTTGAAACATGATTAAGTCCAGAACTTTGGTTCTCTACATCCACATATCAGTAACCAACATGAACATAGCCTCACAAAATCAAAACAAATCATTTACCGTGGCTATACATGCTTTTTCTTAATATTTTCTTAAGAACATATGAAATGGGTCATTAATTACCTCTTGGTGCGAATTTCTCCTTGTTTTGATTCTGATATTCTTTCCTCCTTGTTTGTTTAGACTCTCCAAATGTCCAGAATTCTCAAGAGCTCTCACACTCTCATTCTCTCAAGTTTATTTTGGTGAAGTTTCTAAGAAAAAGAAAAATACTATGGGAGAGAGATGTTCTTATAGAGCTTGAATTCTCATGTAACGTGAATATGAATTCATCAGTTGAGAGGCCCTTGGTGTATCCCATGACCAATTGTGTTAATGAATGAAAATAATGTGGGAGTTGAGAAAATGAAAAGATTGTGGGTTTAAGGAATAAAACCAACTCCCTCCTCCTTCTATATTACTACATACGTATATACTCCCTCCCTTGTCCCAATATGTTGGTCATGTGGGCCCCCTCCAGCTGCTGATCCATTACAAAAATATTATTATAATCAATTTAATCACTTAAATAACAATTTTGACCATTTTACCCTTCGTAGCCGAACGTTGCAATACTTATATCGATTCCTACTAAAGTCGACGTTCCGGACGTCATGGAACTATCCGTTACGTCAAATTCATCTCCAAAATTCGTGGTTGACTTTTTACTTGAAAAAGTCAACCGGTTGACTTTGACCAAAAAGTCAACCGTGACACATTTTTGTGGTTACAGTCTATCCTGACTAATTTCGACGTTCCGAACTCAAATATGCAGTCCGCTGTGATGCCCCAAATTCCGTGTAACATCGATTACAGGACCTGGTGCTCACGATACAACAAACATCATCATCTATCTATGTAAACTCCAACAATAATAATAATAATATAACTATTACATACTTATTCAAATAAAATCCCAAGCCTTTACAACCTTAAATAAATTAAAACTTAAACTTAGCGTTTATCGCTACATTACATCATATGCGGAAATATAAACTTATTACATAAGGTAACTAGCATCATTTCATCTTAGATTTTCCCTTGTCTTTGCCTGATGATCCAATGCTCCAAAGTTGAAGCATGCATTCCTCTTTGGTGCAGAGCAATTGGGAGAGATGTGCCCCTCTTGCCCGCAATTAAAACAGACATTCTTCCCCTATAGACATGCACCCGAGTGATTCCTCCAACACTCCTTGCATGCCTCAGTCCTCTTCTTTGTTTCCCCTGGTTTTCCCCCAGAGTTTCCCGAGTTGAAATTGTTGTTGCTGTTGTTGTTGTTGTTCCACTTCCTCTTGTTTTTACCACTACTGCTGCTACCTTCCCCGCGATTCCCTCCTTCATTCTTCTTCTTTTTCTCCTTATTAAACTTCATTAGGGCTTCACTTCTGCCCTCAGCAATTATAGCCTTCTCCAGGAGAGTCGCGAAGCTGTTCGTCCGTAACACCGAAAGCCTACTGTATAACCATGGTTTGAGACCCTGCTCAAACATCCTCATTTTCCTCTCCTCGATGTCGACCTGATGAGGCGCAAACCTTGCCAGTTCGTTGAACTTTGTGGCGTACTGAGGTACCGTCATGTCTTCTTGCTTTAGCTCCAGGAATCGCATCTCCATGCGACTCTGCATACTCACAGGAAAGTAATTCTCGAAAAATATCTTCTTAAACCCTTCCCAAGGTATCACACCTTCTCCAGCCCTGGTCTGATTTGCCTCCCACCAGTAGTTGGCTTCACCCTTCAGCATATACGTGGCGAAGATTGTTTTCTGATCATCTCCTACTCGGGCGATAACGAATGCCTTTTCGATTTCCTTAACCCAAGTTTGGGCTTCAATGGGTTCGGTGGTTCCTTTAAATTCTGGGGGTCCCGCGCTCTTGAAGTCCTTAAAGTGTGCCACCTGGCCCACTGGAGGGTTATTGGTATTCGGGGTTCGATTCTGAAGTGCCCCAACTAACATGTCTACGAATTGTTGCATGGGGTTCGGTGGACCCCTAGCATTACCTCCTGACCCTTCTGGTACTTGACGACGTCTTCCTCTAGCCATCTATCTGTTTAAATAAACTTAATGTTATCATCTCATAACTTATTCCTACAGCATATATATTTCATATAAAACTTAATCATCACATCACATATTTAAATAAAAGTATATTTATTTAAAAAAAAAAACCATAATCACAAGGTATCTCATCATCTTATGGCAGTATGCCATATACATCTCTTTAACCCAAAACACATGGAAAAATTAAAAACCAAGTTTTATTTCGTAGATAAGCGTTCTATATGCTAGTAGTAAAAGTTCAACACAAATAAACTAAAGACCCCGCCTAATGGCGTCTTCATGCTCTTCATCCGCTATCTCCAGCTCCAGCCCTCGGCTTATAACATGTCTAGACCGGTGCTCCTCACGTGGAAAGTGATACACCCTATGTTGGAACCTCCTATGTGCTGACTTAAATGCATACTTCATTCTATCCATCCTAACCATCTTATCTCTTACTTCTCCTTCTAACTCGCCTGTTAGCTTCTCGGCCCAAACACGGCCTCTCCTCTCATCTCCCCAGAAAGTGGTAATAATCTGCTTGTCAGTTTGGAGACTCTGTATCCTCGACTCCAACCCATTAATGGTATGTCCCAAGTGGGTCCTGATAGCTTCTTTCTCATCCTTTAGCCTGTCCGCCTTCTGACCTGCTGTTCGCAGCTTGTCAGCCAGATCCCCGTTGCTAATTATCAGGTGGTGCACAAATGCCTCCAACAATGCTGCAGCTTACTGGTCCCCCTGATACAGCTCCTCCAACTCATGGACCTTGTCATCCAATTTAGTAATCCTATCCATCAACTCATCCAATAGACCATCCCCAGTAGTTTCCTCGGAGTCCTCCTCGGGCTCCTCTTCCTCTTCAGGATACTCCTCTGGGTCTGAGTCAGCTGCTGCCTCAGCTATAAGCTCAAGTACAGCTGTCACCAACTGTTCACTCACAACGTGAATATCTCTAACCTCATCTTCTCTTGACATCCTACAATCAAGACAAACAACTCGATTAGTATTTTAAAATAGATATTAATTTTGTTTTTAGAAAAATAGATTTGACACAACCCTTAGAACTTTACGTGAGTTCATCTCTTTATATCCTCCACTAACTTCCCTAAGGTTATAGTCTAAGGTTCCTCACCTAAGGTTTATAACCTACAGCTTTGATACCAACCTGTGACGCCCCCAAATTCGTGTAACATCGATTACAGGACCTGGTGCTCATGATACAACAAACATCATCATCTATCTATGTAAACTCCAACAATAATAATAATAATAATATAACTATTACATACTTATTCAAATAAAATCCCAAGTCTTTACAACCTTAAATAAACTGAAACTTAAACTTAGCGTTTATCGCTACATTACATCATATGCGGAAATATAAACTTATTATATAAGGTAACTAGCATCATTTCATTTTTGATTTTCCCTTGTCCTTGCCCGAGCCCTCAGCCTGTTCATCTTTAACTAAAAGGTTTAAGCAAGAGTGAGCACAAATTGCCCAGCAAGTATATAAAAAAGTTTGGAAACATACATCAAGAGTAAAAACATCTGAATGGCTGTAACAGTTGAAAGAATTATCAAGTGTTAAACAAGAATAACAAAGATAATAGTGTAGAATTCTCAATATCATACTAAGGGGTGTTAAATATCCTGAATGTTACTTTGTTTCATCGAAAACCATCAGACGGTTTAACAATCAAATAGATTGTAAACGGTCTCTGCAAGTACTCTAGGTGATCAGCCTATCGTACCCTACATTGTGCACAAGTATAAAGTTTAAACTGCATAAGCATAAATGGGACTATATGCCTGACATCTGTTTGCCCGTTTATTCGGGTTGTTCATCTTAGTATTCATGCGAGACCGCACCAAAGCAATTTAGATTGGAAAACATTAAATAGCTTCAACGGATTTGAATTGTTCAAATGTTATATCATTTATCATCAATAATATCTAGCCGAGATAAAAAGCCAGAAAGCATACTTAGAAACAGTTCGATAATGACATGAAACTTATAAGCATAGCAGTTAGAAGAATAACTGAGTAATCATCGATAAGCTTGCAAGATAATTGAAGTTGTATAACTTCACAACAAAGGAACTTGCACGAATAAATAGCTAGCACAAGTCCAATACTTACCCTTACTGCGATAAAAATGAGTAAGGATTGAATAAATGCCCAATAGAAATTAGGGTTAGAAAACTTGCATAATCAAATCTGAGTAAGGAAACTTGCCTGATATGTCTGCTATTGTTAAAGCTAGCAATTAACCTTCACGTAACCTAATCATATGTGTCACGTTAAGCCATTAGGCTCTCGAACTCTAATTCGAAAGAAAAGAATTTCCTTTTATTTTAATTTCATTATTAAACTACCACGTATGCTATCATCAAGCTAATTCAATCATATAACATGTTGCGTCATATAGATAAAATGGTTCAATATGAGAATCTGAGTAAAAATAAGTTTCTGGAATTTTTCCCGGCCCGACCCGACCCGACCCGGATCAAACCCGACCTGGACCGACCCGGACCGGCACAGCTGCCCAGGCACAAGCCTAATGAGCAGTGCAGCTTGCGCTGCTCTTGGTGCCTAGAAATTTTTTGGCATCTTGAGCAGCCCACTTTGCAATTTAATTCCGAATAAACCATACATGATATGACCATGAAACTTGGACACAACATACTTCATATAGCATAGCATTTTACTAAAATAACACATACCAGAAACTAACATGTTAAGACCACAAATCGGCTTCCTAGAAAATCATGCCAGACAGCGTCCTATACTTAGAAAAATTCTGGAAAACCTTGAATCTGCTGATTTTTCTTATGAACATGCTTGCTTCCGATTTGTATCTCTCTCTCACTTTAACTCCGTTTCTTATGAAATTTGGTCAGGTTGTACATGATACTACATACTATTTTATAAAATTATTACTTACCATAAACGAGTCACAGAAACTATGATTCCAAGGCTCCGAAAAACCCAAAAATCACAGATTTCACTTTTAAACCAACTTTGACAAAATCATGATTTTGATTCTAGCATGCAAGGACTTTACTCCTACTGTTTAGACCACCCCCACTAACATATATACACATGTTACAACACTTAAACACACTAACTTTATATATTTTGATGAATTTAGAATGTTAGTGGCATTTAATCAAACATATAGCATGCATACCCGAATTTCGTGACTCTCAATGTACTTGAAACATGATTAAGTCCAGAACTTTCGTTCTCTACATCCACATATCAGTAACCAACATGAACATAGCCTCACAAAATCAAAACATATCATTTACCATGGCTATACATGCTTTTTCTTAATATTTTCTTAAGAACATATGACATGGGTCATGAATCACCTCTTGGTGCGAATTTCTCCTTGTTTGATTATGATATTCCTTCCTCCTTGCTTGTTTAGACTCTCCAAATCTCCAGAATTCTCAAGAGCTCTCACACTCTCATTCTCTCAAGTTTATTTTGGTGAAGTTTCTAAGAAAAAGAAAAATACTATGGGAGAGAGATGCTCTTATAGAGCTTGAATTCTCATGTAACGTGAATATGAATTCATCAGTTGATAGGCCCTTGGTGTATCCCATGACCAATTGTGTTAATGAATGAAAATAATGAGGGAGTTGAGAAAATGAAAAAATTTTGGGTTTAAGGAATAAAACCAACTCCCTCCTCCTTCTATATTACTACATACGTATATACTCCCTCCCTTGTCCCAATATGTTGGTCACGTGGGCCCCCTCCAGCTGCTGATCCATTACAAAAATATTATTATAATAAATTTAATCACTTAAATAACTATTTTGACCATTTTGCCCTCCGTAGCCGAACGTTGCGATACTTATTTCGATTCCTACTAAAGTCGACGTTTCGGACGTCATGGAACTATCCGTTACGTCAAATTAATCTCCAAAATTCGTGGTTGACTTTTTACCCAAAAAAGTCAACAGGTTGACTTTGACCAATAAGTCAACTGTGACACATTTTTGTGGTTACAGTTATCCTGATTAATTTCGACGTTCCGAACTCAAATACGCAGTCCGCGTCTCTAAATTCCGCTCCGAACTCAAACTCATGCTTTAATACTATCCCACGAAATTAATAGAATTAATTCCATAACCAAATCAAATAGTTAAATTAATCCAACCCAACTTATTTAAATCCCTCACATCCCATAACTTAAAATACACATACATGTATAACACATATACATCTAATAAAAGAAATCCCACCAGGGTTTCACATAAATTCATTTACTGATACGTAGTAAATTACATAATAATCTCGGATATTACAGTATCATTAGATAGTTACGTCGATCTCCTTACGAAACTACGGAACTCTATCAATCAAGTGGCATAATACTTTAATCGTGAGTCCTTAACCTGCAAAAATGTTTATTTGCAAGAGTGAATTTGACAGCTCAGCAATTCTAACAGTTTTCATGCATCACAGAGCATATAATATCATACTCAGTTAATGCATTCATAATCAATTAATATTTCGTACGCATGTTACTTCTCACACAACAGGCATAGAGATTCACTTCACAAGTATATCATCAAAGATCAACTTTCAATCTCATACATATCTCATATACATTTCACATATAGACATCAACATTCTCACAACATAATATAACTCAATTAACAGTTATAGAATTCATATATCAAATACGAACTGAAAGACTTGCCTGGCTCGTAGTTTAACAACTACGACTTAACTGCTTATAGATATCTGCACTTCGTGTAATCCTACACAGTTATATTAAGCATAGAGTTCACACTCATCAGTTATACACTTCCATACATTTCATATGCTCTAAGTATAAAAATAATTGTATATTGTTTTCTAGCTAGGTTTGTACAACCTTCTTTTCACTTTCTCATCATGTTCTTAGAATAACTAAGTATGTATAGGTATACCTTAACCACCCGTACTTGACATCAACATTTATATACATTTATCACACACTTGACTCGTTATGTGTTTGACACATATTTAAAGTTTATAGATGTGTGATCTACCTCGTTCTTACATTTCTCAAAACTTAATAGAATTATCAATTTGGGTTCTATATAACCATTACATGCTTGTATACTTAAAACATCACTTAAGTCTAGTATTATATCTTAAGACATTCATATACACATGCTTTAAGGTTCAAATCATATTTAAAATAATCAGGCAACACAGCCCTATAATGCAGATGCGCTTCAATTGGCCTTGGGATTGGCACAACTGCGCCATTCCCTGACCAGTCCAGAATTAGATTTTGCTTTCTGGTTCTATTTTGGTTTTCTAGCGTGCATGGATACTAATACATCTCATACGCATATGGTAAGAGATCTAGCATTCTTCTAAGGTCAACTCAAGTTTTACTTTCCTCATGTTATGACTTTAGTTTAGAATTTCCAATTAACTAATGTTAAACGAAATCACGAGGCTAACTATATTAACCATCTATCCATGTGTAATATGCATGCTTACATGTATTCAATTTTTTTACGCATGTCTAGTTCACTACTTGGAACTTATTTAAAATCATGCTCTAATGACTTTTATTGTGTCAAACTAGATAAGTGCACTTATAGGCCAAGTTTAATGACATAAATAGTACTAGCATGCCATCCTACAAGTTCAGAGGGTAGGCAACACAATGCTCAGAGGTATTATTTTCATGTTTTCTTTAGAAATTATTTTCAACTAAGCTATTGTAAGTTGATAATAAGTAAAGCAACTTTAAATCACTATTCATGCTCATTTGTACGCATACTCAGTTATATCAATATTCTAAAAGGTCAGAACTTAAACGACTTAAGGTTCGTCAAGATTTGTTTTCAAAACTTGTGCTAAATCATGCTAACAAAATCCATTATAATTAAGGTAAGCTTAACTATATGTCATGTCTATTATCATGCATATTTATGTTTTATCACTTAGAATAACATATTTTATCATCGAGAGCACTACAATTGCGTAAGTGCATGTCCGACACCCTCCGATTGCTTCCAAATACGTAGCAGTCATAAAGATGGACATTTTTACCCCTCTTAACGACTTCAAATAGAAAAACTTAAGGAATAAAAGTTATAGGTCTACTCGTTATCTTTCTGCATCATCCTGAACCGCCTCAATCGAAGTTCGTATGAACAAGTTATGCCTAATTTACTACAGTAGGTTAAAATAATATTTTTTTCTGACCCTGCGCCGGCGCAGCTGCGCCCCAAATGGCCTTGGGGGCAGTGCAGCTTCGCCACATGAGGCAGAAGGTGGTTCCATACTTGGTTCTTCGTGAATTTTCAGACCATTTCTCCTTCTGATCATCATAACGCGAGTTATACTCATCCAAATTAGTCCGTTTTCGATTCTATGAATTCGTAGTTCATAGAACTACAACATACCAAAGAATCAACAATTAACATAAACATTAACTAACCCAAATATTAATCCAAAACTCATGTTCATACTAAATTTTCATGTTTTGACAAGTTTAGCAAATTCGATTATAAACTACTACATTGCATTACAATCATGTTGTAAGCTAGTGTAACAACTAATAAGCATTCTCCAACTACTTAACATCTAATTCATGCTTAATTGAGAATGTAAGACTTCAAGGATGAAGAACAAGGAAAATTATTAATTATACCTCTGCAAATGAATTTGAGCTAGCTGCTAAACCCACAATGTTGCTATATTAACCTCCCTTATCACAATAGAATTTCTCAGCAAAAGAAATGAGAAGGAGGGAAGCTACATATATAAGCAATTGCATGCCCAGTCAATAAGTTCTTCCATTAGTTCAAACCAAGGGATTGAGTAAGAACATGAAGGTTAACAAGGAGTGGGTGAGGAGTTGGTGAAACCCATCATGATGCCCACTCCCTTATCATCATTAGCTACACTTTGTTGAATTTGAGAAGAAGAGTAGAGTAGCTAGCTTTCATGAGTTCACGTGAGGAAGAAATTGGGTCACTCAAATTGGGACAAGTAAAAGAAACTCAGCAACATAGCAATACAACACTTAAGCTATTTATTTTATGTTTACTATGCAAACTTATGTTATATAATATATACACCTTAGATACACTTAGGTTTTAATTACATTTGAACAATGTAAGTCACACTATGATAACTTAATAATGTCATATTAATATAAGTTATGTCATGTATACCCACTCATAAAAGTATACCCACATATATAATAATGTACTTTATGTACATAATTTAATTAATATCGAATATAATACAATCGGGTATCATCATATTACATTATCACATCTCTATCATTTCAATTATATTAAATTATTGAACTCCTTATCAATTAACAAGTTTTTATTGATTACAATATTCATGAGGTACTTATTTAATGTTCCCTCCCACACATTGTCACATACCCTTGTGTACACACTTAATGTCCTTAAACCCACATACTGTCACATAAACATTAATTATGTAACTTACATTATTCATTCAATCATAATATATATCTCTTATATATTATATAGTCACATTACACGTGCACAAAGCAATTAGCTCCCATAATACATTAATTAATCTCTTTAATTATTCATTCATTAAATTATTTAATGAATGTCTATTTCATTGCTTTGCCACACTAGGCATACTTCACAAGCTCAATCTTAAGCTTATTATCACTTCCACCACACTTAATATTCCTTTAATATAAGGTATGTGTGACACATGCACTTTAATGCAAAGCTACCTCAAATAATTATACACTTATAATATGTATAACCTTTATGCTTAGAATAATTAAGATTTACTATATTAAATTATACAATATACGTATAATTATTCGATTATCCTAAGACGACCATCTTCAAGCTTTACATTTTAGTCATATCTTAAATGTTAATACAATATCTTCACCTCTAACTAATATTTATTCCGGATTACTAATTTCTGTAATTAATATTAATTCAATTCACACTTTAGCTACCTGAATCCATTATCGTACGACTTGATCACTGATTCAGACACGTATTAATCGTTATTATTCATATCCTAATGTTCAGATTTCATAACTTTCTCAAGCTTTTAATCTCAACAATAAAATACTAGGGGTCTAGGCCACGTTTGGCTTTTCCCCCAATTCCCCATAATTTTAATATTTATTTAATATAAAGTATGGGTGACACTTTGTACTGAATTATTTACCCACCTTAAATAATTATACCTTATGAAATTAAAATCATAACACCCTTATTTAAAAAAACTAATCATTTTCCTTAAAATAATTAGTATATACAATACCAATTATTATACTCTAATTCTTCAATTCCTTTTCTTCCATAAATTGTCCCAACACATTTTCAGTTGGCCATAACTTAAATATTAACTTAATGCATAAATTTCTAACCAATATTTATTTATAATTATATTGGTTCTCTTCTTTTATTAATCACCTACCTTTCAAATATTAACCCTTTTATATATTACAATACTATGTAATATATTTAAAATATCAAATTAACATATTCCTTTCATCCTCTTATGCTAAACACATATATTAATTCACCGTCTTATGTAAGTGAATCAACTCTTTCTCATTCCACACTACTGCCACACAAGGCTATATAATATTCTATAATATAACTTGATTAACCAACCTTCATTCTAGGTTAATAAACTAACGCGTATTCAAATCATGATTTGCGAACTTAATCCATTCATAGACAACTTAATCATCCATTATGACTTTTATTAACCATATACATGCATTGAAATTCAATTTCACAAACTTGCTCAGAACCTTCTGCAGACAGGCGCAGCTGCGCTGGTCATAAGCTTGGAAGTGGCGCAGCTGTGCATCCTCAGGTCTAGAGGCAGACAAGTTTCTACATTAGCAGAAATAGAACCTTCATTTTTAAATACTTTGAACATGTTTCTTTAAGTGTTAACTTGTCTAACATCAATTCCCTCTTTGATTTCACATCATCAATTACTATTTTCTTTAATAATTTAAAAATCAACTTTAAGTTTCAAAACTCTATATTTCCTTAATAGTTTATCCAACTATAAAATCTCATTTGTGGGTTTCTTTCCACCAATAACACAAAATTCAAAATATAACATATATATATATATATATATATATATATATATTCGAACCCAATACATGCCTTAAGAATTTTATTTATTAAATTCTCATTATTGATTATTCTTGAAAATTCGGGTTCTCACAGGTATGAGATACCGTGGCGATTGACTTTAGTGCAAGTGGGAGATTGAAAGTAGTATGCATACAAGCCAATCATGTATGATGATAAAACATATACTTTATAAACGATTTATTTATTTATTAATAAAAGTATTTATTTATTAATGACATTTAATTATCATTATGACGCTGTTTTTATAATATGTAAATAACCCATAATTTTAAGCAATGCTTTTAGAATAATGACGTTGATCATGGTAATGAGATCTAAATTCTTAGAAAGCTTAAAACTAAAATACTTCCCAATTGTTGGATTACTAAAAAGAGAATTAGTAAATCCGAATAAATTGGTACATATGTTGCTTTCTCATTGGATGAGGATGATTGATCTCATGATCATTTGTGTGGAGACACTAAAACAGGTATGTAGGTGCTTATTGGAGAATAAGTTCACTGAACGTGACTCGCTATGGAATACCTAATGGAGTTTTACTTGCCTGTCAATAGGAATTCCTAATGTGATAGTAGTACAAGTGATCCTTGGACTTGAGATCATTATAGTATGTTGTATGTAATGAATTATACTTTGACTTATTTCTTAAGACCCTTATGTTACGTTTGGATTGGGGTAATGAATGTGGGAATGGAATGACTCAGTCTTATGAAATGAAAAAAATTGTGTTTGGTTGCGATTCGAATGGTTTCTTATTTCTCCCAAATTTATGAATTTTATTACTTAGGTAGGATGAGTATGGAATAACTCATTCCAACTAAAATGGAATGAATCATTCCATTCTCCATTCTATTCCTTCAATCCAAACGTAGCATTAGGTTATATGAAAGGGTATGCTTGGGTATAATGAGTTACATATGGAGATAATGAATGATCAATAAAGAATCTACCACTTCTAGTAAAAAAAGAGATATGTCTTATGTGATTCGTTAAATGACAACCCAATAGTCCTTGGCCAAGACAGAATGAAATTATAAAGGAGTTTCTAATTTGCATTATTTGGAGTTGTGCATTTTCTAATCGAAATACATATAATTAAATAAAATAAGACTTGACAGTAATTCCATGTCTTATATTTAATTGGGACATTATATGGTAGAAGGATTGAATTGTACGATAACTATTTACTCACAGGTTCTTTTATGATTAATGTTGAAATCTATATTATTTGGAAAGTCGTTGATCGCTAGGGAGGCTTATCCTTATTGTAGAATAAATATTATATATTTAAATAGATTATTAATTTAATTTATTTATTTAAATAAGATTAGAATTGTTCAAATTGATTTATTCACAACCGGTTTAATATGGAGAACCTAAAGGGTCACACCATAAAAGGAAGAATAATTATTTAAAAAGGTAATGGCATAATCATAATAATGCATTAAGTATAATTAATTTAATCTATGGTGATAGAATAAATTAAATAGTTTAATGTTTATTATTTAATATTTTAGAAATATTAAATATAAATTAATAAGAGGAGTATTATTAATATTATTACAATTATTATTATTCTAATTTCTAAAGGAGTTTAGGAATTAATTTAATATTAGTACTCTCATTTATTCCTAATAAGATTAGGAGGCAAATTAATTAAAGAAGTTTAATTAATTAAATCTTAATATGTTCGGAAGCCTAATTAATTAAAGGAGTTTAATTAATTAAATGAAAACCTATGTCTAATAGGATTAGAAGGATTGACCAATATCTATATAAGATGAGTCTTATGTCAGATATCAGTTGATGCAATTCCAATTGTTGGAGAGTACTCCTTTTCTATAGAGGATAGAAAACTAGGGTTTAGCCAACCACCCTCCTTCATGAATAATTCCTATTCCTTAGTGGATCACCTCTAGAGGCCAAACACTTGGGTGGCTAACGTTGATCAAAGGAAGGAATCTAACCCAGAAATTCAAGGAGATCACGAAGAATAAGGAGTTGAACTCGTACATGTGGAAGCTTCGTTCTACAAGGGTATGATTCCATAACTTCTTATTTATCGTTTTAAATTAATAATTTGCATAAAGGATGATCTAGGTAATGGTTTTGTTGAAATTTTTTAAACTCTGATATACAATGCTTCTGCTAATTTTTGCAATTTTATTGCATCACGATTTCGTACAAACCCAACAATGACTCCCATGGGGACATAGAGGGCTTATGCCATGTTCAATCTTGTTGATTTTCATTCTCCTTTTGCATATTGTGTGAATAATCTTTGTGTGTGAAGAAGGTCTCAAATCTTTAAGCGCTTTATATTAGTGTCTCGCACCATGTCATCATTTGCATGCGGTAAGGCGCGTTGAATGTATGTGAATGTATGTTGTGTGATTTTTCCACCAAGAGGCAAACCCGCTGGTTGTTTATTACTGGACTCTAAAGGGCGTTCCCTTGTGCGGCTTAGGAAAGGCACCACTAAGATTCACTCTAATTGAAAGATCGAATGTTTCCATCAAGTAAATTGCGAACATCTGGGAACCTTCATTCCGAAAAGCCCGTGAGAGTAATCCTAAGATAGGTCAGCCTCTAAAAAACCCAAACGTATAAGATGTTTTTTCATGCCATGTTACTCTTTCATATGTATAAATATCATCCATCTTGAAATTGTCATTTATATATATACTCTTATCATGTCATCAAAAATAACTAACCTCGGGTTTTGCAAAAAAGATTAAAAAACCATCAACCTTGATGCATTAACATATGATGTGTAGATTGGTCCTAGAACACGGTTTCGAGCCAAAAAGGTGAGATCACCACCAGCCAAAATGGCTGAGAGCGGCTAATCTGAACCCATTCCCGTATCTCAAGAAACGTTTAAGGAGTTTAAGAAGCAGATTGCCGAAATGACCATTCTGTTAAGAAGCAGTGTAAAATAGCTCAAGACCCCAAACTGAAAACTTAGACTGAATCCTCTGCACAGGGAGATATGTGAATACCAGGAAAAGATAGTGATACCCAAATGTCTACTCCAGTATTCCCAATTGACGTCAGATCATCCAAAGAGGCTCCGAATAAAAATTTGATGAGGGAAATAATAGACCTCTGAGAGGACAGAGAAACTGGAGACATCTGGAAGAAAGTTAGACCGATGGAGGATGCCATCTGATCCAATAAGGGGACAGGATCCCACGATAGTGTGAATTACTTTGACGTATGTATCTTCCCAAAGGCGAGATACCTAGACAAATTTCAAGTCCCAAAATTTGATAAGTGTAATGGATTGGGCGCCCCCTACATCCACTTGAAAGTCTACATATACAAGATCGGATCATATGCCGAGGATGAGAACCCCTTCCAAAAGAGCCTTACTGGTGAAACCCGAACTTGGTACGCCCGGATTGATAACTCCAAGGTCCATGGTTCGAAAGATTTAGCTCATGCTTTCCTCAACTAGTATAGCTTTCAATCAATGGCCCCTGATCGCTACCAAGTGACCAAGGTTAAGAAACTGAGCAATGAATCGTCCAGGGAGTACACATAGAGGTGGAGGCACATGGCAACCCAAGTTAGCCCGCCAATGGACGAAGCTGATTTGGTGATGACTTTCATTGACATCCAAGAAGCACCCTATTATGAAAGAGTCCTAGCAGAAATAGGCAAACTTTTCTCCGAAATGATAAAACATGGGGATATGATGGAAATGGGTTTGAAGTTTGGCAAAATCAAAGACCTTACCACCTTTGAGGTAGTGACAGAGCATATACAGTCGGGCAACTACTTGAACGCTCCTACATAAAAAGAAGAAAGAAGATGTCTCCTTAATATTTTAAGGGTAATCTGCGAATAAGAGTGATAACCCACCTATACATAAATGAGGCAATTATACTGCATTTCAACTGCCTACAAATCCCCAAAATCCTATGGCACCGAGGGTCAGGGAAAATAAGCAAAGAAGGGTATTCACTCCCCTAGGGGACTCGTTGGAAAATATATTGGCACTGTTGGTTGCACAAAAGAAGATCAATGAGCTCGCTCCACCTGCTGATTCTAAATGAAAGCAGTATGATCCCAGCAAAAGTTGTGCTTATCATTCCGGAGTACCGGGGCATGATACTCAAGATTGTTGGACCTTAAAGCACAAGATTCAGAATATGATCGACAATGGGGAAATTGTGGTGAGAGCGCTAGAGAAGCCAAACGTCAATAACAACCCCTTACCTCAGCATAATGCAAAGGGAGTCAACATGATCAGCGCGAGAAGTCAAGAAAACCGCAAATACTTGAGGAAATTGGGAGAAGCTCTCGCTATAGTTGATCCTTTAATATGGGGGTACCTGGGGGAAAGATATATAGTGGAACAAAACATGGCCTCAATCAAGGTACAAGTGGACCATTTAGCGAAACTAATTGTATACCAGCATCAGGTGACCCGACAGTTGATCGACCAAGTTCTCCGAGGGCAGATCAACATCGCATCTCCTAAAGTTGTCCCAATTCCTAAAGTAGATCATATTTGCCTCCAAGATCAGAGCAAATGGACATAAAAAATGGCGAGAGAATCTAGATTTCACCTCCGATGAGAATTTGCGGCCAAACAAAAATTTACCTCCCTGGGGCAGTCTAGGGAAGAAATCTTGCGCATGTTGATCAATGATGGGAAGATCACGGAGTTCTTACCACCCCCGGATTCTCGATCAAAATGTTTCAACACCAATAAAATATATCTCTATCATTCAAACACCCCTGGACATGCCACGAAGAAACGTTGGGCCTTACGTTATCTAATTCAGAATATGATCGAATCTGGCAAACTGGAGATAATGAATGAGGATGAGGTCTTCCCTGATGAAGAAATAATATACCCTCAAAGGGTGGGATGTTCGAAAGAAATGGTGGCATTTATCACGTAGAAGGAACCTCCAATATGCACGTAGCCATCTGAGGATTATCTGACGAGGGAGAAAGGGCTCCAGTGGAAAAAGATACTCCAAAGCCATTGATATTGACTCCTCACCGTAAGTCCCCATTTCCAGTCTGCAAAAGGTTCCGTGGAATTATGGAGAAAATAAAAAATCGACGATTAATTGTACGACGGTCTTGCCATTAGATAATCCACTATATCTCCCCGGTCGGATAATGAATCCAATAGCCAAAATGATGGGAAAAGTGCCACTTGGGAAGATTATGGATTTTCTTAATAAGATGGGACATAACTAAGAGAGAACGGTGAAGCAGCTAAAATAGGCACCACCCCAAATCTCCATTCTACACCTGGTATTGGCCTCCGATGACCATCGCTAGATTCTAATCCAAGTGTTGGAAGAGGCACACCTGCCCAAAACCATTGATATCGAGAAGTTCCAACATTTGATTAGCCATGTACTGGACGGTAATGTGATATCCTTCACCGATGACGATATATCAGCAGAAGGAACTGGGCATCGTAAACTATTGCATATCACGGTTATATCGTCAAGTATATGATAGGATAAGTACTAATCGATGGTGGTTCAGCCTTGAACATCTGCTCGTATGATACCTTAGAGAGGATGAATATCAACCTTAATAAGATTCGGGATAGCCATGTTGTAGTTTGAGCTTTTGACTGGTCACAGAGAGATACAGTAGGGAAAATTGAACTTCCCGTGGAGATTGGTCCATTCGCCTTTAACATATCCTTCCAAGGATTGAATATTACCACGGAGTATAACCTGTTATTGGGACGACCGTGGATTTATATGGCTGGAGTCATTCCCTCCACTCTTCACCAGTAACTAAAGTACATTATCAATGTCAGCTTGGTCACCATCAGTGATGAGCCCGAATATCCAATTTATACACTGGGAGGTATGCCCATGATCAGCTTGAACGAGGGCATTGAGCCTGGGAGTTTTCAAGTCTTTGAAGTAAGCACTCCTAAATACCAATCTGTGGGTTCGCCAGCCTTGAAACCCTAATATCCCCTAAAAAGTCGATCAAGAGATGCTCACCCAAGGACATTGACTAGGCCAAGGGCTAGGTAGGAATGGTCAGGGAATCAAAAACCCGATTCATATACCGACGCAGTTAGGGAAGGCCAGAATAGGTTACTTCGGGGGTCCCAGACACCGCAATCCCCACAAGAAGGTGTCAATCCACCTGCTAACCTCCCTCATGCTAAACCTCATCGAAGCGAGTTTTAGGGATTCAGAGAAAAAGATCCCTGCCAATGTGCCAAGCCTCCTCATACCCAAGGTTAATCAAGTCAGAGACGGAGAAACCGATGAAGAAGCACCTGTCGAAGATATGGAAAGGAAAGCCTGGAGCGAGAATTTCCTTAAGGAAAACCAGTTACGATTTATGAGTAGCTTTTACCTCGCCAAAGGTGTCACTAAGAATTCTATTGGGGTGGGCCCAGTAGACGATCAGTCTAGCCTTCCTTTCATTAACTAGGCGAAAGTTAGCATTTCGAAGGAAGATCCTAATCCAGGATTCGAACCAGTCATGGTCATCCTCTAAGATAGCGATGGCTCTAGAGATGCCACCATCTTGGCCATCCTCGAAGATCTGACTACTAACAATTGGACGATCATCCCTCAAATTGTTTAGAAAGTTTAAAAATATGAGGATGATCGGTTAGCTGGGAATGTTACATTTAATTTCAGTCTACTTTATATTATCTGCAACTTCTTATTGCCTTTTGTCATATTAACTGTTGAAGGTTTTCTAGTTGACAATTATTTTATATATATTAAGCAATTAAGTTTTCTTCTTAGGTTTCCAAATTTGAGTATTTCTAGCCCTGTCCATAACTTACCAAATTTGAGTTGTGACTACGATTTTGATATAGAATTGGACTTTAACTTGATGGGGATTGAGTAAGAGTAAGTGGACGATGAAGAGATGCCCAAGGAAATCAAAGGATAAGTCAAAGACAAACCCAACCTTGAGCAAACCATCACCATAAACATTGGAACCTCCGACAATCCCAAAGAACTACAAATCAAAACCAATCTCCCCTCTAGCTAATAAAAAGAAATAATCAAACTCTTAACCCAATTCGAGGATGTTTTTGCTTGGTCTCATGAAGATATGATCGATTTATCCATAGATATAATCGTCCATCAGTTACTAGTTAAAGACGGGTTCAAACAGTTAAGCAGAAGCTAAAAAGGTTGAAACCAAAATATTGGAGCCTGAAGGTCAAAGAAGAAATCATTAAACAGTTCAAAGCAAGTATCATTATGGTGTCAACCTACCCTGAATGGTTATCCAATGTGGTCCCAGTGCCGAAGCCTGGTGGAAAGGTATGATTCTGCATAGATTATCTAGAGCTCAACAAAGCCATCCTTAAAGATAACTTCCAAGTGTCGTTCATCCATATGTTGTTAGACAGTATAATATAACATAGTATGAGATGTACTCATTTGTCGATTGCTTTGCCGAATACCATCAAATCATGGTTGCTGAAGAGGACAGGGAAAAAACCGCCTTCATCACCCCTTGGGGCACTTTCTGCTATAGTAGATTGGCATACGTCCTCACCAACGCCGGTGATACCTATTAGAGGGCTATGATGGAGTTGTTCCATGACATGATGCACAAAGAGATTGAAGTATATGTGAACGATATCATCGTAAAGTCCAAGAAAGAGGATGACCACAGTACCCATCTCCGGAAGCTGTTTGATCGCCTTCGCAAATATAACTTGAAGCTGAACCCAGGGATGGAGTCCCGTTGTTTATGTACATATCAGTTAACTCCAACGCCATGGGCTACTTGCTAGGGCAAAAAGACGATATAGGCAAGGAAAGGGCCATCTACTACCTCAGTAAGCGATTCAGTAGTGGAGAGCAGAAGTACACACTAATAGAAAGGACTTGCTGCGTATTGGCCTGGGCCGCTATGAGGTTATAAAATTACCTGCACGGCCATGCGACTTATCTCAATTCCCCCATGGATCCTTTAAAGTACATTTTTAGCAAACCGATGTTGAACTGCCAATTATCCAAGTGGCAGCTAATCCTTCAACAGTTCGACATCGTCTGTGTGACCCAAAAGTCCATCAAGGGACATGGAATTACAGACCATCTATTGGCAACACCGACAGGAGGTTTTGAGCCTTTTAAGACATACTTCCTTGATAATGATGTGATGGCGATTGAACAAGCCAATAGGGAAGATATGGGTCAATTATGGAAATTATACTTTGACGGTGCAACAAACACAGAAGTTACAGAGGCATGGGCAGTTCTCCTTTATATTACTGGGGAGAAATACCCCGTAGCAACCAAGTTGCATTTCAACAACTCCAAATCCACAGCAGAATATGAAGGATGCTTTATGGGGTTAAGGTTGGCTCAGTCCATGGGGGTTAAACGGTTGGCAGTGTTCTTAGATTCAGAGCTAGTCATTAGACAATCCACTGGGAGCCTATAGTACCCAAGAATTACATCTATTGCCATACCACCGCCACATTATAAAAATGGCGGGAGAGTTTGAAGAGATTGCCTTTATGCATATCCCTCAGAATAGAAGTTGTAACGAATGAGATTTTGTATATTAGTTTTAATATTTATTGAGTTAAATAAATACTTTAATTATTGAGTTAAATAAAAAAAATTATGTGATTATGTTATAAAGTAATTTAATTAAGTACAATATGTTAATATTAAATTGATGTGTAAGTAATTTTGTGGTATAGTTCTAATTTAATTGAGATATTTAAATTAGATGAATATTATGTGGTATTTGTTACATAGAATTATGATTGAATTATAATTGTGTAGCAATTTGATTTATGTGACAATTTTAAGTAATGAATGAATGTTAGCTTGTATTTAATTAAATTAGAGTGTTGGGATTTAATTAAATAAAGTGTGACATTGAAAACTATGTGTTAAATAATTTATTAAAATACATAAAAAGGGTTTTAAATTAGTTTTGCCAAACAAGGTCCTTAAATCTGCTTTAAAGAGTTTTTACTAAATAGGGCCTTAACTACTAAAAATTTGTTTTGAAAATTAATTGGTTTTTGCCAAACAAGCCTTAGGGCTTTTGATTTTCAAAATAAAAAGTACTTGATATATTATTAATAAGGGAGTAAAGTTTTTATCAGTTTATATTATATGTATATTATATCTATATGTCAGTTATATGATATATGATATACTACGTGAAAACTAGAGTTAGAATATCAGGCTAAGAAAAGAGAGAAAGCAGAGAAAGAAAAGAGAGAGAAAAAAAGAAAAAAGAAGAAAGAGGAAGCTTTGTTAATCAAAACCAATAACACCATCATCTTCTTCTTCCAAATAACAAAAGGGATTAATCTAATTTTATTTATTGTTCTTCATTGATAAACATGTTTTAGAACTTCTCTGTAAAAATAGTTTTCATGAAAATTATGTGATTATGATTTATATATGTTGTATTGTATATATATAATGTTATATATGTGTTATATGACAAATTAAGTGGTTTAATTCATGTGAATATGATGAACATTAAGAAATCATATTCATAGCAATTTACAGTGAATTAGTTTTGAAAAATGGTTGCTTTAAAATCAAAATTTATGTTTGATGATGTTCTATTATATAAATTGATTATGGATTATGATAATATGTTAAGAAACGAAAAAAACATAATTTGAACTGTGTGTTTTGGCTTAAAAACGAACTCACAGTGTTGATTTCCATCAAGAACACTTAACAATGGCTTTTTCTTCAAAATAACAAAATTAAAGGTTTTTAATCATGTGTTGTGATATATATAAGTGTCAAAGCATGCTACAACCATAAAGTTATTATTCTATGAAATTTTATATGCATTATATGTGATGCCCTCATAATAGGTTCAATACACAACCAACCCATTCTGAGTCGCCAAATACATGGTACAGAATTCAAATACAAATCTTCCTTTTTACAACTATTACCATGTATTATATAGTATGACAGGATTCGCACCTAAATTATTATAATGTCATATCAAATAAAGCAACATTTATTTCAAGTCCTAAAATGAACTCGAGAAGATTTATGCTCTCATTATTCTAATGGGGTGCATTTTTGACGCTTCTAGAGTCGGGTTCACATCACCCTATTTGATTCACCAAAATCAACAATTAAATGTCGTATAAGGTACGACCCACACATTTTTAAGTTCTTAGTACAATTATTATGACACGTTGTTCTATAACTTGATGAGGACCGTGACTAATATGAAACACCACTTTCTACCCAGGTTCTCTCTGCAAGTTCCAGCTACACTTTTATTTCTTGAAAGGAATTATGAAGTAAAAGGGGTGAGCACAACTAGCCCAGTTAAGAATATCAAGACTAAGATAATTAAATTATCAATAACATTTATCAATAATAAATCAGAGATTTAAAACATATGGTAGATGATAAAAATTATCAACTATAATTACAGCGGAATCAACAATCCATTAGAAGAGTCAAATAGACCATAATGTCTATTATCTTCTCCATGTTAAAAGTCCATCATCAATATTTTATTCCTGTAATACCCATCAACAGTTCTTCGTTGTACCCAAGACAAAGAGAACTTTCATCACCTGTCTTTATCTTCTCCATGTTAAAAGTCCATCATCAATATTTTATTCCTGTAATACCCATCAACAGTTCTTCGTTGTACCCAAGACAAAGAGAACTTTCATCACCTGTCTTTATCTGAAACACCAAAAATCATGGTTATACCAATTCACAGTTCTTATTCATAATCATGCTAATAAATTCATCTTTGCACTACGAGCCAAAGATATTAATCAATAGTTCATCTTTGCACTACAGGCCAAAGATATTCATAAATCAATAGCTCATCTTTGCACTACAGGCCAAAGATATTCATCAATAGTTCATCTTTGCACTACAGGCCAAAGATATTCATAAATCAACAGCTTATCTTTGCACTACAGGCCAAAGATATTCATCAATAGTTCATCTTTGCACTACAATCCAAAGATATTCATCGATCAACAGTTCATCTTTGCACTACGGGCCAAAGATATTCAACTATATACCAATTAACATTTCATCTTTGCACTACAGGCCAAAGAGAAATTTCACCACAATTATATATAAGAAGATACAAATAGATCTTATTGATTTTCAACTTAATCACCCAGAGTCTAAATTACCAACACGATATCCAGAAAATTGATTAGAATATAAAGTTCAAGTAAATATAAAGTTACCGGATCAAACATAATAACTTAAAACTGAATAGAAAGATTCAGGTCAAGATATTAGATGAATCACAAACCATTAAAGATATTCTAATTATTTCACAACTTTTCACCATTTAATAATAAGCTGAAGAATGAATAATAATCTTTTACAATAATATGGAGTATGAAAGAAAATGATATTCCTTTACCATATTAAAAAAAAAGTGATACCACTTACCATATCACTCGACTAGATGTTGCTTTCGATGAAAGTGATCAACCTGAACAATGCTTGCACTCTTTATCAACACTTGGAGTAACCTTACACTCAAAAGAAATACTCACAATATTAGCCTCACAATATTGTTACAAAAGAATTTTATATTTTTGGTGTAGTCGTGTGTGTTTAGTTACTCAACCTAGTAACCTATTTATATTAAAAATCGAGAAAACAACTAGCACACCAGTTTTGACAAAATAATCAAATGAGCTATATAAAAATACTGATAGTGAAATTTATGGTCCAGCAAAGAAAATTAAACCAACTTGTACACATTTAACAAAATTTGTTCAATAATAGAGTTGTGGTCCATACTACTTTAGGAAAAGTAGAGTGTCGGCAAGTCTTGCCAAACTCACTTCCGTAAAAAAAAAAAAAATTAACAAACATTTGCATATCATACTTATCTTTAATCAACACCTTTATTCATCAATTATTTACGTATTTTTAATCTTTCAATAATTATTCACAATCATTATTATGGACTCACAATACTTTCAACTAGTCTTATAATATCATAATTGTTATTTATTAACATATGTAATAAATAATTACAAGCATAAATACATGATCTCCAAAAATTTTAAAGGCCTCAGTGGTGTCTTCATCGGCACAACTCACTTACGTTAATGGAAATTTATGTCCGGCTTCCCACCACTAAGCCACCATCTCAAGTGATGATAAAATTAATACAATAATATAAATATATAACCATTTATTAAATCAACACATTACTATAAACAATTTAATTTCTACAAAATGTCGGGGTCACCA
This sequence comes from Panax stipuleanatus, assembly GCA_020205555.1. Lineage (NCBI taxonomy): Eukaryota > Viridiplantae > Streptophyta > Magnoliopsida > Apiales > Araliaceae > Panax > Panax stipuleanatus. Next base: position 100,022,235 of record CM035125.1, read on the forward strand.
AAACATATTTACCTTGAATAAAATATAAACCAACTAATAATTCATAATTCATTCACGGTGCCTTTATTTATCTCATAAAATCATTATTTTTATTTTTATCATAACTCATTCGTTACTTGTGCGTTTACATCCCGACACCTCATGAGCTTCCTAACACTTTTAAAATATTATTCTGAATTCCAAACCATTTTTCCATTTTTCGGATTATCCGGAAATTTTATATAATTATTTCTATTTATAAAAACTATCATTTAATAGCCTCAAAATAGAAATACTAACTCTACATACTTTTATATCTTTACAACATCATTAATATTAATCTTATATTATGATAAGATTTTTTTAGTAAACTTTATAATTTTCCACCATTCATAGAATTTTTCGTTAGTTTCCTCTATTTTTAAACTAACTATAAATAGCTTAAAAATATAAGAAAATATTTCTGTTATTCCATAATTTTCCAAAACTGTCAAGAAATTATAAATTAATATTATAGGTTTTTCCACCAAGTTTCATAACTAATATACCGAAACTTGTAAGTTAATAACAAAACTTAAGAAACCCATATATGACAATTTATTTTTAAAATGTCAGTCCACTATTATGGTATTACTACTATTAATTAAAATTTATTTGCCAAAATAATTGATTTTAACAGTAACTAGACTTCAAATAATCCAATTTAGTCTCAAGAATCACCCAAATCAGATTTAAAATCATTAAGTTATACATTTTTAAAACTTAAGGTATGTTGCTGAAAATTCTGCTAAAAAATTCTGAATCAGTCACTTCTTAAAATTAATAAAAAATCATACGTTAATCTTTAACAGTTCCAAATTTGTGGACATATACTCAACTTATATATGTATAATATATCCAAAAATTACAACGATCCAACGGTTGGATTAAGAATTATAATTCACGCAATAGAGCTTAAAAAACTGATTTTTTGAACTATAAGTCCTTCAGACCAGTTTCATTCAAACAGTCACTACGAAAAATCTACAAGGAATTTTTGGGTGATTCAAATTTCTGTAATTAGTTTAATTCCAGAGCTTTCTTTTGATATAAATCTCATCTCCTAACACATTATACACAAAGAGTTATAGATTTTACAAAATCAAGTAGTAAATTAATTTTCTAAAAATTTCCAGATTTTGTTCTTCTTTTGATTTCTTGATTTCTTTCATTTGATTCATGTTTATACAAGTTTAATCCATCACAAATTTATAAGCATAATATATCCTCTTTCCATAAATTTCATACAATTTAATAACCAAAGATTAATAAAGGCTTTGATTTTACCCTTTTTGTTTAGTTTTTTTCTCTTCTTTCTTCCTTCTTCTTTCTCTTCATCTGTCTCTCCCTCTCTTTTCTGAAAATTTTTGCTACCGAAGAGAGTATGAAATGAAGGGGAGGGCTGATCATTAGCCTTATTATGCCAATTACTTAGCCACCTCAAGTCCACATCTCATGCCCCATCTCATTTTCTTAGCCAATCACAAGCTAGTTAGGTGAGGAAATTGGGAAATAATTTGGAAGTATGTGGGAAATAATTTCCACCATTCTCCACTCAATTAGCAGCCCCTTTCTATAGACAATTAACCAATCAACCAATTAGAGGAGAAGTAGGTGAGAAAATAAGGAATGAATTGGAAGTATAAAGAAAATGAGGAAACCCACTTCCTAATCTTACGGGTTGTTTCCTCCTTTTGCCCAAGATAAGATTTTATCTCTCCTCAAAATTCCAAATTCCAAATTCCAAATTCAGCAACCCTCTTAGCATATTTAATTTGTTCTTCACATTTGTTAACTTAATTACTCATTTAATTCCCCATTTAACTAATTTATTAATTTAACAATTTACAATTTTAGAATACTAATCATAAATTAAATTAGACTTTTATTTCATAAAAGTCGGGATCTTACATTTTATATACTGAATTGTGAGTTTGGTGCGAGAAAATAAGTCAAATCGGCTTTTTCCTGCACAAAGTCGCGAACTGTCAGAATGGTCTGCGCAGTGTCGCGGCCGCGCCACTCCAAGGCTTCTGTGGAACGCGTCGGCGTCATGCAGCGCGCCCGCGCTGTTCTAAGGCTTGCTTGGAGCGCGGCCGCGCCAGCCATGCAGATTGCTAGAAAATTAGTTTTAAATGTAAAACTTTATGAGAAGGATAATATAATAACTATAAAAGCATGTTAATGAAATTGGACAAAAATGAATTATATTTATCAATATGAAATGTATAATTTAAATTATAATTTGATTAATTATAATTTAATTAATGTGAGTGTATAATTTATATTTGATTATATCTTGATTGACTATTTAGTTTTATGTGAATATGTGGTTAATCCTATTATGTGATTTAACCTAATAATGAGTTAACCTAGATAGGTTAACTAAGGATGTGTGTTAGTTATATGGTAACTAATGTATGATACTATTGTTAATTACATGTACGTAGGATAATTGTGGAACGTGATCGTAATTGATAGCTTGCGCTCGATGCAAGTGTTCTAAACTCAACTTTATTTTATTGAGCCAATTCCTAAACTTTACTTTTACATTGTGCAAGTTATTTTGTACTCTTATTTTCATATTGAGCAAGTATTGAAATTGTTGTTGAAGTAGCGTGATCTTGACTTAATTGTTCAAGAAAGATCTATTTAATCTTTCAAATGCTTTAAACTAAATTCTAAAGCATGACTGTTGAGTATGACTCATAATTGTTTTATAATTCTTTATTGTCAAATTTTTATTTATTGTAAGTTGATTCAACTACTCCTTAGTTGATGATAGTTGAACTCCAAATTACCTTTTTAGCTTATCCAAACCAAACTTAATTTCTTTGGTGCGGACATGATAATAGGGGATTATCATGCGAAAGCGTTAAGATGTTTGTGCACAATACATGGTACGAAGGGTTGATCCCCCTAAGTACGAGTTAAGAGTTCATATAGTCTAATGACTGTTAAAGGTTTTAAATAGAAATGTTTATAACCTGGAACATAGTTCAAGATCTTATGATCCTTAGATGATTTCTAAACTATATACTCCTTTATTGGTGTTCGATGAATAAAATATTATTCAATTCAGTTAAAGCTATTCAACATTATGTCATTACTATTGTTTGTTATTTCAAGTGAGCTTTTATTTTGCTCACTCTTGCATTATATACCCCTTGCAGCTAGAGTTGATAAAGTTGATGAACTGTCAACTAGCAAAGGCAAGACCAAGATGAACAAGTGAAGACTTGTTTATATATTTGATTACACATTGTAATAAGACTTAATTTTATTATGTGATATTTTATTTCCGCATTGACGATGTTAAGGTTAGATAACCCTAGGAATATTTTTGAATATGTTGTAATCCTTTTATAAGGAAGATTTTTATTTGATTATAAAGGTTGTAATTTATTTAACATTCCCTATTTATGGGCAGTAGTTATGCTTTATTTAAATAGTGAGCACCAAATCCCGTGGAATTGAAGTACCAAAATTTGGGGGTGCCACAAAAATGATTTCGTCGACACATTGGCCACACTAGCCTCATTAGTGAGCATATCAGCAAGGAAAGGTATGTCCGTTATCACCTTCACGGCGCAAAATGCACCATCTTATAGAAATAATGTAGGGGATATATCCGATGAAATAGCTCCTATTGAACCACCTTGGTACCAAGACATTAAGGAGTATTTGCGAGACAAACCCACCCCCGAGGGGGTGAGTCATGCTATAAAGAAGCAAATATAGAAAATGGCAATGAGCTTCTATTTAAGTGGGGATGCTCTCTACAAAAGGGACTTGGGCATAGGCCTTTTAAGGTGTCTAGACAAGGATCAGGCCCAAAGACTTATGAATGAAGTGCATGGTGGAGTATGCGGAGCACACATGAGTGGACCCTTAGTCACTAATAAGATATTAAGGACATGGCACTACTAGATATCCCTCAAAGCTGATTCTGATGATCACGTCAAGCACTGCTATCAATGCCAAATCCATGCCAACATTATTCACGCACCTCCGAACCAGCTATATTGCATGACTTCACCATGGCCGTTTTCTATATAGGGAATGGATGTGATTGGACCCATTGAGCCCAAAGCCAGTACCGATCACAGATTGATATTCACCATGATTGATTACTTTATCAAGTGGGTAGAAGCAACCTCCTTCCCTAAGGTTACCAAGGAAGTCATCGTTAGTTTCATCAGAAACAACGTCATCTGTCGATATGGACAACCCGAGGTTATCGTATTAGGCAACGCCAAGAATCTGAACAATTAGTTGATGAGGGGACTGTATAGCAAGATCAATATCAAACACCTCAACTCGGTTATTTATCGTCCGAAGATGAATGGCGCGGTGGAAACCGCCAATAAGAATATCAAGAAGATAATAATGAAGATGCCGACAAACTACCGGGAATGGCATGATTTATTGCCTTTAACCATGCTCGCCTACCAAACATCGAATCAAACCTTGATCGAGGCCACCTCGTATTCACTAGTATATGGCATGGAGGTCGTGCTTCACATAGAGGTGGAGATGGAATTGTTAAGAGTGATACTGGATTCCCAGATAGAAGAATGTTAATGGATACAAGATCGATATGATTAGTTATCCCTGATAGATGAGAAAAGTGTTGTCGTTATCATTCACAGTCAGCCATACCAGCAACGGATGTCCTAGTCCTATAAAAAGGTATGACCCCGGGAGTTCAAGGAGCATAAATTGGTACTGAAAAAGATAATTCCTGGCCAAGACTCAACCAAAGGAAAATTTTCCCCGAATTGGGAAGGACCCTTTGTTATTAAGGGAATCTTATTGGGCGGAGCCCTAAGGTTAGAAGAGATGGACAGTGAAGAATTCCCCCAACTGATCAATTCCGACTCTGTGAAATGGTATTATGTCTGAGATCCCTTTTACAAGCATGAATCCTGTATATATATATAAAAATAATCAAATCGTCAGTCAATCAAGTCAAGCATGAATTACGAAAGACCTGATCTCCCCCCATCCACAAGAGTACGTAGGTAGCCATTTATGGTGCAGTCTAACCCTCGTAAAACAAAAACAAAAAATAAAAAAAATATACATTATTACCTTATATCCCAAATACTAACCTTAATATTTAAACCCATCCATAAAACCAAAATATACCTAAAAACCCTCAAAGTCAACAACCCATGCTGAGAAGACCTGGCGGTATCTCGACATCGCGTCATCGAATCTGGCTCAAGTCTTGGAGATGAAGAGAATAATGATATATCGAGATAACAAGTCATAGGGATAAAATGGCAATCAATGTACAAGGCCAAGACATACTTAAACGAGGGAAGTTAACTAAACATGTTCCTTTTTATATATACAACTGTTTTAGAATACAAAAGTGATTCTAGCATATGACGAAAGATAATAACATAGTTTATGTAGGAAAATAAAGTGAGACTATAAATCTGAGGTCATGTGGGACAACATCTCCAAATACCCAGTTATCTCTGCAGTCGGAGGGGCGACTGTGAGCTCCTTCTCCAGCATATCAATCAGCCTCAAAAGCTCTAATGCTGAACTAAAGGTCCCCTCCTGACTCTGCACCACATCTCGAGCATGATCGGCTAGCTCATCCGCAAAAGATCGGAGTGCATCTCTCTCAACGATAACCTCACCTCTGACAAAGAGAGTTGCATCCCTCTAATCACTAGCAGTATCCCTACCCGCCAAAGGGATCAACATCAAGGCCCAGACCTGATCCAGCTCAAAAGTCAGAAGATGAACCTGATGCTCTAGCGCCTCCCTAGATATTGAAACAAAACTTGGAGCAGTACTAACCAAAGACGCTGTTAAACTAGTGAACAACTCATCCTTTGTCAAAGATATAGGATCCTCCATCGGCTGCTCCTCATCAATGGAGCAGTCCCATGCCTTGTTCTGATCTACTACATCTGAGGCTAAATCTGACTCTAACCAGGTTGAATACTCTGCCGATCGGCCAGGATGGCCATCTCTGAAATCTGTAGTCTACCGATGGGACCAAAACCCATAGACTTGTGCTAAATTAGCATCGATAGCTAAGCAAATATAAAAGCGATAATCCCCGGCCCCCTCAAATGGATGAACATCCTGGTGCTGATCAAACTGACCCATCACCGCAAGAGGATGATATGTGGTCACACCCCTCAAACCAGTCAAGGGAAGGAAATCTAAATAAGCCACATGAGAGATAAAGCTCAGGAAAGAACAATAGTCAGAATACATGACAATCTCAAACGGATCCTTTATAGCATCCAGAAACTCTGTCCAAAAGGCGATGTCTATGCACGAAGATGGACGAAAGGAATAGGTCAAGGCCATACCATGACCAAAGCAAAATTCGTGCTGATGAAGCCGACTAATCGATCTCAGATTGGTCATAAACCAAATATACAGAAGAACGAGGCTACCTCTAAACTCATGGTCCCCAAGAGTCCTGCAGAAGGATGCCGATGTCAATGTTTCTGCCAAGATAAGGGGGAGAATGGTGAAGTCGTCCTGAAGGGCCCTAACGACCATCGACATCCCAACGTCAAGATGATCGGCATAAAATGGCATGTACAAATATAACAAGACGCACATGATCAGGGCATCTACCCGTGATGTATGCCACCTCTCCTCTAAAGTGGCGAAATCTCCCCGATGAACAATGAAGCTATCGGCGAAAGCAAAGAAGTAAATTAGAAAGTCAATCGGGATGATATGACTACCACCTACCTCTACCAACACAACTGACCTCCGTAAATTGGTAGTGGTCATGAATTGGCGGCACATATAACCCACCGCTACCCAAGCACAAGGTCCTTCCATCGACAAGCCTGAGATGAGACCATACTCCTCCAAAGTAGAGGGCAACTCGTCTAAAATAAATCTGAATATGTGTCGCTCTAAGATCCTGTAACGCCCCCAAATTCAGGTATTTATACCTCGAATTCCGTGCATCGCGATCTAATTGTAATATCATACTAAAATTACCAACAACGTAATAATAAAATAATTTACATTGATGTAATATAAATATCTTGCCCAAGTCTCGTAACCGTTACTAAGAAATTACATAACAAGGTCCATAATATTACTTAATACATAAACATTAATCAAGTCTTAATACATAATTTATAATAGATTTAATACAACATTATAAATAATTTCTTCTTATAGAGGAACAAAGATAAGTCGTAGCTTTGCCCTTCCCTTTATCATTTCCCGAAGGTCCACCCTGCTCTCTCTTAACTGAAATATTTAAGGGAAGCAAGAATGAGCAACAAATTTGCCCAGGAAGTAATATAACAATAAGAGTGAACAGTTATAATGTTTGAATCTCAATGGTATAACAGTAAATATAGTTTAGGAATAACAAGAAGTATCAATTGATCTAAATTTGTCCTTTGAATTGAAATAAGAGTCACTATGGACCAAAAGATATCAACAAGATTCAAAGGTTTAATCATTTTAAAGTTCAAGAAGATTGAACACTGAGCAGTCATTATGGACCAAGAACTCCTACTAGAATTAACAGTATTTTACTGATAACCCAATAGAAACAAGTATAATAGGTGGTCAGCCCAAAATACCCTACGTTATTCATAACATTTAAACATGCTAGTATGTGCGCACGTCGGTTCCCCAACAGTTATATAATTTCCCCTTCAATGAGGGTTGTTCATCTCAGTAGATTTATAAGAGTTTGCACCAAGTCAATTGGTTTGGATAACTTTCTAACACATGATATTAGTCTAGCCGAAACAAATGGCTTAGATAACCTTTATAATGCATTTAGGAATAATATATAAGTTCAATGCTTGCAACATAATTCAAAAATATAGTTTTGACTTCAAACCAAACTTTGGAGTATGAATAATATTTTTCAAGAGTCTGGATAACACAAGGGTTATTTCATAGAATGATTATAAGATCAATAAGTATATTTGCTCAAATATATAATGGTATAATAATAATTAGAAGCTTTCATAAATGAAACATTCGAAAAGAGTAGGAAACTTGCATAATGCACCAAGTTGTGTAAGTTGCACAAAAGAAATAAGGTTTAGGTACTTGCACAATATCCAAAGTTGTGTAAATTAGAGAACTTGCCTAAACTGCTGCTTATTATTTAACTCTATGATTTTGCTCTTTGGATAACCTACATTAATCATAATCATCCTAATAATTAATCCCTGCTGAGTAATAATAATTGATGTAGGCCTAAATGCAAAACTCTCCTATTTAGAATTATAAAAGTCTATTATGCCTTAAATGTTTATGTAATTATTTGTTATTAACCAGGTGACACTCTTGTCAATTTTTACTTTATTCTCTTAATACTTCTAAGTTGCTTATATCCCATGGGTACATGACAGTGTATGACAGTTAATGGGTTCTATCTCCATTTCCTTCTTTAGCTCTCCCAACTCGTCATTATCACACTATTATAGTGTTGGCAGACTGAAGTTAGTCTTATTAAGGATTTGTAAGTATTTAAACAAGTCTAGAGTAGGAATTTTCAGTGTTTGGTCATTCTGCAAGAGTGGTCTACGATTTACAGACACTCCACGGTTTGTGAAATCACTTTCTGATGGTCGGGTTCACTCCATAATTTGTGAGAGATCATCTTCGGATGGTCGGGTTCACTCCACGATTTATGAGAGAGTTTCATGATTAAAGTGAGACCACACTACGATCGTGGGGTTCAGTCTCAGCTAGCTCCAGACAGATACCAGATAACCAAAATCAAGAAACAAAGTACTGAGTCATTCAGAGAATATGCACAACGATGGAGACGGGTTGCAGCACAAGTCACTCCATCCATGACTGAGTCTAAGATAGTCATGACCTTCATCGATATTCAAGACACTCCATATTACAAGAGGGTCCTAGTAGGCATAGGAAAACCATTCTCTGAGATGATCAAGCACGGAGAGATGAACGAAATGGGGCTGAAGTCTGGGAAGATCAAGGACCTGACCGCCTTAGAAGCTGTGGCCGAACATATCCAATAAGAAAATTACGGGAGTAATCCACAGAGAGCACATAAGAAGAAAGAGGAAGAAGTGTTCTTAGTATTGCAAGGACAGAATCCAAGAGGTCATTCAAGCAATATGCCCATTCAAAGGAGGAATTATGCCCCTTTTCAAGCTCCAGTTCAAACCTCAAACCCTCCATTTCAAAAGACTATGGAGGCCAGACGTCGGAGAACATTCACCCCGTTAGGAGATTCACTCGAGAATGTGCTGAAATTGTTAACCGCACAAAAAAAGATTGTGCAACTCCTTTCACCAACCAATACGGGTGGACGGAATTTCGACCCAAGTAAGAAGTGTGCTTACCATTCTGGATCCCCGGGCCATGACACACAAGACTGTTAGTCTCTCGTGCACAAAATTCAAGACTTGATTAACAACAGAGAGATTGTTGTAACAAAGCCCGAGCAACCGCACGTACAAGATAATCCCCTTCCTCAGCACAAAGAGGAAAGTGTCAACATGATTAACACATAAAATAGAGAAGGATCTAAATACCTTCGATACGTCAGAGAGTCAACCCAATCCAGCAATAATAGCCCAGACAGTTGGGAAGTCTCAAAAAGGCGATTTCTGATAGAATAGGAGATCAAGTCTATCAAAGAACAGATTGGACAGCTAGCAGAATTGGTTGTATACCAACAACAGGTCACCAGACAGCTGATCAACCAATCTAACCAACATGAGGCTAGTCCTCCCACACCAAAAATTAGTCCCATTCCCATGGGGGATCATTACTGTTTTCATCAACAAGAACCCTGGGCCGACAAAATGGCCAAGGAAGAAAATTTTCAAGCGGGTCGGGAATTTGCCTTTCAAAGGAATTTCACCAATCTAAACCAGCCTATGCAAGAAATTCTCCAGATGTTAATCAATGAGGGAATGGTTGCAGACTTGCTACCCCCGGTAAACCCTTGATCCAGAAAATTCAAGCCTGACAGAATCTGCCAGTACCACTCCAATGCACCCGGCATGATACTGAGGATTGCTGGGCACTTCGTCACATAATTTAGAACATGATTGAGGGTGGTGAACGGATAAGAGGAAATCGAGTTCTCGACCTCCCAGGTGAAGACACTCTCTTTATTCCCACTGCGTGGAATCAGGATACAGTAGCTGTTATTTCCTGTGATAAGGAGTCATCTCTCACACCCTTAGTACTGCCAGGGAAAGGGGTCCAAGAAACACAAGCCTTTAATCTTTCCCTTCAGACCTCTGTATGCAGTTATCAGTTTGAAGAGGGTCCCATGGAACTACAGGAATGACGAAGGTTCCACCTCAAATAACATTGCCATTGTACCAAAGGAGAATCTATTGTACCTGCCTCAGCGGGTGATCAAATCAGTCATCAAGGTCAAAGAAAAGGTGGCTAAAGAGAAAATTGAAGAGTTCCTCAACAAAATGGGATACAATGAAATTAACGTAGTGCACATCCTGAAAGACGCACCCAAGAAAATGTCCATCCTAGACTTGGTCTTATCATCGGTGGATCATCGTAACATTCTGGTGAAAGTACTGGAAGAAGCTCATCTGCCACATACCGTGGATGCCGAGAAATTCCGGCACGTGGTAGAACACATTTTCAACAGCAATGTGATATCTTTCACTGACAATGATATACTTGCAGAGGGGATGGGTCATCGCAAGTCATTACACATAGAAGTGATGTCATCCGGGTATGTGATCGGAGGTGTGCTCATAGATGGAGGATCATCCCTCAACATCTGTCCCTACGACACCTTGGAGAGAATGAAGATTAGCCCGAACTGGATCAAAACCAGTTATGTGGTCATCCGGGCCTTCGATGGATCTCGCTGACAAGCTATGGGAGAAATAGAGCTTCCACTAGAGATTGTTCCGCACACTTTCTATGGGTATTTTCAGGTGCTCAATATCACCACTGGGTACAACTTGTTGGTGGGAAGGCTATGGATCCACATGGCAGGGGCATTGCCATCCACCCCCCATCAATAACTCAAATACATTATCAACGGCAACCTAATCACGGTGACTGCCGAACTGGAATACCCTGTCTGCATACAGGGAGACATGCCAGTGATCAGCATGGATGCAGGGATTGAACCTGCTAGTTTTCAAGCCTTGGAGGTGAGCGATACTCAATACCTATCAGTTGGGGCACCAGCCTTAAAGCCTAAGGTCTCCCATGAAGTGATGACAGTGGGCCAGGAGATGATATCTTTGGGTTTCCAACCTGGGAAAGGATTAGGAAAGAATCAGCAAGGTATTATAAGTCCAGTCCAAATCTTGAGCCAGTCAGGGAGAGCCGGATTGGGTTATTCATCTGGGTCAAGCCGTCGGAACCCACATAATCACCCTAAGGCACATGCTTCCACTATACTACTGCCAAACCTCACTGATGCTGGCTTTGTAAAGCCAATGAGGAAGATTCCTACTGTGATATCAACCATGCTGTTTCCTCTAATCATACCGGTCAGGGAAAGGAAATCCCCAAAGCCTGAGGGTGATAGTAAAATGGGAAAAGAAAAGATCATGTACGAAGGACAAGACCCATTTGCTAACATGCGGGTTATCATAAACTAAGAGGGTATGAATGATGAGATCCCAGACAGTGACGACGTGGATCAGATTCAAATTCCTTGCATCAAGAAGGCAAAAGGGGGCAGTCCAAAGAAAAACCCTGGCCCTATTGTAAAGGATATCTTAGTCATTATCCGAGACGAGGAAGTAGAGCACAATTCCTTGATCCTTGCTATTTATGAGGATCTAACCCTGGATAACTGGAGCAGCATCCCTTGCCTCAGTCAAAAAGGGTAAAGGGGTAGAGAGTCCGTCTGCCCTGTAACAAGATTTCGTTTACTGCTTACTTTTGATTGCACAGCTATAGCAATAACTTTTGTCATGCTTTGCTAAATGGTTTGTATATTTAAGCAGTTGCATATATTAAAGTGAAAGCATTTTTGTTTTCAGGACTCCAGAGTTGGATTTGTTTGTCACTACTGATGAGATGCCAACCTGTTAAAGTGACTACAACTTTGATGTAGAACTGAACTTCAACTTGATGGATATTAATCAAGAGGAGGAAGATGACTATGAGGTGCCCGAGGAGATCAAAGAATGGGTCGACGACAAACCCAAACCGAACCTCGACCAAACCACCACTATCAATATTGGAACCTCAAAAAACCTCAAAGAAATCCAGATCGGCATAGACCTTACACAAGATCAAAAAGTCGACTTGATCGAACTCCTAACACAGTTCCAGGATGTGTTTGCGTGGTCACATGAAGACATGATTGGCCTATCTACTGATATTTTCATCCATCGAATGCCCATCAAAGATGGATTCAAGCCAGTCAAGCAAAAGCTCAGGCGTTTGAAACCTGAATGGAGTCTGAAAGTCAAAGAAGAGGTCGTTAAACAATTCAAGGCCGGAATCATCATGGTATCAACATACCCGAAGTGGCTGTCAAACATAGTTCCCATACCTAAACTCGGAGGGAAAGTACGAGTATACGTGGATTACCGAGATTTGAACAAAGCCTGTCTCAAGGAAAATTTTCCAGTACCTTTCATCCACATCCTGATAGACAATACAGCACAGTAAGACATGTATTTGTTTGTGGATTGTTTTGCTGGTTACCACCAGATCATTGCTGCTGAAGAGGATAGGGAGAAAACAGCTTTCATCACTCCCTCAGGAATTTCTGCTATAGGCGTCTGTCCTTTGGCCTCATTAATGCTGGCGCCATGTATCAGCAAGCCATGATGGCCCTGTTTCATGACATGATGCACAACGAGATAAAGGTTTATGTGGACGACATCATCATCAAATCCCGGAGGGAGGATGATCACCTTGACCATCTCAAAAAGCTATTCAACAGGTTGTGTAAGTACAACCTCAAGCTAAATCCCGCCAAGTGTGCTTTTGGTGTCAAATCAGGTAAGTTGTTAGGATTCCTAGTGAGCAATAGAGGCATCGAGCTAGAACCTGCCAAGATCAAAGCCATCACTGAGATGCCAGTACCTCGAACAGAGAAGGAGATACGCGAGTTCTTGGGAAGGATTAATTTCATAAGTAGGTTCATTTCCCAGCTCACAACAACTTGTAAACCCATATTCAAGCTACTCAGGAAGAATTCCTCCACCAAACGTAATGAAGATTGTCAGAAAGCTTTCCTTGCCATCAAGAAGCAGCTGATTGAAGCACCAATCTTGGTACCCCCAAGGGACGGCGTTCCCCTGTTTATGTACTTGTCCGTCAATACCAATGCAATGGGTTGTATGCTGGGACAGAAAGATGATAGTAGCAAGGAGAGAGCCATCTAATACAGCAGGAAAAGGTTCAGTAGTGGTGAATAGAAGTACACCCTGATCGAAAAGACGTGTTGTGCGTTAGCATGGGCCGCAATGAGGTTACAACATTACCTCCATAGGCACACGACCTACCTTATATCCCGCATAGATCCACTTAAGTACGTATTCAATAACCCAATGTTGAATTGTCAACGGTCTAAATGGCAATTGATCCTAAACAGTTTGATATTATCTATGTGACTCAGAAGTCCATCAAAGGTCAAGGCATTGTAGATCAGCTAGCTGAAGCACCATCAGGAGGGTTCGAGCCCCTAGAGACTTATTTCTCATAGGATGGGATCATGACAATTCAACAACTCCAATAAGAGAATACAGTCCAGCTATGGAAAATATATTTCGATGGAGCGGTAAACATGGAGGGTGCCGGAGCTGGGGCAGTCCTTATCTCTGGTACAGGAGAACAATATCCTGTGGCTACCAATCTGCAATTTGGCAACACCAACAACACAGCCGAGTATGAAGGCTGCATAATGGGGTTGAAGTTAGCCCAATCCATGGGTAAACATCTATTGGTCTTTGGAGACTCTAAATTAGTTATCAGACAGACCACCGGGGCATATCACACCAAAGAACTGCATTTGCTGCCCTATCACTGGCAGGTCGTTAACATATCTTTGGATTTTCAAGACATAACCTTCATCCATATTCCCCGGGGTAGGAATGACTTCACTGATGCATTGGCGACGTTGGCTTCCTTGATCCACATATCCGATAGGAGTGGGATTCCCTGCATTAAATTCATAAGTCAGAAGGCCCCGACATACGGGAATTACATTGGAGAAGTATTAGATGAAATACCTCCTATCCAACAGCCTTCGTATCAAGACATCAAGGAGTATCTCCGAGATGGATCCACACCAGCTGGAGCAAGCCAATTCTAGCGGAAGCAGATTCACAAAATAGCTATGAAGTTCTATCTGAGTGGAGATGCACTTACAAAAGGGATACTGGAATAGGCCTGTTAAGATGCCTTGATAAAGAGCAAGCCTAGAGATTGATGTATGAAGTCCACGGTGGAGTCTGTGGTCCACACATGAGCGGTCACCTGCTGGCCAAGAAAATATTAAGAATAGGGCATTACTGGATCTCTCTCAAAGCTTACTGTGATGATCATGTCAGGAGATGCTTTCAATGTCAAGTCCATGGAAATGCCATACACACTCCCCCAAATGAGCTACACAACATGAGTTCACCATGGCCTTTCTCCATGTGGGGAATGGATGTGATCGGTCCAGTAGAATCAAAAGCTAGCAATGGTCATCGATTCATCTTCACCATGATCGATTACTTTACCAAGTGGGTTGAAGCTGCCTCCTTTCCCAAAGTCACCAAAGAGGTCATCATTAGTTTCATCAGAAACAATGTCGTTTCTCGATATAGACAACCGGAGGTGATCGTATCAGACAACGCCAAGAACCTGAACAATCAAATGAAGAAAGAGCTATGTAGCAAGTTCCACATTAAGCATCTCAATTCCATCATCTATCGGCCCAAGATGAATGGTGTTGTTGAAGCGGCAAACAATAACATCAAAAAGATCATGCAGAAAATGTCCGCCAATCACAAAAAATGGCCTGACTTGTTTCCTCTAACTCTTTTAGCATACAGGACGTTAATGCGCACTTCTACTGGGGCTGCCCCCTATTTATTGGTCTATGGCATGGAAGCAATCCTTCCCATAGAAGTAGAAATGGTGTTCTTGCGAGTGTTAATCGACGCTCAGATGGGCGAAGATCAATGGTTGCAAGACCGATACCACCAACGGTCCCTGATAGATGAAAAGAGGACTACAGCCATTTTTCATGGGCAGTTATATCAGTAAAGGATTGCTCAATCCTACAATAAGAAAGTCCAAATACGGCAATTTAAAGAAAATAACTTGGTGCTGAAGAAAGTTTTGGCCAATCAAGACGAAGCCAAAGGAAAGTTCGCCCCTAATTGGGAAGGCCCTTTCATTGTCAAGGAGGTGTTGACGGGAGGAGCTATCAGATTGCAAGAAATGGACAGAACTGAATTTCCCCAACTCATCAACTCAGACACCATAAAAAGGTACTATGTCTAAAACACATGCATACCCGCATCCTGGTCCTGCAAATCAAATCAGGTTTGATTTTCATTAGAAGTCAAAACTACGAATAACCTGATCTCCCTCAACCCGGGAGTACGTAGGCAGCCATTCCTGGTGTGGTCAAACCAAACAAAAAAAATTTAAAAAACTCATCAAACCAAACCCAAAAGAGACACTTCTCAAACCTCTCACACAAAAAAATTTACTACGAATGACCTGATCTCCCTACACCCGGGAGTACGTAGACAGCCATTCATGGTGCGGTTTGACCTTCAAGAAAAACTAAAAACCAATAAAAACTAGTCCCAAGACACCGAAGCCATATAAAACCTAAAAACTATCAAGCCTCCTTGGTCAACAGACCTATCTGAGATATTCTCTAACATCTCACTATCAGTCCATCAAGGAGAAGCTCAACATACATCAACAACAGCAAGTCATAAAAGAAGTGGTAATCACTCAGCAATGACAATACATATCCAAACAGGGAAGTGAATCAAAATATATTTCTCTAATATTTAATACTGTTTGATATATATATAGTGTCCTATACATGAAAAAAATGGCTGATCTAGTATATGTAGGAAAAACAAAGCTAATCTATGGACCCATGGATAAGCGGGATAGCAATACCAACATGGCATCTCTCTATGAAGATGGAGGAGCTGCTGCAAGCACAATACCCTCAGCCTCCATATGGGCCAAAACATCCACAGCCATCTGCTTAGTGGTACTGTGATCATCAACGTAAACACTCATCTCGGCAACCAGACCATGAGTATAAGATCAGAGAGCAGTACTGTCGGCAATGTGGAAATCTCAGGAAGCTATGGCCTCGTCCCTCTCCACAAAAGAAGCATCCCTGGCAATCAAAACCTCCTCAATCTCCTTGTAAGATGCATCTCTTACAGATCAAATCTCATCCCTCTCCGAAAAAACTGCGTCCCTGGCAATCAAAGTCTCCTCAATATCGACAAAAGTAGCGTCTTGAGAAGATCGAGCCTCATCCATCTCAACCAATGTCATATCTCGAGTGGTCTGAGCCTTATCTCTCTCCGCAAAAGCTATATCTCTGCCAGACAGAGCAGTCAACATCAGCGCTCTAGCCTGATCTCTCCCAAAGGTCATCCTAGCTAGTGAGTCTGCCAAAGCTGGATCTGTCCCGGCAGGAATGATCGGCGGATTACTAACTAGTGCTGCTGTCAGAGCTATGAACAACTCATCCTCAGTGGGAGAATCAGGATCCTCCATAGGCTCCTCCTCGTCTGAATCCACTATCGGAGCTAACTGGTTGAATACAGCTGATGATATATCGGCCTCTAACCAAGCTGAGTACTCTAGACAATGATCCGGATGGCTACTGGACAAAATCTGCTCTCTCCCTATGAGTCCAACACTCATACACTCTGATCAAATCGGCATATGACATAGACAAAGCGGACATCCTCTGATCAATAGCCCCCTCAAACTGATGCAGGCTCTGAAACTGATCGAACTGGCCCATAACAGCTAGAGGATGGTAAGTAGTCATTCCCCTTAATCTCGCAAGTAGTCCATTCCAGATGCATGGATGATGAAGCTATAGGGGGGAACTAGCCCTAAACATGGCAGAATCGAGAATGGATGTGCAATATCAGACAGAAATGCTGACCATGTATCTGCACCGGTACACTCTGCTGGCTGAAAGGAGTAAGATATGGCTATCTCACGGGTGAAACAGTACCCCTAGTGTCTGAAAAATCCAATCTGTTGTAAATGGGACATGAGCCATACGTACAGCAAGACCTAACTGCCTCTAAAAAACCCTCTGGATGGGTACTGCAGTGGGGGGCTGCTCTCAGTGTCTCGACCAATATCATCAGAAGAATGGTGTTACCCTGTCTAAGGGCCCAGACCACAACTATCAATCCGACATCCAGGTGGTCCAAGTGAAGTGGCATATAGACGTAGGCTACTATGCACATCAACAAAATATCTTTCCTGGCCAAATGTCATGTCTCTGTCGAAATAATAAAATCTCCAGCATGACAATCGTAGCTGTCCAGCCGACCGAAATGATCGATCAAGAAGTCTATAGAGATCACATGTCTATAAATGATCTCATCCGAAACTACACTATGGCATAGACCCGACATCCGAAGAAACAGTCTCCTCATATCGCTTATCGTAGTCAGAGCGCAGGGCAAGTCTAAAGCCAAACTAGTAAACTGCTCATACTCCTCTAAAGTTGGAGTCAGCTCGTGCCACCCAAAGTGGAAAACCTGTGTCTCAGGTATCCAACAGGATAAGACGCCATCCACGAACCCATATGGGACTTGAATGTCTATAAGGACCAATGAATGCCCTAACATCTGATCCACTATCCCTCTGGCTGGGAAGGGCAGGCTCTCATACCATGATCTCAAGGATGATGTCACCACAGATGGTGGTAAGTGCTCAATACGACTGACGGTGGACGACGACATCTGTATCACCGTATCACAAGACCATCCAGGGGTCAAATCAGAACTCATCTGTCTAAATGCATACACATGACATAATACATGCATAATGATAATAACAAACATAATGTGATAGATAGGAAATATCATGCAGATCTACAATAAACTATCTACTGCAAGCATCATCCCTGTCTGATAATACAAAGAAAAATAAAAAGTACAGGAATATGGGGCACCACCACCCAACTACTAAACAGTGGTCTATCAAAATGGGGCACAACCGCCCAATAGCCAAAACAGCGACCGACCATAAGATATAGCTACAATAGCTATCCAAAAAGATCCAAAATATCTACACTCAGGTGGTTAACCTGCTTCATCTCCTCCGTGGACACAAAGTCACGGTCATCAGGCATGTCTGGGTGGTACAAGGGAGGATCAGCCCCCTGTAAAACTGCTGGAAAATGGACCTGATAAGGGGCCCGCTCCTGAGCTGGAAGGGTCAAAAGAAGATGCCTCTGACGGATCTCGGCCAAGATGCCTGATGAATAAATGAGCTCTCTCCAACTCTTAGCTCAGTTCTGTAATCTGGTCCAAGTGAGTAGGCTCCCTGAGGCAAGCTATGCAGTCTGTCATCATCACAAACCCAGACACCATATCTGCATTGAACTGGGTGGCACGAATCTGAGCTCCAATCGTACGAGGGCACCGCCAACTGCTGAATGCCTCCTGGCTGTATGGGCCCTCTAATAGGGTAAATCCATCCACGCCTTCCATAGGGATATCTGTCAGTGGCTGGACCAATGGCCAATGATGCCAAGCCGGAGGAACAAAGGGAATACTGATCTGACCTGTGATACTCTGGATAGCATGCCCTCCTAGATAGAGCTCCCAGCCTCCCTCTGTCAAAAATAGGACTCTGCGGGTCGACAATGCAAACTCTCGACCAGTGGAGAAGCCTCCCTCAACTCCAACAGTCAAAAACTCGGAGGTATATGGGATCCATGAGATCGCTTCGGCTGTCAAAAGTGATAAGTGGTTTTTATAACCACTTATTCGGATATGAACTAACTCGTTTTGTTGCTTAAACTCAAGTATCGTTATGCTTTTAATGTGTTTTTGCTTTCTTTTATAGTTTTCTTTATTTAGAACTCTCTTGGTGTATATTGGGCTAAAAAGGATCAAATAGGGGCAAGATGCAAAGAAGTAGGCTGATGGCATGATGATGGAAAGAGTAAAAGGATGCAAGAATGAAGGGGAGCGTGAACAGAAGCCAAGTACAACAGAACAGAAGCAAAACAGCAGCAAAAAAACAAGATCTGCACATCAGCGAGGCCGCGCCTGATGCTAGGTCAAAAGGCGCGCGGCCGCGCCTGTTCCCAGCTGACCAAAACTATGACTCTTGCAATTAAACAAATAGGGCTTAGCTTTGAAGGCTTATATATTTGGGCTTTTGCCCATTTTAACATATATACAATATATACTCCCCTTAAGGGAGCCCTAGCCGTAGTTTAGCTCTCTCTTCTCTTCTCTTTAATTTCTTGTCTAGTTTAGATTAGGAGTAGATTAGATTAGGTTTAGTTAGTTAGTTTCTAGAGTTTGATTAGAATTGAATATTGAAGCATTTGGATAGCATCAAAGATCCAAGCTTGGAGAAAGAACTCAGATTTGCATTTTTCTATCTTTATACTCTCTTTGCTCACTATTTGTAATCTCATGATGTGTATTCAACTTGTGATTGATAGATGTGCTTCATTATGATATCTAAACTCTATTTTGATATTTCAATAAAATCTTTTGAGTAGTTTATACTGATATGCTTCCATGTTGGTCTTATTGATTGTTATAAGATTGTCTGTTACGATTCGTGCTTTCATTGCTTAATTGATTAGCTACCAATTAATGTGATAACCTATATGGACTCGACAGATGAAATGTGGGTTTAGATCTAATCGTAATAGCGGGTGATTGTATGTCTACATGGCGTTAGACGTATGATTTATGCTTAGGATAGACATATGCTGAAGCGCCGCTCGTAGTTAATTGAGAACTTGGACTTAAATCATAATTATTTGTAGACCGCATAGACATATAGTGGTTTAGGTAATGTGGGTGTTCATGTGCGTTCTTTCATCTGTGGATTGTATGTGATATGGATTAGGTGCATTGAAAGATGGCCTTATTTCACTTTCGTCTTCTCGACTAAAATTCTGTGACGATTAATTTGACCTAACCCGAAGTATGTTGATTTAGATGGATCATTAGGGGAAGTTGAGATCTCATGTCTTCATTATCTGATTTTACTCTAGGATTATT
The DNA here is from genome assembly GCA_020205555.1 of Panax stipuleanatus. Taxonomy (NCBI): domain Eukaryota; kingdom Viridiplantae; phylum Streptophyta; class Magnoliopsida; order Apiales; family Araliaceae; genus Panax; species Panax stipuleanatus. Next base: position 100,042,475 of record CM035125.1, read on the forward strand.
TAGTTTTAGTTTAATTTACTTATTTAGTTTTTAATTAAAACACTCTATCGCTCGTTTAGATAAGACTGAAATGATTACGGGCTAGTGATTTGGCGAACTCTTATCAGTTAATTTTCTGTGGGAACGATATCTGTATGGGAGCTGTCATTTACACTCCTAAATTAACCTCACTTTTACTTTACAAATTCAAACAATTAGCACAGTAGTAAGCAAGGATCGATCCCACACAGAGTGATTTATTTTATATTTATCCTATGATTTCTAATTAAAGGGGGGTTTTGAATTGATTAAACTAAATTAATAAGAATAAACTAATAAGAATTAATAATGAAAAAAAAGCTTCAGTTCTTCAGTTCAGTATCACCTTTTCACAATAATAGATTAGTCAAGTGTAACATTATTTATCCTTCAATGAAACTAATAGCCCTACGTAACAACAAGCTCTGTTACCCGAAATTCTCCTTAGATATTCACTGTATGAAACAAGCTCTTTACCAGATTCAATTAGCATACAACCTAGAACAAGCTCTCTAGATTTAATATGATAGAAGCATTACGAAATAGAGAATTAGGCTAATCTAAGCAACAAACACATAAGCTCGATTTGTTTAACTTGTCTTCTGATAAGCATAGCAATACTCAAAAGTTTGTCCACAATCAGTATCACTAATTTGTTACTTGCGATTAGGAACAATATCAATTATACGTAATAATATTCCTTAATCTAGCATATGATATTCGGTAACTAACTCAATCCTGCAGAAATCAAATTAGTTAAGCCAAATAGCATTTATAAATTAAATCAGATTATCAGAATAAATCTCATGTAAGAAAGGAATAAATAAAATAAACTTGATCAAACTGTTAATTATGAATAAGGTTCAACATTCTTTCCGAACTGAATTGAAAGAATTAGTTCATGACTCCAAGCAAACCTAAATCTAATATGAAAGAAAATAATAAGATGAAAAGTACAGGAGAAAGAATGCCCTAAATATGTTGCTCTAATCCCTTTTTATAATCTTCAAAACGCAGCCCTAATTTCCCTTAGTTATTATTCCAATCTGTTTCGCAAAAGGACTCCAGCAGCTGACCATTTTTCCGCCTCCCCACCCCAGCGGGGGTTTACAAGCCTAATGCCCCACTCAGGCGGGGCAACACACTGTCCAACCATTTTATATTCGCATGGTGCCTCTTAAATTGTAAGCTGCTTGTTTATTCCTTAGCATGTGCGTGTGAGGTGCTTGGATCAAATCCTTTGCATGCTACTTTAATTAGTGACCTACTAGGAGATTCCTTTTATTACTTTGCTTGCATGATCCTGATAGTAGTGTGCATACAAGCCAATCATGTATGATGATAAAGCACATAATTTGTAAACAATCTTATTTATTTATTAATAAAATATTTATTTATTAAAGGCATTTAATTATCTACATGGTGCTGTTTTTATAATATGTAAATAATCCATAGTTTTAAGCAATGCTTTTAGAATCATGATGTTGATCATGCTAATGAGATCTAAATTCTTAGAAAGCTTTAAAACTAAAATAGTTCCCAATCGTGGGATTACTAAAAAGGGGATTAGTAAATCCGGATAGATTGGTACATATGTTGCTTGCTCATTGGATGAGGATGATTGATCTCATGATCATTTGTGTGGAGACACTAAAGCAAGTATGTAGGTGCTTATTGGAAAATAAGTTCACTGAACGTGACTCGCTATGGAATACTTAATGGAGTTTTACTCGCCTGTCAATAAGAATTCCTAATGTGAAAGTAGTACAAGTGATCCTTGGACTTGAGATCATCATAGTATCTTGTATGTAACAAATTATACTTTGACTTATTCCTTAAGACCTTTTAAGGCATATATAGGGTATGCTTGGGTATAATGAGTTATATATGGAGATAATGAATGATCAATAAAGAATCTACCACCTCTAGTAAAAGAGGAGATATGTCCTATGTGATTCGTTAAATGACAACCCAGGAATACTTGGCCAAGGTGGAATGAAATTAGAAAGAGGTTTCTAATTTGCATTAATCGGAGTTGTGCATTTTCTAAACGAAATACATATAATTAAATAAAATAAGACTTGACAGTAAATTCATGTCTTATATTTAATTGGGGCATTGTATGGTGGAAGGATTAAATTGTATGGTAACTATTTACTCACAAGTTCTTTTATGATTAATGTTGAAATCTATATTATCTGAAAAGTCGTTGATCGCTAGGGAGGCTTATCCCTATTGTAGAATAAATATTATTTATTTAAATAGATTATTAGTTTAATTTATTTATTTAAATAAGATTAGAATTGTTCTAATTGATTTATTCACAACCGGTTTAATATAGAGAACCTAAAGGGTCACACCATAAAAGGAAGAATAATTATTTAAGAAGGTAATGGCATAATCGTAATAATGCATTAAGTATAATTAATTTAGTCTATAGTGATAGAATAAATTAAATAGCTTAATGTTTATTATTTAATATTTTGGAAATATTAAATATAAATTAATAAGAGGAGTCTTATTAATATTATTACAATTATTATTATTTTAATTTCTAAAGGAGTTTAGTAATTAATTTAATATTAGTACTCTCATTTATTCCTAATAAGATTAGGAGACAAATTAATTAAATAAATTTAATTAATTATTCCCATGTGGTGGGAAGCCTAAATTAATTAAAGGAGTTTAATTAATTAAATTAAATCCCATATCTAATAGGATTAGAAGGGTTGACCAATATCTATATAAGAGGAGTCTTATAATAGATATTAGTTGAGGCAATTCCAATTGTTGGAGAGTACTCCTTTTCTATAGAGGATAGAAAACTAAGGTTTAGTCAAACACCTTCCTTCTTGATAATTCCTCTTCCTTGGTGGATCACCTCTAGAGGCCAAACACTTGGGTGGCTAACGTTGATCAAAGGAAGGAATCTAACCCGGAAATTCAAGGAGATCTCGAAGAACAAGGAGTTGAACTCGTACCTGTGGAAGCTTCGTTCTACAATGGTATGATTTTATAACTTCTTATTTATCGTTTTAAATTAATAATTTGCATAAAGGATGATCCGGGTAATGGTTTTGTAGAAAATTTTTTAAACTCTGATATATCATGCTTCCGCTAATTTTTGCAATTTGATTGCGTCACGATTTCTTACAAACCCAACAGTGGCATCAGAGCCAAACTTTTATGCAATTATTAATTTATTTTTGATTTCATATACATATGTGTATATATTTAAAATAATTTATTGGGCATAATTTTATTGTATAAAATTATTTTTTTTTAAGAAAAAAAAATGACGTTTTTTTTTTTTGGGACGAATCACAAATTTTTTTTTTGGGTGCTAATCTTGAATTCTGCAAAGAAAATGTGTTGTCTCTTTCTTACTCCAAAAAGAATGTGACCCATCAGGAAAGGACTCTTTTAATAAACCTGCAGGACTCTTTTAATAAAAGAAGGTGACTTTTTTATAAAAAAAATATGATATATTTATATATTATATTCTAAATAATTTTATAATTAAAATAAAGAGTTTATTTTAATCTTGAAATTGGATTTCATGCAATTTAAAATTGCCCATTAAATGATACTCATATATATATGGAATGTTTTAATTCATGAGATGAATATTTATTTATTGATATATATGGTGATATGTATGATAATAAATGGGGATTGATTATGGACTATTTGACCAATGTGATTGGATTTTATTTTAGTTGAATGCTTGAATGAATGGGTTTTATTAAATGGGGTCTGTGTACCTCGTCTTCTCTAAATTTTTTTTTTTCGTGATGTAAAATTCTATCTCCCTCCTATGTACTTCCCCTTGACTGCTGATCAAGGTTTCTATTTAAATTAAATAGTTTAATGTAATAGAAATAGTTAGAATTATCTTGAAAAAATTGGAGACCAAGGAGCAAGGAGCGCGTGAAGACCCGTTTGTATGGAGCCCGGGTTTAAATGTAATAGTTATATTTAAATTTAAATTCTTGCACTCCTAGGTTTGACCTTTTGGTTCACTTGGTGGCTCTAGTGAACCAAACTAGAATAAAAGTCCATAATCAATCCGGGTAGAATATAATATTCTATATTGCATGCTAAATATTATATATATTATATTTTATGCAAACATGCTTCGCATGTTTAATAAAATGACCCGTATTTTATATATATATGTGCATGCGCGCTAAACAAGATGAGACAAATAATAACAAACCCCTCAAAGAAATAATATTAAGTCCGAAGCGTTCAAATGATATTTGGAATATCGAACGTCGCCTTCTAGCATGATAAATTAATAGAGTATTAAATATTTAATATGAGCTTGTTGTGCTATCCACAAGGCGAGTATTGCGTATTTAAGATGTTAATTAATCACATTTGATGCTTATCAAGAAAATTGAACGATCTAGTCTTGTTGTGCTATCCACAAGGACGAACATTTTTCTTTTTTGAATTTATGGAAGTGCTAGGCTGGACTTAACTTAAATCATTTTAGTTCGGATGTGCACACACTTGACCATTATGATTTAAGAGGAAAAATAAAAGGAGTTATATAGTGATGTAATTGACAAGAGTTGTCTACCTATTTATTTGTATATCGCTTGTTGTGCTATCCACAAGGTTATATACATTTGAAATGGGATCCTTATTCTCACTAGCAAATCTTTAATTAGATGTTGCCGAACTATATAAGTGAGGGTAATATAGTTTGATAAAAATAGTGGGAGATACCAATTTAAAATAAAGACCTAAATTTATTTTGGTATGCAAAATTAATAAAATGAATGTTTGCTAAAATGTTGTTTTTCACATGCAGAATTTTAAAAATGTCAAAATCACTAATTTCACTGCGAAGCATACTTGATGCTAATAAGCTTACCGGGCCGAATTATACGGACTGGCTAAGAAATCTGAGAATAGTTCTCACTGCAAAAAAGATTTCTTATGTCCTAAACTCACCTGTCCCTGGAACTGTTCCAGAAACAGCCTCTGAGGAAGAGATTGCCACCATTGTAAAGTGGCAAGATGATGCATCTGTGGCTCAATGCATCATGCTCGCATCCATGAATAACGAGCTTCAGCGTCAGAACGAAAATATGGATGCTCCTACTATGTTGATTCACCTCAAGGAGTAGTATGGTGAACAAAGTAGGACTGCTAGATATGAGATATCTAAGGAGCTCTTCCGATCTCGGATGACCAAGGGCAAAGTGAACATAAAGGAACAAAAGAAATCTGATCCAGCTAGCAAAGGAATGTGCTGCCATTGCAACGAGCCGGGTCATTGGAAGAGGAACTGCAAGAAGTTTCTGGCAAAGAAGAAGCTTGGAGAAGCTTCGACTTCCAATCAAGGTTTGTTCATGATTGAAATTAATTTTTCAGAAAGTCAAAATTCTACTTGGGTATTGGATGCCGGTTGTGGTTCTCACATATGTAATAATGTGAAGGGACTGGTCAGAAGTAGAAAGCTGAACAATGATGAGGTGATCCTACGAGTGGGGAATGGAGCAAAGGTTGCTGCATTAGCTGTAGGAACTTATTATTTAGCAATGCCTTCGGGCAAGTCCATTTATCTTAATAATTGTTATTATATTCCGAATATTATTAAAAACATTATTTCAATTTCTGTATTGGATATGGAAGGATTTAACGTTGTTATAAAGAACAATAGTTGTTCTATTTATAAAGACGATGTTTTATATGGTGTTTGAAATTTGCGAAATGGACTTTATACATTTGACTTACAAGAAAATATTTTTCAAATTGAACAAACTAAGAAAAAGAAAAGAGATGATATTAATTATACCTACATGTGGCACTGTAGACTCGGTCATATCAATGAAACAAGATTATTCAAGTTACATAAAGATGGGCTCCTTGAGTTATCTGATTATGAATCATATCCAACTTGTGAATCTTGTTTCATGGGTAAAATGACTAAATCTCCTTTTAGTGGAAAAGGAGAAAGAGTTACAGAGTTGTTGGCATTGATTCACACAGACGTTTGTGGACCTATGACAACAAATGTATAGGGTGGATATTCTTATTTTATTACTTTCACTGATGATCACTCAAGATTTGGATATGTGTATTTAATGAAATACAAGTCATAATCATTTGAAAAGTTCAAAGAGTTCAGAAGTGAAGTAGAGAAACAAACGGGCAAGAGTATAAAGATACTTCGATCAGATCGAGGTAGAGAATACTTAAGCGGTGAGTTTCTCCATTGTCTCAAAGAAAATGGTATAATCTCACAATGGACTCATCCAAGTACACCACAGTTAAATGGAGTATCTGAAAGGAGAAATCGAACACTGTTGGACATGGTTCGATCCATGATGAGTTTTACCGACCTTCCAATTTCTTTCTGGGGATATGCCCTAGAAACGGCTGAATACCTACTAAAGACTCCATATGAGATGTGGAAGGGAGGAAACTAAATCTTAAGCATGTTAAGACTTGGGGTTGCCCAGCTTATGTCAAAAAGTTTGAAAATGATAAGCTACAGACTAAATCCGATAAGTGTAGATTTGTGGGATACCCTAAAGAAATTTTAGGGTATTATTTCTATCATCCAACTGATCAAAATGTGTTTATTGCGAAATATGTTGCCTTCTTGGAAAAGGAGTTTATCCATGAAGGGGTCAGTGGGAGTAAGATATATCTTGAAGAAGTTCAAGAACCACAAATTATCACGGATCAAAGTCAGGTACCTGACCAAGTAGAAGAACCTACTATACTACACCCTGTTCGTAAATCTGGAAGAGTACCGAAGATACCTGAGAGGTATGGATTTATTATAGAGGATGACGATGAGGTACACATCATGAATGATGATGATCCATTGAATTACAAACAGGCTATGAGTAATAAAGACTCACGGAAATGGCTTGAAGCCATGAAATCCGAAATTGACTCCATATATGAAAACAAAGTATGGACTTTGGTTTCACCACCTGAAGGCATTAAGCCTATTGGGTGTAAATGGGTCTTTAAAAGAAAGACTGGAGCGGACGGTAAGGTAGAGACCTATAAGGCCCGATTGGTTGCAAAAGATTTCAAACAAAGACAAGGAGTAGACTATGATGAAACCTTTTCACCAGTAGCTATGCTCAAGTCCATTCAGATTTTGCTTGCGATTGCAGCTTATAACGACTATGAGATCTGGCAGATGGACGTGAAAACGACCTTCCTCATTGGGAAACTTGAGGAGGATGTGTATATGACACAGCCAGAGGGATTTGTTTCAAAGGTTGGAACAAATCAAGTCTGTAAGCTGCAACGATCCATTTATGGATTGAAGCAAGCTTCTCGTAGATGGAACATTCGTTTTGATGAGACAATCAAAGAGTTTGATTTTATCAAAAACAATGATGAACCATGTGTGTACAAGAAGGTTAGTGGGAGCGTAGTTTCATTCCTTGTATTATATGTTGATGATATATTACTGATAGGGAATGACATTTCTATGCTACAATCGATTAAAATCTGGTTATCTAAACACTTCTCCATGAAGGACTTGGGAGAAGCATCCTATATTTTGGGGATAAAGATCTATAGAGATAGATCTAAAAGGATGCTTGGTTTATCCCAAGGAACGTACATTGATGCAATGCTAAAGAGATTTAGCATGGAAGATTCCAAAAGAGGTCTCATGCCGATAAGCCATGGAATACATCTATCCAAGAAACAGGCCCCAAAGACACCTGAGGAGAGAGCCCGTATGAGTAAGATCCCTTATGCTTCTGCAATAGGATCTATCATGTACGGTATGATATGTACTAGACCGGATGTTGCTCATGCACTTAGTGTAACGGGCAGATTCCAGTCGAATCCAAGAGAAGAGCACTGGAAGGCAGTGAAGAATATCCTAAAATGCTTGAGAAGGACTAAGGATATTTTTCTTGTCTACGGTGGGTCTGAATTAAAACTCGAGGGCTTCACAGACTCAAGTTTTCAAACGGACCAAGATGACAGTAAATCTGTTTCGGGGTATGTTTTTACCTTGAACGGAGGCGCAGTGAGTTGGAAGAGTTCCAAGCAGCAAACAGTTGCTGATTCAGTGACAGAGGCAGAGTATATAGCTGCAAGTGAAGCTGTTTGGATGAAGAAGTTCATAACTGAACTTGGTATGGTTCCTAGCATTGGAGAAGCAGTTCCCGTTTACTGTGACAACACAGGAGCAGTTGCACAGGCTAAGGAACCAAGGTCTCATCAAAAATCTAAACACGTGTTGCGGCAATTTCACTTGATCAGGGAGATCATTGAAAGAGGAGATGTCACCTTGGAGCGTGTAGACTCTAAAGACAACATTGCAGATCCATTTACTAAAGCTTTAACACAACAACATTTTGATCGTCACTTAGAGAAGATGGGTATGAGATACCATGGCGATTGGCTTTAGTGCAAGTGGGAGATTGATAGTAGTGTGCATACAAGCCAATCATGTATGATGATAAAGCACATAATTTGTAAATAATCTTATTTATTTATTAATAAAATATTTATTTATTAAAGGCATTTAATTATCTACATGGTGCTGTTTTTATAATATGTAAATAATCCATAGTTTTAAGCAATGCTTTTAGAATCATGATGTTGATCATGCTAATGAGATCTAAATTCTTAGAAAGCTTTAAAACTAAAATAGTTCCCAATCGTGGGATTACTAAAAAAGGGATTAGTAAATCCGGATAGATTGGTACATATGTTGCTTGCTCATTGGATGAGGATGATTGATCTCATGATCATTTGTGTGGAGACACTAAAGCAAGTATGTAGGTGCTTATTGGAAAATAAGTTCACTGAACATGACTCGCTATGGAATACTTAATGGAGTTTTACTCGTCTGTCAATAAGAATTCCTCATGTGAAAGTAGTACAAGTGATCCTTGGACTTGAGATCATAATAGTATCTTGTATGTAACAAATTATACTTTGACTTATTCCTTAAGACCTTTTAAGGCATATATAGGGTATGCTTGGGTATAATGAGTTATATATGGAGATAATGAATGATCAATAAAGAATCTACCACCTCTAGTAAAAGAGGAGATATGTCCTATGTGATTCGTTAAATGACAACCCAAGAATCCTTGGCCAAGGTGGAATGAAATTAGAAAGAGGTTTCTAATTTGCATTAATCGGAGTTGTGCATTTTCTAATCGAAATACATATAATTAAATAAAATAAGACTTGACAGTAAATTCATGTCTTATATTTAATTGGGGCATTGTATGGTGGAAGGATTGAATTATATGGTAACTATTTACTCACAGGTTCTTTTATGATTAATGTTGAAATCTATATTATCTGAAAAGTCGTTGATCGCTAGGGTGGCTTATCCCTATTGTAGAATAAATATTATTTATTTAAATAGATTATTAGTTTAATTTATTTATTTAAATAAGATTAGAATTGTTCTAATTGATTTATTCACAACCGGTTTAATATAGAGAACCTAAAGGGTCACACCATAAAAGGAAGAATAATTATTTAAGAAGGTAATGGTAATCGTAATAATGCATTAAGTATAATTAATTTAGTCTATAGTGATAGAATAAATTAAATAGCTTAATGTTTATTATTTAATATTTTGGAAATATTAAATATAAATTAATAAGAGGAGTCTTATTAATATTATTACAATTATTATTATTTTAATTTCTAAAGGAGTTTAGTAATTAATTTAATATTAGTACTCTCATTTATTCCTAATAAGATTAGGAGACAAATTAATTAAATAAATTTAATTAATTATTCCCATGTGGTGGGAAGCCTAAATTAATTAAAGGAGTTTAATTAATTAAATTAAATCCCATATCTAATAGGATTAGAAGGGTTGACCAATATCTATATAAGAGGAGTCTTATAATAGATATTAGTTGAGGCAATTCCAATTGTTGGAGAGTACTCCTTTTCTATAGAGGATAGAAAACTAAGGTTTAGCCAAACACCTTCCTTCTTGATAATTCCTCTTCCTTGGTGGATCACCTCTAGAGGCCAAACACTTGGGTGGCTAACGTTGATCAAAGGAAGGAATCTAACCCGGAAATTCAAGGAGATCTCGAAGAACAAGGAGTTGAACTCGTACATGTGGAAGCTTCGTTCTACAATGGTATGATTTTATAACTTCTTATTTATCGTTTTCAATTAATAATTTGCATAAAGGATGATCCGGGTAATGGTTTTGTAGAAATTTTTTTAAACTCTGATATACCATGCTTTCGCTAATTTTTGCAATTTGATTGCGTCACGATTTCTTACAAACCCAACAGATCCCACGTGAGCCCACTTGATATGTTATACAAGCTGCTGGACCGTGTGGTCCAATCTGTGAGCTCCCAGGATTTCTTAAGCCATTTGATCATATATTCTAATGGCTAGGAATAAGCTGCTGACCGTGGGTCCCTTTATGTTATCCTATTTCGCTTACTCCACTTTGGAATTCCTTGTTGCTTTATTAAATCGTGCTGCTCTTGATCTCCACGTGAGGTGCTTGTCATTATTTTGTTTAATGCTTTTGCAAACTAGCATCCGTGGCCCACTAACATTCCTTTTCCATTTGTTTAGCAATCCTTTAATTGCATTCCTTTAATGGCATTAGAAACCGAGATATGCTAGGACATGAGCTACTTGGACTTTATGAGGTGCTTGGACTCTTAACCCATGTACTCTTTAATTGCATTTGAATCTATTAAATCCTTACAGGAATAGGAGAAGTGCTGCTTCAATTCATGATCCACTAGCCCACATGATATTTATATGTTGAATTCTCCTTTTGCAAGCTACATGGCACGTGAGCTATTTGTTAATTCCAAGACCCAAACCGTGAGTTCAGGTGCCGAATTGGGTCAGCCTAATTGGTCCCAAATTAAACTCCAATTCGTCCCGTTTCAATATTCTAGCTTCAAATAATTTTGAAATCAATAAACACACTAATAAGCCCATATGCACATGAAACATGTAATAAAACTAAATATAAAGGAATAATAATCATCGCATATTATGTACTTATCAAATTCTCCAACACTTAGCCTTTACACGTCCTCGTGTAAACCAAAAGTTTGATTTCCAGAAAATTCTATTCAACCATTATTTCAAAAGATTTTAAGAGCAAATCATAGTTATCAATACTAAACCCACAAAAACATATTCAACGCTTCATCAATCAACTCAAGATAAGCACCTTGCCACTTCACCAATGAATTTCATTAAGTTAAATTGTAACCACATAAGTCCTTGTCTATGATTCACACACTTACTCAACTTAGTTACCATGGAGCAAAAATCGTGCACACCACCCAAAACTCAAAACATTCTTTTCCTGCTTTATTTTTTTACTAGAAGAACCTTTTCAAATTCTTATTTGTTTCCGGTGAATCCATTTTATGCTCCATTTCACCTTCCTCAATCATTCTTTTGTAAGTGAATGCATTTTATGCTCCATCTCAGTTATTCGCACGTGTTTATGGGAGAGTGCGTTTTACGCTCCATCTCATCCCACCACATGACTTCTCTTTTACTTATTTTTTTTCTCTTTTTCAACAATTTAGTGATTTTCAACTTTCTTGATTTTTTTTACATGGTCCTGCAAAAAACATAAGCAGATCAATAGTTCTAGAGCATGAGATTAGTGCACATATACAACTCCACAGATAACATAGTCAACTAAGCATATATCACATGTTCAAGTACTCATGAGACACAAGTTCAATTCAAATCAATTATTATGGATCATGACTTAGTTTTTCTCAATCATTAACTAATTAAGCACCAAACAGATTTTTAAAATTTAACATTGATTTTCAATCCTTGACTTTAACTTTCGAACACATAGGCAAATAGAATCATGGAATCCAAATTTTTTAAAAATTTTCAAAGGCATCAAGATGGTCCTATTTCCTATCAAAATCGACAGATCAAATATCCCTAAATAAAATAAAAACCTAAATCTTCCTCCCCCCCCCCCCACACTTAAACCTGATATTGTCCCCAATGTAAGAAAATCGTGCAAAAAAGAAAGAACTACATGCAATTAATAAAAACTAAATAGTAAAGGGATAGAAAGATCAAATCTGGATTCTTAGGTTGCCTCCCAAGCAGCGCCTTTATTTATTGTCATTGGCTTGACTTCTTCCCTCTCATTTTATGTAATTGGACTTGTGAACTATAAGTGGACTGGTAACAGTTTCATCCTTAAATGAGGAACATTGTATACTTCATGATCCTGCTCCTTTCCATCCACCAAATCCTCCTTGTATATTTGCTCAAAAGATTCCTGTACCATAGAGTCAACAACATCAGTAGAAAAAACAGGATTAATATTGCCAAGATACCTTTTAACTTCATCTATGCTGAATTGGACATATGCCTCATCCAATTCCATAGTAAAGGTACGATGGTGTGTAGCACTCCTTATTTCTGTTAGTTGTATTGATGGAGATGAATCCACGTCTTTCTTGTCGAGATCTGCAGAATTTATCAAATTATTCTCCTCTTCCTCTTGTTCCTTCTCTTCATCAAATTCCATATTACAGTCCGTTCCTGGAGTAAGCCCTGAATCCTCCTGTTCCTCTTCGTCAAATCCCTCAACAAACTCAGGAGGTAACTCCCCTAAACCTTGATATTCTAACCTTCCTACTGTGGTTGCAAGCTAACCAACTTGGTTCCTCAATTCTTGAATAGAAGTCCTTGTATCTTGCTGTAACTGCTGTGTCTGGCTCATGAATGCTTTGAACATATCCTCAAGAGACGGTTTCAAATTGGTAAGTACTTCTTCGGTATATGTGGGGTACTGAGGTTGAGTCTGCTGAAAATCTTGCTGCATACTTGAAAAGACATGTTGCAATAGTGACCTAGTACTTTCATAGCTCATGTCGGGATGATCTCTCCATCCGAAATTATGAGTGTCTGCCCAAGGATCACATTGATGTGGATTTTGTCCGGAGAATGTCCCCACAGCATTAACTTGATGAACAATTACATCCTCTTGCACTATGGGACAATCATTTGTCGCATGCCCTAATTTTTGGCAAATTCCACATACTTTTACAACCGGTATGTTTCCTGTTGTTAATTATTGCACCACAACAGCTAAGTTAGAAATCTGTTGTACCAATTCACTCGTGCTTACCTCACTTACCCTTTGTGGAGCATGATCATTCCTTGTTCCATACTGCTCTGAGTTGGCTGCCATGGTTGCAATTAAGTTCTTTGCAGTGTTTGGAGTTTTGTCTATCAGTGCTCCTCCACTTGCTGCATCAATCATGCTTCTATCCATTGGTAGTAACCCCTCATAGAAGTACTGTATCAAGTAATGATCATCAATTACGTGAGGTGGACAGCTGGAACACAACTTCTTAGACCTTTCCCAATACTCGTAGAGAGTTTCTCCATTGAACTGCCTGATTCCACATATCTCCTTCCTTGTATCGGCAACTCTTGATGCAGAAAAATACTTATCCAAGAATAGCCTTTGCATATCAGTCCATGATCGTATCGATCCTGAAGGAAGATAGTATAACCAGTCTTTAGCCAAATCTGCTAAGGAGAATAGAAAAAGTCTAAGCTTGATCTGCTCCTCTGGCACTCCTTGTGATTTCATCGTGGAACACACCACATGGAATTCCTTTAGATGCGTATATAGATTTTCACCTGTAAGACCACGAAAAGTAGGCAAAAGATTAATTAATCCAGAGTTAAGTCCAAAAGAAACGTCTAAAGTAGGATATTTGATACACCAAGATGGTTGATCAAGATCAGGAATGACCAGTTGTTTCAAAGTCCGGTTGTTGTTCAGCACCACCATCTTTTCCTTTTTAAGTGTTGGAACAAAAGTTGCTTTTGTATCTGCAGTTTTCTCTATCTCTTGATCAAAATTTAAGTCAATAACGTGAGTGGTTTGAGTCGTAAAACAAAAAGAAAAAATAAAAAGAAAATAATAAAAATAAATAAAAACAAAGAATAAACAAAAACAAATAACACTCCCCGTCAACGGCGCCAAAATTTGGGAGCTGTCGTTTACACTACTAAATTAACCTCACTTTTACTTTACAAATTCAAACAATTAGCACAGTAGTAAGCAAGGATTGATCCCACACAAAGTGATTTGTTTTATATTTATCCTATGATTTCTAATTAAAGGGGGGTTTTGAATTGATTAAACTAAATTAACAAGAATAAACTAATAAGAATTAATAATGAAAAAAAAGCTTAAGTTCTTCAGTTCAGTATCACCTTTTCATAATAATAAATTAATCAAGTGTAACATTATTTATCCTACAATGAAACTAATAGCCCTAGGTAACAACAAGCTCTGCTACCCGAAATTCTCCTTAGATATTCATTGTATGAAACAAGCTCTTCACCAGATTCAACTAGCATACAACCTAGAACAAGCTCTCTAGATTTAATATGACAGAAGCATTAAGAAATAGAGAATTAGGCTAATCCAAGCAACAAACACATAAGCTCAATTTGTTTAACTTGTCTTCTGATAATCATAGCAATACTCAAAAGTTTGTCCACAATCAGTATCACTAATTTGCTACTTGCGATTAGGAACAATATCAATTACAAGTAATACTACTCCTTGATCTAGCATATGATATTCGGTAACTAACTCAATACTGCAGAAATCAAATCAGTTAAGCCAAATAGCATTTAGAAATTAAATCAGATTATCAGAATAAATCTCATGTAAGAAAGGAATAAATAAAATAAACTTGATCAAACTGTTAATTATGAATAAGGTTCAACATCCTTCTAAACTGAATTGAAAGAATTAGTTCATGACTCCAAGAAAGCCTAAATCTAATATGAAAGAAAATAATAAGATGAAAAGTACAAGAGAAAGAATTCCCTAAATATGTTGCTCTAATCCCTTTTTATAATATTCAAAACGCAGCCCTAATTTCCCTTAGTTATTATGCCAATCCGTTTCGCAAAAAGACTCCAGCAGCTGACCATTTTTCCGCTTCCCCACCCCAGCGGGGGTTTACTAGCCTAATGCCCTGCTCATGCGGGGCAACACACTGTCCAGCCATTTTATATTCGCATGGTGCCTCTTAAATTGTAAGCTGCTTGTTTATTATTTAGCATGTGAGTGTGAGGTGCTTGGATCAAATCCTTTACATGCTACTTTAATTAGTGACTTGCTAGGAGATTCCTTTTATTACTTTGCTTGCATGATCCCACGTGAGCCCACTTAATATGTTATACAAGCTGCTGGACCGTGTGGTCCAATCTGTGAGCTCCCAGGATTTCTTAAGCCACTTGATCATATATTCTAATTGCTAGGAATAAGCTGCTGACCGTGGGCCCCTTTATGCTATCCTATTTCGCCTACTCCACTTTGGAATTCCTTGTTGCTTTATTAAATCGTGCTGCTCTTGATCTCTATGTGAGGTGCTTGTCATTATTTTGTTTAATGCTTTTGCAAACTAGCATCCGTGGCCCACTAGCATTCCTTTTCCATTTGTTTAGCAATCCTTTAATTGCATTCCTTTAATTGCATTAGAAACCGAGATATGCTAGGACATGAGCTACTTGGACTTTATGAGGTGCTTGGACTCTTAACCCATGTACTCCTTAATTGCATTTGAATCTATTAAATCCATACAGGAATAGGAGAACTGCTGCTACAATTCATGATCCACTAGCCCACATGATATTTATATGTTGAATTCTCCTTTTGCAATCTACATGGCACGTGAGCTATTTGTTAATTCCAAGACCCAAACTGTGAGCTCAGGTGCCGAATTGGGTTAGCCTAATTGGTCCCAAATTAAACTCCAATTCGTCACGTTTCAATATTCTAGCTTCAAATAATCCTGAAATCAATAAACACACTAATAAGCCCATATGCACATGAAACATGTAATAAAACTAAATATAAAGAAATAATAATCATCGCATATTATGTACTTATCACTGTACTTACTCTTTATTACTTGTTGACCGCGTATACTTGCGCATATTTGTCATTATATAAACAGGACAACAAGTTTTTGGCGCCATTACCCGAGAATTAATTTGATGACTGTTTGCCAACATTAGTTTCAATCAGATTAGTCTTAATTTAAATATTTTTAATTTGTTTTAATTCTCTTCATATATTCTCTTTTCAAGTATAATGGATCTCAACGCTTTTTCATGGTTTTACACAAGACAAGATCAACCAAGGGAAATAGGGAATGATGGCCTCGACCCAACTGCTACATTATCAGCACAGCTAGAGCATCTCTCGAGGAAGTTGGATATTGTTACAGCCCAACGGAGTCGAGAGACGGCAGTTACTTATGATCATTGTGTTGGCAACTATTCGAGCCATCAGGACCCCATTAGTTTTGGACAAGAGCAGTATGGGGGTGATTACTTCAACCACGAGTATCCCAAGTATTATCAAGATCAAGATCTGGAGTATCACCTAAACTCTTCAGTGAGCTATTATCAAGACCAATACTGCGAGTAAAGTCCAATATATGCACCAGACCCCACATATCAATCTCCATGTTTACAAGAAGAACAGTCAACAAAGGAATTCATGTATAGGAGCTTAACAAACCAAGAGGAGATAATTAGGAGCCAGGAGCTATCGAACCAAAATTTTAAAAACCAGATGGCATTAATCAACAATACTCCAACCAATGAGACTTAGTACATGGATCCCGAGGTTGAAACAGAAAAGGCAAGATTAGAAAGTTTGTGGGGAAATTCCATAGCATCAACAAAGGAGATCTTGATTGAGCAAGCGAAGTTGATTGAGAATCTTCAGAATTGGGCGGATCAAATTTGCACGGCTTTAATGAAGGAGGAAGTGATTGAGCAAGGTATAAAGACTCAGGATCTTCAGAATCCAATACCTCAACTGTTTGAAGTCGTGAGTAATGGCCCTCAGAATACTTAGTGCTATGATATGGATGCTAAAACTGATGGAGAACCTGAAGTGCACATGTAACTGGATGAACTGAAAGAAGGCGACATCGAGGAGACAATTGGGGACGTAGAAAATTATGAATGCGAGCCAACAGTGATAATACCCCAAGAGCCCTCTCCGCCAAAGTTGGAAAAACCATTAAAATTTGCACACCCATGTCCCCTTGGTAGTCACATCACATAGATGGATCTTGATGATATAAGAGAGTCCACATTCTTGAAACCATGGTGGTTTGAAGAAGAGAGAATTGAAGAAGAGCCCGTTGTGTTGTCTATGCCTCAATGCACCAATCACTTTACGAACACAACGGAAGAAGTGCCTAGCTCCCCGAACTTCAAAATGGGGAATTCATATACACATCATATGCTAGGCGACTCAAATCCGAAGCTCCTCATAAAGGGGAGCCTCCAAACTCACATGGCAAATCTAATGGATGGAGGGTTTCTCAAATATCGTCGAGGGATCGGATAGCGGTGG
This sequence comes from Panax stipuleanatus, assembly GCA_020205555.1. Classification (NCBI taxonomy): domain Eukaryota; kingdom Viridiplantae; phylum Streptophyta; class Magnoliopsida; order Apiales; family Araliaceae; genus Panax; species Panax stipuleanatus. Next base: position 100,059,915 of record CM035125.1, read on the forward strand.
CAAGACAAAGTCCAGCTAATAGACTATAAACTGAGCGCTCGATGGAAGGCACCCCATCAAATCTCTCTTTCTCCCTACTTGTTTAATTCTACTTATCTCCATTTCCATCCCCTTTGTTTAATTCCATGCATTTTGATTTAGTTGTAAATTTTTGAATACTTCTGGATTTAGGAGCTCATTGCCTACATTTTTGGAACTTAGGCATTAGTGCGCATATTTTTGGGACTATGAAGCTTATTGAACACATTTTTGATGCACTAGCACATTGCATATACGCACATATAGGAGTTTTTGGGAATTCACATGCATATATCCTCCTATGTTCAACCCTCCTAGTTATAAATATTGCATATTAAGTTTTGGTGGTTTAGAGGGCTTAATAAATGTTGTATGTTTTTCTCAGGTCAAGGCTGCTTGGAATGAAGCAAAGTTCAAAAGCCCATCCTCAATGCATGTCAAAAGCTGCATATCAAAAATTTGGGGAAGAGCGCGGCCGCGCCGAAATCAAGGCTAATAGGCTCGCGGCCGCGCGGCATGCAGGTTGTCTTAGACTTAAGGCAAAATTCAGCAGAAACTGAGCACACCACATCATTTCATTTAGCAGACGAAGCCAAATAGGGGAGTTCCTTTTTGCCTTTTACCTTTAATGAGGACATTGAACATTTTAAGTTGGGGGGTATTAGGTTTATTTTGGCATGTAGTTTAGTTCATTTTATTTTGCATATTGTGTTTGTTCATATAGTGCATGTAGGTCGTATTTTGTTAAAAATTTATCATTTTTTTTGTTTTGTTTTAAATGGTTGTGTTAGAACATATTGCATGAATCCAGTTTTCAGTTGGTTTATTTTTTATTTGGCCTGTGAGGAAACTGAAATTACTTGATTTTTGAATTGATTTAAAACTTAAGCTTGATTATGATGTCATATATGTAAATCCTTATCTGTCAGATATTGTGCAACCCGTTAGCACTCTAAGAGTAACCAACATAGCTTGCTTGGTTTAAACTTTCACATACTTGTCTTCTGGTGGGAAATCTATATTTTAATGAAAGAGTTTCAGTTCTCATATGATAATAACTAGATTGTAAAAAGCTTAAGTTTGGGGGAAACAGGAGGTATGCATGTTATTTGGGGAGATGGAGCATAAGACGCACTCTCTTATGAAAAAGAAAAGAAAAAGAAAAAGAATGTGAATAAACACTTCGGCTATGTCGAGTCCTGTGGCCTTTGATATTCGAGAAAGTAAGCCCGAGGGGTGTCTTATCACCCAGCGCCCTAAGGCCTCGCGGTCTGGGAGTCGTTGGTCGAAAGCTCGCTACACGGGTATTATTGAAAAGCCTAAGAGGACTAGGTATTGTACAGTCAAATGTGTACACGGGAAAGAGCAAAAACTCCCTCGTGAGTAAATAAACAGCATAATAAACCCCATGTGGCTCTTAGCTTAAGTAATGCATGGTCTTGGTTAGAACTTATCTGATTTACTACTTTTCTTGAGTTAAAACTTGTTTTTCCCTTAAGAAGCGTAGTATGTGATATATTTGTCAAAAGCATGTTTAATGGTTGCTAGACACACACACAATACATCAATGCTGACATATTTGGATTTGCGAGGATAGGCCTTCTGATCTTGTCTTGAGTAGCTTTTCTATTTGATTAGCCTGTGATTTTTCTGAGGCATTTCATTTGAATATCAATTCTGACTGAGACTTGGATTCGCATACATGATAAGGTAGGTTGCATTCATTGTAGATATTGCATTGTATCTTTTGTTTAGTTTTGTTTTGGTTACTTGAGGGCAAGCAACATTTAAGTTTGGGGGTATTTGATAAGTAATTTTTATAACCACTTATTCGGATATGAACTAACTCATTTTGTTGCTTAAACTCAACTATTGTTATGCTTTTAATGTGTTTTTGCTTTCTTTTGTAGTTTTCTTTATTTGGAACTCTCTTGGTGCATATTAGGCTAAAAAGGATCAAATAGGGGCAAGATGCAAAGAAGTTGGCTGATGGCATGATGATGGACAGAGTAGAAGAATGCAAGAATGAAGGGGAGCATGAACAGAAGCCAAGTGTAGCAGAATAGAAGCAAAACAGTAGTAAAAAAACCAGATCTGCACATCAGCGCGGTAGCGTCTGATGCTAGGATCAAAAGGCACGCGGTCGCGCCTCTTCCCTGCTGACCAAAACCTTGACTGTTGTAATTAAACAGACGGGGCTTGTCTTTGAAGGCTTATATATTAGGGCTTTTGCCCATTTTGACAGATATACAATATATACTCCCCTTAAGGGAGCCCTAGCCCTAGTTTAGCTCTCTCTTCTCTTCTCTTTAATTTCTTGTCTAGTTTAGATTAGGAGTAGATTAGATAAGGTTTAGTTAGTTAGTTTCTATGGTTTGATTAGAATTGAAGATTGAAGCATTTGGATAACATCAAAGATCCAAGCTTGGAGAAAGAACTCAGATTTGTATTTTTCTATCTTTATACTCTCTTTGCTCTCTATTTGTAATCTCATGATGTGTATTCAACTTGTGGATGATAGATGTGCTTCATTATGATATCTTAAACTCTATTTTGAGATTTCAGTGGAACCTTTTGAGTAGTTTATATTGATATGCTTCTATGTTGGTCTTATTGATTGCTATGAGATTGTCTGTTACGATTCGTGCTTTCATTGCTTAATTGATTAGCTACCAATTATTGTGATAACATATATGGACTTGACAAACAAAATGTGCGTTCAGATCAAATCGTAGTAGCAGGTGATTGTATGTCTACATGGCGTTAGGCGTATGATTTGTGCTTAGGATAGACATATACCGAAGCGCCGCTCGTAGTCAATTGAGAACATGGACCTAAACCCTAATTATTTGTAGACCGCATATACATATAGTGGTTTAGGTAATGTGGGTGTTCATGTGCGTTCTATCATCTATGGATTGTATGTGATATGGATTAAGTGCATTGAAAGATGGCCTTATTTCACTTTCGTGTTCTCGACTAACATTCTGTGACGATTAATTTTACCTAACTGGAAGTATGTTGATTTAGATGAATCATTAGGGGAAGTTGAGATCTCATGTCTTCATTATCTGATTTTACTCTAGGACTATTTAGTTTTAGTTTAATTTACTTGTTTAGTTTTTAATTAAACACTCTATCGCTCGTTTAGATAAGACTGAAATGATTACAGGCTGGTGGTTTGGCGAACTCTTATCAGTTAATTCTCCGTGGGAACGATATCTGTACTTACTCTTTATTACTTGTTGACCGCGTATACTTGCTCGTATTTGTCATTATATAAACAGGACAACAAAAAGCTCCAACTGCAGGCGGGAATGAGTAAAGCCCTCAGCAACAGGGACCTCCGTCAGAGTGGAGTGATGTCAATGCCGTCCTCGGGGATAGGTCTCCAAATCTAAAGTAGTTGCGGGCTGTAGGCAAGGAAGCCTCTCATACACCTAGAACTGGCCATGTAAATATCAAAAGTCCTCGATGACCAAGACTGACAAATGTAAATGCAAAAATTAAAAAGGTACAAGAAAGATGTACTCACCGGCATAAATGGGTAGAACCCTAACTAAGCCTCTGTCAAACCCTCCAAGAGCATGCGCATACCTCTGAGAAAATAGGCAAAGGTGTAAGAACCCCAATCAAAGTCACTGAGGTGCTCTACATGTCGGGTAGCACCGACCAGGGCAAAGGACACAGTCTATGAGTTGTCCGCCAGAAAATAACTCCTGATGATCATCAGAAACAATTGCCTCAGGATGCGATCCCTAACCCTCTGATTATCAGGCGGAGGCTCAAGTAAAGCCCCACTCTGGGCATCTATGCTCAAGGGACCAGATCGGATCGTTCGACCCTTAAGCGCCGACAAAGGAACTCCCAGCAATAATCTAATAGCAGTGGGCGTAATGTTGGCCACAACAGGCACGGGCTCACCGTCGAACTCTATGCCGGTGATAAACCTCCAATCCATAGGCGTCATCATCACCTCGCAGTCCAACAAGTGAAGAGACTGAGTCTGGTGGAACCAGCTCTTAGACAAAGCCCTCATATAACCCCAGGGGCAACGAAAGGAAGAATAGAGAAGAAGGCCTAAAACCCCTAGCCATCAATGATATATCTGTACTCCTGGTGTAAAGTGTAGTAGAGGGAGTGCACGTTGAACCAGTTCTCTCGAGGCTGCGTGAAGCCAGGAACCTGCATCAAAAGTCAACCCATGTCAAAAACCTGTGCCCCGAGAATGGCAAAAGAAAGAAAGAGAATCCAGAGAGAAGAAAACTTCAAGTCACCTCATTGGCATGAAGGAACCTCGAGGGATGACGACTCAAATCTCCCAATAGCTCTTAGGTGGGCATAACAATGCCTGAAAGCTCCACACGTGGGGACTGACCTGGGACGGGAGTAGCAAAAGGAGCCTCCTCATCATCTATATTAATCGGCGGATCGTCTTGGGATGGACGAATCATCGACTCTACTAATCCGTGAGGCGGCCGAGCTGGACGTGGCTGTGGAACATCAGAAGCTCGCCTCCGTCTAACTCCTAAAACTATCTTGCTAGCACTGCCGGGTCTGTCTTGGTCCATCACCTAGACAAAGTCTCCAAATCACCTCAAAAAAGGGTGTGGTAAGCCTAAAACCTGTGGCATATTAATTTAAATCAGAATTTTATGCATTTCTAATTCCTAAAACATGCATGGATCAGTCAAAAATCCCCAATAGAGTCAAAATTGTATGTTTATTAAATGCTCAAGATTTTAAAAAAAATTCGCCAGTCTCCTTTATAAAAAAAACTGTCCGCATGCACATAGGCATGTCTAGGTGGCCATTCAGTAACACACCTTTCCAAAAATAGAAATAACTCATATTTATGAAATAAAATCAAAAGTAAACTTCACATGGTAGCCAAATTACCATGGACATTTTTATTTGAAAATCCAGGCTCACTAGGCCCCAAAAAGGATGAGTAAACTGATCAAAAAGAGCAAAATATGACTGTCTTAGAATCTGAATTTTCATACATCAAAACGTGCATTGCAGTAAAATATGCATACTTATGAAGTCAGAAAATTTTTAGCAGGTCATATAGGCATACATTTTTCATACATTGCGTCTAAAAGCACCCTACGTGGTTTACATGCTTTTAATGGTCAAAACTTACGAAAAAAGGATGTAAAACGTTACCTGAGATGTGCAGAACGCGCAGCTACTGACGAAATCTGAAAAAAGCTGCCCGAACTCCGTAGATTTGAAAAAGAAAATCAGATTTCGTTTGAAACTCGAAATGAAAATAAGTTTATGAGCCCACTGCTGCCCATTTTAAAAATGCAGGTAGAAGCGGGCCCACCTGCGACTACCGCACCTCTACCTGCGGCTCCCAAGGGTAGGCCCCACCCCATCCAATTCGGTCCATTGCAAGTTGAAACGAAGTTCATATGAGCTGAAAAGTTAAATTTGAGAAAAAACTGCTACGCGATTAAACGGATTGTCCTGAAATCCTGCGTACAAGCTGCAAATTCCTGATATATGGAAAATCTTTGTGAAAACCATTGGTTATCATCCCGAAGCAATATTCGGGGATCAGGGATGAAAACTGCTGAAAAACTACAGAAAAACGGCACAAAACTGCCAAAAATCAACACTGTCGAAGCGTCGGGTACAGACCGGTGACAGTTTAGCCGTTGACTCAACCCCAGCGAAGCGTCGGGTACTGATCGATGACGTTTCAACCGTTGGCACAACTCTAATGAAGTATCATTTGTTGGCTTAACCCCAGCGACGTCTCAGCCATTGGCACAACCCTAGCGAACCGTCGGGTACAGACCGAGGACAGTTTAACCGTTAGCACAACCCCAGCGAAGCGCCGGATACAGACCGAGGACATTTCAACAGTTGGCTCAACTCCAGCAAAGCGTTGGGTACAGACCGAGGACAGTTCAACTGTTGGCACAACCCCAGCGAAGCATCGGTTACTGACCGATGACAGTTCAGCCGTTGGCACAACCCCAATAAAGTTTTAACCGTTGGCTCAACCCCAGCGACGTCTCAGCCGTTGGCACAACCCCAGCGAAGAGTCGGGTACAGATCAGTTGTAAGACCCCAACTTTTATGAATAAAGATGTAGTTTTCGTTATATATTATTTCGAAATAGTAAGGTGTTGTTTTGATAAATATGAAAGTTATGGGTGAAATGTGCAAACATTTTTAAAATGAGCAAGTGGTTATAAAATATTCTTGTTGTCGGGGAATATTCGTTTGGTCGTGGAATATTCTTGTTGTCGGAGAATATTCGTACGACGGCGCAGCTATTTGTGGGCCCCCACAATGGAATAACTGTCGGATATAGAAAGCGACAGAAATAACTTTTTTACAAGATAACGGCGTAGTTGTTACCGTTAGTACTGTTGAAATACCCGGTGGTTAAAATACAGTACGCGGTGGTGAGCAGTAGCACATGGTATTGCACAGTATTTTGAATTATTGAGTCTTACGTGAGAAGGAACCTACTCAATTATTGTTACAGTATTTACTGTTCAATATTTTATATTATTGACTCAATAATTGCTACGTTGATATTTTATATTATTGACTCAATAATTGCTGCATTGATATTTTATTGACTCAATAATTGCTACGTTGCTATTTTTTTTATGATTGATTCAATAATGGCTACAGTTGATATTTTGTAGTATTGATTCAATAATTGTCGTTGCACAGTATTTCACGTTATCAACTCAATAATTCATATTATTTGAATAATATTATTAGATAGCATTATTGACAATGTCTAAGGAAGTTCTGTCTAGGAGGGGTTATTTAATTGCGCGCCAGTAAGGAGAAGTCCTTATCGGAAGGCCCCCTCTGTCCTGGGAACGACCTGGTTGTTAATATTGTAGTTCTATAATATTATTTGTGAATAATTAATTATTGATTTATATGATAAGGAAATATTTATTTTGTGGATATTAAAGAAGGAATTAGTGCTGATGTATTTTTATCAGTATTTTGGTGTGAAAAATCATCTGTTGGTGGATTTCGGATAATTTATGTTGGGAATTTGGAAAAATTTTCTTCTGCAAAGTTGTAGAGAATTAAATTTCCTATAGAAAGGACACATCATTTGTATTTTTCTGATAAAGGAGCTATTTATTATGAATTATTGAAGTTTCGGAAAATAAATATTTTTTAAATAAAAGGTGGGCCCCACTTTTGTTGGTTTGTTGAAAAATCTGATGTTTTGAAGCAGCTGGCGGCTGTAGGATTTTTTTTTAAAAAAATATTATTTTATTCATTTAGTCTCCTTTGGCATCCTAAGCTTTTCCTATAAATAGGGTGCTTAGGTTAGAATTGAAAATCACACCAGAATTCGAAGTTTTCTCTCTCTATAATATCGAGCGTATTTTTGTGAGTATTTCAATACTTTGAGTATTACTATTCAGTACAAGCTTTCGTTGGTATTATATCCGATATTCCAGTTAGAGATACTATTTTTTTGAGGTAAGGGATGTTATTTCTTTCGTAAATGATGTTATTCTTCTCAATATCATTATACAAAAATATTGTCATAGATTTTATGTTGAAATTCTTACTTTTTCCGTCGGGGTTACTATTCACGTATACGGCACTATTCACGTATACGGCACTATTCACGGGAAAATTTATTTTTCTTCTAATTGTCCAAATTGTCTGTTAAGGTTACTATCTTTGATTGTATCCAAGTTTTGGGCTTTATTCTTGAATTTTGCTTCACAAAGTATTATTATGGATTATTCTTGAATTCGGATAAACTAAAATACGAATATTTGATCTTTGTCTTTTATCTCACTGGATTCGCTCTTTAAAATGTTTTTCATCATCCTCAGTCCTAAAAGTTGATGTAACTGAATATCTTTGGCCTGTAGAGCAAAGATGAATGATTACCTGATGAATATCTTTGGCCTGTAGTGCAAAGATGACAGGTGTTGAGATGAACATGACTACTGATGATGCAAATGAATATCTTTGGCCTGTAGTGCAAAGATGAATATTGATTCGAGATGTATATTGATTGATGTTACAGGGATAAAATATTGGTGATGGACTTTTAAATCATAGAAGATAGTAGACTTCATTCTCTGCTTAACTCTTCTAATGATTTGTTATTTCCGCTGCGAATATTGATCTAAAACTTGTTGTCCATAATATTTTATCTGAACTGTTGAAGACTAACGATAATTTATTTTTCATTGTCTTAGTCATAATATTCTTTACTGGGCTAGTTGAGCTCACCCTTTTCATCTGTTGTCCTCTTCAGGAAATGAGAATGTTGCGGGGACTAGTCGGGGGACAGAGTGATGGTCCGAGTTAGAGCAGTAGTAGTCCTCACTATTTCTGATAAATAGTGTGATAATAATTGTAATGAGGACTTAGTTTGAATCTTAATATTTTCTACATATTTGTATTGAGACTCACAGTTGTGTGGTCGTATTTTGCACGACCGTATGATATAAAGTTTGTATTTGAATTCTGTACCATGTATTTGGCGACTCAGAATGGGTTGGGTTGAATGGACCTATTCTGGGGGCGTCACATCAGTGACAGTTCAGCCGTTGGCTCAACCACAGCGAAGTATCAGTCGTTGGCTCAACCCCAGCGACGCCTCAGTCGTTGGCGAAACCCCCGCGAAGCATCGGAAGTGATCCGGTGACGGGAGAAATATAATAATCCATCTCCGATGATGGAATCTTTCCTACACATCCTCAGAGGGAGTACCAAGAAGGATTGGCGATTCAACCCCCTGTTGCAAACTGCCAGTGTAAATTATCATCAATATAGGCATCGGAAGCACACACTAAGGTAACTCGGTAACTGAGTGATAAGTACATAATATTCTATGATTATTATTCCTTTATGTTTAGTTTTATTACATGTTTTATGTGGACATGAGCTTAATATGGTGTTTATTATTTTCAGGAGAATTTGGAGCAAATATATTGAAACGGGACGAATTGGAGTTTAATTTGGGACCAATTGGGCTGATCCAGTTCGGCAGATATTGGGCCAAGCCAAGAGCAGCACACGGATACAAAGCAACCCAATATCACAGTTTGTCCAACTTACAAAAGGAATGCAATTAGAAACTGAGAAGCTCACGAAATTGAACATCCAGCTCATGATATGATGGTGGGAGCCACGTTTACGTGCATTCCTATTCCAAGCCAAGCAGCTCACTCCTATTCCTATACGGATTGGATTATAGCAACAAGCAACTTACAGTTCCAATTACCACTAGCGGGCCACGGACCAAGTACATGCAAAGTGGGTCATCGTAGCAGCTAACGGATTGTGTAGTTCTGAATTGGAGAAGGCTTTCATGCATTAAAAATTGAAGGAGCAGCCTTGTCCAATTGGAGCTTGGAATAATGGGCAGCCATGCATGCAAGCATATAGGATTATTAAGTGGGGGCCAAAATTTATATCAAGAAGGAATGTTGCATATGGGCCCACGTTGGATTTCAGCATCTTATTAATTACAAAGTCCAAGCACCTCACAAGCAAAGCAAGCAGGTCACAGATTGTTAGTATACAAGAGTCCAAGTGAACCATAAATTGTAGCATGTTAAGGAGTCCTAGCATGCCACAAATTGAAGCCAGCACATGCACAAATTAACAAGCAGCTCACACCAAAAGGAAAGCAAATAGAAAATATAATATCATGCAAATATAAACGGCTGGGCATTCTGCATACTAGGCACAGAGAGCGCCTTTGGGGAGCGGGGCGCGCGTGATGGCCAGCGAAGCTGCTTATTTTCTTTTTCCACGTAGGATTTTGGTACAATCACATATGAAGATTAGGGTTGTGAGTATAATGTTATAAATAGGGATTGAATTAACATATGTGGGGGGATCCATTCTCTTGTATTTTCATCTTCTTTTCTTCTTTCATATTAGATCTAGGTTTACTTGAAGACATGAGATAATTCTTCCAATTCAATTCTGAAGGGAGGTGAACCTTACTATCAATTACTGGGTTTATCAATATATTATTTATTCTTTCATGGGATTTATTCTGTCTATCTACATAAACTTTCATGTATGCTAGATTAAGTCATATATTAAGCAAACGATGTATGTCTAATTCACGTAGCAATTAACAGTATTTTATTGTGGTCAAACTTTGAGATGTTGTTAAGATTTTCAGAAGACAAGTTAAATAATTTCTGATTGTGTAAATGTTTCTTGGAATAATCTAATTCTCATGCTTAATGCTTCTATCATATTAAATCTAGGCTGATAGTTCTAGGTTGTATGTTAGTTAGAATCTCTTGTTGGCGATCGTCGCATTAGATTTACACTTAAGGAGAATTTCGCGTAATTTGTGATCGCGGTTATTTAGGGTTATTAATCTCATCAAAAGATAAATAGTATAAACACTTGGTTAAATCATAATTGTGAAAAGGGGATACTGAACTAAAGAATTGAATACTTTCACTCATTGATATTTTATTTATCACTTTAGTTAATTATATTTCTCAAGCTAAAACCCCCAATTCATTGAAAATACTTGGATAACTATAAGACAATTCACTCTCTATGTGATCGATCCTTGCTTATTATTATACTAATTCTTATGTTAGTTGAATAAAGAGTAAGGTAAATTTAGTAGTGTAAATGACAACTACCACTGAGATATATCCCCAGAGGAGAAACCGGCAGAAAGGTACAACGGCATCAACCGAAAGGCAAGCATGCCCCATGAAGAGTATCGATAGGCATGGGAAACCATTGGTCTCAAACCAAGATAGCATCAATAATGTCATCCCCATCACAGTCAACAAAGCTGTCACGGAGGACGTCATTCTCAGCAGAAAGTGATGAGAATAGTCTGTGATGGTTTAACTCTGATGTCCTACCCGCGACTGAATGATAATGCTGCAACAAGGGTTATCACGGGTAACGTTATCCCCAACAGAAACTAGCGTAATCAATCAGTGATAACCCTACCCCCTGGAAAGTATCTAACATTCATCGCGTATCCTGCTATGCATTACTTTGCCTTTACATTTGTATTTCTAGTGTCTAGCAATCTTTATCCTGTTTCAGTCCACTACATTGCAGGAACATGATAAAGAGGGCATCTGTAGACACTCTAAATTTTGTTTCCCTGTTACTAACACTGTAGGAGGGCAAAACTGTCTCTTTAAATCAACCCCGGTCTTAATATCGGGTCGTCAAATCAACCCCAGTCTCAATACCAGGCCGTCAAATCAACTCCGGTCTCAATACCGGGCCATCAAATTAACCCCGGTCTCAATACCGGGTGGTCAAATCAACCCCGATCTCAACACCAGGTTGTCAAATCAACCCCGGTCTCAACACCAGGCCGTCAACTCAACCCCGGTCTTAATATCGGGCCGTCAAATCAACCCCGATCTCAATATCGGGTCGTCAAATCAACCACGATCTCAATACCGGGTCATCAAATCAACCTCGGTCTCAATACCGAATAGTCAAATCAACCCCAATCTCAATATCGGGTCATCAAATCAACCCCGGTCTCACTATCGGGTCGTCAAATCAACCCCGGTCTCAATATCGAGCCTTCAAATCAACCCCGGTCTCAATATCGGGCCATCAATTCAACCTCGATTTCAATATCGGGCCACCAATTTAGCCCCGGTCTCAACCCGGCAAGTACAGGTCAACCTCGGTCTCAACCCAAGAAGTACAGGTCAGCCCCGGCCTCAACCCGGGAGGTATAGGTCAACCCCGGTCTCAACCCGGGAGGTACAGGTTAGCCCCGGTCTCAACCCGAGAAGTACAGGTCAGCCCCGGTCTCAACCTAGGAGGTATAGGTCAGCCACGGTCTCAACCCAGGAGGTACAGATCAGCCCCGGTCTCAACTCGGGAGGTACAGGTCAGCCCCGGTCTCAACTTAGGAGGTACAGGTCAACTCCGCTCTCAACCCAGGAGGTTAGGTTAACTTTGAAAATAATCATAAAACCTCACAAGATCTCCAGAGAAAATCCTGGAATGACCAAGTCAGCCTCAGAGACAACCCTGAGGACAAACAAGAATCAACTGGGATCCAAACCTTGGAAACAAGCACAGGAAGTCAGCCAAAGGTCATGCCAGCACTAAAAGTAACCCCGGGAGGGGCAAAATGGTTATTTTATCAACTTAAATCCGATTCAGTTAAACTCAAGCCGAATTGATGCCACTAAGGTCAGAACGAACCATAACAATGATCCCGAGTGGAAACAGCGCAAGACAGCTCAACGAACATACTGCGAGGAATCAAAGACCCGGTTATGAACCTATATTTTTGGACTTAAAAAAGGTTTTCTCCCATGTCATTACGACGTGCTCGGCGAGGGCTTTCCAGAAAGGTATAGCACGCCTTAAACGGACGCTCCGATCAAAAGATAGAAAGTTTTAAATCGAACCTCACATTGCTCGGAGTGGACGTACTTCGAGACGATGGGACCCACCACGGGACCCCTGCCAAGTGGAGCAGTAGGTGGACCTGCGGCAGCCGCGGGTTGACCTGCATCTCCCAGGTCTATATATATGAGGTGACCCCTAGATCATTTCATAATTCCAAAACGCTCTGAACCTCTACCCGTTTGGTTTTCCATCCATTTTCTTGTCTTCCAAACCCAAATTATTTTACTCTAACACATAGATATACCAACATACTACCACATATCAAAAATTGAGCGGTAGAATCGGACGATTAAAGCTTACGATTTGGCAAAAAGCTCGTACAACAGTCCATTGTTAGTATTTTTACGATCAGAAAGTTTATATTACTTCATTGCACTTTTATGCACTTGCACGTTAAGTTTCGTTTTCTAAATATGCCCGGAACTCAGTTCTGTGGCCGTTTTTGCTAACTTTTGGTATATTTTAGTACCTAAACTCATTTTCTGGTATTTTTACAACTCGGATTGACTATTCGTCACTTCTAACAACTTTTATATACTAATATCTTCGTTTTTAGCAACTTCACCGGATTTGATTATCTTCCTAGTCCAGGTTTGGCTTTTTTTTGTATATATTTAACTATATATACTAACATTTCAATTCTATCAAGCCCGGATGTCAAATTCGCGGTAGTTTATTGCTTACATATATATATATATATATATATATATATATATATATGCACCCTTCACCGGAATGGGTTATCTTCCTAGTCCCGGTTTAACTATTTTTTTTGTCTATATTTAAATTCCAGTTCGGCCTAGATCATTTCGTAGCCTTTTATTGCTTTTATATATATATGGGTCTAGGATAGAATGTCCATTGCCCTTTTACAGCCATATATATATATATATATATATATATATATATATATATATATTAATTTTGTCTAGCCTGGTTAATTCTGTGGCTCTTTTACAGGTTTTATATATATATGGGCCTAGGATAGAATGTTCATTGCCCTTTTACAGCTTATATATATATATATATATATATATATATATATATATATATTTTAATTCTGTCAAGCCCGGTTAATTTTGTGGCTCTTTTACAGCTTTTATATATATATATTTCCATTTCATTCCGGGAAAAGAATAGAATGTATGTCGCTCTTTACCGCTTATATATATATATATATATATATATATAATTCCATTATGTCAAGCCTGGATCACTCCGTGGCTTTTTTACATCTTTTATAAATAAATATATATATATATATATATATTTACATTCCAGTCCGGACATCGGAGTGAAAACACATCGCCCTTTACAGCTTTCTATATATAATTATATATATATATATATATATATTACTTTACTCATTTTATTCAATTGTTGCTTTAAATATTCATTTGATATGAATTGACACTGACATTTCTGCAGGCAAACTAGATTTCTTTAAATCTCGCCAACTCTAGCTTTCAAACGGTTCAAAATAGGTCCAGACAGAATCGGGAAGCTAGAATGGCTGAGATTTATTTAAATCTAGCATTTTTCTAGTTTCAGTTATAAAAGCTACTTCGCGGCCCTTAGATCGCTATCTAGTGGGAACGAGATGCTTTGGCCATGTGCAAGCCAGGATTTACTGATGAATCCTTGGTTATGGCGATGTTGGATATATTGTTGTACATATTTGGCTGTGCAGGTTTTATTGGCCTCCCTATGTGAGCCTAAGAATCATGGAATTCATGATCAAACTGATCAGAATCTGATTCTCACGATGGACAAACTCCACTTTACAAATGTATCCTGCCAGTTTTTATGTAAAAATGTACCTACAAACGACCTTAAAATGGTTATCCGGATTTAAGGTCTCAACATAGTAAAAATATGATTTGTCGTGTCAAAGTCACTCTGATGACTGTCATGCCCATGAGGAGACCAACACTTGTATATATTTTGTGGTCGAGGATGCTTCACAGCCGACAATCACCATTCAAATTGAACCTTAAGGCTGGAAAGATAAAACTGAAGTATCGATATGCTTCAATTCCTATGTTAGCATAAGGGTCTGAAAACCAACTTTCAAAACATCAGTTCAATAATCTTATCGAAAAAAAGAAGCTATTGCAAATCAAATCAAACACTTTTGCAAATCAAATCAAAGACTTTTTGCAAATCAAATCAAACCCTTCGTATATAGGTTCAATGATGCATAAACATACTTCCAAGCAAAGAACAGGCCCAATTTCTTCTAGCATTCACACACAGATTGCAGATTTAAAAGGAAAATATTGAAAAGATGCGGTACCGTGTTTACACGGAATTTGTGGTGTGACAAACGAGATTTTGTGATATGATTTAAATATTTATTGAATTAAATAAATATTCTTCGATGATTTAATTATTGAATTAAATAATTATGCGATGGAATTATGGTAGATTAATTTAATTATATGTGTTATAATGATTAAATTAATGTAGAGAATTTTATAATTCAAAGTATGAATCTAATTGAGCTTATTTGATTAAATGAATTATTTAATAAGCATAATGTTATTCTGATTAATGTAATAATTAATTAGAGATTTAATGATTTGACATAATTAATAAAAGAGAATTTTAATTACGTGATTATGTGATTTAATGTGGATTTATTCTATTTTATTTAATTAATTTAAATAAAATTAATTGATTAATTAGAAGTGTGACAATTAACTATATTATAAATAATTAATTAAATTAAGTGAAAAGGAGGAATGAAGGATCTAGCCAAACAAGGCCTTAGTGGGGGTTGGAGCCAGTTAGCCCATTATGGGATTAACTGAAGACCCATAATCCACGACTATTAACTATATGTATAATATATTAGTTTATATCTGCACCAGTTCACCTATTATATCATATATCGTATACTTCATAGAGAAAATACAGAGAGAGTTTAGAGAGAAAATTGAGAGAAAGGGTGAATTGAAGAAGAAGTAGATAAGAACTTCATCATCTATGAATCATATACACAAACTAGCAGGGTAATCTCTTCAACTCAAACTCTAATTTACGTTCTTATATTTTCTATGAAAAATTATTTCAAAGTCCTCTATGATTGAAGAGATTGATAATTGATGAGTATATGATAATATATATGTTAGTATATGTTTACAATATATTTATATCATATATTAATGTGATTAGAGTAATCGATTTCATGTAAACATGCTATAATCAAAGTTTTTCCATTAACGGGTGTTTTGAGTTCTCTGTAAAACAACTATTATACGATCAATACATGAATTGATGATTTATGTGTATATACATGATAATATATAATCATAACATATTTTCTACCATCTATGTATGTATTCAAACCATCAATTTCATATACATATGTCGTAGTTGGATTTTTGAAGTTACACAGTATAAAAGTGTATATATGGCCCTTACGAACAATTGTATGCCATAAATTATTTGTTTAACTTAAATTTGATAGTAGATTATGATAATACATGTTAAAACAAAGAAAATAAACTTTTAACGGACGGATTCGGAGTTATAACGAATCTGTGATGTCAAATTTCATGTTTTTCTTCAAAACTTTCAAAAACACCAAGAACAGTAAAATTATGTGATTTGATTCAATTAATTGAGTGATTTAAGGTGTTAAAAATATGTTAGTAACATTGTATGATGTTTCTATGAGGTTTATACTTTATAAAAATCACGGTACTAGTTTAATTTGCATTTAATTGGAATTAATTTGGCTACAAACTGTCAAAATCGCTAACCAGAGTACTCACTAGCGGGGGCCCCTCCCCAGCGGGTCCTTGTAGGCTAAAACCCCCGCCCCAGCGGTGGTGTATGCTGTCTGGGGACCTTGCTTGGTTTTCGAGAAAATTTTAGGCAGTGCATGTTTAGCTAACTTGATGTGATGACTTGATAAGTGTATTAAACATTAAGATAACATATTGTTGACATGTTTAAGATGACTTGAAGTCTCATATTAATATGTTATGTGTGTACATAGATATTGTTATCATAGAATATGATTTTGATAGTTTAAAGTGTTATACACGTGTGATATGCATGTTGTGAGTTTAAACTCATGTATGTGGTTAGTTAGCAAGTTAAGTTACAACCACATTGTTAAGTTGAACTTAAGGAAGAAGTTCAACTATTAGAACATAATGGTTATGAACTAATCGACGTCGTATGCATAATGTAATGTGTAGGATGTTGAGAAATTGAATTGTAACTAGATTTGTAGCTTGCGCATGAGGCAAGTATTCTATACCTAACTTATTATTGTTAAGCAAGTTTCCTTACTCAAAACTTTAATTTTATGGAACAAGTTCTTTAAATTCTAAATTCTTCGTTGAGCAAGTCCTGGACTTATATTCTATGTCGAGCAAGTTCTTGTTCTTAATTATTCAAGTTCAAGATTTCATATTAGATGTTATAATTCTTTTAAAGCATGATTTCAGTTATACAATGCTTATTCAATTGTATACCTCTTGAGTTTGATTATTCAAACTAAATATCATTTATTATTGAACCTTGTAAGACAAGCGAACCTTTATTGATTTGACTAGTCCATAGTTGATGAACGTTCTAAATTCCAGAACTGTTATTCAGCTTATCCAAACCAAACTTCCTTTGGTACGGACTCTGATGTCAAACTGAGATTAACAACCCTGTTATAGGGGATTTATGATGCTTTAGCGTTAAGATATTGTGCACAGTATGGTACTAAAGGCTGATCCCCCTAAGTACGAGAAGTAGAGTCCATAGTCTTATGACTGTTAAACGTTTAAAGTATAAACACTTTACAACCTAGGATATAGTTCAAGGTCTTATGACCCTCATAAGTTCTTTTGATTCTTGTTATTCATTCTTGATTTTAAAGCCGAGTTTTCTTATTTCAGAAGTCTTTGATTCACTCGCATGTTATTATATTGTTGCTATACTATTATACTTGTGGGTAATTGTGCTCACTCTTGCGTAATATTAACATTGCAGTTAAGAACGAAAGGTCCGATGAGCCTTCTACTAGCAAAGGCAAGGGCAAGGTTAAAAAGTGATGAAGACTTGTTTATTTGATATGTTTATGTTTAAGACTTATGTTAAAGTTATGTAAGACTTATTATTTGTTTACACTTCCGCATTTGAGACTTAAGGTTAGTATGACCTAAGATTGATGTATTTAAATTCTGATGTTGTAACTCCATAAGAGGAGGATTTATTTCTATCTATTTAATGGCTTTCATTTATTATGGGTAGATAGACACATGATATTTGCACAGTGAACACCAAATCTAGTGGAAATTGAAGTACCCAAATTTAGGGGTGTCACAGGTTCGTATTAGAGTTGTAGGTTATGAACCTTAGGTGGGGGAATACCTTAAGGTAGTAGCCATTTAAGAGATCGAGAACATAGTAATAATAAACTCTTATCGAGTTCTAAGAAAGATAATAAATTAACTTATGTGCTTATACTTATATACTTGCGAGAGTACCGATTAGCATCACTTAATAACTAAGACTTAAAATTTGATTTGTCAGGATGTCGGATGCTGGAGAACCCAGTCAGCCTAGGGACGTCGTACCCCAAGAGGCTAGAGAGGAGGAGCCCCAAGACATTCACACAGTCTGGGAGCAGTTAGTTCGACGAGAGCCATCTCCTTTGATCACCGTCGTTGGTTAGAAGCATAAGCCGGTATTTGACTCAGAGGAGGACTCTAAGGAGGTTGAGATTCAGGCTGAGGCAGCTGAGGAAGAGGAGGAAGACCCTGAAGAGTTCCCACCGAACTCTATCAGTGCTGAGATGTACGACAAGCTGTATGACCGTAACATAGAGTTACGGGATACTGTTCAGGATCTAAAGGAGCAGACGGTTACGCAACAATCCACCATCGAGCAGAAGGATGTTGAAGTTGAGGCTCTTTACACATATCTTGGAGACGTAGAGTGGGAGTTGGTCCACGAGAAGGGCCAAGGTGAAGAAAAGTCAGAGGAGATAGAGAAGTTGAAGAATTAATTGAAAGAGAAATCAGTAAGGCTTGCCATAGCAGAGGACGCTTTGGTGAAAGATTCGCGACGTGCAGATCTTGCAGAGGATAGTGATCGTGCAAAGAAGGCAATGATTGAGGAGACGGGCTATACGTTTCAGAAGGCAATTGATGAGGCCCAGGATTAAGTTATGTATTATGCAGTCCAGTTCGAAGGTCTTCTCTGGTATATGTTAGACCTCATGACGATGTTTCGCATTATGGAGGAAGAACGCAGTAAAGCTGTTCGATGCCTTAGTAGGCAGATAAGAACAGTTTGATTATATGAAAACTTATTTGGTAGTTAATAATGTAAATTCCGATGTGCTTATAAATAGAGGAATATTTTGATGATTTAAATCATGTAGATTCTTTATCTCGGGATAGTTGATGTAAATAGCAGTGATGCTATCGTATTATGTTAAAACTTTTGATTAAATAAAAATATTAGAGTTATTTTAGATGATTATGTGTTAAGTGATTATTTTAAAATGTTTAAGTTAAAGTCTAAAATATTTAAAGATTGAATAAAGATCTAATAAGCGTATATCTTAAACAGAAATATGTCGCCGAGAAGAAGACCAAACCGTCAACTGGCCTAAGAAGGGTCAACGAACAACAACAACAACGCCAATGCTAACCCTGTTCAGCAGTTGGTAAACTTATTAGCTGGTGCGATTAACAATCAACCTCAAGCTCCACCGAATACAACATTTAAGGACTTCAAGGCGGTGGGACCGCCAGAGTTTAAAGGCTCAATGAACCCGATAGAAGCTCAAACTTGGGTTATGGAGATGGAAAAAGTTTTTGATGTAGCCAGAGTTAGAGAGGACCAGAAAATCGTCTACGTAACGTTCATGGTGAAATCAGAAGCCAGTTATTGGTGGCAAGCAAATAAGGTCCGTGGAGGAGAAGGTGTGATCACCTGGAAGAGGTTCAAGGGGATGCTCTTTGAGATATATTTCCCGACAAGCTCGCAGAACCAAATAGAGCTACAATTTTTGGAGCTCAAGCAGGGGAATATGTCCGTACCAGACTATGCGGAAAAATTCAACGAGTTGGCTAGCTTTGCCACATACCAAGTACATACTGACGAGAGAAAGGCTAGGCAATTTGAGCAGGGACTGAAACCCTAGCTGTATAGCAAAGTGTCAATATTTCAATTGAACACTTTTGCTGGAGTATTGGAGATGACCATCTTCGCTGAAGGTGGGAGCGATGTGGTGACTAAGTACAACCAGGACCAGAAAAAGAAGAAGAGTGAAGAAGAAAGTGTCAAAGCTAGTGGTAGCAACACGGGAGGAAGTAATAATAAAAAAAGAAGGTAGAATGACAACCCGTTAATTGGAAATCAGCAAGGAAGTCAGAAGAAGAGAATTGAAGCATGTCCGACTTGCGGGAAAGCTCACCTGGGGGTTTGTATGAAAGGAAAGCGGGTGTGCTACAATTGTGGTTAGGAAGGCCATATAGCACCTAACTTCCCTAACCCTAAGAAGGGCGCTTGTTTCACATGTGGATCGAAGGACCATCTGGTGAGGGACTGTCCCAAGAAGGGATCAGGAGGGAACAGAGGAGGCAGCAGTGAAAATGCTCTGACTATCACGGGACCGACCGCAACAAACCAACCGACCGCAAGGACATTCAATATGACAGTGCAGGATGTTGTGCAGTCTCGCGATGTGGTGTCAGGCATCATTCTGATCAATAAAGTTAATGCTTATGTATTATTTGATTCGGGTGCTACTTGTTCATTTATATCCGATGACTTTGCTAAGAACTTAGGATTTCCTAAGGACAAGTTAGAATACCCCATGAACATAGAGATTGCGAATAGAGAAGTGATCCATATTAAGTACGTTCACAAGAACTGTAGGGTGGATATTAAGGGTAACGTTATGAATGTAGATCTTATCCCGATTAGACTTGGGGAATTCGATGATATTTTGGAAATGGATTGGCTATTCAATTATGGGGTTGTAATTGAATGCTAGAAGGAATGTATTAACCTTATGACTCCGTCAAAGGTTGTGTTTTATGGCAGCAAGTCTCCTAGACAAGCGAGTTATCTGATGATAATGCAGGCCAAGAAGTTGTTAAGATAAGGATGTGTAGGATATTTAGCCTACATAGTCGATAGTCGTAAAGAGAACCCTGAAGATAGAGGAGATACCAGTCGTGAGGGACTTCGCAGACGTATTTTTGGATGATCTTCTAGGACTTTTTCCAGACAAAGTGGTTGAGTTTGTGATCCATTTGGCGCCAGGAACGGCTCCAATATCGAAGGCACCATACTAGATTACTCTGGTGGAAATGAAAGAATTGATGGTTCAGTTACAAAAGCTATTGGACAAGAAATACATACAATCGAGCGTATCGCTGTGGGGAGCGTCGGTGTTATTTGTTAAGAAGAAGGATGGGACGATGCGGCTCTGCATCGATTATAGAGAGTTGAACAAGGTCGCCATTAAGAACAGGTATCCGTTATCGAGGATTGATGACCTGTTTGATTAGTTGAAGGGAGCGAGATACTTCTCAAAGATAGACCTGAGGAGTGGTTATCATCAGCTGAAGGTGAGGCTAGAGGATGTTCCGAAGACAGCGTTCAGGACTCGATATGGTCACTACAAATTTTTAGTGATGCCGTTTGGTCTGATGAATGCTCCTACAGCATTTATGGGCCTGATGAATGGAGTGTTCAAGCCATTTTTGGACAAATTTGTAGTGGTATTTATCGACAATATTTTGGTGTATTCAAAGACCAAGGAAGAACACGTTGAACACTTGAAGGTGACATTAGAGCATTGAGAAAAGAGAAGTTGTACGCCAAGTTTTTGAAATATAAATTTTAGATTGAAAGCGTGCAATTTCTTGGACATGTAATCAATAAGGACGGAATTTCACTAGATCCCTCCAAAGTCGAAGCTGTGATGAATTGGGATCAGCCGAAAACACCATCGAAAGTGAGAAGTTTTCTTGGATTGGCAAGCTATTACAGAAGATTCATTCAGGACTTTTCCAAGATCGCAACTCCGTTGACGAATTTGACTAGGAAAGTTGTGAAATTCGTTTGGACGGAGAAGTGTGAGGAAAGCTTCCAAGAGCTTAAGAAGAGGTTGAGTTCGGCACCTGTGTTATCTCTTTCAGATGACACATGAA
The DNA here is from genome assembly GCA_020205555.1 of Panax stipuleanatus. Classification (NCBI taxonomy): domain Eukaryota; kingdom Viridiplantae; phylum Streptophyta; class Magnoliopsida; order Apiales; family Araliaceae; genus Panax; species Panax stipuleanatus. The sequence goes on from CM035125.1 coordinate 100,081,526, forward strand.
ATTTTGTGGTTTCTAGTGATGTGTCGCATAAAGGACTAGGTTGTGTGCTTATGCAAAACGGCAGGGTCATTACGTATACATCACGATAATTGAAGGACTATGAAAAGGGGTATCCAACCCATGACTTGGAGTTAGCTGCAGTGGTATTTGCTTTGAAGATCTGGAGACACTATCTCTATGGGAGAAGTGTGAAATATGTACAGACCACAAGAGTCTGAAATATATTTTTACACAGAAGGACCTGAATATGCTCCAGAGAAGGTGGCTGGAGTTAATTAAGGACTATAATTGCGAGATTTTATACCATCCGGGTAAAGCAAACGTGGTTGCCGACGCCTTAAGCTGAAAGGGTCGGGAGAAATTGATGACGTTGACCGCTCAAGAGGACCTAATTTCAGCGATGGAGAAGCTGAAATTAGAAGTGAAGTATCCGATGGATATTGACTAGTTATTCCAGATGCAAGCTGGTACAACTTTGCTAGATAAAGTTAAGGAAGCTCAACTTCAGGACGAAGAATGTAAGAAGGTGAAAAAGAAGATATCAAAAGGAACCGAACCGAGATTCAAGATAGACAGTGACGAACTACTGAGACTTGAGAGCAGAGTTTGGGTACCGCCAGTGCCAGAGATTAAGGAAGACATTTTGAGCGAGGCTTATAGCTCACGATATTCGATTCACCCTGATAGTACCAAGATGTACCAAGATCTACGACAACATTTTTGTTGGCCAAATTTGAAACGAGATGTTGCAGAGTGTGTTGCAAAGTGTCTGACATGTCAGAAAGTGAAAGCAGAACATCAGAGGCCGAGTGGGTTGTTACAACCTTTAGAGATCCCAGAATGGAAACGGGAATATATTACGATGGATTTTGTGGTTGGCCTTCCAACAACTCAGAAAGGCTACAATGCAGTATGGGTTATCGTTGACCGATTGACGAAATCCTCACACTTCCTTTCGATCAGAATCAGATTCAACTTAGACCAGTTGGCAAGGTTATATGTGAAAGAGATTGCTTCGAGCCACGGAGTTCCACTGTCAATTATTTTCGATAGGGATCCGCTCTTTCCATTAAACTTCTGGAAGCGACTACAGGAGTGCATGGGGACGCAGTTGAGAATGAGTACGGCATATCACCCTCAGATAGACGGGCAGAGCGAAAGAACGATTCAGACATTGGAGGATATGTTGAGACCGTGTATCATGGATTTTAAAAGAAATTGGGATAATCACTTACCGCTCGTGGAATTCGGTTACAACAACAGTTACCACGCAAGTATTGGCATGTCGCCTTACAAAGCGTTGTACGGCAGAAAGTGTAGAACTCTACTATACCGGGATGAAGTCGACGAGAGGCAATTATTAGGACCAGAACTTGTACAGCAGAAAGCAGAGATAGTCAAGGTAATCCGAACAAGACTGGTAGCATCTCAGGATAAGCAGAAGAAATACGCCGATTCACACCACAAGAATGTAGAATTTCAATCGGGTAGTTTTGTTTAATTTAAAGTCTCTTCTTGGAAGGGGAAGATCAGATTCGGTAAGAAGAAAAATTTGAGCCCGAGGTTCATTGGACCCTTTGAGGTGCTGCGAAGGATTGGAGAAGTCGCATATGCGGTAGCCTTACCTCCGTCGCTAGAGAATGTCCACAACGTCTTCCATGTTTCAGTTTTACGACCCTACAAACCCGATTACAAATATGTGATTGAATATGAACCTTACAATTTGAGAAAGACTTATCCTATGAAGAAATTCCTGTTCAGATTGTTGATAGGAAAGAACAAGTTCTCAGAAATAAAGTAATACCTTCTGTTAAGGTAATTTGGAGGAACAACAACGCTGAAGAAGCTACGTGGGAACTCGAAGAGCATATAATGAAGAATTACCCACATTTATTTACTTAATTTATGTGTAAGCGATTCTGGGGACAGAATCTTTGTAAAGGGGGAAAATGTAACGGAACAAAATTTTTAATTGAACCGTGATTCTGGGGACAGAATCTTTTTAATGGGGGAAAAGATGTGATGAACGAGATTTTGTAATATGATTTAAATATTTATTGAATTAAATAAATATTCTTCGATGATTTAATTGTTGAATTAAATAATTATGTGATGGAATTATGGTAGATTAATTTAATTATATGTGTTACATTAAATAAATTAATGTAGAGAATTTTATAATTCAAAGTATGAATTTAATTGAGCTTATTTGATTAAATAAATTATTTAATAAATATAATGTTATTTTAATTAATGTAATAATTAATTAGAGATTTAATGATTTGACATAATTAATAAAGGAGAATTTTAATTATGTGATTATGTGATTTAATGTGGATTTATTCTATTTTATTTAATTAATTTAAATAAAATTAATTGATTAATTAGAAATGTGACAATTAACTATATTATAAGCAGTTAATTAAATTAAGTGGAAATGAGGAATGGAGGAACTTGCCAAACAAGGCCTTAGTGGGGGTTGGAGCCAGTTAACCCACTATGGAATTAATTAACGACCCATAACCCACGACTATTAACTATACATATAATATATTAGTTTATATCTGCATCAGTTCACATATTATATCATATATCGTATACTTCTGAGAGAAAATATAGAGAGAGTTTAGAGAGAAAATTGAGAGAAAGGGTGAATTGAAGAAGAAGTAGATAAGAACTTCATCATCTTTGAATCATATACACAAACTAGCAGGGTAATCTATTCAACCCAAACTCTAATTTACATTCTTATACTCATCAATTAACATATTGTTGATATCATCATATACATTGTTAAGTTGAACTTAAGGAAGAAGTTCAACTGTTAGAACGTAATGGTTATGAACTAATCGACGTCGTATGCATAATTTAATGTGTAGGACGTTGAGGAATTAAATTGTAACTAGATTTGTAGCTTGCGCATGAGGCATTCTATCCCTAACTTATTATTGTTAAGCAAGTTTACTTACTCAAAACTTTACTTTTATGGAACAAGTTCTTTAAATTATAAATTCTTCGTAGAGCAAGTCCTAGACTTATATTCTATGTCGAGCAAGTTCTTGTTCTTAATTGTTCAAGTTCAAGATTTAATATTAGATGTTATAATTCTTTTAAAGCATGATTCCAGTTATACAATGCTTATTCGATTGTATACCTCTTGAGTTTGATTATTCAAACTGAATATCATTTATTATTGAACCTTGTAAGACTAGCGAACCCTTATTGATTTAACTAGTCCATAGTTGATGAACATTATAAATTTAAGAACCGTTATTGAGCTTATCCAAACCAAACTTCCTTTGGTGCGGACTCTGATGTCAAACTGAGATTAACAACCCTATTATAGGGGATTTATGATGCTTTAGCGTTAAAATATTATGCACAGTATGGTACTAAGGGCTGATCCCCCTAAGTACGAGAAGTAGAGTCCATAGTCTTATGACTGTTAAAGGTTTAAAGTATAAACACTTTATAACCTAGGACATAGTTCAATGTCTTATGACCATCAAAAGTTCTTTTGATTCTTGTTATTCATTCTTGATTCAAAAGCCAAGTTTTCTTATTTCAGAAGTCTTTGATTCACTCACATGTTATTATATTGTTGTTATACTGTTATACTTGTGTGCAATTGTGCTCACTCTTGCGTAATAATAACATTGCAGTTAAGAACGAAAGGTCCGACGAGCCTTCTACTAGCAAAGGCAAGGGCAAGGTCAACAAGTGATGAAGACTTATTGTTTATTTGATATGTTTATGTTTAAGACTTATGTTAAAGTTGTGTAAGACTTATTATTTGTTTACGCTTCTGTATTTGAGACTTAAGGTTAGTATGACCTAGGATTGATGTATTTAAATTCTGATGTTGTAACCCCATAAGGGGATGATTTATTTCTATTTATTTAATGGCATTCATTTATTATGGGTAGATAGACACATGATATTTGTACAGTGAACACCAAATCCTGTGGAAATTGAAGTACCCGAATTTGGGGGGTGTCATATGTGGGGTGCCTAACCCCTTCCCCACACTTAACCAAGTCCCCGAACTCAAAACTTCGGTTTCGAAGATCAAGTTTCGACAGTGTCCAGCAATTGGGCCTCTTTTCAAACAAAATTCAGTTGAGTTGGTACAACCATTTCAAATCTACCAACTGGCGACTCTGTAAAACGTTCAAATCGTCGACATGATACATGTTGCCCTTTTCCTAAAAAACCCTTCAAAAACTTTTTCACAAATAAAAAGATTAAGGGTAGACATAACTTAGGAAGAGAGAAAGATACGGGTTGTGACCTGACCCGCGGATTTTTTCTCGACGTCGACAATAACAATAATTAGAATCTTGTATAAATGAAACATTCGAAAATAGTAAGAAACTTGCATAATGCACCAAGTTGTGTAAGTTGCACAAAAGAAATAAGGTTTAGGTACTTTTATAATATCCAAAGTTGTGTAAGTTAGAGAACTTGCCTAAACTGCTGCTTATTATTTAACTCTACGATTCTGCTCTTCGAATAACCTACATTAATCATAAGCCATCCTAATAATTAATCCCTGCTGTGTTATAATAATTGATGTAGGCTTAACTGCAAAACTCTCCTATTCAGAATTATAACAGTCCATTATGCCTGAATTGTTTATGTAATTATTTGTTATTAACCAGATAACACTCTTGTTAATTTTTATTTTATTCTCTTAATACTTCTAAGTTACTTATATCCCATCGGTACATGACAGTGTATGATAGTTGATGGGTTCTATCTCCATTTCCTTCTTTAGCTCTCCCAACTCGTCATTATCACACTATTATACTATTGGCAGACTAGAATTAGTCTTATTAAGGATTTGTAAGTATTTACACAAGTCTGGAGTAGAAATTTTTAATGTTTGGTCATTCTGCAGGAGTGGTCTACAATTTACAGGCACTCCATGATTTGTGAAATCACTTTCTGATGGTCGGGTTCACTCCACGATTTGTGAGAGATTATCTTCGGATGGTCGGGTTCACTCTACGATTTGTGAGAGAGTTCCATGATTGAAGTGAGACCACACTACGATCGTGGGGTTCAATCTACGGTTTAGTTTATGGTTAGCCTAGTCTATTCCACGATCAGCGAGTAAGTCTACAATCGTGGGGTTTAGTCTATGATTTGGTTTATGGTTGGCCTGGTCTACTCCACGATCTACGAGTAAGTTTACGATCTTGGGGTTCAGTCTATGATTTTTAAAACCAACCAAAGGTCTTGGTCTGGTGTTGGACTACACGATCTTCAGAGTTAGTCTACGATCGTGGGGTAAGTTTACTATGACACCCCCAAATTCGGGTACTTCATTTCCACAGGATTCGGTGTTCACTAGCTAAATAACACATAACTAACTATCCATAAATAAGGAATGCAAAATAAATTACAACCTTAATAATAAAATCTTCCTTATTAAAAGATTACATCATTGTCAAAACGTTCCCCAGGTTTCTAACCTTAAACAATCATCAAAAAGAGCAGAAATAAATCATCACATAAGTAAATTAAGTCTTATTACAAAACCACATAATAAATTGGAACAAGTTTTGCGCTACTTGTTCATCTTGACTTTGTCCTTTCTCAACTTTGGTTGCAATGGTTATATATGCAAGAGTGAGCAAACAAAAGCTCACTTGAAACAACAATCAAAAAAGATAACTTGTCACTAAATAAGTTCAATTGAATTGAATAACATTCTCTATCATTGATAATCAAGAATTGAATACAAGATTTAGAATTCATCTGAGGGTCACAAGACCTTGAACAATGTCCCAGGTTATAAATATTTTTACTTCAACCTTTAACAGTCGTTAGACTATATAGACCTTCTACCTTGTACTTAGGGGGATTAGCCCTTCGTACCCTGTATTGTGCACAAATATCTTAACGCTTTCGCATGATAATCCCCTATAATAGGGTTGTTCATCTCAGCTTTAATTAACTAGTTCGCACCAAAGAAAGTTTGGTTTGGATAAGCTCAATGGGTAATTTAGAGTTCAACTATCATCAACTAAGGAGTAGTTGAATCAAACTTACAATAATTTAAGAGTTTGATAACAAAAGAGTTATGGAATAATTATGAGTCATAACAATAGACATCATACTTAACAATCATGCTTTAGAAGTAAACTTAAAGCATTTGAAAGATACAATAAAACCTTGCTTGAACAACTAAGTTAAGGTTACATTATTTTCAATAAGGAAACTAAATAAGATACTTGTTCAATATGAAAATTAAAGAACTTACGTAATATATAACAAGTTAGGAATAGAAACTTGCGTAAACATAATTGAATTAGGGTAAGAAAACTTGTCTCGTGCGTAAGCTAGCAAATAATAACTCGTTCCATAATTATCTTAAGTACACATTATTTAACAAATAACAACACGAATTAGTTACCATATAGCTAAGTCACATCATTAGTTAACCAATCTAAGTTAACTCACAACTCTTAGTCATTAGGTTTAATCATTAGCTAGTTCATAATATGATCAAACCATACTTCATCTCAAACTTAAACTTGTTAATAATTAACCAAGATATAATTTAAAATCATCAATCCCATATTACAAATATGATCACATACTCTTTAATCAACATATAATTTCATTAACATGCTTTTATAATCATTAGATTAACATTATCAAAGAATTGTACACTTAAATAAAATTCTCTGGCTAAACTGTATAGGTGGCGCTACAGCGCTATATAATGAACTGTAGTCGGCGCTGCAGCGCCGTGCCACATCATCAGGGCTCTGCAGGACCAATCCCGGTGCTGCAGCGCTCCATTTAACCCTTAGAACTGGCGCTGCAGCGCCACGACACAGTGGGACGCAGACAGCCTCGCGAAAATCACAAGAAAAGCCAATTTGGTTTATTAACTTTGCTCAAACAACAAATCTTACCGATATAATTTAGATAAAACATTATAGAAACATAAACTAATGCTTCTAACATGATTTTACATATATAAACAACATAACAATCAACTTAAAACCTTTTAATTTCATGTTTTTGAAGAAAACTCTATTGTTAAGCGTTCTTGATAAAAATAAATACTTTGACTTTGTTTTTAAACCCAATTACTTCGTTTCTTAACATATTATCACAATCTATAATCAATTTACATAAAATAGCATGAATTAGACATCAATTTTTTATATCAAAGAAGCCATTTTTCAAAATACTTCACTGTAAATTGCTATGACGTGATTTCTTTATGTTCATCATATTTACATGAATTAAACAAGTTAAATACTCATACAAATCATATATAATAGTTTATATCTATAATCTAACATGTATAAATCATATTTACACAAAACATCATGAAAACCAAATTACAGAGAAGTGAAATAATCTTTTTATGAAGAACAATGAATTAACAATTCTAGAGTTAGATTATTACCTTTGATTTCCTGTTAGCTTTAGAAGAAGATGATGATGGACTCCTCTTGTTTTTGACAGAGAATTCTCCCTCTCTTCTTCTCTTTCTTTTCTCTTTTCTCTATAGTTTTCTCTGTTCTTTCTTCCAACTCTAACTTAACGTAAAAACAATATTGATATACATATAAAATATAATCTGACAAACTTAATCTCACTATTAAATACATATTAGTTATTTTATTTTTGAAAATCAAAAGTCACTAAGGTTTGTTTGGCAAAACTGAATTAAAAATAGAATTTTAAAAATCTTAAGGCTTGTTTGGCAAAACTAAATTAAAACTCTTTTAATTTATTTTAGTAACCCATTTACTACATAGTTTAAATGTCATACTTTATTTAATTAAATTCTAATATTCCAATTTAATTAAATTAAATTTAATATCAACTCATTAAATAAAATTGCCACATACATTAAATTGCTACACAATTATAATTTATTTATTATTCATAATTCCATGCATGTAATAAATTAGTAAATCTCTAATTTAATTATTAAATTAAATTAGACATCACTATAATTATTCATCAATTCATTAAACATTACTATCAAATTATCGCATAATAAATTATCTAATTTAATTGTCTCAATTAAATTAAAACTTCACCACAAAATTATCAAACATTAATTTAATTCATATATTACACTTAATTAAATTACTCCACCACATAACCACATCAATTATTTATTCAACTCAATAAATAAATCAACTAAAATATTTATTTAATTCAATAAATATTTAAAATTAAAACACAAAAATCTCGTTTGTTACAATCTTCCCTCCTTAAAAGGATTTTGTCCCCAGAATCACAACTCAATAAACTCATTCGTCACATTCTTCCCCCCTTAAAAAGATTATGTCCCCAGAATCGTTATATAAAAAATTAAGCAAATAACTGAGGATAGGTTTTCATCATAACATCTTCGAGTTTTCACGTAGCTTCTTCAGCATTGTGGTTCCTCTAGATTACCTTAACAGAAGGTATCACTTTGTTTCTAAGTACTTGCTCATTCCTGTCAACTATCTGAACATGAACTTCTTCGTATTTTAAGTCTTTATCAAATAGCAATGGCTTATAATCTATAACATGTTTATAATTATGTTTATACGGTCGCAACATAGAAATGTGGAAAACATTATGAACATGGTCTAATTTCTGAGGTAACGCAACTTCGTAAGCTACCTCACCAACCCTTCGTAGTACCTCAAAGGATCCAATAAATCCGGGACTCAGTTTTCCTGTAGACACTCAAAATTTTCCTTGCCCCAATACTAACCCGGTAAGAGGGCAAAACCGTCAATCAATCCAAATCCGGCCACCGACGCCGGTCCTTCAACCTAAATCTGATTCCCAATATCGGTAATCAAGCTCCCACAGTCAATCGGCCCATCCAATCAAGTTCCGACAGTCAATCGGACCATCAATAAAGTTCTGACAGCCAATCGGACCATCAATCAAGTTTCGACAGTCAGTCGAACCATCAATCAAGCTTCAACAGTAAATCGGACCATCAATCAAGTTTCGACAGTCAATCGGACCATCAATCAAGCTCCGACAGTCAATCGGACCATTAATCAAGTTTTGACAGTCAATCAGACCATCAATCAAGCTCCAACAGTCAATCGGACCATCAATCAAGTTCCGACAGTCAATCGGACCATCAATCAAGTTCTAACAGTCAATTGGACCATCAATAAAGTTTTGACAGTCAATCGGATAATCAATCAAGTTCTGACAGTCAATCGAACCATCAATCAAGCACCGACAGTCAATCAAACCATCGATCAAGTTCTGACAGTAAATCGAACCATCAATCAAGTTCCAACAGTCAATCGAACCATCAATCAAGCTCCGACTGTCAATCAGACCATCAATATGGTTTTGACAGTTAATCATATCATCAATAAAGTTCCGACAGTTAATCGGACCATCAATCAAGTTTTGACAGTCAATCGGACCATCAATCAAGTTTCGACAGTCAATCGGACCATCAATCAAGTTCCGACAGTCAATCGGACCATCAATCAAGCTCCGACAGTCAATCGGACCATCAATCAAGCTTCGACAGTCAATCGGACCATCAATCAAGTTTCGACAGTTAATCGGACCATCAATCAAGTTCTGACAATTAATCGGACCATCAATCAAGCTTTGACAGTCAATCGGACCATCAATCAAGTTTCGACAGTCAATCGGACCATCAATCAAGTACCAACAGTCAATCAGACCATCAATCAAGCTCTGACAGTCAATCAGACCATCAATTAAGTTCCGACAGTCAATTGGATCATAAAGCTCAACCCCGGTCTCAACCCAAGAAGTCAAAATAAACCTCGGTCTCAACCTAGGAAGTCAATTCAACCCCGGCAACAATCCGGGAGGTACCAATCAACCCCGACCTCAATATTGGGTCGTAAAGTCAACCTTGGACTCAATCCTGGAAGTCAAGGCAACCTGAACATCAACCGAGGACATGTCAAGCCATCTCCAGTATCAATCTGAAAAACACAGTTCATCCTCGGCAGCAACCCGTGAGGTCAAACTCAACCCCAGTCTCAACCCGGGAGTGCAGGTCATCCCCGGGCTCAACTCGGGATGTCAGGTCAACTTCAGACATCAACCTGAAGCATCACAACAACTCCAGAGAAAAACTTGGAATGACCAAGTCAGCCTCAGAGACAACCCTGAGGTCAAAAGATTCGACTGGGATCCAAGTCTTGGAATCAGCTCCCAAAAGTCAACTAGCGACCATATCGACACAACAGGCATCCCTGGGAGGGGTACAACGGTCATTTCATCAACTCTCAATCGACTTGGTCAAACTCAAGCCAAATCGATTTTGCCAAAGTCAGAATGAACCCTAACGACGATCCCGAGTGGCAACTACGCAAGACAGCTCAACGGATAAACTGCGGGGAATCGAAGACCTGGTTATGAACCCATATTCTTGGAACCGAAAAATGTTTTATCCCATGTCATTGCTACACTCTAGGCTAGATCTTTCCAAAAAGGTATCGCACGCCTCAAACGGATGCTTCGATCAAAAGTTAGAAAGTTTCCGACCGGATATCGCATTTTTTGGAGTGCACGTACTTCGAGACGACCTAAGCCGGGCATGTGGGCCCCACCTAGGGGAGCCACAGCTCTACCTGCGGCTGTCACAGGTAGAGCGGAGGCTCCCTGGCTTATAAATAAATGTGCCCCCCATTCATTTTAAAAGAATTCAGAAACGCAGCGAAGCCCTGCCAGTTTGATTTTTCGACTTTTACACCTCTTCCAAACCATAGATATACCCATATACTACCACATATCAAAAAACCACCGGTAGATTTGGACGTTTAAAGCCTACGATTTGGCAAAAAGCCCGTAGTGCAACCCAGTGTAAGTATTTTTACGATCAGAAAGTCAATACTACTACTAAATATGCTCGGAACTTAGTTCCGTGGCCGTTTTCGTCAAAATTTGGTACATTTCTATACATAAACTTTGTTTTCAACATTTCTACAACTCGAATTGATGATCCGTCAGCTCCATCAGCTTCAATGCACTAGCACACACCTTTTTGGCAACTTCGCCGGACTGGGTTATCTTCCCAGTCTGGGTTTGTCCCTTTTTGTATATATTTAACAGCAAATGGACTAACATTTCAATTCTGTCAAGCCCGGATGTCAAATTCGTGGTAGTTTACTGCTTTTATATATATTTACGCATATATAAGCGACATTCACCATCACTGGTATTCATATCAGTCCTGGTTGACTACATTTCTGTCAATATATATATATATATAGACATATATATATATACATATATATATATATATATATATATTTTCAGTCGGCCTGAACTATTTCGTGGTCATTTTACTACTTTTGCACACTTTCCCATACTGGGTGCTCTCCCCAGTCACTGGGTAACTACTTTTCTGTCAATTTCAATTACAGTACGGACATCGGCGTGAAAACCCATCGCCCTTTTTATTGCTTTCATATATATATATATATATATATATATATCATTTCTGTCACAGCCTGGATCATTTCATAGGTATTTATAGTTTTTATAAATATATATATATATATATATATATATATTTCAATTCTAGTCCGGGTTTGCGACTGAAAACCCATCGCCCTTTTACAGCTTATATATGTATATAATTATATATATTGCTTTATTTAATTTATTCAACTGCTGCATTTAACATTCATTTGTATATGAATTTGCACTGACATATCTGCGGGCGAACTAGATTTATCCAAATCTCGCCACTTCTAGCTTTCAACGGTTCAAACATGTCCCGACAGAACGTAGAAGCTATAATGGCTGAGATTTCTTTAAATCTAGTTATTTTTATAGTTTCAGCTTCAAAAGCAACCTCGCGTCTCTTAGATCGCTATCTAGTGGGAAAGAGACGCTTCGGCCGTGCAGACCGGGATTTACTGAATGAATCCCTAGTTCTGGCTATCTTGGGATATTTATCTGTTTCTGTACAAATTTGAACTGTGCAGGTTTTCTAGCCATTTATATGTAAGCCTAGGAATCGTGGGATTCATGATCAAACTGATCAGAATCTGATTCCCACGATGGACAAACTACGATTTATAGATGTACCCTGCCAGTTTTTTCTATAAAATGTACATGCACAGACCTTAAAAAGGTTATCCGAATTTAAGGTCTCAACATAGTGAAAATATGGATTTTCATGTCAGCGTCCCTCCAATGGTTTTAATACCCATGAGGAGACCGACACTTTATATTTCTGTGGTCGAGGATGCCTCGCAGCCCGACAAATCACCAGTTGCATGCAGCCTTAAGGCTATAAAGATAAATTGAGAGTAGCGATATGCTTCAATTCCTATGTCAGCGTAACGGTTTGATAAAACTAGCTTTCAAAACATCACTGTCAATTCAAATCAAAAGCTTTTGCAAATCAAATTAAATGCTTTTTGTAAATCAAATCAAAGACTAATTTTCAAATCAAATCAAACCCTTCGTATATAGGCTCAACGAAGCTTGTCAAAGCTTTCAATCAATCTAAAGGCCCAATTTTCAAAGAGCATTCACTCATACATTCCAGTTTTAAGGGAAATATTGAAAAGATTGCTATACCATGTTTACATGGGAGTCGTGGGGTGCCTAACACCTTCCCCACACTTAACCAAACCCCCGAACTCAAAACTCCAATTTCAAAGATCAAGTTTCGACAGTGTCCAGTAGTTGGGCCTCTTTTCAAATCAAGATTCAGTTGAGTTGGTACAACCATTTTCAAAACTTCCAACTGGCAACTCTGTTTAAATTAAATCGTCGACAAATACACATGTTGGCCTCTTTCCTAAAAAAACCCTTCAAAACCTTTTTTGCAATAAAAAGAATAAGGGTAGAGATAACTTAGGAAGATTGATTTGAGGAAAACCGAGTTATAAATCGATCCGCGGTATTTCTTAAATTTTCCAACGTCGACAGGTGGCGACTCTGCTGGGGACAGTAGAGGGCTTAGGCCGCTTTCAATATTTTCAAACATTTCCCTTTCAAAACTATTGAATGCATGAAATCTTGCGTCTCCACAGTCAATGGATGAGTGAATGCTGCGTCTTTCATTGAATGTATGAATGCTATGCCTTTACATTGAATGAATGAGAATGAATGCTTTAGTGCTTCACACCCATATTAGTGCTTCGCACGAACTGTCATTTCATGCATAAGTGGTAAGGCCGATGTATGTGAATGTATGCTGTGAGTCCCTCCACCAGGAGGCTAACCCGGTCGGTGATAAGCAAGGACTCTGGGGACGACTAAGTCTCCGGGGCTGCCTCCTGAAAATGCACCACCCAGATTCGCTCTAGTTGAACGATCGGATTAACTTCCCTTCTAGTAGATTGCGATAATCTAGGAACCTTCATGCCGAAACAAAATCCGCGAGATTAACCTAGGATAGGTCAGCTTCTGATCAACCTAATTCGATGGGATGCTTCTTCATGCCTTCCTCTTTCAATTCCATATCAAGTCTCCAATTACTGAGGAGCAAAATGTAAATGACAATAATGAAAGATTTACTTTCCTGTCAAATATCCTGTCATCCTGCCATCAAAACAACTAACCTTGGTTTTGCAGGAGAAACTTAAAAAACACACATCATAAATGCATCCAGTCATTACCTACCACAAGGAACTGACATGCATACATTTTGGTGTAGGTAGGGAAAAATTGGTCCTATCACCAGATCAAAGGGCAGAAAAGCACCCGGTCCATCTACAGACATGGCTTCAAGTGCTCCACCAAAATCTACCCCTTTGTCTAGGGAAGAATTCGAAGGATTGAAAAATCAGATAGCCGAGCTAGCCGGTTTCCTTCGAGAGCAAAGCAAGGCCTTCAAAGAGAAATAATCTCAAACTCATCCAGAACCAGGAGCATCTGGTAGTGGTGCTGGCGGTCAAGATACAGAAAAGGCCGTAACTCAGATTCCTGGACCCCAGAATCAAGATGCAATCAACAAAACTCCGAAAATCACCATCTTAAGCAAAGAACAGGAAGCTGGTGACATTCTTAAGAAAATGCAACAAATGGAAGAAACCCTCCGGTCCATCAAAGGGACTGGGGCATTTGGCTGTGTCAACTACTCAGATTTATGCATATTTCCCGGGGCTCGATATCCCAAAAAATTCCAAGTCCCTAATTTCGAGAAATATGACGGATTAGGGGATCCTTATACGCACCTGAAAGTTTTCATCAGAGAACTCGGATCCTATGCTGAGGACGAGAAACTTCGAATGCAGCTATTTAAGAAGAGTTTAATTAGAGAAGCCAGAGCCTGGTATGCCCGTTTGGACAACTCCAAAATCCACATTTGGGAAGAATTGGCCCATGCCTTCCTTAGCCAGTACAGTTTCTAATCTCAACTAGCTCCAGATCGGTATCAAATTACCATAATCAAGAAAAAGAACACTGAATCATTCAGAGAATAAGCCCAGCGATGGAGACGGGTCGCAGCACAAGTCACCCCAGCCATGACTGAATCTGAAATAGTCATGTCTTTCATTGATATTCAAGAAGCTCCTTATTATGAAATGGTCCTAACAGGCATAGTAAAACCTTTCTCTGAAATGATCAAACACGGCGAAATGATCGAAATGGGACTTAAGTCTGGGAAAATAAAAGACCTAACTGGCACTCGAAGCTATTGCTGAGCATATCCAATCCAAAAATTAAGGGAGTAATCCCTGGAGGGTCCATAAAAAGAAAGATAAAGAAGTTTCCTTAGTGTTACAAGGACAAAATTCAAGCGGTAATTCAAACAATACACCCATTCAAAGGACGAACTATACCCCTTTCCAAGCTGCAACACATCCTTCAAATCCTTTATTCCAGAAAAACATCGAGGTCAGACGCAGAAGGACTTTCACTCTACTAGGGGATTCACTCGAGAACGTCTTCAAACTTCTGACAGCTCAGAAGAAGATTGGCCAACTCCTTCGGCCAACTAACACTAATGCCAGGAACTTCGACCCGAGCAAGAAATGTACTTATCATTCCGGATCATCAGGCCATGACACTCAAGACTGTTGGTCCCTCAAGCATAAAATCTAAGATTTGATTGATAATGGAGAGATTGTGGTCACAAAGCTCGATCAACCACATATCCAAGATAACCCTCTCCCACAGCACAAGGAGGAGAGTGTCAACATGATCAACACTTCAAGTGGAGAAGGATCCAAATACCTCCGCTATGTTGAAGAATCCACTCAATCCAACAACATCAGCCAATGAGTTGGGAGGCTTTTGAAAAATAATTCCTGATAGAGCAAGAAATAAAGTCTATCAAGGAACAAATCGAGCAGTTGGCTGAACTAGTCGTCTACCAACATCAACTCACCAGAAAGATGTTGAAGCAAATCCATCAATCTATTGGCAGTCGCTCTCCTCCAGCGGAAGTCAATTCCAATCAAGTTCATAGCCAGACTTATAAGCTTACACCCTGGACTGACAAGGGGATCAAAGAAGTAAGTGTCCAAGAAGGTAGGAATTTCCTATTTCAAAGGAATTTCACCAATTTGAACCAGTCAATGGAAGAAATCCTGCAAATGATGATCAACGAGGGAATGGTTGAAGACTTGCTACCTCCGCTGAACCCTCAATCTAGAAAATTCAAACCTGACCAAATATGTCAGTACCATTCCAACTCTCCCGGCCATGATACAGAAGAATGTTGGGCACTTTATAACCTAATTCAAGACCTGATTGAGAAAGGTGACCTAATCAGAGGAAATTAAATCCTCGACATGATAGATAAAGATAGCCTCTGGATCCCCGATGCATGGTATTAGGACATAGTGGCTGTCATATCCTGTGGTAAAGAATCAATCATCACACCCCTGATATTGACAGGTAAAGGGGTCTAAGACAAACAAAATCCTGTAAAGGTGGCTGCAACTCAGCCTCTAATTTTGCCCTTCAGGCCTCAGTACCAGATTACCGGTCTGAAGAAGGTCCCATAGAACTACGGGGACATTGAAATCTCTACTTCAAACAACATTTCCATCATGTCAAAGGATAATCCATTGTACCTGCCTCAACAGGTGATTAAACCAGTTACCAAAGCAAAAGAAAGGGTGGCTGAAGAAAAGATACAAGAGTTCCTCAAAAAGATGGGACACAATGAAATCAAGATAGTGCAAAGCTTGAAAGACGTACCCAAACAAATACCCATCCTGGACTTGGTCCTATCATCAGAGGATCACCGTAACATCCTAGAGAATGTACTAAAAGAAGCTCAGCTGCCATACACGTTAGACACGGAGAAATTCCGTCACATGATTGAACATATTTTCAACAACAATGTGATTTCCTTCATAGACGATGATATCCAGGCTGAGGGGAGGGGCCACCACAAGTCCCTGCATATAGCCGTTATGTCCTCCGGATACATGATCGGAGGAGTGCTTATTGATGGAGGATCCTCCCACAACATTTGTCCATACGACACGTAGGAAAGGATGAAGATCAATCCAAACTGGATCAAAGCCAGTCACATGGTTATCCGGGCATTTGATGGATCTCGTCAGCCAGGTTATGGGGGAAATCGAGCTTCCTCTAAAAATTGGACCACACACCTTCTACGTATCTTTCCAGGTGCTCAACATAGCCACTGGATACAACTTATTGTTGGGGAGGCCATGAATCCGTATGGCCGGGGCTGTTCCATCCACCCTCCATCAGCAACTCAAGTACATTATCAACGGCAGCCTCATCACAGTGAATGCTGAACTGGAATACCCTACCCACATACATGGGGACATACCAGTGATTAGCCTGGACACCGGGGTTGAGCCTGCAAGTTTTTAAGCTCTCGAGGTAAGTGATATTTAATATCTACCAATTAGGGCACCAGCCCTGAAGCCTAAAATTTCCACTAAAGTAATGACAGTGGGCCAAGAAATGGTAGCTGCGGGTTTCCAGCCTGGAGAAGGGTTAGGAAAGGACAAGCACGACATTAAGATGCCAATTCAAATCCCAAGATAGATGGGAAGAGCAGGATTAGGATTTTCATCTGGGCTAAACTACCGAAATCCACACAAACATCCCAAGGCTCAAGCCTCCACGATTCTGCTCCCAAACCTCACAAATGTCGGATGGGTGAAACCTACAAGGAAGATCCCTACGGGTGCATCAGCCTTGCTATTTCCTTCAATCATACCTGTCCATGAAAGGAAAGCCTTCAAGCCTGAGGCAGATAGCGAAAAGGGAAAAAAAAGATCCTGTACGGAGGACGAGACCCATTCGCTAACATGAAAGTCATTATCAACTACGAAGGGATGAATGATGAATTCCCAGATAGTGACAATGAAGATCGTGATCTCTTTCCTAGCAGCAAACAGAGGAACAATCCCCAAAAAAGCCTGGACAATATCCTAAAGGATGTCTCAGTTGTCATTCAATACGAGACAGATGAACGCACTTCCAGTATCCTCCTTATCCATGAGGGTCTAACCTTGGATAATTGGAGCAGTGTCCCTTACCTCAGTCGAAAAGGGTAAAGGGGCAGACAGTCAATCTGCCCTTAATTATGCTTTCATTCACTGCTTACTTTTGATTGCACAGCTAGAGTAGTCACTTTTGTCATGCTTTACAAATGGTATGTGTATTTAAGCAGTTGTATATATTAATGAAAGCATTTTTGTTTTCAGGACCCTTGCATTGGATGTGTGTGTCTCTGCTAATGAGATGCTAACCTGTCAACATAACTCCAACCATGATGCAAGATTAAGCTTCGACTTGACGGATCTTGATCAAGAGGAGGAAGATGACTATGAGGTGCCAGAGGAGATCAAGGAATGGGTCGAAGAGAAACCCAAACCAAACCTTGACCAAACCTCCACCATCAACATAGGAACCTCCAAAACCATCAAAGAAATCCAAATAGGTTTAGACCTCTCATTGGATCAAAAAGCCGACCTGATCGCGCTCCGGACACATTATCAGGATGTATTTGCATGGTCGCATAAAGACATGATCGGTCTATCCATAGACATTGTCATCCATCGGATGCCCATCAAAGAAGGGTTTAAAACAGTCAAACAAAAGCTCAGACGATTGAAACCTGAGTGGAGTCTCAAAGTCAAAGAAGAAATCGTTAAGCAATTCAAAGTCGGGATCATCATGGTATCAACATATCCTGAATGGCTATCAAACATAGTCCCCGTGCCTAAACCAGGAGGGAAGGTACGAGTCTGCATGGATTACCAGGATCTAAACAAAGCCTGCCTCAAGGATAATTTCTCAGTACCTTTTATCCACATCCTGATTGACAATACTACACAGTACGACATGTATTCCTTCGTAGACTGCTTTGCTGGTTACCATCAAATCATGGTTGCTGAAGAAGACCGGGAGAAAACAACTTTTATCACTCCCTAGGGAACTTTTTGCTACCGACGACTATCCTTTGGCCTCATCAATGCCGGAGCAACGTATCAGCGGCCATGATGGCCCTCTTTCATGATATGATGCACAAAGAAATAGAAGTCTATGTTGACGACATCATCATCAAGTCCCAGAAGGAGGATGATCACATAGACCATCTCAGGAAGCTGTTCAACAGGTTGCGCAAGTACAAGCTCAAGCTAAATCCCGCCAAATGCTCTTTTGGCATCAAGGCAGGTAAACTGCTAGGATTCCTGGTGAGCAATCGGGGTATTGAGTTAGACCCTGCTAAGATCAAAGCCATTTCTGAAATGCCTGTGCCTCGTACAGAGAAGGAGATACGAGGATTCCTATGAAGGATCAACTTCATAAGTCGATTCATTTCACAGCTCACAGCAACCTGTGAGCCCGTCTTCAAGCTGTTAAGGAAGAATTCCTCCATCAAATGGAATGAGGATTGTCAACAAGCCTTCCTTACCATCAAAAAATAGCTTGTCGAAGCACCTATTTTGGTACCTCCAAGGGATGGAGTCCCCTTATTCATGTACCTGTCCGTCAATGCAAATGCCATGGGCTGTATGCTAGGCCAGAAGGATGATAGTAGCAAAGAAAGAGCTATCTACTACATCAGTAAAAGATTCAGTAGTGGGGAACAAAAATACACCCTGATCGAGAAGACATGTTGTGCATTAGCATGGGCCGCCATGAGGTTGCAACACTACCTGCATGGGCACACGACGTATCTCATATCCCGAGTGGATCCACTAAAATACGTCTTCAACAAACCATGCAGAATATTCTGGAGAACGACCCGGATGTCTACTGGAGAACTAAACCCTCTCCCTGTGAGTCCAACACTCATAAACTCTAACCAAGTCAGCCGGTGACATAGATGAAGCCGACATCCTCTGATTAGCAGAAT
This sequence comes from Panax stipuleanatus, assembly GCA_020205555.1. Classification (NCBI taxonomy): domain Eukaryota; kingdom Viridiplantae; phylum Streptophyta; class Magnoliopsida; order Apiales; family Araliaceae; genus Panax; species Panax stipuleanatus. The sequence goes on from CM035125.1 coordinate 100,100,838, forward strand.
CCTCAAAATGTTGCATACTCTGCCACTGATCAAACTGCTCCATAACTGCCAAGGGATGATAAGTAGTCACACCCCTCAATCCTGCCAAAGGTAAATAATACATGCCAGATGCATGAGTAATGAAGCTGAACGGGGTAAACTGCAAACGGATGCTCAATATCCGACAAAATGCTAACCAGGATTCTAAGTCGACGCAATCAGGTGGACGAAAGGAGTAAACTGAGGATATCTCGTGGCTAAAATAATAGGCATGAAGTCTAAATGATCCAATCGATCGTATGTGTGACATCAACCACATATACAGCTCGACCGAGCTACCCCAAAAAAACCCAGCTGGATGGGTACTGGAATAGGTGAGGGACCTCAGAGTCTCCGCCAAGATCATAGGGATAATAGTACTACCCTGCCTAAGGGCTCTGACTACGACAACCAGTCCCACATCAAGGTGATCTAAACGCAATGGCACTGAAAACATACGCCACAATGCACATCAGCAACATGTCTATCCTGGCTGTTTGCCAATCCTCTGCAAAAATGATAAAATCTCCAACGTGACGATCGTAGCTATCAAGCTCATCATAGCGCTCTATCAAGAAGTCAAGGGAGATCACATGCCCTAAAATGATATCATCCATGACTATGCTCTGTACCGGATAGCCGAGTAAACGGTCTCCGTATATCACTGATAGCCGTCCGAGCACACGGCGACTCTAAATCCAAGCCAGTAAATCTCTGGTACTCCTCCAGAGTAGGCAAAAGCTCATACCGCCCAATGCAGAATACCTGTCTCTTCGGCACCCATAAGGGTAGGACGCCATCAATAAAGCCGTCTGGAACCCTAAAATCTATAAGGGCCATCGAATGCCCCAGCATCTGGTCAACTGTCCCCCTAGCTGGGAAAGGCAGACAATCATACCATATCCGCAATGATGCTGCCACCTCTGACAGTGGCAAATGCTCCATACGGCTAACTGTAGACGTCGTCATCTGTAGCACCGTATCACAAGACCGTCCAAAGGTCAAGTCAAATCGTAACTATCTGAATGCATACATATGATATATGCATGATGACAATGATATAAATATCATGCAGCAGATAAAGATGACAGAAATATCTACAAAAAGCAATCTACTGCATACATCATCCCTATATCCTGGTACAAAGTGAAAGGAAAAATACAGGGAAATGGGGCACCACCACCCAGCTAATACAGTGGTCTATCAAAATGATGGCACAGATGCCGAATAGCCAAAACAGTGGCTGGCCAAAAATATAGCTGACATAGCTATCACAGGAAGTCAAAGACCTCGGTATCAAACCAATCGACCTGCTCCAGATCCTCTGTCTGCACAAAGCTGCTGGGATGAGGCATATCTGAACGGTATAAGGGAGGATCTGCCCCTATATAACTGCTACTGAATGAACCTGAAGAGGGGCCTGCTCCAGAGCTGGATGGGTCAAATAAAGATGCCTCTGATGGATCTCGGCCAAGGTGCCTGATAAAGAAACGAGCCTGGTCCAACTCTCTGGTCAGATGTGCTATCTGGTCTGCATGAGTAGGCTCTCTAATACAAGTTATCCAGTCTGTCATCATCACGGACCCCGACACCATGTCTGCCATAAAATAGGTGGCACGAGTCTGAGCCCCGATAGTGTGAGGACTCCACTAACTGTAAAAGGCAGCCTGGCTATATGGGCACTATGATAGATCAAAGCCGTCTATACCCTCCAAAGGGATGTCTGTCAAAGGCACGGATAATGGCCAATGATGCCAAGCAGGAGGAGCAATGGGAATGCGAATCTCCCCTATATCGCTCTGAATGGCATGCTCTCCAAGATAGAGCTCCCAACCTCCCTCCGTCAACATAGGGACTCTGCGGGTCGATAAATCAAACTCCCGACCAGTGGGGAAACCTCCATCAAATTCGACGGTCAAGTGCTCGGATGTGTACTGCGTCGAGGTGATCGAGCCCGTCCTCAAAAGCTCCAACTGCAGACGGGCATAAGTGAATCCCTCAGTAACAGGGACCTCAGTCAAAATAGAGTGATGCCATCTCCGTCCACGTGGATAGGTCTCCAGACCTAATGCTGAAACGGGCCATAGGCAAGGAAGCCTCTCAAATGCCCAAAGCTATCCATACAAATATCAAAAGTCCTCAGTGACCAAGACTGCCAAAAATAAGTGCAAAAATTAAAAAGGTACAGAAAGATGTACTCACCAGCAAAAACTGATGGAATCCTAACCAAGCCTCCGTCACACCCTTCGAAAGCAGGCGCATGCCCCCTGAGAAAATAGGCAAAGGTATAGGAGCCGCAATCAGAGTCACTGAGGCGCTCTATTTGCTGAGTGGCGCTAATCAAAGAAAAGGACACTGTCGACGAGTTATCCGCCACAAAACAACCCCTGATGATCGACAAAAACAATTGCCTCAGAATGCGATCCCTCCCTCTGATCATCAGTCGGAGGCAACTGAAAAGTCCCATCCTGGGCATCTATATTCAAGGGACTAGATTGGACTACCCGACCGTTGAATGCCGACTGAGGGAGTCCCAACAGGGATCTAACTGCATTGGGTGAAATGTCAGACATGACATGCACTGTCTCTCCCCCAAACTCAATACCGATGATAAATCTCCAGTCCATAGGAGTCATCATCATCTCGCAATCAAGTAGATGAAGGGACTGAGTCTGGTGGAACCAGCGCTCAAACAAAGCCCTCATATACCCCCAAGGGCAACGGCGGGGCAGGATCGAGAAGAAGGCCTGAAATCCCCAGCCATCTATAATCTCCCTGTAATCCTCGTGTAGAGTCTGATAGAGGGAGTGCACACTAAACTAGTTCCCTTGAGGCTGTGTCAAGCCAGGGACCTGCATTAAAAATTAGCCCATATCAAAAACCTGTGCCTCAAGAATGGTCAGAAGATGGGAAAAGAATCCAGAGGGAAGAAAGACTTCAAGTCACCTCATTGGCCTGAAGATATCTCGAAGGATGGCAACTCAAGTCGCCCAGCAACTCCTGTGTCTGCACAACAATGCCCGGGACCTCCGCACGTGGAACTTGAGCTGGAACAGGAGCAACAAAAGCAGCCTCCTCGTCATCAATGTCAATGGGCTGCTCGTCCTGTGCTGGACGTATCTTGCTCTCTACCAATCTGCGAGGTGTCCTAGCTGGACGGGCCTGTGGGACGACAGAAGCCCTCCTCCGTCTAACGCCTGATGACACCCCGGTAGAGTTGTCGGGTCTATCGCGATCCATCGCATACACCAGTACTCGAAATCACCTCAGACAGGGTGTGGTAAGCCTACAACCTATGGCTTATTAATCAATCAATCCAGTATACATATCTAAGTCCTAAAATATGCATGGGTCCATTAAAAATACCCCGTATAGTCAAAACTGCATGTTTTCAAAATCCCAAAAGCTCAAAACCTGCATTGGGTCAGTAAAAAACTCCCCATAGAGTCAAAAATGCATGCTTTTCAAAACCTAAGATTTTGGAAAAATTTCGCCAGAGTCTCCTTTGTAAAATAGACTGTCCACATGCACACAGGCATGCTTAGGTGGCCATTCAGTAGCATACCTACCCAAAAAAAACAAAAACAATTCATATATATCCAAATCAATCAAAAACCAGCCTCACATGGTCTTCGAAATACCATAGGCATTTTTAGTTGAAATTCCAGGCTCACTAGGCCTCAAAAAGGATGACTAAACTGATCAAAAGGTGGAAAAATTAACTATCTCAGAACCTGAATTTTCTTACATCCAAACGTGCATTACAGTAAGATATGCATACATATGTAGACAAAAAAAATTTCACAGGTCATATAGACATACATTTTTCATACATTATATTTGAAAGCACCCTAGGTGGTTTGCATGCTTTTAACGATTAAAAACTGCGAAAAAAGGATGGAAAACGTTACCTGCGCCGCGTTGAACGCGTAGGACCTAACAAATTCAGAATTTGACTACCAGAACTCCGTAGATCTGAAAAAGAAGATCGAAAATCCTTTCGCTACTCAAACGAGAAACTTGCAAAATGAAAAATCTCGCAGCACATTAAGTAGCCCAGGCAGCCGCACCTCCACCTGCGGATGCTATACCTCCACCTGAGGTAGCCCAGGTGGGTCCAACCTGCCCTGGGCCCGGTTTAATTTGAGTTAAAATGGAGTTTAAACAGGCTGCCGAAATCAAATCTGAAGAGAAATCGCTACGCGATTGAGCGGTTTGTTCGGAAATCCTGCGTTCAAGCAGTGCAATCCTGACAAAAAGGGAAACTCCATAGAGACCCTTGACATTCAACCCAGAGCCATGTTCGGGGGTCAACAGATCAAACTACGAAAAAGTTACGCAAAAATTGGGCAAAACTGCCATTTTTGAAGCATCGGGTACTGACCGGTGACAACTCAGCCGTTGGTTCCAGTCCAACTGAAGCATCAGGTACTGACCGGTGATAACTCAGTCGTTGGTTCTAGTCCAGTGAAGCATCTGGTTCTGACAAGTGACAACTCAGCCGTTAGTTCCAGTCCAGCGAAGCATCGGGGTACTGACCGGTGACAACTCAGCCGTTGGTTCCAGTCCAGCGAAGCATCGGGTACTGACCGGTGACAACTCAGCCATTGGTTCCAGTCCAGCAAAGCATCGGGTACTGACCGGTGATAATTCAGCTATTGGTTCTAGTCCAGCAAAGTTCGGGTACTGACCAAAGAAGTCTCAGCCGTTGGCTCAGCCCCAACGAAGTTTGGGTACTTACCGAAGAAGTCTTAGCCGTTGGCTCAGCCCCAGCGAAGTTCGGGTTTTGACCGAAGCAGTTTCAGCCATTGGCTCAGCCCTAGCGAAGTTCGGGTTTCGACCGAAGTAGTTTCAGCCATTGGCTCAGCTCCAGCGAAGCATCAGGTACTGACCGATGACAACTCAGCCATTAGTGCAACCCTAGCGAAGTTTGGGTGCCAACCGAAGTTAATTTTAACCTTCAGACTAGTCCCATGAGATGTCAGGAGACGATCTACGATTGAGAGTCATATAATAATCCATCTTCACAAAGGACAGAAGATGGAATCTGTTATACACATCCTCAAAGAAGATCATTGAGGTAGTATCAATCCTGGCCACTTCCTCAATACCTACAAAGCTATTGTAGAGGACGTCATCCCTAGCAGATCAAGACAGGAAAATCTGTGATAGCTCACCCCCTCAGAATTTACAAAGCTATTGTAGAGGACGTCATCCCCAGCAGATCAAGATGGGAAAATCTGTGATAAATCATCTTCAACAAACTCATCAAAGTCAAACAAATTATCGTGAAAGATGCCATCCACCGCCGAGAATCACAAAATTGGCTCGTGATAACTTCCTAACACCATCAATGGCTATACCGAATAGCGTCATCCCCAACAAAGTGATAACGCACACAGCCAAAAGTAGCCCCATTCTGCTCCAAGACACCCAGCTTCAAAATGGCTCTAGCACTCTTTAGTTCCACTGTCTACTAATCTTTATCCTGTCCATTCCACCACGTTACATGGACATGATAAAGAGGGGCATCTGTAGACACTCAGAATTTTGCTTGCCCCAATACTAACCCAGTAGGAGGGCAAAATTTTTAATCAATCCAAATCCGGCCACCGATGCCGGTCCTTCAACCTAAATCTGATTCCCAATATCGGTAATCAAGCTCCGACAGTCAATCGGACCATAAATCAAGTTCCGACAGTTAATCGAACCATCAATCAAGTTTTGACAATTAATCGGACCATCAATCAAGTTACGACAGTCAGTCAGACCATCAATCAAGCTCCGACAGTCAATCGGACCATCAATCAAGTTTCGACAGTCAATCGGACCATTAATCAAGCTCCGACAGTTAATCGGACCATGAATAAAGTTTCGACAGTCAATCGGGCCATCAATCAAGTTTTGAAAGTCAATCGGACCATCAATCAAGTTCTGACAGTCAATAAGACCATCAATCAAGCTCCGACAGTCAATCGGGCCATCAATCAAGTTTTGACAGTCAATTGAACCATCAATCAAGTTTTGACAGTCAATCGAACCATCAACCAAGCTCCGACAGTCAATCGGACCATCAATCAAATTCTGACAGTCAATCGGACCATCAATTAAGTTTTGACAGTCAATCGGACCATCAATCAAGTTCCAACAGTTAATCGGACCATCAATCAAGTTTTGATGGTTAATCGGACCATTAATCAAGTTCCAACAGTCAATCGGACCATCAATCAAGCTCTGACAATTAATCGGACCATCAATCAAGTTTTAACAGTCAATCGGACCATCAATCAAGCTCTGACAGTCAATCGGACCATCAATCAAGTTCTGACAGTCAATCGGACCATCAATCAAGTTTCGACAGTCAATCGGACCATCAATCAAGTTCCGACAGTCAATCGGACCATCAATTAAGTTCTGACAGTCAATCTGATCATCAAGCTCAACCCCGGTCTCAACCCGGGAAGTCAAAATCAACCCCGGTCTCAACCCAGGAAGTCAATTCAACCCAGGCAGCAATCCGGGAGGTACCAATCAACCCCGACCTTAATATCGGGCCGTAAAGTCAACCCTTGTCTCAATCTGAGAAGTCAAGGCAACCCAGAAATCAACCGAGGACATGTCAAGCCATCTCCGGTCTTAATCCGAGAAACACAGTTCATCCCTGGCAACAACCCGGGATGTCAAACTCAACCCCGATCTCAACCCGGCAAGTGCAGGTCATCCCCGGTCTCAACCCGGGACGTCAGGTCAACTTCAGACATAAAAATTGATGCATCACAACAACTCCAGAGCAAAACCTGAAATGACCACGTCAGCCTCAGAGACAACCCTGAGGTCAAAAGACTCGACTGGGATCCAAGTCTTGGAATCAGTTCCCGAAAGTCAACCAGCGACCATGCCGACACTACAAGCAGCCCCGGGAGGGGTACAATAGTAATTTCATCAACTCTCAACTGACTTGGTCAAACTCAAGCCAAATTGATGCCGCCAAAGTCAGAATGAACCCTAACGACGATCCCGAGTGGCAACAACGCAAGACAGCTCAACGAACAAACTGCGGGGAATCGAAGACTTGGTTATAAACCCATATTCTTTGACCCGAAAAATGTTTTTTACTATGTCATTGCAACACTCTCGGCGAGAGCTTTCCAGAAAGGTATCGCACGCCTCAAACGGACGTTCCGATCAAAAGTTAGAAAGTTTTCGACCGGTCATAGCATTGCTCGGAGTGCACGAACTTCGAGATGACCAAGCCAGGCACGTGGGCCCCACCTAGGGGAGCCGCAGCTCTACCTGCGGCTATCGCAGGTATACTGGAGGCTCACTGGCCTATAAATAAATGTGCCCGCCGTTCATTTTAAAAGAATTTGAAAACGCAGCGAAGCCCTGCCAGTTTGATTTTTCGACGTTTACACCTCTTCCAAACCCAAATATTTTAACTCCAACAAGTAGATATACCCATATACTACCACATATCAAAAAACCACTGGTAGAATTGGACGTTTAAAGCCTACGATTGGGCAAAAAGCCTGTAGTGCAGCCCATTGTAAGTATTTTTATGATCAGCAAGTCAGTACTACTACTTTACACTGTTTTACACATGCACATCAATTTTTATCTTCTAAATATGCCCAGAACATAGTTCCGTGGCCGTTTTCATCAAAATTTGGTATATTTCTATACATAAACTCTGTTTTCAATATTTCTACAACTTGGATTGACGATCTGTCAGCTCCAGCATCTTTAATGCACTAGCACACACCTTTTTGGCAACTTCGCCTGACTGGGTTATCTTCTCAATCCGGGTTTGTCCCTTTTTTGTATATATTTAACTGTAAATAGACTAACATCTCAATTCTGTCAAGCCCGGATGTCAAATCCGTGGTAGTTTACCGCTTTTATATATATTTACGCATATATAAGCGACATTCACCATCACTGGTATTCATATCAGTCCTGGTTGACTACATTTCTGTCAATATATATATTTATATATTTTTAGTAGGCCTGGACTATTTCGTGGCCATTTTACTGCTTTTGCACACTTCCCCATACTGGGTGTTCTCCATAGTCACTGGGTGACTACTTTTATGTCAATTTCAATTACAGTACGGGCATCGGCGTGAAAACCCATCGCCCTTTTTATTGCTTTCATATATATATATATATATATATATATATATATATATATATATATATATATATATTTCATTTCTATCACAGCCTGGATCATTTCATGGCTATTTATAGTTTTTATAAATATATATATATATATATATATATATATATATTTCATTTCTATCACAGCCTGGATCATTTCATGGCTATTTATAGTTTTTATAAATATATATATATATATATATATATATATATATTTCAATTCGTGTCCGGGCTTGCGAGTGAAAACTCATCGCCCTTTTACAGCTTATATATATATAATTATATATATTGCTTTATTCAATTTATTCAACTGCTGCATTTAACATTCATTTGTATATGACTTTGCACTGACATATCTGCGGGCGAACTAGATTTATCCAAATCTTGCCACTTCTAGCTTTCAACGGTTCAAACAGGTCCCGACAGAACCTGGAAGCTATAATGGCTGAAATTTTTTTAAATCTAGTTATTTTTATAGTTTCAGCTTCAAAAGAAACCTCGCGTCCCTTAGATCTCTATCTAGTGGGAACGAGACGCTTCGGGCGTGCGGACCGGGATTTACTGAATGAATCCCTGGTTCTGGCTATCTTGGGATATTTATCTGTTTCTGTACAAATTTGAACTGTGCAGGTTTTCTAGCCATTCATATGTGAGCCTAGGAATCGTGGGATTCATGATCAAACTGGTCAGAATCTGATTCCCACGATGGACAAACTACGATTTACAGATGTACCCTGCCAGTTTTTTCTGTAAAATGTACATGCACAGACCTTAAAACGGTTATCCGGATTTAAGGTGAGGCATAGTGAAAATATGGATTCTCGTTCAGCGTCCCTCTAATGGTTTTCATACTCATAAGGAGACCGACACTTTATATTTCTGTGGTCGAGTATATTTCTGTGGTCGAGGATACTTCGCAGCCCGATAAATCACCACTTGCCTGCAGCCTTAAGGCTATAAAGATAAAATTAAAAGTGGTGATATGCTTCAATTCCTATGTCAACATAGGGGTTTGATAAACAGCTTTCAAAACATCACTGTCAATTCAATTCAAAAGCTTTTGCAAATCAAATTAAATGTTTCTTGAAAATCAAATCAAAGACTGATTTTCAAAAATCAAATCAAACTCTTCGTATATATCCTCAATGAAGCCTGTCAAAGCTTTCAATCAATCAACAGCCCTAATTTCAAAACAGCATTCACTCACGCATTCTAGTTTAAAGGGAAATATTGAAAAGATTACCGTGTTTACACGGGAGTCGTCGGGTGCCTAACACCCTCCCCACACTTAACCAAGCCCCCGAACTCAAAACTATGATTTCAAAGATCAAGTTTCGACAGTGTCCAGCAGTTGGGCCTCTTTTCAAATCAAAATTCGGTTGAGTTGGTGCAACCATTTTTAAAACTACCAACTAACGACTCTGTTTAAATCAAATAGTCGACATATACACATCTTAGCCTCTTTCCTAAAAAACCCTTGAAAACTTTTTTTGCAATAAAAAGAATAAGGGTAGAGATAACTTAGGAAGATCGATTTGAGGAAAACCGGGTTATCAATTGACCTGCGGTATTTCTTAAATTTTCCAACGTTAACATTCCCATTCTTGCCAAATCGAATCTTCCCCTTCTAGGGAGATACCTTCAGAAAAATAAAGCTTCCCACTTCAAACTCTCGATTCTGACGATGATAATCAACATATTTCTTCTGTCTGTTTTGAGTAGCAACCAATCTCGTTCTGATCAGCTTCACGATCTCAGCAGTCTGTTGTACAAATTCTGGTCATAACAGTTGTCGCTCACCAACCTCATCCCAGCATAATGGGGTCTTGCACTTCTTGTCGTACAATGCTTCGTAAGGCGGCATGCCAATACTTGCATGGTAACTGTTGTTGTAAGCGAATTCCACCAACGATAAATGGTCATCCCAATTTCCCTTGAAGTCCATAACATAAGCTCTTAGCATATCCTCTAAAGTCTGGATTGTTCTCTCGCTCTGCCCATCCATTTGAGGATGATATGATGTACTCATCAGCAACTGCGTTCCCAAGCATTCTTGTAATCGCTTCCAGAAATTTGACATGAAACGCGGATCTCTGTCTGACACAATTAACACCGGAACACCGTGTCTAGAAATAATTTTTTTAATATATAGCTTCGCCAACTGATCCATATTGAACCTAATCTTGATTGGTAAAAACTGTGATGACTTCATCAGTTTATCCACGATAACCCATACTGCAACAAAACCTCTCTGAGTCGTTGGAAGACCAACCACGCAATCCATCGTGATATGCTCCCACTTCCATTTTGGAATCTCCAGCAGTTGTAACAATCCACTTGGTCTCTGATGTTCTGCTTTGACTTTCTGGTATGTTAGGCATTTCACGGCACATTCAGCAACATCTCTGTTCATATTCGGCCACCAGAAATGTTGTCTGAGATCCTGGTACATCTTTGAACTCCCAGGGTGAATCAAATATCTCGAACTATGAGCTTCACTCAAAATTTCTTCTTTGACTTCTAGTACTGGCGGTACCCAGATTCTCCCTTCAAATCATAGTAGTTCATCGGTATCAATCTTGAACTTTATCTCTTCACCTTCGGTTACTCTCTTCCGGATCTTCTCACACTCCTCATCATGTAGTTGTGCTTCTTTCACCTTGTCCACCAAGGTTGGACCAGTACTTAAATGAAATAGTTTTTCATCTGATTCCTTCGGATACTTCACTTCCAACTCCAGCTTATCCATGTCATCCACCAACTGCTCCTGAACAATTAACAACATTAACTTCTCCCGACCCTTTCTTCTTAAGGCATCGGCAACGACATTCACTTTACCCGGATGGTATCGCAATCATAATCCTTGATATCCTCCAACCATCTTCTTTAGCACATATTAAAATCTTTTTGTGTAAAGATATACTTCAGACTCTTATGGTTTGTATATATCTCACACTTCTCTCCATATTGGTAGTGTGTCCATATCTTCAGAGCAAACATTACTGCTGCCAATTCCAAATCATGGGTTGGATACCATTTCTCATAGTCCTTCAGCTGACGTGAGGCATAAGCAATGACTTTGTCATTTTGCATCAGCACATAGCGTAGTCCTTTATGTGACACATCACTATACACCACAAAATTTCCCGTACTTTTAGGGAAAGACAACACAGGTGCAGTACTCAACCTCTTCTTCAATTCCTAAAAACTTTCCTCACACTTTTCCGTCCAAACGAACTTTACCGTTTTCCTAGTTAAATTCGCCAACGGAGTTGCAATTTTGGAAGTCTTGAATGAATCTCCTGTAGTAACCTGCCAAACCCAAGAAACTCATAACTTCTGATGGTGTCTTCGCCTGATCCCAATTTATTACACCTTCAACCTTCGACGGATCTACCGAAATCCCATCTTTGTCAATCACGTGGCCAAGAAATTGCACACGCTCTAACTAGAATTTGCATTTCAAGAATTTTGCATATAACTTCTCCCATCTTAGCGATTCCAATGTCAGTCTCAAATGTTTAGTGTGTTCCTCCTTAATTTTGGAATACACCAAAATGTCATCAATGAACAACACTACGAACTTGTCTAAAAATGGCTTACACACTCTATCCATTTGGTCCATAAATGTCGCAGGTGCATTCGTTAGACCAAATGATATCACCAAGAACTCGTAATGCCCATACCAAGTTCTAAATGTCGTCTTCGGTACATCCTCTCTCCTTACCTTCAACTGATGATACCCGCTTCTCAAATCTATCTTCGAGAAGTACCTTGCTCTCTTCAGCTTATCAAACAAATCATCGATCCTTGGCAAAAGATATTTATTCTTAATTGTGACTTTGTTCAACTCCCTATAATCAATGCAAAGCCGCATTGACCCATCCTTCTTGACGAATAACAACGGCGCTTCCCACGATGATACGCTCGGCTGAATATATTTTTTGTCCAATAATTCTTGTAGTTGAACCTCAGCTCCTTCATCTCTACTATAGCCATTCTGTATGGGGCTTTTGATATCGGAGCAGTCCCCGGCGCTAAGTCAATCACGAACTCTATTTCTCTATCCGGCGGAAGTCCTGTTAAATCGCTCAAAAACACATCCACAAACTCCTTAACAACTGATACCTCTTCCAACTTTGGACTCTTCTTACGAGTATCCACTATGTAGGCTAAGTACCCTACACAACCTTGTTTCAACAACTTCTTGGCTTGCATAATCATCAAACAACTCGCTTGTCTAGGCGATTTTCTGCCATAAAACACTACCTTCGATGGAGTAGTAAGGTTTACAAATTTCCTCTGGCAATCAATTACCACCCCATGGTTGAACAACCAATCCATACCTAGTATAACATCGAATTCCCCAAGTTTTATCGGAATTAAGTCTACCATCAACTCATGACCCTTAATAACCAACCTACAGTTATTGTGTACAAACCTAACAGGAATAACCTCCCTATTCGCAATCTCTATGTTCAAAGGGTAAATTAATTCCTCCTTAGACAAGTCTAAGTTCTTAGCAAAATTATCAGATATAAATGAACAAGTAGCACCCCAATCAAATAATACATAAGCATTAATTCTATTTACCGAAATGATACCTGACACCACATCCTTTGACTGCACAGCATCCTTCATGGTCATTGAATATTATGGCGGTAGGTCGGCTTGTCTGCGGTGGTCCAACAATAGTCAAAGTGATGCCGCTGTTAGTCCCTCTTCCTCTATTAAACCCTCCAGTTGGCTTTTTCGAGCAATCACGAGCCATGTGAGCCTTCGATCCGCATGTATAGCAAGCTACCTTCTTCGGGTTAGGACAATTTGGTGCAATGTGGCTTTCTTGACCACAGTTGAAACATACCCGCTTTCCTCTCAAGCACACTCCAGTTTGATTCTTCCCACATATAGCACAAACTTCAAACCTTCTCTTTTGCTGACCTCCCTATTGACTCCCAGCAAAAATACTATCGTTCCACTTCCTCTTCTGGTTGTTGGTACCACTACCACCAGCTTTATTCTAATTCTCATTATTCTTCTTCTTCTGATCTTGGTTGTACTTGGTCAAGGCATCGCTTCCACCTTCCGCGATGATCGCCTTTTCCAATACTGCAACAAATGTGTTCAGCTGAAATATAGAGTCCTTATTGTACAACCAGGGCTTCAATCCCTGCTTGAACCTTCTTGCCTTCCTCACATCAGTGCTAACCTGGTACGTCGCAAACCTTGCCAGCTCATTAAACTTTGTGGCGTACTCTAGTAATGACAATGTTCCCTGCTTCAGCTCCAAAAACTGAACCTCCATCTAGTTCTGCGAGCTTACTGAAAAATACATCTCAAAAAACATCTCCTTAAATTTGTCCCATGCTATAACGCATTCTCCTCCTCGAGCCTTGTTTGCTTGCCACCAATAGCTAGCTTCATACTTCAGTATAAATGTAGCAAAAGTCGTCTTCTAGTTGTCATTGATTCTGGCCACATCGAAGACTTTTCCATCTCCATTACCCACGTCTGGGCCTCAATCGGATTCACGGATCCTTTGAATTACAATGGCCCTACCTCTTTGAACTCCTTGAACGTCGCAGCTTGAGCTTGCGGCTGATTTGCAAGTGCTCCCGTTAGTAAATTCACCAGTTGCTGAACAGGATTGGCATTCGCCTCATCGTTGTTATTATTTGTAAACCCCTTTTGTTGTTGCTGACGTGCTGGTCTTTTACTAGGAGGCATCTTTCTGTTAAGACATACGCTTATTAGATCCCTGCTCATCTCTTAAATATTTAAGTTAAAACTTAAACATTTAAAAATTCACACTTAAACATATAACACTTCAATAAACCTCGATATTTTATTCATTCATAGTTTTAAAACATAGAAAAGATAGCATCTCTACTATTTACATCAACTTTCCTGAACTGAAACAAGTTGCAGGATTACATCATCATCTTATCCCATTATTTATCACAAACTTTGGGACTTACATTTATTTAATACATAAATAATCACATAGTTTATTATTCTACTATCTAGGCATGTTAAGACATCGCACAACCTCTCTACATTCCTCTTCCATCACCCGAAACACTGTTCTACGATCCACCATATACCACGGTAAATCCTTGAACTGAGCTGGGTAATAAAAGACTCGATTTTAGGCCCTGTCTATAGCTGAATGAAAAGAATGGTCCGTCTCCTTCGTCTTGTCCTTCTTCACTTCAAACTCGTCCTCAGCACGATCTGCACGTTGAGTAGCCTTCATGCAAGCATCCTTCACTCTAGCACGCTTTGCTGACTCATCTTTCATGTCGCTCTTCAGTTTCTTAAGCTCAGCCAGTGCATCATCCCTCTCACTTTCCACGTGAACTAGATCCCATTCCAAGTTTCCAAGACACTCATCCAGATTTTGTATCGTCTCATCCTTCTACTGTATGGTGGTCTGACACACATCCACCAGCTCCTCCAGCTCCCCAACTCTACCCTACAGCTCAATGTTACTGTCATAAACCTGCTCGTACATCCCAGCGCTGATAGAGTTAGGTGGAAACTCCTTTTCTGGATCCTTCTCTTCCTCTGACTCATCCTCATCCTCTTGGTCAAAGATTGGCTCATGCTTCTGACCCACTACCGTGATCAGTGGAGATGGCTCTCTCTAAACCAACTGCTCCCAGACAGTATGGATGTCTTGGGGCTCCTCATCCCTAGGCATTTGAGGTAACTCTTCCTTACCATGACTGGACTCTCCAACAGTCATCATCCCGACAACAAAATTTTAAGGTTTAATTATTACATGATACCAATCAATACTCTTCGATACTCAATATTACTTGCGAGCACATAAACATAAACACATAGCATATAAGGTAGTTTATTATCTTAACTATCACCACTATCTTTTCGATCTCCTATCAGGCTACTACCTAAGGTTTCCTCACCTAAGGTACATAACCTAAAGCTTTAATACCAATTTATAACACCCCCAAATCCGGGTACTTCATTTCCATAAGATTCGGTGTTCACTATCTAAATAACACATAACTAACTATCCATAAATAAGAAATGCAAAATAAATTAGAACCTTAATAATAAAATCTTCCTTATAAAAGGATTACATCATTGTCAAAACGTTCTCCAGGTTTCTAACCTTAAACAGTCATCAAAAAGTGCAGAAATAAATCATCACATAAGTAAATTAAGTCTTATTACAAAACCACATAATAAATTGGAACAAGTTTTTGCTACCTGTTCAACTTGCAATTGCCCTTACTGGTTGACAGCTCGTCAACCTTCACAACTTTGGCTGCAATGGTTATATATGCAAGAGTGAGCAAACAAAAGCTCACTTGAAATAACAATCAATAAAGATAACTTGTCACTGAATAAGTTCAATTGACTTGAATAACATTCTCTATCATCGATAATCGAGAATTGAATACAAGATTTTGAATTCATCTGAGGGTCACAAGACCTTGAACTATGTCCCAGGTTAAAAATATTTCTACTTCAACCTTTAATAGTCGTTAGACTATATGGACCTTCTAACTCGTACTTAGAGGGATTAGCCCTTCGTACCCTGTATTGTGCACAAACATCTTAACGCTTTCGCATGGTAATCCCCTATAATAGGGTTGTTCATCTCAGCTTTAATTAACGAGTCCGCGCCAAAGAAAGTTTTGTTTGGATAAAAGCTTAATGGGTAATTTAGAGTTCAACTATCATCAACTAAGGAGTAGTTGAATCAAACTTACAATAATTTAAGAGTTCGATAACAAAAGAGTTATGGAATAATTATGAGTCACAACAATAGACATCATACTTAACAGTCATGCTTTAGAAGTAAACTTAAAGCATTTGAAAGATACAATTAAACCTTGCTTGAACAATTAAGTCAATGTTACATTATTTTTAATAAGAAAACTAAATAAGATACTTGTCCAATATGAAAATTAAAGAACTTGCGTAATCGATAACAAGTCAGGAATAGAAACTTGCATAAACATAATCGAGTTAGGGTAAGAAAACTTGTCTCGTGCGTAAGCTAGCAAATAATAACTTGTTCCACAATTAATCTACGTATACGTTATTTAACAAATAGTAACACGAATTAGTTACCATATAGCTAAGTCACATCATTAGTTAACCAATCTAAGTTAACTCATAACTCTTAGTCATTAGGTTTAATCATTAGTTAGTTCATAACATGATCAAAACATACTTCATGTCAAACTTAAACTTGTTAATAATTAACCAAGTTATAATTTATCACCATCAATCTTATATTACAAATATGATCACATATTGTTTTATCAATATATAATTTTATTAACATGCTTTTACAATTATTAGATTAACATTCTCAAAGAATTGTACACTTAAATAAAATTCTCTGGCTAAACTGCATAGGTGGCGCTGCAGCGCCACATAATGAACTGTAGCTAGTGCTGCAGCGTCGTGCCACATCATCAGGGCTCTGCAGGATCGGTCACGGCGCTGCAGCGCTTCAGTTAAAACTAAGAACTGGTCTTGTGGCGCCGTGCCACGTCACCCGACTCTGTTATGGCGCTGCAGCTCTCTGTTTACTCAAAGAACAGGCGATGCGGTGCCACGACTTAGTTGGAAGCAGGCAGCCTGCGAAAATCACAAGAAAAGCTAATTTAGCTTATTAACTTCTCTCAAACAACAAATCTTACCGATATAATTTAGATAAAACATTATAGAAACATAAACTAATGCTTCTAACATGATTTTACATATATAAACAACACAACAATCAACTTAAAACCTTTTAATTTCATATTTTTGAAGAAAACTCCATTGTTAAGCGTTTTGACAAAAATAAACACTTTGACTTTGTTTTTAAACCAAATCACTTCGTTTAAATCATATTGTTTTCATTTCTTAACATATAATCACAATCTATAATCAATTTACATAAAATAGCATGAATTAGACATCAATTTTTTATATCAAAGAAGTCATTTTTCAAAATACTTCACTGTAAAATTGCTATGAACGTGATTTCTTCATGTTCATCATATTTACATGAATTAAAAAACTTAAATACTCATACAAATCATATATAACAGTTTATATCTATAATCTAACATGTATAAATCATATTTACACAAAACATCATGAAAACCAAATTATAGAGAAGTGAAAATATCTTTTTATGAAGAACAATGAATTAACAATTCTAGAGTTAGGTTACTGCTTTGATTTCTTGTTAGCTTTAGAAAAAGATGATGATGGACTCCTTTTGTCTTTCACAGAGAAATCTTCCTCTCTTCTGCTCTTTCTTCTTTTTTTCTCTATAGTTTTCTCTGTTCTTTCTTCTAACTCTAACTTAACGTAAAAACAATATTAATATACATATAATAACATAAAATATAAACTGACAAACTTAATCTCCCTATTAAATATATATCAGTTGTTTTATTTTTGAAAATCAAAAGTCACTAAGGTTTGTTTGGCAAAACTGAATTAAAATAGAATTTTAAAAGTCTTAAGGCTTGTTTGGCAAAACTAAATTAAAAATCTTTTAATTTATTTTAATAACTCATTTACTACATAGTTTAAATGTCATACTTTATTTAATTAAATCCCAATATTCTAATTTAATTAAATTAAAGTTAATATCAACTCATTAAATAAAATTGCAGCATACATTAAATTGCTACACAATTAAAATTTATTTATTAATCATAATTCCATGCATATAACAAATTAGTAAATCTCTAATTTAATTATTAAATTAAATTAAACATCACTATAATTATTCATCAATTCATTAAATCATTACTACCAAATTACCGCATAATAAATCATCTAATTTAATTATCTCAATTAAATTAAAACTTCACCACAAAATTATCAAACATCAATTTAATTCATATATTACACTTAATTAAATTACTCCACCACATAACCACATCAATTATTTATTTAACTCAATAAATAAATCAACTAAAATATTTATTTAATTCAATAAATATTTAAAATTAAAACACAAAAATCTCGTTTGTTACATTTACAATCGTTGGTTTCACTACTACGATCGGAGACAAAGGCATAATATTACAAAACTCAATGGGTTGAACTGGTCTCCAATTTGATTATTGATACATACAGATTAACAGGTGTATTGGTAGTTGAATGATTTTGGTATAACATCACCACCTTTAATCAAATTAACACTTTTCTTATTTTTACTAGAGTTCAGACGTAATTTCACTATTTAGCCTTCAAGGTCTACATCATTCATTAGCATAGAGTATCATTTTCCTTTTTCACTGCTGATATAGTTTTTAAATTCATCTTAGCTTGATATGTTATACTCTCTTTCGTTCGGTTTATGTTGTTTACATAACGAACTTTTACTTGCATGCATATTTCTCTATAACTGACTTGCAGAAGGTTGAATTAACAAATTAGGTTTAAAGGAATGTGTACCTCTTGACGCTTTCCTTCTACTGATAAAACACTTAGGTAAGCTACTGGTTGGTCCCTTTCTTCCTAACTCCTCTGCCCTCCGAACTACAAAAGCTCCTCTTGGGTTCTTTTTATCTCTCAACTCACTATATATTTCTTTCTAATGCAGAGTATACGATTCTAGCAAGCCTTATAAGATGAATAAGAGTCTCTATTTATAGGAAAACTTTTGTCCAATCATTGGTCATTACTTAGATTGTTGGACTGGCTTTAACTGAATCAACCGTTGGTTTATAAAGGATTGGTGAAAAGTTTATTACCAACTCACTGCTAACCATACTACTTAAAATCATTGCAGCCCACATGGGATTAATTTTAATATAAAGTAATATAGGGTGGCTGTAGACCCTTGGTCTAGTTTGGCTGAAAGCAATCAACCAATTTGTAAATATATAATTCCAATATCACAAGTGAACAATGACTCAGCAAGCTTATTTTCCTCCTTTGGGCTTACTGACCCAGACCCTATGGGTTTAACAGACTATCTAGCATCATTGGGTTCATCCATTATCATTCGCAAATTTCGTGAGGCTCTAATAGTTTAATTGGCACATCCATCAAATTGGGCTTGAAATACCAATTGATTGGACTCGGCTGAATTAACTACCCACTTCTGTAAGACCCTAACTTTTTATGAATAAAATTGAATTTTCTCTATATATTATTTTGAAATAGTAAGGGGTGGATTTGATTAATGTGGAAAGTCATGGGTAATATGCGCAGATATTTCAAATAAGCAAGTGGTTATAAAATATTCATTGTTGTCGGGAAATATTCGGTTGGTCGTGGAATATTCTTGCTGTCGGGGAATATTCGTACGACGGCGCAGCCATTTGTGGGCCCCATAACGAAAAACTATCGGATGAAGAAATCGACACGAATGATTTTTTTAAAATAACGGCGTAGTTGTTACCATTAACACTGTTGGAATACCCGGTGGTTAAAGTAAAGTAATACACGTTGTTGCACAGTAGCACACGGTATTGCACAGTATTTTTATATTATTGTTAATTCAATAATTGTTAGTGCACAGTTTTTCCCATTATCAGATCAATAATTCATATTATTTGAATAGTATTATTAAATAGCATTATTGGCAATGTCTAAGGAAGTTCTGTCTAGGAGAGGTTTGGTCACCTAATTGCTCGCCAGTAAGGAGAAATCCTTATCGGAAAGCTCCCTCTTTCCTAGGAACGACCTGTTTGTCAATATTGTAGTTCTGTAATATTATTTATGAATAATTAATTATTGATTTATATGATAAGAAAATATTTATTTTATGTGGATATTAATGAAGGAATTAGTCCTGATATGTTTTATCAGTATTTTGTCAAAATGGAGGTGTCGAAAATCATCCGTATGTGGATTTCGGTCATTTTTTGTTCTAAATTTGGAAAAACTTTCTTCTACAAAGTTGTAGAGAATTAAATTTTCTTTAAAATGGACATAAGATTCGTATTTTTCTGATAAAAGGGCTATTTATTATGAATTATTGAAGTTCCGGAATAATTAATTTTTGGGATTATAAATATTTTTTTAATAAAAAAATGTTTTTTTAATGGTGGGCCCCACTTGTGTGGGCTGATGAATTGGTCAAGGAGGTGTGCGAAATTTTTTTTAATAAATATAATATTTTATTAAATTTTCTGCTTTGGCGTTCTAAGCATTTTTCTATAAATAGGGTGCTTAGGTTAGAATTTAAAAATCACACCAGAATCAGAAGTTTCTCTCTCTATAATATCGAGCGTATTTTTGTGAGTATTTAAATACTTTGAGTGTTGTTATACAGTACAAGATTTCTTCAGTATTATATCTGATATTCTAGTCAGAAGTACTATTCTTTTGAGGTAAGGGATGTTATTTTTTTCATAAATGATGTTATTACTTTCAATATCATTTCATCGAAATATTGGTATGAATTTTATTATGAAATTTTTATCTTTTTCGTCGGGATTACTATTCACGTATACGCCACTATTCACATATACGATACTATTCACGAATACGATACTATTCACGAGTACTATTCATGAAGTATGATTTTTCTTGTGGAATTTCTATCTTTTTTATGTGTTACTATTTACGTATACGGCACTATTCACGAATACGATGCTATTCACCGAAAAAAATTAAATTTTCTTCTAATTGTCCAAGTTGGCTATTATGGTTCATATCTTTGATTGGATCCAAGTTTTGATCTTCATTCTTGAATTTTGCTCCACAATTGATTGTTATGGAGTATTCTTGAACTTAGATAAACTAAATTACGAATCCCTAATTTTTGTCTTTTATCTCACTGGATTCGTTCTTTAAAATATTTTTCATCATCTTCAGTCTTAAATAGTGATACAAAAGAATATCTTTGGCCTGTAGTGCAAAGATGGATGATTATTTGATGAATATTTTTGGCCTGTAGTGCAAAGATGGACCAGTGTTGAGATGAACATGACCAACTGGTGATATAAATGAATATCTTTGGCCTGTAGTGCAAAGATGAATATTTGATTCAAGATATATATTGATTGATGTTACAGGGATAAAATATTGATTATGGACTTTCAAATCATAGAAGATAGTAGACATTATTACCTACTTAACTCTTCTGATGCATTGTTATTTCCCTTGCAGTTGTTGATCTAAAACTTGTTGTCCATAATATTTTATCTGATTTGTTGAAGACTAACGATAAATTGTTCTTTATTATCTTAGTCATAATATTCTTTACTGGGCTAGTTGAGCTCACCCTTTTCATTTATTGTCCTCTTCGGGAAATGAGAATGTCGCAGGGACTAGTCGGGGGACAGAGTGATGGTTCGAGTTAGAGCAGTAGTAGTCCTCACTATTTTTATAAAATAGTGTGATAATAATTGTAATGAGAACTTAGTTTGAATGTTTATATTTTTTACATATTTGTATTGTCACTCACAGCTGTGTGATCGTATTTTGCACGACCTACGATTGTGTGATATAAAAGTTTGTATTTGAATTCTGTACCATGTATTTGGCGACCCAGAATGGGTTGGTTGGATTGGACCTATTCTGGGGGCGTCACAACTTCAGTCTACCACCTCTATTCCACCATATTATTAATCCTTCTATAATTCAGTACAAGGTCTAAAGAATCACATATTACACATAAATGCACATAATCAATAAATAATTATGAATAATAATAGTTAATTCATCACATTATTTAATCATCCCTCATTAATTTAATGATCTGTTTTATTCCATTTCTTTGCCACACTAGGCGTAACTCATAAGCTTAATTAAGCTCTTTATTATATCCACCACCTTTCGTATACTTAACTCAATTAAATGTAAATATCACATCCCATGTCATAAAAATATATTTTTTCATTCGAATAAATATTCAAACCTTTGTTAATTTAATTATTACTATTGTTCATAAAATTCACGGATATTACATATCCAATGGGTCAACATCCCATCAATTAACCCGTCTGGCACCTGAAAAGACTACAAAGACATAAAATTACCCACCATCCAACCAACAATAATACGGTAAAAATCTAGCAGGCTATGATGCCCCCCAAATCCGGGTACTTTCAACCCACGGATGTCGTGCTACACGGCGCTAATGTCTACTCATACATTCAATTGAATTCTTCAATAACATGTATAAGTCTACTAAATATTCCATTAAAATTATCTTGTCTCAAGTTCTTTATAACCTTTACATTCGTTTGGTGTCATAATATTGATCATTACAACAATAATATTATGCTATTACAAGGATAACTATGTATCCATCTTGGACTAACCCTTGTCCTTATCGGATCCTTTGGTCCGATAACTCTTAGCTGAAATCATAAAATTTTAAGCAAGAATGAGCATAACTAGCTCAGCAAGTTTAACATTTTAATTTGCAATCACAAAATCAAGAATCATATGACTTCATCTTTCATAGCTTTACAATAGTTATGAAGTAGTAGGAATAATCAAAATAATGTTTTGAATTCCTTTAAAATCATCCATAAGGACATCTAGTCACTTAAGCATCTGAGCTGGTTAAAGATCATGAACATTCTTTTCCTTTTCCATTCATAAAAGGACAACCCGGTACAAGACCATAAGCCCGATATATCTTACGAGCACGTCCAGGTGATCAACTTGTAGTACTCTACGTTGATCAACACTCTATCCTTAAACGTTTTCACGTTTAAGCTTTTTGGCAACTCCCAGTGCCCGTCGAATTAATGACGTTAAATCCTTTGTTTATTCATACTCAGGTTTAACTCTAAATTCGTACCAAAGCAATTGGCATAGGATAGCATCATCAAGAATACTTTGAAAGATTTATGAAAAATTAATCAAAATACTTTACATATATGTCTAGCCGAATCAAATGGCATCGACTATTCAATAACAGTTCATGCATAGACAATCATGCATCTTGACAACTTGTCCATTATAAAGTATAGACAAGAGTTTAGAAAGCTTGCATCAAGCATAACTTCAACAAGGTTAGAAAACTTGTTTTTGCATGTTTAAATCATTAAGTTTACTTTACTCAGTCTTTACAACTTCTACAAGATATAAACACACAGCATACCAATTAGATTATCACAACTGATATACATTATGTAACTATCTTCTCCTTCTCGTATAACTTAGCTGAATTTTTAATCTAATAACATCCGTTCAAGTTATTTAACATTGTTCACTGCTTATTAACATTTATATGTCATAAACCAACTCTCGTCGATCATCGTTATACACAACGACCGACGAAACCCTAATCATTTAGATACGTCAAATATATTCCCATCGAATTCCCGTCATCAGACTTCGTATAGAAATTAAGTAAGTTTTAACTTCTTTTGATATCATTCAAGTACCACGCACCTCTATTACATATTATATAACCTTAAGGTACGCTCATAACTCGATTACGATTCACGGTTTACATTATCGGTTTTTGAGTTTTATATTTAAATACATTTTGTCAACGTTTAATTCTTAAAATCATTCTTAAACATATTGTTTAAGTGATTTCTCTTCATGAATATTAACCATATGCTTGCCCCATAATACCATGCAACAAGCTAGGTTAAAAAACATGCACGTCGAAAAAATTTTACTTAAGGGCGTTGCAGCGCCAGCTATAGGCTTAAAGTCGGCGCTGCGGCGCTGGCTCGCAGTAAATTTTCCCCTGTCCCAGCGTTGTAGCGCTGGAACACAAGGTCTGGGCGGTGCTGCAGCGCCGGCCCCCAGCCTCAGAAAAATATTTTCAAAGTTGAATTTCACGAGCTCGTAACACGATCGTTACAACTCGGAATTGGCTCGTTCCAAAGCCATTAGTTCATATATTCCATGTTCTATGATTTCATCAAGTCGAAATTCATTTTTGAATCCGTTGGTGAGAAATTCGCCGATTAGTCCATTTTTACGCGTTCGTTAAAAGTTCGTGAACGATCGACGCTCAATTCTTCGTTTTAAGTCTGAATTCGTTCGTTCTTGCTTCCGCAAGTCTTATTTACCTAATTACACATTACGCCATTGAAAACAAACATTTCTGAATCAAACAGCATTTTTTGACTTTTATTCTAAGAAAATTCACGATTTCTACGTTTAACGTCTAATCGCATAACTTTCACCGAATCTTCATTATTCAATATTTTTACTTCAAACTAAATGGAATCAATCTATTGGTTCTTCATTCGTGATTCTAACCATTACAACCTTCTATGTTTTAATGGTTTCACATACTTATTATTCAAATTCTCATGATTTTGATAGTTTCTTCATTAAGTACTTAATCAATTATTATGATTTCATTTCTTCATGGCTTATTAGTGTTTTAAGTTCACTATAAGGCCATCCTTATTACTTCTCATTAATCATGCTCCACCAATTCACTTCTCTATCAATTATGTATTGAAAGAAGTTGAAATTTAAGGTTTATATATGTATACCTCTTTGTGTTCTTAGTTGTTCTTGATTGATCAAGAGATTAGTAACTTCTTGCTTCTTGTTTACTTGATTCTTATCAATGGAATATGCTAGCTTCTCTTTCTCTTGCTCTTAGCTCTCTCTCTTCTCTCTCAGATAAGTTATCAACTTTGTTCAAACAACAAAATGATCAACAAAGCTCTTATTTATAGATTTGCAAGAATTAGGGCAATTTGGTCATTAGACCAAACCTCATTTTCCCATGTCAAGCTCATGTGCTAGCACATGCCCTCCCACATGCCAACTATGTCCCATGTGCTCATGGTCATAGGTTTCCCTATGGGTTTAACCCACCCGTTTACCTATCGGTTCGACCCACGAGTTTGGTTATTAAATTAATTCAAATTGAACGTATTTACTTCATATAAAATTTGTATTATATGTCGTATTAATTCTCGTATCATCTTTGTATAATACTCGTATAATATCTCGTATTATACTCGTATTTATTCCGTATAATAATCATTATTATTATACATAATCTTTTTATTATTAGGTTTTAATCTTTCTAACCCTTAGGGTTTTAAGTCCTCACGCGAAAACTTCGTGATCCATAACTGGAATATTATTAGATATGTCATCCCGTCTTTAAATCCTATCATTATGCGTTTCTCAGAAATTCAAAAATAATTCCCGAGCAGAAACGGATGAATAGTGATTTTAAGGAAATTTCTTGAAAAACTTTCATTTTTCGTCTTGGAAATTCATATGATTTAGTTCTAGCACGTAGCCAGAATCCTAACCATATTCACATCTTCTAAGTCATAGAACGACCTAGAAATAGCTTACTCACTATAATAAACATTTATTATAATTTTATTCAATAAAATCAAATAAAGTTTATTTACATGAACGCCCGATTTTCTCGGGCGTTACATTCTCCCCCCTTATAAGAATTATGTCCCCAAAATTATAATACAAGTTAATCAAATAGATAGGGATATGTCTTCTTCATCTTGTCTTCGAGTTACCACATTGCTTCTTCGGCATTGTGGTTCCTCCATATCACCTTCACCGAAAGGTATTACTTTACTTCTCAAAACGTTTTCTTTCCTATCAATAATTTGAATAGAAATGTCTTCATATGTTAAGTCTTTCTCAACCTGAATAGGTTCATACTCGATTACGTGCTTGTAATCTGGCTTATAGAGACGCAATACCGATACGTGAAACACGTTATGGATATGTCCCAACTCTGGAGGTAATGATATCGCATATGTTATCTCTCCTAACCTTCTCAAAATTTGGAAAGGTCCTATAAACCTAGGACTTAACTTTCCCTTCTTCCCGAAGCGTATCTTCCCTTTTCAAGGCGATACCTTCAGGAACGCGTACGAACTAACTTCGAACTCTCTGTTCTTTCGATGCGGATCTGCATACTTTTTATGTCTGTCTTGAGCTGCTACTAGTCCTGTTCGTATCAACTTAACCACCTCCGCCGTTTGTTGTACCATCTCTGGTCCCAACATTCTACGTTCTCCTACTTCATCCCAGCACAGTGGAGTTCTGCACTTCAGTCCATATAACTCTTCGTAAGGCGCCATGCCTATACTTGCGTCATAACTATTGTTGTAGGAAAACTCTACCAACAGTAGATGATCGTCCCAACTACCCTTGAAATCCATTATGCAAGACTTTAACATGTCTACTAGCGTTTGAATTGTTCTTTCACTTTGTCCATCTGTCTGTAGATGATACGTCGTGCTCAACCTCAACTGCGTTCCCATATGCTATTGCAAACTTTTCCATAAATTCGATGTGAATCGTGGGTTGCGATCTGACACGATCAAAACTGGTACTCCATGTCTTGAGACAATCTCCTTGACATAAAGTTTAGCTATCTGGTCCAAGTTATACTTGACTCTTATCGGCAAGAAATGAGCCGACTTCGTCAAACGATCCACTATTACCCAAATAGCGTCGTATTCTTTTTGTGTCATCGGAAGTCCTACCACAAAGTCCATCGTGATATGCTCCCACTTCCATTTAAGAATTTCCAGTGATTGTAGTAAACCACTGGGTCGTTGATGTTCGGCCTTAACTTTCTGATAAGTTAAGAACCTACTCACATACTCTGCTATCTCTCTCTTCATGTTGGGCCACCAAAAATTCTGTCGAAGGTCTTGATACATCTTGGTACTTCCAGGATGAATAGAGTACCTCGAGTGATGAGATTCATCCATTATCTCCTCTTTTAATTTCGGCTCACACGAAACCCAAATTTATCCTTCAAATCTTAATAACCCCTCGTTATCAAGATTATACTTATCCCCCGTATTGTCTGCAATTTTCTTCTAAATATGTTCACACCTCATTTCTGAGTTACACTTCCTTCACCTTTTCCACGATGGTAGGTTGAATCTCTATTGCAAACAATTTATCCCCCTCTTCACTAGGTAATCTTACCTCTATTTCCATCCTAGCCATCTCTGTTAGCAACTCATTTTGAGCCTGTTAACATTAACATTTTCTCCAGACCCTTTCTACTTAAGGCGTCGGCCACCACGTTCGCCTTCCCTAGGTGATACAGGATTTCACAGTTGTAATCCTTTATCAACTCCA
The DNA here is from genome assembly GCA_020205555.1 of Panax stipuleanatus. Classification (NCBI taxonomy): domain Eukaryota; kingdom Viridiplantae; phylum Streptophyta; class Magnoliopsida; order Apiales; family Araliaceae; genus Panax; species Panax stipuleanatus. The sequence goes on from CM035125.1 coordinate 100,128,039, forward strand.
ACCATCTTCTCTGCCTCATATTCAACTCCTTCTGTGTGAAGATATATTTCAGACTTTTATGATCTGTATATATCTCATATTTCTCCCTGTACAGGTAATGCCTCCAAATTTTTAAGGCAAAAAACCACTGCTGCAAGTTTAAGGTCATGAGTAGGATAACCTTTCTCATACTCCTTTAACTGCCTAGATGCATACGCAATGACCTTGCTATGCTACATAAGCACACAACCTAGTCCTTTATGCGAAGCATCACTATAAACTACGAAATTCCCCGTCTCATCCGGTAAAGACAATACCTTGACTTAATCTCTTCTTCAGCTCTTGAAAGCTTCCACATTTCTCTATCCACACGTACTTCACAGTTTTTCGTGTCTAATTTGTCAATGGAGTAGCTATCTTCGAGAAGTCCTGAATGAACCTCTGATAGTAACCCGCTAACCCTAAGAAACTACACACCTGAGTCGGTGTTTTCAGTTGTTCCTAGTTAATAACTGATTCCACCTTTGTCAGATGCACTGAAATCTCTTCCTTGTCAATGACGTGCCCTAAAAACTGCACCCTCTCTAACCAAAATTCACACTTAGTGAATTTCGCATACAACTTCACCTTTCGTAGTGCTTCCAACACTAATCTTAAATGTTCAGCGTGATCTTCTGGCATCTTTGAATAGACTAGAATATCATCAATGAACACCACGACGAACTTGTCTAAGTACTGCTTGAACATTCTATTCATCATATCCATGAATGCGGTTGGCGCATTCGTTAATCCAAACGACATCATCAGGAACTCATAATGTCCAAAACGAGTCCTGAATGTCGTCTTAGGCACATCCTCTTCTCTAACCTTCAATTGGTGATACCCCGTCCGCAAGTCTATCTTAGAAAAGCATTTCGCCCCTTTCAACTGATCAAAGAGATCATCGATCCTGGGCAATGGGTATTTATTCTTTATCGTTAACTTGTTCAACTCTCTGTAGTCGATACAAAGCCTTAACAATCTGTCCTTCTTCTTTACAAACAATATCGGCGCTCCCCATGGAGAGACACTCGATTGAATATACTTTTTATCCAGTAGTTCTTGCAACTGAACCATCAACTCCTTCAATTCTACCGATGCCATACGCTATGGTGCCTTCGAAATCGGTGTCGTCCCTGGCACAAAGTCTATAATGAATTCGGTCTCCCTATCGGGGTGGAAGACCTGGTAAATTGCTCGAAAATACATCTGTATATTCATTGACTATAGGTATCTGTTCCAATGTTGCTCCCACTCGCTGGGTATCAACAACATGGCATAAGTAACCTATACATCCTTTCCTTAACAACTTTCTGGCTTGTGTCATGGTTAGACAACAAGAGCGTCTAGGTGATTTACTACCGTAGAACACTACCTTGGGTTTCTTAGAAATCCGAAGGTTTACACTTTTCTTTTGGCAATCAATAATCGCCCCATGGTTAACTAACTAATCCATCCCGAAAATTACATTGAATTCCCCCAACTTGATTGTTATAAGATCTACCGATAACTTATTACCTCTTATCTCTACACAACAATTCCTATAAATAAAATCAATAGGAAATATTTTTTCGTTTGCTACCTTAACATTCGAAGGTATTACAAGTTTTTTAGGGAGTAACCCTAATCGTTTAGCTAATTCACATGCCATAAATAAACAAGTAGCACCCGAATCAAACAGCACATAAGCATTTTCATTATTGACCGGGATAATACCTGCTATGACATCGCTTGATGTCATCGCATCTTGGACCGTCATATTAAAGATACGGGCCATAGGTCTACCCTGCTGTACAGGACCACCAATCTCTAACTTACCACCACTAGCCCCCTTCCCACTGTCCGACCCCTTCTTCGGATAGTTCCTTGCAAAGTGGTCTGGGGACCCACACGCAAAGCATGTATTACCCTTCAGTAGGGTTGGGATTGTTGGTCGTTTTACTGATCAATTTATGCGTGCAAGTATACACAGTTAACAAGTAATAAAGAGTAAGTAAGATATCGTTCTCATAGAGAATTAACTAATAAAAGTCACCAGACCGCTAGCCCATAACCATTTCAGTGTTATCTAAACAAATGATTAAGCGTTCTTGAATTAAAACTAATTAATTAAACTAAAACAAATTAACCCTAGAGTAAAATTAGATAATGAAGATATAGGACCTCAATTTTCCCTATTGATTCAATTAAGTCAATGCACTTCTTGTTAAGTCAAATTAATCGTCAAAGATCGCTAACCGAGAACACAAAAGTGAGATAAGGTCATCTTTCGATGTACCAAATCTATATCATATATAATCCACAGATGATAGAACACATATGAACACTCACATTACCTAAACCACTATATGTCTATGTGATTTACAAATAATTAGGGTTTAATGCACAGGTTCTCATTTGACTACGAGCGGTGCTTCGGTATATGTTTATCCTAAGCACAAATCATACATCCCAACGCCATGTAGAACATATAATCGCAAGCTACTATGATTAGATTTAAATTCATACTTCGTCTTTCAAGTCCGTATAAATTATCACAGTAATTGGTAGCTAAGCAATTAAGCATTAAAGCACGAATCATAAAAGGAAAACCAACAACAATCAATAAGAACAACATGGAAGAACGATCATCGAAATTAACTACTCATTAGGTTCCATTGAAATCTCAAAAATAAAGTTTAAGTCATGACTGACTCAAATCTACCATTCACAATTTGAATAAACAGCATCCGAATATAAAAAGATAATAAGGAGACTATATAGATAGAGAATGCAAATTTGATTTCTTTCTCCAAGTTTGGATCTTTGATGCTATCCAAATGCTTCATTCTTCCAATCCAATTAAACCTAGAAACTAACTATCTACACCTAATCTAATCTAGATAATGAAAATGAAAGGAAAAGGAAGACAATGCTAAGCTAAACTCCCAAGAGGGGAGGATCTGAAATATGTGCCAAATGAACCCTAATATAGCCTCCAAGGTAGAGTCTGCCTCCTTGCCCAAGCCACACAACCAAATCTGTCATTTAAAAATAAGTCAACATCAAGAAACAAGACCGGCGCAGCTACTCAGGGAAGGCAGTGTTAGATTGGGGCAGTTGCGTAGCAGGGGGTTTAGCTATTTCTTCTGGCGCAACTGCGCAGCCTATAGGCATGAAGCTGGCGCAGCTGCGCCGTGCATCAGATTATGGATTTCTGCTTTCTTCTGCTGCATTTTCCTGCCAGCATCAGAATGCCAAGCTTCTTAATGTTCATTGCTCCTGTCAATCACCCATGCCATTGCTTCTTGCTCCCTTTTGTTCTGTCCATCATATGCCCATTTCTTTGCTTTGTCCCTTTTTACCTTTCTTTCACCCTTTTTAGCTCGTTGCACACCAAGAGAGTTTCAAATCAAGAAACTACAAAAGAAAGCAAAAACACATGAAAAGCACAAAAAATACTCAAGTTTAAGCAACAAAACAAGTTAGATAATATCTAAATAAGTGGTCATAAAAACCACTTATCAAATACCCCCAAAATTAAACGTTGCTTGCCCTCAAGCAACCAAAATAAAACCAAACAAAAGATGCAATGCAATAATTACAATGAATGCAACCTATCCTATCATGAATGCGAATCCAAGTATCAGTCAGAATTGATATTCAAATGAAATGCCTCAGAAAAACCACAAGATAATCAAACAAAAAAGCTACCCAAGACAAGATTATAAGGCATATCCTCACAAATCCAAATCTGTCAGCACTGACGTATTGTGTGTGTGCTTGGCAACCATTAAACATGCTTTCGAACAAATATATCACATACTATGCTTCTTAGGGGAAAACCAGTTTCAACTCAAGAAAAGTAGTAAATCAGATAAGTTCTAACCAAGACCATGCATTACTTAAGCTAAGAGTCACAGAGGATTTATTTTGCTCTTTATTTACTCACGAGGGCATTTTCGCTCTTTCCCGTGTACACACTCGACTGTGCAATGCCTAATCCTCTTAGGCTTTTCAATGATACCCGTGTAGCGAGTTTTCGACCAACGACTCCCAGACCCAAAGGCCTTAGGGCGCTGGGTGTAGAGACACCCCTAGGGCTTACTTGCTCGAATATCAAAGGCCACAGGATTCGACGTAGCCGAAGTGTTTATTCACATTCAATTTTCTTTTTCTTTTCTTTTTCTCTTTTTATTTTCTTTTCTTTTTCTACAACTGGCAAGCTTACCCCCTGTTTCCCCCTAACTTAAGCTTTTTACAGTCCTAGTTATTATCACTTTATTATTGAAACTCTTTTATTAACACATAGATTTTCCACCAGAAGACAAGTATGTGAAAATTTAAACTAAGCAAGTTATGGTGGTTACTCTTAGAGTGCTAACCGGTGACATCAATATCTGACAGATAAGGATTTACATTTATGACATTATAATCAAGCTTAAATCTCAAACTAGTTTAATCAATCAAGTAATTTTAGTTTTTTCATAGGCTAAATAAATAACAAACCAACTGAAAATTGGATTCATGCAATATGTCCTACACAGTTAACTAAAACAAAACAAAAAAAAAATTGAAAAATTTAGCAAAATACGCAAAATACGACCTAAAATGCACTGAATGAACTACACAGTATGCAATATGAAATGAACTACACTATATGCAAAAATAACCCTAATACCCCCAAACTTAAGATATTCAATGTTCTCATTGAAGGTAAAAGGAAAAAAAGGAACTCCCCTAGTCAGCCTGATCATCATCCTCCTCCTCAACTGGCTCAGGTAGTGTGTTTGAAGGAGGGTACTGGTTGCCTATGCTAAAAGTAGGGAACTCTGCATGCACACCCAATATCCCAAATGCACGAGATAAAGCCTGGGAAAACTCGGATGTGTAGGTCTGGAAGTCCATGTACGTGGTATCCATCCGTCTCCTCAGCTGCCGTATCTCCCTCTTCTGATCAGAAAATTCTACTGGTGTCGGCCCTACTGCCTGCTGAGCCTGCACTGGATCGCCTTCTTCGTCCTCTTCCCCTTCAGCATCTCCCCGAATGAATCCCAGTCCTCGAGGGTGAGACTCTGCACCCTCTTAAATGGTGTACTGCTGTATGGCTATATGATCTATATCGCGCATCGGGCGCTGCAACGCCTCATTATCCCAGACCACTCCAGCAGCTAGACATAGGCTTGTAATCACCGAGGCGTGCGGGATCCCTCCTGATGTTCTCCCCCTCATGAACCTCAGCATGGATTGATTTAGGATGTGTCCTATGTCAATCACTTCGTTGTTGATAATCCCATAGAGCAGGGTAGCTCTATCAGTAGTGACCTCAGCATGACGGCTAGAAAGGAGAATGCTCGTGGCAAATAAAACTGTACCAAGCTTTTGCGTATCGACTCAAGGCAGTCTGAGGGAAGCTAATCTTTCTGTCTGTGCCTGAGTATATCGTCCACTTAATGTCTAGCTTGCACAGTTCTTTGATCAGCTTGTTGAGGTCAGTCTCAAGACGCTGGGATTCTGCCCAATTTGTTGGGCTAGCAGGAACAGTATCCACTTTAAAGATTTCGTTGATCGCATGCTTTGTGTAAGGAACTTGCTTTCCCCACATGTATGATATCCTATTTTGCGTCTCGTGCGCATTTGCATAGAATTCTTTAATGAGGGGTATATGGGCTGCCAAGGGCATGGCCACAACTACTGCCCATTCGTGTTCTATAATCTTGTTTTTCATCATCCCGTCGTCCTTACCCTGTTTCAGCCCCCTTTCCTTCACACAATTCTTTTTATCCATAACGTTCACATAGTATTTCTGAGCTGCGAGGTTAACAAACCTGAAACTGTCTAGTGCCTCACTGGCACTGCCTTCGCCATGCTTGATGCTAGAAGGAGGGGAAGGCGGTGATGGAGTTCGAATTCTCTTAGGCATGTTGATTGGACTTGAGTTGGTACTTGAACTAATAACTGAATGCCAACCCAAATCTTCTCTAACTTTTGATCAAACAATTGGAGTGCACCCAACTGCCTTTGATGTTCCCTGCAATCTCAATTGACCAATGTGCCCAAGCTTTCTATCTTCCCCAAAAATCTATCAATTATTTCGCTCTCTAATTCTGTCAATACTTGTAACCCAACTCTAACAGACTTTATACCAAATAGTTAATGATCACTCAATTACAGCCTTAAGTCTGCCCCATTCTGTCAGTGCAAACAAAGATTGGGAATGTCTTGCCCTTCGTGTAATCACCATGCTAAGAAAATACTGTAACCCTTCTTCCCAAATTCGGATTGAACAATCAGTGCACCTCCACCTTCTGTATCTTTTGAACTTTGGAAATAGTTTGGGAACGAGCTGTGGAGGGCTGAGGGTTTCGTGGGGATTGGAGTAGAGGGTGTGTAGAATTCAGATGAAAGGATAGAAATTAGGGTTGTGATCGAGAGAGAATTTGTGAAGTGAGCGAGAGATATGAGGTTCTGTGGCTTTAGGGTGGAGAAGAGAGAGTTGCTGAGTTTAGTTTAAGTGGGAAATGAAATAGAACATGGGCCGGTTTCTTAAAAAAATTCTGGGGAACCTGGAGCAGCTGCACAGGGAGAAAGCACACATGCGGCGCAGCTATGCAGACATGCGAAAATTAGCCTCTGGTCTGGATATCGGGGCGGCCGCTCTGGTCATTAGGCTTATATTGGCGTAGCCGCGCTAATACTCAGGAACTCTTTTTTTTGCATCTTTTTATTTGCACTTGACCACATGTCCTTGCACCAAATGAATTGTTCCTGAGCAAGGCATACAAACTTTATTAAATCACTATAGCTACCAAAAATTTATCATGACTATTCACTTTGTGGAGAATTAACATAAAGGGAGAAGTAAACATAAGGGAGGAATATATATGTGAATTCCCAAAAATTCCTATGCATGCGCATATGTAATAAGCTCGTGCTTCAAAAATATGTCCAATAAACGTCTAAGTCCCAAAAATATATGCACCAATGCCTAAGTACAAAAATGTAGGAAATGAGCTTTCAAAACCAAAACTGTTGAAAAAAATTCAACTTTTTTTCAAACTACTTAGAATTAAATAGGGGGAAAGGGATATGGAGATAAGTAAAAAGAAATATATATGAGGGAGAAGAAAGAATTGATGGGGTGCCTCTCATCGAGCTCTTGGTTTATAGTCCGATAGCTGGACTTTCTCTTGGACACCGCTATCCGATTCATCTACGATACTTGAGAAACCCTCCATCCATTAGGACTGCCGTGTGTGGTAGGAGGTTCCCCTTCACGAGAGGCTTCGGAATTTAAGTCGCCTAGCATATGATGTGTATATGAATTCCCCATTTTGAAGTTCGGGGAGCTAGGCACTTCCTCCGTTATGTTTGTAAAGTGATTGGGGCGTTGAGGCATAAACAACACAACGGGCTCTTCTTCAATTCTCTCTTCCTTGGACCACCATGGCTTCAAGGATGAATCATTATCAAAAAGATAATTTCCTGCAATGTGACTACCAAGGGGGAATGGGTGTGCAAACTTCACTGGGTTTTCCAACTTTATCGGAGAAGGCTCTTGGGGTATTATCACGGTTTGCTCACATTCATTATTTTCCATGTCCCCATTTGTCTTCTCAATATCCACGTCTTTCAGTTCATCCAGTTGCATGTGCACTTCGGGCTCTCCATCAGTTTCTGCATCCAGGTCATAGCACCAATTATTCTGAGGACCATTGTTCACGGCTTCAAATATTTGAGATGCTTGATTCTGAAGATTTTGAATTCTTATCCCATGCTCAATTAATTCCTCCTTCATTAAAGCCATGCTAATTTGAGTCGTCCAATTCTAAAGATTCTTAATTGACTTTGCGTGCTCAATCAAGGTCTCCTTCATTGATGCTATGCAACATTCTTCCTCCAATCTTGCCTTTTCTGTTTCAGCCTCGAAATCCATGTATTGAGGCTCATTGGTTGGAGTTTGGAATGTGAATTCTGGTGCGTATGCTGGACTTGGATCGCAGAATTGGTCTTGATAATAACTTCCTGAAGAATCTGGTTGATACCCCAAATCTTGATGATAATTGGGATACTCATCGTGGTTGAAGTAATCACCCCCATACTGCACTTGTCCAAAACTGATGGGGCACTGATGACTCATATAGTTGCCAGTACAATAATCATAAGTAACTGCCGTCTCTCGACTTCGTTGGGTTGCAACAATGTCCAACTTCCTCGAGAGTGTCTCAAGTTGTGCTGATAATGTAGCAATGGGGTCGAGTCCATCATTCCCTGTTTCCCTTGGTTGATCTATCCTCGTGTAAAACCATGGATAAGCAGTGAAATCTATGGTACCTGAAAAGAGAGAATATAGGAAGAGAATTAAAATAAAATAAAAATGTTAAAATTAAGACTAATTTGATTGAAGCTAATGTTGGCAAAAATTTATTAAACTAATTCTCCGGCAACGGCACCAAAAACTTGTTGGTCGTTTTACCGATCAATTTATGCGTGCAAGTATACACGGTCAACAAGTAATAAAGAGTAAGTAAGATATCGTTCCCACGGAGAAATAACAAATAAAAGTCACCAAACCACTAGCCCATAACCATTTCAGTCTTATCTAAACGAATGATTAAGCGTTCTTGAAATAAAACTAATTAATTAAACTAAAACAAATTAACCCTAGTGTAAAATCAGATAATGAAGATATGAGACCTCAATTTTCCCTATTGATTCATTTAAGTCAATGCACTTCCTGTTAAGTCAAATTAATCGTCAAAGATCATTAGTCGAGAACACGAAAGTGAGATAAGGCCATCTTTCGATGTACCAAATCCATATCATATATAATCCATAGATGATAGAACATATATGAACACCCACATTACCTAAACCACTATATGTCTATGCGATTTACAAATAATTAGGGTTTAATACACAGGTTCTCATTTGACTACGAGTGGTGCTTTGGTATATGTCTATCCTAAGCACAAATCATACATCCCAATGCCATATAGAACATACAATCGCAAGCTACTATGATCAGATCTAAATTCATACTTTGTCTTTTAAGTCCGTATAAATTATGTCAGTAATTGGTAGCTAAGCAATTAAGCATTAAAGCACGAATCATAAAAGGCAAACCAACAACAATCAATAAGAACAACATGGAAGAACGATCAAAATTAACTACTCATTAGGTTCCATTGAAATCTCAAAAATAAAGTTTAAGTCATGACTGACTCAAATCTACCATTCACAATTTGAATAAACATCATCAGAAGAAAAAAAGATAATAAGGAGAATATATAGATTGAGAATGCAAATCTGATTTCTTTCTCCAAGTTTGGATCTTTGATGTTATCCAAATGCTTCAATCTTCCAATCCAATTAAACCTAGAAACTAACTATATAAACCTAATCTAATCTAGACAATGAAAATGAAAGGAAAAGGAAGACAATGCTAAGCTAAACTCCCAAGAGGGGAGGATCTGAAATATGTGCCAAATGAACCCTAATATAGCCTCCAAGGTAGAGTCTGCCGCCTTGCCCAAGCCACAACCAAATCTATCGTTTAAAAATAAGTCAACAGCAAGAAACAAGACCGACGTCGCTGCTTAGGGAGGCAGTGCTAAATTGGCGCAACTACGCAGCAGGGGGTTTGGCTATTTCTTCTGGCTCAGTTGCGCAACCTATAGGCAAGAAGCTGGCGCAGCTGCGCCGTGCATCAGATTCTGGATTTCTGCTTTCTTCTACAGCATTTTTCTGCCAACATCAGAATGCTAAGCTTCTTGATGTTTATTGCACCTGTCAATCACCCATGCCATTGCTTCTTGCTCCCTTTTGTTTTGTCCATCATAAGCCCATTTCTTTGCTTTGTCCCTTTTTAGCTTTCTTTCACCCTTTTTAGCTCGTTGCACACCAAGAGAGTTCCAAATCAAGAAACTACAAAAGAAAGCAAACACACATGAAAAGCACAAAAAATACTCGAGTTTAAACAACAAAACAAGTTAGATAATATCTGAATAAGTGGTCATAAAAATCACTTATCAGGGACAACTAGGCCAATGTGCCCTTCCTGTCCACAACGGTAGCATACCGCTTTAACCCTGAGACAGACTCCAAGATGAGCATTCCCACATATCTTGCATGGCTCGATCCTTCTCTTAAGATCACCCTGCCTCACCCCAGTATTCCCCGAGTTGAACACCTTCCGCTTCGGCGCACTAAAGCCCCCACTTGCTCCCTCTATTTTGACCCCTCCGTCAGACTTATTCTTATTCTTCTTTTTCTTCTAGTATAGGCTCAAAGCCTCACTACCACCTTCGGCTATTATCTCCTTTTCCAATATCGCTCCAAAGATTTCACTTTGGAAAACATAAACTCGGTTATAGAGCCAAGGTTTTAAACCTAGCTTAAACCTCTTGGTTTCCCTCGCCACTGTGTCCACTTGATGTGGCGCAAACCTCGCCAGCTCATTGAACTTGGCAGCATATTTGGGAACAGTCATATCCCCCTGTTTTAACTCTAGAAACTGTACCTCCATCTTACTTTGCATGCTAGTGGGGAATAGTTTTCGAAGAAAGTCTTCTTAAACTGTTCCCACGTAGCATTTTCCAACTTAGCTCTACCCTGGTTTGCCTCCCACCAGAAGTTAGCCTCTCCTTTCATCATATACATAGCAAAATGAATCTTTTGCTCGTCTTGAACATTTTTTTATCATAAATGCCTTCTCGATTTCCTTCACCCAAGCTTGGGCAGCGATAGGATTTGTAGGTCCTCTGAACTCCGGTGGACCTACGCTTTTAAAATCCTTAAAGGTAGTACCAACTACCATCCCATAATTTATTCTTTCACCTCCCCCAGCCTCTTTAAAGGCTACAGTCATGAGGTTTACAAATTCCTGCATTGGGATATTCTGAACACCCTCTTCCTCCACATTAAGTGGCTCTGTTTGTCGAGTTCTCTGTCGTCTTTTTGGCGGCATTTTCCTGTTAACGTAAGTAAAGTTTCGTTATTATTTACTTCTTTCCTTTGGTTATTAATCACAAGTAATAATAACACAAACACATTGCCAACCATTTCAATAAACTTCTTATATTAAAAGGCTTCTTCTTGTAATACTATAACTGTTTTTCATTACATGGCCATAGCCATTTACAATACTATCCCGCAATTGCTTGCCAAAAATTGGGATTTACAAAAGACTACCCTTGGTTATACAAAAGATGGTTTTACGTCATTACTAGCTACACAAATATTTACATAGCTATTCGTTCTATACATACTACTGGACTACATCTGCCTCACGGCATTTTTGTAATCTGCATCAGCCATACTGGCCACTATATCCCTACTAATGGTATGTCCAGTCTGTCCCTCCTCCACTGGATACTCAGCAATCTGGTGCTGGTAATCCTCGTGCGAACTCCTATGTATATAGGACATTCGGCTAATCTTTTTCTTCTTGGTCAGAAGCACAGCTTTCAATTCCTGGACCTCAAGCTTTAGGTCCCAGACTTTATCCTTCGCCAGCACTCTCTTGTCGTGCTCTACTTCCCATAAGACCTCCATGTCTTCCTTATCCTTGTGACACCCCCAAATCTGGGTAAAATATGCAAGAGTGAGCTAACAAAAGCTCACTTGAAATACAACAGTGATATGACATAACTGAATAGTTTCAAAAGAGGTTGAATAACTTTACTTTCATCAAAATAAATAATTGACTAATAATTCTTTCATCATCTTTAAAATTTGAATATAGAACTTATCTGAGGGTCATACAACCTTGAACTATATCCTAGGTTATAATTATTTCTATTTAAATCTTTAACAGTCATTAAGACTATGGACCTTCAACTCGTACTCAGGGGGATCAGCCCTTCGTACCATATATTGTGCACAAACATTTAACGCTTTCCCATAAATATCCCCTAATAAATAGGGTTGTTCATTCTCAGTAATTGAATACAAGTTCGTACCAAAGAAAGTTTGATTTGGATAGGTAAAGGAACTTTGAAGTTTCAACTATCATCAACTAGGAGTAGTTAAATCGACTCACAGTGTTTTAACAGTTCGATAATACGAGAATCTAAATCAAATGTAAAATACAACAATAGATTTCATGATAGTTAGGCATGCTTTGGAAATATCTTAAAGCATTCAATAGATCAAGTAGATCTTGCTTGAACAACTAAGTCAAGATCATATTACTAAAATAACACTTCAATACTTATGCTTTATGAATATTGGAGTACAATATAACCTGTACAATATATAGCAAGTTAAGAAACATAAATGAACTTTCATGATATATTAAGCAAGGGTTAGGAAACTTGCACAATGAAAAGATACAATGAATAGGCTTTCATAGCGTACAAGAATAGTTTAGAAAGCTTGTACAAAGTAAATAACAAGTTTAGAAATAGAAACTTGCTTAACGTAAGAGACTAAGGATTACAGAACTTGCCTCAAGCGCAAGCTACATTTTAACAATTACAAGCACTTCACAGTTACCCTACACATTTACATTACATTTAAAACGTCTATTAATACCCAACTACAACGTTTAAACCTTCAAACTTCATACTAAAGTCCAACTCACAACGTTATTTACAACATAAGTCGCTAACTAGCCACGTACGTGAGTCTATACGCACGACATACCTTCATAAGCTTATAACGCTTTAAATCGTGTTGTGTACCTTATGAAAGTAACACACTTATACACATGTAACACATTCATATAAAACTTCAATCTATCTTAAACACATCAAAAACATGTTATCTTATAACCTATTACACTTATCAAGTCATATAAATAAGTTAGCTAAACAAACGGGGCATGAAATTTGAACGAAACAAAAATTAAAAACCCGGACAGTAGGGATAACCGCTGGGGCGGGTCCCCCAGGCACAAAAGCCCTGCTGGGGCGGGTCCCTCCTCGGGAGAAATTTCCAGCTCGTGAATTGGCAGAGAAATAAGCCAATTTGGCTTATTTCTTCACATCGAATTCGATTTTTCCCAACATACTTAACATGAAACTTACTAACAACAATATTTTGAACTCTTAAACATGATTATATCATATATAATCCATACAACACATAATCAAAACCAAGGTTTCATGATTTCTTTGAAGAAAACACCATATTAAGCTTCCTTAATAAAATTTGCTATTACGAATTCATTTTTCAATCAATTCAAGTAATTCCAATTGTAATAACTCTTAATTTTAACATACCAACATAATCCATGATCAATTTAAACGATAACCGACAATCAAATACCAATTTGATAGTTTCAAAGGCCATTTTTTCAAAAATTGGTTTATAATAATTCATATGAACACAATTCTTCTTGTTTATCAAAATTACATGGATTGAATTGTTAAAACAACTATATAACTCATATATAATCATCAATATATATATATATATACATCACACATATACATCATGATCAAATAATTTACACAAAAAGCTTTTACAAAGAAGTTTTAAACTATGAAAATATTGGAGAACATAACTTAAAACTTGTTTTTAAGACAATTAAATTCTAAAAATCCTTTCATGGCATACAATTACATATAAATACAACATATAAATATAACATTCATGATTATACAATTTCCATGAAAACCTAATTTGACAGAGAATGAATCACAACACATATGAATTGATTTTACAATTACAAGGGTTAAGATGATACCCTTGTCTAAGAGAGTGGAAGTAGAAGATGATAAGTAGAAATCCTTCTTCTTCTTTCTCTATTTCTCTAACTTTTCTCTGAGTTCTTCTTCTCTGCTCTTTCTCTGCTTTCTTTCTTTCTTTGTCTCTAACTGACTAGCTCTAAACTAACGTAACTTGTAGTATATACATATAATACATAATACATATAATACATAAAATATGTAACTCCTAATAATAATTACATATACTAACTATTATTAATTAGGTAAGTTACAAAACTTTTGAATTTGAAAATCCCTAAGGCTTGTTTGGCCTAAACAGAATTATTTTAAAAACTAACTTTTTGAGCTTAAGGTCTTGTTTGATAAAATCACTTAAAAATCCATTCTTTTAATAAGTTTTTAATCTATAGGTTAAATGCCACACTTATTTAATTAAATTGCACCCTTCTAATTTAATTAAATAAAACTAACATTCATTAATCAATAACACATAATACTCAATTGTCACACTTGAAATTCAATTCATGTAACAATTAGTAAATTACAACAAACACTTAGCACATAATTTTAAATTTAATTTAATTATTCTCAAGTAAATTAGAATTATGCTACACCATTACTAACATATCAATTTAGTTAATCCTATAGCACTTAATTAAATTGTCCACAATAATAACACAATTTATTTATTTAGCTCAATAAATAAATTCAATAAAATATTTATTTAATTCAACAAATATTTACAATTAATATATAAAATTCTCAGTCGTTACAATCTTCCCTCCTTAAAAGGATTCTGTCCCCAGAATCATAACATAAAAAAAAACTTCTCATAAAAATTCTCATCTGTTACATTCCCCCTTCAAAGGATTCTGTCCCCAAAATCGATACATAAGGGGTCCCACAAACAGTTAAATAAATAATTGCGGATAAGATTTTATCATAACATCTTCGAGTTCCCACGTGGCTTCCTCAGCACTGTGGTTCCTCCAAATTACCTTTACAAAAGGTATTACTTTATTCTTAAGTACTTGCTCCTTCCTATCAACTATTTGAACAAGAACCTCTTCATAAGTTAAGTCTTTATCAAATTGTAAAGGCTCGTATTCTATTACATATTTATAGTCGTGTTTGTAAGGTCGTAACACGGAAATGTGAAAGACGTTATGTATATTCTCGAGCTCCGGAGGTAATACTACCTCGTAAGCAACCTCGCCCACCTTTCGTAGTACCTCGAAAGGTCCAATAAATCGGGGACTCAGCTTCCCCTTCTTGTCGAATTGAATCTTCCCCTTCCAGGGAGATACTTTCAGGAAAACTGAAACTCCCTGGTAAGAATTCTCGGTACTATCGATGTTGATCGGTATATTTCTTTTGTCTGTCTTGAGCAGCAACCAATCTTGTTCTGATCAGCTTCACAATTTTGGCAATTTGTTGCACTAATTTCGGTCCCAACAGCTAACGTTCACCGACTTCATCCCAGCACAAAGGAGTTCTTCATTTCCTGTCATATAATGCTTCGTAAGGCAGCATGCCGATACTCGCATGGTAGCTATTGTTGTAGGCGAACTCCACCAACGATAGATGGATCATCCGAGCTTCCCTTGAAATCCATCACGCAAGCTCTCAGCATATCCTCAAGCGTCTGTATTGTTCTCTCGCTCTGGTCATCGGTCTGAAGATGGTATGCTGTACTCATTCGCAATTACGTTCCCAGACACTCTTGCAATCGCTTCCAGAAATTTGACGTAAACCGCGGATCTCTGTCGGACACAATTGACACCAGAACACCGTGTCGAGAAATAATTTCCTTAACATACAGCTTCGCCAATTGTTCTAAGTTGTACTTAAACCTGATCGGTAGAAAGTGGGCTGACTTCGTCAGTCGAGCCACAATGACCCATATCGCATCAAATCCCTTCTGAGTCGCTGGAAGACCAACCACAAAATCCATCGTGATATGCTCCCACTTCCACTCTACAATTTCCAACGGTTGTAGCAATCCACTAGGTCTTTGGTGTTCTGCCTTGACTTTCTGGAAAGTTAGACATTTAGCAACGCATTCTGCAGCATCCCTCTTCATATTCGGCCACCAGAATTGGTGCCTAAGATCCTGGTACATCTTAGTACTCCCAGGGTGAATTAAATATTTCTCACTGTGAGCTTCGCTCAAGATCTCCTCCTTAACTTTTGGTACTGGCGGTACCTAGATTCTACCTTCAAATCGTAGTAGTCCCTCACTGTCGATTCTGAATTTAAACTCTTCGCCATCGGCTATTCTCTTCCGAATCTTCTCGCATTCATCGTCGTGAAGTTGAGCTTCTTTCACCTTGTCTACCAGAGTAGAACCAATAGTTACTTGAAATAACTTCTCATTCGATTCCTTCAAAAACTTAACTTCCAGCTCTAATCTAGCCATCTGTTCTATCAACTGATCCTGATCAGTTAACATATTCAGCTTCTCCCGACCTTTTCTGCTCAAAGCGTCAGCGACAACGTTAGCTTTACCCGGATGGTAAACTATTTTGCAGTTGTAGCCTTTGATCAGTTCTAACCATCTCCTTTGGCGCATGTTCAAATCCTTTTGGGTAAAGATATACTTCAGACTCTTGTGATTTGTGTATATTTCACACTTCTCTCCATATAGGTAGTGTCTCCAAATCTTTAGAGCAAACACTACTGCCACCAATTCTAAATCATAAGTCGGATACCCCTTCTCGTAATCCTTCAGCTGACGTGATGCATAAGCAATGACCTTGCTGCTCTGCATTAACACGCATCCTAAACCCTTATGTGAGGCATCACTATATACAATACAGGCGCAGTACTCAACTTCTTCTTCAACTCTTGAAAACTTTCCTCACACTTTTCCATCCAAACAAACTTAACTATTTTACGAGTCAAATTTGTCAACGGAGTTACGATCTTGGAAAAATCTTAGATAAATCTCCGGTAATAACCTGCCAATCCCAAGAAACTCCTCACTTCAGACGGCATTTTCGGCTGATCCCAATTCATTACCGCTTTAACCTTCGACGGATCTACCAAAATCCCATCCTTGTCGATTACATGGCCAAGAAATTACACACGTTCCAACCAGAATTTGCATTTTGAGAATTTAGCGTAAAGATTCTCTCGTCTCAGCGATTCTAAGGTTAGTCTTAAGTGTTCAGCGTGTTCCTCCTCGGTCTTGCAATAAACCAGAATATCATCTATGAACACCACTACAAACTTGTCCAGGAATGGCTTAAACACCCTATTCATTAAGTCCATAAATGCAACTGGGACATTCGTTAGACCAAATGACATCACCAAGAACTCGTAATGACCATATCGAGTCCTAAAAGCCGTTTTCGATATATCTTCCTTTCTGACCTTCAATTAATGATACCTGCTTCTCAAATCGATTTTTGAGAAGTATTTAGCACCCTTCAATTGATCAAACAAGTCATCGATCCTAGGTAAGGGATACCTATTTTTGATCGTAACTTTGTTCAATTCTCTATAGTCAATGCAAATATGCATCGATCCATCCTTCTTCTTCACGAACAACACTGGCGCTCCCCATGGCGAAACGCTCGGTTGAATATACTTCTTGTCTAGTAATTCTTGAAGTTGAACCATCAGTTCCTTCATCTCGATTGGAGCTATTCGGTACAGAGCCTTCAAAATTAGAGCAGTTCCCGGTGCTAAGTCGATCACAAACTCTATCTCTCTATCTGGTGGAAGTCCTGGTAAATTATCCGAAAACACGTCCCCAAATTCCCTAACCACTGGTATCACTTCTATCTCCGGGCTCTCCTTACGCATATCTACTATGTAGGCTAGATATCCTACACAGCCTTGCATCAAAAGTTTCTTGGCTTGCATCACCGTCAGATAACTCGCTTGTCTAGGCGATTTACTACCATAGAACACTACCTTTGACGGAGTCGTAAAGTTTACCGACTTCTTCTGACAGTCGATTACCGCCCCATGGTTGAACAACCAGTCCATCCCCAATATGACATTAAATTTCCCAAGTTTTATCGTAATCAAATCTACCCTCAGCTCCTGACCCTTAATGTCCAACCTACAGTTCTTGTATACAAACCTAACAGGAATGACTTTCCTATTCGCAATTTCTATGTTCAAGGGGTAAGCTAACTCCTCTACAGGTAAGTCTAAGGTTTTAGCAAAATCATCAGATATGAATGAACAAGTAGCACCCGAATCAAATAATACATATACATCTATACTATTGATCGAAATAATACTTGCCACCACATCCTTTGGTTACACAGCATCCTACACCGTCATGTTGAACGTACGGGTAGTGGGTCGAACAGCTTAAAGTGACGATGGTCCATCTATAGTCAGAGTGTTGCTGCTGCCATTTCCTCTATTCCCTGTTGACCCTGCCGCTGGCTTCTTAGGGCAGTTACGAGCCATGTGATCGTTGGATCCACATGTATAGCAAGCTCCCTTCTTCGGGTTTGGGCAATTTGGCGCGATGTGTCCTTCCTGACCACAGTTGTAGCACACCCGGTTCATTTTCATGCACACTCCAGTGTGAGTCTTCCCGCATGTAGCACATGCTTCGAGCTTCCTCTTCTGTTGGCCCCCTTACTGACTCCCAGCAGAGGTGTTGTCATTCCACTTTCTTTTCTCATGGATAGCCCCGCTACCACCAGCCTTGTTTTTTGCCTCATTCTTCTTCTTCTTTTCTTGGTTAAACTTAGTCACCGCATCGCTTCCTCCCTCAGCAAGTATGGCCTTTTCCAGCACAGCTGCAAATGTGTTCAGCTGGAACATAGAGACCTTACTGTAGAGCCAGGGTTTCAGTCCCCAATCAAACCTCCTCACCTTCCTAGCGTCCGTGCTGACCTGGTATATAGCAAACCTGGCTAACTCGTTGAACTTTACGGCGTATTCCGACACTGTCATCCCTCCCTGCTTAAGCTCTAGGAATTGGACCTCGATCTGGTCCTGCAAAATCACAGGGAAGTATATTTCAAAGAACATCTCTTTGAAAAATTCCCACGTTATGACTCCTTCACCCTCTCTAGTCTTATTAGCATGCCACCAGAAGCTAGCATCTGACTTTAACATGAAAGTCGCGAATGCCATTGTTTAGTCTTCACCGACCTTAGCCATGTCAAAGACCTTCTCCATTTCCATAACCCACGTCTGTGCATCTATCGGGTTTGTCGATCCCTTAAATTCAAGCGGCCCTACTGCCTTGAATTCCTTAAATATAGTACCACGTACTTGTGGCCGATTCACCATCGCTCCTGTCAGTAGGTTCACTAACTATTGAACTGAGTTAGGGTTTGTTCCATCATTGTTGTTGTTGTTGTTCGTCGAACCCTCGGGGTTTTGACGTGTTGGTCTTCTTCTAGGAGGTATTTTCTATTAAGAAAATTATTATTAGCTCCTTTATTTACTTCTAAAGTATTCAAGTTTAGCTTAAACATTTAAATAACTCAGTTCGTATATGAACACAAAGCACATCAATAAACTTCTTTTATTCATTACTCGTAGTTTTAAAAACATAGATATATAGCATTTCTACTATTTACATCATCTTTCCTGAACTGGAACAAGTTACAGGACTACATCATCACTTTATCCCATTATTATCTCAAATTATGGGATTTACATCTATTTATTACAAAAAGAAACACATAATTTAAAAGCTCTAATGTCTAGGCATATTAAGACGTCGCACAGCCTCTCTTCGTTCTTCCTCCATCACCCGAAACGATGTCCTTTGGTCCAACACATACCATGGTAAACCTTGGAACTGAGCTGGGTAATAGAAGATATGGTCCTGGGCCCTATTTATGGCCTTATGTAAAGCGTATTCTATTTCCCTTAGCTTGGCTCTCTGGTTTCAGCCTTATTCTCAGCTCGATCGGCTCGTTAGGTAGCCCTCAAGCTTGTTTCCTCAGCTCTGGCACGCTTTGTCGACTCATCTTGGATATCTTGCTTTAGCTTTGCTAGCTCAGCTCATGCCTCATCTCTATCATTCTCTACGTGGATTAACTTCCACTGCACTTCTCCTAGATCACTAGCTATCTCTTCGATAGTCTCGTCCCGTTGTTGGATGGTTTCTTCGAGCACTCCAACTCGACCATGAAGTTCCACGTTACTATCGTAAACCGCCTAGTACATCTCCGCACTAACAGAGTGAGGTCAGACTTCCTCTTCGGGATCCTCTTCCTCCTCTACCTCCTCTTCAGACTCGTCCTCGTCCTCTTCCTCTGGAATAGGTGTCAGCTCAGGCTCCCAACTAGCTACGGTGATCACTGGAGATGGCTCTCTCCTAACCAGCTGCTCCCAAACAACATGGATGTCTTGGGGCTCTTCCTTTCTAGGCACCTGACGTATATTCTCTCTAGCCTGACTGGATTCTCCAATGTTCATCATCCTGACAAAAGAATTTTAAAGTTTATTATTACGTGATATCGAGTCATCACTCTTCGAATACCTAAACGTAAACACATAGCTCATAAGGTAATTTATTATCTTTACCTATCACCACTATCTTTTCGATCTTCCTATAAGGCTACTACCTAAGGTTTCTCCCCCCACCTAAGGTTCATAACCTACTGCTTTGATACCAACCTGTGACACCCCCAAATCCGGGTACTTCGTTTTCACATGATTTGGTGTTCACTTTCTAATTAAAACATACATCTACCCAATAATAACGAATTGCAAAATAAATTTACAACCTTCCTAAATGCTTAAATAAAATCTTCCTTGACAAAGGATTACAACTTGTCCAAATAAAATCCCAAGGTTAACTAAACCTTAATATCAAACAAAATAAATGCAAAAAATAAAACATTATCAACTAAGTCTTATTACAATAGAAACTTGAAACAATAAGCCTTCACTTGCTCAACTTTCCTTTTCCTTTACTTGTTGACGGTATGTCAACATTCTTGGTTTCCACTGCAAGGGGTGGTAAAATATGCAAGCGTGAGCAAACAAAAACTCACTTGAAATACAACAGTGATATGACATAACTGAATAGTTTCAAAAGAGGTTGAATAACTTTACTTTCATCAAAATAAAAAATTGAATAATAATTCTTTCATCATCTTTAAAATTTAAATATAAAACTTATCTGAGGGTCATACGACCTTGAACTATGTCCTAGGTTATAAATATTTCTATTTAAACCTTTAACAGTCATTAAGACTATGGACCTTCAACTTGTACTCAGGGGGATCAGCCCTTCGTACCATGTATTGTGCACAAACATTTAACGCTTTCGCATAAATATCCCCTAATAAATAGGGTTGTTCATTCTCAGTAATTGAATACAAGTCCGCACCAAAGAAAGTTTAGTTTGTATTGGTAAAGGAACTTTGGAGTTTCAACTATCATCAACTAGGAGTAGTTGAATCGACTCACAGTGTTTTAATAATTCGATAATACGAGAATCTGAATCAAATGTAAAATACAATAATAGATTTCATGATAGCTAGGCATGCTTTGGAAATATCTTAAAGTATTCGATAGATCAAGTAGATCTAGCTTGAACAACTAAGTCAATATCATATTACTAAAATAACACTTCAATAATTATGCTTTGTGAATATTGGAGTACAGTATAACCTGTACAATATATAGCAAGTTAAGAAACATAAATGAACTTTCTTGATATATTGAGCAAGGGTTAGGAAACTTGCACAATGAAAAGATAAAATGAATAGGCTTTCATAGCGTACAAGAATAGTTTAGAAAGCTTGCACAAAGTAAATAACAAGTTTAGAAATAGAAACTTGCTTAACATAAGAGAATAAGGATTAGAGAACTTGCCTCAAGCTCAAGCTACACTTTAACAATTACAATCACTTCACAGTTACCCTACACATTTACATTACATTTAAAACATCTATTAGTACCCAACTACAATGTTTATACCTTCGAACTTCATACTAAAGTCCAACTCACAACATTGTTTACAACATAAGTCGCTAACTAGCCACGTATGTGAGTCTATACTCACGACATACCTTCCTAAGCTTATAACGCTTTAAATCGTGTTGTGTACCTTATGAAAGTAACACACTCATACACATGTAACACATTCATATAAAACTTCAATCTATTTTAAACACATCAAAAACATGTTATCTTATAACCTATTACACTTATCAAGTCATATAAATAAGTTAGCTAAACAAACGGGGCATGAAAACTCAACGAAACAAAAATTGAAAACCCGGACAGCAGGGATGTAACGATTGTGATTTTATATAATAATTTTAAATATTTATTGAGTTAAATAAATATTTTATGTGAATTATTTATTGAGTTAAATAAATAAATTATGTGATTTATGGAGTGATTTAATTAAGTGTTATATATTAATTAAAAGAATGTTTAATATTTATTTAATTAATGTATATTAATTTTATATTATAGTTCTAATTTAATTGAGATAATTGAATTAGATGAATTATGTGATGAAGTGTTACATGAATTATAATTAGTGAGTAATTATAATTATATGACAAATATTTATGTGGTTAATTGATTAAATAAGAATGTTCTATGTTTAATTAATTAAAATGTGATATTTAAAATATGTGTTAAAATAATTTGTTAAAATAAAAGAAAAAGGATTTTAAATGATTTTAAATAAACAAGGTTTTGCATTTGTTTTTAAATCTAGTTTCCAAACAAGGCCTTAGCTAATAATCCGATTTTAAATAAAGAGTTTGCCAAACATAACCTTATGGCTATTCAAATTTAACTTTAATAACTTACGTAATTAGTAGTAGTTAGTGTATATAATTATTATTAGGAGTTACATATTTTATGTAATATATGTATTATATGTATATTGTATATACTACAACTACGTTAGTTTTACAAACTAAGAAAAACAAAGAAAGAAAAGAGCAGAGGAAAAAGAATAGAGAAGAAGGGAAGAAGAAGAGAAAGAACGGAGAAAGAGACTTTGAAAGAATTCTCGCTAAGCCATCATCTTCTTCTCCTAAGCCTAATCAACGGGTATAACTTCTAAATTTAGTTTTAATAATGTGTTTTATGTTGTGGAACTTCTCTGTAAAAAAATTAATTTCATGAAAGTGGTATAATCATGAATTGAATATATGTATTTTGTTCATGTTATACTAATAGTGATTGTATGCCATGATGATTTTCAGAAATTAAATTAATTATAGAAACATGTTTTAATAGAAAAGTTATGTTCATATCAGTTCATATGAGTTTTAGATATTATGGTTGATTTTAGTTTGAAGAAATTGATGAAATTGATATATGTTAATATGTTTATTAGGAATTTATTTGATGCTATCTTCAATTTCAAATATAATGCATGTTTTATAAGTTGAATTAGTTAAGAAATTTAATTACAGTGAATTATTTTATGAAAATTATGAGTTTGGGAGAAAAATGATTTTTTCAAGTTTTGATTTAAAATTAAGTGTTATAATTTTGTAATTTGATGTCTTGGTATGTTAAAAGTGTGTTAGAAGCTTTATATGATGTTTCTGTAATGTTATATGAATCAATCTATGGCTGAATTGAGAACTCGATGTGGAGAATTAAGCCAATTTGGTTTTTCTAGGCACTGTTCGTAAGCTACTCTGTTTTCTGTCCACGTGCTGGCGCAGCTGCGCAGGCAGCAAGTGCAGAAGCGGCGCAGCTGGTTTTCAGGATTGACACCAACGCAGCTGCGCCGGTGTCAAGGCTAAAGGTGGCGCAGCTACGCCGTGTCCTGTGCAGAGGCAGTGAGTTTTAATCAAGTGTGCAGTTTATTTTTATGCCTAAGTTATATTGTTGCTAGAATAATGATCATGTATTTAAGTTGCAATAGCATGTTGATAACATGAATTTGACAATTTGGTAATTGTAAAAGAAAAGAGGTTTTTGAAAACCTTAAAGTATTATTTGAATTATTGTTTAATTGTGAATTGGTTAATATGATATGTAATTATAATTTGTATAATTATAATTAAGAGTAAATATTTAATTTAAATAATAGTTCTGTGAAATTATAATGTATAGAAGTTGACTTATTTTAATCAATTAGATGTTAATTTAACTTATAATTTATGTAATTATAATTTAATAAATGCATGTTTAGTTATGGATTATAAATTGATAATTACATGATTAATTATAAATTATGTAATTATAATGCATGATGTTGTTTAATTGATTTTAAATTATAATTATTTATAATTTAAATGGTAATTATAATTTAAGTAATTATAATTTGATTAAGTGTTTGAATTATAATTGTTTAATTATAATTTAGTTAAATACATAATTAATTTAATTATGCGAGTGTTATGTGATGTAATTAACTATGTGATAGTTGATTATTATTTATTTAATTAGAATGAGTTAATCATGGATGAGTTAACCATGAGGGTTAACTAATTATTTATTCGAATTTTTATGTTGATAAAGAATTATTATTCAATTCTTTATTGTTGAAGTAAGCTAAGTTATTCAGATCTTTTTAAAGATATCCTTTCATGTATTTATTATTGTTAAACTCCAGTGAGCTGTTGTTTGCTCACTCTTGCATTAAATAACAATTGCAGTTAAGGTTGATAACGTTGATGCCCCGTCTACAAATAAAGGCAAGGGAAAGATGAATAAGTGAAGACTTGTTAAATTATTTTGAAATGATTGTAATAAGACTTTTATATCATGTTTTTAGTCCGCACTTTGTTGTTTATGTCAAAGTTAGAGTAACCCTGGGATTGTTTTTTTAAGGTTGTAACCCTTGTTTTAAGGGAGATTTTATTATTTTGAATAAAGGTTATAATTTATTTTGAGATATTTGGGTAGATGTTTGTTATAGTTAGAAAGCGAACACCAAATAATGTGGAAACAAAGTACACGGATTTGGGGGTGTCACAAGGGATACCTACTGGGGCGGGTCTCCCAGGCACAAAAGCCTCGTTGGGGTGGGTCCCTCCTCAGGAGAAATTTCTAGCTGGCAAATTGGCAGAGAAATAATTTGGCTTATTTCTTCACACCGAATTCGATTTTTTCCAATATGATTAATATGAAACTTACTAACAACAATATTTTGAACTCTTAAACATGATTATATCATATATAATCCATACAACACATAATCAAAACCAAGATTTCATGATTTCTTTGAAGAAAACACCATATTAAGCTTCCTTGACAAAATTTGCTATTATGAATTCGTTTTTCAATCAATTCAAGAAATTTCAATTGTAATAACTCTTACTTTTAACATACCAACATAATCCATAATCAATTTAAACGATAACCCACAATCAAACACCAATTTGATAGTTTCAAAGGCCATTTTTTCAAAAATTGGTTTACAATAATTCATATGAACACAATTCTTCTTGTTTCTCAAAATTACATGGATTAAATTGTTAAAACAACTATATAACTCATATATAATCATTAATATATATATATATATATATATATATACATCATATATATACATCATGATCAAACAATTTACACAAAAAGCTTTTACAGAGAAGTTTTAAACTATAAAAATATTGAAGAACATAACTTAAAACTTGTTTTTAAGACAATTGAATTCTGAAAATCCTTTCATGGCATACAATTACATATGAATACAACATATACATATAACATTCATGATTATACAATTTTCATGAAAACCTAATTTGACAGAGAATGAATCACAACACATATGAATTAATTTTACAATTACAAGGGTTAAGATGATACCCTTTTCTTGGAGAGTGGAAGAAGATGATGATAAGTAGAAATCTTTCTTCTTCTTTCTCTATTTCTCTAACTTTTCTCTGAGTTCTTCTTCTATGCTCTTTCTCTGCTTTCTTTCTTTCTTTGTCTCTAACTGACTAACTCTAAACGAACGTAACTTGTAGTATATACATATAATACATAATACATATAATACATAAAGTATGTAACTCCTAATAATAATTACATATACTAACTATTATTAATTAGGTAAGTTACAAAACTTTTGAATTTGAAAAGCCCTAAGGCTTGTTTGGCCAAAACAGAATTATTTTAAAAACTAACTTTTTGAGCTGAAGGCCTTGTTTGATAAAATCACTTAAAAATCCTTCTCCATTCTTTTAATAAGTCTTTAATCCATAGGTTAAATACTACACTTATTTAATTAAATTGCACCCTTCTAATTTAATTAAATAAAACTAACATTCATTAATCAATAACACACAATACTCAATTGTCACACTTGAAATTCAATTCATGTAACAATTAGTAAATTACAACAAACACTTAGCACATAATTTTAAATCTAATTTAATTATTCTCAACTAAATTAGAATTATGCTACACCATTACTAACATATCAATTTAATTAATCTTATAGCACTTAATTAAATTATACACAACAATAACACAATTTATTTATTTAGCTCAATAAATAAATTTAATAAAATATTTATTTAATTCACTAAATATTTACAATTAGTATATAAAATTCTCAGTCGTTACAATCCTCATGGACGTCGTGAACCTCTTGCTTCA
The DNA here is from genome assembly GCA_020205555.1 of Panax stipuleanatus. Taxonomy (NCBI): domain Eukaryota; kingdom Viridiplantae; phylum Streptophyta; class Magnoliopsida; order Apiales; family Araliaceae; genus Panax; species Panax stipuleanatus. Next base: position 100,154,240 of record CM035125.1, read on the forward strand.
GGTCACAGACTTCCTTACTTAGTTGGACGTTCCTGTCCAACACTGCCATGAATAGAGCCTTCATAGACTCTGTCGGTGACATTTCCTCCTCCTCCATAGATAGTATTGGGTCAAATGATACCACCTCCACCTCCTCTTCGGACATGCCATCACATAATGTGGCATAGTCGAAGTTGTCAGCATCCTCAAACGGATCCTCCTCTTCCGGATCAGTCTTTTATATTCACTATAGATACCTCTGCTACTGGCATTGGTGCATTCTTTATGATGTTGACAGATGCTTCACGGCCTTCGCTATACATTATCTCCTGACATCTGCTATAAGACACAAATTGAAAGTAGTATGCATACAAGCCAACCATGTTTGATGATAAAGAATATACTTTGTAATAATCTTATTCATTTATTAATAAAAGTATTATTTAATTAAAGGCATTTATTTATCTACATGGTGCTGTTTTTAAAATATGTGATAAACCCATAGTTTTAAGCAATACTTTTAAAATCATGATGATGATCATGCTAATGAGATCTAAATTCTTAGATAGCTTAAAAACTAAAATTATTCCTAATCGTTGGATTACTAAAAAGGGAATAAGTGAATTCGGATAGATTGGTACAAACGTTGCTTGCTCATTAGATGAGGATGATTGATCTCATGATCATTTGTGTGGAGACACTAAAGCAAGTATGTAGGTGCTTATTGGAGAATAAGTTAACTGAATGTGGCTCGCTTAGGAATATCTAATGGAGTTTACTTGTCTGTCAATAAAAATTCCTAATGTGATAGTAGTACAAGTGATCCTTAGACTTGAGATCATCATAGTATCTTGTGTATGATGAATTATACTTTGACATGTCCCTTAAGACCCTTAGTGTATATCGAAGGGTATGTTTGGGTGTAATAAGTTATATATGGAGATAATGAATGATCAATAAAGAATCTACCACTTCTAGTAAAAGAAGTGATATGTCCTATGTGATTCGATAAATGACAAACCAGGAATCCTTGGCCAAGGTGGAATGAAATTAGAAAGGAGTTTCTAATTTGCATTATTTGGAGTTGTGCATTTTGGAATCGAAATACATATAATTAAATAAAATAAGACTTGACAATAATTTCATATCTTATATTTAATTGGGACATTATATGGTGGAATGATTGAATTGTACGGTAACTATTAACTCACAGGTTCTTTTATGATTAATGATAAAATCTATATTATCTGGAAAGTTGTTGATCGCTAAGGAGGCTTATCCTTATTGTAGAATAAATGTTACTTATTTAAATAAATTATTAGTTTTATTTATTTATTTAAATAAGATTAGAATTATTCTAATCGATTTATTCACAACTGGTTTAAAATGGAGAACCTAAAGGGTCACACCATAAAAAGAAGAATATTTATTAAAGAAACAAATGGCATAATCGTAATAATAAGTTAAGTATATTTAATTTAATCTATGATAATAGAATAAATTAAATAGCTTAATATTTATTATTTAATATTTTGGAAATATTAAATATAAATTAATAAGAGTCTTATTATTATTATTATTATTATTCCTAAAAGAGTTTGGGAATTAATTAATAAGATGCTCTCTCTCTCTCATATATATATGTATATATATATATATATATATATATATATATATTCCTAATAAGATTAGGAGGTTAATTAATTAAAAGAGCTTAATTATTCCCAATAGGATTAGGAAGCCTAATTAATTAAAAGAGTTTAATTAATTAATATAAAGCCCTAATCCTAAATTGTTTAGGAGGGTTTTCTACATCTATAAATAAGAAAATCTTATTATGGAACAAGGTTAGACATTTTAATTCCAAGAGTTGGGAGAGCACTCCTTTTCTAGAGAGAATGAAACTATGGTTTAGCCAAACACCCTTCTTCTTGAATTCTTATTCTTTCATGGTAGATCACCTCTAGAGGTCAAACATTTGGGTGGCTAACGTTGATCAAAGGAAAGAATCAACCCGGTGGATTCAAGTAGAACGCGAAAAGAATTTGGAGTTGAACTCGTACCTGAGGAAGCTAGAATCTTCAAGGGTGTGAATCTTAATCTTCATCTATTTCGTTTAATTAATAATTGTGCATAAAGAATGATCCGGGTATATGGTTTGTAAAATTTTAAAACTCTGATTTACCATGCTTCCGCTTATTTTATGCAATTTGATTGTATCCATAAATCTTACAAACCAAACAGTGGCATCAGAGCCAAACCTTTATGCAAGTTATTAATTATTCAGATTTGATATGTATATTGATATGTGTTTAGAATAATTTTTGTGGGCATAATTATTGGTAAGAATTATGTTTTTTGGAGAAAAACTACACAATTCACTAACTAGAAAAACTGTTTCTGGAGGCTGGCGTCGCAGCGCCTGATTGTAGTACTATCATGGCGCTGCAGCGCCAGCTCCGTGTTTTTGACACTAATGATGTGGCGCCACAACGCCTGATGCTAGTTAACTAGCGGTGCCACAGCGCCTCTCTCCAAAAAAAGAAAATTAATTTTTTAATAATTTGATTTCTTATTAAAATAAAAAGTTTATTTAAATTAAAAATTAAACTCCATATTTTTCTAGTAATTCTAAATTTAAATAAATTTATTTATTTTTATTTGAAATTGGATTAAAGTAAAGATATTTATTTTAATTAGAATTTAATTTCATGTTAATTAATTAGAGTTGGAATTGGATTCCATGATAACTAATTGGAGATGAAATTGAATTCCTTGTTTCCTAAAATAAAGGAGTTTATTTGTGATTAGAAAAGGGATTCCATGTTTCTTTAAATAAAGGAGTTTATTTAGATATGAAATAGGATTTCATATTAATCAAAATAAATGAGTTTATTTTGATAAGGAATTGGATTTCACATATTTTGTTCCTCCCAAAAACGTTTTTAAAAGTTAAAATAAAGTAGTTTATTTTGACTTGGAATTGGATTCCATATTAATTAAAATAAAGGAGTTTATTTTTATTCAAAAATAGATAAATTAAAATAAAAGGTTTATTTTGATTTAAATTTAGATTAAAATAAAAGAGTTTATTTTAATTCAGAATTGAATTTTATGCTAACTAAAATTGTCCATTAAATCGATATCAATATATATTGAATGTTTATTATTCATGAAATGAATGTTTTATTTATAGATGCATATGTTGATGTATATGATAACAAATGGGGTTGATTATGGACTATTGACCAATGTGATTCGATTTTATTTTAGTTGAATGCTAAAATGTATAGGTTTTATAAATGGGGTCTGCGTACGCCGTCTCCTCTAATTTTTCTTAATGTAAATTCTATCTCCCTCCTATGTATTTTTCCCTGAATGCTGATCAATGTTTCTATTTATAGTAAATAGTTTTTGTGATAGGAATAGTTAGAATTAAATTTTGAAGAATTAGAGACCAATGAGCAAGGAGCGCGTGAAGACCCGTTTGTAATAGAGCCCGAGATTTAAATGTAATAGTTATATTTAAATTTAATTTTTGCACCCCTAGGTTTGACCTTTTGGTTCACTTGGTGGCTCTAGTGAACCAAACTAGAATAAAAGTTCATAATCAATTCGGGTAGAATATAGTATTCTATATGTGCATGCTTACTATATATATTTTATATATTATACAACATGCTTCGCATGTTAATTAATATGACGCGTATTTTATATATATATGTGCATTGCGCGCTAAACAAGATGAGACAATTAATAACAAACCCCTCAAAGAATTTATATTAAGTCCTAAGCGTTCAAGGATATTTGGAATATCGAACGTCGCCTTCTAGCATGGTAACACAATAAAGTATTGAATATTTAATATGAGTTTGTTATGCACACACAAAGAGAGTATTAAATATTTGAGATGTTGTTTTATCACATTTAATGCTTATAAATAAACTGAACGATGTTGTTTTGTTGTGCACACACAAGGACAGTGTTTTTCTTTTGAATATATGCAAGTGCTAGGTATGGCTTAACTTAGATTGTTTTAGTTCGGATGTGCACACACTTGACCATTATGATCTAAGAGACAAAATACAAGGAGTTATATAATGATGTAATTGACAAGAGTTGTCAACCTATTTATTTATATATAGTTTGTTGTGCACACACAAGGCTATATACATTTGAAATGGGATCCTTATTCTCACTAGCAAATCTTTAATTAAATTTGCCGAACCATATATTGTGAGGGTAATATAGTTTAAAGAAAATAGTGGGAGATACCAATTTAAAATAAGACCTAATTTATCTTAGTAATTAATAAAAGAATGTATGCTATAATGTTGATAATTACAAATTTATTTACAGAATTTTATAAAGTCTAAATTACTATCACTGCGTAACATTTAGATACTATTTAACCGGACTGAATTAAACGGATTGGTTAAAGAATTTGAGAATAGTTCTCAAGGCTGAAAAACTATCTTATGTCCTTAATACGCCTATCCCTGCAATGGTTGCTGATAATGTTGGGTTTATAAGAAATCGTGACGCAATCAAATTACAAAAATTAGCAGAAGCATGGTATATCAGAGTTTAAAAAAATTTCTACAAAACCATTACCCGGATCATCCTTTATGCAAATTATTAATTTAAAACGATAAATAAGAAGTTATGGAATCATACCCTTGTAGAACGAAGCTTCCACAGGTACTAGTTCAACTCCTTGTTCTTCGTGATCTCCTTGAATTTCCGGATTAGATTCCTTCCTTTGATCAACGTTAGCCACCCAAGTGTTTGGCCTCTAGAGGTGATCCACCAAGGAAGATGAATTATCAAGAAGGAGGGTGGTTGGCTTAGTTTTCTATCCTCTATAGAAAAAGAGTACTCTCCAACAATTGGAATTGCATCAAGTAATATCTATTATAAGAATCCTCTTATATAGATATTGGTCAACCCTTCTAATCCTATTAGACATGGGATTTCTTTTAATTAATTAAACTCCTTTAATTAATTTAGGCTTCCCACCACATGGGAATAATTAATTAAATTCATTTAATTAATTTGTCTCCTAATCTTATTAGGAATAAATGAGAGTACTAAATATTAAATTAATTACTAAACTCCTTTAGAAATTAAAATAATAATAATTGTAATAATATTAATAAGACTCCTCTTATTAATTTATATTTAATATTTCCAAAATATTAAATAATAAACATTAAGCTATTTAATTTATTCTATCACCATAGATTAAATTAATTATACTTAATGCATTATTACGATTATGCCATTACCTTCTTAAATAATTATTCTTCCTTTTATGGTGTGACCCTTTAGGTTCTCCATATTAAACCGGTTGTGAATAAATCAATTAAAATAATTTTAATCTTATTTAAATAAATAAATTAAACTAATAATTTATTTAAATAAATAATATTTATTCTACAATAGGGATAAGCCTCCCTAGCGATCAACGACTTTTCAGATAATATAGATTTCAACATTAATCATAAAAGAACCTGTGAGTAAATAGTTACCATACAATTCAATCCTTCCACCATACAATGTCCCAATTAAATATAAGACATGAATTTACTGTCAAGTCTTATTTTATTTAATTATATGTATTTCGATTAGAAAATGCACAACTCCAAATAATGTAAATTAGAAACTCCTTTTTAATTTCATTTTACCTTGGCCAAGGATTCCTGGGTTGTCATTTAACGAATCACATAGGACATATCTCCTCCTTTACTAGAGGTGGTAGATTCTTTATTGATCATTCATTGTCTCCATATGTAACTCATTATACCCAAGCATACCCTTTTATATACCCTAAAGGGCTTTAAGGAATAAGTCAAAGTATAATTCATTACATACAAGATACTATGATGATCTCAAGTCCAAGGATCACTTGTACTACTATCACATTAGGAATTCCTATTGACAGGCGAGTAAAACTCCATTAGGTATTCCATAGCGAGTCACGTTCAGTGAACTTATTCTCCAATAAGCACCTACATACTTGCTTTAGTGTCTCCACACAAATGATCATGAGATCAATCATCCTCATCCAATGAGCAAGCAACATATGTACCAATCTATCCGGATTTACTAATCCCCTTTTTAGTAATCCCACGATTGGGAACTATTTTAGTTTTAAAACTTTCTAAGAATTTAGATCTCATTAGCATGATCATCATCATGATTCTAAAAGCATTGCTTAAAACTATGGGTTATTTACATATTATAAAAACAGCAACATGTAGATAATTAAATGCCTTTAATAAATGAATATTTTATTAATAAATAAATAAGATTGTTTACAAAGTACGTGCTTTATCATCATACATGATTGGCTTGTATGCACACTACTATCAATCTCCCACTTGCACTAAAGCCAATCGCCATGGTATCTCATACCCATCTTCTCTAAGTGACGATCAAACTGCTGTTGTGTTAAAGCTTTAGTAAATGGATCTGCAATGTTATCTTGAGAGTCTACACGCTCCAAGGTGACGTCTCCTCTTTCAATGATCTCCTGATCAAGTGAAATCGCCGCAACACGTGTTTAGATTTCTGATGAGACCTGGGTTCCTTAGCCTGTGCAACTGCTCCTGTGTTGTCACAGTAAACGGGAACTGCTTCTCCAATGCTAGGAACCACACCAAGTTCAGTTATGAACTTCTTCATCCAAACAGCTTCCTTTGCAGCTTCACTTGCAGCTATATACTCTGCCTCTGTCACTGAATCAGCAACTGTTTGCTGCTTGGAACTCTTCCAACTCACTGCGCCTCCGTTCAAGGTAAAACATACCCCGAAACAGATTTACTGTCATCTTGGTCCGTTTGAAAACTTGAGTCTGTGAAGCCCTCGAGTTTTAATTCAGACCCACCGTAGACAAGAAAAATATCTTTAGTCCTTCTCAAGTACTTTAGGATATTTTTCACTGCCTTCCAGTGCTCTTCTCCAGGATTCGACTGGTATCTGCTCGTTACACTAAGTGCATGAGCAACATCCGGTCTAGTACATATCATACCGTACATGATAGATCCTATTGCAGAAGCATAAGGGATCTTACTCATACGGTCTCTCTCCTCAGGTGTCTTTGGGGCCTGTTTCTTGGAGAGATGTATTCCATGGCTCATCGGCATGAGACCTCTTTTGGAATCTTCCATGCTAAACCTCTTTAGCATCGTATCAATGTACGTTCCTTGGGATAAATCAAGCATCCTTTTAGATCTATCTCTATAGATCTTTATCCCCAAAATATAGGATGCTTCTCCCAAGTCCTTCATGGAGAAGTGTTTAGATAACCAGATTTTAATTGATTGTAGCATAGGAATGTCATTCCCTATCAGTAATATATCATCAACATATAATACAAGGAATGAAATTACGCTCCCACTAACCTTCTTGTACACACATGGTTCATCGTCATTTTTGATAAAATCAAACTCTTTGATTGTCTCATCAAAACGAATGTTCCATCTACGAGAAGCTTGCTTTAATCCATAAATGGATCGTTGCAGCTTACAGACTTGATTTATTCCAAACTTTGAAACAAATCCCTCTGGCTGTGTCATATACACATCCTCCTCAAGTTTTCCATTGAGGAAGGCCGTTTTCACGTCCATCTGCCAGATCTCATAGTCGTTATAAGCTGCAATTGCAAGCAAAATCCGAATGGACTTGAGCATAGCTACTGGTGAAAAGGTTTCATCATAATCAACTCCTTGTCTTTGTTTGAAACCTTTTGCAACCAGTCGGGCCTTATAGGTCTCCACCTTGCCGTCCGCGCCAGTCTTTCTTTTAAAGACCCATTTACACCCAATAGGCTTAATGCCTTCAGGTGGTGAAACCAAAGTCCATACTTTGTTTTCATACATGGAGTCCATTTCGGATTTCATGGCTTCAAGCCATTTCCCTGAGTCTTTATTACTCATGGCCTGTTCGTAATTCAATGGATCATCATCATTCATGATGTGTACCTCATCGTCATCCTCTATAACGAATCCATACCTCTCAGGTATCTTCGGTACTCTCCAAGATTTACGAACAGGGTGTGGTATAGTAGGTTCTTCTACTTGGTCAGGTACCTGACTTTGATCCGTGGTAATTTGTGGTTCTTGAACTTCTTCAAGATATATCTTACTCCCACTGACCCCTTCATGGATAAACTCCTTTTCCAAGAAGGCAGCATGTTTCGCAACAAACACCTTTTGATCAGTTAGATGATAGAAATAATACCCTACAGTTTCTTTAGGGTATCCCACAAATCTACACTTTTCGAATTTAGTCTGTAGCTTATCATGTTCAAACTTTTTGACATAAGCTGGACAACCCCAAGTCTTAACATGCTTAAGATTTGGTTTCCTCCCCTTCCACATCTCATATGGAGTCTTTGGGACGGATTTGGTAGGTACCTTGTTAAGTAGGTATGCAGCGGTTTCTAGGGCATATCCCCAGAAGGAAATTGGAAGGTCGGTAAAACTCATCATGGATCGAACCATGTCTAACAGTGTTCGATTTCTCCTTTCAGATACTCCATTTAACTGTGGTGTACCTGGAGGAGTCCATTATGAGATTATACCATTTTCTTTGAGACAATTGAGAAACTCACCGCTTAAGTATTCTCCGCCTCGATCTGATCGAAGTATCTTTATACTCTTGCCCGTTTGTTTCTCTACTTCACTTCTGAACTCTTTGAACTTTTCAAATGATTCTGACTTGTATTTCATTAAATACACATATCCAAATCTTGAGTGATCATCAGTGAAAGTAATAAAATAAGAATACCCACCCCGTGCACTTGTTGTCATAGGCCCACAAACGTCTGTGTGAATCAATGCCAACAACTCTGTAACTCTTTCTCCTCTTCCACTAAAAGGAGATTTAGTCATTTTACCCATGAGACAAGATTCACAAGTTGGATATGATTCATAATCGGATAGCTCGAGGAGCCCATCTTTATGCAACTTGGATAATCTTGTTTCATTGATATGACCGAGTCTACAGTGCCACATGTAGGTATAATTAATATCATCTCTTTTTCTTTTCTTAGTTTGTTCAATTTGAAATATATTTTCTTGTAAGTCAAGTGTATAAAGTCCATTTCGCAAATTTCCAATACCATATAAAACATCGTCTTTATAAATAGAACAACTATTGTTCTTTATAACAACGTTAAATCCTTCCATATCCAATACAGAAATTGAAATAATGTTTTTAATAATATTCGGAACATAATAACAATTATTAAGATAAATGGACTTGCCCAAAGGCATTGCTAAATAATAAGTTCCTACAGCTAATGCAGCAACCTTTGCTCCATTCCCCACTCGTAGGATCACCTCATCATTGTTCAGCTTTCTACTTCTGACCAGTCCCTGCACAGTATTACATATGTGAGAACCACAGCCGGTATCCAATACCCAAGTAGAATTATGACTTTCAGAAAAATTAATTTCAATCATAAACAAACCTTGATTGGAAGTCGAAGCTTCTCCAAGCTTCTTCTCTGCTAGATACTTCTTGCAGTTCCTTTTCCAATGTCCCGGCTTGTTGCAATGAAAGTACATTCCTTTAGCTGGTTCAGGTTTCTTTTGTTCCTTTTCTTTCCCCTTTCCCTTAGCCTTCTTGGATTTCTTCTTTTCAGAAGATACCTTAGGTCTCTTCCTTTTATTGGAAGAATCCACCATCAAGATATGGTTCTTCTTGGATGGGAAGTGACCTTCTGCAGTTTTCAGCATGTTAAGCAGCTCAGGCAAGCTGACATCTAGCTTATTCATGTGAAAATTAACCACAAACTGCGAGAAGGTCTCAGGGAGTGACTGCAAGACCAAGTCTTGACTCAACTCCCCATCCATGACGAACCCAAGCTGTCCAAGGCGTTCAATCAAATTGATCACTTTCAGGACATGAGTCTCGACGGCAGTACCCTCGGTCATCCGAGATCGGAAGAGCTCCTTAGATATCTCATATCTAGCAGTCCTACTCTGTTCACCATACAACTCCTTGAGGTGAAGCAGCATAGCAGGAGCATCCATTTTTTCGTGCTGACGCTGAAGCTCGTTATTCATGGATGCGAGCATGATGCATTGAGCCACAGATGCATCATCTTGCCACTTATTGAAAGTGGCAATCTCTTCCTCAGAGGCTGTTTCTGAAACAGATTCAGGGACAGTTGAATTTAGGACATAAGAAATCTTTTCAGCAGTGAGAACAATTCTCAGATTTCTTAGCCAGTCCTCATAATTCGGCCCGGTAAGCTTGTTTGCATCAAGTATGCTTCGTAGTGAGATTAGTGATTTAGACATTTTTAAAATTCTGCATGTGAAAAATAACATTTTAGCAAACATTCATTTTATTAATTTTGCATACCAAAATAAATTTAGGTCTTTATTTTAAATTGGTATCTCCCACTATTTTCATCAAACTATATTACCCTCACTTATATAGTTCGGCAACATCTAATTAAAGATTTGCTAGTGAGAATAAGGATCCCATTTCAAATGTATATAACCTTGTGGATAGCACAACAAGCGATATACAAATAAATAGGTAGACAACTCTTGTCAATTACAACACTATATAACTCCTTTTATTTTGCCTCTTAAATCATAATGGTCAAGTGTGTGCACATCCGAACTAAAATGATTTAAGTTAAGTCCAGCCTAGCACTTCCATAAATTCAAAAAAGAAAAATGTTCGTCCTTGTGGATAGCACAACAAGACTAGATCGTTCAATTTTCTTGATAAGCATCAAATGTGATTAATTAACATCTTAAATACGCAATACTCGCCTTGTGGATAGCACAACAAGCTCATATTAAATATTTAATACTCTATTAATTTATCATGCTAGAAGGCGACGTTCGATATTCCAAATATCATTGAACGCTTCAGACTTAATATTATTTCTTTGAGGGGTTTGTTATTATTTGTCTCATCTTGTTTAGCGCGCATGCACATATATATATAAAATACGCGTCATTTTATTAAACATGCGAAGCATGTTTGCATAAAATATAATATATATAATATTTAGCATGCAATATAGAATATTATATTCTACCCGGATTGATTATGGACTTTTATTCTAGTTTGGTTCACTAGAGCCACCAAGTGAACCAAAAGGTCAAACCTAGGAGTGCAAGAATTTAAATTTAAATATAACTATTACATTTAAACTCGGGCTCCATACAAACGGGTCTTCACGCGCTCCTTGCTCCTTGGTCTCCAATTTCTTCAAGATAATTCTAACTATTCTTATTACATTAAACTATTTAATTTAAATAGAAACCTTGATCAACAGTCAAGGGGAAGTACATAGGAAGGAGATAGAATTTTACATCAAGAAAAAAAATTTAGAGAAGACGAGGTACGCAGACCCCATTTAATAAAACTCATTCATTCAAGCATTCAACTAAAATAAAATCCAATCACATTGGTCAAATAGTCCATAATCAATCCCCATTTATTTTCATACATATCACCATATATATCAATAAATAAATATTCATCTCATGAATTAAAACATTCCATATATATATGAGTATCATTTAATGGGCAATTTTAAATTGCATGAAATCCAATTTCAAGATTAAAATAAACTCTTTATTTTAATTATAAAATTATTTAGAATATAATATATAAATATATCATATTTATTTTTTAAAAAGAAGTCACCTTCTTTTATTAAAAGAGTCCTGCAGGTTTATTAAAAAAGTCCTTTCCTGATGGGTCACCTTCTTTTTGGAGTAAGAAAGAGACAACACCTTTTCTTTGCAGAATTCAAGATTAGCACCAAAAAAAAAATTGTGATTCGTCCCAAAAAAAGTTTTTTTTTTTTTTTTTTTAAATATAATTTTATACAATAAAATTATGCCCAATAAATTATTTTAAATACATACCCATATGTATATGAAATCAAAAATAAATTAATAATTGCATAAAGATTTGGCTCTGATGCCACTGTTGGGTTTATAAGAAATCGTGACGCAATCAAATTACAAAAATTAGAGGAAGCATGGTATATCAGAGTTTAAAAAAATTTCTACAAAACCATTACCCGGATCATCCTTTATGCAAATTATTAATTTAAAACGATAAATAAGAAGTTATGGAATCATACCCTTGTAGAACGAAGCTTCCACAGGTACTAGTTCAACTCCTTGTTCTTCGTGATCTCCTTGAATTTCCGGATTAGATTCCTTCCTTTGATCAACGTTAGTCACCCAAGTGTTTGGCCTCTAGAGGTGATCCACCAAGGAAGATGAATTATCAAGAAGGAGGGTGGTTGGCTTAGTTTTTTATCCTCTATAGAAAAAGAGTACTCTCCAACAATTGGAATTGCATCAAGTAATATCTATTATAAGAATCCTCTTATATAGATATTGGTCAACCCTTCTAATCCTATTAGACATGGGATTTCTTTTAATTAATTAAACTCCTTTAATTAATTTAGGCTTCCCACCACATGGGAATAATTAATTAAATTCATTTAATTAATTTGTCTCCTAATCTTATTAGGAATAAATGAGAGTACTAAATATTAAATTAATTACTAAACTCCTTTAGAAATTAAAATAATAATAATTGTAATAATATTAATAAGACTCCTCTTATTAATTTATATTTAATATTTCCAAAATATTAAATAATAAACATTAAGCTATTTAATTTATTCTATCACCATAGATTAAATTAATTATACTTAATGCATTATTACGATTATGCCATTACCTTCTTAAATAATTATTCTTCCTTTTATGGTGTGACCCTTTAGGTTCTCCATATTAAACCGGTTGTGAATAAATCAATTAAAATAATTTTAATCTTATTTAAATAAATAAATTAAACTAATAATTTATTTAAATAAATAATATTTATTCTACAATAGGGATAAGCCTCCCTAGCGATCAACGACTTTTCAGATAATATAGATTTCAACATTAATCATAAAAGAACCTGTGAGTAAATAGTTACCATACAATTCAATCCTTCCACCATACAATGTCCCAATTAAATATAAGACATGAATTTACTGTCAAGTCTTATTTTATTTAATTATATGTATTTCGATTAGAAAATGCACAACTCCAAATAATGTAAATTAGAAACTCCTTTCTAATTTCATTTTACCTTGGCCAAGGATTCCTGGGTTGTCATTTAACGAATCACATAGGACATATCTCCTCCTTTACTAGAGGTGGTAGATTCTTTATTGATCATTCATTGTCTCCATATGTAACTCATTATACCCAAGCATACCCTTTTATATACCCTAAAGGGCTTTAAGGAATAAGTCAAAGTATAATTCATTACATACAAGATACTATGATGATCTCAAGTCCAAGGATCACTTGTACTACTATCACATTAGGAATTCCTATTGACAGGCGAGTAAAACTCCATTAGGTATTCCATAGCGAGTCACGTTCAGTGAACTTATTCTCCAATAAGCACCTACATACTTGCTTTAGTGTCTCCACACAAATGATCATGAGATCAATCATCCTCATCCAATGAGCAAGCAACATATGTACCAATCTATCCGGATTTACTAATCCCCTTTTTAGTAATCCCACGATTGGGAACTATTTTAGTTTTAAAACTTTCTAAGAATTTAGATCTCATTAGCATGATCATCATCATGATTCTAAAAGCATTGCTTAAAACTATGGGTTATTTACATATTATAAAAACAGCAACATGTAGATAATTAAATGCCTTTAATAAATGAATATTTTATTAATAAATAAATAAGATTGTTTACAAAGTACGTGCTTTATCATCATACATGATTGGCTTGTATGCACACTACTATCAGATAATGACTCTGAGGAAGAGATTGCTACTTTTAGAAAGTAGCAAGATGATGCACAGTTGGCTCAATACATCATGCTCGTATCTATGAGTAACAGCTTCAGCGTCAACATGAAACTATGGATGCTCCTATTATATTCCTAAACTTCAAAGAGTTGAATGGTGAGGAAAGTAGGACTAATATGTGACAACCCGAGAATTTAGACAATTTATTAAAATCTTAAATGATTAAATTAAGGTTAAATAATAGACCTAGACGGAAAATAAGTGTATGGATTTGACATTTTTGTGAAGGATTTTGGTGGATTTAAAATTTTTAAGAAGAACCTATAAGGTTTACTATTTGAATAAGAATAAAGAAATATAACCTAATATATATTAGGTAGAGTAATTAAATACTATAAGAGATTTATTTTATACATCTTAAATAATTGATTTTATAACCTAAGTAAAGCAAGTCTAATTGGGTTATGGAATTAAAGATTTATGTGTAAAGAATTTATTTACAAAGGTGTGTAATGAAACCCTAATTAAATGATGGGAAATGGATAAAAATTAAAAGTATGGGACAAATATTATGTTCGCACAATTTAATTATGAGTGAAAGCCCAAGTGCATTTTAGTTAGTAAGTAAATTAAGAAAAAGGTTCAAGCCCAAAGGAATTAAGGGAAGGCCCAAAAGAAATTAAGTGAGAGGCCAGGCTTGGCTTAAGCTTAGCCCACTTGAGGAAGAGTATTTCAGTCATTGAATAAGTATAAAATTAAATAGTAGGAAATTATGTTGATTTGCAAGCCCAAAGAATTAAAATTGCTAGCCCAAAACATTAAAAGAGCGGCCCAACTTTTAGCCCAAGTGGGAAGGGACATATGGGACATTAAGTAAGCTATTTGGGCTTTAAAAAGAACACCAATTTGGGCCAAGAAGGCCTTCTTGGCCGAAATTTTGGGAGAGGAGGAGCAAGGGAGATGTATGTAATGATTAGGTGCTTTAGTAGGTGAGCAACTTTGCAAGGTGTCAAGCATTGGTTTTATTCTTATCTTTTCTCCAACCTTACAAGTTATCCAAGGAGTGTAAGCAAGCTTTTCATGAGAAGTGAGAGAGAGGAGGAGTAAGAGTGTAGGAATAATAATAAGAGATATACAATACATCTCTTCATTTATATAAAACAACAAAAGCATTTCACTTTCTGTTTCCTCTCATTTGTATAACTTAGAAAAATAAGAAAGAGAGAGAGGGAGAGAGTGTGGAGATTTAGGTCAAGATGGAGGGGAGGAGAGGAGAGAAGGTGGGTTTTGGTATTCCATAGATCTCTACTCAAGTATTAGGAAGAGGGAGAGGAAGGAACAAGCTAAGGTATAAGAAATCTATACTTATGTAGTTTAATTTCTCTTTTATTTGATTTAAGTTTTTATTTTTGTGAAGTTATGATTTTGAGGTTCAAAAATTTTGGATCTTTGTAATTAATAGTGTTTCAAGTTTAGATCTAACCCTTTGATGGATCAAAAGTTGGATCTAAACTAAGAAATGGGAATAAGATTTTTCAAAAGTAAGAAAACCCTAAATTTTCTTAGCTTGATTGTGTTTATCTTGCGTTTGATGATTATTTGAGGTATGAGATCATGGATCATGATAGATCCAAGAATATATTTGGTATTAATTTGTGTTATGATGTTTGATGATGGATTATGTTGGTTATTAGGTGAGGCTATGGAAGATTTCATAAAAATCACTAAGTATTGAAAATTATATTTTTATAAAAATGAAGTATCAAATGGAAATGACCATATCTATCATTCTATTTTGACTTTTTGAGTGTGGTTAATGTTTTGACTTAGATATATATGTATTCTAACTTTTTCAAGTGGAATCACTGAAAAAGGAGTTACAGATTTCAGTACGGGCTGATTTTAGTAAAGGAAGTAAAATATGAAAATTAAAGAAAAGTAGGCTGTCCAGAAATTGTAAGGGATGTTTCGGGAACTTAGTTTTTGAAACAAATTCCAATCTTTTGGGACATTAAAGTATATGTTATAAAGTAGCTCGTGTCCAAAAAAAAGCTCATTCCGACTTAAATTGAGCAAGTTATGACTATTTTAATATTTACGTTTTTCCGACGAAAATTGCTATAACCGAAGTTGTACAACTCCGATGGCCACAAAATTTAAATTGTTTGCTCACGTTAACATGTATAAGATCCCGCCAAGAGTTGGGAATTTCTGGAGTTAAGCGTGAGGTAGCTATTTTCTTAAGGAATTAACTAGAAATGGATTTTTGAAAAATATTTAAGGGAGTTGAAAAATTTCAGAAAAATACTTTTTGTGTATGAAATATATGTATATATGATTGGCCAAAGGATAGGAAAATAATATGCTGTTTTGGTATTTTCGTGAAAAAGGAATTTCATTCCTAAAATGAACATTTCGGGTTGCTGAAATTGAAACTGAAAATGTTAGGAAGACAGTTTGGTTTCAGCTTGCTGAAATGAAAACTAAAAAGGTTAGGAAAGGAAGACAGTTTGGTTTCAGTTTCCTGAAATGAGATATTAAGTCTCTTGAATAATAAATAATTTATCGAGTTATAATATTAACTTATAAATGAACTAGTAAGTGTTAAGTCTAAGGTAGTGCAATCGTACCCTTTAATGGTTGATATATAGTAGCTGGGCTAAACGACTCCTTCATATGGGGAAGGTATCTACGAATTAGTAACCAATCTAACTCACTGTGAAAACAGTGTAGACGAGACGGAAATTAATTTGTTAGTTATTTGTGGGAAACCACTCAGTATACTATATTGAATACTATTAAAGACTCGATGTGTGCTAGGTTTAGACTTTTATATAGGTATGGTGTTAAGGTTATCTAATATTTGACTATTTGGTTAAGTGTTAGATGATTTACTTTTAAAGTAATAATATTATGAGATAAGTATGTTATACTAATTGAAATATCAATCTTATAACTGATAGGTTTTTTCAATAAAGCGATTAAATTATATTGCATAGCAGTAATCGACGATTCAGGCAAATTTCCTAACTCGAACTCGAGTTGTTATTGTAAAGCATGCTCGTGATTAATCATTGTTGATTATGTCACATCTATGTTTTATTGATTCGCATGTTGTGCATATTGTATATGTTCATCAGGTATGAAAGGCTGATCACCTTCATTACCATATTGTTCAGTTGAATTTATTCATGTTCATTGTTGGCTATTCAGCATTATTGATTCATGTTCTTTTACAATTCTTATATTATTAAAAGTTTGTCAGCTTATTATTCTTTCTTTTAATCATGATATATCCTTGTTGTATTTAAACTTGCTGGGCAAATTTGTTGCTCACCCTTGCTATATCATGATAAAACTTTTAGATTAAGACGAAATCTCGGATACAGGCAAAGACAAAGACAAACTCCATAATTGGATTTGGATGCAGGTTAAACTTGTAATAGTATTGAACACAAATGACATTGTATGTCGTATAGGATATTGAATGCAGATAATAAGTTAAGGTTACAGACCTTGGGGATTATGTGTAAAAGTTATTGTATAAATAATTTATGTTTATATCTTCCGTAATAGTTATAAAAATGATGTATCGTAACGTACCAGGTCCGAGGTTCTGGGGACCCGGATTTGGGGGCGTCACAGTTGGTATCAGAGCTGTAGGTTATAAACTTTAGGTAGGGTTACCTTAGGCTATTAACCGCAGTGGGATAAGGATAAGAACTAACTCAAATAGAGTTAGTGCGTTGATAAGATTCAAAGACGAATCTCGATAAATTATAAAAGATCCAGAGTTACCTACTCTGATAATAAAAATGAACAGTAGTAATGAATAGATAGAGTCTAAAAGACTAAAAGTACAGCGAAAGAAGATCGTATAACAAAACGATCAGAACATAGGAATGAATTGTAATATACACGATGAGATCACACCGTGATCTGATAAGGTCATAGCAGGGAGGAGGATCAATCAAATGATTGAAAATTTTATGGCAAAGTTGTTGTGTGTCAGTTGTACTATGAGTTGGTATTGTGCCAACTCAGAAAAAGAGTTGGGTTGATGCAATACGGATTGAACACAATTCGTATAGAGAAAAAATGGGGCTAGGATATTAAGTGGGGACTTCAATTGAGGACTCATGTCAGCAGCTGAGTTATATGATTCCTTGTATGGGCAGGGAATTTGTACTTGGTTTTAGAACCGGTTAGCTTCCTGATCGATATAGTGGTTAAGTTGAACAATTCTTTGTATGGGCAGGAAATTTGTCCTTGGTGTAAAAACCGCTTATCTTCCTATATTGATTAGAGGCCTAGTTGACCAATTCTTTGTATGGGCAGGGGATTGTGTTTGGTTTAACGACCACTTAGTTTCTGATAGTGATAATCATTGAAATGTTTCTGTCGCACTATTTGCTATATATATGTTGAGAAGATGATTCTTTTCTCATGTGTATAACAGATAGATAGAGTATAGGTAGAGGATATAAGGTTAAGTTGCGAATTCTTAAAACTCATACTTATGGTAAGTTCGTGACTCATAATTATATGAAATGTTTTGAACCCCTCAACGAATGGACGCCAATGGTCTGTCTAGGACAAGTTCTTAAACTCATATGATTGTGGAAAGTTTCTGAACTCATAACGTGTGATAAGTTTGACGAACTAGGTATAATTAAGTGTGAATGGAGTATTAAGGATAATAGAAATAGATAGACTGATTAAGCAATGGATCATTAGTGGAAGCGTAGGTATTCTAAATCTTCTAGCTATGCTAAACTTCGAAATTTTTGACATTAAGCTAAATACGCATTATGTGCCTATTAAAAATGAATTTTTATTCTCAAATCTAGATGACTAGTGTGTATGTGTGGACTTCGGAACACTGACACATCATTACCTGTTGAGATGATAAAACTGATTTACAATAATTTTTGAATCGTTTAAAGAATAGTCTATGCTAATTGTTTCGGCTAGACGACAATGATTTGAAATATCAAAATGTGTTTTATTTATCATTGATGCATCATGTAACCTGGTGCAGAGATGATAAAAAGTTGATGAAGTTGTAAATACAGGAATACTTAGTGTTGAATTCGATCTAAAAATCGTTGTTCCACTATTGTATGATGTGTTATAACAAAGTCACACAATTAGGGAATCCTAAAATGGGCTGTAAATACAGTACGGTATCATGACGTCATTTTCAAAATATTTTTTTTATAATTAATTGCCAAAGGGTTTTGCTATACATAAATATTTCAATTGAAATTGAATTATTGGTATGAGTCTAAGCTATTTGATTTAGCTAGACCAACGTTTATGAAAATTCTTAGCATTCTTTGAAAATTTTCACAAACCAAATGGTTTTGGTGCGGAATCCGATAAGACTGAGGTAAGCATCCCAAAATTTAGAAAAATTTTGTGCGCCTAAGGCAGATAAGAGGAACGGGGAAAAATTGTTCCGACCAGCAGTACTTAATAAGTACAGGGCATAACGGGCTAATTACCCTCTGTGTCCGTAAGTCATGACGGTTAGCGGATGAATTTCTATATAACCTTTTTGAAAATAAAAGTTCGTAATCTATATGACTCCTCAGCATGATTTGAAAATTTTAACTCTGGTGAGTGACGTTTTGGGTAGCATGTGGTGATGAGTATGAAAGGTGTAAGGTGTAAGGTAAATTTTGGGGACGAAATTCTTAGAAGAAGGGGTGAATATGACAACCCGAGAATTTAGACAATTTATTAAAATCTTAAATGATTAAATTAAAGTTAAATAATAGACCTAGACGGAAAATAAGTGTATGGATTTGACATTTTTGTGAAGAATTTTGGTGGATTTAAAAATTTTAAGAAGAACCTATAAGGTTTACTATTTGAATAAGAATAAAGAAATATAACCTAATATATATATTAGGTAGAGTAACTAAATACTCTAAGAGATTTATTTTATACATCTTAAATAATTAATTTTATAACCTAAGTAAAGCAAGTCTAATTAGGTTATAGAATTAAAGATTTATGTGTAAAGAATTTATTTACAAAGGTGTGTAATGAAACCCTAATTAAATGATGGAAAATGGATAAAAATTAAACGTATGGGACAAATATTATGGTGGCACAATTTAATTATGAGTAGAAGCCCAAGTGCATTTTAGTTAGTAAGTAAATTAAGAAAAAGGTTCAAGCCCAAAGGAATTAAGGGAAGGCCCAAAAGAAATTAAGTGAGAGCCCAAGCTTGGCCTAATATTAGCCCACTTGAGAAAGAGTATTTAAGTCATTGAATAAGTATAAAATTAAACAGTAGGAAACTATGTTGATTTGCAAGCCCAAAGAATTAAAATTGCTAGCCCAAAATTTTAAAAGAGTGGCCCAACTTTTAGCCCAAGTGGGAAGGGACATATGGGACATTAAGTAAGCTATTTGGGCTTTAAAAAGAACACCAATTTGGGCCAAGAAGGCCTTCTTGGCCGAAATTTTGGGAGAGGAGGAGCAAGGGAGATGTATGTAATGATTAGGTGCTTTAGTAGGTGAGCAACTTTGCAAGGTGTCAAGCATTGGTTTTATTCTTATCTTTTCTCCAACCTTACAAGTTATCCAAGGAGTGTAAGCAAGCTTTTCATGAGAAGTGAGAGAGAGGAGGAGTAAGAGTGTAGGAATAATAATAAGAGATATACAATACATCTCTTCATTTATATAAAACAACAAAAGCATTTCACTTTCTGTTTCCTCTCATTTGTATAACTTAGAAAAATAAGAAAGAGAGAGAGGGAGAGAGTGTGGAGATTTAGGTCAAGATGGAGGGGAGGAGAGGAGAGAAGGTGGGTTTTGGTATTCCATAGATCTCTACTCAAGTATTAGGAAGAGGGAGAGGAAGGAACAAGCTAAGGTATAAGAAATCTATACTTATGTAGTTTAATTTCTCTTTTATTTGATTTAAGTTTTTATTTTTGTGAAGTTATGATTTTGAGGTTCAAAAATTTTGGATCTTTGTGATTAATAGTGTTTCAAGTTTAGATCTAACCCTTTGATGGATCAAAAGTTGGATCTAAACTAAGAAATGGGAATAAGATTTTTCAAAAGTAAGAAAACCCTAAATTTTCTTAGCTTGATTGTGTTTATCTTGCGTTTGATGATTATTTGAGGTATGAGATCATGGATCATGATAGATCCATGAATATATTTGGTATTAGTTTGTGTTATAATATTTGATGATGGATTATGTTGGTTATTAGGTGAGGATATGGAAGATTTCATAAAAGTCACTAAGTATTGAAAATCAAATTTTTATAAAAATGAAGTATCAAATGGAAACGACCATATCTCTCATTCTATTTCGAATTTTTGAGTGTGGTTAATTTTTAGAGTTAGATATATAAGTCTTCTAACTTTTTCAAGTGGAATCACTGAAAAAGGAGTTACAGATTTTCGTATGGACTGATTTTAGTAAAGGAAGTAAAATCTGAAAATTGAAAAAAAGTAGGCTGTCCGGAAATTGTAAGGGATGTTTTGGGCACTTAGTTTTTGAAACAAATTCCAATCTTTTGGGACATTAAAATATATGTTATAAAGTAGCTTGTGTCCAAAAATAAGCTCATTCCGACCTAAATTGAGCAACTTATGACTATTTCAATATTTATATTTTTTCGACTAAAATTGCTATAACCGGAGTTGTATAACTCCGATGGCCACAAAATTTAAACTGTTTGCTCACGTTAACATGTATAAGATCCTGCCAAGAGTTTGGAATTTCTGGAGCTAAGCGTGAGGTAGCTATTTTCTTAAGGAATTAACTAGAAATGGATTTTTGAAAAATATTTAAGGGAGTTGAAATATTTCAGAAAAATACTTTTTGTGTATGGAATATATGTATATATGATTGGCCAAAGGATAGAAAAATAATATGCTGTTTTGGTATTTTCGTGAAAAAGGAATTTCAGCTTCCTAAAATGAACATTTCGAGTTGCTGAAATTGAAACTGAAAATGTTAGGAAGACAGTTTGGTTTCAGCTTGCTGAAATGAAAACTAAAAAGGTTAGGAAAGGAAGACAGTTTGGTTTCAGTTTCCTGAAATGAGATATTAAGTCTCTTGAATAATAAATAATTTATCGAGTTATAATATTAACTTATAAATGAACTAGTAAGTGTTAAGTCTAAGGTAGTGCAATCGTACCCTTTAATGGTTGATATATAGTAGCTGGGCTAAACGACTCCTTCATATGGGGAAGGTATCTACGAATTAGTAATCAATCTAACTCACTGTGAAAACAGTGTAGACGAGACGGAAATTAATTTGTTAGTTGTTTGTGGGAAACCACTCAGTATATTATATTGAATACTATTAAAGACTCGATGTGTGCTAGGTTTAGACTTGTATATAGGTATGGTGTTAAGGTTATCTAATATTTGACTATTTGGTTAAGTGTTAGATGATTTACTTTTAAAGTAATAATATTATGAGATAAGTATGTTATACTAATTGAAATATCAATCTTATAACTGATAGATTTTTTCAATAAAGCGATTAAATTATATTGCGTAGCAGTAATCGACGGTTCAGGCAAATTTCCTAACTCGAACTCGAGTTGTTATTGTAAAGCATGTTCGTGATTAATCATTGTTGATTATGTCACATCTATGTTTTATTGATTTGCACGTTGTGCATATTGTATATGTTCATCAGGTATGAAAGGCTGATCACCTTCATTACCATATTGTTCAGTTGAATTTATTCATGTTCATTGTTGGCTATTCAGCATTATTGATTTATGTTCTTTTACAATTCCTATATTATTAAAAGTTTGTCAGCTTATTATTCTTTCTTTCAATTATGATATATCCTTGTTGTATTTAAACTTGCTGGGCAAATTTGTTGCTCACCCTTGCTATCTCATGATAAAACTTTTAGATTAAGACGAAATCTCGGATACAGGCAAAGACAAAGACAAACTCCAGAATTGGATTTTGATGAAGGTTAAACTTGTAATAGTATTAAACGTAAATGACATTGTATGTTGTATAGGATATTGAATGCAGGTAATAAGTTAACGTTACAGACCTTGGGGATTATGTGTAAAAGTTATTGTATAAATAATTTATGTTTATATCTTCTGCAATAGTTATAGAAATGATGTATCGTAACGTACCAGGTTCGAGGTTCTATGGACCCGGATTTGGGGGCGTCACATAATAGATATCAGATATCTAAGGGGCTCTTCCAATCTAAAATGACCGATGGTAATGCAGTAAAGACACATGTCCTTAATATATCAATCTGATTGAACAAATAGGACAACTAGGTTTTGTCATGGATGAAAAATTGAGCCAAGATTAGATCTTGCACTCACTCCCGGACTCCTTCTCACAATTGTTGTGAATTTTTAGATGTACAAGCTAGAGGTCAGCCTCGCTGATTTGCTTAAACATGTTGAAAAACTGTTGAGACACTTTCCAACCATGAAAGACCAAGTCTTACTGGTAGGGGCCAAAGGATCTTCTGAAAAAAGGAACGATTCAAAGAAGGTGAATAGAAATGCTAATACAAAGGATAATAAGAACTAAACGGATACGGATAGCAAAGGAGTTTGCTTCCACTATAATAAGCCTGAACACTAGAATAAAAATTGCGAGAAATATCTTACAGAGGCTAACCAGAAGAAGCTTAGTGAAGCTTCGGTTATATATACAGGTTTGTCAATGATTGAATAAATCCTTCAGTAAGTAAAGTTTCTACTTGGGTATTGGATACCGGCTATTGTTCTCATAAATACAGATTTATGAATGGACCAAGAAGAAGTAGAAAGCTAAACTAGGGGAAGTCTTCCTGCGTGTGGGAATGGAGCAAAGGTTGGTCCATTAACTGCAGGAACTTATTGTTTAGCGCCGCCTACGGGCAAGTCCATTAGTTTAATTAATTAACAATTTACTGAATGGACTTTACATATTTGACTTACATGAAAATAATTTTAAATTGAACAAACTAGTAAAAGAAAAGGAGATGATCATATAAAAAGAGTTGAATATTTGTCTGAATCATTTGAAAGGTTCAAAGAATTCAAAGGTGAAATTAATTGGCAAAGTATTAGGATTCTTCAATCGGATCGAGGAATAAATACTTGTGCAATAAGTTTTAAGATCATGTTAAATGATTTTTTCACAATGGACGCTTCTTGATACACAATAACTGATTGGTGTATCTATAAGGAAAAATACTACCTTATTGGACATGGTGCGGTCCATAATGATTTTACCAACATTCCAGTATTCTTCTAGGGTAATACCCTAGAAACGACTGCATAACTACAAAATAAGGTAACCTCAAAATCCGTCCCCAATACTTCATAAGAGTTATAGACAGGGAGGATTCCTAATCTTCAGTATGTTAAGTTAAAGGGTTGTCCAACTTATGTGAAAAGGTTTCAAAAGGATAAGCTTGGGACAAGATTTGACAAATACAAATTTGTGGGACATCCAAAAGTAAGTTTAAGGTAAATATTCTATAATTCTACTTAGCAAAAGATGTTTGTTGCGAAACACGCTGCCTTCTAAGATAAATAGGTTTATCATTGAAAGGCTAGTGGGAGGATAATAGATCTTGAAGGAGTTCAAGAACCACAAATCACTATTAGTCAAAAGGAGGAACCTGTAGATAGACCTATTGTACCACAACCGAATTGTAAATCTAGAATAGTACCGAAGATACCTGGGATGTATGGATTCATCATAGATGATGATGATGAGGTACGAATCATAGAGGATGATGATCCAGTTATATACAATAAGACTAAGAGTTGTACATACTCATAGAAATGGTAAATAACCATAAAATCCAAAATGCATCTTTGAAGCAATGCTCAAGACCATTCGAATTTTACTTACGATTGTAGCTTAATATTACTATATATGGCACTATGGACGTGGAGACGCCCTTCCTCAAATATATATTATTAGAGGAGAATGTATGTATGATACAGCCAGATGAATTTGTTTCAATGGTTGAAGCAAATCATGTATATGAGCTACACCAATCCATTTATAAATTGAAGCCAGCTTCTCAAAGATTGAATATTCATTTTGATGAGACAATCAAAAGAGTTTGATTTTATCAAAAACGAGAATGAACCTAGTGTGCAAAAAAGGTTCAGTGGGAGCACTGTGACATTACTAAGTATTATATGTCGATATAATACTAATAAGGAATGACATAATAGTGATATAATCAGTAAAAATAAAGTTGTCTAAACATTCCTCTATGAATGATTTGGGTAGAACATCTTAAATTGGGGGTATAAATTTATATAGATAGATTTAAAAGGATGTTCGGTTTAACCCAAGGAACGTATATTCATTTGATGTTAAAAGCATTTAGCATGGTAAACTCCAAAAGATGTCTCATGATGATGAGTCATGGAGTGTATCTCTTTAAAATTGTCCTCAATAAAAGAGAGATCGCATGAGTAACTATCATGTATGAAATGAAATGTACGAGACTTGATGTTGATCAGTTATATTCTGGAGAAGATCATTGTAAGGCAGTGATAAACATCTTAAAGTACTTAACCGACACTAAGGATATAATCATGATTCATGATGGTCTGAATTAAAACTAGAGGACTAAACAGACTCAAGTTTTTTCAGACTGACCAAGAAGATAACAAATCCACTTTAGGGTAAGTCGTTACCTTAAAAGGTGGGGTAGTGAGTTGGAAAGGTTCCAAACAGCAAAGAGTTGTTGGTTGAGTGATAAAGATAAATTATATAGCTGTAAATGAAGCTGCAAGTTGATGTTTCGGATGAAAAGTTCATTACAGAACTAGGAATAGTTCCTAAGTCTCATCTTGGATCCAAACATGTGTTGCAACACTTTTATTTGATTAAAGAAATCATTAAAAAATGAAAAGTCACTATAGAGATAGTGAACTCTCGAAAATGACATTGCATATCCATTTACTGAAGCTAGCTAACAACAAGATGATCGTCACTTAGAGAAGAAGGTATGAGATGCCATGACGATTGACTTTAGTACAAACGGGGGATTAAAATTAGTATGCATACAAGTAAATCATGTTTGATGATAAAGCATATACTTTGTAACAATCTTATTCATTTATTAATAAAAGTATTATTTAATTAAAGACATTTATTTAGCTACATGGTGCTGTTTTTATAATATGTGATAAACTCATAGTTTTAAGCAATGCTTTTAAAATCATGATGATGATCATGCTAATGAGATCTAAATTCTTAGATAGCTTAAAAACTAAAATTGTACTCAATTGTTGGATTACTAAAAAGGGGATTAGTGAATCAGGATAGATTGGTACATACGTTGCTTGCTCATTGGATGAGGATGATTGATCTCATGATCATTTGTGTGGAGACACTAAAGCAAGTATGTAGGTGCTTATTGGAGAATAAGTTCACTGAATGTGGCTCGCTTAGGAACACCTAATAGAGTTTTACTTGCCTGTCAATATGAATTCCTAATGTGATAGTAGTACAAGTGATCCTTAGACTTGAGATCATCATAGTATCTTATGTATGATGAATTATACTTTGACATATCCCTTATGACCCTTAGGGTATATCAAAGGGTATGCTTGAGTGTACTAAGTTATATATGGAGATAATGAATGATCAATAAAGAATTTACCACTTCTAGTAAAAGAAGAGATATGTCCTATGTGATTCGATAAATGACAACCCAGGAAGCCTTGGCCAAGGTGCAATGAAATTAGAAAAGAGTTTCTAATTTGTATTATTTGGAGTTATGCATTTTGGAATCGAAATACATATAATTAAATAAAATAAGACTTGACAGTAATTTCATGTCTTATATTTAATTGGCACATTGTATGGTGGAAGGATCGAATTGTACGGTAACTATAAACTCACAAGTTCTTTTATGATTAATATTAAAATCTATATTATCTGAAAAGTCGTTGATCGCTAAGGAGGCTTATCCTTATTGTAGAATAAATGTTATTTATTTAAATAAATTATTAGTTTAATTTATTTATTTAAATAAGTTTAAAATTGTTCTAATCGATTTATTCACAACCAGTTTAATATGGAGAACCTAAAGGGTCACACCATAAAAGGAAGAATATTTATTAAAGAAGCAAATGGCATAATCGTAATAATAAGTTAAGTATATTTAATTTAATCTATGGTGATAGAATAAATTAAATAACTTAATATTTATTATTTAATATTTTGGAAATATTAAATATAAATTAATAAGAGGAGTCTTATTATTATTATTACTATTATTATTATTATTCCTAAAGGAGCTTGGGAATTAATTAATAAGATACTCTCTCATATATATATATATATATATATATATATATATATATATATATATATTCCTAATAAGATTAGGAGGCTAATTAATTAAAAGAGTTTAATTATTCCTAATAGGATTGGGAAGCCTAATTAATTAAAGGAGTTTAATTAATTAATATAAAACCCTAATCCTAAATTGTTTAGGAGGGTTGCCTACATCTAAAAATAAGAAAGTATTATTATGGAACAATGTTAGACATTTTAATTCCAAGAGTTCGGATAACACTCCTTTTCTAGAGAGAAGGAAACTAGGGTCAAGCCAAACACCCTTCTTCTTGAATTCTTATTCTTTCTTGGTGGATCACCTCTAGAGGTCAAACATTTGGGTGGCTAACGTTGATCAAAGGAAGGAATCAATC
Source organism: Panax stipuleanatus (assembly GCA_020205555.1). Lineage (NCBI taxonomy): Eukaryota > Viridiplantae > Streptophyta > Magnoliopsida > Apiales > Araliaceae > Panax > Panax stipuleanatus. The sequence goes on from CM035125.1 coordinate 100,181,755, forward strand.
CGGTGGATTCAAGTAGAACGCGAAAAGGATTTGGAGTTGAACTCGTACTTGAGGAAGCTATAATATTCAAGGGTATGAATCTGAATCTCCATCTATTTCGTTTAATTAATAACTGTGAATAAAGGATGATCCGTTTATATGGTTTGTAAAATTTTAAAACTCTGATTTACCATGCTTCCTCTTATTTTATGCAATTTGAATGTATCCATGAATCTTACAAACCTAACACAAATAACTTGATTAGTAAACAATCAAAATATTATAAACATATATCACATTTAATATGTTTAAGGTTACTTTCTTGTTTAAAACCCTACCCAAGTTTTATTTATTTTTAACTTCAACTTCTTTTCTCAAGGTTATAGCTTAAGGTTTTCCCCTCTTAAGTTTTATAACCTAAAGCTCTGATACCAACTTGTGATGCCTCCTAAATCTGGGTACTTTCAACCCACGGATGTGGTGCTACACGGTGCTAATGTCTACTCATACATTCAATTGAATACTTCAATAACATGTATAAGTCTACTAAATATTCCATTACAATAATCCTGTCCCAAGTTCTTTATAACCTTTACATTCGTTTGGTGTCATAATATTGATCATTACAACAATAATACTATGTTATTACAAGGATAACTATGTATCCATCTTGGATTTTCCCTTGTCCTTACCGGATCCTTCGGTTCGATAGCTCTTAGCTAAAATCATATAATTTTAAGCAAGAATGAGCATAACTAGGTCAGCAAGTTTAACATTTTAATTTGCAACCACAAAATCAAGAATCATATGACCTCATCTTTCATAACTGTACAATAGTTATGAAGTAGTAGGAGTAATCAAAATAGCATTTTGAATTCCTTTAAAATCATCCTTAAGGACATATAGTCACTTAAGCATCTGAGTTGGTCAAAGACTATGAACATTTTTTTCCATTTCCATTCATAAAAGGACAACCCGGTACAAGATCGTAAGCCCGATATATCTTACGAGCACGTCCAGGTGATCAACCTGTAGTACTCTATGTTGATCAACACTCCATCCTTAAACGTTTTCACGTTTAAGCTTTTTGGCAACTCCCAGTGCCCGTCAAATTAACGATGTTAAAACCTTTGTTTATTCATACTCAGGTTTAACTCTGAATCCGTACCAAAGCAATTGGTATAGGATAACATCATCAAGAATACTTTGAAAGATTTATGAAAAATCAGTCAAAATACTTTACATATACGTCTAGCCGAATCAAATGGCATCGACTATTCAATAATAGTTCATGCATAGGCAACCATGCATCTTGATAACTTGTCCAACATAAAGTATAGACAAGAGTTTAGAAAGCTTGCATCAAGCATAACTTGAACAAGGTTAGAAAACTTGTCTTTGCGTCTTTAAACCTTTAAGTTTACTTTACTTAGTCTTTACAACTTCTACAAGATATAAACACATAACATACCAATTAGATTATCACAACTGATATACATTATGTAACTATCTTCTCCTTCTCGTATAACTTAGCCAAAATTTTAATCTAATAACATCCGTTCAAGTTATTTAACATTCTTCACTGCTTATTAACATTTATATGTCATAAACCGACTCTCGTCGATCATCGTTATACACAACGACCGACGAAACCTTAATTGGTTCGATACGTCGAACACATTCCCATCGGATTCCCATCATCGGACTCCGTATGGAAATTAAGTAAGTTTTAACTTATCTTGATATCATTCAAGTACCATACACCTCTATTACATATTATGCAACCTTAAGGCACGCTCATAACTCGATTACGATTTACGGTTTACATTATCGGTTTTTGAGTTTTAAATTTAAATACGTTTTGTCAACGTTTAATTCTTAAAATCACTCTTAAACATGTTGTTTAAGTGATTTCTCTTCATGAATATTAACCATATGCTTGTCACATAATTACCATGTAACAAGCTAAATTAAGAAACATGCACGTTAGAAAATTTTTACTTAAGGGCGTTGCAGTGCCAGCCATAGGCTTAAAGCCAGCGATGCGGCACTGGCTCGCAGTAAATTTTCCCCTGTCCTGGCACTGCAGTGTTGGAACACAAGGTTTGGGTGGCGCTGCAGCGCCGGCCCCAACCCTCAAAAAAATATTTTCAAAGTTTAATATCACGAGCTCGTAACATGATCTTTATGACTCGGAATTGGCTCGTTCAAAAGTCATTAGTTCATATATTCCATGTTCTATGATTTCATCAAGTCAAAATTCATTTCTGAATTCGTTGGCTAGAAATTCGCCGATTAGTCCATTTCAATCTCAATTCTTCGTTTTAAGCCTAAATTCGTTCGTTCTTGCTCCCGCAAGTCTTATTTACCTAATTACACGTTACGTCATCGAAAACCAACGTTTTCGAATCAAACGGCGACTTTGGTCTTCTATTCCGAGAAAATTCACGATTTCGACGTTTAACGTCTAATCGCGTAACTTTCGCCGAATCTTTGTTATTCAATATTTTTACTTCAAACCAAATGGAATCAATCCATTAGTTATTCATTCGTGATTCTAACCATTACAACCTTCTATGTTTTAATGGTTTCATATTCTTATTAATCAAATTCTCATGATTTTGATAGTTTCTTTATTAAGTCCTTAATCAATTATTTCGATTTCATTTCTTCATGGCTTATTAGTGTTTTAAGTCCACTATAAGGCTAACCTTATTACTTCTCATTAATCATGCTCCACCAATTCACTTCTCTATCAATTATGTATTGAAGGAAGTTGAAATTTAAGGTTTAGATATGTATACCTCTTTGTGTTCTTGGTTGTTCTTGATTGATCAAGAGATTAGTAACTTCTTGCTTCTTGTTTGTTTGATTCTTATCAATGGAATAAGCCTGCTTCTTTTTCTCTTACTCTTAGCTCTCTCTCTTCTCTCTCAAATAAGTTATCAACTTTGTTCAACCAACAAAATGATCAACAAAACTCTCAATTTATAGATTTGCAAGACTTAAGGCAATTTGGTCATTAGGCCAAACCTCCTTTGCCCATGTCAAGCCCATGTTCTAGCACATGCCCTCCCACATGCCAACTATGTCCCCCATGTGCTCATGGGTCATAGGTTGCCCCATGGGTTTCCCCATGCGTTTAACCCACCCGTTTACCCATCGGTTCGACCCACAGGTTTGGTTATTAAATTAATTCAAATTGAACGTATTTGCTTCGTATAAAATTTGTATTGTACGTCATATTAATTCTCGTATCCTCTTTGTATAATACTCATATAATATCTCGTATTATACTCGTATTTATTCTGTATAATAATCATTATTATTATACATAACCTTTTTATTCTTAGGTTTTAATCTTTCTAACCCTTAGGGTTTTAAGTCCTCACGTGAAAACTTCGTGACCCATAACTGAAATTTTATTAGATATTCCATCCCGTCTTTAAGTCCAATCATTACGTTTTTCTCGAAAATTCAAAAATAATTCCTGAGGAGAAACGGATGAATAGTGATTTTATGAAAAAAAATCGAAAAACTTTCATTTTCGTCTTGGAAATTCATATGATTTAATTCTAACACTTTGTAACAAATAAGATTTTTGTATTTTAATTTTAAATATTTATTGAATTAAATAAATATTTTGGTTGATTTATTTATTGAATTGAATAAATAGTTGATGTGATTATGTTGTGGAGTAATTTAATTAAGTGTGATATATTAATTAAATTAATGTTTAATAATTTTGTGGTGAAGTTTTATTTTAATTAAGATAATTAAATTAGATAAATTGTTATGTGGTAATTTGGTAGTAATGATTTAATGAATTGATGATTAATTATAGTAATGTCTAATTTAATTTAAATAATTAAATTATAGATTTATTAATTTGTTACATGAAACTATGATTAATAAGTAAATTATAATTGTGTAGCAATTTAATTTATGTGGTAATTTTATTTAATAAGTTGATGTTAGCCTTAATTTAATTAAATTAGAATATTATAATTTAATTGAATAAAGTGTGACACTTAAATTATATAGTAAAGGAGTTATTAAAAGAAATTAAAAAGATTTTAATCTAGTTTTACCAAACAAGGCTTAAGTCTTTTAAAATTCTATTTTAATTTAATTTTTGCCAAACAAGCTTTAGTGGCTTTTGATTTTCAAAAATAACATAACTGATATATCTTTAATAAAGGATATTAAGTTTTGTCAATTATTATATTATATAATTATATGTATTATGTATTATGTCAGTTTTCTATACTACGTAAGTTAGAGTTAGAAGAAGAGTTAGAGCAGAGAAAGAAAAGAAAAGGCTAGAGAGAAAAGAGGGAAAAGAAGAAAGAAAGTTCTCTGTGAAAATAAGAATCCATCATCATCTTCTTCTAAAGCTAATCAAAGGCAATAATCTAAACTTTAAGATTGTTAATCTATATTTTTATTTTTCTTCATGAAAAAGCTAATTTTACTTCTCTGTGTTTGAAGTTTTCACAAGAATTGTGTAAATAGAATTTATATATGTTAAATTTTATATATAAACTAATATATATGATTTGTATGAGTATTCTAGTTGTTTAATTCATGTAAATATGATGAACATAAAGAAATCATGTTCATAGCAATTTACAGTGAAGTATTTTGAAAAATGGCTTCTTTGATATTAAAATTGATGTCTAATTCATGCTATTTTATGTAAGTTGATTAAAGATTGTGGTAATATGTTAAGAAACGAAAACAACATGATTTAAATGAAGTGATTTGGTTTAAAAACGAAGTTACAGTGTTTATTTTTGTCAAGAACACTTAACAATGGAGTTTTCTTCAAAAACATGAAATTAAAAGGTTTTAAATTGGTCATTGTGTTATTTTTATGTGTAAAATCATGTTAGAAGCATTAGTTTATGTTTCTGTAATGCTTTATCTAAATTATATCGGTAAGATTTGTTGTTTGAGCAAACTTAATAAGCCAAATTAGTTTTTTCTATGATTTTCGCTAGGCTGTCTGTGTCCCACTGTGTCATGGCGCCGTAGCGCCTATTCTGTGAGTAAACAGGGCGCTTCAGCACCACAACAGCATCTGGTGACGTAGCATGGCGCCGCAACGCCAGTTCAGAGTGTTAACTGGAGCGCTATAGCGCCAGGTCCGGTTCTGCAGAGCCTTGATGACATGGCACATCACTGCAGCGCCGGCTGTAGTCCATTATGTGGCGCTGTAGCACCACCTATGCAGTTTAGCCAGAAAATTCTATTCAAGTGTACAATTCTGTGAGAATGTTAAAGTAATAATTATAAAAGCATGTTAATAAAATTATATGTTAATTGGACAGTATGTAATCATATTTTTAATATGAGATTTATGATTTTAAATTATACCTTGATTGATTATTAATAAGGTTAAGTTTAACATCGAAGTAAGGTTTGATCATGTTATGAACTAACTAATGATTAAATGTAACGACCCCAAAAATTCATACAATACAACTCTCGACATCGGTCGTTAACAATACATCCTTATTCAGACTTTACATCATTAATCAATCATACAATCACTAAAAATACAGAATATTTAAAACTTTTATATTATTCTTTTTTTATTATCCCTGAATCTCAACCTTTATCATTACATAAATTTGTTTCAACTTTATATCATGAATCACTTCGTCAGAGTTATTATAAACTAAAACTTATAACCACGTTCAATAACCCTTATACATCGGGTGAAGTTTAAACTTTACAACTCAACCTCTGTTAAGCATCATACATTATCAAATACATTATCTAAAACCTTAAAAAGGGTCCAAAATAATAACAATTCAGCCAAAGTATATAAATCTTCATGCATTACATCTGATTCATTTTTTTCAAGTAGCACATAGCGTTACCTTGAATCCTTAACCTGCAAAAGTGATTATTGGCAAGAATGAGCTCGACAGCTCAACAAGATCTAACAGCTTTCGTGCATCACATAGCACATAAATACATGCTCAACATACATCTCATAATAATTAAAGTAACATGGCATACATGCTTTACATCACATAACAAATATAAAGATTGAGTTCTTTACTCAATCAACATTCTTTAATCAATCAATGTAGTCATAAATTGACTTTAACATTTCATGCTTACAACATATATACATCATATCATGCTCTTTGCAAAATAATTTAAAATAGTTCATCATCAAGTGCACGTAGAAAATAGGAACTGAAAGACTTGCCTTGATCGTTGTTTACCAATAATATATAGTTTAACAGCTTACAGATATCTGCACTTCACGTGCCCTACAAAATTATATAATCATACACATCAACTATTAGTCACATAGCAAAGCATATTAGTTGTATTGTAAACTTTACTCTACATCTTAAAACCCTTCCTATTATCAATACACAATGTTCAATTTAATTGTGTTAACTATCGACTTATATTTCACTATATTTTTTTTTGTAATATTCAAAATTCTTTCAAGTGTTTAAGTCTTGCTAGGACTACTTATTGGTTTTATACTAACCCCATTTCATATCTTATAATGTTCATTTCATTTGACTTAAAATACTTTTTACATTCATTAACACTTGTCACGGCGTTTCGACGTTCATTCGTCACCCGCCCGAATTGTCTCTCTTGTGTATGCTTAATGTGCTTATACAACTAATCTAATACATCATTTATTAATGTTAAGCCTCATTATATATACTAACATTCATGTTTTATAACTTAGGACAACAACGTTTACCGTCAAAAGCACTACACTTGCATACGTGCATGCCCGACGCCCTCCGATTGCCTCCGAATACATATCAGTCCCAAATATGACAATTTTGACCCTTTCTACTGACCTCAAATTGAAAAACTTAAAGCACAAAAGTTGTAGGTCTACTCGTGCTCGTTCCGAATCATCTTGAATCTCCTCAATCGGAGTTTGTATGAAAACGTTATGGCTGTTTTACCACAGGAGGTCAAAACAGTCCCTCCTGACACTGTTTCGGCGCAGCTGCACCCCAAATAGCCTTGGGGGCAGCGCAGCTGCGCCACTGGCAGCCTGTTATGCGATTTTTTTCTCAGTTTGTTGTTTTTGCGAATTTTCTGACCCTTTTCTCCTTCTAATCACCATAACTCAAGCTATACACATCTGATTGAGCCCGTTTTCGACTCCATGGATTCGTGAAACACTGAACTACTCATCTACATAATAATTATAACACTTCAAAAATATTAACATTTCATTTTAAGGGTTCCAATTCAGTGTTCATGCTAATTTTTCATGTTTTATATATATTTAGCGAATTCATTCACTACGAATTCGTTTTACATCCGTTTTGACTTGTTCAACTTGGGTTATTTTTGTCTTTTTCGAGTACTATCATAATACATCATCAATTTAAGATTTTCATCATGATTTCATAACTAAACTTTGACTTCAACTAAGCCATAACATATATAATTCATTAAGAACACAAGTTCTTCATCTTTAGCATAACTTCATGAATTCAATTACCTAAAAATTGCTTATAGATGATACATAACAGATTATATATATCCATAAAAACATATTACCAATTCCTCATCAATTCAACCCACCAAAATAATTTACAATGAAGAACCCAAGAAAATAAAAACTTAAGAAACTTGAATTGGATTATCACCTCTTGATTCCTTCTTTAGTTTAGATGAAGATTACTTGATTACTCTTCTTCCCCTTCTTTGATCCTCAGACTTTTGCTCTCAACTTCATAGAGAATTCTCTTTGCTCTTACTTTCTCTCTAAGTCTCTCTTTTTCTCTCTGTTTTGCTAAACCACGTAAAATAAACTGATGGCTTAACTTTTGTGTTACAGCTGATGGCTTAATGTGGGTGTTACAAAGGCAAAAGGTCACAAGGCCATGTTTGGCTAAACCCTTAATCTCATTTTTAATTTATTTTAATAATTCTCCTTATCATATGGTATATCTTCTTTTCTCTAAATGTCACACTTTAACTATGTTACTAAATTATTTAGCGAACTAAATTGAATAATTATACAATTATAATATGTATAACTATTACTCCATACATTACGAAATTATATACATAACCCTCAACTTAAAATAACCCTTTCTGTTAAAATAATTAATATTTATTCCCTTTATTTTAATTAACTCATATGAATTATATAATTATAATATATAATTATTTAATTCCTTTCCTCGCATAAATTGTCTCAATATAATAAATTTAATCCATACATCTAATCACTACTTAAATATAAATCAATTTATTTAATACCATCATACTTAAATAAATTATTCCATAATAATTTACATTGAATATTTATTTTATTCAATAATCCTAACACCAATATTTATTTATAATTATATTGGTTCTTCTCATTCTCATACCCATTTACATTCACTTGGCTAAATATAATATATTAAGCCATTACATAAACGTATTACTCTTACATGTAATATATTACCTTCATATTTTATTAAAACAATTATATTTATATTAATTCACTATTTTAATTAAGTGAATACTCACATTATTTATGAGATTTAATTCATAATAATTCTACTGCCAACAAGGAATAATAACCAAATTATATTATTTCATAATATAATCTTTAACTTAATTAAATTAACTAATAATATTCAGTTAATTTTCTTTTCATAATAACTTCATTTAATTTCTTTAATAGTTAAATTAACTATTAAACCTCATCATCCCAATATATGAATATATATATATATATATATATATATAGGGGATGGTGATCTCTCTGAGAAGAAGATCAACAGCACCCACCGGCGAGGAAGGAGCCGGACCTCATATAGGGGATGGTGATCTCTCTGAGAAGAAGATCAACAGCACCCACCGGCGAGGAAGGAGCCGGACCTCAACAGTCAACAGTCAGACGACGCTGGCCCCCCAGGGTCCCACAGTCATCGGATGCCCCAGTCATCATCAGATGCAATCAATGCATCCGACAAAGTCAAAAGTAAAGGACAACAACTTTACTTTTACTCTTTCGTCCGCTGTTAAATGGTATCAGAGCCATGCGGTGTTGTCTCTTGGTGTCACTGTTAGTTCTCCGGTCAAACACAGAGGTCTGAGTTAAAACTTTGTTTTTACTTCTTCTTTAGATTTCTGTTGCTCCGTCCTTAGAGCACCTAGTTTAAGTCACCTAAGCTCTTACTGTAGAACACCCCGGATCGCCATAGGTCCCGTTGAGCCGTTGTAAGTCTCAAGAGTGTGAGCAGTTTAGGCAAAAAGGGAATCACTAGATCCAAGGGTATGCGTCTGCATAAGGTAAGAAGGGTATGTACTTAAGCGACTTTGGTCTGTCTTTAAGTGGAATGTCAACAGATCTAGAGATTAGGTTTGAACAAAGTTAAAACGAAGTAGACTGTTTAGATCGAGTTCATCAGTTAGTCAAGAGTCAGCCGTGTGATCCTTGTATCAGACACAGTCTGATCAGTTTTTCTAAAAAAATTTACATAAAATTTTTGAAATCTACAGTCGGTGACCAAAAATTTCGGTGAAAATTTTTCTCCTTTCTCAAAATTAAACATAATTTTTGGGGGGAAAAAGGATTGAATCCCTGGATTTTTTTTTGGGGTTGAAGTATAGGGGATGGTGATCTCTCTGAGAAGAAGATCAACAGCACCCACCGGCGAGGAAGGAGCCGGACCTCAACAGTCAACAGTCCACAGTCAGACGACGCTGGCCCCCCAGGGTCCCACAGTCATCGGATGCCCCAGTCATCATCAGATGCAATCAATGCATCCGACAAAGTCAAAAGTAAAGGACAACTTTACTTTAGTAAAAGTAATTTACTTAAGTAAAAGTAAATGTAAATACTTTAACTTTAGTTAAATGTTTTTAACTTTAGTTAAATGTTTTACTTTACCTTTAGTAAATGTAAAAGTAATTTACTTTTAACCTAAGTTAAATGTTTTAACTTAAGTTAAATGTTTCTTACTTTAGTTAAATGTTTTTACTTTAACCTAAGTAAATGTAAAAGTTACTTCGGTAAATATAAACCGGTAACTTTAGTTCTATTTAAAGGAACTCAAGTGTTAGAGTTTCCTTAGGCTTAAAAATGTAAACCATTTAGCCTCATCAGAGGTTCTCTCTCCTTCTCTCCTCCTTCTCTCTACCTTCTTTCTAGTTAGAAGAAGAAGAAGTTCCTGTACTTCTTCTTCCCTTTGTAAATAGATCCAGATACGATGTAATCCTTTCCCAAATGTTTATAATTAATGAAAGAGATTACTTTACCGATTCACCGGTCATCTTCTTTATGTTTCAAAAATGTTTTAAGTTTAAAGTTTTATTTAAACTTTTCGTCCGCTGTTAAATGGTATATATATATATATATATATATTTACTTACACGCAAAACACGTCATAATAAGAATTTCATTCATTAAACTCTTATTTTAACAATTTCTGAAAATTCGGGTTGTCACATCCTTCCCTTCTTATAAGGATTCCGTCCTCAGAATCACCGAAACCCTACCTTACTCAGGTTTCCATCAAATCTCTTTAAAAACATTTATCGTTGAATAACTTCAACACATTACCTTAATATAGGTTATACATACATATTCTACTACATTCCATTCTTCAACAAATTTTAGATTTTATTTCATAATCTTCAATTAAACACAATTATGTTTCAAATATTATATATTCTCTAACTCGTTCATTTTATTTCTAAGGATCATTACCAGATAATTTACTCATCGAAGACATATACTTTATAATTCACTATCTTATAAGTATTCGGGTTATCACATTCACCCATTCTTCTGAGAATTTCGTCCTCGAAATTTTTATTAATCTTCATTCATTCAATCTATCAAAGTAGATTTTACGTAAATCTTATTCACTAACTTGTTGTGTTCTACAACTATTTCTTTCTAAGGAATATCATTCTTGCCACCTTCACCTTCAGAATAATAAGAATCTTCCACAATTGCTCAATAATTGGAAAGTGATATGAATAACAGGAATTTAAAAGATTCCAATTCATGCTGAGGGGTCATAAGACCTTGAACTCTTCTCCAGGTTTAATAGTGCATCACCACTGTAAACCATCTTTAACAGAATGTTTAGCAATCACACAGACTGAAAACACTCTCTGCAAGTACTCTAGGTGATCAGCATATCGTACCTCTACGTCGTGCACAACGTATTACATCTTAACATCGTAACGACTATATGCGTTACTTTCGAAACCATTGTCTCCGATAACATGTCTCCTTTTACAAGGTTGTTCACCTCAGCTTCTTAACATTTGAATCCACACCAAAACAATTTGGTTTGGTATAGTTTGACAAAGAACGCTTGAATTTCATGAACATTTTTTAATGTTCGTTTAGCTGAATCAAGTAGCATAGACTTCTAGCAATAACTCGGACATCAATCGAGATATATATATATATATATATATATATGTATATCTTTAACCAACTCAAAAAAAATTCATTTAAAGAAACCAAAAGTAAATAAATCCCCCCTTTTTTTATAATTTAAGAAAACTAAAAATAATGAATCTTTTCATAATATCCTGATACCGTACCGTAATAATGGTACGTTGAGAATTTCGTCATTACATGACGTCGTCATACTACATCATACCATAGTGGGCTGACGATCATACGATCACATCCAACACTAGGTTTAACTGTACTGATAACTTCCTCGATTATTGTCTCCACACCATATCAAATGATGCATAGAACACATAAAATACATTTTGAAAATTTAAAATTATTTTTGTCTAACTGAAGCAATTAGCATAGACATGTGAATAATAGCGCTATTTTAAAAAATTCATTGGTTCCATCATTTGATCCAATGTTTTTCAAGAAAACAGAAGTGCAACATCAGCACGAAGTCAATAAATTTTGAAAATCTAGCAAAGCTAGGAGATTTAGAATATAAAACTTTCTCCATCAATTAAATCTTTACTCCATCATTACTTAATCATTCTATCAACATTAAACAACATCAATGCTTCCTACACCATAATCTTTCTATTCCCAGTATAGTTCATCAAACTTTCCACACTTTGGAAGTCAGGAACTTTCCACAATAATATGAGTTTAAGAACTTTCTAGTCAGACCATAGGCGTCCATTCGCTGAGGAGTTCCAAACATACCATATGATTATGAGTCATGAACTTAACATAAGCATGAGTTTTAAGAACTCGCACTTAATCCTAATAACATCTTACTAATCTTAATAGTCTCTAACTATCAAATATATACATGAGAAAAGAATCACCTTTTCACCACATATACATTGATAGTGCGACACCAACATTCCAATGATTATCAATGTGATAAACTAAGTGCAAGCACAAAACCCTTGCCCATATAATGGTTTGTACAACTCAGCCATCATATGATTCTTCAATTGAAATCCCACCTAACTCTATCTTGCTCATAACTTGCTCTTTATTCGATACGAATTTTCCACATCTCATCATTTATAACTCCTCGTGAGTTAACCTCGTATTATATTATAGTACATTCTCGTTATAGCATCAAACTATAACTATTCAATCATTACTGACCATCTATCTTTCAACTTTAAAAGATCACGTCGTGACCTTATTCTATAATCATCTCCCTTATGATTCTTTCTTATCTCATTATCGTTTTGTTTAAAAACTTCTTATCTTTTCCTTTCATCATGTTATATCATGACCTCATTATGATTTAATCTTATAGACTTCGTCTATTCATCGTTATTCGTCATCTTTATTATTGGAGTTAGGTAACTCCTGATTCTCATCTTCATATCTCTTCAAGATTCTTCTTTGAATCTTCTTGTTTATTTATTAACTCTTCTTTAAGAATTTCTAACTTCGTTCATAAAGTTTAACATTTTATTCGAGTTTTATTCCTCGTTATTCTCACCTTTTTCTTAAAACATTTCTAGGACTTAACTCATCCTATACTTCTATGTATGTGGAAGGAATCACCTTTTCGTTATACATAACTTAACTTCTCATTCTCTAAGGTCATAGCCTAAGGTACTCTTACCTAAGGTGTATAACCTATCAGCTCTGATACCAACTATAACGACCTCAAAAATTCATACAATACAACTCTCGACATCGGTCGTTAACAATACATCCTTATTCAGACTTTACATCATTAATCAATGATACAATCACTAAAAATACAGAATATTTAAAACTTTTATATTATTTCTTCTTTATTATCCCTGAATCTCAACCTTTATCATTACACAACTTTGATTCAACTTTATTTCATAAATCGCTTCGTCAGAGTTATTATAAACTAAAACTTACAACCACATTCAATAACCCTTATACATCGGGTGAAGTTTAAACTTTACAACTAAACCTCTGTTAACCATCATACATTATTAAATACATTATCTGAAACCTTAAAAAGGGTCCAAAATAATAACAATTCAGCCACAGTATATAAATCTTCATGCATTATATCTGATTCATTTCTTTCAAGTAGCACATAGCGTTACCTTGAATCCATAACCTGCAAAAGTGATTATTGGCAAGAATGAGCTCGACAGCTCAACAAGATCTAACAGCTTTCATGCATCACATAGCACATAAATACATGCTCAACATACATCTCATAATAATTAAAGTAACATGGCATGCATGCTTTACATCACATAACAAATATAAAGATTGAGTTCTTTACTCAATCAACATTCTTTAATCAATCAATGTAGTCATAAATTGACTTTAACATTTCATGCTTACAACATATATACATCATATCATGCTCTTTGCAAAATAATTTATAGCAGTTCATCATCAAGTGCACGTAGAAAATAGGAACTGAAAGACTAGCCTTGATTGTTGTTTACCAATAATATATAGTTTAACAGCTTATAGATATCTGCACTTCACGTGCCCTACACAATTATATAATCATGCACATCAACTATTAGTCACATAGCAAAGCATATTAGTTGTAATGTAAACTTTACTCTACATCTTAAAACCCTTCCTATTATCAATACACAATTTTCAATTTGATTGTGTTAACTATCGACTTATATTTCACTATATTTTTTTTTTGTAATATTCAAAATTCATTCAAGTGTTTAAGTCTTGCTAGGACTACTTATTGGTTTTATACTAACCCCATTTCATATCTTATAATATTCATTTCATTTGACTTAAAACACTTTTTACATTCATTAACACTTGTCACGGCGTTTCGACGTTCATTCGTCACCCGCCCGAATTGTCTCTCTTGTGTATGCTTAATGTGCTTATACAACTAATCTAATACATCATTTATTAATGTTAATCCTCATTATATATACTAACATTCATGTTTTATAACTTAGGACAACATCTTTTACCGTCAAAAGCATTACACTTGCATACGTGCATGCCCGACGCCCTCCGATTGCCTCCGAATACACATCAGTCCCGAAAATGACAATTTTGACCCTTTCTACTGACCTCAAATTGAAAAACATAAAGCACAAAAGTTGTAGGTCTACTCGTGCTCGTTCCGAATCATCTTGAATCTTCTCAATCGGAGTTTGTATGAAAATGTTATGGCTGTTTTACCACAGGAGGTCAAAACAGTCCCTCCTGACACTGTTCCGGCGCAGCTGCACCCCAAATAGCCTTGGGGGCAGCGCAGCTGCGCCACTGGCAGCCTGTTACGCGATTTTTTTTCCCAGTTTGTTGTTCTTGCTAATTTTATGACCCTTTTCTCCTTCTAATCTCCATAACTCAAGCTATACACATCTGATTGAGTCCGTTTTCGACTCTATGGATTCGTGAAACACTGAACTACTCATCTACATAATAATTATAACACTTCAAAAATATTAACATTTCATTTTAAGGGTTCCAATTCAGTGTTCATGCTAATTTTTCATGTTTTACATATATTTAGCGAATTCATTCACTACGAATTCGTTTTACATCCGTTTTGACTCGTTCAACAAGAGTTATTTTCATCTTTTCGAGTACTATCATAATACATCATCAATTTAAGATTTTCATCATGATTTCATAACTAAACTTTGACTTCAACTAAGCCATAACATATATAATTCATTAAGAACACAAGTTCTTCATCTTTAGCATAACTTCATGAATTCAATTACCTAAAAATTGCTTATAGATGATACATAACAGATTATATATATCCATAAAAATATATTACCAATTCCTCATCAATTCAACCCACCAAAATAATTTACAATGAAGAACCCAAGAAAATAAAAACTTAAGAAACTAGAATTGGATTATCACCTCTTGATTCATTCCTTAGTTTAGATGAAGAATACTTAATTACTCTTCTTCCCCTTCTTTGATCCTCAGACTTTTGCTCTCAACTTCATAGAGAATTCTCTTTTCTCTTACTTTCTCTCTAAGTCTCTCTTTCTCTCTATTTTGCTAAACCACGTAAAATAAACTGATGGCTTAACTTGGGTGTTACAGCTGATGGCTTAATGTGGGTGTTACAAAGGAAAAAGGTCACAAGGCCATGTTTGGCTAAACCCTTAATCTCATTTTTAATTTATTTTAATAATTCTCCTTATCATATGGTATATCTTATTTTCTCTAAATGTCACGCTTTAACTATGTTGCTAAATTATTTAGCTAACTACATTGAATAATTATACAATTATAATATGTATAACTATTACTCCATACATTACGAAATTCTATACATAACCCTCAACTTAAAATAACCCTTTTTATTAAAATAATTAATATTTATTCCCTTTATTTTATTTAACTCACATGAATTATATAATTATAATATATAATTATTTAATTCCTTTCCTCGCATAAATTGTCTCAATATAATAAATTTAATCCATACATCTAATCACTACTTAAATATAAATCAATTTATTTAATACCATCATACTTAAATAAATTATTCTATAATAATTTCCATTGAATATTTATTTTATTCAATAATCCTA
This sequence comes from Panax stipuleanatus, assembly GCA_020205555.1. NCBI lineage: Eukaryota > Viridiplantae > Streptophyta > Magnoliopsida > Apiales > Araliaceae > Panax > Panax stipuleanatus. The sequence continues at coordinate 100,197,694 of CM035125.1, forward strand.
ACACCAATATTTATTTATAATTATATTGGTTCTTCTCATTCTCATACCCATTTATATTCACTTGGCTAAATATAATATATTAAGCCATTACATAAACGCACTCTTACATGTAATATATTACCTTCATATTTTATTAAAACAATTATATTTATATTAATTCATTATTTTAATTAAGTGAATACTCACATTATTTATGAGATTTAATTCATAATAATTCTACTGCCAACAAGGAATAATAACCAAATTATATTATTTCATAATATAATCTTTAACTTAATTAAATTAACTAATAATATTCAATTAATTTCCTTTTCATAATAACTTCATTTAATTTCTTTAATAGTTAAATTAACTATTAAACCTCATCATCCCAATATATGAATATATATATATATATATATATATATATATATATATATATATTTACTTACACGCAAAACACGTCATAATAAGAATTTCATTCATTAAACTCTTATTTTAATAATTTTTGAAAATCCGGGTTGTCACAATAAACCTAATGATTAAGAGTTGTGAGTTAACTTAGATAGGTTAACTAGTGGGGTGACTTAGCTATGTGGTAACTAATTTGTGTTACTATTGTTAATAACGTGTACGCACGAGACAAGTTTCCTAATTCTTACTTTTTAATTGAGCAAGTTATTTTATTCTTTATTGTTGTCGAATACGTAAGTTCTTTAATTCCATATTGGACAAGTATCTTATCGAGTTTCATTATTAAAAATAATGTAACCTTGGCTTAATTGTTCAGGCAAGGTTTTATTATATATTTCTAATGCTTTAAGTTTACTTCTAAAGCATGACTTTTAAATATGATGTCTATTGTTGTGACTCATAGTTGTTCCATAATTCTTTTGTTATCAAACTCTTAAATTATTGTAAGTTTGACTCAACTACTTCTTAGTTGATGATAGTTGAACTCTAAATTACCCATTTAGCGTATTCAAACCAAACTTTCTTTGGTGCGGACTAGTTAATTAAAGCTGAGATGAACAACCCTATTATAGGGGATTACCATGCAAAAGCGTTAAGATGTTTGTGAATAATACATAGTACGAATGGCTGATCCCTCTAAGTACGAGTTAGAAGTCCATATATTCTAACGACTGTTAAAGGTTTAAGTAGAATTATTTATAACCTGGGACATAGTTCAAGGTCTTGTTACCCTCAGATGAATTCTAAATCTTGTATTCAATTCCTGATTATCGACGATAGCGAATGTTATTCCATTCAATTTATTCAGTGATATGTTATCATTATTGATTGTTATTCATGTGAGCTTTTGTTTGCTCACACTTGCATATATATAACCATTGCAGCCAAAGTTGAGAAGGTTGACGAGTCGTTAACCAGCAAGGGCAAAGGCAAGATGAACAAGTAGCGAAGACTTGTTCATATTTATGATGTGGTTTTGAAATAAGACTTAATTTGTTTATGATATTTTATTTCTGCACTTTATGTTGATTGTTTAAGGTTAGTGTAACGACCCCAAAATTCATACAATACAACTCTCGACATCGGTCGTTAACAATACATCCTTATTCAGACTTTACATCATTAATCAATGATACAATCACTAAAAATACGGAATAGTTAAAACTTTTATATTATTCCTTCTTTATTATCCCTAAATCTCAACCTTTATCATTACATAACTTTGATTCAACTTTATTTCATGAATCGCTTCGTTAGAGTTATTATAAACTAGAACTTACAACCACGTTCAATAACCTTTATACATCGGGTAAAATTTAAACTTTATAACTCAACATCTGTTAACCATCATACATTATCAAATACATTATCTGAAACCTTAAACAGGGTCCAAAATAATAACAATTCAGCCAAAGTATATAAATCTTCATGCATTACAACTGATTCATTTCTTTCAAGTAGCACATAGCGTTACCTTGAATCCTTAACCTGCAAAAGTGATTATTTGCAAGAATGAGCTCAACAGCTCAGCAAGATCTAACAGCTTTCATGCATCACATAGCACATAAATACATGCTCAACATACATCTCATAATAATTAAAGTAACATGGCATACATGCTTTACTTCACATAACAAATATAAAGATTGAGTTCCTTACTCAATCAACATTCTTTAATCAATCAATGTAGTCATAAATTGATTTTAACATTTCATGCTTACAACATATATACAACATATCATTCTCTTTACAGAATAATTTAAAACAGTTCATCATCAAGTTCAATTAGAAAATAGGAACTGAAAGACTTGCCTTGATCGTTGTTTACCAATAACAGTTTAACAGCTTACAGATATCTGCACTTCACGTGCCCTACACAATTATATAATCATGCACATCAACTATTAGTCACATAGCAAAGCATATTAGTTGTAATGTAAACTTTACTCTACATCTCATAAACCTTCCTATTTTCTATACACAATGTTCAATTTGATTGTAATTCATTCAAGTGTTTAAGTCCTGCTAGGACTACCTATTGGTTTCATATTAACCACATTTCATATATAATAATGTTCGTTTCATTATAATCGAGACACTATTTAAGTGTATTACCACATTACACGGCGTTTCGACGTTTATACGTCACACGCCTAACTCGCACCTTTTGCATGTGTTTTGCATGCTCCTATATTGGGTTACATTACTCCATAATGTTTCACTCTTACAAAAACATAATATTAAACAAGGTCATACACACTCGTTACGGCATTGAGACGCTTGCACGTCCGTACGCCAAACTTGCCTATTCGAACGCCCAAATGACACGCATTTGTGCACGCTTAGCACGCCCAACCAAATTGTCTAATACTCAAGGGTTAATGCTAAGTATCATTATAGTACCTAATAGTCATATTATGGAAGTTAGAACATCATTTTACATGGTCGGGAGCATTACATGTGCATACGTGCATGCCCGACGCCCCCCGATTGCCTCCAAAAATACATCAGTCCCAACAATAACCATTTTGACCCTAGCTAACGACCTCAAATTGAAAACCTTAAAGAACGAAAGTTGTAGGTCTACTCGTTCTCGTTCCGGATCATCTTGAATCACCTCAATCCGAGTCCGTATGAAAACGTTATGGCCATTTTACCACAGGAGGTCAAAACAGTCCCGGACTGAATTTTCCTCCCGGCGCAGCTGCACGCCAAATAGCCTTGGGGGCAGCGCAGCTGCGCCCCTGGCAGCCTGTTACGTGATTTTTCTTTCCAGTTTGTGGTTCTGGCGAATTTTCTAACCCTTTCCTCCTTCCCATCTTCATAAATCAAGCTATACACATCCGATTGAGTCCGTTTTCAACTCTATGGATTCGTGAAACACTGAACTACCCGTCTATATGATAATTATAACACTTCAAAAATATTAACAGATCCTTATACGCGTTCCAATTTAGTGTTCATGCTACTTTTTCATGTTTTACACATATTTAGCGAATTCATTCACCACGGATTCATTATTCAACCAAATCGATCCGTTTAACTTCCGTTGTTTTTGTATTTCAACGTATTAACAACATCCATCATCAATTTACAGTTTATAGTATGAATTTAAAACCAATTTTGACTCCAAAACATACCATGTAATATATATAAAAACTAAAACTCCAATTCTTCACTTTCAAACATGCTTTCATGAATTTGATACTTCAAAAATCATCTATAGACAACATATAATAGATTATGTAATCCCAATACACATAAAACTTATTTCTCAACAAATTAACCATAGAACTTCAATTACAGAGAATTTAGAAAACAAAACTAAGAACTCAAAATTTAAACTAGATTGTTTACCTTTGATTAGCTAGATGATTAGAGAAGCTTGATTAATCTTCTTCCTCTTCTTTGATTCTCAAAATTTTCTTCTCAATTTACAGAGAATTCTCTCAATTTCTCTATTCCTCTCTTCTGTGTTCTTAACCTTAGAAAAATAAATTACGTATATTCACTTTGCCCTCAGTTACACAAACCAAGAGTCTCAGCAGTTAGAAAATACAATAGGTCTCTAGGCCATGTTTGGCTAGAACTTAAAATTCCTTTTTAATTTATTTTAATATTCCTCTATTATATGGTACATTTGTCACACATAACCAAACCAATCTTATAATTTCATATTAAGTTACATTGGGTTTATTAATCACTTAATTTATTAAATCACTCCTTATCAACATAATAAATTTATTTAATAAATCATTCATCCTCTAATTTAATTATTTAATTAAATTAGAGCATTGTCATTCCATTAGCGTAATAAAATACGCACCGATTATAAAATTGTTCATCATCAATTTACTTAATATCATCATACATGAATAAATTATTCCATAATAATTTTCATCAAATATTTACTTTATTTAATAAATATCTCAACTAAAATATTTATTTTACTCGATAATTATCTTACCTATTTACGAAATTCTCAATCAAATTACATTAACATATTACATTTATATGTAACACATTACCCTCTCATTTTATTAAAATAAATATATTTACATTAATTCACTATTTTAATTAAGTGAATTACTCTCATTATTTATGAAATTTAATTCATAACAATTATAGTGCCAACAAGGCATAATAATCAAATTATATTATTCAATAATATAACTTCCAACTTAATTAACTTAATTCCCTTTTCAAACAATTTCGTTTTCCTTCTTTAATAGTTAAAATAAATTAACTACTAAACCTCATTCCTCCAACCTATATATATATATATATATATATATATATATATATATATATATATATATATATATATATATATATATATATCTTCTATATTCACACCACATCATATACTTATATCCAAACTTAAAACATCTCGTAATAAGAATTTTATTTATTAAATTCTTATAATAATAAATTTTCGAAAATTCGGATTGTCACAGTTAGAAACCTGGTAAACGTTTTGACAACGTTGTAATCCTTTTATAAGGAAGGTTTTGATTAAAGGTTGTAATTTATTTTGCATTCCTTTATATATGGGAAGTTAGTTATGTTTTATTTAGATAGTGAACACCAAATTCTGTGAAAATGAAGTGCCCGAATTTGGGAGTGTCACACACGTAGCCAGAATCCTAACCATATTCCCATCTTCTAGGTCATAGAACGACCTAGAAATAGCTTACTCACTATAATAAACATTTATTATAATTTTATTCAATAAAATCAAATAAAGTTTATTTACATAAACGCCCGATTTTCTCGGGCGTTACACAGGCCGTCATGCCAAACCCTCAATCTAGTGGTTATCGGACTCGGCGAAAGATGCTCGAGACGAGCGATCGATGAAGAAGCCATCTATAAAAGCTGTATCACAAAGACCATACAAGGGTCAAATGTGACACTCCCAAATTCAGGTACTTCAATTTCCACGAAATTTGGTGTTCACTGTACAAATATCATATATCTATCTACCCATAATAAATACAAACCATGAAATAGATAGAAAACTCAATCATCTCCCCTTATGGGGTTACAACATCTTAAATAAAATACATAAATAATCTCAGGTCATACTTAACCTTAAATCTCAAATGCGGAAGCGTAAACAAATAAGGCTTAATCATTACACATAAGTCTTAAACAACATTATCAAATAAACAAGTCTTCATCACTTATTGATTTTGCCCTTGCCTTTGCTAGTGGAAGGCTCGTCGGACCTTTCGTTCTTAACTGCAATGTTATTATGCAAGAATGAGCACGATTTTCCACAAGTATAACAATATAACAATATAATAACATGCGAGTGAATCAAAAACTTCTGAATAGGGAAAACTCAACTTTTGAATCAAGAATGAATAATAAGAATCAAAAGAACTTCTGAGGGTTATAAGACCTTGAACTATGTCTTATGTTGTCAAGTGTTTATACTTTAAACCTTTAACAGTCATAAGACTACGGACTCTACTTCTCGTACTTAGGGGGATCAGCCCTTAGTACCATACTGTGCACAATATCTCAACACTAAAGCGTAATTAATCCCCTATACAGGATTGTTCATCTCAGTTAGACATCAGAGTCCGCACCAAAGGAAGTTTGGTTTGGATAAGCTCAGTGATAGTTCTAGAATTTAGAACGTTCATCAACTACAGACTAGTCGAAACAATAAGGGTTCGCTAGCCTTACAAGGTTTAACAATAAACGATATTCAAATTGAATGATAATTCTCAAGAGTATACAATCGAATAAGTATTGTATAACTGAAGTAATACTTAAAGAACTTATAGTATCTCATATGAATCTTGACTTGAATAAACAAGAGTAAGAACTTGCATCGTAATAATAGTTTGAGAATAGAAAACTTGCTCAATATAAAGGTAAGGTTTAGAAAACTTGCGTAATCGTAAACGAGTTAGAGTAAGGAAACTTGCTTAACGATAATAAGTTAGGGATAGAATACTTGCCTCATGCGCAAGCTACAAATATAGTTATAATTCAATTCCTCAACGTCCTACACATTACATTATGCATACGATATCGTTTAGTTTCATAACTTCTATGTTCAACTGTTGAACTTTTCATTTAAGTTCAACTTACAACTTGGTTTCTAGTGTTAACTTATTAACTAACCACATAACATGAGTATGAATTCATAATATGCGTATCACATAGGTATAATCCTTCAAATAATCATAAACAAGTTTTACAATCACAATATTCAAGTTCGCACTTAGTTTGTTAACTTGAACCTTCACATTATCTTATACATGTCAACAACTTAGTTTATTAACATGAACTTCAAATCGTATTATATATGTTAATAACATGTTATACTATCATTTCATACACCTAACATGTCACTAGGTTCATTACATTCATTTAGTATATCATGATAGGGCTTAAAACACTCAAACTACATTTGGACAGCATGCAAGCCCGCTGGGGCGGGTCTTAGTCCGTTGGGGAGGGTGTGAAGGCTGCATAGGGCCCGCTGGGGCGGGTGGCTCCGGCCTGCTTAGCCCCAGTTCACGATTTTGACAGTTCTTAGCTTAATTAAATGCAAATTAAACTAACACAGTGATTTTCATGAAGTACAAACTTCATAGAAACATCATATAATAATTCTAACATGCTTTTAACACTTTATATCATGTAATTACTAAAATCAAATCACATAAATTCACTGTTCTTGGTATTTCTGAAAGTTTTGAAGAAAAACATGAAATTCAACGTTACGGATTCGTTATAACTCTGAATCCGTCCGTTCAAAGTTTATTTTCTTTGTTTAAACATGTATATTCATAATCTATTGTCAAATTTAAGTTAAACAAACAATTCATGGAATATAATTTATTCATAAGGGCCATATATACAACTTTCATACTCTGTAACTTCACAAAATCCAAGTAAAACATAATTACATGGTGTTGGTCACTGTAATTCATGTATACATGATATAAAACATATTATTAACATATACTAACACATATATGATCATATCTTAAGTTAATTATCAAAATAGTTCTTAACAGAGAATTTTAAGAACACGTTAATGGAAAACTTGAAAACTAAAGAGGAGAGATTAACCTTGCTAGTATATGAAGATGATACAAGGATGATTATAAAGACTTCTTCAATCTCTTCTCCCTCAATCTTTTCTCTCAAATTTTCTCTCTGAAATCTCTAAGTATATTTTCTATGATATGAGTATAGAGTTTGATATGATATATATGTATAATATGTATATAACACTACGTATATATTAACTGGCGAGTCATGGGTCGTCAGTTAATCCCATTATGGGTTAACTAGCCCTAACCCCCACTAAGGCCTTGTTTGGCTAGTTCTTTTATTCCTCCTTTCCACTTAATTTAATTAATTGCTTATAATATAATTTAATGTCACACTTTTAATTAACCAAATAATCTTATTTTAATCAATTAAATAAAATAGAATAATTCCACATTAAATCACATAATTAAAATTTTCATTTATTAATTATGTAAAATCTTTAAATCTCTAATTAATTATTAAATTAATTAGAATAATATTATGCTTATTAAATAATTCATTTAATCAAATAAGCTTAATTAAATTCATGCTTTGAATTATAAAATTCTCTACATTAATTTAATCAATGTAACACATATAATTAAATTAATCTACTACAAATTCATCAATTAATTATTTAACTCAATAATTAAATTATCAAAAAATATTTATTTAATTCAATAAATATTAAAACTAATTACAAAATTTTCGTTCGTCACATCAAATCTTTATCCAATCATTTGTATATACATAAAGCGTATAAATCAATAAGTGTGCATCGTGATAAGCGATAAATACAGCATGTTTAATGAATAAATGAAAAACAACATCATATATAAATCTGTATGGAATATATCGATTTTATATATACATCAATGTCATATCCATGATACATGTGAAAAATAAAATAAAAAGTTCAGGACAATGGGGAACAGATGCCCAATGGCTAACAAGAGGCCTATAAGAGGATATATATACTATCCATAAAAGAGTTGGAGTCATCAAACGTGCCCATTTGGGTCAGATATGCATGAGTGGCAAGGTCCTCCATATCCGGGATGTAGTAAAAAGGACCTCTTCCATCGGCAAAGCCACTAGTGCCTGACAGTCCAACCTCGGGTCCATGAGAAACAAAAGTATCAACTTCTGAGGGGGTCCCCGCCCAAATGGAGAACAAAAAGGGACATTTTGTCCAACCGTTGTGTCAACTCTGCGATCTGAGACAAATGAGTCGGCTCACGGACATAAGCCACCCAATCAGTCATCTTCACTGATCCTTGAACCATATCCCCCAGAAATTGGGTAGCCTGATTCTAAGCTTTGATAGTGATAGGCCCCCACCAAAGAGAGAAATCAGCTGAAGTGGTTGGGGCCATCTGACAGAAGAAACCCATCCTGACCTGCCAGAGGGATCTCATAAAGCGGCAATGTAAGAGACCAAAATCGTTGAGTCGGAGGAAGAAAGGGAATACGGATCTCCCAAGAAGTACATCTGAAGCCACGCTTTCCAAGGTAAAGCTCCCAGCCTCTGTCAAATAGTAGCGAAACCCGACGGGTAGATAGAGCATACTCAGGCTCTGTCAAAAGTCCTCCTTTGAATGCATCTGCAAGATGCTCTGCAGTATAATGGACCCACATAACGTCCGTAGCTAACAGCAGTTCCAACTGGAGACAGCAATGGGCAAAGCTCTCTGAAACCAGGACCTCCTCCAAAGTATACTGATGTCATCGACGTCCTCGAGGATATGTGTCCAAACCCAAAAAAGTGACTGGCCGAAGGCAAGGGAGCCTCTCATAAGCCCAGAACTGTCAATCCAAAGAACACGACATCAGTCATGGAAAAAGATAAATCGAGATTCGAAGATTCAAAATTAGTCAAGAGACTCACCAAGAGAAAAGGGTAAAATCCGAGCCAAGCATCAGTTACTCCCTCCGAACGCAGTCGCATCTCGTGGAGGAAGTAGGCAAATGTGAAGGACCCCCAATCATACTCCCCGATGCGATCTACATCACAGAGAGCCCCCACTAAGCTGAAAGGGATAGTGGAGGAGTTGTTTGCAAGGAAACAACCCCTCATGATGATCAAGAAAAGGCACCTCAAGATGTGATCCCGCTTTACCAGATCCTCGAAAAAAGGCTCCCGCAAAGTGCCTCGGGCAACATCAATGCTCAAAGGTCCAGAGCGAATACTATGGGCCTTGAAGGCCATCTCTTGAGGAGAAAACCCAAGAAGAGTACAGACAGCAGTAGAAGTGCTATCGACCTCCAAAGGCACTCTATCGCTGGTGAACTATAAACCCTTAATATACCGCCAATCTATAGTCGTCATCATGACCTCACAGTCCAGCAGATGAAGAGACTAGCTCTGATGAAACAATCTCTTTGACAAAGCTCGGATATAGCTCCAAGGTCAGCGATGAGGAGCGCTGGTGAAGAAAGCCTATAAACCCTAAAAGTGTACTTGAGCCCGACAGTCGGCGTGAAGTGACTCATACAAAGAGAAAACACTGAACCAGTTCTCCCTCGGCTGGGTTAACTAAGGAACCTGCATGACATCATGGTTAAAAACAGACCTTCTCCAAGAATGGGAGAATAAAGCGAATCAATGAAAAAGGATCTACTGTACCTCGTTCGCATGTAAGTGAACGGATGGGTGACGGCTCAGATAAGCGTCCAACAAGTCAGGAATGGCCACCTGGATATCAAGCAAAATCGATGCGCATCAGCGGGTCAGGGAGGAACCTCGGGATCAGGAATATCATCCTCTTCATCAGCTAAATGAGTTCGATCAACTCCGATAGGGCGAATCACCGAATCCGTGAGACGACGACTATGGCGGGTGACTCGCGGAGCAAGAACATCCGATGTGGGCCTCCGAAGGTGGACACCAGGTGAAGCCCTATAAGAAGAGGAACTGCTTGGTCTATCTGAATCTATACCTAGACAACATGTCAATGGAATTCAAAGTAAGGCAAGGTATGTCCCTCTCCTATTCTATTTAAATCTGCAATTGCGATAACCTAGAGATAATAGAATCCTAGGAATATAATTTGGATCATAGCAACATGCATGTCCTACACGTGCCCTAATAGATGCTTACATCATTTCAGCATATATCCTAACATAGTTGAGCATGCATATAGGATCCTATCATCTAGCCCGCAAATTTTTTTTGCCACATTTTCCCTTATAATATGGACTATCCACATGCACGTAGGCATGCATTAAACAATCCCCTAAGGGTATACAATCACAACCCAACAATCAGATAGAAATTTAAATAATTTTCTAATGCATTGTCAGAATACTTGTTTAGACTAACTATTAAAATGAAATATGTTGCATCTGTACGGTCCATATAATGATACGTAAGCATGCATTACATTATAACATGTCTATCAAGCTATCTATGCATATGCTTTCAATACATTGTGTTTAATGAAAAAAAAATGCGGTAAAACATTAGCGAAAATGCAAAAGAAAGGAATGTATACATTACCTCTAGTGCACTGAACAAGTGTACAGTGACGGAATACTCAAAATCAAACCCCAAGTGAGTAGATATAAAAAGAAAGCTCGGAGATTGCAAAGAAAATGCAAGAAAACTTGGATTGAATGAATGAAAATGAGTCTGTCTAAGGGTATTAACCCAGGCATGAATGGCCGTAGGTGTACCTGAGGCTAGCTGTGGTGGGCCCTGCGGCTCCCCTTTTGGTAAAAATTAGGCCAAAACGAATCCTTTCGGGTCCAAAAAAGGATGTTCACCTAGAAATGTGCCCGTTCAGATCATTTTAAGGCCTTAAAATCCCTTAAAAGCCCTAAAAAGGATAAAAATCAGGGAAAACCAAAAATCCCGATGTAGAACGACTGGAAAACCATGAGGTGTGATCAAAATCACTTTACCGATAACTAATCTTGTAATCCGTTGAGTTCTATCTTCAACGAAGACATCGACAGTACCCGATGGTGTAATCCGTTGGCATCAACCCCAACGAAAACATCGGCAGTACCCGATGGTGTAATCCATTTGCATTGACCCCAACGAAGACATCAGCAGTACCCGATGGTGTAATCCGTTGGCATTGACCCCAATGAAAACTTCGACAGTACCCGATGGTATAATCCATTGGCATTAACCCCAACGAAGACATCGATTGTACCCGATGATGTAATTTGTTTGCATTGACCCCAACGAAGACATCAGTAGTACTCGATGGTGTAATCTGTTGGCATTGACCTCAACGAAGACATCGGTTATACCCGATGGTGTAATCTATTGCCATTGACCCCAACGAAGACATCGACAGTACCCGATTATATAATTCATTGCCATTGACCCCAACGAAGACATCAACAGTAACCGATGGTATAATTCGTTGGCATTGATCCCAACGAAGACATTGGTTGTACGCGATGGTGTAATCCGTTGGTATTGACCCCAACGAAGACATCGGTAGTACCCGATGGTGTAATCCATTGGCATTGACTCTATGACGCCCCCAAATTCGGACCGCCACTTGGTCACTCAAATTCGGTTTGTCACGTTCTAATATCTAACACTACAATAAATATTACGACTAAATGTCGCATCGCACGGCGGAATAATACACAACTATTACTGAATAGATTACATCTAATTAATATAATTTATTCACGTCCCAAGCTCTTGTAACTTAAACACGGATTACATAGCTTAGACATGACTTAAGCATACATAATCTTAACTAATACATAACAGAATAAGTTCTTATTACAATCAGAAGTCCTACATAATATTAAGCTACTCAATAGCCTTTCCCTTGCCCTCTTCGGCGCCCGAGGGTCCGCACTGCTCTACCTTAACTGAAATATTTTAGGGAAAGCAAGAATGAGCAACAAGTTTGCTCAGCAAGTAATATAACAATAAGGGTGAGTAATATAGTTCTCGAATCTCAAAAAGGGTATAGCAAGGTATGATAGTTCAAGGATAGCAAGAATATCAATAGATCTCAATAACAGTCGCTAAGGACAGAATAATATCAATATGATTCAATACTAAATTAATTTAAGATTTCAAGATAACTAAATACTGAGCAGTCACTAAGGACTATGAACTTCTACTAGAATTAACAGTATTAAACTGATAACCCAATCAAAAACAAGTACAACAGGTGATCAGCCTAAAGTACCCTACGGTATGCGTATCGTTCAATCGTACTAAAGTGCGCACGTCGGTCTCTCGACAAGATAATTTCCCTTCAATGAAGGTTGTTCATCTCAGTCAAACACATGATCCAGCACCAATCAACTGGTTTGGGTCGCTTTTCAATTATATAAGTCTAGCCGAATCAAATGGCATAGATCACAACAATTATAAGTTCAATCTCAAGATTTAAAGTTTGAAGAATATAAATTGACTTTTATCTTAACTGTGAAGTATATAGATATAATACATGGATTGCAAATTCCAAAAGTTTACTTGTACGACAATAATAGCACAAGTCTAATAAACGCTCAATAAAGAGTAGGGTTATGAACTTGCTTACAACGTTCCTTGAATGAAGTAAACACAAGGATAAGATACTTGTCTTATGCGTAGTTTATCCACGAAAAGCAAATCAACACTTTTGAATCCCTATCGTAATATAGTTACGTATATATATGATATCCATTAGTCACATATTATAGCTTCATATCTTATCTTGGACATACGATCAACACACAAGCTAAGTCCGAGCCTAGCTACACAGTTATACCATATATAGTATCATATTAATATAACTTTTATCCTTAACGTTCCTCTTTTTTTGAGTTTAAACATATTCTCATATTAATATCATGTGAGACCACAATAAATAGCAAACATACTCTATTTAGCAAGTTATAGTCTTGTTGTAAGTTGACCGTCAAATTGGACTCAATTATCACATAACATATGATATCACATAGCATGTATTCATATTAAAGGATACTTTCATGCTCGTTCAACCTTTTCACGTTCAATTTACATGATATAGGTTCTAAGTTAATCCCCTTAATAACTTAAGGCCATTCAAGGTCATGAAATTAATAAGTCTAACATGCTCACCTTGTAAACATATAAGGTAGTCATATAACTCATATTAGGCATGCTTATGAGTATTCACATTGCATACATGTAACTATCATAGTTATTAGTTTGAAAACATGCTTCATTTAGGCTTAACTTGATTGTACGATATCTAGCATGGTAGGCATACATGTATGATACATTAGTGAGTCTAATATTACTATCAAACATGTTCAAAATTATTAGATTCTACTCTCAAAGTATCATGTTAAGGTTCATGTTCAAAGTTCGTATTTTCATTAGTAAAGCTTACTAATAAGTCCAACATGTTCATGCTTCCTTACGAATCGTATAAACATAAGTTGACGGGTTATTCATGCATTTCTAAGTCATCTAAACATGCTCGCAAAAATAGAATGTGTATATGGTATTTACATGTCAATGTCCACCTTCAAAACTTATATTTTCGTTAGAAATGTGCACTAGTTAGGTTCACATGTTCATATTATATCACGAAATCTATATACATAAGTTAGCATGCATTTCATGTGTTTTTAGGTCATACTAATATGTCTCGAAAGTCAGAATACTAACATGCTTCATATATGTTAACGTTCGTTCATGAAACTTTAAGTTTACTTCAACACTATATGTCGTTTCATAATTCTTGCTTGTAATCATAGCCAAATCATGTTTATGTTATCTCCATATACTCATATAAGTATGTTAAACCCATTAGCATGCTTGTTTAAGCCATATCAAACAATCAATACTTAACAGAATTAAGCAGGATGCAAAAAACTGGACACAGAGGCCGGCGCAGCTGCGCTGTGCCCTAGTGTATTACCGGCGCAGCTGCGCCACGTCTGGTTCAGGCCAAAAACAGCCTGCTTCGGCAGGATTCCAGCCCAAACACATAAACTCAATACGAATTCATTTAAAATCAATCACATTGTCTCACTAACAGGTATATTGGCTTATATAACAACCAATTAACATTATCAAATCACAAAATCATTAATTCCAACTAAAATCAAGAATTGGAAGTTTACAGAAATGTGCAGAAATCGAAAGTGAAAAACATGGAAATTGTAATATACCTTTGCTATGCAAATGAACTGCTGCTAAACTCAGAATGCTCACACTGTTATATGTATATGCTCTCCCTCTCAACACTTAGAAAAATCTCAGCAAAAAAAATGGAGAAGGAGAGCTCAATTTATAGAAAATACATTAACCAGACAATGTTTTTCCCTCTCAAACTAAACCAACGGAAATGTGGATTGTATGGAGGTTAAGGAGAGGTTGGTGAATGGTTGTTGAAGCTCATCATCAGAACCACTCCCTTGTTCATCATGATAGCTAATCTATGTTGCTGAGTTTAAGGAATATAGGAGATTAGCTTCATGATTCATTCACGTGTGCAAAGATTGAGACTATTAATATGGGACAAGCAAAGAAATCTCAGCATTCTAATAGTATACACAATACTTAGTTTATACACTTATGTATTATATACATAGGCTATCACATATATATATATATATACTATATATTTAGATTATAATCAAAGTTAAAATGTAATCCCAATAATACTACCATGTAATTCATATAATGTAGTAAATGTAATTTACACACATATAATCCATGTACGTTTTATCTTACTAGTATAATTTACTCGGATGTTATCATATTATTAAATTCTACAATCAACAATTGATTACAATATATTCATATTATTTTAATGTATACTTACATACATATTGTCACATAGGTATTAATTATGTAGCTCACATAGTTTAATAAATCCCAATACCTGGTCCATATATATAGTATAGTCACATAAATGTTGCACCACACTATATAATATAGTTGTATTCCATATACTTTATATTATTAATTATTACATGCTTGTACATAACAATCAATATAATCTTATTATATTAATAACTTACTTATTTACTTTATTATTCATGATGTCAAATAAATAAATTATTCATCTTACCGATTAATTAACAATAATATTAATTAATCCACTCCTTGCCAATTAATGAAATTATTAATTTTCACAACAATTCCTCATTTATCACGCACAGTATATAAGTATAAATCTTATTATATTTATAGACACGTTGCTTATTATTATTATTATATTCCTTGCACTAATAATAATCACATATTAATTATTATTAATATTTTATAACAATTAATTAATATTCTATAATGACAATTAACAATTAATATAGATTAATTGTTCACTTAATAATTCCTTCGTTAATTAATATCATCATTAATATTTGCCATCACTGTGCCACACAAGGCTTTCAACGAGTTTATCGCAAACTCCATATATTCTCAATTTATTTAATTATTCAATTTAATATAATTGAGTTAACTCATAATTCATTTATATTCAAATAAATATTCATTTTCATTAATATATACATTTAATAATATATGAAAATTCTCGGGTATTACATCCTCTCCCCTTACAAAAATTCCATCCCGGAATTGCTACAAGGTTTCACAAATACATGGGGATAATCCCTCATCATCCTATCTTCTAACTCCCACGTAGCCTCCTCGACATCGTGGTTACGCCAAAGTACCTTTACAGATGAAATAATTTTATTTCTTAAGGTTTGCTTTTTCCTATATAATATCTGGATAGGAATTTCTTCGTATGCTAGGTTCTTCTCCACTTGAATGGGCTCATAAGAAATCACGTGCTTGTAGTCGGCCTTATACGGTCGCAACATGGAAATGTGAAACACGTTGTGGATGTGCTCCAACTCGGGTGGTAATGCCACTTTGTACGCCACTTCGCCCACTCGTTTCAGTATCTCGAATGGTCCTATGAATCTTGGACTCTGTTTTCCTTTCTTGCCAAAATGGATCTTTTCCTTCCATGGAGATACCTTCAAGAATACGAAACTACCGACTTTAAAGTCTCGGTCCTGTCGATACAAATCTACGTACTTTTTTTGGCGGTCTTGAGCTGCTACAAGTCTGGCTCTTATTACTGTTACCACGTCTGCGGTTTGTTGTATTAACTCTGGTCCGAGTATTCGTCGCTCTCCGACTTCATCCCAACATAATGGCGTTCTGTACTTTCTCCCGTAAAGAGCTTCGTACGGTGGCATGCCGATACTCGCATGATAACTATTATTATATGCAAATTCTACTAAGGGTAGGTGGTTGTCCCAATTTCCCTTGAAGTCCATCACGCATGTCCTAAGCATGTCCTCCAGCGTTTGTATAGTTCGCTCACTTTGCCTGTCTGTCTAAGGATGTCAATTGCAATCCCATCCTCTCTTGCAAACTTTTCCAAAAGTTCGACGTGAAGCGCGGATCTCGATCAGAGACAATTGACACCAGCACTCCATGTCGTGAAACAATCTCCTTTACGTACAGACTTGCTAACTGGTTTAAACTATAGTGGATCTTGATCGGTAGAAAATGTGCGGTTTTCGTTAGTCGATCCACGATAACCCAAATAGCATCATATCCCTTCTATGTGACTGGAAGTCCTACCACGAAGTCCATCGTAATATGCTCCCATTTCCACTCCGGTATTTCCAACGGTTGTAGTAAACCACTCTGCTGTTGATGCTCTACTTTAATGCGTTGGCAAGTCAAACATCTACTAACGCACTCTGCGACTTCTCATTTTAGATTGGGCCACCAAAAGTGTTGCCTCAAATCTCGATACATCTTCGTGCCTCCCGGATGAACGGAATACGTCGTATTGTGTGCCTCGTGTAAAATCTCTTCTCTCAACTCGGTTACCGCTGGTACCCACACTCTTCCTTTAAATCTCAAAATTCCGTCTTTATCCATTTAGAATCTTTCTTCTTCATTTTCTATGATCCTTTTTCTGATTTTCTCGCACTCCTCATCTTTCTCTTGTGATTCTTTCACTCTATCCAACAATGTCGGACAAGCTTCCATTACGAACAATTTTTCTTCTAACCTTTTCGGTCCTCTTACTTCTATCTCTAATCTTTCCATTTCTCTCACCAATTCTCCCTGAGTCGTCAAACGAAATAGTTTCTCCCTTCCTTTTCTGCTCAGAGCGACGGTAACCACGTTTGCCTTACCCGGGTGATAAAGAATATCGCAGTCATAATCTTTGATCAATTCTAACCACCTCCTCTGACGCATATTCAACCCCTTCTATGTGAAGATATATTTCAGACTCTTGTGGTCCATGTATATCTCACATTTCTCTCCGTACAAATAATGTCTCCAAATATTTAACGTAAAAACTACTGCCGCTAACTTTAAGTCATGAGTAGGGTATCATTTTTCGTAATCTTTCAACTGTCGTGATGCATACGCAATGACTTTGCCGTGCTGCATAAGCACACAACCAAGTCCCTTGTGCGATGCATCACTATACACCACAAAATTTTCCGCATCATCTGGTAGTGATAACATAGGCGCTTCGCTCAATCTCTTCTTCAACTCTTGAAAACTCTCTTCGTATTTGTCTGTCCATACAAACTTCATCGTTTTCCTTGTCAGATTGGTCAACGGGGTTGCTATCTTAGAAAAATCCTGGATGAATCTTCAATAGTACCCAGCTAACCCTAAGAAACTTCTCACCTCTGTCGGTGTTCTCGGCTGCTCCCAATTACTTACTGCCTCGACCTTTGCAGGGTCTACTGAGATTCCATTCTTATCCACCACGTGACCTAAGAATTGAACCTTCTCCATCCAAAATTCACACTTAGAAAATTTCGCATACATCTTCTCTTTTCTTATTGCCTTTAAAACAATCTTCAGATGTTCGGCGTGTTCTTCTTCTGTCTTTGAGTAGATCAAGATGTCGTCGATAAAAACTACCACGAATTTATCCAAGTATGGCTTGAAAACTCGGTTCATCAAGTCCATAAATGCTGCCCGAGCATTAGTCAAACCAAATGACATTACCAAAAACTCGTAATGTCCATAACGGGTTCGAAACGCAGTCTTTAGTATGTCCTCATCCCGTACTTTTAGTTGGTGATAACCTGTCCGTAGGTCTATCTTTGAAAAACACTTCGCTCCTTTTAATTGATCAAATAAGTCGTCTATCCTCAGTAGCGGATATCTGTTCTTGATCGTTACTCTGTTCAATTCTCGATAATCGATACAGAGCCTCATCAATCCATCCTTTTTCTTAACGAATAACACTAGTGCTCCCCAAGGAGACACACTCGGTCGTATGTAACCTTTATCCAATAACTCTTGCAGTTGTATCATCAACTCCTTCATTTCTATTGGCGCCATACGATATGGAGCTTTCAAAATCGGTGCAGTCCCTAGTGCTAAGTCTATTACAAATTTGATTTCTCTATTTGGCGGAAGACCAGGCAAATCGTCTGAAAATACATCTTAAAATTCATTCACTTTGGATATATCCTTAATTTCTACTCCCTTTTTCCTAGTATCTACAATGTAAGCTAAATAACATACACATCCTTTCCTTAACAATTTCTTGGCCTGCATCATCGTAACGCAACACGATTATTTAAGCGATGAGCTACCATAAAATACCACCTTAGACTTACTCGGAGTCTGAAAGTTCACACATTTATTCTGACAGTCAATTATTGCAGCATGGTTATACAACCAATCCATCCTTAGTATTACGTCAAATTCTCCCAATCTAATAGGAATCAAGTCTACGCTCAATTCATGTTCTCTAATGTTTGCGTGATAATTTCGATAAACGTATTCTACAGGGATTATTTCCTTATTCGCAACTTCTATGTTCAAGGGATTTTCTAATCTTTCTCGGAGTGTATTAAGTCCACTAGTAAATTCTTCAGATATAAAAGAACAGGTGGCACCCGAATCAAATAACACATAAGCATTTATATCATTGATTGGGATTATACCTGACACCGCGTCCTTTGTTGCTTCTGCGTCCTGGACGGTCATGTTAAAGGTCCTAGCGGTTGGGCGATTGGATTGTGCCGATCCGTCGATCATTAGCTTGTTTCCCCCTTGTTGGCTCCCTCTGCTACTTCCCTTCTTCGGGCAGTCCTTAATCCGGTGCTCCGTTGAGCCACATACAAAGCATCCTTGTATCTTTTTCAGCTTCGGGTAGTTGGGCGAGATGTGCCCTTCCTGACCGCAGTTGTAGCAAGTGCCACGTCCCTTCCAGCACTCACCTTGATGGTTCTTCCCACACTTCGGGCATCCTTCAGCCTTCTTCTTGAAACCTCCACGAAAATTTCCCGATTGATTGTTGTTTTTGTTGTTATTTTTGTTATTCTCCCACTTTCTCTTACCCAAGTTGCTTCCTCCACTACTGCTTCCTCCAGCACGGTTCTCTCCTCCAGTATTCTTTCCTTTCTTCTCCTTGTTATACAGACTTAAGGCCTCACTGCCACCTTCTGCAATGATCGCCTTCTCCAGCAATGTCGCAAAGGAATCAATTTAAAGAACTGATACCTTATTGAATAGCCACGGCTTCAGCCCTTGTTCAAATCGTCTCGCCTTCCTTTCCTCATCTCCAACTTGGTGTTCCACAAATCGCGCTAGTTCGTTATAATTAGCTGCGTACTGCGCCACCGTCATATCACCTTGCTTCAGTTCTAAGAACTTTACCTCCATTCTATTCTTCATGCTTTTCGGGAAGTAGTTCTCGAAAAACAACGTCTTAAACTTATCCCAAGTTATTATCCCTTCTCCAACTCTTTGTTGATTAGCCTCCCACCAGTAGTTGGCTTCGCCTCTCATCATATATGTAGCGAATACAGTCTTTTGGTCTTCACCCACACGAGCGATAGTGAAGGCCTTCTCGATATCCTTAACCCATGTCTGTGCAATGATTGGGTCAGTAGTACCCTCGAACTCTGGGGGTCCTACACTCCTAAAGTCCTTAAAGTTTGTGACTAGTACTCCTTAAGGATTTGGGCGAACGGGTTCGTTGTTCCTTCCCCTAAGGGCTTCTCCTAACAGATCAACTAGCTTCTGAATGGGATCTACTTGTTCCCTCTCATTGTTTACTGACTCCTCAGGTGTAGTCAATCTACGTCTGGGCGACATTATATGCATCACAAATTTTCATTTTATTATTACTCAATTATATTACTTAAGTATTTCTTTTAATACTAAAGGCATAAAATTTTATAACACATTTTTGAAATAAGCTTCATTTATATTCATATGCCAAATCGTTTCATTACATGATTTTTTCTAGCATATTTCTATAAATGTTATCACATATATCCCCTAATATCACAAAAGACGGGGAACACTAACATACTACCATACTACCCCTCTATCAAAAGCTTACTCGGGGTTTACATCACTGTCCCACACTTTACACAAAAAGTTGGGATTACAACACAGTATATACATCACATAAAGTAAATACTACTAAGCTACAACTAGACTGACTAAGGGTCTCATCTCATCATTCCACGCTCCACAGTGCTCTTGTACTCGATCTGCACTATGTACGCCATCAAATCTCGGCTCAAAGTATGTAGGGTATGTCCCTGCTCCGCTGGGTAGTGGTATACACCATCAATCACCCTCTCAAAAACCGAACGGAACACATACCCCATCTTGTTCATCTTCCTCTTCTTGCATCTGACCTCATCCTCGAGGTTGTCAGCTCTCTCATTGGCCGCTTCCCACTTCTCCTCGAAGTTTATCCTATCCATAACCTCCAACTCTAGCTGAGTACGGAGTGCTTCCTTCTCAGTCTTCTCACTCAATTCCCTCTACTCTACTTCTTCTAGCTTTCCTGCCAGATCTACGTTTCTCTCCACCGACCTGTGGAATAAGGTTCCCATCTGGATCCCTGCCTCCCTACTATAATCAATCTCCACCTCTAACTCCTGTATGGCCAGCTTCCTCTGGTGGTCCTCGTCCCTCAGCTTCTGGAACTCAAACTCTCTCTCCTCGACCTCGGCCTCCATCTCCTAGACTCTGCAGTCCAACTCTAGGATACGCTCCTCATACTATCCCAGTATATGCTCCTCTACAGTAGCCTCATCAGAGTCCTCCACTGGCTCATCCCCCATCGGCTAGTACCTCTATCGACTCCTCCTCTGGATCAGACTCTATCTCAATCTCGTCCTCGTCGTCAGACTCAAACGGTGCAACAGCCTGCACTGGTATAGCCTCTAGAGGTGCCTCATATACTACATGTATATCCCTGGGCTCCTCCTCTGCCACTCTACTAGGTACCCCTGTGTCTGCCATCCTACAATCACAAACACAAGACAAATAAACAGCAACTCCATTAGAATGTTAAATAAAACATAAGTTCATTGTATAGAATAAAGTTACATTTCATAACACACTAAGTCTCGCTCTAAGGAAAACTCTATGTGAGTTATATCCCTTTCTAACTTCTAAGTTCTCCTAAGTTATAATCTAAGGACACTCGCTCCTAAGGTTTATAACTACAGTTTTGATACCAACCTGTGACGCCCCCGAATTCGGACCGCCACTTGGTCACTCGAACTCGGTTTGTCACGTTCTAATATCTAACACCACAATAAATATTACGACTAAATGTCGCATCGCACGGCGGAATAATACACAACTATTACTGAATAGATTACATCTAATTGATATAATTTATTCACGTCTCAAGGTCTCGTAACTTAAACACGGATTACATAGCTTAGACATGACTTAAGCATACATAATCTTAACTAATACATAACAGAATAAGTTCTTATTACAATCATAAGTCCTACATAATATTAAGCTACTCAGTAGCCTTTCCCTTGCCCTTGTCGGGGCCCGAGGGTCCGCACTACTCTGCCTTAACTGAAATATTTTAGGGAAAGCAAGAATGAGCAACAAGTTTGCTCATCAAGTAATATAACAATAAGGGTGAGTAATATAGTTCTCGAATCTCAAAAAGGGTATAGCAAGGTATGATAGTTCAAGGATAGCAAGAATATCAACAGTTCTCAATAACAGTCGCTAAGGACAGAATAATATCAATATGATTTAATACTAAATCAATTTAAGATTTCAAGATAACTGAATACTGAGCAGTCACTAAGGACTATGAACTTCTACTAGAATTAACAGTATTAAACTGATAACCCAATCAAAAATAAGTACAACAGGTGATCAGCCTAAAGTATACTACGGTATGCATATCGTTCAATCGTACTAAAGTGCGTTCGTCGGTCTCCCGACAATATAATTTCCCTTCAATGAAGGTTGTTCATCTCAGTCAAACACATGATCCCGCACCAATCAACTGGTTTGGGTCACTTTTCAATAATATAAGTCTAGCCGAATCAAATGGCATAGATCACAACAATTATAAGTTCAATCTCAAGATTTAAAGTTCGAAGAATATAAATCGACTTTTATCTTAACTGTGAAGTATATAGTTATAAAACATGGATTGCAAATTCCAAAAGTTTACTTGTACGACAATAATAGCACAAGTCTAATAAACGCTCAATAAAGAGTAGGGTTAGGAACTTGCTTACAACGTTCCTTGAATGAAGTAAACACAAGGATAAGATACTTGCCTTATGCGTAGTTTATCCACGAAAAGTAAATCAACACTTTCGAATCCCTATCATAATATAGTTACGTATATATATGATATTCATTAGTCATATATTATATCTTCATATCTTATCTTGGACATACGATCAACACACAAGCTAAGTCCGAGCCTAGCTACACAGTTATACCATATATATAGTATCATATTAATATAACTTTTATCCTTAACATTCCTCTTTTTTTGAGTTTAAACATATTCTCATATTAATATCATGTGAGACCACAACAAATAGCAAACATACTCTATTTAGCAAGTTATAGTCTTGTTGTAAGTTGACCGTCAAATTGGATTCAAGTATCAAATAACATATGATATCACATAACATGTATTCATATTAAAGGATACTTTCATGCTCGTTCAACCTTTTCACATTCAATTTACATGATATAGGTTCTAAGTTAATCCCCTTAATAACTTCAGGCCATTCAAGGTCATGAAATTACAAAGTCTAACAAGCTCACCTTGTAAACATATAAGGTAGTCATATAACTCATATTAGGCATGCTTATGAGTATTCACATTGCATACATGTAACTATCATAGTTATTAGTTTGAAAACATGCTTCATTTAGGCTTAACTTGATTTTACGATATCTAGCATGGTAGGCATACATGTATGATACATGAGTGAGTCTAATAAATTATCAAATTCTACTCTCAAAGTAGCATGTTAAGGTTTATGTTCAAAGTTCGTATTTTCATTAGTAAAGCTTACTAATAAGTCCAACATGTCCATGCTTCCTTACGAATCGTATAAACATAAGTTGACGGGTTATTCATGCATTTCTAAGTCATCTAAACATGCTCGCAAAATCAGAATGTGTATATGGTATTTACATGTCAATGTCCACCTTCAA
Source organism: Panax stipuleanatus (assembly GCA_020205555.1). NCBI lineage: Eukaryota > Viridiplantae > Streptophyta > Magnoliopsida > Apiales > Araliaceae > Panax > Panax stipuleanatus. The sequence goes on from CM035125.1 coordinate 100,221,644, forward strand.
AACTTATATTTTCGTTAAAAATGTGCACTAGTTAGGTTCACATGTTCATATTATATCACGGAACCTATATACATAAGTTAGCATGCATTTCATGTGTTTCTAGGTCATACTAATATGTCTCGAAAGTTAGAATACTAACATGCTTCATATATGTTAACGTTCGTTCATGAAACTTTAAGTTTACTTCAACACTATATGTCGTTTCATAATTCTTGCATGTAATCATAGCCAAATCGTGTTTACTGTGACACCCCCAAATCCTGGTACTTCGTTTCCACGGGATTTGGTGTTCACTTTCTAATATAACCTATATCTACCCAATGAATAATGCAAAATAAACTACAACTTAAATTAAAATAACTAAATCTCCCTTAAAACAAGGGTTACAACCTTCTCAAAATCAATCCCAGGGTTACTCTAACCTTGACATGAATATAATAAAGTGCGGAAATAAAACATAACATTCAATTATTACAATCATTCTCACTAAAATAAAATAAAAACAAGTCTTCACTTGCTTTTCCTTCCCTTGCCCTTACTTGTAGACGGAGCATCAGCGTTATCAACCTTAACTGAAATTGTTATTTAATGCAAGAGTGAGCAAACCACAGCTCACTGGAGTTTAACAATAATATAGACATGAAAGAATATCTTTAAGAAAATCTGAACAACTTAGCTTGCTTCAATAATAAAGAATTGAATAATAATTCTCTATCAATATTAAAATTTGGATATAGAATTTATCTGAGGGTCATAAGACCTTTGAACTCTTGTCCTAGGTTATAAATATTTCTATTTAAACCTTTAACAGTCAATAAGACTATGGACCTTAACTCGTACTTAGGGGGATCAGCCCTTCGTACCATGTATTGTGCACAACCATCTTAACGCTATGCATAGTAACCCCCCCCCCCTAGTAAATAGGGTTGTTCAACTCAGTAATTTGAATTCAAGTCCGCACCAAAGAAAGTTTGGTTTGGATAAGCTTACAAGGGTAATTTAGAATTCACGTTCATCAACTAAGGATTAGTTGAATCGACTTCCAATAATTCAAAATAAAAGAATTATGAATTAACATATGCTTTAGAAGTAAACCTAAAGCATTTAAAATAATAATTGGATCTTACTTGAACAATAAGTTAAGACCATTTCAATTAAATAAATAATTGTCCAATACTGAAATGGAAAGGACATTCTCAACAATGAATATATGAATTCAAGAGATCATATAAAATCAATACAAGATTAGGGTTTAGAAAACTTGCGTAAAATTAACGAGTTTAGGGTTTAGAAGACTTGCCTCAAGCGCAAGCTACTTAACACAATTCACGTACTTTAATACTTCCTACACATATATATTCAATCACAATAACCTCAATTAGTTAACATGTAACTAATTCACATAAGTGGTTAACCCTCATGGTTAACTCACTCTAATAATAATAATCAACTATCACACAGTTAATTAAATCAATTATGTATTTAACTAAATTATAATTAAACAATTATAATTCAAACACTTAATCAAATTATAATTACTTAAATTATAATTTCCATTTAAATTATAAATAATTATAATCAATTAAACCACATCATGCATTTAATTACACAAATTATAATTAATCATGAAATTATCAATTTATAATCCATAATTAAACATGCATAAATTATAATTTAATTTAACATCTAATTGATTAAAATAAATCAACTTCTATACATTATAATTTCATAAAAATTATAATTTAAATTAAACATTTACTCTTAATTATAATTAATAAAATTATAATTAAGTAACTTATTTTACAATTAAACAATTATAGTTTATAATTTAAATACCATATTAGTTTTTCAAAACTTCCTTTTTCTCAAATTATAACACATGTTATAGCAACTAGATACATGCTCCTTGTCATAGAATAATTAAACTAAGCTTAGAATTAACACTGCACAAAAACTAAAGTCACTGCCACTGCCCGGGACACGGCGCAGCTGCGCCACCTAGCCTTAACACCGGCGCAGCTGCGCAGGTGCCAAACCTGCGAAAACCCAGCGGCGCAGCTGCGCCGCTTCTACCCTTTACTGTCTGTGCAGCTGCGCCGGCAGCGGACAGAAACAGAGCAGCTTCGCGAATAGTGCAGAGAAAAGCCAATTTGGCTTAATTCTCTACAATAAATTCTCAATTAAGCCAATAATTTTCATATAAAACTTTACAGAAACAAAGTGCAAAGCTTCAAACATGTTTTGAACACACTAATACATCAATTAGCAAAATTACAACGCTTAATTTTTACAAAAATTTTAAAAAATACCAATGTCAGTGTTCTAGATGAAATTGAACACTGCGAATTTGTTTTAAAACCAATTCTCACAATTCCAATCCCAATCAACTAATTTCTAAACATAATAACATATTCCACAATTAATTTATACAAAAATCAACAATCAACATATATTTTGATTTCTATGAGAAACTTTATTTTTTCCAGACACTTCACTGTGACTTTTGAAAAACATAAATTCTCCATTATATCATATATATATATATATATATATATATATATATATTCATGAATTAAACAACTAATTAAGTATATCATCACATATAGACATGATATGAACACAATTATATATGAAAACCTATGAACATCATATATACATAGTCACAATTATACAACTTCATGAAAACTCAACTTTTGACAGAGAATAAAATACATGAAACATATGAATTGAGTTCTATAATAATTAGAGATTATAGATAATACCTTTTGTTAATAGATTGAAAGAGAAAGTGAGGTGAGTTCAATTCTAACAATTCTTCTTCCCCTTTTCTCTTCTCTGCTCTTCCTTTTCTCTGTTCTCTTTTCTTCTTAGTTCTTAGTTTAAACTTAGGAAAAACTAACGTAGTTTAGATATATTATAACTGATATAATATACGTATACTAATGATATATATGTAACTGCTAATTACTTAATATATATAATAAATACATTTATTATGTAAGTTACAAAAATTCAAAAGCCAACTTGGCTTGTTTGGCTACAAGAAAATTAGAAACTAGTTTTACTTACTTAGGCATGGTTTAGGTAAATTAGGTTTAAGCTAGTGTAAGGGCCCTGTTTGGCAATAATTTTTAAAACAAAAGCAAGGGCCTTGTTTGGTAAAAATTATTTAAAATTCTTTTCCTTTTTATTTTAACAAATCATTTAACACATACTTTAATGTCATATTTTAATCAATTAAATATTAATCAACTAATTTAATCAATTAGAATCTAACATCAATTAATCACATAAAATTTGCCACATAATTATAATTACTCGCTAATTATAACTCATGTAACACTTCATCACATCTAATTTAATTCTCTCAATTAAATTACAACTAAAAATAAAAATTAATATACATTAATTAAATTAAATATTGCACATTCATTTAATTAATAGATACCCTTAATTAAATAACTCCATAAATCACATAATTTATTTATTTATTTATCTTAATAAATAAATCACATAAAATATTTATTTAATTCAATAAATATTTAAAATTAAATATAAAATCACAATCGTTACAATCTTCCCTCCTTAAAAGGATTCTGTCCCCAGAATCACAAAATAATAATAATAATAATCTCGTCTATTACATTCTTCCCCCCTTAAAAGGATTTTGTCCCCATAATCAATATATAAGGGGTTACACAAAACTAATCAAATAAATGCGGATAAGATTTCATCATAACATCTTCGAGTTCCCACGTAGCTTCTTCAGCACTGTGGTTTCTCCAAATTACCTTAACATAAGGTATCCCTTTATTCCTAAGTACTTGTTCCTTTGTATCAACTATTTGAACAGGCACTTCTTCATACGTTAAGTCTTTATCAAATAGCAAAGGTTCATATTCTATTACATGTTTGTAATCGTGCTTGTAAGGTCTTAATACAGAGATATGAAAGACATTATGTATATTCTCGAGCTCCGGAGGTAATGCAATCTCGTAAGCTACCTCGCCCACCTTTCGTAATACCTCAAAAGGTCCAATGAATCGGGGACTCAGCTTCCCCTTCTTACCGAATCGAATTTTCCCCTTCCAGGGAGATACTTTCAGGAAAACGAAACTTCCTGGCAAGAATTCTCGGTTCTGTCGATTAAGATCGGCATACTTCTTTTGTCTGTCTTGAGCAGCAACTAATCTCGTTCTGATTAGCTTCACAATTTCGACGGTTTGTTGTACCAATTCTGGTCCCAACAATTGACGTTCACCGACTTCATCCCAGCACAAAGGTGTTCTGCATTTTCTGCCGTATAATGCTTCATAAGGCGGCATGCCAATACTCGCATGATAACTATTGTTGTAGGCGAACTCCACCAATGATAGATGATCCTCCCAGCTTCCTTTGAAGTCCATCACACAAGCTCTTAGCATATCCTCAAGTGTCTGAATCGTTCTTTCGCTTTGTCCATCAGTCTGAGGATGGTACGCTGTACTCATTCGCAATTGCGTTCCCATACCTTCTTGCAAACGGTTTCAGAAATTTGACGTAAAACGCGGATCTCTGTCGGACACAACCGACACCGGAACACCATGTCAAGAAATAATTTCCTTCATGTATAGCTTCGCTAGCTTATCCAGGTTGAACTTAACCCTGATTGGCAGAAAGTGGGCTGACTTCGTCAGTCGATCCACTATAACCCATATCGCATCAAATCCTTTCTGAGTCATTGGAAGACCTACCACGAAATCCATCGTGATATGCTCCCACTTCCACTCTGGAATTTCTAACGGTTGCAGCAGTCCACTTGGTCTCTAGTGTTCTGCTTTGACTTTTTGGCACGTTAAGCACTTCGCAACGCATTCCGCAACGTCCCTCTTCATATTCGGCCACCAGAAATGATGCCTGAGATCCTGGTACATCTTCGTACTCCCAGGGTGAATAGAATATCTAGAACTATGAGCTTCGCTTAGAATCTCCTCTTTGACCTTTGGTACTGGCGGTACCCATATTCTACCTTCAAACCGCAACAGTCCTTCGTTACCGATCTTGAATTTGAACTCTTCGCCTTCGGTTATCCTCTTCCGAATTTTTTCACATTCTTCATCATTGAATTGTGCTTCTTTCACCTTATCTACTAGAGTAGAACCATTGGTTACTTGAAACAACAACTCATCTGATTCCTTCGGAAACTTCACTTCCAATTCTAATCTAGCCATTTGTTCTATCAACCGATCCTGATCAGTTAATACGTTCAGCTTCTCCCGACCTTTCCTGCTTAAAGCGTCAGCGACAACGTTAGCTTTACCCGGATGGTAAAGTATCTCGCAATCGTAGTCTTTAATCAGCTCCAACCATCTTCTTTGGCGCATGTTCAAATCCTTTTGGGTAAATATATACTTCAGACTCTTGTGATCTGTGTATATTTCACACTTCTCTCCATATAAGTAGTGCCTCCAAATCTTCAGGGCAAACACTACTGCCGCCAATTCTAGATCATGGGTCGGATACCCCTTCTCGTAATCCTTCAGCTGACGTGATGCATAGGCAATGACTTTGCCGCTCTGCATCAATACACAGCCTAATCCTTTATGTGAGGCATCGCTATATACTACGAAATTTCCGGAACTATCTGGTAAAGAAAATATAGGCGCAGTACTCAGCCTCTTCTTCAGCTCTTGAAAACTCTCCTCACACTTCTCCGTCCAAACAAACTTAACTGTTTTACGAGTCAAATTCGTCAACGGAGTTGCGATTCTAGAAAAGTCTTGGATAAATCTCTGGTAATAACCTGCCAATCCCAAGAAACTCCTCACTTCGGACAGCGTCTTCGGCTGTTCCCAATTTATAACAGCTTCAACCTTCGACGGATCTACCGAAATACCATCCTTGTCGATCACGTGGCCAAGAAATTGCACACGTTCCAACCAAAATTTGCATTTCGAGAATTTAGCGTAAAGCCTCTCTCGTCTCAGGGCTTCTAAGGTTAGTCGTAAGTGTTCAGCATGCTCCTCCTCGATCTTGGAATAAACTAGGATGTCATCTATGAACAGTACCACGAACTTGTCTAGAAATGGCTTGAACACCCTATTCATTAGGTCCATAAATGCAGCTGGCGCATTCGTGAGACCAAATGACATCACCAAGAACTCGTAATGACCATACCGAGTTCTAAAAGCCGTTTTCGATATATCTTCCTTTCTCACCTTCAACTGATGATACCCGCTTCTCAAATCAATTTTTGAGAAGTACCTCGCACCCTTCAGTTAATCAAACAAGTCATCGATCCTAGGTAAAGGATACCTATTCTTGATCGTAACTTTATTCAACTCTCTATAATCAATGCAAAGTCGCATCGACCAATCCTTCTTCTTCACGAATAAGACAGGCGCTCCCCACGGAGAAACACTCGGTTGAATATACTTCTTGTCTAGCAGTTCTTGCAGTTGAATCATCAGTTCTTTCATCTCGACTGGAGCCATTCGGTACGGAGCCTTCGAAATCGGAGTAGTTCCCGGCGCTAGATCGATCACGAACTCTGTCTCCCTATCTGGCAGGAAGTCCTAGCAAATCGCTTGGAAAAACGTCCACAAACTCCTTAACTACCGATATCTCCTCCACCTTCGAGCTTTCCTTATGCGAATCTACTATGTAGGCTAGATATCCTATACAGCCTTGCGTCAGAAGTTTCTTGGCTTGCATAATCGTCAGAAAACTCGCTTGCCTAGGCGATTTGCTACCATAGAACACCAACTTCGACGGAGTCGTAAGGTTCACCGACTTCTTCTGACAGTCGATTACTGCCCCATGGTTGAACAACCAATCCATACCCAGTATAACGTCGAATTCCCCAAGTTTAATCGGAATCAAATCTACTCTAAGTTCTTGACCCTTAATGTCCAATCTACAGTTCTTATAAACGCTCCTAACAGGAATAACCTCCCTATTCGCAATCTCTATGATCAAAGGGTAACCTAATTCCTCTACAGGTAAGTCTAAGGTTTTAGCAAAATCATCAGATATGAATGAACAAGTAGCACCCGAATCAAATAATACATATGCATTTATACTATTGACCGGAATAATACCTGACACCACGTCTTTTGATTGCACAGCATCCTGCACCGTCATGTTGAATGTCCGTGCAGTGGGTCGAACAGCTTGCAATGGTGCAGTAATAGTAACGGTACTGCCGCTTCCATTCCCTCCACTCCCTGTTGACCCTGCCGTCAGCTTCTTCGGGCAGTTGCGAGCCATGTGATCTTTGGATCCACATGTAAAGCAAGCTTCCTTCTTCGGTTTTGGGCAATTTGGCGCGATGTGGCCTTCCTGACCACAGTTGAAGCACACCCGCTTCCCCTTCATGCACACGCCAGTGTGATTCTTACCGCATGTAGCACATGCTTCGAACTTCCTCTTCTGCTGACTTCTTTGCTGACTCCCAGTAGAGATATTATCAGACCACTTCCTCTTCTGGTTCACAGCGCTGCCTGTGAAACCCCCAGTCTTGGTTTCTACCTCATTCTTCTTCTTCTTATCTTGGTTGAACTTCATTACCGCTTCGCTTCCTCCTTCAGCAAGTATAGCTTTCTCCAGCACCGCTGCAAATGTGTTCAGCTGGAACATGGAAACCTTGCTGTAGAGCCAGGGCTTTAGTCCCCGCTCAAACCTTCTTGCTTTCCTAGCGTCAGTGATGACCTGGTATGTAGCGAACCTGGCCAACTCATTAAACTTAGCATCATACTCGGACACCGTCATCCCTCCTTGCTTAAGTTCTAGGAACTGGACCTCCATCTGGTCCTGTGAACTCACTGGAAAGTACATCTCATAGAACATTTCCTTGAAACATTCCCACGTGATGACTCCCTCTCCCTCTCGAGTCTTGTTAGCCTGCCACCAAAAACTTGCATCCGACTTCAACATGAAAGCCGCGAATGTTGTCTTTTGGTCTTCTCCTACTCTAGCCACGTCAAATACCTTCTCCATTTCCATAACCCATGTCTGAGCTTCAATAGGGTTAGTCGATCCTTTGAACTCAGGCGGTCCTACTGCCTTGAATTCCTTGAAAGAAGTACCCTGCATCTGCGGTTGATTCGCAAGAGCTCCGGTCAACAGGTTCACCAACTGCTGAACCGAATTGGGATTCGTCCCATCGTTATTGTTGTTGTTCGTCGAACCCTCGGGATTTTGACGCGTTACTCTTCTTCTAGGAGGAATTTTCTGTTAAGAAAATATTATTTTTAGACCCTTTATTCAATTATTAAGTATCTAAGTTCATACTTAAACGTTTAAATAATTCAATTCACATAGAACACCAAGCACGTCCATAAACTTCTTTTATTCATCAGTCGTAGTTTAAAAAACATCAAACAGATAGCATTTCTGCCATTTACATCATCCTTCCTGAACTGGAAAAGTTGCAGGATTACATTATTAACTCATCCCATTCTTATCTCAAATTATGGGATTTTCGTTACTTATTACAAAACATGCAATACATAACAAACTCTACCACTACTGTTACTACTACCACTACTACCACTGCCTTGGCATATTAATGCATCTCACAGTCCTCTCTGCGTTCCTCTTCCATTACCCGAAATGTCGTTCTTCGGTCCATCACATACCACGGTAAACCTTGGAACTGAGCTGGGTAGTAGAAAATACAATCTTGAGCTCTCTCTATCGCCGTATGAAAAGCATACTCTGTTTCCCTCAGCTTGGCCCTCTTGGCTTCAGCTTCACCTTCAGCTCGATTGGCTCGTTGATTAGCCCTCAAGCTTGACTCTTCAGCTCTGGCACGCTTCCTCGACTCCTCCTGGATGTCTTGCTTCAGCTTTGCCAGTTCAAATCGAGCAGCATCTCTCTCGACCTCCATATATATCAGGTTCCACTGTGCATCTCCTAGTTCACTATCCATCTCTTCGATAGTCTCGTCCCGCTGCTGAATAGTCTCCTCGAGATCTCCTACTCGTCCCTGAAGTTCCACATTTCTATCGTAGACTGCCTCGTACATCTCAGCACTAGTAGAGTGAGGTGGGAATTCCTCCTCGGGATCCTCTTCCTCCTCTTCAGACTCGTCCTCGTCCTCATCCTCTTGAATAGGTGTCAGCTCACGCTCCCGACCAGCTACGGTGATCATTGGAGATGGCTCTCTCCTAACCAGCTGCTCCCAGACAATATGTATATCACGGGGCTCTTCCTCTCTAGGCACCTGAGGTACATCCTCTCTAGCCTGACTAGGTTCTCCAACGTTTGACATCCTGACAAAAGAATTTTAAAGTTCATTATTACGTGATAACGAATCGTCACTCTTTGAATACTAAAATGTAAACACATAGACACATAAGGTAGTTTATTATCTTTTACCTATCACATCTACCTTTTCGATCTTACCATAAGGCTACTACCTAAGGTTTTTCCCCACCTAAGGTTTCATAACCTACAGCTTTGATACCAACCTGTGACACCCCCAAATCCGGGTACTTCGTTTCCACGTGATTTGGTGTTCACTTTCTAATATAACCTATATCTATCCAATGAATAATGCAAAATAAACTACAACTTAAATTAAAATAACTAAATCTCCCTTAAAACAAGGGTTACAACCTTCTCAAAATCAATCCCAGGGTTACTCTAACCTTGACATGAATATAATAAAGTGCGGAAATAAAACATAACATTCAATTATTACAATCATTCTCAATAAAATAAAATAAAAACAAGTCTTCACTTGCTTTGCTTTCCCTTGCCCTTACTTATAGACAGAGCATCAGCGTTATCAACCTTAACTGAAATTGTTATTTAATGCAAGAGTGAGCAAACCACAAGCTCACTGGAGTTTAACAATAATATAGACATGAAAGAATATCTTTAAGAAAATCTGAACAACTTAGCTTGCTTCAATAATAAAGAATTGAATAATAATTCTTTATCAATATTAAAATTTGGATATAGAATTTATCTGAGGGTCATAAGACCTTTGAACTCTTGTCCTAGGTTATAAATATTTCTATTTAAACCTTTAACAGTCAATAAGACTATGGACCTTAACTCGTACTTAGGGGGATCAGCCCTTCGTACCATGTATTGTGCACAACCATCTTAACGCTATGCGTAGTAACCCCCCCCCCCCTAGTAAATAGGGTTGTTCAACTCAGTAATTTGAATTCAAGTCCGCACCAAAGAAAGTTTGGTTTGGATAAGCTTACAAGGGTAATTTAGAATTCACGTTCATCAATTAAGGATTAGTTGAATCGACTTCCAATAATTCAAAATAAAAGAATTATGAATTAACATATGCTTTAGAAGTAAACCTAAAGCATTTAAAATAATAATTGGATCTTACTTGAACAATAAGTTAAGACCATTTCAATTAAATAAACAATTGTCCAATACTGAAATGGAAAGGACATTCTCAACAATGAATATATGAATTCAAGAGATCATATAAAATCAATACAAGATTAGGGTTTAGAAAACTTGCGTAAAATTAACGAGTTTAGGGTTTAGAAGACTTGCCTCAAGCGCAAGCTACTTAACACAATTCACGTACTTTAATACTTCCTACACATATATATTCAATCACAATAACCTCAATTAGTTAACATGTAACTAATTCACATAAGTGGTTAACCCTCATGGTTAACTCACTCTAATAATAATAATCAACTATCACATAGTTAATTAAATCAATTATGTATTTAACTAAATTATAATTAAACAATTATAATTCAAACACTTAATCAAATTATAATTACTTAAATTATAATTTCCATTTAAATTATAAATAATTATAATCAATTAAACCACATCATGCATTTAATTACACAAATTATAATTAATCATGAAATTATCAATTTATAATCCATAATTAAACATGCATAAATTATAATTTAATTTAACATCTAATTGATTAAAATAAATCAACTTCTATACATTATAATTTCAGAAAAATTATAATTTAAATTAAATATTTACTCTTAATTATAATTAATAAAATTATAATTAAGTAACTTATTTTACAATTAAACAATTATAGTTTATAATTTAAATACCATATTAGTTTTTCAAAACTTCCTTTTTCTCAAATTATAACACATGTTATAGCAACTAGATACATGCTCCTTGTCATAGAATAATTAAACTAAGCTTAGAATTAACACTGCACAAAAACTAAAGTCACTGCCACTGCCCGGGACACGGCGCAGCTGCGCCACCTAGCCTTAACACCGGCGCAGCTGCGCAGGTGCCAAACCTGCGAAAACCCAGCGGCGCAGCTGCGCCGCTTCTACCCTTTACTGTCTGTGCAGCTGCGCCGGCAGCGGACAGAAACAGAGCAGCTTCGCGAATAGTGCAGAGAAAAGCCAATTTGGCTTAATTCTCTACAATAAATTCTCAATTCAGCCAATAATTTTCATATAAAACTTTACAGAAACAAAGTGCAAAGCTTCAAACATATTTTGAACACACTAATACATCAATTAGCAAAATTACAACGCTTAATTTTTACAAAAATTTTAAAAAATACCAATGTCAATGTTCTAGATGAAATTGAACACTGTGAATTTGTTTTAAAACCAATTCTCACAATTCCAATCCCAATCAACTAATTTCTAAACATAATAACATATTCCACAATTAATTTATACAAAAATCAACAATCAACATATATTTTGATTTCTATGAGAAACTTTATTTTTTCCAGACACTTCACTGTGACTTTTGAAAAACATAAATTCTCCATTATATCATATATATATATATATATATATATTCATGAATTAAACAACTAATTAAGTATATCATCACATATAGACATGATATGAACACAATTATATATGAAAACCTATGAACATCATATATACATAGTCACAATTATACAACTTCATGAAAACTCAACTTTTGACAGAGAATAAAATACATGAAACATATGAATTGAGTTCTATAATAATTAGAGATTATAGATAATACCTTTTGTTAATAGATTGAAAGAGAAAGCGATGTGAGTTCAATTCTAACAATTCTTCTTCCCCTTTTCTCTTCTCTGCTCTTCCTTTTCTCTGCTTCTCTTTTCTTCTTAGTTCTTAGTTTAAACTTAGGAAAAACTAACGTAGTTTAGATATATTATAACTGATATAATATACGTATACTAATGATATATATGTAACTGCTAATTACTTAATATATATAATAAATACATTTATTATGTAAGTTACAAAAATTCAAAAGCCAACTTGGCTTGTTTGGCTACAAGAAAATTAGAAACTAGTTTTACTTACTTAGGCATGGTTTAGGTAAATTAGGTTTAAGCTAGTGTAAGGGCCCTGTTTGGCAATAATTTTTAAAACAAAAGCAAGGGCCTTGTTTGGTAAAAATTATTTAAAATTCTTTTCCTTTTTATTTTAACAAATCATTTAACACATACTTTAATGTCATATTTTAATCAATTAAATATTAATCAACTAATTTAATCAATTAAAATCTAACATCAATTAATCACATAAAATTTGCCACATAATTATAATTACTCGCTAATTATAACTCATGTAACACTTCATCACATCTAATTTAATTCTCTCAATTAAATTACAACTAAAAATAAAAATTAATATACATTAATTAAATTAAATATTGCACATTCATTTAATTAATAGATACCCTTAATTAAATAACTCCATAAATCACATAATTTATTTATTTATCTTAATAAATAAATCACATAAAATATTTATTTAATTCAATAAATATTTAAAATTAAATATAAAATCACAATCGTTACATTTACGTTATCTCCATATACTCATATAAGTATGTTAAACCCATTAGTATGCTTGTTTAAGCCATATCAAACAATCAATACTTAACAGAATTAAGCAGGATGCAGAAAACTGGACACAGAGGCCGGCGCAGCTGCGTTGCGCCCCAGTGTATTACCGGCGCAGCTGCGCCACGTCTGGTTCAGGCCAAGAATAGCCTGCTTCGGCAGGATTCCAACCCAAACACATAAACTCAATATGAATTCGTTTAAAATCAGTCACATTGTCTCACTAACAGGTATATTGGCTTATATAACAACCAATTAACATTATCAAATCACAAAATCATTAATTCCAACTAAAATCAAGAATTCGAAGTTTACAGAAATTTGCAAAAATCAAAAATGAAGAACATGGAAATTGTAATATACCTCTGCTATGCAAATGAACTGCTGCTAAACTCAGAATGCTCACACTGTTATATGTATATGCTCTCCCTCTCAACACTTAGCAAAATCTCAGCAAAGAAAAATGGAGAAGGATGAGATCAATTTATAGAAAATACATTAACCAGACAATGTTTTTCCCTCTCAAACTAAACCAACGGAAATGTGGATTGTATGGAGGTTAAGGAGAGGTTGGTGAATAGTTATTGAAGCTCATCATCAGAACCACTCCCTTGTTCATCATGATAGCTAATCTATGTTGCTGAGTTTAAGGAATATAGGAGAGTAGCTTCATGATGCATTCACGTGTGCAAAGATTGAGACTATTAATATAGGACAAGCAAAGAAATCTCAGCATTTTAATATTATACACAATACTTAGTTTATACACTTATGTATTATATACATAGACTATCACATATATATATGCTATATATTTAGATTATAATCAAAGTTACAATGTAATCCCAATAATACTACTATGTAATTCATATAATGTAGTAAATGTAATTTACACACATATAATCCATGTACGTTTTATCTTACCGGTATAATTTACTCGGATGTTATCACATTATTAAATTCTACAATCAATAATTGATTATAATATATTCATATTATTTTAATGTATACTTACATACATATTGTCACATAGGTATTAATCATATAGCTCACATAGTTTAATAAATCCCAATACCTGGTCCATATATATAGTATAGTCACATAAATATTGCACCACACTATATAATATAGTTGTATTCCATATACTTTATATTATTAATTATTCCAAGCTTGTATATAACAATCAATATAATTTTATTATATTAATAACTTACTTTTTTGCTTTATTATTCATAATGTCAAATAAATAAATTGTTTATCTTATCGATTAATTAACAATAATATTAATTAATCCACTCCTTGCCAATTAATGAAATTATTAATTTTCACAACAATAGCTCATTTATCACACACAGTATATAAATATAAATCTTATTATATTTATAGACACGTTGCTCATTATTATTATTATATTTCTTGTAATAATAATAATCACATATTAATTATTATTACTAATTTATAACAATTAATTAATATTCTATAATAAAAATTAAAAATTAATATAGATTAATTGTTCACTTAATAATTTCTTCGTTAATTAATATCATTATTAATATTTTCCATCACTGTGCCACACAAGGCTTTCAACGAGTTTATCGCAAACTCCATATATTCTCAATTTATTCAATTATTCAATTTAATATAATTGAGTTAACTCACAATTCATTTATATTCAAAAAAATATTCATTTTCATTAATATATACATTTAATAATATATGGAAATTCTCGTCTATTACAGACCCCAACGAAGACATCGGTAGTACCCAATGGTATAATCCATTGACATTGACCCCAACGAAGGCATCGGCAGTACTCGATGGTTTAATCCGTTAGTATTGACCCCAACGAAGGCATCGACAGTACCCGATGACAACATTATAACAATCATCATCCCCAGTAGATGGGAGCGATCCTTTTAAAATCTAACACTTGTATATATCATTACATACTTCGCACATGACATTTCATCATTGGATATATCTTATCATGTATCAAGTGCCTATTAATCTTTGTCGTGTTCATTCCATTAAATTGCATAAACATGACAAAGAGGGCATATGCAGACACTCGAAATATCGCTTTCCTTGGACTAACCTTGCAGGAGGGTAAAAACGTTATTTCACCTTAGAGGCAACCCCTAGGGAGGGCATGAAAGTAGTATGCGCACAAGCCAATCATATTTGATATGATGAAGCATATATTTTATAACAATCTTATTCATTTATTAATAATAGAATTCATTTAATAAAGGCTTTTAATTTATATACATGGTGCTGTTATATTAAATGTGATAAACTCATAGTTTTAAGCAATGCTTTTAAAATCATGATGATGATCATACTAATGAGATCTAAATTCTTAGATAGCTTAAAACTAAAATAGTTCACAATCGTTGGATTACTAAAAAAGGGATTAGTGAATCCGGATAGATTGGTACATACGTTGCTCGCTCTTATGAAGAGGATGATTGATCTCATAATCATTTATGTGGAGACACTAAAGCAAGTATATAGGTGCTTATTGGAGAATAAGTTCACTGAACGTGACTCACTAAGGAATACCTAATGGAGTTTTACTTGTCAGTCAATAGAAATTCCTCACGTGATAATAGTCCAAGTGATCCTTAGACTTGAGATCATCATAGTATCTTGTGTATGATTAGTTATACTTTGACATGTCCCTTAAGACCCTTAGTGTATATCAAAGGGTATGCTTGGGTATAATAAGTTGTCTATGGAGATAATTAATGATCAACAAAAAATCTACCGCTTCTAGTAAAAGGAGAGAATGTCCTATGTGATTCGATAAATGACAAGAATCCTTGGCCAAGGTAGAATGAAATTAGAAAAGAGTTTCTAATTTGCATTATTTGGAGTTGTGCATTTGAGAATCGAAATACATATAATTAAATAAAATAAGACTTGACAGTAATTTCATGTCTTATATTTAATTGGGACATTGTATGGTAAAAGGATTGAATTGTACGATAACTATTTACTCAAAAGGTTCTTTTATGATTAATGTTGAAATCTGTGATGCCCCCAAATCCAGGTACCTTCAAACCCTGGATATGGTGCTACACGGTACTATTGTCTACTCATACATTCAATTGAATACTTCAACAACCTGCATAAGTTTGCTAAACATTCCATTACAATAATTCATTCCCAAGTTCTTATTAACCTTTACATACGTTCATTGTCATAATATCATTCGTTACAACAAAAATACTATGCTATTACAAGGATAGCTAAGTATCCATCTTGGACTTGCCCTTGTCCTTACCGGATCCTTCGGTCCGAAAGCTCCTAGCTGAAACATATGATTTCAAGCAAGAATAAGCATAACTAGCTCAGCAAGTTTATCATTTTACTATACAACCACAAAATCAATAATCATATGTCTTCATCTTTCATAACTGTACAATAGTTATGAAATAGTAGGAATAATCAAAATAGTGTTTTGAATTCCTTTAAAATAATCCTTAAGGACATATAGTCACTTAAGCATCTGAGTTGGTCAAAGACCATGAACATTCTTTTCCATTTCCATTCATAAAAGGAAAACCCGGTACAAAGACCGTAAGCCCGATATATCTTACGAGCACGTCCAGGTGATCAGCCTGTAGTACTCTGCGTTGATCAACACTCCATCCTTAAATGTTTTCACGTTTAAGCTTTTTGGCAACTCCTAGTGCCCGTCGAATTAACGACGTTAAAAACCTTTGTTTATTCATATTCTGGTTTAACTATGAATCTGTACCAAAGCAATTGGCATAGGATAGCTGTGATAACCCGAGAATTTAGATTATTAATAAAAATCTTAATTTGATTAAATAAAGATTTAATAATAAGACCTAGACTGGGAAATAAAATATTGAATAAGAATTCTGCGAAGGATTGTATGGAATTGAAAATTTTTGTGAAGAACTTATAGGGTTAAGTGTATGAGTGTATATGATTCTGTGTATACTGATTATGTGTGTACAGTATGTGGTTAAAGGTCAAGTGTTGAATCAGATAAGTGTAACATTAGCAAACCCTAATGTTATAATAAGAACATCAATGTTCAGCGAAGAAACCCTAACGATTGGTTAGAAACCCTAATTCCAGTTCTAAAAACCCTAATTTCAGTTCCGAGAATCCTAAACCCTAATCGAGAATCTCAAAACCCTAATTTGGGAGCTCAAAAGCTAAGTATAAAACCCTAAGGGGTAAGATTTATGGGACATATGTGAAAAGACCAAATTATCCTTCAAATTATAGGGGAAATGACCCAAATACCCTTAGTAGGTGCGAAATGACTAAAATGCCCTTTTACTTAAACTTTAAGTAAAAGATATACAAAATCTTGTGAGACACCATTTGATGTAAGAACCCAAATTTTATAAATAAAGATTTAATTTTCTTTATATATTGTTTTAAGTAGTAAGGTGTTGTCATGATAAATGTGGTAAGTTATGGAAAAAAATGTGCACATTTTTCAAGTTAACAAGTGGTAATAAAATATTCATTATTGTCGGGAAATATTCGTTTGGTCATGGAATATTCTTGTTATCGGGGAATATTCGCACGACGGCGCAGCCATTTGTGGGCCCCATAACGGAATAACTGTCGGATGAAGAAAATGACAAGAATGAGTTTTCTAAAAATAACGACATAGTTGTTACCGTTAAAACTGTTAAAATACCCTGGTGGTTAAAGTACAGGAATACGCGATTTTGTACAGTAGCACACGGTATTGCACAGTAATTCTAATTATTGATTCTTACGTGAGAAGTCACTACTCAATAATTGTTACAATAATTACTATTCAATATTTTATATTATTAATTCAATAATTGCTACATTGATAATTGCATAAAATTTTATTAATTCAATAATTGTCATTGCACAGTATTTCAAATTATCAAATCAATAATTCATATTATTTGAATAATATTGTTAGATAATATTATTGGCAATGTCTAAGGAAGTTCTGTCGAGAAAAGGGGTTAGGTTAATCTAATTGCGCACCCGTAAGGAAAAATTCTTATCGGAAAGCCCCCTCTTTTCTGGGAACGACCTGATTGTCAATATTCTAAGTTCTGTAATATTATTTGTGAATAATTAATTATTGATTTATATGATAAGAAATATTTATTTTTGTGAATATAAAAGAAAGAATTAGTGCTGAGGTATTTTTATTGGTATTGGTTGTTAATATTGTGAATTATAATATTAATGATGAATAAATGTTATTAAAAATATGTTTGGTGAAGCCAAGTGAATTGAGATAAATAGAGGGATTTTTTATGAAGTATTTGTTGTAAGTTTGGCTTATTATATGGACCCCCACTTACCCATTTTTCAAAATTATCAGTAGAAGGTTATCTCAGTTTTGTTTTATTATATATATATATATATATAAAAGTAACGTGCCTGCCGTATAAGGCAGGTCACATATATATATATATATATATATATATATATATATATATTATATAAAGTTTTTATTTTATTAGAATATTTTATTGCACAGTGACTGCATAGTAAAATCAGAAAATCAGTTTTTCCTCCGCCGAATTCATCCGTGAGTTTTCTAAACTGTGCACCTGTGATTATTTTCTAAATAGTATCCTTCCATTTTCCTATAAATAGGATGCTTAGTTTAGAAATGAAAATCACACCAGAATCAAAAAAATTTCTCTCTATAATATCGAGCGTATTTCTTGTGAGTATTTAGATACTTTGAGTGTTGATAACAGTGCAAGTTTTTGTCCACATAATATTCGATATACCAGTCAGAAATACTCTCCTGTTATGGTAAGGGGTATTATTTATTCATATTCGTAAGAGATATTATTTTTCGTATTCATAAGGAATATTATTCTCGTTCAATATCCGTAAGGAATATCATTTTCGTTCAATATTCGTAAGGAATATTGTCTTCGTTCAATATTTGTAAGGAATATTATTTTCATTCAATATTCGTAAGGGATGTTATTTTCTTTCGTAAATGATGTTATTCTTTTCAATATCATTATACCAAAATATTGGCATGAATTTTATTATGAAATTCTTACTTTTTCCGTCGGGGTTACTATTTACATATACGGCACTATTCACGTATACGACACTATTCACGAAAAATTTTTTTTTTTTTATTTGTCCAAGTTGGCTATTATAGGTCTTATCTTTGATTGGATCCAAGTTTTGAGCTTTATTCTTGAATTTTTCTTCACAAAGTATTATTATGAAGTATTTTTGAATTTGGATAAACTAAAATACGAATCCTTAATCTCTGTCCTTTATCTCGCTAGATTCGTTCTTTAAAATGTTTTTCATCATCCTCAGTCCTAAATGGTGATATAACTAAATATCTTTGGCCTGTAGTGCAAAGATGAATGATTATTTGATGAATATCTTTGGCCTGTAGTGCAAAGATGATTGATTACCTAATGAATATCTTTGGCCCGTAGTGCAAAGATGGACAGGTGTTGAGATGAACATGACCAACTGGTGATACAAATGAATATTTTTGGCCCGTAGTGCAAAGATGAATATTTGATTCGAGATATATATTGATTGATGTTACATGGATAAAATATTGATGATGGACTATTAAATTACAGAAGATAATAGACTTCATTCTCTACTTAACTCTTCTAATGAATTGTTATTTTTGCTGTGAATATTGATCTAAAACTTGTTGTCCATAATATTTTATTTGATTTATTAAAGACTAACGATAACTTGTTTTTCATTATCTTAGTCATAATATTCTTTACTAGGCTAGTTGAGCTCACCCTTTTCATCTATTGTCCTCTTCAGGGAATGAGAATGTTGCGGGAACTAGTCGGAGAACAGTGTAATGGTCAGACTAGAGCAGTAGTAGCTCTCACTATTTTTGTAAAATAGTGTGATAATAATTATTAAGGACTGAATTTGAATGTTTATATTTCGTATTATATACAATTTGTATTGAAACTCATAGTTGTATGGTCGTATTTCTCACGATCTTTTGTTGTAAAAGATTTATATTTGAAATTTTGTACCATGTATTTGGCAACTCAGAATGGGTTGGTATTGAACCTATTTTTGGGGCATCACAGTTGGTATCAGAGCTTAGGGATATGATCTCTGGCGGAGATCGGGGAATGAAACTAGGAGGGGAGAGACGAGTAAATCCTTCACTAGTGTGTCCTACCTAAGCTTAATTATTATTTAATTGGTCGGTTGGAACA
This sequence comes from Panax stipuleanatus, assembly GCA_020205555.1. Lineage (NCBI taxonomy): Eukaryota > Viridiplantae > Streptophyta > Magnoliopsida > Apiales > Araliaceae > Panax > Panax stipuleanatus. The sequence continues at coordinate 100,241,687 of CM035125.1, forward strand.
TAGGGTTAATATGTGATATGTTAATTTGTTTGATTAACCCTTGTTTTGTGGCAGTATTTGAGAATGGCAGCTGAAAATCTAAATAATGGAGTAAATGAGACCGTTGAGACACCTTTAATCACCAACCAGGAGAACGTGCAACAGGAAGGCAATAATTCTCCTGTAAATAATGCCACCGATCAGACGATATACGATGGGATATTTAGAAGCTTTTTGTAGTTCATGCAAAACCAGATGAGGGAGACTCGTGTTCATAATACAGGTGGAAATAACAACTCACGGCTTGTCACTGCCAAGCAGTTCAAAGAGTTAGGACCACCAGAGTTTCAGGGAAAGCCAGATCCAGTCAAGGCAGAAAATTGAATTAAATAAATTACCAAGATATTTGATGTCTTGGGATGCACGGAGGAACAGAAGGTTCCATTCGCCACGTTTATGTTCCGTGGAGAGGCAGATTACTGGTGGGAATCTGTGAAGTGTACCCAGCCTGCCGCACTCAAGATATCATGGGAGGCATTCCAAAAACTGTTCAATGACAAGTACTTTCCAGAAAGTATTCGTCACATGAAAGAGGTAGAGTTTATCAGACTGGAATAGAACAACATGACGGTGTCCCAGTACGAGACTAAGTTTGTGGAGTTATCCCAGTTTGCACCTCATTTGGTGGAGAATGAGGAACATATGACGCTAGATGTTTCTAAGAGGTTTGAAACCAAAAATTCATTTCTCTATATTTGGATGTGGTGAACAGGGCCCAATTGTTAGAACGAGATAATGATTATGTTCAACCAAGGGACAACAACCAAGGTCATATCGGTGGCAGCAGTCATCAGAACAATGACAACCAGCGGGGAAGAAAGTATCATGACAGAAGTGGTAACCACTCCAGTGGTAATCGTGGTCATGATAATAGAAGAAGTGAGTCGGGGGGAGATTTCAAGAAGAGAAGGTACAACAATGAGAATGTGAAAACGACGACAGTAGCACCAGCATCAACTGTTTCTAGGGGAGGAGAACGACCACCAGTCGTATGCTATAAATGCGGGCAAGAGGGACATATCAGTCCCAACTGCACACAGCAATCCAAGGTGTGCTATAACTGTGGAAAGGAAGGTCATATTGCTCGAGTGTGTCCTGTAGCGAAACCAAGTCCAGCGGGGATGGTAACTCCAAAGGCCGTCCAAAACAAGTCAAAGTCAGTGGTTCCTGGAAGAGCATTTGTCGTGACTGCCCAAACCGCAAGGAAGCCGAACAAGGTGATCACGGGTAAGCTAATCATAAACTCTTGCGAAGTTTACACCTTATTAGATACCGGTGCTACCCATTCTTTTATTTCACCTGCTTGTGCTCAATGTTTGAACTTGACTCCTGAGAAATTAGACTTTGACTTATCTGTTGAAACTCCGTTGGGAGAAACCTTAGTTACATCCACGATTTACAAATCTTGCTTGATTCAATTGGTACCCTCACCCTACCTGTTGATCTTATATCTTTGAAAATATTTACATTTTATGTGATTTTAGGAATTGACTGGTTAACCACTTATCATGCCAAAATTGATTGTTTTCGTAGGGTTGTTAGTTTTCATATTCTTAACCAACCTGTTGTGCGAATTCAAACAACCAAACCACTAAAATCAATCAATGTCATTTCAAGTCATAAAGCTATTCATTTATTAAAAAACGGATGTCAAGCTTTCTTAGCTAATGTCACTGATTTAAATCAGAATACGTCAGGTTTGAATGATATTTCTGTTGTTAATGAGTTTCCCGATGTATTTCCCAAAGAACTTCCCGGTCTACCCCCAGAACGTGAAGTTGAATTCTTTATTGACCTTGAGCCCAGTACAAAACTCATTTCTAAAACCCTATATCAAATGGCTCCTATTGAACTTCAGGAGTTAAAGGTCCAACTACAGGAGTTGTTAGACATCGATTTTATACATCCTAGTACGTGTCCTTGGGGTGCTCCTGTTCTATTCGTAAAGAAGAAAGACGGGAGTATGCGACTTTGTATTGACTATCGGGAGTTTAACCATGTCACCATCAAGAATAGGTATCCATTACCTCGCATTGATGACCTGTTCAACCAGTTGCAAGGAGCACAATTCTTTTCAAAGATTGATCTTCGTTCTGGATATCATCAGTTGAAGATTAAAACTGAGGATATTTCGAAGACTGCTTTCAAAACTCGATACGGGCATTATGAATTCTTAGTCATGTCTTTTGGATTGACTAATGCTCCTACTGCTTTTATGGATATGATGAACCGTGTATTCAAAGAATATTTGGATCAGTTCATGGTTATCTTTATTAATGACATCCTCATCTATTCCAAAAGCCGTGAAGATCATGAGCACCACTTGAAGCTGGTACTTCAAAGGCTTCGTGAAAACAAACTATATGCCAAGCTGAAGAAATGCGAGTTCTGGCTTGAGGAGGTAGCATTCCTTGGGCATGTGGTATCAAAACGTGGAGTATTTGTTGACCCGGCGAAGATTGAAGTAATACAAAGTTTGGAGCAACCGAAGTCGGTGATCGAAGTACGTAGCTTTCTTGGTTTAGCTTGTTATTATCGGAGATTCGTGGAAGGTTTTTCTCGAATTGCTACTCCATTAACTCAGCTGACTCGAAAAGATACAAAATTCGTATGGAACGAGGAATGCGAAAAGAGCTTCTAAGAGCTCAAGAGGAGACTCAGTTCAGCACCTGTTTTGATGATACCATCTGGTTCGGATGGATTTGTCATCTACAGCAATGCTTCGGGCAAAGGGTTAGGATGTGTTCTTATACAACATGGGAAAGTCATAGCCTATGCCTCACGACAACTCAAAGAATATGAGAAAAATTATCCTACTCATGATCTAGAGTTGGCAGCAGTCGTTTTCGCGTTGAAGATCTGGAGACACTACCTATATGGAGAGAAAGTGGAGATATATACGAATCATAAGAGCCTTAAATATTTCTTCACTCAAAAGGAATTCAACATGAGACAACGACGTTGGCTTGAGCTGTTGAAAGATTAAGACCATACCATCCAATACCATCCTGGAAAAGTGAACGTGGTAGATGACGCGTTGAGTAGAAGATCATATGCGGGAACGAGTGCGATGATGTCAAGTATATGTGTAGAACTAGCTTTAATTGATAAAGTTAAAGTTGCTCAACCTACAGACCCGGAGCTCATGAAGATGAAGAAGAAGGTGCATGAAGGTGCTATTCCAGAAGCAAGAATCGATGAAGAAGGAACATTTCGAGTCAACTCCAGACTTTGTGTTCCTAACGATCCTGAGTTGAAGTATACAATCATGATGGAGGCACACAACACACCGTTTGCAATCCATCCTGGGAGTACCAAAATGTATCGTGATCTTCGACATACATTTTGGTGGAGCAATATGAAAAGAGAGATCGCGGAGTTCATCTCGAGGTGTAGGTTATAGAATGAGGAATGTATAAACAAATTATGTTTATATCTTCCGCAGAAGTTATAGAAATGATGTATCGTAATGTACCAGGTTCGAGGTTCTGGGGACCCGGATTTGGGGGCGCTACAGTTGGTATTAGAGCTGTAGGTTATAAACCTTAGGTAAGGTTATCTTAGGCTATAACCGCAGGGATGAGGATAGGAATAAACTCAAATAGAGTTTAAGTTCTAAGCGATGAATTTGGGCAAGGTATTAATAAGTTAATAAGATTCAAAGAAGAATCATGACAAGTAATAAAGATCCAGAGTTACCTAACTCTGATAATAAAGATGAACAGTAGTAATGAATAGATAGAGTCTAAAAGACTAAAGGTATAAAGGAAAAGAAGATCGTAAAACAAAACGATCATAACATAGAAAAAAATCTTAATATAATACGATTATAATATGAGATCACAATGTGATCTGATGAGGTCATAAGAGGACAGATGATCAATCAAATGATTAAAAACTTTATAGCAGAATTGCTATACGAATAGGGTACTATGAAATTATACTATTAAAACTCAGAAAAGAGTTGTGAATTGTAGATACGAATTAAATGAAATTCGTATCGAGTATTGATGGAGCTAAGATTAAGTGGGATTTCAATTGAGGACTCATGTGATAGCTGAGTTGTACAAACCTTTGTATGGGCGGGGGTTTTGTGCTTGGTCTAACGACTACTTAGTTTATCATTTTGATAATCATTGAAATGTCGGTGTCGCGCTATTCGCTATATGTACGATGAGAAGGTGATTCTTTTTTTATGTGTATAACGGATAGGTAGAGAATATAAGATTAGGTGCGAGTTCTTTAAACTCACACTTATGGTAAGTTCGTGACTCATAATCGTATGGTGGAACCCCTTAGCGAATGGATGACTTTGATCTGACTAGGATAAGTTCCAAAACCCATAAGATTGTGGTAAGTTCCTGAACTCATAACGTGTGGTATGTTTGATGAACTATACGGGGGTGTTGGAAAATTATGAATGAAGGATTGAGGATAATAGAAATAGATAGAATTATTAAGCAATCGATCATTAGAAAAATTGATGTTAATGGTGGAAGCATAGGTATTCCAAATCTTCTAGCTATGCTAGACTTCTAAATTTTTGACATCAAGCTAAATTTGCACTGATGCGCCTTTAAAAATATAAATGAATTTTTTGTTATCAGCAACATATGGTTACAATTATGTAGAAGTGGGCTTCGTACCACTGACACATTGTTACTTGTTGTGGCATAATAACACCAAAAATGAATTTTTGGTTATCTTCAAAACATGGTTACAATTGTGTATGTGTGGACTTCGGGACCCTGACACATCGTTACCTGTTGCGATATGATAATTTCAAAAATGATTTTCAAAGATTTTTGAACCGTTTAACAGAAAAGTCTATGCTAATTATTTCGGCTAGACAAAAATAATTTAAGATATCAAAATATATTTTATTTATCATCAATGCATCATGGAACCTGATGCAAGGATGATAAAAATGATGGAGTTATTAATACAGTATTGCCTAGTGTTGGATGTGATCTAAAGATCGTCAGCCCACTATGGTATATTATTGTATGACAAAGTCACAAAAATGATGGAATCTAAAATGGACTGTAAATACAGTGTGGTATCATGACGTCATAAAATGATTTTCAAAATTTTAAAGAAAAGTCAAGTGTCAATTAAATTTGGCTAGACACATGTTTTGATTGATATTGAAATTATTGGTATATGTCTAAAGCTGTTTGATTCAGCTAGACAATGTTTATGAAAAATCAAATATCTCTTTGAGAACTTATCCCGAACCATATTGTTTTGATTCGAAATCCAGGCTGAGTATGAACATCCCTAAATTAGGAAATATTTTTGCGCCAAAGGCGGTGATGATGAACGTGAATGTCGTTCAAATTGGGCCGAATGACAGTGATGTAGCATCTGATCAATGCAGGGCATACGAGCTGATCACCTAATGTGTCCGTAAGTCCAGAGCGGTTTGCAAATGAATTTCTGTTTAAACCTTTTTGAAATTAAAAAATAAAAGTTCATGATCACTAAGCATTATTTGAAAAGTTTTTAACTCCTTGGGGAGAAGTCTGGGTAGAATGTGATGATAGAATAATTCCTCATAGAAGGAAGCCATGTGTACTCATTAAATAAGAATGAAATTAAATAAAGGTTAAGTTGAAAACTTAGTTTTGGTTAATTGAAGGAGTAGGGATTAGTAGGCTGTAATTTTTAGGACGAAATTCTTAGAAGAAGGGGTGAATGTGACAACCCGAGAATTTATAAAATCTTAAATGATTAAAATAAAGGTTAAATAATAAGACCTAGACTGGAAATAGAGTATGGATTTACAAATTTTAAGAAAGAACCTAAATGGTTTATTATTTGATTGAGAATAGAGGAATTATGGGTTACAAATTTCTAAACTCTAGAGATGAATCTATATGTGTTTGATGAAATATTAAGAATAAGGTACTACGATACCTATAAAGTTCAGTGACCTAATATACAAATTAGGTATATGAATTATGTGTATGGTTATGTGAGTGTGAGTGTTTATAACTCATTAAGCCAATTATGGCTATTTAGTTAATAAACTAATAGAATCTGTGAGGACTTTTGTGAATTGGGTGTACGATTAAATAAATATACATTATATATTGTGTAAACATTTATTTTGTGTATAAAGATAATTAAGAATATGTAAATATCAAAAATGTTGAGCATTGTTTCTAGTGAGAATAGATTTAATGGACTAAGATGATTTTGTGGCCCAAGGAATTAAATAAATAGCCCAATTGTTTAATTAAGCATTGGACTTGTAGCTAATTTGATTTAATAGCAATTAAGTTATTAAGCTAGCCCATTATATATGTATGAGATATATATTATGATAGCCCAATTTATTTATGGGTGGAAGCCCAAGGTTAATTTTATTATTAAGCAAACAAGAATAAGGTGCAAGCCCAAAAAGAAATAAAATGGCCCAAGTCTTGGCCCAATTAGAGAGGTGCATGTTGGGCATTTACTTAACTAATTAAAGTATTAAAAAGCATAAATAAAACAAAAGAGGAATGGATTAGAAGGACAACATGGCCGGTCATGATAAGGAGGAGAAGGAGGGGATGTATGTAATCATTGTTTACTTTATTAGGTGAACAACTCTCAACTACTCCCTTAGGTGTCAAGCCTTCCTTTCAGCAACTCAATTGTCCAAAAGTGCAAGCAACCATATAATCATATGGAGAGAGAAGAGCAAGAGAAGTTGGTGGATGTAAATAGATATAGAACATATATCTATATACAAATGACTAACACCCACAAACCAATTCTCTTTTCATTCTCTTACTTCCAAGCTTAAGAAAACAAAATAAGGAAGAGAGAGAGAGGGGGACGGTGGGGAGAGAAAGAGAAAAGAAAGGGGATTTGATCTTCAAATCACCCAAGATCAACATCTAGTTTGGAAGAACAATGAAGGCTAGCAAGAAATCAAAGGTATAAACAACTTTTTATCAAAGTTATTTTTAATTATTTTTAGTTGTTTGAATCAAAACATGGATCTATGGTTCAAAACTCCAAAACTATGGATCTATATGTATATAAGTGTTATATATTTATATCTAGCACTTTCAAGTGTTAAAAGTTAGATCAAAAGCAAGAAAAATAAAACTATGTTTTAAAAGATAGAAAATTTTGATTTTTCTAGCCTAAACTATGTTTTGCTTGGATTTGGTGAAGGTTTGATGTAATAGATCATGGATCATGATAGATCCATGAGTATAAGGTGTATTAGTATGTGTTGTGATAGTTTATGATGGCGAATGTTTGATAAATCAATAGATCATGAAAGTTTTCTTACAAAATACAAAGATTAGAAAATCAAATTTTTGAGAAAACGTAACATTAAATTCAAATGACCATATCTCCTAGTGTATTTTGAATTTTTGAGTGTGGTAAATTTTTGAACTTAGATCTATAAGGCTTCTAACCTTTCGAAGTGGAATCACTAAAAAAGGAGTTGTAGATTTCTGTCTAGACAGTTTTTAGCAAAGGACGCAAAATCTGAAAATGAATAAAAGTAGGCTGTCCGGATTTTTGAAGGGTAGTTTTGTCCACTTATTTTATGAAATAAATTCCGGCCTTCTGGGACATGAAAATATATGGGATATATGGGATAAAGTATCTTGTGTCCAAAAATAAACTCATTCCGACTTAAATTGAGCAAGTTATGACCATTTCAATATTTACATTTTCTCGATAAAAATCGCTATAACTGGAGTTGTATAACTCCGATGAACACGAAATTTAAACTGGAGGCTCACGTTAACATGTATAAGATCCCTCCAAGAGTTGAGAATTTTTGGAGTTAAGCATGATGTCGAAAATTTCTTAAAGAATTATCTAGAAATGGATTTTTGAAAAATACTTAAGGAAATTGAAAAATTTTTGAAAAATTATTTTTATGTATGAAATACATGTATTTATGTATGGACAAAAGATAAAAAAATAATAATATGATTAGATTAAAAAAAAGGAATCCAGCTTGCTGGATTGGCCATCAGGTTGCTGGATTGCAATCTGGTTTGCTGGATTGGCCATCAATTTGCTAGATGAGATGTTTAGACAATCCAGGATGCTGGATTGGTCTATTTGGATAATCCAGGTTACTGTATTGGATGTCAGTTTGAATCCAGGTTGCTGGATTGTGGGATTGTGTGAATCCAGGTTGCTGAATTATAGTTCAGTTTGAATCCAGGTTATTGGATTAGTTATATCAGATTTGTTATGTTGGGAAACAACAAGTTATTTGAATCTAGGTTGCTGGATTAGGTATTCGACTTACTAGATTATAAAGAAAGACTTATAAAATGAAAAACTAAGTGTTAATTCACAAGTTATATGATACAGTAGTGTTAAGTCTAAGGTAGTACAATCGTACTCTTTAATGGTTGTTGTATAGTAGCTGGGCTAAACAACTCCTTTATATGGGGAAGGGATCTACGAATTAATAACTGATCTAACTAACTGTGAAAACAGTGTAGACAAGACGAAAGCTAATTTGTTAGTTATTTATGGGAAACCACTCAGTATACTATATTGAATATTATTAAAGACTCGATGTGTGCTAGGTTTAGACTTGTGTATGAATAGTGTTAAGGTTATCTAATATTGGACTATGTGTTTAAATGTTAGATAGTTTACTTATAAGGTATGTTATGCTAATTGAAAGATCAATCTTATAACTGATAAGTCTTTTTAATAAAGCGATTAAATAAGATTGCGTAGCAGTAATCAACGATACAGGCAAGTTCCTAAACCATACTTTTATTGAGCAAGTTTCCTAACTCGAACTTGAGTTTTTATTGTAAAGCATGTTCATGAATAATTATTGTTGATTATTCACATCTATACTGATTATTGATTCGCACGTTGTGCATATTGTATATATTCATCAGGTATGAAAGGCTAATCACCTTCAATACCATATTGTTCAGTTGAATTTATTCATGTTCATTGTTGGCTATTTCAGCATTATTGATTCATGTTCTTTCACAATTCTCATATTGTTGAAAGTTTGTCAGCTTATTATTCTTTTCAATCATGATATATCTTCATTTGAACTTAAACTTGTTGGGCAAACTTGTTGCTCACCCTTGCTATATCATGATAAACATTTCAGATTTAGAAGAAACTTCAGACACAGTCAAAGACAAATACAAGTTCCGGGATTGAATTATTGTATGGTTAAATGATATTTGTATTAGAGCAATAGGGCACTGTATGTCGTGTAGAATATGAATGTGTGTTAAGTTAAGGTTTCAAACCTTGGGGATTATATGTAAAGTTTAATGTATAAACAAATTATGTTTATATTTTCCGCAGAAGTTATAAAAATGATGTATCGTAACGTATCAGGTCCGAGGTTCTGGGGACCCGAATTTAGGTGTGTCACACCGAGTCTTGTGTTTTATTGATTATTAGGAATATATGATAATGTGTTTAGGTTATTTTATAACTATAATTAACAAAAGTTAATGTGATGATATTATTCTAATTGGGAGATCAGTATTATCAATATTAGGTCTTTAGACGAAGCTAAATAGATTGCGTAGCAGTAGCCGATTATACAGGAAAGTTCTTATACTCACTTATTGTGCAAGTTTCTTAACTTGAACTCGAGTTGTTATTGTATTGTATGTTCGTGATTAATCATTGCTGATTACATCACCTCTTTGATTATTGATTCGCACGTTGTGCATATTGCATATGTTCATCAGGTATGAAAGGCTGATCACCTTCATTACCATTTGGTTCAGTTATATTTGTTCATGTTCATTGTTGGCCATTCATTTGTATTATTTCGGTCATTCAGATATGAAAATTTGATTCATGTTCTTTCACAATTATATTATTGTTAAAAGTTCGTTAGCTTATTATTCATTCTTTCAATCATGATATATCTTTCCTTGGACTTAAACTTGCTAGGCAAACTTGTTGCTCACCCTTGCTATATCATGATAAACATTGCAGATTAAGACGAATACGTTGGATAAAGGCGAAGGCAAATAACATTGTAAGTCCTTTAGGATTTGAATTTGTGAAATAAGTTAAGGTTATCGACCTTGGAGATTATGTGTAAATGTCAATGTATAAATAATTTATGTTTATATCTTCCGCAATAGTTATAGAATTAGTGTACCAGGTTTGTGGTGATTAGTATCCGGATTTGGGGACGCTACAATAGCATCATTAAGAATACTTTGAAAGATTTATGAAAAATCAATCAAAATACTTTACATATATGTCTAGCTGAATCAAATGGCATCGACTATTCAATAATAGTTCATGCATAGGCAGCTATGCATATTGACACTTGTCCAACATAAAGTGTAGACAAGAGTTTAGAACACTTGCATAACGTAAAGTTAATACAAGAGTTAGGAAACTTGCCTTCACGTCTTTAAACCTTTTAAGTGTAAGCTATTCGGTCTTTACAACCTCTACAAGATATAAACACATAGCATAACAATTATATAATACCCAAGAATTTCTGAATATTATTAAATGAATATATTAATGAAAATGAATATTTATTCGAATATAAATATTTATGTGTTATGAGATGAGTTAATTCAAATGAATTCAAATTGAATATATAATAATTGAGAAAAATGTGGAGTTTATGATCAGCTCGAAGAACGCCTTGTGTGGCGCGATGATGAGAATTATGATTTAATTAATTTAAAGGATGAATGAATTAATAAATGATTAATTAGTGTTATATGGATTTATTATTATTATAAGTGATAACCTATTAGAGAGTGGGATTAAATAAGTGAAGGATTTATTTAATATCATTGTCAATTAATTGATATTATGAGAAATAACTATCAATGAGTAATTAATCGATAACGTGTTGATTTATTATTATTGCGAGTAATAGAATAATAATAAGTAAATTGTTTATAAATATAATAAGAATTATATTTATTTAATTGTTGAGGAATGCGATAATTAATCGTATAATAATGTTAATAATTGTTGTTATGGATAATAACCGGTTAATAAAGTAAATGAATAATTAATATAATGATTACTCAATTAATTGTTATATACATGTATGCGATAATTGAACTTATAATATATAGTGGTGCAATGTAACGCATCAATGTGACTATATTATATATATAAACTATATGTTAAGACTAAATAAATTATATGATTGTATCATGAGGTTATGTGACAATGTGTGTGAGTGAACATTTAATAAGACCTCATGAATATATTATAAACAATTGTTGATTAATGAATACTTCAATAATTTAATATAATTGAAATAATAGAATTAGAATAATGTAATAGGATAATACCCAATTGAATTATATTCGATGTTAACGAAATGTACATGGATTATATATGTGCAAATTATATTTACTACATTGTAATATTGTTCCTCATTAGAAATACATTGTGACTGTGACACCCCCAAATCCGGGTACTTCAATTCCACGGAACTTGGTGTTCACTGTACGAATATCATCTCTCTATCTACCCATAGTAAATGCAAACCATGCAATAAATAGAATAAATCCTCCCCTTATGGGGTTACAACATCTGAGTAATAAATAAAATAAATCCCAGGTCATACTAACCTTAAACATCTGTGCGGAACATAAACAAATAAATAAGTCTTACACAACTCTAATATAAGTCTGAAACATAACAATTAAAATAAACAACAAGTCTTCATCACTTGTTGACTTTGCCTTTGCCTTTGCTAGTAGAAGGCTCGTCGGACCTTTCGTTCTTAACTGCAATGTTATTATTACGCAAGAGTGAGCACGATTGCCCACAAGTATAATAATATGACAACAATATAATAACATGCGAGTAAATCAAAGACATCTGAATAAAGAAACTCAACTTCTGACTCGAGGATAAATAATAGGAATCAAAAGAACATCTGAGGGTCATAAGACCTTGAACTATGTCCTAGGTTGTAAAGTGTTTATACTTTAAACCTTTAACAGTCATAAGACTATGGACTCTACTTCTCGTACTTAGGGGGATCAGCCCTTAGTACCATACTGTGCACAATATCTCAACGCTAAAGCGTAAATAATCCCCTATTAAAGGGTTGTTCATCTCAGTTTTGACATCAGAGTCCGCACCAAAGGAAGTTTGGTTTGGATAAGCTCAATAAGTATTCTAGAATTTAGAACGTACATCAACTATGGACTAGTCGAATAAATAAGGGTTCACTAGTCCTATAAGTTCAGCAATATCATCGATATTCAACTTGAATGGCAAATCTCAAGAGTATACAATCGAATAAGTATTGTATAGCTGAATCATGCTTAAAAAAATAGTAATATCTCATATGAAAATCTCAACTTGAATAAACAAGGATAAGAACTTGCTCAATGTAAAAGTAAGATTTGAGTTTAGGAAACTTGCAAAATATTAAACAAGTTTAAGGATAGGAAACTTGCCTCTTGCACAAGCTACAATTTATAATTCACGCTCTTTATTAAATCCTACATATCAATACGTTCACAATACACATTAATCAATAACTTGATATACGTATCGAATCACACACATCGGTCTTGAGCACGTTATTGGACTATACAATTAACGATTCAAGTCATGTAATTAACTTATTAATTACTCACGTAATATAAGTTATTAACCTCTTATTATATGTTTAATCATGTCTTCATGTTTATTACATTAGGTTCTAATTACGTTTTCTGAACTTGAATAATTAAAATCTCATTTTTGGGAAAAAATACCAAGTGGCGCTGCAGCTCCACCATTTGAACTAAAAATGGCGCTGTAGCTCCACTGGCGCTACAGCTCGGACTTTAAGCTTAAGTCTGGCGCTGCAGCTCCACTGGCGCTGCAGCCCCACTCTTAGGCTTACAGTTGGCGCTGCAGCTCCACTGGCGCTGCAGCCCCACTCTTAGGCTTAAATCTGGCGCTGCAGCTCCACTGGCGCTGCAGCCCCACTCTTAGGCTTAAAGTTGGCGCTGCAGCTCCACACGCCAGTTTCAGAATCTGTAGTTCGCGAATAACATAGAACAGAGCACCCAAAACTTTGCTCAAACAATAAATTAATCATACTCATCAATTCTAGACTTTACAGAAGTATAACCCAACACTTATAGCATGATTTTGACAACTTAAACAACTTAAACAACTAAATTTAAACCCATAAATTCCATGTTTTTGCTATTTTTCAAAGTTTCGTCAATTTTCATGAAATCACACAATACAGATTCGTTATAACACCAAATCAGTCCGTTTAAGTTTCGTTCTTTTTTCTTTTACATGTACAAACATATTAAATTGTCAATTTACAGTTTTACATGCAACTAAGGCATCAAATTTCATACATACAAGCCATTTTTGAATATTTTCACTGTAAACTCAAAACTTTCTTTTTAAACACAATCTAATGGATTAATTCAACCAAAATAGTTTATAAACATCATATAATGATTTATACATACTACCTAACATATATCAATCACTTTCTCATGTATTAGTCACAAAATTCATTTATAGAGAACTGAAACTAATTTTTCTATGAAAACTCAAGAACATGAGAAATAGAGATTATAACTTGGATTCTTACCCTTTGATTCTTGTTTAGATGATAGGAAACTCTTCTTTGATTCTCCAAACCTTCTTCAATCTCACTCTCTCTCAAATATTTCTCTTTTTCTCTCTGTGTTCTCTAACTTTCTTAACTGATGAATGTAATATATGATATATGATATACTACTAATATGATATACGTGTAATTAGAAGTCGTGGGTTATGGGTCGTCAGTTAATCCCACAATGGGTTAACTGGCTCCAACCCCCACTAAGGCTTTGTTTGCTTGCCCCTTTTATTCTTCCTTTCCCATTAATTTAATTAACTTACTATAATATAGTTTAATAATGTCACACTTTTAATTAATCAATAATCCTATTTAAATCAATTAAATAAAATTGCATAATTCCACAATAATTCACATAGTCACATAATTAAAATTCTTATTTATTAATTATGTCAAATCATTAAATCTCTAATTAATTATTAAATTAATTAGAATAACATTATGCTTATTAATTAATATATTAATCAAATAAGCTCAACTAAATACATACTTTGAATATAAAATTCACCACATTAATTTAACTAACGTGACACATATAATTAAATTAATCTACCATAATTTCATTAATTAATTATTTAACTCAATAATTAAATCATTGATATTTATTTAATTCAATAAATATTCACATTAAATTATAAAAATCTTGTTCGTCACATCTTTCCCCCCTTAAAAGGATTCTGTCCTCAGAATCACGGTTCAATTAAAAATTCGTCCCGTTACATTCTCCCCCCTTACAAAGATTCTGTCCCCAGAATCGCATACACATAAATTAAGTACATAAATGTGGGTAATTCTTCATCATATGCTCTTCGAGTTCCCACGTAGCTTCTTCAGCATTGTGGTTCCTCCAAATTACCTTAATAGAAGGTATAACTTTGTTTCTGAGGACTTGTTCTTTCCTGTCAACAATTTGAATAGGAATTTCTTCATAGGATAAGTCTTTTTCAAAATGTAAGGGTTCATATTCAATCACATGCTTGTAATCGGGTTTGTAGGGGCGTAAAACTGAAACATAAAAGACGTTGTGGATATTTTCTAGCGCCGGAGGTAAGGCTACCTCATACGCAACTTCTCCAATCCTTCGTAGTACCTCAAAGGGTCCAATGAACCTCGGGCTCAATTTTTCCTTTTTTCCGAATCTGATCTTCCCTTTCCAGGGAGAGACTTTCAAAAATACAAAGCTACCCGATTCAAACTCAATATTCTTACGGTGTGGATCAGCGTATTTCTTCTGCCTATCCTGAGCGGCTACCAGTCTTGTCCGAATCACTTTGACTATCTCTGCTGTCTGTTGTACCAACTCTGGACCTAGCAATTGTCTCTCGCCAACTTCATCCCAGTATAGCGGAGTTCTGCATTTTCGTCCGTACAACGCTTCGTAAGGCGGCATGCCAATACTAGAGTGGTAACTGTTGTTGTAACCGAATTCCACAAGCGGTAGGTGATCATCCCAATTTCCTTTAAAATCCATGATGCATGCTCTCAACATATCTTCCAATGTCTGGATTGTTCTTTCACTCTGCCCGTCTGTCTGAGGGTGATAAGCCGTACTCATTCTTAACTGTGTCCCCATGCATTCCTAAAGTCGTTTCCAGAAGTTTGATGTGAAGCGCGGATCTCTGTCGGAAACTATTGACACCGGAACTCCGTGCCTCGAAAAAATTTCTTTCACATATAGCCTTGCCAACTGGTCTAAGTTGAACCTGATTTTGATCGGAAGGAAGTGTGCTGATTTCGTCGGTCGATCAACGATAACCCATACTGCGTCGTAGCCTTTCTGAGTCGTCGGAAGGCCAACCACGAAATCCATCGTAATGTGTTCCCATTTCCATTCTGAGATTTCCAGGGGTTGTAGCAAACCACTAGGCCTCTGATGTTCTGCTTTTACTTTCTGACAGGTCAGACACTTTGCAACACACTCAGCAACATCTCGTTTCAAATTTGGCCACCAGAAGTGCTGTCGAAGATCCTGGTACATCTTGGTACTACCGGGGTGAATCGAATACCGTGAGTTATGAGCTTCGCTCAAAATGTCTTCCTTAATCTCTAGCACTGACGGTACCCACACTCTATTCTCAAATCTCAGTAGTCCCTCACTGTCTATCTTGAATCTCGGTTCGGTTCCTTCAGATATCTTTTTCTTAACCTTCTCACATTCTTCGTCCTGAAGTTGAGCTTCCTTAACTTTATCCAATAGGGTTGTACCAGCTTGCATCTGAAATAATTTCTCGTCGATCTCCATCGGATACTTCACTTCCAATTCCAGCTTTTCCATTGCTGAAATTAACTCCTCTTGAGCAGTCAACATCATCAATTTCTCCCGACCCTTTCTGCTTAAGGCATCGGCAACCACATTAGCCTTACCCGGATGGTATAAGATTTCACAGTCATAGTCCTTAATTAACTCCAGCCACCTTCTCTTGCGCATATTCAAGTCCTTATGTGTAAAAATATATTTCAGACTCTTGTGGTCTGTATATATTTCACACTTCTCCCCATAGAGATAGTGTCTCCAAATTTTCAAAGCAAATACCACTGCAGCTAACTCCAAGTCATGGGTCAGATACCCTTTCTCATAGTCTTTCAATTGTCGTGACGCATACGCAATGACCCTGCCGTTTTGCATAAGCACACAGCCAAGTCCTTTATGCGACGCATCACTATAAACCATAAAATTTCCTGTGTCATCCGGAAGGGATAACACAGGTGCAAAACTCAACCTCCTCTTAAGCTCTTGGAAACTTTCCTCACACTTCTCCGTCCAAACGAATTTCACCGATTTTCTAGTCAAATTCGTCAGCAGAGTTGCGATCTTGGAAAAGTCCTGAATGAATCTTTTATAATAACCCGCCAATCCAAGAAAACTCCTCACTTCTGATGGTGTTTTCGGCTGATCCCAGTTCATCACAGCTTCGACTTTAAAGGGATCTACCGAAATTCCGTCCTTGTCGATCACATGTCCAAGAAATTGCACTCTTTCAATCCAGAATTCACATTTCGAAAATTTAGCGTACAACTTCTCTCTTCTCAATACCTCTAATGTTAACTTCAGATGTTCTACATGTTCTTCCTTGGTCTTCGAGTATACCAAAATATCGTCGATAAAGACCACCACGAATTTGTCCAAAAACAGCTTGAACATTCCATTCATTAAGCCCATGAATGCTGCAGGAGCATTCGTTAGACCAAATGACATCACCAGAAATTTATAGTGACCATATCGAGTCCTAAATGCTGTCTTTGGGACATCCTCTGGCCTCACCTTCAGCTGATGATAGCCACTCCTCAAGTCTATCTTTGAAAAGTACCTTGCACCCTTCAATTGGTCAAACAGATCATCGATCCTTGGTAATGGATATCTATTCTTAATTGTGACCTTATTCAGTTCTCTGTAGTCGATGCAAAGCCGCATCGTCCCGTCCTTCTTCTTCACAAACAACACCGGCGCTCCCCACGGCGATACGCTCGGTTGGATGTACTTCTTGTCCAGTAACTCTTGTAGTTGTACCATCAACTCTTTCATCTCTACCGGAGCCATCCGGTATGGTGGCTTCGATATTGGGGCCGTCCCTGACGCCAAATCGATCACAAACTCAACCTCCTTGTCTGGCGGAAGTCCTGGTAGATCATCAGGAAATACGTCAATGAAGTCCCTCACGACTGGTATATCTTCCACTTTCGGGTTTTCTTTACGACTATCGACTATGTAGGCTAAATATCCTACACAGCCTTGTCTTAACAACTTCCTGGCCTGCATCATCGTCAGACAACTCGCTTGTCTAGGCGATTTGCTGCCATAAAACACAACCTTTGACGGGGTCATAAGGTTAATACACTTTCTCTGGCAATCAATTACAGCCCCATAATTGACTAGCCAATCCATTCCCAGAATAACATCGAATTCCCCAAGTCTAATCGGGATAAGATCTACGTTCATAATGTTACCCTTAATATCTACTCTACAGTTCTTGTGTACATACTTAACAGGGATCACTTCTCTATTCGCAATCTCTATGTTCATGGGGTATTCTAACTCGTCTATAGGAAGTTCTAAGTTCTTAGCAAAGTCATCGGATATAAATGAACAAGTAGCACCCGAATCAAATAGTACATAAGCATTAACTTTATTGATCGGAATGATACCTGACACCACATCGCGAGACTGTACAGCATCCTGCACGGTCATGTTGAAGGTCCTGGCGGTTGGTCGATTGGTTGCGGTTGGTCCCGTGATAGTTAGAGCACTTCCACCGCTGTTTCCCCTGTTCCCTCCTGATCCTGCCCCTCCAGATCCCTTCTTGGGACAGTCCCTTGCCAGATGGTCCTTTGAGCCGCAAGTGAAACAAGCGCCCTTCTTTGGGTTCGGACAGTTAGGTGCTATGTGGCCTTCCTGACCACAATTGTAGCATACTCGTTTTCCCTTCATACAGACCCCCAGGTGAGCTTTTCCGCAGGTCGAACAAGCTTCGATCCTCTTCTTTTGACCTCCTTGCTGATTCCCAGTTGATGAGTTATCATTCCACCTCCTCTTCTGATTATTACTCCCTCCCATGTTGCTACCACTAGCCTTGTTAACTCCTTCACCCTCACTCTTTTTCTTCTTTTGGTCTTGATTGTACTTTGTAACAGCGTCACTCCCGCCTTCAGCGAGAATGGCCTTCTCCAACACCCCAGCAAAAGTGTTCAATTGGAACATTGACACCTTGCTATATAACCAGGGCTTCAGGCCCTGCTCAAACCTCCTTGCCTTCCTCTGATCGGTGTGCACTTGATACGTGGCAAACCTAGCCAACTCATTGAATTTCGCTGCATATTCTGGTACGGACATATTCCCCTGTTTCAGTTCTAGAAACTGAATCTCCATTTGATTCTGCGAGCTGGTCGGAAAGTACATCTCGAAGAACATCTCCTTAAACCTCTCCCAGGTAATCACACCTTCACCTCCCCGGACCTTATTCGCTTGCCACCAATAGCTGGCCTCGAATTTTAGCATGAACGTTGCATAGGCGGTTTTCTGGTCTTCTCTGACTCTGGCGACGTCGAAAACTTTTTCCATCTCCATGACCCAGGTTTGAGCTTCTATCGGGTTCATGGTGCCTTTAAACTCTGGCGGTCCCACCGCCTTGAAGTCCTTGAACGTTGTGTTCGTTGGAGCTTGAGGTTGGTTGTTAAGCGCTCCAGCAAGTAAGTTCGCCAACTGCTGAACGGGGTTAGCATTGGCGTCGTTGTTGTTGTTAGTTGACCCTTCCTAGGCCGGTCGACAGTTTGGTCTTCTCCTTGGCGGCATATTTCTGTTAAGATATACGCTTATTAGAACTTTATTCAATCTTTTAAATATTTAAGGCTTAACTTAAACATTTAGACACAATCAGTCAACACATTATCTCAAATAAACTCTGATATATTACTAAATCAAAAGTTTTAACATAATACGATAGCATCACTGCTATTTACATCAACTATCCCGAGATAAGGAATCTACAGGATTTAAAACATAAAATATTCCTCTGTTTATAAACACATTGGAATTTACATTATTAACTACCAGATAGGTTTTACAAAATCAAATGTTCCTATCACTGCCCATTAAGGCGACGAACAGCTTTGCCACGCTCTTCTTCCATAATTCGGGACATCGTCCTGCGATCTAGCATGTACGACGGTAGTCCTTCGAACTGAATTGGGTACCTCATAACCCGATCCTGGGCCTCGTTAATTGCATACTGAAGTGTAGAGTACGTCTCTTCAAGCTTGGCCTTCTTCGCCCGACAATTATCTTCTGCGAGATCTGCTCGTCGTGATTCCCTTACCCAAGCCTCCTCTGCTGTGGCCAGCCTTGCTGATTTCTCTTTCAGTTCATTCTTCAATTCCTCTATTTCCTCTGACTTCTGCTCAGTTTGGCCTTTCTCGTGAACCAAATTCCACTCTACATTTCCCAAACGTGTGTGAAGAGCCTCAACCTCTCCATCCCTCAGCTCGATGGTAGACTGTTGAGTAACCGACCGCTCCCTCAGCTCCTGAACAGTATCACGTAACTCTATGTTACGGTCATACAACTCATCATACATCTCAGCACTGATAGAGCTCGGTGGGAACTCTTCAGGGTCTTCCTCCTCCTCTTCGGCTGCCTCAGCCTGAACCTCAATCTCCTCAGGGTCTTCCTCAGAGTCCTCCTCTGAATCAGACACCGGCACATACTCCTGACCAATGACTGTGATCAAGGGTGATGGCTCTCGTTGGACTAACTGCTCCCAGACTACGTGAATATCTCGGGGCTCCTCCTCTCTAGCCTCTAGGGGTATAAGGTCCCTGGACTGACTAGGTTCTCCAGCATCTGTCATCCTGGTAAATAAAATTTTAAGTTTTAGTAATTACGTGATGCTAACAGATACTCGAATATATAAGTATAAGCACATAACACATAAGGTAAGTTATTAACTTTCTTAGAACTCGATAAGAGTTATCATTACTATGTTCTCGATCTCTAAAAAGGCTACTATCCTAAGGTTTTCCCCGAACCTAAGGTTCATAACCTACGGCTTTGATACCAACCTGTGACACCCCCAAATCCGGGTACTTCAATTCCACGGGACTTGGTGTTCACTGTACGAATATCATCTCTCTATCCACCCATAGTAAATGCAAACCATGCAATAAATAGAATAAATCCTCCCCTTATGGGGTTACAACATCTGAGTAATAAATAAAATAAATCCCAGGTCATACTAACCTTAAACATCTGTGCGGAACATAAACAAATAAATAAGTCTTACACAACTTTAATATAAGTCTGAAACATAACAATTAAAATAAACAACAAGTCTTCATCACTTGTTGACTTTGCCTTTGCCTTTGCTAGTAGAAGGCTCGTCGGACCTTTCGTTCTTAACTGCAATGTTATTATTACGCAAGAGTGAGCACGATTGCCCACAAGTATAATAATATGACAACAATATAATAACATGCGAGTAAATCAAAGACATCTGAATAAAGAAACTCAACTTCTGACTCGAGGATAAATAATAGGAATCAAAAGAACATCTGAGGGTCATAAGACCTTGAACTATGTCCTAGGTTGTAAAGTGTTTATACTTTAAACCTTTAACAGTCATAAGACTATGGACTCTACTTCTCGTACTTAGGGGGATCAGCCCTTAGTACCATACTGTGCACAATATCTCAACGCTAAAGCGTAAATAATCCCCTATTAAAGGGTTGTTCATCTCAGTTTTGACATCAGAGTCCGCACCAAAGGAAGTTTGGTTTGGATAAGATCAATAAGTATTCTAGAATTTAGAACGTACATCAACTATGGACTAGTCGAATAAATAAGGGTTCACTAGTCCTATAAGTTCAGCAATATCATCGATATTCAACTTGAATGGTAAATCTCAAGAGTATACAATCGAATAAGTATTGTATAGCTGAATCATGCTTAAAAAAATAGTAATATCTCATATGAAAATCTCAACTTGAATAAACAAGGATAAGAACTTGCTCAATGTAAAAGTAAGATTTGAGTTTAGGAAACTTGCAAAATATTAAACAAGTTTAAGGATAGGAAACTTGCCTCTTGCACAAGCTACAATTTATAATTCACGTTCTTTATTAAATCCTACATATCAATACGTTCACAATACACATTAATCAATAACTCGATATACGTATCGAATCACACACATCGGTCTTGAGCACGTTATTGGACTATACAATTAACGATTCAAGTCATGTAATTAACTTATTAATTACTCACGTAATATAAGTTATTAACCTCTTATTATATGTTTAATCATGTCTTCATGTTTATTACATTAGGTTCCAATTACGTTTTCTGAACTTGAATAATTAAAATCTCATTTTTGGGAAAAATTACCAAGTGGCGCTGCAGCTCCACCATTTGAACTAAAAATGGCGCTGCAGCTCCACTGGCGCTACAGCTCGGACTTTAAGCTTAAGTCTGGCGCTGCAGCCCCACTCTTAGGCTTACAGTTGGCGCTGCAGCTCCACTGGCGCTGCAGCCCCACTCTTAGGCTTAAATCTGGCGCTGCAGCTCCACTGGCGCTGCAGCCCCACTCTTAGGCTTAAAGTTGGCGCTGCAGCTCCACACGCCAGTTTCAGAATCTGTAGTTCGCGAATAACATAGAACAGAGCACCCAAAACTTTGCTCAAACAATAAATTAATTATACTCATCAATTCTAGACTTTACAGAAGTATAACCCAACACGTATAGCATGATTTTGACAACTTAAACAACTTAAACAACTAAATTTAAACCCATAAATTCCATGTTTTTGCTATTTTTCAAAGTTTCGTCAATTTTCATGAAATCACACAATACAGATTCGTTATAACACCAAATCAGTCCGTTTAAGTTTCGTTCTTTTTTCTTTTACATGTACAAACATATTAAATTGCCAATTTACAGTTTTACATGCAACTAAGGCATCAAATTTCATACATACAAGCCATTTTCGAATATTTTCACTGTAAACTCAAAACTTTCTTTTTAAACACAATCTAATGGATTAATTCAACCAAAATAGTTTATAAACATCATATAATGATTTATACATACTACCTAACATATATCAATCACTTTCTCATGTATTAGTCACAAAATTCATTTATAGAGAACTGAAACTAATTTTTCTATGAAAACTCAAGAACATGAGAAATAGAGATTATAACTTGGATTCTTACTCTTTGATTCTTGTTTAGATGATAGGAAACTCTTCTTTGATTCTCCAAACCTTCTTCAATCTCACTCTCTCTCAAATTTTTCTCTTTTTCTCTCTGTGTTCTCTAACTTTCTTAAATGATGAATGTAATATATGATATATGATATACTACTAATATGATATACGTGTAATTAGAAGTCGTGGGTTATGGGTCGTCAGTTAATCCCACAATGGGTTAACTGGCTCCAACCCCCACTAAGGCTTTGTTTGCTTGCCCCTTTTATTCTTCCTTTCCCATTAATTTAATTAACTTACTATAATATAGTTTAATAATGTCACACTTTTAATTAATCAATAATCCTATTTAAATCAATTAAATAAAATTGCATAATTCCACAATAATTCACATAGTCACATAATTAAAATTCTTATTTATTAATTATGTCAAATCATTAAATCTCTAATTAATTATTAAATTAATTAGAATAACATTATGCTTATTAATTAATATATTAATCAAATAAGCTCAACTAAATACATACTTTGAATATAAAATTCACCACATTAATTTAACTAACGTGACACATATAATTAAATTAATCTACCATAATTTCATCAATTAATTATTTAACTCAATAATTAAATCATTGATATTTATTTAATTCAATAAATATTCACATAAAATTACAAAAATCTTGTTCGTCACAGTGACTCTAAGTAAATTATAACCTATGTATATTATATGTGTATGTAGTAAACTAAGTGTTATACTTAGTTCAATTCCAAAATGCTGAGCTCTGAATTCCTTGTCCCATAATAAGAGGCTCCCTTTCCTTCTCATGTGCATAGCTATAAGGCCTAAGCATATTTCCTCCTCAAACTCAGCAAAGATCATAGCAATGATTCATGGGGAGTGGGTTTCGTGATGCATTTCACTAACTAGTATCCAACTCCTTCTTAACCACCATGTAATCAATTCTTCCCGTTGGTTTAATTTGAAGTGCAAAAGCATTGCATGTGTATTGATTTTTCTATAAGTACAGCTCCTTCCCTTCTCTTTTTAATTTGATATTACACTGAGATATAGAGAAAGGGAGCTATCAGTTGAGAGTGAGATTACAGTAGTGGCATAGCAGCAAGCTCAGTTCACAGTTAGCAGAGGTATAACACCTCTTGTTCTTCATTCTTGCTTCTGAAATTCTTAAATTCTAATTCTTGAATTGAACATGAAATTCATGATTTTGTGATTGGGAAATGTTTGTTAATTGTTGTATTAGCTTTCAACTATATTAGAAAGACAATGTAGATGGTTTTCAAACGAATTCGTAGAAAGAATTGGAAATTGTCTTAGACTTCTGCCGAAGCAAAAGCCTGTTCAGTGATGGCCGAGACCCGGCGCAGCTGCACCAGTATTGAACTAGGGTGCAGCGCAGCTGCGCCAGGCCCTTGTGCTTGTTTTCCTACTTCTGTTGCAATTTGTTTAATGTTAACCTATTGATACTACTTAAACAAGCATGAGGAATATGTTAACATGGGTATATATGTTTCTTGAGGTAGCATGGGTTGTTTTAACTTCATTAATATACCTTACTAAGTGAACTTAGAGTTTTAAAAGGAACTTAGAGTTTTTAAAGTAAACTTTAACATGTATGTATCATATCTACATTCTGATTTTGCGAGCATGATCGTATGGTCTAAATAAACATGAAGAGTTAGTCTAGAGTGTTGAGATTACACTAGCATACATGGTTTTGCGTTTAAAACGATTTTAAAAGGTAAACTTGAAAGTTTTGGAAAGCTAAATTGTATGAACATGATGTCATAGTATTCTGATATTTTTGGACGTGCATGATAGTGTCTCTAACATCACTTAGTTGGCCTATATGTATACCTACCATGTTGGATACCATGAAAGCTAGTTAAACATGTATAATATATGATTTAAAGTAATAAAAGATGTTAGCCATGCATGAATGTTATGAACACACGTAAGCATGATTGTTGATTGATTATATGACCATCTCACGTGTTTACACGGCAACATGTTAGCCTATATGCTTTCATGACCTTATTAGGCCTTAAACCTTTAAAAGTTCCAACTAGAGGTATAATATGTAAGCGTAGACTTGAGACGACTCTATGAGAGTCCAAGACTTCTTAAAATGTATGATTGCTATGTGTTAACCTTCTGGTATGCTAAAAATGGAATGGAACTAAAGAAACAAAAACATAACTCAGGTCTGGCCAGGGGACAGCGCAGCTGCACCGACCCTAGGCTTGATTTAGGCGCAGCTGCGCCAGGCTGATTTCAGAGTTTAGGCAGTTTGCTTATTCTGATTTTAGTAATTAACCTATTATGATGCCTAAGCTGTTAAAACTTGGTCAGATCTCTACTCATATATGTTTGCAAGTGAAGGTAGTATAACATAATGATGTTTAACTTATAAAAGGAACTTTGGAGAGAGTAATGGCATAACCAACTTAGTGTTATGATTTGCTAATAATAACATACTTGATATGACTATGTTACATGACTTCATAACTTCTTACATACGTATATGGCTATATGATTGAGTTAGAACAATATGTGTATATCTAACTTACATATCGAGCTTGAGTACCGAATGTGATTAGCTAATGAATATCCTACATGTAAATATATTATAATAGGATTCGAAAGTGTTGATTAACTTTACGTGGATAGACTATGCTCAAGTCAAGTATCCTAGACCCTTGCATTACTTTATTCAACGGATATTGTAAGCAAGTTTTCCTAACTTACACTCTTTATTGTGCAAGTTTCCTTGAACCCGTTCTTGTATTGTTAATTGTAAGTATCCTAACCTTTGCAATGGATCCTTGTGAAAGCAAGTTTTCTTACTTACTCGTTTAAATTAAGTTAGTATGCTTATTGAATAAACTCTTATTTCATTTGAATCTTATGGAAGTTATTATTCATGTTGAACTTAGTATTGTTCTTAAATATCGTGAAAGTGTCTATGCCATTTGATTTAGGCTAGACTATATGCATATTTAGAAAACTGTCCAAACCAATTGACTGGTGCGGAATCTTTGAAAACTGAGTTGAACAACCTTTATGGTAAGGGGAGTGTATATATTGTTGGAAGCCCAACACATGCTGTGAAAATTATTGTGGTGTTATACATAACATAGAGTATGGTAAACTGATCATCTATCATACTTATTTTTGGGTTATCAATTTAATATTGATAATTCTAGTAGACGTTCAATAGTCCTTTGTGACTGTTCAGTATAAATTATCTTATCCAGTTGGATACGTTGATTGCCTTTGAATTCATAAATATCTGTTGATCTATAATGAACCATCGTTTCATATTCCAAGGATTTAATTTGAGAATTGTTGATACTCGTTGTTCATGATGTTATTCTTCAAACTCTTGATTATCAGCGAGATTATACCTTGATATTTCAAACTCGTGTAATAAAACTCTTCACCGTTATCGTATATTACTTGCTGGGCAATTTGTGCTCATTCTTGCTTTTCCTAAAACTTTTCAGTTAAGGCAGAGTAGGGCGGACCTTCGGGCATCGATAAGGGCAAGGGCAAGGCTACCGACTAGCCAGTCCTTCTATATTTTTAAAAGTTCTTGTGTTGTAATATGACAACTATGATAATGTATTAAGACTGATTCAGAACTATGTTTAAAATTAAGTAGGGTTATGTAATAAGTCTTTATTTGATATTATTATGTAATCTATTAAGTACTGTAGGTTGCGAGACTTGGGGGAATAAATATAATAAATCATTGTATATTATTCTAGATTATCCGTTGTGACTGTATGATTTTAGTTATTATTATTAGAACGTGATGAGCCGAATTCGAGGCATCGGGGCCCGAATTTGGGGGCGTCACAAATTAGGTTATCATAACTGATATACATTATGTAACTATCTTCTCCTTCTTGTATAACTTAGCTGAATTGTTAAACTAATAACATCCGTTTAAATTATTTATCATTCTTCACATTTTAATAACTTTCATTAGTTGCAAGCCGGCTTTAGTCAATCATCGTTATGCACAACGACCAACGAAACCCTAATCGATTCATTATGTTAATCATATTCTCATTGGATCCCTATCATCGGACTCCGTATGGAATTTAGGTAAGTTTTAACTTCAGTTGATATCATTCAAGTACCACCCACTCTTATTACATGTTATGTAACCTTAAGGCACGCTCACAACTCGATTATGATTCACGGTTTACATTATCGATTTTTGAGTTTTAAATTTAAATACGTTTTGTCAACATTTAATTCATAAAATCATTCTTAAACCTATTGTTTAAGTGATTTCACTTCATGAATATTAACCATATACTTGTCCCATAATTTCCATGTAGCAAGCTAGGTTAAGAAACATGCACGTCGGGAAAAATTTCCTTAAGGGCGCTGCAGCACTAGCCATAGGCTTAAAGTCGGCATTGCGGCGCTGGCTCGCAATAAATTTTCCCCTGTCCTGGCGCTACAGCGCTGGAACATAAGGTATGGGCGGCATAGCAGCGCCGGCCCCCAGCCTCAGAAAAATTTTACAAAGTGTGAGATTCCCGAGCTCGTAACTGCGATCGTTACAACTCGGAATTGGCTCTTTCGAAAGCCAATAGTTCATAAATTCTAATTTCTGTGATTTCATCAAGTCGGAATTCATTTCTAAATCCGTCGCCTAGAATTTAGCCGATTAGTCCATTTTTACGTGTTCGTTAAACGTTCGTGAACGTTCGACGCTCAATTCTTCGTTTTAAGTCCGAATTGGTTTGTTCTTGCTCCCGCAAGTCTTATTTACCTAATTACACATTACGCCATCAAAAACTATCATTTTTGAATCAAACGACGACTTTTGACTTCTATTCCGGGAAAATTCACGGTTCCGACGATTAACGTCTAATCGCGTAACTTTCGCCGAATTTTTGTTACTTGAAATTTTAACTTCAAACCATATGGAATCAATACATTGGTGAATCATTGATGATTATAACCATTGTAAACATCTAAATTTTAATGGTTTCATTGTTCATTTCAATCATTTTCAACGCTTCCATTCTTAAGTTCTTAACCGTTTAATCATGGTTTTAATTGTTCTTGATTGTTAATGCTCTATAGTCCACTAACATCAATCTTATAACTTCTTACAACTCATGCTCCACCAATCACACTTATCTATCAATATATATTGAAGGAAGATGGGGAATTAGAGTTTAGATAGGTATACCTCTTTGTGTTCTTGATTGTTCTTGTTTGATTGAATATGGAGATTCAATTACTTTTTGCTCCTTGTTTGGTTGGTTTTCTTATCAAAGCACAAGCTAGCTTCTTTTCTCTCTCTCTTAATATGCTAACCAATTGATCAACCAACAAATGAGCTCCCAAGCCCCATATTTATAGAATTTGCAAGGCTTAGGGTAGTTTGGTCATTAGGACCAAACCTATTTTGCCCCATGTTTTGCCAAGTGAAGCCATGTGCTAGCATGTGGTAGCACATGCACCCCACATGCCTACCTTGTCATCTCATGTGCCCATGGGTTGCCCCATTGTTTTGCCCACCCGTTAACCCATCGGTTCGACCCACGGGTTTAATTATTAAATTAATTCAAATTGAACGTATTTACTTCGTATAAAATTTATGTTATACGTCGTATTAATTCTCGTATCCTCTTCGTATAATACTCGTATAATATTTCGTATAATATCTCGTATTTATTCCATATAATAATAATTGATTATTATACTTAACCAATTATTCTTAGGTTTTAATCTTCCTAACCCTTAGGGTTTTAAGTCCTCACGCGAAAACTTCGTGAGCCATAACTAGAATATTATTAGATATTCCCTCCCGTCTTTAATCCTATCATTACGCATTTCTCGAAAATTAAAATATAATTTCTGAGCAGAAATGGATGAATAGTGATTTTACAAAAATTTCTCGAAAAACTTGTATTCTCGTCTTGGAAATTCATATGATTGAATTCTAGCCAATAGCCAGAATCCTAACCACATTTACATCTTCTTGGTCATAGAACGACCTA
This sequence comes from Panax stipuleanatus, assembly GCA_020205555.1. Classification (NCBI taxonomy): domain Eukaryota; kingdom Viridiplantae; phylum Streptophyta; class Magnoliopsida; order Apiales; family Araliaceae; genus Panax; species Panax stipuleanatus. The sequence goes on from CM035125.1 coordinate 100,270,077, forward strand.
GAAATAGCTTGTGACACCCCCAAATCCGCCCCAAATCTGGGTTCTCTAACCTCGGGTTCCGTGCTCATGTTTCATCACCATCATAAGCATTCTATAAACTATTACGGAATAATAAACATATATTGTTCATTACAATAAAGTCTTACAACAATATCCCAAGGTCTATTATCTTAACTTAAACATACCTTACATAAGTTACATATAGTAACACAAAAGGTTTACAAAACCATTAAACATAATGTAACATAATACATAAATATTCATAATAACTATTCCTGAACTTTTTCCTTACCCTTGTCCTTCTTGGACGTCTCTGGCTTAGCTGAAACAAATGTCATGATATAGAAAGGTAAACAACTAATTTGCTTAGCAAGTTTAAATCATATCATGATTAGAAAAGAATTTAGTTTTCAATGTTCAACCAGATAAATTGATTGTGAAAGAACATGAATTAAATCTCGATAACTGAATATTCGAATAATTGAATAACAGACGCTGAGTGGTTTGAAATAACCATGAATATATACTAAGGTTGTCAGTATTTAAACTGGTCCTTTTAATAAGATTTGGTAATCAAGGGCATCAGTCTTTCATACCTGGTGAATTATGCATAGTTACTCAATATACTAGCAATAATTGTTTTCCAATATTGCTTTAATCAAATTGTTCCTTTTCTCAGTCAAGAATACTTACCAAATCAATTAGTTAGGAACAGCTTTCAAAACATATTTGGTTTAATCAAATTTAAACATTCTTGATCTAGCTGATACAACTAGTATAGATCCATAACATAAATAGTTCATGAAAGAACTTTAACTAATTCAAAGTTCAATAATCATAGAACAGGAATTCAATTGCACAAAGTGCGAATATCAATAATCAGTATAGATGTGACTAATCAATAATAATTATTCACTAACATGCTTTGAAGTAATAACTTAAGTTTGAGTTAGAGAACTTGCCTCAATCGCAGTCTACGGCTATGCAATTTATTTTAACTTCTTAGAGAAAAGGACCTATATTTGATCTTTCAATTAGTCATAGCATATACTCACTTATATTATCAGTATTCTATATTAAATTGTCTAAATATTTAATCATATAGTTAAGTATTAGACATTACATTAAAGTCTTAGTGTTATTGTTACCCTTCGATAACCTTTTAATCACTTTATTGCTTAATCTTTCCTTATATAAGCCCTTCTTTATGATCTAGTAGGTTAAATACTCAATCGAGCAAACTGGATTCCAAATCCAGCAACCCAGATGCAAATCCAGCAACCTGGATTCAAACTAGATTCCATTTAATCATTCTAAAATGCCATAAAACATTATATCTCACCAACAATGACCAAAACCACTATCAAAAATCTGTATAAACCATATATAGGGTTCTTGAGTCATAAAATCTCATTTTTCATATTTTTAACATCACCTAATTAATTAAATTCATTTATCCATAATATCATCATTTTCATGAAAAATAGCAAATCATCTCCAAAATAATTTCTTTTATAGAAAGCAACTATATATAGTCCCTTCATGAAAATATATTTTTCTGAAATTTTAAAAAATCATTTATTATATTTAAATAGTCCAAAATAGCCAAATATTGTCACATTTATCATAAATCGAGATTGTATCCAAATATTCTGATATTTTTAGGGTATGCTCCTGTTATATACATGTACTTCCAGTAAAAGTTTCATAATGTTTGAAGTTAATCACAGAGAGTTATTCGGGTATATTTTTAAAAGTTGTCATTGGCCGTAAAATCCATAACTCTCATTCTACATGGCCAAAAATTCTCAAATTTTTATAGGACTCACATAACTTCTCATATTATCCCTCCAAAGTTTCCCAAAATTTTTGAAGTAGCAAAAGTTGACGAAATAGCCCTTGAATTTGACTAATCAGTACACTATTTTTATTTTTCATCCACTACTCGTACTGTTATAACTAAACTACCACCACGACTTTTAAACACGTCGTTTTTGAGTACTACCACTTGGGTTTACTTGTCAACTCATATATCTAGCACCCCTCCTTGATGGATTGCAAAAAGAAGGTGTAGATTTAAAATAGTAGTTGATCAAAGGGAGAGAAAGATAGGGTTTTCTAACTTTTTTGAAACCTAGTTTCTTTTCTTCCATTTGTTCAACTTTCTAACACTTAAATAGGTCAGATCTAAACATGAAATACTATAAATCATATAGATCTATAGTTTTTAAGATGAAAAACACAAACTCCATATTCTATTTATCTATCAAAAGAAATGGATCAAAAGTTCTAAAATTAAGGTTTGTATCTTGATTTATTAGCTACCTTCCTTTTTCAACCAAAATATGTAATGAATCTAGGATGCATCAAGGTAGAACTCTTTCTCTCTATTCTTCTCCTCCTAGTCGAAATCTCTCTCTCTTTCTTGTCTCTCTTTCTTTGCTTGGTTAGTTAGGAAAAATAAAATGAAAGGAAAGATAAGAACAAGTTAGATTTTTTTTTGGCTAGTAAAAGTTCATAAATATAACTTGTATATGTATACTCTTTGTTGGGTTTGTACGAAATCGTGACGCAATCAAATTGCAAAAATTGGCGGAAGCATGATATATCAGAGTTTAAAAAAAATTTCTACAAAACCATTACCCGGATCATCCTTTATGCAAATTATTAATTTAAAACGATAAATAAGGAGTTATGGAATCATACCCTTGTAGAACGAAGCTTCCACAGGTACTAGTTCAACTCCTTGTTCTTCGTGATCTCCTTGAATTTCCGGGTTAGATTCCTTTCTTTGATCAACGTTAGCCACCCAAGTGTTTGGCCTCTAGAGGTGATCCACCAAGGAAGATGAATTATCAAGAAGGAGGGTGTTTGGCTTAGTTTTCTATTCTCTATAGAAAAGGAGTACTCTCCAATAATTGGAATTGCATCAATCTAATATCTATTATAAGACTTCTCTTATATAGACATTGGTCAACCCTTCTAATCCTATTAGACATGGGATTTCTTTTAATTAATTAAACTCCTTTAATTAATTTAGGCTTCCCACCACATGGGAATAATTAATTAAATTCATTTAATTAATTTATCTCCTAATCTTATTAGGAATAAATGAGAGTACTAAATATTAAATTAATTACTAAACTCCTTTAGAAATTAAAATAATAATAATTGTAATAATATTAATAAGACTCCTCTTATTAATTTATATTTAATATTTCCAAAATATTAAATAATAAACATGAAGCTATTTAATTTATTCTATCACCATAGATTAAATTAATTATACTTAATGCATTATTACGATTATGCCATTACCTTCTTAAATAATTATTCTTCCTTTTATGGTGTGACCCTTTAGGTTCTCCATATTAAACCGGTTGTGAATAAATCAATTAAAACAATTTTAATCTTATTTAAATAAATAAATTAAACTAATAATTTATTTAAATAAATAATATTTATTCTACAATAGGGATAAGCCTCCCTAGCGATCAACGACTTTCCAGATAATATAGATTTCAACATTAATCATAAAAGAACCTGTAAGTTAATAGTTACCATACAATTCAATCCTTCCACCATACAATGTCCCAATTAAATATAAGACATGAATTTACTGTCAAGTCTTATTTTATTTAATTATATGTATTTCGATTAGAAAATGCACAACTCTAAATAATGCAAATTAAAAACTCCTTTCTAATTTCATTTCACCTTGGCCAAGGATTCCTGGGTTGTCATTTAACGAATCACATGGGACATATCTCCTCTTTTACTAGAGGTGGTAGATTCTTTATTGATCATTCATTATCTCCATATGTAACTCATTATACCCAAGCATACCCTATATATGCCTTAAAAGGTCTTAAGGAATAAGTCAAAGTATAATTTGTTACATACAAGATACTATGATGATCTCAAGTCCAAGGATCACTTGTACTACTATCACATTAGGAATTCCTATTGACATGCGAGTAAAACTCCATTAGGTATTCCATAGCGAATCACGTTCAGTGAACTTATTCTTCAATAAGCACCTACATACTTGCTTTAGTGTCTCCACACAAATGATCATGAGATCAATCATCCTCATCCAATGAGCAAGCAACATATGTACCAATCTATCCGGATTTACTAATCCCCTTTTTAGTAATCCCACGATTGGGAACTATTTAAGTTTTAAAACTTTCTAAGAATTTAGATCTCATTAGCATGATCATCATCATGATTCTAAAGCATTGCTTAAAACTATGGGTTATTTACATATTATAAAAACAGCAACATGTAGATAATTAAATGCCTGTAATAAATGAATATTTCATTAATAAATAAATAAGATTGTTTACAAAGTACGTGCTTTATCATCATACATGATTGGCTTGTATGCACACTACTATCAATCTCCCACTTGCACTAAAGCCAATCGCCATGGTATCTCATACCCATCTTCTCTAAGTGACGATCAAACTGCTGTTGTGTTAAAGCTTTAGTAAATGGATCTGCAATGTTGTCTTGAGAGTCTACACGCTCCAAGGTGACGTCTCCTCTTTCAATGATCTCCCTGATCAAATGAAATCGCCGCAACACGTGTTTAGATTTCTGATGAGACCTCGGTTCCTTAGCCTGTGCAACTGTTCCTGTGTTGTCACAGTAAATGGGAACTGCTTCTCCAATGCTAGGAACCACACCAAGTTCAGTTATGAACTTCTTCATCCAAACAGCTTCCTTTGCAGCTTCACTTGCAGCTATATACTCTGCCTCTGTCACTGAATCAGCAACTGTTTGCTGCTTGGAACTCTTCCAACTCACTGCGCCTCCGTTCAAGGTAAAAACATACCCCGAAACAGATTTACTGTCATCTTGGTCCGTTTGAAAACTTGAGTCTGTGAAGCCCTCGAGTTTTAATTCAGACCCACCGTAGACAAGAAAAATATCCTTAGTCCTTCTCAAGTATTTTAGGATATTCTTCACTGCCTTCCAGTGCTCTTCTCCTGGATTCGACTGGTATCTGCTCATTACACTAAGTGAATGAGCAACATCCGGTCTAGTACATATCATACCGTACATGATAGATCCTATTGCAGAAGCATAAGGGATCTTACTCATTCGGTCTCTCTCCTCAGGTGTCTTTGGGGCCTGTTTCTTGGAGAGATGTATTCCATGGCTCATCGGCATGAGTCCTCTTTTGGAATCTTCCATGCTAAATCTCTTTAGCATTGCATCAATGTACGTTCCTTGGGATAAACCAAGCATCCTTTTAGATCTATCTCTATAGATCTTTATCCCCAAAATATAGGATGCTTCTCCCAAGTCCTTCATGGAGAAGTGTTTAGATAACCAGATTTTAATTGATTGTAGCATAGGAATGTCATTCCCTATCAGTAAGATATCATCAACATATAATACAAGGAATGAAACTGCGCTCCCACTAACCTTCTTGTACACACATGGTTCATCGTCATTTTTGATAAAATCAAACTCTTTGATTGTCTCATTAAAACGAATGTTCCATCTACGAGAAGCTTGCTTCAATTCATAAATGGATCGTTGCAGCTTACAGACTTGATTTATTCCAACCTTTGAAACAAATCCCTCTAGCTGTGTCATATACACATCCTCCTCAAGTTTCCCATTGAGGAAGGCCGTTTTCACGTCCATCTGCCAGATCTCATAGTCGTTATAAGCTGCAATCGCAAGCAAAATCCGAATGGACTTGAGCATAGCTACTGGTGAAAAGGTTTCATCATAATCAACTCCTTGTCTTTGTTTGAAATCTTTTGCAACCAGTCGGGCCTTATAGGTCTCCACCTTGCCGTCCGCTCCAGTCTTTCTTTTAAAGACCCATTTACACCCAATAGGCTTAATGCCTTCAGGTGGTGAAACCAAAGTCCATACTTTGTTTTCATACATGGAGTCCATTTCGGATTTCATGGCTTCAAGCCATTTCCCTGAGTGTTTATTACTCATGGCCTGTTCGTAATTCAATGGATCATCATCATTCATGATGCGTACCTCATCGTCATCCTCTACAACGAATCCATACCTCTCAGGTATCTTCGGTACTCTTCCAGATTTACGAACAGGGTGTGGTATAGTAGGTTCTTCTACTTGGTCAGGTACCTGACTTTGATCCGTGGTAATTTGTGGTTCTTGAGCTTCTTCAAGATATATCTTACTCCCACTGACCCCTTCATGGATAAACTCCTTTTCCAAGAAGGCAGCATGTTTCGCAACAAACACCTTTTGATCAGTTGGATGATAGAAATAATACCCTACAGTTTCTTTAGGGTATCCCACAAATCTACACTTTTCGGATTTAGTCTGTAGCTTATCATGTTCAAACTTTTTGACATAAGCTGGACAACCCCAAGTATTAACATGCTTAAGATTTGGTTTCCTCCCCTTCCACATCTCATATGGAGTCTTTGGGGCGGATTTGGTAGGTACCTTGTTAAGTAGGTATGCAGCCGTTTCTAGGGCATATCCCCAGAAGGAAATTGGAAGGTCGGTAAAACTCATCATGGATCGAACCATGTCTAACAGTGTTCGATTTCTCCTTTCAGATACTCCATTTAACTGTGGTGTACCTGGAGGTGTCCATTGTGAGATTAGACCATTTTCTTTGAGACAATTGAGAAACTCACCGCTTAAGTATTCTCCGCCTCGATCTGATCGAAGTATCTTTATACTCTTGCCCGTTTGTTTCTCTACTTCACTTCTGAACTCTTTGAACTTTTCAAATGATTCTGACTTGTATTTCATTAAATACACATATCCAAATCTTGAGTGATCATCAGTGAAAGTAATAAAATAAGAATACCCACCTCGTGCACTTGTTGTCATAGGCCCACAAACGTCTGTGTGAATCAATGCCAACAACTCTGTAACTCTTTCTCCTCTTCCACTAAAAGGAGATTTAGTCATTTTACCCATGAGACAAGATTCACAAGTTGGATATGATTCATAATCGGATAGCTCGAGGAGCCCATCTTTATGCAACTTGGATAATCTTGTTTCATTGATATGACCGAGTCTACAGTGCCACATGTAGGTATAATTAATATCATCTCTTTTCCTTTTCTTAGTTTGTTCAATTTGAAATATATTTTCTTGTAAGTCAAGTGTATAAAGTCCATTTCGCAAATTTCCAATACCATATAAAACATCGTCTTTATAAATAGAACAACTATTGTTCTTTATAACAACGTTAAATCCTTCCATATCCAATACAGAAATTGAAATAATGTTTTTAATAATATTCGGAACATAATAACAATTATTAAGATAAATGGACTTGCCCGAAGGCATTGCTAAATAATAAGTTCCTACAGCTAATGCAGCAACCTTTTCTCCATTCCCTACTCGTAGGATCACCTCATCATTGTTCAGCTTTCTACTTCTGACCAGTCCCTGCACAGTATTACATATGTGAGAACCACAGCCGGTATCCAATACCCAAGTAGAATTATGACTTTCAGAAAAATTAATTTCAATCATAAACAAACCTTGATTGGAAGTCGAAGCTTCTCTAAGCTTCTTCTCTGCTAGATACTTCTTGCAGTTCCTTTTCCAATGTCCCGGCTTGTTACAATGAAAGCACATTCCTTTAGCTGGTTCAAGTTTCTTTTGTTCCTTTTCTTTCCCCTTTCCCTTAGCCTTCTTGGATTTCTTCTTTTCAGAAGATACATTGGGCCTCTTCCTTTTATTGGAAGAATCCACCATCAAGACATGGTTCTTCTTGGATGGGAAGTGACCTTCTGCAGTTTTCAGCATGTTAAGCAGCTCAGGCAAGCTGACATCTAGCTTATTCATGTGAAAATTAACCACAAACTGCGAGAAGGTCTCAGGGAGTGACTGCAAGACCAAGTCTTGACTCAACTCCCCATCCATGACGAACCCAAGCTGTCCAAGGTGTTCAATCAAATTGATCACTTTCAGGACATGAGTCTCGACGGCAGTACCCTCGGTCATCCGAGATCGGAAGAGCTCCTTAGATATCTCATATCTAGCAGACCTACTCTGTTCACCATACAACTCCTTGAGGTGAAGCAGCATAGCAGGAGCATCCATTTTTTCGTGCTGACGCTGAAGCTCGTTATTCATGGATGCGAGCATGATGCATTGAGCCACAGATGCATCATCTTGCCACTTATTGAAAGTGGCAATCTCTTCCTCAGAGGCTGTTTCTGAAACAGATTCAGGGACAGTTGAATTTAGGACATAAGAAATCTTTTCAGCAGTGAGAACAATTCTCAGATTTCTTAGCCAGTCCTCATAATTCGGCCCGGTAAGCTTGTTTGCATCAAGTATGCTTCGTAGTGAGATTAGTGATTTAGACATTTTTAAAATTCTGCATGTGAAAAATAACATTTTAGCAAACATTCATTTTATTAATTTTGCATACCAAAATAAATTTAGGTCTTTATTTTAAATTGGTATCTCCCACTATTTTCATCAAACTATATTACCCTCACTTATATAGTTCGGCAACATCTAATTAAAGATTTGCTAGTGAGAATAAGGATCCCATTTCAAATGTATATAACCTTGTGGATAGCACAACAAGCGATATACAAATAAATAGGTAGACAACTCTTGTCAATTACAACACTATATAACTCCTTTTATTTTGCCTCTTAAATCATAATGGTCAAGTGTGTGCACATCCGAACTAAAATGATTTAAGTTAAGTCCAGCCTAGCACTTCCATAAATTTAAAAAAGAAAAATGTTCGTCCTTGTGGATAGCACAACAAGACTAGATCGTTCAATTTTCTTGATAAGCATCAAATGTGATTAATTAACATCTTAAATACGCAATACTCGCCTTGTGGATAGCACAACAAGCTCATATTAAATATTTAATACTCTATTAATTTATCATGCTAGAAGGCGACGTTCAATATTCTAAATATCATTGAACGCTTCAGACTTAATATTATTTCTTTGAGGGCTTTGTTATTATTTGTCTCATCTTGTTTAGCGCGCATGCACATATATATATAAAATACGCGTCATTTTATTAAACATGCGAAGCATGTTTGCATAAAATATAATATATATAATATTTAGCATGCAATATAGAATATTATATTCTACCCGGATTGATTATGGACTTTTATTCTAGTTTGGTTCACTAGAGCCACCAAGTGAACCAAAAGGTCAAACCTAGGAGTGCAAGAATTTAAATTTAAATATAACTATTACATTTAAACTCGGGCTCCATACAAACGGGTCTTCACGCGCTCCTTGCTCCTTGGTCTCCAATTTCTTCAAGATAATTCTAACTATTTCTATTACATTAAATTATTTAATTTAAATAGAAACCTTGATCAGCAGTCAAGGGGAAATACATAGGAGGGAGATAGAATTTTACATCAAGAAAAAATTAGAGAAGACGAGGTTCGCAGACCCCATTTAATAAAACTAATTCATTCAAGCATTCAACTAAAATAAAATCCAATCACATTGGTCAAATAGTCCATAATCAATCCCCATTTATTATCATACATATCACCATATATATCAATAAATAAATATTCATCTCATGAATTAAAATCATTCTATATATATATGAGTATCATTTAATGGGCAATTTTAAATTGCATGAAATCCAATTTCAAGATTAAAATAAACTCTTTATTTTAATTATAAAATTATTTAGAATATATTATATATATATATATATATATGTATATAGTAACCGTATATATTATATATATTATACTATAATAGTAACGTGTATATATATATAATATCAGGTCACATTCTCTATATATATACATAACAGGTAAGTCAAGTCACTTTCTATATATATATATATATATATAGTAATAGTAAATATCTTTATATACATATATAAGAAACTTGATGCCATTTTGGAATCCCTTGAAAAATCACAAAAACGTCAGGTCCTGCTTCCTTTATCCAAGTAACGTGACATGCTTCGTTCCAAAAAAAAAGAGATTCGCGAACCCTTTTTTTTTTCATAAAAAAAATAATTTTATACAATACAATTATGCCCAATAAATTATTCTAAATACATACTCATATGTATATGAAATCAAAAATAAATTAATAATTGCATAAAGATTTGGCTCTGATGCCACTGTTGGGTTTGTTACGAAATCGTGACGCAATCAAATTGCAAAAATTGGCGGAAGCATGATATATCAGAGTTTAAAAAAAATTTCTACAAAACCATTACCCGGATCATCCTTTATGCAAATTATTAATTTAAAACGATAAATAAGAAGTTATGGAATCATACCCTTGTAGAACGAAGCTTCCATAGGTACTAGTTCAACTCCTTGTTCTTCGTGATCTCCTTGAATTTCCGGGTTAGATTCCTTTCTTTGATCAACGTTAGCCACCCAAGTGTTTGGCCTCTAGAGGTGATCCACCAAGGAAGATGAATTATCAAGAAGGAGGGTGTTTGGCTTAGTTTTCTATTCTCTATAGAAAAGGAGTACTCTCCAATAATTGGAATTGCATCAATCTAATATCTATTATAAGACTTCTCTTATATAGACATTGGTCAACCCTTCTAATCCTATTAGACATGGGATTTCTTTTAATTAATTAAACTCCTTTAATTAATTTAGGCTTCCCACCACATGGGAATAATTAATTAAATTCATTTAATTAATTTATCTCCTAATCTTATTAGGAATAAATGAGAGTACTAAATATTAAATTAATTACTAAACTCCTTTAGAAATTAAAATAATAATAATTGTAATAATATTAATAAGACTCCTCTTATTAATTTATATTTAATATTTCCAAAATATTAAATAATAAACATGAAGCTATTTAATTTATTCTATCACCATAGATTAAATTAATTATACTTAATGCATTATTACGATTATGCCATTACCTTCTTAAATAATTATTCTTCCTTTTATGGTGTGACCCTTTAGGTTCTCCATATTAAACCGGTTGTGAATAAATCAATTAAAACAATTTTAATCTTATTTAAATAAATAAATTAAACTAATAATTTATTTAAATAAATAATATTTATTCTACAATAGGGATAAGCCTCCCTAGCGATCAACGACTTTCCAGATAATATAGATTTCAACATTAATCATAAAAGAACCTGTAAGTTAATAGTTACCATACAATTCAATCCTTCCACCATACAATGTCCCAATTAAATATAAGACATGAATTTACTGTCAAGTCTTATTTTATTTAATTATATGTATTTCGATTAGAAAATGCACAACTCTAAATAATGCAAATTAAAAACTCCTTTCTAATTTCATTTCACCTTGGCCAAGGATTCCTGGGTTGTCATTTAACGAATCACATGGGACATATCTCCTCTTTTACTAGAGGTGGTAGATTCTTTATTGATCATTCATTATCTCCATATGTAACTCATTATACCCAAGCATACCCTATATATGCCTTAAAAGGTCTTAAGGAATAAGTCAAAGTATAATTTGTTACATACAAGATACTATGATGATCTTAAGTCCAAGGATCACTTGTACTACTATCACATTAGGAATTCCTATTGACATGCGAGTAAAACTCCATTAGGTATTCCATAGCGAATCACGTTCAGTGAACTTATTCTTCAATAAGCACCTACATACTTGCTTTAGTGTCTCCACACAAATGATCATGAGATCAATCATCCTCATCCAATGAGCAACCAACATATGTACCAATCTATCCGGATTTACTAATCCCCTTTTTAGTAATCCCACGATTGGGAACTATTTAAGTTTTAAAACTTTCTAAGAATTTAGATCTCATTAGCATGATCATCATCATGATTCTAAAAGCATTGCTTAAAACTATGGGTTATTTACATATTATAAAAACAGCAACATGTAGATAATTAAATGCCTGTAATAAATGAATATTTCATTAATAAATAAATAAGATTGTTTACAAAGTACGTGCTTTATCATCATACATGATTGGCTTGTATGCACACTACTATCACTCTTCTCCCACATTCTTTCTCTCTTTCTCTCTCTCATTTAACAAGTTGTTGCTTACAAGAAAGTATAAGGTGTTGGTGAATAAGCAAGTGATACCTCTTAGGGAGTTGGTTACCTAATAAAGTGAGGTAATCATTACTTACATCCCCCCTCTTTTCCTTCTCTTTTGGCCAGATTTTCTAGCCCCCTTTTCCCACAAATTTTGTTTTGTCTTTATTTCTTTATTTATCTTTATTAAATGTCCAAAATGCCCCTTTTCAAGTGGGCTAAGATTGGGCCATTTTATTTAATATTTTGGGCTCACAATTAATTAATTTGGGCCATGTAAATCATTATGGTTCCAATACTTTTAAATTTTATCTTACCCTAATCATTTAATTAGGGTTTCCATTCCCCACATTTGTAATTTAATTTCTTACTCATGTACATTTAATTTCATAACCCAATTAGACTTGCTTTAATTAGGTTGTAAAATTAATTAATTGAGATATATAAAATAAATCTCTTAGGGTTAGTATATATTTTTAATACTAATATTCTCTCATACCATAACCCTTAAGTTATTCAATTCGTATACCTAATGTAAAATTAGGTTATGTAACATTTCTTCTTAATTTACTTTCTATAAAATAAATGGACACATATACATAATTACATTACACATTCATTTAGCCTATTATTCATTCTACACATGTCACAAAGTTTTTAATATCATTAATATTTAATTAATATATTTATTTACAAAGTGATTTAAAATTCTTGGTTATTTCATAACTTACTCACTTTAATAAACATTTAATATGATTTTATTCAAATAATCAAATAAAATTCATTTACATAAACGTCCGAATTTCTCGGGCGTTACAAAATCTATATTATTTGGAAAGTCATTGATCGCTAAGTGGGCTTACCCTTATTGTAGAATAAATATTATTTATTTAAATAAATTAAATAGTTTAATTTATTTAAATAAGATTAGAATTGTTCTAATTGATTTATTCACAACCGGTTTAATATGGAGATACTAAAGGGTCACACCAAAAAAGGAAAATATTTATTCAAGAAGTACATGGCATAATCGTAATAATAAGTTAAGTGTATTTAATTTAATCTATGGTGATAGAATAAATTAAATAGCTTAATATTTATTATTTAATATTTTAGAAATATTAAATATAAATTAATATAAGGAGTCTTATTATTATTACTATTATTATTATTATTATTATTATTATTATTATTATTATTATTATTATTATTATTATTATTATTATTATTATTATTATTTAATTCCTAAATATGTTTGAGAATTAATTAATAAAAGTACTCTCATTAATTCCTAATTGAATTAAAACTTAATTAATTAAAAGAATTTAATTAATTAAAACAAAACCATATTCCTAAATAGTTTAGGAGGGTTGCCCACATCTATAAATAAGAAAGTCTTATTATGGGTTAGGATTACACAAGTTATACACTTAATTCCAAGAGTTGGGAGAGTGCGTGCAGGAAGCTTGTTACTACAAGGGTATGAATTAGATCTCCATCTCTTTTCTATTGATTGATAATTGAGCACATAGTATGATCATAGTGATGGTTTGTATGAAAAATTTTATATTCCTGTTTTATCTCGCTTCCGCTATGTTTATGTAATTTGATTACATGATCGTGCTATATACAAACCTAACAGGGTAAAGGCATAATTTCACCCCAGAGACAACCCCGTGGAGAAATCAAAGTGCAACGACGCCCATAGACAACATGGTCCGAACAAGGATTGAAAAGCTGAGGATGAGGCCATAAAAAGTCACCACAACAATCATTGAACTGCGAACTATCCAAGACGAGCTAATTGACGATCCTCGCGAACCGGAAGATACCTTTAAGCTAATTACATCATCTTCCCGGACTCCGATTCAGTCAGACTCGACCTCCTTTAGCAGCCTTCAGCATAAGCTTTCTTGGATTTTTGGGTACGAAGCTCAACTTTCACCGAATTAACGACCAAAAGAACGAACTTCGAGACGGCGGGACCCACGAAAACTAGCCGCGGCTGGCCTCGAAGCATTTAACCAGCAGCCAGCAGCTCATTTAAAAAAAGAGAAGTTAGAGAGACAAACTTTCGGGTCAAAGCATTTTATACCAACTTTGAGTTGTTTGATCACCTATATTGTATATCTTGTGTGTCTAGAGTGATGTAGCTTGATTCCAAGAAAAAAGAAGCTTGTTTCTTTGCTCCCCAAGGTGAAAAAAGCGCATATTTGGCCATTTCCTTTGTAAATGTTATTCTAACTACTAGATCTATTTCATATATTATTTGTATCTTGTTATACTTGTTACTTTACGTATATATTGTGTAGTAATTGGTAGATCTAGAGATTTTACCAGTTATTTTTGTGCATATATAGTTGGAAACCAAGTCTTTTAACTAGATCTAGTCGGATCTAGCCCTTTAACCAGTTATGTAGCTCAAGGTCCTAACCTATATGCTAGCTCTAGTTATTTTAATGCTTTTGGTCAGTCCCGGTCACCCCTGGGGAGCCCTAAATCTATATCTAGAGGTGAGGAGGTCCTAATAACTCATGATATTTATTTCAATCAATGAATCACCTAATATCGGGTTTAGGATACATTATATATATGTACATATATGTTTAAGTGTACTAATGTGAGCCTAGAAATCTCGGGATTGAGATTTAACAACCGGATCTCGACTAGATTCCCACAATGGACTTTTTATTCACAATGTAATGTTTAAATAAAGCAAAATTGTTGTACATGTAATATTAGACCTTTAAACAATCTTGAGGGCCTCGTCCCGATAGAACGGATTTAAGGTCTCGTGATAATGAAAATTTGTTATTGTGGGTGCTCGGATCCATTGAGACAACTTTCAAACCCGGAGATGACCCGACCTTTTTTGGCGCCTTTTTTCATGCATTATCACCCAAAATGATTTTCAAATCAAAAACCTCAAAGAGCTTGTATAAAAATAAAGCGCTTTGGGGATAGATTTACTTAGGACTAATAATTGAAAGTATAAAAGGACCTCGATTCCTATTTGGCGAAGGATTTGAAAACCTTATTTTCCAAAACGTCACTTCTATACATTTTGCTCTAAAATGAACTTTTATCTAAATCGAATCATTCGTGCACAGGTCCAAAGAGGTACAATACTACTTTCAAAATAACTTCATAAACTTAAAGTTTAAATAATCGAAAGTATCAAAGGACCTCGATTCCTATTTGACGAAGGATTTGAAAACTTTGTTTTCTAAAATGTCATTTCAATATACTTTTGTCTAAAATGAAATTTTTTTAAAAATTAAATCCTTTGTGCATAGGTCCAAAGAAGTACAACACTACTTTCAAACAAATCAAAAAATAAGACTTAGAATAAACCATAAAATCAAAGCATATAGTACAAGTCAAATAAAAGCTTTCTCAAAAGCGCGCACACACACGAACACATACTTAATGCTTAGGAAATTAATAAGATGCGGTAACCGTATTTTCACGAAAGTTGGAGGGTGCCTAACACCTTCCCCCACTTAAGCAAGCCCCCAAACTCTATGAATCTCAGGTTCCAGACCAATGTTACGGAGTCACATATTGGGCCATATTTCAAAAACTTCCAAAATCTGGATGAGTTGGTACATCCTTTTGAACTTATACCAACAAGCGACTATGTCTCATTCGGCCCAATCTTTAAAATCAATCTTTTCAAAGTCGTCGACATTTATGTCGGTCCTGTTTTCCTAAAAGTTCTCACCCTTGAAATAACTTTGTAAACATAGTCTAAAGGGAAAAAGGGTAGGAAAGAGCTAAGAATGCAATTTCGTTCTCCCCTTAGGAAAAGAGGCTTATCAATGCCCCCCCCCCCCCTGTAAGAACCCGAATTTTCAGATATTATTAAATAAGGATTTAATAAATAAAATTCTTAAACTGTGAGATGGGTTCGAATAATAATATATATATATGTGATATGAGGTATGTGGTATTATATTACATAGGATAATATGGACTATGTAAAATGTGTTTTTGTGATTTATAAATATATTATTAATATATATTTGTTACTTATCGTAGAGACGATCCAGTTGAGATAAAGGAGGTGGATAAATTCCTATCGATATTAAATAATTTATAGAATTATTTTATCATAGTAAGTTGGTGACATTAAATATCCTTAATGTATAATCACCATATTCTTGTGTATGTATTAATAACTAGTATGTTTATAATATAAGTTATTAATAGCACTTAAGCTATCCGTGAATAGGTTTGGATAATGAAGCATGAGTTAGTTAAGGAATTAACTAATAAGAATAAATATTAGTTAATATAAGTTGGGAGTTATATTATGGAATAATATAATGAGAGTATTGAATCTTAATTAACTATGATGATATAATACAATGTTTAATTTACTTAAGTAAAAGAGTGAATTAATATGTGTGTTGAATATGTAATTATAGTTGATACTTTTTATATATATTACTTAGAGTGGTAATATGTGAGAAAGTCTAATGTACGAATAACGTTGAATATATATATACACGTTACTAAAGGGAGATGAAAATCATTATATCTTTAAATATTTGAAGAAATTATTTTGGGAACAATTTATAGAAAAGAAAGAGAAATAATTATTATATATTTTTAATAAAGGATATTAAAATAGTTTCTAATATTGAATTATTTTAATACAAGGAGGAAATGTTATCTTTGAATAATAATATTACCTTATATGTTTTTGTATGAGGTGTGTTTGGTTAATATAGTAAATATATTAAAACGTATTTGCTATATGTAATTAAATTGATGGAAACAATTTATTATAATAGAAATAAACTTATTATCTATTTTCTATATATAATATATGTACATGTGTCATACATATAGTTATTCGATATTATATTAAGAATAATATCATGAGACAATAAGTAAATTATTTTCTAATAACGAATGTGCTTATTTGGAGGAAACATAATATTTATGTTATGGCAAAATACATAATTTTAAATGTATTTTCAAGGGAGTTTAATTAATGAAAGGAAACTAAGTTATTTTAATATATTAAATAACTTAAGTTATTATTTGATCGTGAATATTATTATTGGAATAATTAATAGAGTATATATTAATTATTATAAGCGTAAAGGTTATACTTATTATAAGTATAATTATTTGAAGTAGTTTAGCATTTTAATAGCTTGAGTTATTATATTTCCGTAAAGGTTATATATAATATTTGAATATTCGATTTATAAAATATTTATATGTGGACCTTGGATTTAATAGTTCTAATTTAATTGAACAGGTTATAAGTAGTAATGTGGTGAGAAATGAGTAGGTGATGAGAATAATGATAAGCTTAAGTTTGAGCTTGTGAGAGATGCCTTGTGTGGCACAATAATGGATTCGGTAATGAATTGACTAATTTAATGATGGAGGAATTATTAATTAAACAATTAATCTAAATTAATTGTTAATTGTTATTATGATAGTATGTTAAATTATTATGGCTAGTGATAGTATAATAATAAGAAAATCGATTATAAGTATAATCGGATTTGTGATGAGATAAATTGTCTTCTAATATTAATTATTGTTATGAACAATATACTATTATCAAGTAATTAATTGATAATATGATGATTAATGAGTAAATGATATAAAAGATTTATATTTATTTAACGTTATAATAAATCATATAAAGTGTTAATCAATTAGCGTGGGAATTATAATTCCATGGATTAATTAATATTATTATTAATTAATTGATAAGATAAGTAATTTATTAATTTTTATGTGCAACCATGCGATATTAAAGTATAACGTATGATAGTTAACTATATGTTATGCGAAGTATAAAGTGCAATGCGACTATGCTATATATGAATATAAACTATATAGTAAAGTTATTGAGTTGTAATAGGTACATGAAATGTGGGTTTGACAATGTGTATATTAAGTATACAATAAAATAATATATCATAAATATATGGTAAACAATTATTGAATTTACTAATAGAGGAGACAATACACTGTGATGATACCCGATAGAATTATATCCGGTAGGATGAAATGTACATGAATTTATATGTGCAAGTTAAAATTTAATACATGATAGTATTATTGAGACTACATTGTGACACATTAATTTATAACTTAAGTTATATGAAATAAATGTGTACAACTTAAATGTATATGTAATGTGTATATATAAACCAAGTGTTGTATTACATGTTCCAAGTTGCTGAGATTTATTTGGTTGCCCCAATATTAGAGTTACTCCTCTTCTTCTCCTTCACGTGAACACCACATGGCTACTCTCTATAGCCTCAAACTCAGCAAACTTAGGCTAGCAATGATCATGGGAGGAGTGGAGATCATGATGAGATTTACCAACTCTCACCTACCATTCCTTAACCATTATACAATCTTGCTATACATTGGTTTGATTTGGGAGATTTTGCATTTGTCTGGGTATTGATTTGGTTATAAATATGAAGCTCTCCTTCTTCATGTTTTCATTGCTGAGATTTTTGCTTAAGTGATATTGAGAGCATATTAAAGTAAGAATGCATTAGTAATATAGCAACATTTTGAGTTGAAGATTTCAGCAAGCTTGATACACATTAGCAGAGGTATAACACCTCATGTTCTTCAATTCATGTTTTATGCAATTTCTAAGATTTCTAATTTCTTGATTCTTGAATTAAGCATAGATTTATTGATAACTTGATTGGAGTATGATTATTAGTTGCTATGCTAGCTTATAATCATGATAGAACTGTAATGTAGTAGCTTAGAATGATAATCTTTGCGAAATTTTGAGTTTGGGCTTAGTTCTGCCGAAGCAGAGCAGTCACTGTCTCTGGCCGGCCAATGGCGCAGCTGCGCCGGTACCAGACTTGAGTTGGGCAAGGCCCTGCGCAGCTGCGCCAGTTTTGAACTGGGGCTCTGCGCAGCTGCGCCGGGACCAGTTATGGGTTTTGTTTTCTGTTGCAGGTTCTGTTATATGCTAGCATAAGTTATATAATTAGAACAAGCATGTGGACATAGATAACATACATATATGATTACCTTGATATGAAATGAGCATGTGTAACGATATTAGTACACACGATTGAAGAAAAACTTATAGTTTTGAAATGAAACTTATAGTTTCGATTGTGAACTTGGACACATATGTAATATGTATATAATCTGATATTTTAAACATGATAGTATGGTTTATATTGACATGAAATGCATGCTTAAAGTATTAACCGTACACTAGTATTAGAAGTTAAGACAATTTTCGAAATGATAAACTTAAGACTTTCGAAAACGAACTTAACCAAGACTAATGTCTTTTAGATTCTGACCATTGGAGAATATTTATGTGGTTTAAATATGAGTTTCTAGTGTATATGAAATACATATAGATGCCATGCATGTACTATGATTCCTTGTTGACTTAGTGTGATTTCCGATGAAAAGCTAAGGACATCAATTACCATATGAATTATGTTGTGATCATGCAAGCATATGCATTAGGATGTCATTATGCCTATAGACATGTTGACATGAGCATCATTTTATGGAGCATGGATATCACCTATGCCAACGTATTCAAGAAATAAAATTCTAAAGCATAAACTATGTGATTAACATATACATGTGTGATGAACGCACGAGCATGTATACTTAGTATTGTTTAGCCTCGTGGTGTGTTGATATGACTTTAGTAATGGACCATTAGTAACGTGGGCTTGATTTATTTAAAGTTTATCAGCATGAATGCCATATGATTTTGACTTATAATGAGCATGCTAGGTTTTAAAACTTGAGTTAATGCCCTTATATACATGTATACATGATGAACATAGTAGCCTTGCATGACTAGTTAAGTATGACAAGGATTTTGAAAGGTGAAACTTAGAAAGTTTGAATGTAATGGTTTCGATAAGATTTGAGAAACGTAAGAGCAATATGGATTGTAGATTTATGAGTTTGCAATATGTGTCGAACACTTAAATAGTTAAGTGGTTAATATTGATATTGAGTATGGTTAAGATATCACTATACGTACCTAACGATACTAAGCGTATGATATGAAAGTGAAACAAGGTTCTAAGAAACAAGTTAGACAACAATGTAACCTTTATTATTACATTGAGAATGTATGAAAGTGTATAACTGATGGGTGTGATCTCTATGATTAATATAACTGTGTAGGATTACACAAAGTGCAGATATTCTTAAGCAGTTAAGTCGTAGTTGTTAAACTACGAATCAGGCAAGTCTTTCAGTTCCTATTTGATATATGAATTCAATAACTGTTAGTTGAATTATATTATGCTGTGATAATGTGAACTTATATATGAACTGTATATGAGATATAAATGAGATTGAAAGTTGATCTTTGATGATATACTTGTTATGTGAAAATTAACATGCGTAGTAAATATAAATTATTTATAAATGCATGAACTGAGTATAATGTTGTATGCTATGTGATGCATGAAAACTGTTAGAATTGCTGAGCTGTCAAGCTCACTCTTGCAAATAACCACTTTTGCAGGTTAAGGACTTACGATAAAGACTTCGTGCTTCTTGATTGATAAAGATAGATAGTATCACAACAAAGAATACTGATTAGATTATTACTCGAACCATGTCTAGGTTCTAGTAGTTGTACTTGATATTTGTTTACGAGGTTTAATGCTTGTCGTACTATAAAGATGTATTAGATAATACATAGAGGATATCGAGTTGAGTTGTAAACCTTTATACGATAGTTCTAATAGAATGAATCATAGTATATAGTTGATTCAAGGATTGTATTTGATTCAAAGTTATGGAATCAATAAAAAGATTTTTATTCAAAGGATATTGAAAAGTTTAAATTATTCCGCATTTTAGTAACATCGAATATGATGTAAAGACGAGATCTTAGATATGAATAGAATTTATATTCTAAATTGTAATAAGGAAAGTTGTATTCTTTTAGTAATGAATAAAAGATATAATAGTTTGGCGTTAGTAGTATCGTGAATGCACCGAATCCGAGGTTTCGAAGGAACGTGGATTTGGGGGCGTCACAGGTTGGTATCAGAGCTGTAGGTTATAAACCTTAGGTAAGTGTACCTTAGACTATAACCTGAGAGAGTGAAAGATAAGATTAAAATATATACGTGAAGATTCAAAGAAGAATCTTGAAATATCTAGAGAATGAGAATCAGGAGTTTCCTAACTCCGGTAATAAAAATATTAAGACGATGTCTATAAGATGTATATGACAAAGATAATGAGAATAAACTCAGATGGAGTTTGGTTGATAATAGGGAAAGAACCCTGAGGTATAGTGATGATCACGACGTGATCAGATTGAACTGTGAAATGATAGATAGTCTGTAATGACTAAGTGTGTATAGCTTGATGCTATGAGAGAATGTACTATGATAAAGTATGAGATGAACTCATGAGGAGTTGTATGTGGTGAAACGTAGAAAGCTCGTAATGAGCAAGTGATAGAGTAAGATATAGTTAAGTGTTGGAATTCCATTGAGGACTCATGTGATGGCTTAGTTGTACAAACTTTTGTATGGGCAGAAGTTTTGTGCTTGCACTGAGTGCGTCACATTGATAATCGTTGGAATGTTAGTGTCGCGGTATCATTATACATATGGTGGAAAGGTGATTCTTTTCTCATATTTATTTTGATAGATAGAGGTTTCTAAGATATAATTAGATAATATTAAGATTAGGTGCGAGTTCTTAAAACTCATGCCTATGACAAGTTCGTGACTCATAATCGTATGGTGGAACCCCTCAGCGAATGGACGATTTTGGTCTGACTAGGATAAGTTCCTCAACCCATATGATTATGGTAAGTTCCTGAGCTTCCATGGTGTGGTAAGTTGGTGAACTGTACTGAGAATAGATATATTATATAAGAGTTTTGGAATAGTAAGCATTGATGGTGGTAAGAGATTGAAGCGATGGAGAAATTGGATTTTCCTAAATCCTCTAGCTACGCTAGATTTTCAATATTTATTGACTTCGTGCTAGTGTTTGCACTTCGGTTTTCTTGAGAAAACATTGGGTCAGGTAACTGAACTAATGAGTTTTAAAAAAAAAAAATAACACCGTTATTCGTATGTCTACGCTATTTATTTCGGCTAAGACAAAAATGATTTGACAATCTTTCAAAATATATTTTAACCATGTGCATCATTTGATATGATGTAGAATGGTAAACGATGGAGTCATCAATGCAATCGAACCTAGTGTTGGTTGTGATCGAAAGATCGTCAGCCCACTATGGTATGTTGTAATATGACAAAGTCATAAAATGGCGGAATCCTCAACGTACTACTAATCTAGTATGGTATCATGACGTCATAAAAGAATTTTTGGTTTTCTTGTAAATTATAAAGAAGGTCAATTAAGTTGGCTAAATTATTTCGATTGATGTCCGAATTGTTGATGAGAGTCTAAGCTATTTGATTCGGCTAGGCGACTGTTGGAAAGGGATTATAGAATTCAAGTATTCTTGTGTATGTATGCCAAACCAGATTGCTCTGGTGCGGATTTTGACGTTGAAAAGCTTGAGGTGAACAACCCTATAAAGGGGACATGTTTTTGGGGACAATGGTTCCGAGCGTAACGCATATAGTCGTTACAAAACACTACGTTGCGGCCCAACATAGTGGTACAATAGGTTGGCCACCTAGAGTACGCGTGGAGGGTGTTTTCAGTCTTTGTGATTGATAAACACTCTGGTTTGCGGTGTGAAGAATTGTGTTGAAGCATTAGTAAACCTGGAGAAAAGTTCACGGTCTTGTGACCCCTCAGCATAAATTGGAATCTGAGTTATTCATACTACTTCCCGATTATTGAAAAATCGTGGAAGATTCTTATTCTTCTAAAGGATGAATGTAGTAAGTAGAATGTTCCTTAGAAAGGAGAAAGTGGTAGAATGAGATTGAGAAAGTTATAGTAATAAAACTTCTGAAAAGAGAATGAATAAAATTATTCAAGAGAATATGTAATAATCGGAATAGCACCGAGTAGAGGAAGTTTCGGTGATTCCGAGGACGGAATCCTTATAAGGGGAAGAGGATGTAAGAACCCGAATTTTCAGATATTATTAAATAAGGATTTAATAAATAAAATTCTTAAACTGTGAGATGGGTTCGAATAATAATATATATATGTGTGATATGAGGTATGTGGTATTATATTACATAGGATAATATGGACTATGTAAAATGTGTTTTTGTGATTTATAAATATATTATTAATATATATTTGTTACTTATCGTAGAGACGATCCAGTTGAGATAAAGGAGGTGGATAAATTCCTATCGCTATTAAATAATTTATAGAATTATTTTATCATAGTAAGTTGGTGACATTAAATATCCTTAATGTATAATCACCATATTCTTGTGTATGTATTAATAACTAGTATGTTTATAATATAAGTTATTAATAGCACTTAAGCTATCCGTGAATAGGTTTGGATAGTGAAGCATGAGTTAGTTAAGGAATTAACTAATAAGAATAAATATTAGTTAATATAAGTTGGGAGTTATATTATGGAATAATATAATGAGAGTATTGAATATTAATTAACTATGATGATATAATACAATGTTTAATTTACTTAAGTAAAGGAGTGAATTAATATGTGTGTTGAATATGTAATTATAGTTGATACTTTTTATATATATTACTTAGCGTGGTAATATGTGAGAAAGTCTAATGTACGAATAACGTTGAATATATATATATATATATATATATATACGTTATTAAAGGGAGATGGAAATCATTATATCTTTAAATATTTGAAGAAATTATTTTGGGAACAATTTATAGAAAAGAAAGAGAAATAATTATTATATATTTCTAATAAAGGATATTAAAATAGTTTCTAATATTGAATTATTTTAATACAAGGAGGAAATGTTATCTTTGAATAATAATATTACCTTATATGTTTTTGTATGAGGTGTGTTTGGTTAATATAGTAAATATATTAAAACGTATTTGCTATATGTAATTAAATTGATGAAAACGATTTATTATAATAGAAAATAAACTTATTATCTATTTTCTATATATAATATATGTACATGTGTCATACATATAGTTATTCGATATTATATTAAGAATAATATCATGAGACAATAAGTAAATTATTTTCTAATAACGAATGTGCTTATTTGGAGAAAACATAATATTTATGTTATGGCAAAATACATAATTTTAAATGTATTTTCAAGGGAGTTTAATTAATGAAAGGAAACTAAGTTATTTTAATATATTAAATAACTTAAGTTATTATTTGATCGTGAATATTATTATTGGAATAATTAATAGAGTATATATTAATTATTATAAGCGTAAAGGTTATACTTATTATAAGTATAATTATTTGAAGTAGTTTAGCATTTTAATAGCTTGAGTTATTATATTTCCGTAAAGGTTATATATAATATTTGAATATTAGATTTATAAAATATTTATATGTGGACCTTGGATTTAATAGTTCTAATTTAATTGAACAGGTTATAAGTAGTAATGTGGTGAGAAATGAGTAAGTGATGAGAATAATGATAAGCTTAAGTTTGAGCTTGTGAGAGATGCCTTGTGTGGCACAATAATGGATTCGGTAATGAATTGACTAATTTAATGATGGAGGAATTATTAATTAAACAATTAATCTAAATTAATTGTTAATTGTTATTATGATAGTATGTTAAATTATTATGGCTAGTGATAGTATAATAATAAGGAAATCGATTATAAGTATAATCGGATTTGTGATGAGATAAATTGTCTTCTAATATTAATTATTGTTATGAACAATATACTATTATCAAGTAATTAATTGATAATATGATGATTAATGAGTAAATGATATAAAAGATTTATATTTATTTAACGTGATAATAAATCATATAAAGTGTTAATCAATTAGCATGGGAATTATAATTCCATGGATTAATGAGAAATGGATTAATTAATATTATTATTAATTAATTGATAAGATAAGTAATTTATTAATTTTTATGTGCAACCATGCGATATTAAAGTATAACGTATGATAGTTAACTATATGTTATGCGAAGTATAAAGTGCAATGCGACTATGCTATATATGAATATAAACTATATAGTAAAGTTATTGAGTTGTAATAGGTACATGAAATGTGGGTTTGACAATGTATATATTAAGTATACAATAAAATAATATATCATAAATATATGGTAAACAATTATTGAATTTACTAATAGAGGAGACAATACACTGTGATGATACCCGATAGAATTATATCCGGTAGGATGAAATGTACATGAATTTATATGTGCAAGTTAAAATTTAATACATGATAGTATTATTGAGACTACATTGTGACACATTAATTTATAACTTAAGTTATATGAAATAAATGTGTACAACTTAAATGTATATGTAATGTGTATATATAAACCAAGTGTTGTATTACATGTTCCAAGTTGCTGAGATTTATTTGGTTGCCCCAATATTAGAGTTACTCCTCTTCTTCTCCTTCACGTGAACACCACATGGCTACTCTCTATAGCCTCAAACTCAGCAAACTTAGGCTAGCAATGATCATGGGAGGAGTGGAGATCATGATGAGATTTACCAACTCTCACCTACCATTCCTTAACCATTATACAATCTTGCTATACATTGGTTTGATTTGGGAGATTTTGCATTTGTCTGGGTATTGATTTGGTTATAAATATGAAGCTCTCCTTCTTCATGTTTTCATTGCTGAGATTTTTGCTTAAGTGATATTGAGAGCATATTAAAGTAAGAATGCATTAGTAATATAGCAACATTTTGAGTTGAAGATTTCAGCAAGCTTGTGCACATTAGCAGAGGTATAACACCTCATGTTCTTCAATTCATGTTTTATGCAATTTCTAAGATTTCTAATTTCTTGATTCTTGAATTAAGCATAGATTTATTGATAACTTGATTGGAGTATGATTATTAGTTGCTATGCTAGCTTATAATCATGATAGAACTGTAATGTAGTAGCTTAGAATGATAATCTTTGCAAAATTTTGAGTTTGGGCTTAGTTCTGCCGAAGCAGAGCAGTCACTGTCTCTGGCCGGCCAGTGGCGCAGCTGCGCCAGTTTTGTGCTGGCCAGCAGCGCAGCTGCGCCGGTACCAGACTTGAGTTGGGCAAGGCCCTGCGCAGCTGCGCCGGGACCAGTTTATGGGTTTTGTTTTCTGTTGCAGGTTCTGTTATATGCTAGCATAAGTTATATAATTAGAACAAGCATGTGGACATAGATAACATACATATATGATTACCTTGATATGAAATGAGCATGTGTAACGATATTAGTACACACGATTGAAGAAAAACTTATAGTTTTGAAATGAAACTTATAGTTTCGATTGTGAACTTGGACACATATGTAATATGTATATAATCTGATATTTTAAACATGATAGTATGGTTTATATTGACATGAAATTCATGCTTAAAGTATTAACCGTACACTAGTATTAGAAGTTAAGACAATTTTCGAAATGATAAACTTAAGACTTTCGAAAACGAACTTAACCAAGACTAATGTCTTTTAGATTCTGACCATTTGAGAATATTTATGTGGTTTAAATATGAGTTTCTAGTGTATATGAAATACATATAGATGCCATGCATGTACTATGATTCCTTGTTGACTTAGTGTGATTTCCGATGAAAAGCTAAGGACATCAATTACCATATGAATTATGTTATGATCATGCAAGCATATGCATTAGGATGTCATTATGCCTATAGACATGTTGACATGAGCATCATTTTATGGAGCATGGATATCACCTATGCCAACATATTCAAGAAATAAAATTCTAAAGCATAAACTATGTGATTAACATATACATGTGTGATGAACGCACGAGCATGTATACTTAGTATTGTTTAGCCTCGTGGTGTGTTGATATGACTTTAGTAATGGACCATTAGTAACGTGGGCTTGATTTATTTAAAGTTTATCGGCATGAATGCCATATGATTTTGACTTATAATGAGCATGCTAGGTTTTAAAACTTGAGTTAATGCCCTTATATACATGTATGCATGATGAACATAGTAGCCTTGCATGACTAGTTAAGTATGACAAGGATTTTGAAAGGTGAAACTTAGAAAGTTTGAATGTAATGGTTTCGATAAGATTTGAGAAACGTAAGAGCAATATGGATTGTAGATTTATGAGTTTGCAATATGTGTCGAACACTTAAATAGTTAAGTGGTTAATATTGATATTGAGTATGGTTAAGATATCACTATACGTACCTAACGATACTAAGCGTATGATATGAAAGTGAAACAAGGTTCTAAGAAACAAGTTAGACAACAATGTAACCTTTATTATTACATTGAGAATGTATGGAAGTGTATAACTGATGGGTGTGATCTCTATGATTAATATAACTGTGTAGGATTACACAAAGTGCAGAGATTCTTAAGCAGTTAAGTCGTAGTTGTTAAACTACGAATCAGGCAAGTCTTTCAGTTCCTATTTGATATATGAATTCAATAACTGTTAGTTGAATTATATTATGCTGTGATAATGTGAACTTATATATGAACTGTATATGAGATATAAATGAGATTGAAAGTTGATCTTTGATGATATACTTGTTATGTGAAAATTAACATGCGTAGTAAATATAAATTATTTATAAATGCATGAACTGAGTATAATGTTGTATGCTATGTGATGCATGAAAACTGTTAGAATTGCTGAGCTGTCAAGCTCACTCTTGCAAATAACCACTTTTGCAGGTTAAGGACTTACGATAAAGACTTCGTGCTTCTTGATTGATAAAGATAGATAGTATCACAACAAAGAATACTGATTAGATTATTACTCGAACCATGTCTAGGTTCTAGTAGTTGTACTTGATATTTGTTTACGAGGTTTAATGCTTGTCGTACTATAAAGATGTATTAGATAATACATAGAGGATATCGAGTTGAGTTGTAAACCTTTATACGATAGTTCTAATAGAATGAATCATAGTATATAGTTGATTCAAGGATTGTATTTGATTCAAAGTTATGGAATCAATAAAAAGATTTTTATTCAAAGGATATTGAAAAGTTTAAATTATTCCGCATTTTAGTAACATCGAATATGATGTAAAGACGAGATCTTAGATATGAATAGAATTTATATTCTAAATTGTAATAAGGAAAGTTGTATTCTTTTAGTAATGAATAAAAGATATAATAGTTTGGCGTTAGTAGTATCGTGAATGCACCGAATCCGAGGTTTCGAAGGAACGTGGATTTGGGGGCGTCACAGGTTGGTATCAGAGCTGTAGGTTATAAACCTTAGGTAAGTGTACCTTAGACTATAACCTGAGAGAGTGAAAGATAAGATTAAAATATATACGTGAAGATTCAAAGAAGAATCTTGAAATATCTAGAGAATGAGAATCAGGAGTTTCCTAACTCCGGTAATAAAAATATTAAGACGATGTCTATAAGATGTATATGACAAAGATAATGAGAATAAACTCAGATGGAGTTTGGTTGATAATAGGGAAAGAACCCTGAGGTATAGTGATGATCACGACGTGATCAGATTGAACTGTGAAATGATAGATAGTCTGTAATGACTAAGTGTGTATAGCTTGATGCTATGAGAGAATGTACTATGATAAAGTATGAGATGAACTCATGAGGAGTTGTATGTGGTGAAACGTAGAAAGCTCGTAATGAGCAAGTGATAGAGTAAGATATAGTTAAGTGTTGGAATTCCATTGAGGACTCATGTGATGGCTTAGTTGTACAAACTTTTGTATGGGCAGAAGTTTTGTGCTTGCACTGAGTGCGTCACATTGATAATCGTTGGAATGTTAGTGTCGCGGTATCATTATACATATGGTGGAAAGGTGATTCTTTTCTCATATTTATTTTGATAGATAGAGGTTTCTAAGATATAATTAGATAATATTAAGATTAGGTGCGAGTTCTTAAAACTCATGCCTATGACAAGTTCGTGACTCATAATCGTATGGTGGAACCCCTCAGCGAATGGACGATTTTGGTCTGACTAGGATAAGTTCCTCAACCCATATGATTATGGTAAGTTCCTGAGCTTCCATGGTGTGGTAAGTTGGTGAACTGTACTGAGAATAGATATATTATATAAGAGTTTTGGAATAGTAAGCATTGATGGTGGTAAGAGATTGAAGCGATGGAGAAATTGGATTTTCCTAAATCCTCTAGCTACGCTAGATTTTCAATATTTATTGACTTCGTGCTAGTGTTTGCACTTCGGTTTTCTTGAGAAAACATTGGGTCAGGTAACTGAACTAATGAGTTTTAAAAAAAAAAAATAACACCGTTATTCGTATGTCTACGCTATTTATTTCGGCTAAGACAAAAATGATTTGACAATCTTTCAAAATATATTTTAACCATGTGCATCATTTGATATGATGTAGAATGGTAAACGATGGAGTCATCAATGCAATCGAACCTAGTGTTGGTTGTGATCGAAAGATCGTCAGCCCACTATGGTATGTTGTAATATGACAAAGTCATAAAATGGCGGAATCCTCAACGTACTACTAATCTAGTATGGTATCATGACGTCATAAAAGAATTTTTGGTTTTCTTGTAAATTATAAAGAAGGTCAATTAAGTTGGCTAAATTATTTCGATTGATGTCCGAATTGTTGATGAGAGTCTAAGCTATTTGATTCGGCTAGGCGACTGTTGGAAAGGGATTATAGAATTCAAGTATTCTTGTGTATGTATGCCAAACCAGATTGCTCTGGTGCGGATTTTGACGTTGAAAAGCTGAGGTGAACAACCCTATAAAGGGGACATGTTTTTGGGGACAATGGTTCCGAGCGTAACGCATATAGTCGTTACAAAACACTACGTTGCGGCCCAACATAGTGGTACAATAGGTTGGCCACCTAGAGTACGCGTGGAGGGTGTTTTCAGTCTTTGTGATTGATAAACACTCTGGTTTGCGGTGTGAAGAATTGTGTTGAAGCATTAGTAAACCTGGAGAAAAGTTCACGGTCTTGTGACCCCTCAGCATAAATTGGAATCTGAGTTATTCATACTACTTCCCGATTATTGAAAAATCGTGGAAGATTCTTATTCTTCTAAAGGATGAATGTAGTAAGTAGAATGTTCCTTAGAAAGGAGAAAGTGGTAGAATGAGATTGAGAAAGTTATAGTAATAAAACTTCTGAAAAGAGAATGAATAAAATTATTCAAGAGAATATGTAATAATCGGAATAGCACCGAGTAGAGGAAGTTTCGGTGATTCCGAGGACGGAATCCTTATAAGGGGAAGAGGATGTAAGAACCCGAATTTTCAGATATTATTAAATAAGGATTTAATAAATAAAATTCTTAAACTGTGAGATGGGTTCGAATAATAATATATATATGTGTGATATGAGGTATGTGGTATTATATTACATAGGATAATATGGACTATGTAAAATGTGTTTTTGTGATTTATAAATATATTATTAATATATATTTGTTACTTATCGTAGAGACGATCCAGTTGAGATAAAGGAGGTGGATAAATTCCTATCGCTATTAAATAATTTATAGAATTATTTTATCATAGTAAGTTGGTGACATTAAATATCCTTAATGTATAATCACCATATTCTTGTGTATGTATTAATAACTAGTATGTTTATAATATAAGTTATTAATAGCACTTAAGCTATCCGTGAATAGGTTTGGATAGTGAAGCATGAGTTAGTTAAGGAATTAACTAATAAGAATAAATATTAGTTAATATAAGTTGGGAGTTATATTATGGAATAATATAATGAGAGTATTGAATATTAATTAACTATGATGATATAATACAATGTTTAATTTACTTAAGTAAAGGAGTGAATTAATATGTGTGTTGAATATGTAATTATAGTTGATACTTTTTATATATATTACTTAGCGTGGTAATATGTGAGAAAGTCTAATGTACGAATAACGTTGAATATATATATATATATATATATATATATATATACGTTATTAAAGGGAGATGGAAATCATTATATCTTTAAATATTTGAAGAAATTATTTTGGGAACAATTTATAGAAAAGAAAGAGAAATAATTATTATATATTTCTAATAAAGGATATTAAAATAGTTTCTAATATTGAATTATTTTAATACAAGGAGGAAATGTTATCTTTGAATAATAATATTACCTTATATGTTTTTGTATGAGGTGTGTTTGGTTAATATAGTAAATATATTAAAACGTATTTGCTATATGTAATTAAATTGATGAAAACGATTTATTATAATAGAAAATAAACTTATTATCTATTTTCTATATATAATATATGTACATGTGTCATACATATAGTTATTCGATATTATATTAAGAATAATATCATGAGACAATAAGTAAATTATTTTCTAATAACGAATGTGCTTATTTGGAGAAAACATAATATTTATGTTATGGCAAAATACATAATTTTAAATGTATTTTCAAGGGAGTTTAATTAATGAAAGGAAACTAAGTTATTTTAATATATTAAATAACTTAAGTTATTATTTGATCGTGAATATTATTATTGGAATAATTAATAGAGTATATATTAATTATTATAAGCGTAAAGGTTATACTTATTATAAGTATAATTATTTGAAGTAGTTTAGCATTTTAATAGCTTGAGTTATTATATTTCCGTAAAGGTTATATATAATATTTGAATATTAGATTTATAAAATATTTATATGTGGACCTTGGATTTAATAGTTCTAATTTAATTGAACAGGTTATAAGTAGTAATGTGGTGAGAAATGAGTAAGTGATGAGAATAATGATAAGCTTAAGTTTGAGCTTGTGAGAGATGCCTTGTGTGGCACAATAATGGATTCGGTAATGAATTGACTAATTTAATGATGGAGGAATTATTAATTAAACTAATTAATCTAAATTAATTGTTAATTGTTATTATGATAGTATGTTAAATTATTATGGCTAGTGATAGTATAATAATAAGGAAATCGATTATAAGTATAATCGGATTTGTGATGAGATAAATTGTCTTCTAATATTAATTATTGTTATGAACAATATACTATTATCAAGTAATTAATTGATAATATGATGATTAATGAGTAAATGATATAAAAGATTTATATTTATTTAACGTGATAATAAATCATATAAAGTGTTAATCAATTAGCAGTGGGAATTATAATTCCATGGATTAATGAGAAATGGATTAATTAATATTATTATTAATTAATTGATAAGATAAGTAATTTATTAATTTCTATGTGCAACCATGCGATATTAAAGTATAACGTATGATAGTTAACTATATGTTATGCGAAGTATAAAGTGCAATGCGACTATGCTATATATGAATATAA
This sequence comes from Panax stipuleanatus, assembly GCA_020205555.1. Taxonomy (NCBI): domain Eukaryota; kingdom Viridiplantae; phylum Streptophyta; class Magnoliopsida; order Apiales; family Araliaceae; genus Panax; species Panax stipuleanatus. The sequence goes on from CM035125.1 coordinate 100,302,490, forward strand.
ACTATATAGTAAAGTTATTGAGTTGTAATAGGTACATGAAATGTGGGTTTGACAATGTGTATATTAAGTATACAATAAAATAATATATCATAAATATATGGTAAACAATTATTGAATTTACTAATAGAGGAGACAATACACTGTGATGATACCCGATAGAATTATATCCGGTAGGATGAAATGTATATGAATTTATATGTGCAAGTTAAAATTTAATACATGATAGTATTATTGAGACTACATTGTGACACATTAATTTATAACTTAAGTTATATGAAATAAATGTGTACAACTTAAATGTATATGTAATGTGTATATATAAACCAAGTGTTGTATTACATGTTCCAAGTTGCTGAGATTTATTTGGTTGCCCCAATATTAGAGTTACTCCTCTTCTTCTCCTTCACGTGAACACCACATGGCTACTCTCTATAGCCTCAAACTCAGCAAACTTAGGCTAGCAATGATCATGGGAGGAGTGGAGATCATGATGAGATTTACCAACTCTCACCTACCATTCCTTAACCATTATACAATCTTGCTATACATTGGTTTGATTTGGGAGATTTTGCATTTGTCTGGGTATTGATTTGGTTATAAATATGAAGCTCTCCTTCTTCATGTTTTCATTGCTGAGATTTTTGCTTAAGTGATATTGAGAGCATATTAAAGTAAGAATGCATTAGTAATATAGCAACATTTTGAGTTGAAGATTTCAGCAAGCTTGATGCACATTAGCAGAGGTATAACACCTCATGTTCTTCAATTCATGTTTTATGCAATTTCTAAGATTTCTAATTTCTTGATTCTTGAATTAAGCATAGATTTATTGATAACTTGATTGGAGTATGATTATTAGTTGCTATGCTAGCTTATAATCATGATAGAACTGTAATGTAGTAGCTTAGAATGATAATCTTTGCGAAATTTTGAGTTTGGGCTAAGTTCTGCCGAAGCAGAGCAGTCACTGTCTCTGGCCGGCCAGTGGCGCAGCTGCGCCAGTTTTGTACTGGCCAGCAGCGCAGCTGCGCCGGTACCAGACTTGAGTTGGGCAAGGCCCTGCGCAGCTGCGCCAGTTTTGAACTGGGGCTCTGCGCAGCTGCGCCGGGACCAGTTTATGGGTTTTGTTTTCTGTTGCAGGTTCTGTTATATGCTAGCATAAGTTATATAATTAGAACAAGCATGTGGACATAGATAACATACATATATGATTACCTTGATATGAAATGAGCATGTGTAACGATATTAGTACACACGATTGAAGAAAAACTTATAGTTTTGAAATGAAACTTATAGTTTCGATTGTGAACTTGGACACATATGTAATATGTATATAATCTGATATTTTAAACATGATAGTATGGTTTATATTGACATGAAATTCATGCTTAAAGTATTAACCGTACACTAGTATTAGAAGTTAAGACAATTTTCGAAATGATAAACTTAAGACTTTCGAAAACGAACTTAACCAAGACTAATGTCTTTTAGATTCTGACCATTTGAGAATATTTATGTGGTTTAAATATGAGTTTCTAGTGTATATGAAATACATATAGATGCCATGCATGTACTATGATTCCTTGTTGACTTAGTGTGATTTCCGATGAAAAGCTAAGGACATCAATTACCATATGAATTATGTTGTGATCATGCAAGCATATGCATTAGGATGTCATTATGCCTATAGACATGTTGACATGAGCATCATTTGATGGAGCATGGATATCACCTATGCCAACGTATTCAAGAAATAAAATTCTAAAGCATAAACTATGTGATTAACATATACATGTGTGATGAACGCACGAGCATGTATACTTAGTATTGTTTAGCCTCGTGGTGTGTTGATATGACTTTAGTAATGGACCATTAGTAACGTGGGCTTGATTTATTTAAAGTTTATCAGCATGAATGCCATATAATTTTGACTTATAATGAGCATGCTAGGTTTTAAAACTTGAGTCAATGCCCTTATATACATGTATACATGATGAACATAGTAGCCTTGCATGACTAGTTAAGTATGACAAGGATTTTGAAAGGTGAAACTTAGAAAGTTTGAATGTAATGGTTTCGATAAGATTTGAGAAACGTAAGAGCAATATGGATTGTAGATTTATGAGTTTGCAATGTGTGTCGAACACTTAAATAGTTAAGTGGTTAATATTGATATTGAGTATGGTTAAGATATCGCTATACGTACCTAACGATACTAAGCGTATGATATGAAAGTGAAACAAGGTTCTAAGAAACAAGTTAGACAACAATGTAACCTTTATTATTACATTGAGAATGTATGGAAGTGTATAACTGATGGGTGTGATCTCTATGATTAATATAACTGTGTAGGATTACACAAAGTGCAGAGATTCTTAAGCAGTTAAGTCGTAGTTGTTAAACTACGAATCAGGCAAGTCTTTCAGTTCCTATTTGATATATGAATTCAATAACTGTTAGTTGAATTATATTATGCTGTGATAATGTGAACTTATATATGAACTGTATATGAGATATAAATGAGATTGAAAGTTGATCTTTGATGATATACTTGTTATGTGAAAATTAACATGCGTAGTAAATATAAATTATTTATAAATGCATGAACTGAGTATAATGTTGTATGCTATGTGATGCATGAAAACTGTTAGAATTGCTGAGCTGTCAAGCTCACTCTTGCAAATAACCACTTTTGCAGGTTAAGGACTTACGATAAAGACTTCGTGCTTCTTGATTGATAAAGATAGATAGTATCACAACAAAGAATACTGATTAGATTATTACTCGAACCATGTCTAGGTTCTAGTAGTTGTACTTGATATTTGTTTACGAGGTTTAATGCTTGTCGTACTATAAAGATGTATTAGATAATACATAGAGGATATCGAGTTGAGTTGTAAACCTTTATACGATAGTTCTAATAGAATGAATCATAGTATATAGTTGATTCAAGGATTGTATTTGATTCAAAGTTATGGAATCAATAAAAAGATTTTTATTCAAAGGATATTGAAAAGTTTAAATTATTCCGCATTTTAGTAACATCGAATATGATGTAAAGACGAGATCTTAGATATGAATAGAATTTATATTCTAAATTGTAATAAGGAAAGTTGTATTCTTTTAGTAATGAATAAAAGATATAATAGTTTGGCGTTAGTAGTATCGTGAATGCACCGAATCCGAGGTTTCGAAGGAACGTGGATTTGGGGGCGTCACACCCCCCCCCCCCCTGCGTCGACAGTCAATCACTTCTAAAATCATATTACTCTCTTTTATGGTGTGACCCTCTAGGTTCAATAATAAGAAAGTAGTAGAATAAATAAATTAGAACCATTCTAATATTATTTATAATGAATTTCACTCCCTTTAATTCAAATATAAATAAATAATATTTATTCTACATCATGAGTGACAGCTTATAAATAATGTATGATGACTATCTGGATAATATGAATTCAACGTTTAATCTATGTATTCCAATTCTAAAATGCACAACTCAAGTCAATGTAAATTAGAAATTCCTTTCTAATTTCCATTCAACCCTGGCCAGAAATTTCTGAGTTGTCACTTTATCGAATCATATAGGACATTCTCTCCTTTTACTGGAAGTGGCAGATCTTCTATTGATCATTCACTTATCTCTATATATAATTTATTATATCTGATCATACCCTACAACATACCCTAGAGTATTAAGTAATATGTCAAAACATAACTCAATATATACAAGATACTGTGATGATCTCAAGTCCAAGGATCACTTGTACTACTATCACTTTAAGAACACCTATAGACATGCAAGTAAAACTCCAGTAGGGTTCCTTTATATAAGAAACGTTCAGTGAACTTATTCTCCAATAAGCACCAACATACTTGCTTTAGTGTCTCCACATAAATGATTATGAGATTAATTATTCTCTAATACAGAGCAAACATAGTATGTACTAATCTATTCGGAATCAGTAGCCCACATTAGTGATCCATACGGTTAGGAACATTTTAGTTTTGAGCTTTCTTAGAATTTAGATCTCATTAGCATAATCAACATCATGATTCTAAAAGCATTGCTCAAAATTATAGGTTTATCACATTTAATAATTCAACTAATTAACATGGATAAAGAATGCCTTTTATATTAAATAAATTCTTTTATTAATAAATGAATAAGATTACAAAGTAAATGCAAATCACATCTAATGTGATTGGCTTGATGGCATACTACTTTCACATACGCCTCAGTAGGAGCTCTACCCATCTGGCGAATAAAAAAGGACATATAAGCCACCTGTCGAGAGCTCTACCCAACTGGTGAATAAAAAAGGACATCTAAGCCACCTGCCGAGTTAGCGAGGCAATCTGGTCTGTATGAGTCGGATCTCAGATGCAGGCCATCCAATTTATCATTATGATGGAACCAGACACAATGTCGCCAAAGAAATGAGTAGCCCGATTCTGTGCAACTATTGTACTAAGCCTCCGATATACGGAAAACATTTGAAGTCCTGAGTCCATTAGATAATCGAAAGCTATCCTTGGCCTCTAAAAGGGATCTATGCAATCAGTGCATCCATAGTCCAAGATCTCTGAGGTGGCAGTAGAAAAGGGATACGAGTCTTCTCGATCACACAAAGGAAGGCTCTCTCCCGAGATACAACTCCCAACCTCTGAAAGTTAACAAGGGAACCCAGCGAGTCGACAAAGCAAACTCTAGTCAGGTAGAAAAATCCTCCATCAAAACCCTTAATCAGATAGTTCGCAGTGTACGAAACCCAAGTCACCTCAGAAATCGAAATCAATTCTAAATGGAGACTACATGGCAGCTGCTCATATGCCCTGATATACAAAATAGGGATTACTAAGTTAAAAACTATAAAGAGAAACACAAAGTGAAAAGCAGATAAGACAAAAGAAATTTACTAGAAGGAACGGATAGATTCCGAGCAAGTTGTGTATTAGGGGTGAACATGGTGCGGTTTGAATCCCAAATCGTACACGAAACCACTTAGGTGCGGTTTGATAAATCCAAAACCGCACATAAAATCACTTGTGATTGGTGAGATGTGGTTTTGAACTATGCGGTGCGATTTCATTCGGTACGATTTCGGTTCCAAAACCAATTGAAATAAAAAAAATTTATGCAATTTAAATTAACAATTTAATAACACACAATATTAAAATACAACTTTGATAACACACACAACCTTACTTATAATATTTTGTCTAAACAAAAGCTAAATAGAACCAAACCCAAACCGTAAATTCAATTTTATATAATGTAGGGTGTGACTAATTAATGTTGAACATAAAATGATAAAATAATTTAATTATTTAATGAGTCTCATGCTTATTATCATATCTCACGTATCTGTTCGTATTTATTTAATATCGATAAAATTTGTTATGATATATAACACTATTTATATAAAGAAAAATAAATAATACATAAGTTTAAACTTTTAAGTTTAGGATAATAATATTAGGAAAATGGAAAATATATATGTATATGAGCTGGTATTATTAATGTCAAGATTCGTCCACGCGCTCCAATCACCAAAGCGCGTCAAATCCTACACAGAAACGAAGTCACACCAAAAGCTTGATGGCTTGGGCGCCGGGGGATAGCTCTGGTGCGAGAATAAGTACAGGTTGAATAAGGTTTAACAATCGAGGCTTAATGTTCTAGTGTTGTAAAATAATAATGATTGTGTACCTTAGAATCAGAGTATAGCCTTGTATTTATAGTGATCACACCTCCTCCACAGAATCCTTCCCCGTATATAATTATGATTCCTCATTAGGTATGATTCCTTAATGGGATTGAACATAATCTCCTTAAAGAAAGGAAGTTGTATTATATCCTAACTCTTTCCTTAGGAATAAGAAATTGAATGCAATTAGGAATCCTTGATTCCTTAAAACCTTCAACTACCAAAACAAGTTCCTACATAGGTTAAAATAACTCCACGTGAAATTTGTCCCACTATATAACTCGGGCCCAAATAATTATGCCCTAACATTGCCCTCCAGTCTTCGGTTAAATGTCACATTTAAGTGAAGAGTTCCTTAATAAAATCCCCAATAATTGAGCATCAATACTACCAACTCAGCCTCCTCGGAACCATACCCAACCCACAAAAGGAGGACCCAACAACTACCTCACACTCCTGAAATCATGCCATCCCATTAAGTAGCCACTCCTTGATGTACGCACGAAACTTAAAAGATAACTCATTTTAAAACCATTTATCCCAAATCAGACAAATCCACCCTTTTAATTTTAAAAACTTCAGAGCTCTCTCTCTCCTTCTCCCAAATTTGTTTTTCGGCGAAGACTTTCTTTCCAACTAACAATGGCTTCTTCAAACACCCCAGTCACCACCTGCCCAAACACCAATGAACCAATCCACGACATCCCTATCTCCTCTATTCCAGCCATTCCAGTAAAGGCCACCACCACGTCCTCCACCGTTAATCCCAAAACTACCACTACCGCATTTACCACTGAATCCACCATCGTCACCACCAGATCTGCCCCTAGACCCCAATCTTATCCAAGGCAGAGACTGACTTTCAAAAAATGATCCGTGAATACTCCAATAAAACAAAGTTTACTCACGCCAACACTAAATCTCAGATTACTGAAGCCGACCTCACCACAATCCTAGAACATTACCACATCCCAAGCACCCACCAACTGAAATCCCCTTCTGCCACTGACCGAATGTATCACCGAATTGATGGGTGGACAACAATGCCGCTCACCCTGCTAGAGAAAGGGGTTCGGCTACCTTTCCACGCCTTTATCATCACACTACTAGGGTTTATGCCATCGACTTTACCCAGTTGGTGCCGAACTCTTACATCAATATCATTATTTTTATCGCCTTCTGTCATGAAGTCAGCGTTCCTCCCACCCTCGACTTCTTCTTTACTCTATTTTAGTTTGGCAAATCCCGAGAACCCGGATTTAAAGTTTTAAGCAGACAACAACCGAAACCAACCCAAAAGATAGAAAAACGATCATTGATGAACACCCCTTCAAGCAACAAGGGATGGCACAAGGACTGGTTCTATGTTAGGGGTTCAGATACCCACAAGCTCCTAGATTGGGCTACATACGGTCGCCCGAAGGTCGCTATAGGAGAAACCCCTCCAAGCCGAGTTAAAGAGTTGGTAAAGTTGATCGAGAAGATGCTGATGAAGGAACGTGACTTCAACCTTCTAACCAAACCATCTTGGCTCTTCGACCACAAATGTAAGTTTCGAACCCATCTTTCCATTCTAATTAAATCATATCTTTCACTTGTCAACCGTCCTGACTTACTTTCCGAATACAGTGTCCCTTATTAGGCCAACATCAGTCGAAAGGTTGGACCTTAAAAACTTCCTTATCGAAAAAACCTCAGAAAAATCCAATGCCCCACCGAACACTGGAACTACTCCATTGGAAGTTATAACCAAAGAGTAATCCTCCTCCTGAACCAAGAAGAAGTTAAGTACAAAGGCCCCCAATCGAAAAACAATCCCCACTCCACTCTTTAGAAAAAGCCTTTTGGATATGCCGAACTCTGAAAGGACCAAAATCCTTCGGGTTAAGAAAAGGCATACCAAGATCATTCCCCTAAAACCCGAAGCTCTTAAAATCACTTCGAGCGAAGCCCTTATTACTCAAACCAAAAACATTCAAACTATCAAAGTCGTTCCAACCAAAACCTCCGAACGAAACCCAAACCAAAGCCAAAAAAGAAAACAACCCGAAGACCCTTCCACCGACCAACCAAACAAAAGAGTCAACACCGAAAAGTCTCCCGATCATTCTCCTCGACGTATTTCTTCTCCCCCTAAACAATCTTCTCCTAATCAAACCTAGGAGACCACGTCTTCAACGACCCCCTAGCCTGATGAGATAGAAGATTATCCTCTCGACCGCTTCGACCACTTTGTCCTACCTACTGATGAGCCCCGATTCAAAGATATATCAACAACCGAACTGGTCATCACTGGCATCATACACCAAGGCCGAGTAAGAATACCTGAACTCATACTTTTAATAGAGTCTTAATTCAATTACATCCATCTCTAACTTCAAATCATTGTCTTCAGGCTGCTGCCATCTCTGGATGCCTCAATCGCCGGTGGAAAGAAATCGAAGCTGAAGAAGAAGCCACCTGAAAAGAACATGAACTGCTGAAGGCAGCCCTTGAAAGAGAGAAAAATCTCCATGCCAATGCCTCTTTCTAATGTGAAGATCTCCAAGCTAATATCACTAAGTTAAAGGAGGAATCGACTGCATATGAGGTACGCTGAAAGACCGCATATGAATATGTGAAGAAGTGCTAAAGGACAATGAAGAATTCAAGCAAACTATCCAGATTCGCAACCGTCAGAACCGCGATCTAATCAAGAAGGAGGAAAAGACCCACCAGATGTGCATCACCTTGGAAAAACAATTCACAGAGTAAAAGGCACTGGGTCCTCCCCTGACCGAAGAGCTAAAAACCCCGATCTGCCAAGACTATAGAAAATCTTCAGAGCTTTCGGCTGAAGTAATGCAGATGTTTGTCGAGGGATATGAAACTGCCCGAAGCAAAGATAAAGCAAAAGTCACTGCTGCTAATTTGGACGTCTCTATCCTTGACTCTTTCGAAGACGAAGCTGAGGATGAAGCCGAAGATGACCTATCACAGCAATAGTTGTTCTACTTCTGAACTTATTTGCAGTCTTGAACTTTCAATGTTTTCACCGAATGTAACTATTAAGCAACTTAATGAAAATATTATTCGTTAAATACCCATTTCATACATGCATTAAAATAATAAAGGGTTTGTTTGAAGAACTGGACACTTGTGGGAAAAATATTCGTTTAAACAAACTGAATAAGACATAAGTTTTGGGAAACTGAACACAAGCATAAATGGAATATTCTTTCAGCAAAACTTAATATACAACACAAGGATCCTTGTTTTGGGAAACTAAAGATCCATGCAGATAGATAATGTAAAGTATTCATTTTGGGAAACTGAATACATTCGATCCAAAGAACTTAATGGAAATGTTCGTTCCAAGGAACTGAACGCATTCGTTCTGAAGAACTGAATGTAAGAAACAATAAAACATTCGTTTCGAGGAACTGAATGCATCCGTTCTGAAGAACTGAATAGAAATGTTCGTTCCAAAGAACTGAACTCATTCGTTTCGAAGAACTGAATGTAAGAAATAATAGAACATTTGTTCCAAGGAACTGAATAGAAATGTTCGTTCCGAAGAACTGAACGTATTCGTTCTGAAGAACTGAATAGCCTTCCAAACATTCCCAGAAAAAGAAAGCATTCGTTTTAAAAACTAAATACTTATTTTATTGATAACTCTGAAAGATTACAGGTTCATATGGATAAATTATTTAAACATGCTCTACTGGTAATATTTTCAAAACCTACATGCATGCCAAGTATTCTTAACCTCTGTTCTATCCATCGCCCGAAGCAGGTAAGTACCTGGTTTCGGCACCTCAATAACTTCATAAGGTCCCTCCTAATTTGGCATCAATTTTTCGAGATTCTGGGGCATGGACTCCTCCACCTCCCGAAAAACCAAATCACCAATTTCGAACCTCCTGAGCCTCACCCCTATATTATAATGCCTGTCCACTCTCCTTTGGTAGGTGGCAAGCCGTACCAGGGCCGACTCTGTAACCTCTTCCAATAAATCCAAATTGGCCCGAAGGCCATCATCATTGTATAAATCTTTGAACTGGCTGACCCGAAGTGAGGGAGACCCGATCTCAACAGGAAGAAGAGAATCGATCCCGTATGACAATCTGAATGGCAAGTCACCTGTCGTTGTCCTCGAAGTGGTACTGTATGCCCATAACACACTAAGCAGCTCTTCAGGCCACCTTCCTTTTGCCTCGTCCAGTCTTCGTTTAATCCCATTTTGTAAAGTCCTATTGGTAACCTCTACTTGCCCATTCGACTAAGGATGAGCCACTGAAATCTTTCAATGATAGATACCCAAATCTTTCAAAAATTGCTCAAACATTGAGCCCACTGTGACACCCCCAAATTCGGGTACTTCCTTTCCACAGGATTTAGTGTTCACTGATCAAGCATTCATATACGAACTACCCATAATAAAAGATAACATTAAAACATAAACCTTAATAAACTTAAATGATAATCTTCCCTATCAAAGGGTTACAACTTCTTAAAATAATCCCAGGTACTCTAACCTTAAAACCATCACCATAAAGCGGAACAATAAACCAAATAGTTTCATTACATAATTAAATCAATTAACATAAACAAATCTTCAACATTTGTTTATCTTGCCCTTGCCCTTACTCGTGAACGGCTCGCTGACTTTCTCGACCTTAGCTGCAATGTTATTATATGCAAGAGTGAGCAAAACAAAGCTCACTAGATTATCATGAATAATAACAATATGTGAATCACAATGAATAACTTCAGCTGAACAATTAGATCTTTTCTGTCAATGATAAATAAAAAGCTCAATAGAAACTCAACTTTTGAATCAAGAATGGAATACAAGATCAAAAGTACATCTGAGGGTCATAAGACCATGAACTATGTCCTAGGTTGTCAAGTATCTTTACTTTAAACCTTTAACAATCATAAGACTATATGGACCTTACTTCTCATCCTTAGGGGGATCAGCCCTTCGTACCATGTATTGTGCACAAATATCTTAACGCTAACACGTAATTAATCCCCTATAATAGGGTTGTTCATCTAAGTTTTGACATACGAGTCTGCACCAAAGAAAGTTTGGTTTAGATTAACTTTTAAAATAGTTCTAGAATTTTAGAACACTTCATCAACCATAGACTAGTTGAGTCAATAAGGTTCACTAGCCATATAAAGGTTTTATAGAACATTAGAGAATTAAACAATGATATTTATGATCAAGATTGAACAACAATAATGTACAATAGAACAGATATTGTACACTCAAGATATTACTTCCAAATAATTAGGAACTCTCATTAGAAACAACGAGCTTGAACAATTTAGGCTTTGAAGAACAGAATCAATAGTTAAGAAACATGCGTAAGATAATAAGACAGAGATAGGAAACTCGCACAATGTAAAAGTAAGGTTTAGAAACCTACCTCGTGCGTAAGCTATACAATTATAACTTGATTACCAAATAATCTACGCACACGATATTAAAGATTATAACACAAATTATTTGTAACTAATTATTTACTTACAACATTAACTCTGAGTATTATCACACCATTCACATAACACAAATTGATTTCTTCCAATTCTTATCATCTAATTCTAATGATTAACAACTAGTTCGATTACAATCATCAAACTTAACATTATAAGGTGATTACACTCTATTTTAACAACATATAATGTGATTAATCATCTTTTATATTCATAAGATCAAGTTACATTAGTATTTACTGGACTGTATATTAAAAATCACATTTCTGGGTCACACTGCCAAGTGGCGCTGCAGCGCTGCTCATTGAACTACAACCAGCGCTGCAGCTCAAGCCAAGTACTGCGACGCTAGGAAATAGGTGTGGAACCGGCGTTGCAGCTCAGCCTCGGCGCTGCAGCGCTCCTGTTAACTCACAGAATAGGCGTTGCGGCGCCTTGACACAGCGACAGGCACTGCTAGAGCGTTCCAGCGCTCTGTTTCTTCATAGAACAGGCGATGCGGCTCCTCAACACAGTAGCACGCAGACAGAGCTCGCGAAGAACACAAACTAGGCCATACAAGGCCATAAACTTCGCCCAAACAACAAATTACACACACCCAAACTATATAGACTTCACAAAAACATTACTAAGCATGTAGAGCACGATTATAACCAACAAAACAATATAAACCATCAAATTTAAACCCTTAAATTCCTTATTTTTGCTTAAAACTTCATTTTTAGACATCTTTAGCGAACTCAATCATTGTATATTTGTTTCTTAACCAAAGTAATCCGTTCAAATTGCATTCTTTTTGTTTCTTCGTGTATTTACACAATCAAAAATCAATTTACACATTATAACATGAATTGGACACTAATTTTAGTATCAAATAAGACATATACAAATATACTTCATTGTAAACTCACTATAAACATGATTTTTTTCATATTTATCATATTTGTATGGATTAATCAACCTTAATTCACATACAAATCACATCAAAATAGTTTATATACACAATTTAATATATATAACCATATCTTCAACCAAAAATCCAAATCAATTTATAAAAACTTTTAAACAAAACAAAACTAAAACTAAGATTATACCTTTGATTGCTTGTGTTTTGATTAGCTAGAAGATAAGAGAGGCTTGTTAATCTTCCTCCTTCTAAATTCTCAAACTCACAAAGAACTCTTCTCTTCTTTCTTCTCTCTTTTCTCTCTGTAAACTCTCTCTTCTCTACTTAACGTAAGAAATATAATATAGACAGATATATACATATAATACATATTAATACGTAAAAGAAAAACTAACAAAACCTTTAATTATATGTCAGTTATATTTTTTTTAAAATTCAAAACCACTAAGGCTTGTTTGACAAAAACTAAATTAAAATAAGAATTCAAAATCCATAAGGCTTTGATTGGTAAAACTAAATTAAACCTCTTTAATTTATTTTAATAACTCATTTACTCTATAGTTTAATTGTCACACTTTATTTAATTAAATTCTAGTATTCATTCAATTAAATTAAAGTTACTATCAACTTATTAAATCGACTTGCCACATAAATCAAATTGCTACTTAATTATAATTATAATTTTATTTAACAAACTAGTA